>OU342737.1:197555134-199049529 GCA_910589765.1 Avena atlantica
AGACTCAATATAATAATGGAAGAAAGGCCCTTCATAAGGGAAGCAGGGATTTCAAGTTTCAAAAAGAGCTTCCAAAAATTATGTGTCAACACCCGGATTTTTCAATCCTAGATGCCTGTTATGCCATACATCGCAATCCTAGGATTACCATTTTTGCGAGACATAACAGAATTGCATACCATAGTACATCATCCATTACAAATGATACATAAGTTCTTACACAAATAGGGATCTCACGATCCAGTTCTTAATACAACTTCAAGCAGCGGAATACGTAATAATAACGGTAGCGTAGGCGAAGCTCCATCTTCGGGGTCACAGGCAATGCTGACGATGGGAGATGATCCTAGTTGTCGTAACCTCCCTGGGGTCCAACCTCCAGGTACTCCTCTTCATAGTATGGCCATGGGAATATCCAGGGACAAAGCCATGAGTACTCTTTAAGTACTCGCAAGCTAAAACTAACAGGTAAAGGGGTTTTTGGATAATAGGACACTAGGCTCTAGGGTTATTTTGCAAAAGCCAGATTTATCTCTACTAAGTTCCGAAGCTAGTCACAATTTTATAACTCCTAGGTGGGATCTTGTAACTCAGGTCACAACTCTGTTGTGGTTAAGTCAAAGTCTCAATTCATTTCACAAGTCATTTTGAAAAGTCTGACGAGGGAACAGTATGGCCACTCCAACTGTCCATAACCGCGGACGCGGCTATTCGAATAGTTTGACACTCTTCAGAGATTGTACACTTTCACCACAACATTCGATACATCCGTCAGGAACAAATCCTGAATTCACCATACTCAGTATGCGGATAATCAATCGTAACCTTTCAATTACACGCCCTAGTATAAGCACCTCTCCTGTGAGTTTGGCCTCCCAACCATGACCAACTGTCATCTTGGGTACTGCACAGGTGGACAATCTTCACAAGGTAGCCTCAGCTCAGACCTTGGCCGTGAGGGAACTAATACTAAGGTATATAAGTTTCCAGTCAAGCCCTACCCAATATTCTGGTATTGTGGTTGTACGATAAAATTGGAATGGTATCGCATCCAGACAACCATCAGTTTTATAAAGGGCTAAGGCTCATGCCTCAACGTTTTCCTCACCAAAATCATCAAGTGTTCGGAAACACATGTCCAAAACATTTCAATAGAATGATCCATCATTCCAAGGTTTTCATAACCATTTTTCCACCAAGTAAACCCATCTAAAGTTGATCAAGTTTTATGCTTAGCACTAGCATCTACAGGTGTGGGTATTACTAATGAGGGGTGGTGAACTAGTGGAGTTTTCAACTAAGTACAACCTTATATCTTAGGATGATATCAAGGTTTCTAACTTAGGCCAAATTTTATGCTCTTTATGCAACCTTCAAAATCTTTCTAGTATCTACAGTTCACTTAAGTCAACTCTAAGTTAAAGCTTTGATAAAGAAATAAAGTAAGAAGCTTGCAAATAAAACTAGGATTGGTTTATCAAGTGGGTATGGTCACATATGCTTAAGGCATATAGTAGTCATAGTAACAAGCAAGTATTTGCTTGCACAAAATCAGTATAAGCTTGCTAAATTGCAAGTGTTAGCTTGCATAGGTCAACTTGATTAGTAAGGCTTGCACATTCACTAGTAGTATTAGGCTTGCCTTGTGCAGAGCAGTGGTTGAAGTTCTCCTCGGCTTCTTCTTCGTAGTATCCTTCTTCCTCCTCGTATCCTTGGTCGGTACTAGCGTCTATAAATAAATACGAGGTACACAATCACCAAACAATACTTAACTACTTGCAATCATCACACACAAGGGTCCTATAGATGATCTAGCATCATCTCTAACATTACAAGGTTAAGGCTTAATTTAATTCCTTTTATTTTTAGAAAAGTAATTTCTACTCATTGAAAAACTACTTAAGATTTAATATTCTCCAAACCAAACATGGGATCATGTTGACACATGTCATCACCACATATTGTAGTCCATGGGAATGTGATTTAAAGTGGTGTCACAATTTAATAAGGTTTTACCCTTTTATTCTAATTAATTAAAGTGGCTAGAAATGCCTATGTAGCATTCTTTTATTACTTGAACATTATTTCTGCAAGTAAACCTATATATTTTTATATATTCTGAAAGGTATGGTTAAATGTGATTTTTGAGAGTTGGAATCAACTCAAAATCTATTATGGTTTAAATTTGAAAAATGTTTGAATGCATAAAAGCTTCTGCCTTCTTATTTTTACTAAGGATGATCTACAGATCCAAATGACTTGAATCCAACGGGCTTGGATTCAGCATTCACAGATCTTTCCAACAAAATTGGTTTCATTCAAATTGGTGCACTGAATCGATCTGGGTTGATTTTTGAAGTTGGGTACAGAAGTGTGTTTGACTTAAAATAGAAAAGATTTAATTCAAATCACTGGGCTGCGCGGGAAAAGTTAACGGGCCGGCCTGCTAAGCGCAGTGCTTCCACGGGCTGCTTAAGTGGGTGTCCCCACTCGTCAGTGACACGGGGCTGGGCGAAGCGGTATGGGGCAACGTGGGTCGTTCGATCTAATTCTAATCCAACGGCTGGGAGTCATCGTCGACGCGAGACAACGCCGGCGAGAACGAAACCTAGCGCGGCCAGTGGGGGGTGCTGGGGGCTCACCGGGGTACTGGCGAGGGTCGATGACGGCGAACTCAGGGGTGGTCGCGGCAGCTCCTGGGGTGGACGAAATCGATGGCTCCCTTCTTCTCCAGAGGCGACGGGCTCCGGTGAAATTCCGGCGGGGTGGTGCTCGCCTTGCTCTGAGAACGGTGTGGCACGATCAGTGAGGAGAGGGGAGTGAGATGGTGTGAAGAAATCGAGCGGGGGTGGCCTCTATTTATAGTCGAGCGAGGGGACCGTCGGGGCGCATGGTGAGCTCGTCAGGGGCGATGTTACAGGCGGATATTGGCATGGGCAAGGGTAGGGGACGGTGTGGTGTCTCCTGGCGATGCTCAACGACATTGCTTTGAGGCATGGGGCGGTACGGCTTGGTCTGGAACGAGCGATGCTCTGTGCGGCAGAGGCGGCGTCTTCGACGACGAGTGGTGGCTATGCGTCACGGGGCAGCAAACGGGGATGTCTGGCGGTCTCCTGGGTCGGTGGGGATTGTGTATGCACACGGCGAGGTCGGTGCGCGGTCTGTGGGCGCTGGTCGAGGATGGTGCTCTGGTGCACGCTCGGCATGGTCTCTGGCGGTCTGGGCGTGGTTCGTGCGCGTGGTCCAGGGCTTGGCAAGGCTCGAGCAGTGGACAAGGAGTGGCTGTGGACGGTGGGCTGCCTCCCAGACATGCTGGCTAGGCTTGCTGCTGCTCCTAGCTTGTTGTCGACTATGGGGTGGCAAGGGTGTGCTCGGATGTTCACCATTGATGGCAATGGCAAGCTCATAGTGGTGCTAGTGCTTGGTTAATCTTGCTAGATGATCTACTAAGCTGGTTGTGAGCTAAATGGGGAACCAGTTAGGCAAGAGTCACTGCTCACAATAGTGTTTGATGTTTGTTTGATTTGTGTCTGCAACCTGTTTGATGAAATGGCCGCATGAAATCAAGTTTTGAATTTTGAAAAGACTTTTGGTGGGTTTGCTAGATTGGTGATGGTGAGTCTGCAGATGCTTGGGTTTTGAAAGTTGAGCTTGTTTGAGTGGTTTTTGAAAAAGTGGGATCTTCCCATATGATAAAGATTCAATTTTGAATTGTCATTTAAACTATGCATTTGAAAGTTTCTGGATGATCACAAAGTGGGCCTTAATACTTTGTTATGAGTACATTCAAGGGGTGCAAAGATCCAGAAAAGTTTCCATTAGGTTCTGAAAGTTTGAGACAGCCAAAGTAGGCATGAGAGTTAAATTGGTCAAAGTGACCATTCATTTAATATATGTGTTTTGATTTACTTGTCTTTAGGAAAAGTGTGGGAAATGTTTTAGATGATGTTTATTTCACCTAAGAAACATTTTACAAGCAATGACACAATCAAACAAGGTGATTTAAAAGAATTTCAAAATCAATGCATACACATATGCATGCCTTTATAATTTTAATTAGAAAAGTTTTTGTTAACCCTAATTTTGATGATTAGAGTTTGATGTTCCAAGTTTAGTATTTTTGGGATGTTACAAACCTTCCCCCCTTAAACAAAATCTTGTCCCGAGATTTGAAAAAGGACGAAAATATTACCTAGGATTTGCAGAGATCGGGAAACTCCGTCCTGATGTGATCTTCGCGCTCCCAGGTAGCTTCCTATTCTGTGTGGTTGCTCCACTGAATCTTGAGAAACTTGATGCTTCGGGTTCGGATAGTTCGAAAAGCTTCTTCCAAAATGCGGATGGGTACTTCGGGATAGGTCAGGTCATCATTGATTTCTATGGTCCGATGGTCGATATTCTTGAATACTTCGGTCTTCTCGGGGACTTCGAGACACTTGCGAAGTAACGAGATATGGAACACATTGTGCACGGCTAACATCTCTTCGGGTAGTTCCAATTGGTACGATACTTCTCCTCGACGGTTTAGAATCTGGAAATGTCTGATATATCTGGGGGCTAACTTTCCTTTGAGTTGGAAACGCTGCATTCCCTTCAATGGTGACACTTTCACATAAACAAAATCTCCTATGTTGAAGGCGAGGTCTCGACGTCTCTTGTCGGCGTAACTCTTCTGTCAGGATTGGGCGGTCTTGAGGTGCTCACGAATCTTGTGAACCTTCTCTTCTGCTTCTCATAGGATGTCGGGTCCAAAAAATCTGACTCTCTCCTACTTCCGACCAGTTCAAAGGGGTGCGACACTTTATTCCGTACATGAATTCAAAGGGGGCCATTTGCAAACTGGCTTGATAACTGTTGTTCTATGAAAATTCTGCAAACGGCAGACAGTCTTCCCACTTGGATCCATATTCTAACACACATGCTCTCAGCATATCTTTGAGTATTTGGTTTACTCACTCCGTTTGTCCATCGGTCTGAGGGTGATACGCGGTGCTGAAATCTAGACGGGTTCCTAAACCTTCTTGGACTTTCTTCCAGAATCTCGAGGTAAACTGAGTTCCTCGATCCGATACTATGTTCTTAGGGACTCCGTGCAAACTGACGATTCTAGCGATGTACAACTCCGCTAGTTTCAAACTCGGATATGTGGTTTTGACGGGCAAGAAATGGGCGACTTTGGACAATCTGTCCACTATGACCCAGATAGAGTCATTTCCCCTACTAGAAGTAGGTAGTCCAGTGATAAAGTCCATTCCTACAGAATCCCATTTCCATTCCGGAATCTGCAATGGTTGCAACAATCCAGCGGGTCTTTGATGTCCTGCCTTGACTCGCTGACATATATCACACTTGGCGATATAGCTTCCGATTTCTCTCTTCATCTTCTGCCACCAAAATTGCTCCTTTAAATCTTGATACATCTTAGTTCCTCCAGGATGGATAGAATAAAGAGTATCATGAGCCTCTTTCAAAATAACTTCTTTCAATTCAGAATCTGCTGGTACACAAAGGCGTCCTTTGTACCACAACACTCATTCTTCGTCCTTGGTGAATCCGGGTACTTTGCATGTACCGATACGATGCTTGATTCCGTCGATACTAGCATTTTCCTTCTGCGTCTCCTTAATCTGACTGATCAAAGTGGGCTGGAGTTCTATGCTAGCCAAAAATCCTTCACTTACTAATTCCATTCGAAAATCTTCCATCTCCTTGTGCAAACTTGGCTGCTCCTTCAAAATCATGGAGTTCAAGCGGCACGGCAATCTGCTAAGGGCATCGGCTACCACGTTGGCTTTACCAGGGTGATAGTGAATGTCCAGGTCATAATCCTTGATTAGCTCAATCCATCTTCTCTGCCTCATATTCAGCTCCTTCTGAGTGAATATATACTTTAGGCTCTTGTGATCCGAATAAATCTCACAACGGTTTCCCATCAGGTAATGTCTCCATGTCTTCAGGGATAGAACTACGGCTGCGAGTTCGAGGTCATGGGTTGGGTAGTTTTGCTCATGTTGCTTCAATTGTCGAGATATGTAAGATATAACTTTGCCTTCTTGCATTAGCACACATCTGAGACCAATCTTGGATGCGTCACAATACACATCGAAGGGCTTCGTGATATTCGGCATGATCAAGATTGGGGATGAAATCAATCTCCTTTTGAGTTCTTGAAAACTCACTTCACATTTGTCGGTCCATTCAAACTTCTTGTCCTTCTTCAGCAATTGGGTCATGGGTCTGGCGATACTAGAGAATCCTTCTACGAATTTGCGGTAATATCCCCCCAATCCGAGAAATGCACGAACTTGGGTTTGAGTGGTTGGGGCTTGCCAATCTTCTACATCTTTCACTTTGGCAGGGTCAACGGCAATTCCTCCGGCTGATACAATGTGACCGAGGAATCCTACCTCCTGTAACCAGAATTCACATTTGCTAAACTTTGCATACAACTGATGCTCTCTAAGGGTTCCAAGAATGGTCCTTAGGTGTAGCTCATGTTCTTCTTATGATTTGGAATAAATCAGAATGTCATCGATGAAAACAACGACAAACTTATCCAGGAAGTCCATAAAAATCTTATTCATGAGGTTCATGAAATAAGCGGGGGCATTGGTTAATCCGAAAGACATGACTGTATACTCATACAATCCATATCTGGTGGTAAAGGCAGTCTTTGGAATATCCTCTGCACGAATCTTGAGTTGATGATAGCCAGTTCTAAGATCAATCTTAGAAAACACCTTGGCACCGGTCAACTGATCACAAATCTTCTATCTTGGGCATGGGGTACTTGTTCTTGATGGTGACATCATTCAATTTCCGATAATCCGTACATAAACGGTTACCTCCATCCTTCTTGTCCACAAACAAGACAGGTGATCTCCATGGTGACGCACTTGGTTGAATCAATCCAATTTCTAGCATGGAATCCAGTTGCTTCTTTAGTTCTGCGAGCTCTAACGGGTTCATACTACAGGGTCTCTGGGCTATGGGTCCGGTTCCGGGGATTAGTTCAATGATAAACTCGATATCCCGATCTAGGTGCATACCGGGCAAAACATCTGGAAATACATCGGGGTATTCACAGACTATCCAGACTTGGTCAATGGTAGGTTGGGCTATACTCTTGTTGCATTTGAATTGGCGAGGTAAGGTTTCAGATATATGTTCGACTGATATTCCGGCTGTACTGGTCATGGTGATGGCTTTCTTGGCACAGTCAATCAATCCTTTATGTTTGGACATCCAATCCATTCCTAGTACTACTTCCAAACCTTTAGTTCCGAGTACTATCAGATTAGCATAAAAATCTATGCCATGGATTCGGATAGGGACGGCTTTGCAAATTTGCCTAGCCTTGGTGGTTGATCCGAGAATTTGAAAAATCATAACATGCTTCAGTTTGGTTGGTTGAATTTTACTAGTGCATGCAAATTCTTCGGTGACAAATGAATGCGATGCACCAGAATCAAACAACACTCTTGCAAGTACTGAATTAACAGAAAACATACCCAGCACGACGTCTGGCGCTTCCTGAGCTTCTTCAGCATGCATGAGAAAAAGACGGCCATTGCGGTTGAGTGAATTCCCTGGGGCAAATCTTCTCCCTGGCTGAACATGACGCTGCTGCTGAGATGGGACATTGGCATTGGGGGCTGTAGCATTCTTCTTGTTGGGGCACTCGTTGGAATAGTGGCCTTTATTTCCACAGTCATAACAAGTCACTTGCGACTTGTCCTTGGCTGCGACAGGCACAACATTGCTTCCAGTCCTAGGGGCAGTGTTGGTGTTGGCGGTAGAATTGTTGTTGTTGAATTTGGGTGGGGCACGGGTGAAATTGCTAGAGTTGCCGGGGTGGTTGTGATTTCCTCCGGGTCTAGGGTTTCCACGGTTGGGGTAGGTCGGACGGTTCATCGGGGGTCTATTGGTTCTTGGGGAAAATCCTGGAGATGGGTTGGGGCGATACTTTAGGGTCTGATGGGTTCCTGGCTGATGCATCATACGACGCTTGCGGTTCTCATTGGCTTGGTTGATCTTTCCTTCCATCTGGATGGCAGAGTCGACAAGGGCTTCAATATCCGCAAAGGGAATATTGACTAACACCGTCTGCATCTCGTCATGCAGACCATTCAGGAACCTCTCCTTCTTCTTGGCTTCCGTGTCTATCTCGTCCGGGGCATACCTAGCTAATGACAAAAATTTGTCACAGTATTCCACTACAGTCACCCTTCCTTGCTTCAGCTCTCTGAACTCGTCTCTCATTCTCTTGATCAAACCCGGTGGCACATGGGTTCTGCTGAACTTGACCTTGAATTCCTCCCAGGTCATCATCTGGCCTCCGGTCATAGCGCGAACGCTGTTCCACCATGCCCTGGCATCTCCGGCTAGATAATGGGTGTCAAACAGAACTTTCTCGTTGGCTTCCACTCCGGCGACTTCTAGGTTATTTTCCATGGTTTGTAGCCAATCATCGGCGTCTAGGGGTTCTTCTGACTTAGTGAAAACAGGTGGGTTGGTATTTTGGAAATTCTTGAGCTTAGATCCATGGTTGTCCTGATTTCCGTGGCCTTGGTTGTTGTGGGCTAGATGGGCTATCTGTTGCAGAGTGGCTAGGTTGGCTTGACGTTCCGTTCTTTCAGCTTCGCGGTCAGAAGTCAACATTTGCAGGATCTGCAACATCGGGTCCGAGGCTGAACCACTTCCTCCACGTGGCATCTGAAGATTTAGGTAGATCATGAGAAAAGAGGGAAATTTCTAAGGTTTCGGGGACTTTGAAAAGTTTTAAAGGTTTGACTCAGATTTTTCTAGCAACTTGCTTTTTCATTCATTCATTCATAGCACAAAGTACAACACACACCACAACAAAGAAAAACAGATGGTTTTAAGAACCATTCGGAGAACTACGATACAGTGGGACCGAATACTACTCACTACGCTAGTGCTCAAGTGCTACTACTCCTCGGATCTGTGGCTTCATCATCTTCATCATCATCGATGAAGGCGAAATCATCCTCATCGGTGAAGAAGTCCATGGCCTGATCCTCCAGAAAATCATCGTCATCGCTGAGATAGGAGTAAGGGTCTCCACGAAGATCCTCTTCGGCATTCTCCCTTTCCTCCAACTGCATGTCTCTCTCGTGGATGGTCTCCTCCAAAGATGAGATGCGGTGGCGAAGACGGGAAATAATGCGCTCCTTCTTGTCGAGCTGACGGCGGCGAGACTTGCGATCCTTTGCTAGCATGGCGATGGTCTGATCCTTTGTCTTGATGATGGCAGACTTGTGGTTGCAGTAGTCACGACAGTTGTCCAACTCCTGCTGACGATCGTACATCATGAAGCTAAGGTGGTCCAATTGAGTCTTCAGCTCGGGGTGGTATGGGGCTTCCAGTGGTTGTCCATTTGCATCACGCCTTGGGCAAAAATCAAAGCGAGTACCCTTGATCTAATTGATGCTCTGCCCACACAGACGGGAAAAAGCTTCCTGCATTACTCTGGCAAGTCCATCGAGCCAGTTGTTTTCCCTCAAGGTAAACTGAATTCCCTCCGCAGTGGGAGGTTCAATATTTCCTCGGAGACTTGCAACAATTAGCCACTGCAGATCTTCTCCTCCTTGATCATTGAGCTGAGCTCCGAAGAACTCGGGGTGTGGACGCTCCAGAAGTTCCGAAAGCTGGTCCAAATCCCTCTCAAAGATAAGGTCTCCTCCATTCCCCAGTTGGTAAAACTTGCTGTACTTCACGTCCATCTATAAGAATAGAGGATGAGTAGATTAGCAGGGTGATCAAGTGTGTCAGAATTTTATGTATTTTGCAAGAGTTTTTGAGGAACATGAATTTTTATGAAAGAATAAAAGGGATAAGAATTAGAATAAGTTTTTGTAAATATTTGTTTTCTTTGGTTTTGAAACTAAGTTTTTGGTTCAAACGTCCAGTCTAACTAGGGTCTCCTATGGTTAACCTGGCTCTGATACCAACTTGTCAACACCCAGATTGAAATTCAATCCTAGATGCCTGTTATGCCATACATCGCAATCCCAGGATTACCATTTTTGCGAGACATAATAGAATTGGATACCATAGTACATCATCCATTACAAACGATACATAAGTTCTTATAAAAATAGGGATCTCACGATCCAGTTCTTAATACAACTTCAAGCAGCGGAATACGTAATAATAACGGTAGCGTAGGCGAAGCTCCATCTTCGGGGTCACATGCAATGCTGACGATGGGAGATGATCCTAGTTGTCGTAACCTCCCTGGGGTCCATCCTCCAGGTACTCCTCTTCATAGTCTGGCCATGGGAATAGACAGGGACAAAGCCATGAGTACTCTTTAAGTACTCGCAAGCTAAAACTAACAGGTAAAGGGGTTTTTGGATAATAGGACACTAGGCTCTTGGGTTGTTTTGCAAAAGCCAGATTTATCTCTACTAAGTTCTGAAGCTAGTCACAATTTTATAACTCCTAGGTGGGATCTTGTAACTCAGGTCACAACTCTGTTGTGGTCAAGTCAAAGTCTCAATTCATTTCACAAGTCATTTTGAAAAGTCTGACGAGGGAACAATATGGCCACTCCAACTGTCTATAACCGCGGACACGGCTATTCGAATAGTTTGACACTCTTTAGAGATTGTACACTTTCACCACAACATTCGATACATCCGTCAGGAACAAATCCTGAATTCACCATACTCAGTATGCGGATAATCAATCCTAACCTTTCAATTACACGCCCTAGTATAAGCACCTCTCGTGTGAGTTTGGCCTCCCAACCATGACCAACTATCATCTTGGGTACTGCACAGATGGACAATCTTCACAAGGTAGCCCCAGCTCAGACCTTGGCCGTGAGGGAACTAATACTAAGGTATATAAGTTTCCAGTCAAGCCCTACCCAATATTCGGGTATTGTGGTTGTACGATAAAATTGGAATGGTATCGCATCCAGACAACCATCAGTTTTATAAAGGGCTAAGGCTCATGCCTCAACGTTTTCCTCACCAACATCATCAAGTGTTCGGAAACACATGTCCAAAACATTTCAATAGAATGGTCCATCATTCCAAGGTTTTCATAACCATTTTTCCACCAAGTAAACCCATCTAAAGTTGATCAAGTTTTATGCTTAGCACTAGCATCTACAGGTGGGGGTAGTACTAATGAGGGGTGGTGAACTAGTGGAGTTTTCAACTAAGTACAACCTTATATCTTAGGATGATATCAAGGTTTCTAACTTAGGCCAAATTTTATGCTCTTTATGCAACCTTCAAAATCTTTCTAGTATCTACAGTTCACTTAAGTCAACTCTAAGTTAAAGCTTTGATAAAGAAATAAAGTAAGAAGCTTGCAAATAAAACTAGGATTGGTTTATCAAGTGGGTATGGTCACATATGCTTAAGGCATATAGTAGTCATAGTAACAAGCAAGTATTTGCTTGCACAAAATCAGTATAAGCTTGCTAAATTGCAAGTGTTAGCTTGCATAGGTCAACTTGATTAGTAAGGATTGCACATTCACTAGTAGTATTAGGCTTGCCTTGTGCAGAGCAGTGGTTGAAGTTCTCCTCGTCTTCTTCTTCGTAGTATCCTTCTTCCTCCTCGTATCCTTGGTCGGTACTAGCGTCTATAAATAAATACGAGGTACACAATCACCAAACAATACTTAACTACTTGCAATCATCACACACAAGGGTCCTATAGATGATCTAGCATCATCTCTAACATTACAAGGTTAAGGCTTAATTTAATTCCTTTTATTTTTAGAAAAGTAATTTCTACTCATTGAAAAACTACTTAAGATTTAATATTCTCCAAACCAAACATGGGATCATGTTGACACATGTCATCACCACATATTGTAGTCCATGGGAATGTGATTTAAAGTGGTGTCACAATTTAATAAGGTTTTACCCTTTTATTCTAATTAATTAAAGTGGCTAGAAATGCCTATGTAGCATTCTTTTATTACTTGAACATTATTTCTGCAAGTAAACCTATATATTTTTATATATTCTGAAAGGTATGGTTAAATGTGATTTTTGAGAGTTGGAATCAACTCAAAATCTATTATGGTTTAAATTTGAAAAATGTTTGAATGCATAAAAGCTTCTGCCTTCTTATTTTTACTAAGGATGATCTACAGATCCAAATGACTTGAATCCAACGGGCTTGGATTCAGCATTCACAGATCTTTCCAACAAAATTGGTTTCATTCAAATTGGTGCACTGAATCGATTTGGGTTAATTTTTGAAGTTGGGTACAGAAGTGTGTTTGACTTAAAATAGAAAAGATTTAATTCAAATCACTGGGCTGCGCGGGAAAAGTTAACGGGCCGGCATGCTAAGCGTAGTGCTTCCGCGGGCTGCTTAAGTGGGTGTCCCCACTCGTCAGTGACACGGGGCTGGGCGAAGCGGTATGGGGCAACGTGGGTCGTTCGATCTGATTCTAATCCAACGACTGGGAGTCATCGTCGACGCGAGACAACGCCGGCGAGAACGAAACCTAGCGCGGCCAGTGGGGGGTGATGGGGGCTCACCGGGGTACTGGCGAGGGTCGGCGAGGCGGGCGAACGACGAAGTCGTCGACGGCGAACTCAGGGATGGTCGCGGCAGCTGCTGGGGTGGACGAAATCGATGGCTCCCTTCTTCTCCAGAGGTGGCGGGCTCCGGTGAAATTCCGGCGGGGTGGTGCTCGCCTTGCTCTGAGAACTGTGTGGCACGATCAGTGAGGAGAGGGGAGTGAGATGGTGTGAAGAAATAGAGCGGGGGTGGCCTCTATTTATAGTCGAGCGAGGGGACCGTCGGGGCGCATGGTGAGCTCGTCGGGGGCGATGTTACATGCAGATATTGGCATGGGCAAGGGTAGGGGACGGTGTGGTGTCTCCTGGCGATGCTCAACGACATTGCTTTGAGGCATGGGGTGGTGCGGCTTGGTCTGGAACAGGCGATGCTCTGCGCGGCAGAGGCGGCGTCTTCGACGGCGAGTGGTGGCTATGCGTCACGGGGCGGCGAACGGGGATGTCTGGCGGTCTCCTGGGTTGGTGGGGATTGTGTATGCACACGGCGAGGGCGGCGCGCGGTCTGTGGGCGCTGGTCGAGGATGGTGCTCTGGCGCACGCTCGGCATGGTCTCTGGCGGTCTGGGCGCGGTTCGTGCGCGTGGTCCAGGGCTTGGCAAGGCTCAAGCAGTGGACAGGGAGTGGCGGTGGACGATGGGCTGCCTCCCAGACATGCTGGCTAGGCTTGCTGCTGCTCCTACCTTGCTGTAGACTATGGGGTGTCAAGGGTGTGCTCGGCTGTTCACCATTGATGGCAATGGCAAGCTCATAGTGGTGCTAGTGCTTGGTTAATCTTGCTAGATGATCTACTAAGCTGGTTGTGAGCTAAATGGGGAACCAGTTAGGCAAGAGTCACTGCTCACAATAGTGTTTGATGTTTGTTTGATTTGTGTCTGCAACCTGTTTGATGAAATGGCCGCATGAAATCAAGTTTTGAATTTTGAAAAGATTTTTGGTGGGTTTGCTAGATTGGTGATGGTGAGTCTGCAGATGCTTGGGTTTTGAAAGTTGAGCTTGTTTGAGTGGTTTTTGAAAAAGTGGGATCTTCCCATATGATAAAGATTCAATTTTGAATTGTCATTTAAACTATGCATTTGAAAGTTTCTGGATGATGACAAAGTGGGCCTTGATACTTTGTTATGAGTAAATTCAAGGGGTGCAAAGATCTAGAAAAGTTTCCATTAGGTTCTGAAAGTTTGAGACAGCCAAAGTAGGCATGAGAGATAAATTGGTCAAAGTGACCATTCATTTAATATATGTGTTTTGATTTACTTGTCTTTAGGAAAAGTGTGGGAAATGTTTTAGATGATGTTTATTTCACCTAAGAAACATTTTACAAGCAATGACACAATCAAACAAGGTGGTTTAAAATAATTTCAAAATCAATGCATACACATATGCATGCCTTTATAATTTTAATTAGAAAAGTTTTTGTTAACCCTAATTTTGATGATTAGAGTTTGATGTTCCAAGTTTAGTATTTTTGGGATGTTATATTACGGTACTTGTTAGCTTTCAGGCCTCATTGCCCCTATCATAAGAATCTTGACGTGATTAAGGTTAAATTGAACAAACTAAGTAGTATATGCTTGACAAAGTATAAGTTGGCAATCTCATGTCCCTTGAGTACGAGGGACGCTCCTCATGCTACTCAACTTTAGTTACTTGCAAGTTCTCGTCATAATAAGTATATGTGTATCATAGAGAACCGCCAATGGGGTACCTCTTACACATGCTACAGGAGCTTTCCATAATAAAATGACAAGGCAAGCAGACAATGAGTATCTCAGCAATCTTCTTATTTACCATGGGAATATGGTGTTTTTTTATCTCTTTCCTCTTTTTATGAATCTCATATCTTTTTTTTATAATAAGAATGCTTCATAGATGTCATTATGGTGATGCTGCAAGTTTCCAGCATGATTAGGCATGACTTAGGCTAGTGGCCCAGGCGTTTCTCTAACACAAAATACATAACTCCATGGACTTACAAGCTCCCCTTTTACTTCACACCGACGACATCCACAAAAAAAAAGAGCATGATATCAACTGGATAGATATTTACAGGTGTTGAAAGCATTCCCCATGACAGCATGGTTCTGCTAATCCCAACGTATAAGTGCAAGCATATACAACTTAGATGACACAATTGTTCAAGTTTATTAGGGGCAAGAAAAATAAAGTGTGACATCAAGTTCGTGAGAGCTTTAATCACTAAGTTCTTACATAACAAAATACTTTTTAATTGGAAGATAGATGAAAACAAGAATATACTTGGAATGTTGTAACATACCATGCATAGGAATTTATAGTGGACACTTTGGAATAACTTGGTTTCTTGAGAGTTGGATGCATGAGTAGAGATTACTTAGCAAAAGTGAAGGCTACTAAAAGACTGGGAGCGACCAACTAAGAGAGCAATAATGGCCATAACCATGCAGAGCGACCACAATACTATGCTCTTGTATGCTAAAACAACTCATGATTCTTTCAAGGCACACTAAGCACTCTCAGTGACTTGGAGCAAGTCATGCTACAACAATAATCACTAAGCATAAGGTTAAAACAACATCTAGCATGACATGATAAAGTCTAAGTCACAGTCAAAGAAAGCTCCTCTTGTACTATTTCAAGCAAGAACTTTCTACTCCTTTCCAACACCAATCAACTTATTTGAAACAACACAGTGAGAACGGGGGTCCAAACTACTTTATTTAAGCAAACTAAATAAATTAAGAAAAGTAAACGAAAACTAAGACGCTCCAAGAACAACACAACTGTGCATGAAACAATAAAAAACGAAGTGTCTAGAAAAACCTGAGCTTTTTATTGATGAAGAAGGGGATGCCCAAGGCATCCCAAGCTTTTACGCTTGTATATCTTGAATATTTCTTGGGCTGACACGGGGTGGCATCCCCAAGCTTGAGATTTTATCCATTCTTCATCTCATTACATCATTCTCTCTCTACACCTGAAAATTTTTCCTTCATACAAAACTTCACACAATATTCATTAGCAACATTAGTGTATTCAAAAGATAATATACCTTTGGGTTTAGCTTTAGAACAAGAAAACTTTCACTAAAAACACAAGATACTGAAACAAGTTCCTTTAAAAGCTAAATTCCCCAAAAGAGAACTCAAAAAGAAATCAATAAGAAGCAAATGTAAATAATGGCAGAAATCTGTCAAAACAGACCAGCAGGAAGAAACTGATTTTTTCGAAAACCTTATGTTGCTCAAATAAAAAAGTTATGAACTAGCTAAAGTTAGATAACATACTGGGGGATTTATTCGAAAAATATCAGCTCAATCCGAGTTATAGAGATTTTACACGAATATTTACGGTAGAGCATAAAAATCTGTTTCGGGACAGCAACTCCCCAAATCTTACTTCTCTCTCATTAGAGGTCATTCTTGGCACAAAAAACAAATAAAAAAGATAAGTAGAGGTCATTACTAAAGAAATAACTTTCAAGACTCAAGAAAACTCTTGGGTTATCTCCCAACAATTACTTTTCTTTAACGCCTTTAAGTTAGACACAAGAAGCAAGAATCAAGTATTTTCAAATGAAGAAACATTAACATCAACTCTCTTGCTCCTACCTTTCTTACCTTTCTTCTTCCCTTTAGGGAATATATGATTGCTTACTGAAGGAGCAAAATTCATAATGCCTTTTCCCACATCTATTATTGCTCCAAGGTGCTTCAGCAGGGATCTTTCGAGTGTAATCTGTCCTTTTCCTACACATTCAATAACAAGATAATCAGTAGACACCATTTTCCCTGAGATTTTTGTAAACACACCTTCAACTATTCTAATGGGTAATAAAGTTGCATTATTGGTAAGAGATATTTCTTCTCCTCCTTTAGAAAGTCCCCAAAGACTCAAAGACTCATAGATATCTTTAGGCATAAGGCAAAATTTAGACAAGATATCACAGCGAGCATCAAAAGTTGCACTATTTATAGTGACTTTTATTATAGGCAGCCACTTTGAAGGCTCAGAATTTATTGGAACATAACCATGGTGCTCTCTAAGTGTGTGATAGCAACTGTGTTAGGGGTGACCCCTTAGGGTGGCCTGATCTGAAGGAAATATGCCCTAGAGGCAATCATAGAGATGATGATATTTCATATGTATCCATGAGTTATTGTAATGTTCCTTGAATATCCATATCAGGCAACTTGTATTGATTGGCAATTACGTGAATTGTTTGTAAAACTCTATACTTGTATGGTTATTTAAGAGTTGTCCCTAGTCGGAGTTCATGTGAGGACACACGTGAATATTAGACTAGCACATCGATTGGTTGATGACTATGTTTCGCAAGTCATAGACATGGAGATGTCAAACCAATTACGTGGACACATGTTATGAACATGGGGTTGGACTGACCCAACCTGAGACTAGCAATTAGTTGCAGCTCTCTCTCTACATATCGTGTACGTTTTGTCCTTAGACCTGAGATTGTCGCATCTACTTGAGATATGGATCGACCTACTTTGGGGCTATCAAACGCTGCATCGTAACTGGGTAGTTATAAAGGTAGCTTTCGGGTTTGTCCTGAAGCATGCTGCAAGGCATGGTCAATCAAGATGCGATTTTCCCCTCTCTACTTGAGAGAGATATCTCTGGGCCCCTCGAGTGATCGGATCCAGAAATGCATGGCCGTGCTACATATGGTTAAGAGTTAACCTAGTAAAGGGATTCCGAATCACGGTATCGAGAAAGGGAGGTCACCTTGGAGCTTGACCAAATATCGTGAGGCAAAGGGAAAGACATGTACTAAACCTTGTGATGGTTCGTCCGATATGATCTTTGTATGCGTTTAGGAGTTGGCACGTCTTGCTAGAGGCCGCTACCAACTATTGACAGAATAAGTGTATTCGTGTCATGTCTATACGCATATGAACCTATAGGGTCACACACTTAAGGGGCTGGAAGCCTAATGAGGATTGGATCCGAATTAGAGCAGGCTTAGGGTACTAATGGGCTGCTAATGTAGAAGCCCACTAGGGACGCCTATATAAGAGAGGGTGGGGCGAGCTGACCAGGGAGAGACCTTAGACCTCAGATCATTCCCAGCCGCCACTCCTCACGCCTGTGTTGCACGCGCGGACCTAGCAGTCCGACGTCTGACGCTTCCACCCTGTACGTGTGGATTCCTCGGAGGCGCTGCATCTGTAGCGCTTGGACGAGCCGCGCAAGGGGAGCTGCTCGTGGGACGAGGAAAAGGAGGAGACGTGGAACGTCTGCACTGCCTCGACGCGCTTCATCAATTCCGCAACTGCGCGTCTAGTGGTAATCCCGTGATCTATGACAACATTAATCCTGGTATACGTGGTATAATTTTTTTTTATTTGCGCTAGTGTAGCCTACCCGTATCCCTTCAGTGGTATCAGAACCGATGCTGTTCAGTTATAGGTTCGGGATGGTTGCATATGGTGATATGCAGATTGATATGAATGATGTGATCGTTTATATGGCGGTGGTTTAGGATTGATCTATGATCTTGCTTTTCGTGATCGTGATCTGAGGTTGTCGAATGACTTACCCCTACCGGTCGGCTTCCGCCATCGGGGTAGACATTGACACATAAATCATGTTGAATCAAGCGAAGATCAATATGATTGATCGAATCGGAACCTAGATCTAAAATCGATGTACCGTGATCAAAGGAGTTTGATTGAATCAGGACAGGAGTCGGTTTATGGTAAATTATATTTGCCGATCAAAATCCTTAAAGAAAATTGTGAAGTTACCGCGAGGGGCGCTGCCCCTTCGAACCCCGCAGGGGGAGACCCCTAGACCACCCTTAATCGTAGCCCCTTTTTGTATCTCGTTAAGGTAACTAGGTGCTGCGATGTCACATGATCCGATAGAATGCGATTCTATGCATAACTTGTTTTTGCAGGATGTATGTGATCAGTATGGCCCATATATGTATGTGATGCATGTATGAAAATTTATCATGACCTGCGTGTCGTGAGTAGGGCAACACGGCTGGAGCCATGTGTGTTGTCAATTATTGTAATGGCCTGCGTGCCAACTTGTGATGATCCCAATACTATGTAATTTTGATTACTAGCTGTTAGGAGTAATAGCTTGTATTAGTTCTTGGAGGACTCATCACTTGGAGGATGGCTCACATGGAACATGAAGATGGAGATCATCATGGTGGACAGGTTCTATGGCGATGGAGATCACCATGAGAAAATGGGCCATACTGTGTCACATCTATGTGAATGTTATTCTTATGCGTTTTACTACTATGCATGCTTAGATGATAGAAGTAGAACGATCCCTCACAAATTTTAAGTTAAACCATGCCCTCCCAACCAAACCTTGCACCATCCTATGCCCTGTACAATTGTTGGTGGGCCTATGAAATTAGGGTGCCGCGGTTTTCCTTGGCTGGATGGGTTTGTATCGGATACCTACACACATAAGGGTTGGTGAACTTGACAAGGTCATCTTAACAGTTAAGGACCTTGGGGCATAAAGGTTGGGCGCCTAGTTTTGACATAGAGATGTCACCCAACAACAAGAGTCATATGTGATATGATTAGCAAGTGTTGCTTACCGATTTACCTTGTCTTCTAGCAGTGATGCTAAAGCTCACTAGTCGACTTGTTAATTGTGGATCTTGAATCACTTAGTATCAATAGAGGGATATTGATTTAAGTGGGAGTATATGCTATTAAATTGTTTAATATGTTTTACTCTTTCTTGGTTACATGGATTAGTATTTTGCATGTTTTCTGTTGTAGATCAATGGCACCGAACACTACATCACCTTTTTCTTTGCGTTCGATTCTTGACAAAGATAAATTAAATGGAACAAACTATTCGGACTGGGTCCATAACCTGAGAATCGTTCTTAGGTCTGATAAAAAGGAAATGGTTCTGGATACCCCAATCCCCGATGAACCTGCTGATAATGCATCTGCTGCCCTAAAGAATGACTACAAGAGAGCATGTGATGATTCTCTTGAGGTTAGCTGTCTTATGCTTGCATGCATGGAACTTGAACTTCAAAATAAGTTTGAGGATCAGGATGCGTACGATATGATCGTTGCGCTTAAGGACATGTTCCAAGATCAGGCAAGGACTGACAGGTACAATGTTGCCAAGTCCTTTGTCGAATGCAAGCTAGCAGAGGGAGCAGCTGTAGGCCCCCATGTGATAAAAATGGTTGGTTACAGTCAGACTTTGGAAAAGCTTGGTTTTCCACTAGTCCAGGAGTTGGCCACTGACTTCATTTTGGCGTCTCTTCCATCCAGCTATGGGCAGTTCATTTCGAACTACCATATGCATGGGGTGGAGAAGGGCCTTAATGAATTATGTGGGATGCTTAAAACAGCAGAAAGTGACATGAAGAAGTGTGCAGGGCATAGCCATGTGATGGCTGTGCAGAACAAGCCTAGCTTCAAGAAAAAGGGTACTTCTTGGAAGAAGAAGGGCAAGGCTAAGGATACGATCCCTAAGTCTGCACCCAAGCAAAAGGCTGGACCTGTAGAAGACACTGAGTGCTTCTTTTGTCATGAACATGGCCACTGGAAGAGAAACTACAGCAAGTACCAGGCTTCTTTGAAGAAGAGTGGAAGTAAGAGTACTTCCAACTCAGGTACGCTTGTTGTAAATGTTGTGGACATTCTTCTCGCTGATTCCTATGTTAACTCTTGGGTATTTGATACCGGATCGGTTGCTCATATTTGCAATCCGATGCAGGGGCTAATAAGGACTAGAGAAGTGCAGAAAGGCGAAGTGGATTTTCGCGTCGGAAATAAAGCAAGGGTTGCTGCATTGTTCGTCGGCGTCATGCAACTTCACCTTCCTTCAGGATTTATTATGGAGTTGAATAATTGTTATTACATTCCAAGTATGGGTCGAAACATTTTATCACCTTCATGTTTGATGAGGGATGGTTATTCATTCGCGAGTGCAAACAATGGTTGTGTAATCTCTAAGAATGATATGTTTATGGCTAATGCTCCCATTGTGAATGGGTTATTTATTTTAAATCTTGATGATGCATCTGTTTACAATGTTAGTGCTAAAAGGCTTCGTCCTAATGATTTGAATCCTACCTATTTATGGCATTATCGTTTGGGGCATATAAGTGAAAAGCGCATGAAGAAGCTCCATGGTGATGGTCTTCTAACTTCGTTTGATTTTGAATCATACGAGACATGTCAGGCTTGTTTACTTGGAAAGATGACCAAGTCACCTTTTTCGGGTTTACCCGAGAGAGCGATAGACTTGTTGGAACTCATACATACTGATGTGTGTGGACCAATGAGCACGACAGCCAGAGGAGGATATCACTACTTCATTACTTTCACTGATGATTTTAGTAGATATGGTTATGTCTACTTGATGAGGCATAAGTCTGAAACTTTTGAAAAGTTCAAAGAGTTTCAGAGTGAAGTAGAGAATCAACGTGGCAAGAAAATAAAGGCCTTGCGATCTAATCGTGGAGGTGAATATTTGAGTCACGAATTTAGCGATCATCTTAACAGTTGCGGAATTGTTCCACAACTTACGCCGCCCGGAACGCCTCAAAGAAACGGGGTCTCCAAACGGCGTAATTGAACTTTGTTGGACATGGTTCGATCTATGATGAGCCAGTCGGATTTACCATTATCATTTTGGGGTTACGCTCTAGAAACAGCAGCTTTCACACTTAATAGGGTACCATGTAAATCCGTAGTTAAGACACCATATGAGATGTGGACTGGAAAGAATCCCAGTTTGTCTTTTCTAAAGATTTGGGGTTGTGATGCATTTGTCAAGCGACTTCAGTCGGACAAGCTAACACCCAAATCGGATAAGTGCATTTTCGTGGGATATCCGAGGGAAACCTTAGGGTATTACTTCTACAACCGAGAGGAGGGCAAAGTGTTTGTCGCTCGTAGCGGTGTTTTCCTAGAGAAATAGTTTCTCACAAAGGGAACAAGTGGAAGGTCGGTGCGACTTGAATAAGTTCAAGATGAGCCAGTTGGGGATGCTTCTAATAGTGATGCTATTGTAGCAGAACAAGTTGAGGAACCCGTGGCAACATAAGCACCACAACCACGAAGGTTGGCGAGGCTCCGCGAAGCGCGGGAATTATTATTGTTAGACAATGATGAGCCTGCGACCTATGCAGAAGCGATGGTGGACCCAGACTCTGAGAAATGGCTGATCGCCATGAGATCCGAGATAGGGTCGATGGGAGACAATCAAGTTTGGAACTTGGTTGACCTGCCTGATGGTTTTAAAGCCATCAAGTGCAAATGGATCTATAAGAAGAAGATTGATATGGATGGAAATGTTCACATCCATAAAGCTCGAATTGTTGCAAAAGGTTTTCGACAAGTTCAAGGAGTTGACTACGACGAGACTTTATCGCCCGTAGTGATGCTTAAATCTATACGGATAATTCTAGCTATTGCTGCACATTTCGACTATGAAATATGGCAGATGGATGTCAAGACGGCTTTCCTAAATGGAATCCTAACTGAGGACGTGTATATGATGCAGCCCGAAGGTTTTGTCGATCCAAACAATGCTGGAAAGGTATGCAAACTTCTGAAGTCCATTTATGGGCTGAAGCAAGCATCTCGGAGTTGGAACATTCGATTTGATGAAGTTGTAAAGGAGTTTGGCTTCATCAAAAACGAACAAGAACCTTGTGTTTACAAGAAGGAAAGTGGGAGATCGCTGGTATTTCTAATCTTATATGTAGATGACATATTGCTGATTGGAAATGACATTCCTATGCTCGAGTCTGTTAAGACCTCATTGAAAAATAGTTTTTCGATGAAGGACTTGGGAGAAGCGGCATATATTCTAGGCATCAAGATCTATAGATATAGATCAAGGAGGCTAATTGGATTAAGCCAGAGTACATACATTGACAAAGTGTTGAAACGGTTCAGCATGGAAGAGGCTAAGAAGGGGTTCTTGCCCATGTCTCATGGCATAAAACTTAGCAAGACTCAGTGTCCTTCGACTACTGATGAGCGTGAGAGCATGAGTAGGGTTCCATATGCTTCGGCTATTGGATCCATCATGTATGCAATGATTTGTACTCGCCCAGATGTTTCCTATGCTCTAAGTGTTACGAGCAGATACCAGGCTGATCCAGGTGAAGCTCACTAGACAACGGTAAAGAACATCCTTAAGTACTTGAAAAGGACTAAGGATGTGTTCCTAGTTTATGGAGGTGAGGATGAACTCAGTGTAAGGGGTTACACAGATGCGAGTTACCTTAACGACTCAGATGATTCGAAATCGCAATCAGGTTATGTGTTTGTCATGAATGGTGGTGCTGTGAGCTGGAAAAGTTCCAAGCAAGATACGGTGACCTCCTCTTCAACAGAAGCTGAATATATTGCTGCCTCGGAGGCTGTAAAGGAAGCTGTTTGGATTAGGAATTTCCTGATCGCTCTCGGTGTGGTTCAGGGCGCGTCCAATCCCTTGGACGTTTATTGTGATAAAAATGGTGCTATTGCATAGGCCAAGGAACCTAGACAGCACCAGAAGAACAAACATATTCGCATGCGTTACCATCAGATTCGAGAGTTTGTTGAGGATGGTAGTGTCATGATATGCAAAATACATACGGACTCAAATGTTGCTGATCCCTTGACTAAGCCTCTCCCGCAGCCCGCGCATGAAGCACACACAAGAGCAATTGGTATTAGATACATTTTAGATTGACTCTAGTGCAAGTGGGAGACTGAAGGAAATATGCCCTAGAGGCAATCATAGAGATGATGATATTTCATATGTATCCATGAGTTATTGTAATGTTCCTTGAATATCCATATCAGGCAACTTGTATTGATTGGCAATTATGTGAATTGTTTGTAAAACTCTATACTTGTATGGTTATTTAAGAGTTGTCCCTAGTCGGAGTTCATGTGAGGACACACGTGAATATTAGACTAGCACATCGATTGGTTGATGACTATGTTTCGCAAGTCATAGACATGGAGATGTCAAACCAATTACGTGGACACATGTTATGAACATGGGGTTGGACTGACCCAACCTGAGACTAGCAATTAGTTGCAGCTCTCTCTCTACATATCGTGTACGTTTTGTCCTTAGACCTGAGATTGTCGCATCTACTTGAGATATGGATCGACCTACTTTGGGGCTATCAAACGCTGCATCGTAACTGGGTAGTTATAAAGGTAGCTTTCGGGTTTGTCCTGAAGCATGCTGCAAGGCATGGTCAATCAAGATGCGATTTGCCCCTCTCTACTTGAGAGAGATATCTCTGGGCCCCTCGAGTGATCGGATCCAGAAATGCATGGCCGTGCTACATATGGTTAAGAGTTAACCTAGTAAAGGGATTCCGAATCACGGTATCGAGAAAGGGAGGTCACCTTGGAGCTTGACCAAATATCGTGAGGCAAAGGGAAAGACATGTACTAAACCTTGTGATGGTTCGTCCGATATGATCTTTGTATGCGTTTAGGAGTTGGCACGTCTTGCTAGAGGCCGCTACCAACTATTGACAGAATAAGTGTATTCGTGTCATGTCTATACGCATATGAACCTATAGGGTCACACACTTAAGGGGCTGGAAGCCTAATGAGGATTGGATCCGAATTAGAGCAGGCTTAGGGTACTAATGGGCTGCTAATGTTGAAGCCCACTAGGGACGCCTATATAAGAGAGGGTGGGGCGAGCTGACCAGGGAGAGACCTTAGACCTCAGATCATTCCCAGCCGCCACTCCTCACGCCTGTGTTGCACGCGCGGACCTAGCAGTCCGACGTCTGATGCTTCCACCCTGTACGTGTGGATTCCTCGGAGGCGCTGCATCTGTAGCGCTTGGACGAGCCGTGCAAGGGGAGCTGCTCGTGGGACGAGGAAAAGGAGGAGACGTGGAACGTCTGCACTGCCTCGACGTGCTTCATCAATTCCGCAACTACGCGTCTAGTGGTAATCCCGTGATCTATGACAACAGTAATCCTGGTATACGTGGTAGAATTTTTTTTGATTTGCGCTAGTGTAGCCTACCCATATCCCTTCATGATCTTCACGGATCTCGTGGTCAAATCGATGGGAAAGCGAGGGGAAAGGGAGAAGGTAGCGGAAGCGAACACACACCTCGCGAAGAACATGATGAACACACGCAAAACTCACACGATACAAGGCCAATTGCTCCCGAAAGGCGGCCACCGGTCCGATAGAATCTTCGAAAGGAAAGATCAGTCAACGTGGTCCCTCAAATCCACATTAGAGAGGGAAGAACACATTGGGGAGGGTCTTGAGAACTTGGAGACAAGACACTGAACTCCAAGGCCTTGTTCAACGATGGATGCGTGATGCAAAGTCCAATCGAGGTTGGTGACGATAGTCAGTCCCCTTGTAAGGGGATGAGGCAAAACTAGAGATTCCACACAAGGGGGTTGTCTTTAGTCTATCATCTATGCCTAAGGGATACATGAAGGGGTGGGGGCTCTATTTATAGGCCAGCCACATAAATAGGGGTAGTTTATGGATAAAACTAGGGTTTGGACGAGCTAGAGGGGTACATGGGCCGAAGGCCTAGCTGGCGGCGTGTAGGCCCATCTTGTGGGCCAGAGACTCCGGTGTGGTGGGCTAGAGACTCCGGTCTGGGTCGGAGACTCCGGTCTGTCTCTGGTGTCGTCTCCGAAGTGGCGTACTGACTGTCTCGGGTCGGTTGCTGGGGTCGGTCCGGAGACTCCGGTGTAGTAGGACCGGAGACTCCGGTGTAGGCCAGAGACTCCGGTGGTTCAGCCGTGGATTCTTCTGTATCCTCTTCCAAGCCTCCGTCTTGTCGGGCTTGATGTTCCAGGCTTCCTCCCTTTCCTCCGTACTTGTCGGTGTGAACCTATCATGCATATGTGACGGAGTATGAAGTAGCATACCATTCAATAGGGTAGGAAGTGGGCTCGCATAGAGGAACATATTCACCTTTGGAGTCCATGACGACTTTGCATAAGTTGGAGACCATGATGTGGTAACGACCATAGGTCGGGCTACATCAGTTCCCCCCTTCAAAAAGAGTCGTCCTTGACTCTACATGCTCATCACAAATTATAAGAGGTCGAGATACCTTCTTGATCCTGGGGTTCACCATATAGTCGTCCTCGGGAAGATTGACTTGACAACACTTCAATGTTCCTTCACCTTCAATGAAGCCTACAAATCTCACAACAAAAGCGAAGCAACACTCAAAGCATAGCCAATTCATGAAGATTATAGCATGAGTCCTCAAGTAGAAGGAAGTCACCTTAGGTTGTAGATATAGCTCGATGAAGGGTAGCCATAGGTAACTCTCTTCGGTTCTTCTTGTCAACACATGGTTGGTACAGGTTGATGTGTATGCATTTGTACGTTCATACAACAAATACCAAGCAAAATATTTTCGTGCGTGATAGAGGAGCATGTCAAATGTGGCACGTACATTCTTGTTCACAACACTATTAGCACAATACATGTATAGCAAATGGAATGCATATGTAAAGTTAAAGTGCATGTACATCGTTTGAACATCCTCCAAATGTGGGAACTCAAAAACTCCATATAACATAGTAGGGTGGCACGCAAAGCAATTGACTAACATATATATCAACATCTTTGATGCAAGAATAGGAGAATTTGACAAAAACACACAAGGAAGAATGTCCAAATCAACATCATTATGTGTGCAAACCAACCATTGGAAAGAGAAATTGTTCGACTAAAAGTGTAAGATGGTTAACGTAGAGGGGGGGGGGTGAATAGGTTTCTACAAACATCTTTATAATCTTTTGCAAGTTTTAGGCTTTGCGGAATATAAGTGAGCCTAAATGCAAACTAGGTGAGGCAACCTAGATGATGAACAAGATACTTCAAGCTCGAAGGATATCACAAGGTAAACAACACAAGTAAGAGATCGGTTAAGGAATAACCAAAGCACGTGGATACGAAGATGTATTCCCATGTTCACCACCTTTTGGAAGGGGGCTACGTCATGTTGGAGAGGTGTGAGGTTCCATGAAGGATTCCTCATGCGCCACAAAGGATCACCTTCTTCTCCGAGCCTATCCCACGAAGGAATAGCTCACTTACTCGTGGTAGACTTTAAGGTAGTCTGTGAACCCTCACAAACTTTCCACGGAGCAAATCACAAGCCGAATGCCTCCGGGCGACCCTAGCCGCCTAGGGTTTCCAACAAACCCAAGAGTAACAAGCTAACTCGATGAACTCAAGGGGGAATGAACTTTGGCTTGGTGGAAACATAGATCAGGACCTCCTCTTCCTTTCTACCAAAGGGATTTGGATTTGGTTGGGTATAATGGGAGATCCTCAAGCTTTTGTGTTTCAACAATGGGAAAGAGAGAGAGCTTCAAGAAATGGATGTTTTACTGAAATGTCTAACCTCTCAATAGATAAGAAAGGGGTATATATAGTATGGGGAGAAAAATATCCGTTTGGGGGTTCCTGCGACAGAACCGGAAATAAGTCCATTCGGACCAAGTTGCTCGCCGAAAATTCCGGCGACAGCTCCGGCGGACCGGACCACATGCCGGAAATTTCGGCAGCAACCGGAATTCTCGACGAGGAGCCAAAAGTGCTTCCAGTAAGCCATTTCGGTGCTTACCAAGAATTTTCGGCGGTGACCGGAAATTCCGGCGACAGCACCGGCGGTGCCGGCACTTCTGCCGATTTCACAGTATCCCCTTTTGACTCATTTTTCAAGGCTATTTTCTCTCTCTCTCTCTCTTCGAACGGGTGTGTGGCGGTGGATGATGGGAAGTATATTTGGTGTAGAACAACCCCAAAGAGCGCATCGATATCACCCCTCTTAATAGTGCGGTGTTTCCTATTTGACTCAAGAGTAAATAAGAGAGAATAATAAATAACACCACCGGCTCTTCATATAGAAACGAATGGGACCCATCGCCTTTTACCAACAACCTGCAGACTCTCACCTGTAGAGAAGCTAATAGAAACATTAGTCCGCTCTCTAGCTTCGATGTCATAGTTAACCAAAACACTAGATAAGGGCTATTTGCCCTTTCAATCTCCCCCTTTTTGGTTAACGATGAAAAACCGAGCTAGAGTCAAAAAGATATTATGATATGATTAGATCTAGCACATAATAGCAAGCACATAGTGATAGGAAATCCAAGTACAATAAGAGGACTATAGAGTTGTCCAGACACACACACAAATAGTTCGATAAAGCAAATAAAAGCACAAGCCCATGAGAGACAAATGAACAAAGTAGGGCTTGTGCAAGAGTCAAGTCATGAAAGAGGCGACTCTACTCTCTCTCTCCCTTTGGCATCAAGACCAAAAAGGTAGAAAGAAGTGGAGAAAACGATCTATCCAACAAAGTTGTCCTCATTGTCATCATCATCATCATCGGCTCCTTCCTCCTCTCCTTCTTCGTCGTCACCCTCCTCTTCGTCCTCGTCCTCATCCTCATCCTCATCATCATTCCCTGTAGGTGTAGCGCGACGCTAAGAGGAACTGGAAGTGGCAAACCTGGGGAACATTGATGGATCAAATCCCCTAAACATGTCCTCATCCAGCGGCGGCTTCTCGAAGTTGACATACGGAACAGGAGCTAAAGCATTGCCCAAGTCTGGCACTGGACGATCATGTTCTGTCAAGAAAGCATTGTGCCGCCTCCTATTCTCCTGACCGAGCTCTAAGATGCAATGGGCAACATCATAGGAAGAGCGACACATATCCCACAAGCTGTTGAAGAAACGTGCAATACCTTTCTTGCGAGGAAGAGCATGGGGAAGGTCCTGACGGGAGCACGAGCCAGCAGAAAGAGGATCATGAGCAAGCTTGGTCCGGCACTTAGACGCCATCATCTGAGGGAGATCCACATGAGAGACCCAACGAGGTAAGGTGAACTCCTCCATATCTTCACGCGGACCTTTGGGGATAGCAGATGCAGGTACGGTGGCATCAATCAGATGCTGAACATACTAACAAAAGTTGGGAGTCATGCGCTTCTCGATGGACCGCTGAATCTCACAGTAGATGAAATCACACCCATTGATGTTCCAGAGGCGACGAGGATCATAGTAGTGCAGCAGGTTCTTGTGGTGACCACGGACATCAACTGCATCACCAGCCTTGCTCACAAGATTGTAGCGGAAGAACCGAGCAAGCACCATATAGTAGTAGTACATGCCTGACAAGCTGGGAGGTTCATGGCTGGGCTCACTGGGGTAGCATGAAAGGAGCTGGTTATCACTGAAGGCCTTCTTAGAGTGAATGCAGAAGCCAGAGACACGGTCAGGAAGGTAACCCAGGGCATTACAGAAATCATCAAAGGAAGCTAAGTATGGCTTGGTGCAGGTCATCCAAGTGACAGTGCGAGCATCATCAGTGTGAAAGCAAACAGTGCAGAAGAACTGGCGAATGAGATCTGGCATGAGCTTAACCTTGATAGTAGCAAGACCAAAGACATCCATCTGCTTCAGGGCCACATCCACATGCTCGAAATCTGTAGAGAGGTAATGAGCATAGTGGTCCTCATTGAGATACTTGGGAGGAACAAAGAAACCCCGCCTCATGCAAGTTGGCTCATTGTAGAAGTCATCCCAAAAGCACTTCTTGTTGGAATTATGCCCTAGAGGCAATAATAAAGATGTTATTATTATAATTCTTGTTCATGATAAAGTTTATATTCCATGCTAGAATTGTATTAAGCGAAAACTTTAATACTTGTGTGGTTTGTGAACAACACCGTGTCCCTAGTATGCCTCTATGGACTAGCTCATTGATTAATGATGGTTAAGGTTTCCTGACCATAGACATGAGTTGTCGATTAATAATGAGATCATATCATTGGGAGAATGGTATGATGGACAGACCCAAACTAAGCGGAGCAATTAGATCGTGTCATCGTGTTCATCTTTGCGAAGCTTTTATTATGTTAAATATTGTATTCCTTAGACCATGAGATAATACAACTCCCTGGTATCGTAAGAAAGCTTTGAGGTCATCAAACTTCATCCTATGAGAGGGTGATCATAAAGGTGTCTCTCAGGTGATCGCAAAGTACCTGTTGGGTTGTATGTATCGAGATGGGATTTGTCCCTCCCAAGTCGGAGAGATATACTTCGGGCCCACTCGGTAATCGATGTCAACACCGCCTGCAAGCATGTGGTTAAGGAGCTAATCACAAAGTGATATCGGATTACGGAACGAGTAAAGTACTTGTTGTGAACGAGATTGAACTAGGTATGACTGTACCGACGATCAAATCTCGGGCAAGTAAAATATCGCGAGACGAAGGGAATATATATATGGGATTGATTGAACCCTGAAATCGTGGTTCATCCGATATGATCATCTATGAATGTGTGGGAGTCAATATGGGTTTCCAGACCCCGCTGTTGATTATTGATATAAGATCATGTCTGCATATTCTCGAACCCGAAGGGTCACACACTTAACGTGTCTCGACGCTAGGATAGATTGGATAATTGGTTTATGAGTTTTTTTTCGGAGTCTCGGATGGTATCCGGGACATCACGAGAGGTTCCGGAATGGTCCGGAGAATAATATTCATATAAGGCAATGCAATTTTTGGAGTTCGGAATTGTTTCGGGTTAATCGGTATTGTACCGGAAGCTTCTAGAACCTTCCGGAGGGGGACCAACGTGGCCCCACCTGCCGGGAGGGGGCATGGGCCTATGAGGGAGTGCCCTGGCCGCATTGGGCCAGGGGCACAAGGCCCCATAGGGCCCAGCCGGCCAAACCCTAGGGAAACCCTAGGGGAGCTTCTAGAAGGGGGGGGGGGGAACTTGCCCCCCACTCCTCCCTCCTTGGCCGCCGGTCCTAGGGCTTGGGGGAGGGGAAAGGGCTGGCCGCCCACCCCTCTATATAAAGAGGGCTGGGGCGCACCCCTCCCACACCTCCTCCTCAAGCCCTAGCCGCCCTGCTGCCCTCCTCTCTCTCTCCCTCCCGACTGCGTGTAGGCGAAGCCCTGCTGCAGAAACTCTCCACCACTTGCACCGCACCGTCGCGTTGTAGATCCAATCCATCTATCCACCATACTTGCTGGACTGAGGAAGGAGGAGACATCGAGGTGTCGCACGTGTGCATCTCTCGGAGGCATCGCCACTTGCGGTGTTAGATCGGATCGGATCGCGAGGAGGAGAAGCGAGTACGACTACATCACCCACGTTCCGTCGAACGTTCCGCTATGCGAATCTTCAAGGGTATGAAGATCTCATCTATTCCCCCTCGTTGTTTGCATCTCCTAGATTAGATCTTGGCTTTCCCGTTTGCATCCGTAGAAAATTTTGATTCACTATGCCGCGAAACCCTTCAGTGGTATCAGAGCTAGATCTATGCTTAGATGTGTTTCACGAGTAGAACGCAACATGCTTGTTGCGGGCGTTGATGTTTTCTGTTTCAAGCCTCTTGTTTGTGTACTTCTTATGACGCAGGATTGTGAGATCGAAGCGGTCCAGGCCAACCTTACGCGACCTCGTTCGCGAGACCGGATCCGCACTTGACGTGTGGCTTGTTCCACACATGCGGCTGGTGGATGCCAGTTTCTCTCACTATAGTTGTCATGGGATTTACACCGGAGTTTGGCAACCATAATATCACCGTTGTGGCTTTCCGTATGTAAGAATCATTCTTAGCTTGATACTCCCACATGCCACGTAAAACATGCAACAACAAAGTAGAGGCGTCTAACTTGTTTTTGCAGGGAGTGTTTTCTGTGATATGGTATGGCCCAAGATGTGATGTGTATGTTGTATACAATGATTATGTTTTGTAATGTTTCACGACTTGCATGTCGATGAGTACACAACCGGCAGGAGCCATATGGTTGTCTTTATAATTGTGTATGACCTGCGAGTCAACTTCTTATACGCCATGTAATAGCTTTGCTTTATCGCTAAGTAGTTAGCAATAGTTGTAGTTGCTATTCGTGGTGGAGGCAATCATGGTGGAGTGATGGATATCATGCCGGCACGCACAAGATGGAGATCATTGCGCAAAGATTGGCTATACCATGTCACATAAAGTTATATGCATGTGATGTTTATCCTTTTATGTATCTTATTATGCTTAGATCGCGACGGTAGCATTATAAGATGATTCCTCACTTAAAGATCAAGATAAAATTGTGTTCTCCCCATGTATGCACCGTTGCGAAAGTTCGTCGTGTTCAAGCATCACGTGATGATCGGGTGCTATAAACTCTACGTTCACATACAACGGGTGCAAGCCAGTTTTTGCACACGCGGAAATACTTGGGTTTGACTTGACGAGCCTAGCATGTACAGACATGGCCTCGGAACACATGAACCGAAAGGTTAAGAATGAGTCATATGAATGATATGATCGACACTTCGTTGTTCACCATTGAAACCACATCTCTTCTCGTGAAGATCAGATTAGGTGTGGTGAATTTGGATCATGTTCACTAAACAACTTGAGGGATGTTGAGTTTAGTGGGAGTTCATCTAGTAATTTGATTAAGTTGAACTAGTTATCATGAACATAGTCTAATTTGTACTTGCAAATATTGTGGCTAAGTCCAACTTCAACTTCAACGTTTTTGCTGAGAAAGAAAAGCTTAGAAACAATGGGTCTAACTTCACCAACTGGTTCCGCAATCTGAGAATCATTCTCGCTGGCGGACAAAAGGACTATGTCCTTGAAGATGCACTAGGTGACGCCCCTGCTGTAGATGCGTCGGCTGATGAGAAAGCTGTTTATCAGTCGCGCAAAGATGATTATGGTGTGATTAAGAGCACCATGTTGTTTGCTATGGAATCGGACCTTCAAAATCGTTTTGAAGACTATCTCGGGCCCTTTGGGATTCTTGAGGAGCTGAAAACTATGTTTCAGACTCAGGCCCGTTCTGAGAGATATGAGATCTCTGAGAAATTCTTTAACTGCAAGATGGAGGAAGGGAGTTCCGTTAGTGAGCACGCCATAAAGATGTCGGGCTACACTCAACGCCTTGAGCAACTGGACTGCAAGATTCTAGAGGAGCACAAGATTGACAGGGTTCTGCAATCACTCCCTCCCAGCTACAAAAGTTTTGTAGTGACTCGTAATCAGATTGGTTCCACTGATAAGGTCACCGAGCTCTTCGCTAAGCTGAAGGCTGCGGAGGTGGACATAAAAAAAGATAATCATGTGTTGATGGTCAACAAGCCCCCCACCTTTAAGAAAGGTAAGGGTGCAAAGAAGCCCTTCAAGAAAGGCGGCGGCAAGCGCGTTGCCCTGCTAAGAAGAAGCTCAAGTCTGGACCTAAGCCGGACACTGAGTGCTTCTATTGCAAGGACAAGGGTCACTAGAAGCGCAATTGTCCGAAGTACTTAGCGGACAAGAAGGCTGGCACCATCAAAGGTATATTTGATATACATGTTATTGATGTTGTCCTTACTAGCCCTCGTTGTAGTGCCTGGGTATTTGATACTGGTTCAGTTGCTAATATTTGTAACTCGAAATAGGAGCTACGGAATAGACAGCGGCTTGCGAGGGATGAGGTGACGATGCGCGTTGGCAATGGATCAAGAGTTGATGTGATGGCCATCGACACGCTCTCCTTAGTTTTACCTTCGGGATTAGTTTGAAACCTCAATAAGTGTTGTTATGTGCCTGCGTTGAGCATGAACATCATATCTGGATCGTGTTTATTGCAAGACGGTTATTCATTTAAATCTGAGAATAATGGTTGTTCCATTTATATGAGTAACATCTTTTATGGTCATGCACCTGCTGTGAATGGTTTATTTCTTCTGAATCTCGAAAGGGATGAAACACATATCCATAACATTGAGGCTAAGAGATGCAAAGTAGATAGTGATAATACTACTTATTTGTGGCACTGTCGTCTAGGTCATATTGGTGTAAAACTCATGAAGAAACTCCATTCTGATGGACTTTTGGAGTCTCTTGATTTTGAATCATGTGACACATGCGAACCATGCCTCATGGGCAAGATGATCAAAACCCCGTTCTCCGGAATGATGGAGCGAGCAACGGACTTGTTGGAAATCATACATACCGATGTATGCGGACCGATGAGTGTTTCGACGCGTGGTGGATATCGCTATTTTCTCACTTTTACCGATGACTTAAGTAGATATGGGTATATCTATTTAATGAAACATAAATCTGAAACATTTGAAAAGTTCAAAGAATTTTAGAATGAAGTGGAGAACCATCATAACAGAAAAATTAAGTTTCTACGATCTGATCGTGGAGGTGAATATTTGAGTTATGATTTTCTCACACATCTTAAAGCAAGCGGAATCGTTTCGCAACTCACGCCATCCGGAACACCACAACGCAATGTTGTGTCTGAACGCCGGAATCAGACTCTATTAGATATGGTCCGATCAATGATGTCTCTTACTGATTTGCCGTTATCATTTTGGGGTTATGCATTAGAAACCGCTGCATTCACTTTAAATAGGGCACCATCTAAATCCGTTGAGACGACACCGTATGAACTGTGGTTTGGTGCTAAACCTAAGTTGTCGTTTCTTAAAGTTTGGGGATGCGAAGCTTACGTCAAGAAGTTTATGCCGGTCAAGCTCGAACCCAAAACAGAGAAATGCGTCTTCATAGGATATCCTAAGGAAACTATTGGGTATACCTTCTATCACAGAACCGAAGTCAAAGTGTTTGCCGCAAAGAACGGATCCTTTCTTGAGAAGGAGTTTCTCTCGAAAGAAGTGAGTGGGAGGAAAGTAGAGCTAGACGAGGTTGTTGAACCTTCTCTTGAATTGGAGAGTAGCGCAGCACCTGAAATTGTTCCAGTGCCGCCTGCACCAACAATAGAGGAAGCTAATGACAAGGATCATGAAGCTTCGGACGATGCTTCTACTGAACGTCGCAGGTCGACAAGGTCGCGTGCCCCTCCTGAGTGGTACGGCAACCCTGTCTTAACTGTCTTGTTAGTAGATGACAGTGAACCTGCGAACTATGAGGAAGCGATGATGAGCCCAGACTCTGAGAAATTGCTAGAGGCCATGAAATCCGAATTGGGATCCATGAGCGAAAACCAAGTATGGACTTTTGTGGACCCTCCTAGCGACCGAAAGGCCGTTGAGTGCAAATGGATCTTCAAGGGGAAAACGGACGCGGATGGTAACGTTACCGTCTATAAAGCACGACTTGTCGCGAAAGGTTTTCGACAAGTTCAAGGTGTTGACTACGACGAGACGTTCTCTCCCGTAGCGATGTTTAAGTCCATTCAGATTTTATTAGCAATTGTTGTGTTTCATGGTTATGAAATATGGCAGATGGATGTCAAGACAGCGTTCCTCAATGGCAACATTGATGAAGAGTTGTATATGATGCAACCCGAAGGTTTTGTCGATCCTAAGGATGCTGATAAAGTATGCAAACTTCAGCGTTCCATTTATGGAATGAAGCAAGCATCTCGGAGTTGGAACCTTTGTTTTGATCAAGTGATCAAGAGCTTTGCATTTGTTCCAAATTGCTATGAAGCTTGTATCTACAAGAAAGTGAGTGGGAGCTCAGTGACATTTCTGGTACTATATGTGGATGACATATTGATTATTGGAAATGACATTAACATGCTTAACGATGTGAAGAGTTATTTGAACAAGTGTTTTTCAATGAAAGACCTAGGTGAAGCTGCTTATATATTGGGCATCAAAATCTATAGAGATAGACAAAGACGCCTGATAGCTTTAAGCCAGAGTACATACCTAGACAAAGTTCTGAAAAGGTTCAGAATGGATAAGGCAAAGAAAGGTTCAGTGCCTATGTTGTCAGGTAAGATATTGATCAAGGCTCAGTGTCCAGCTATGGTAAATGATAGAGAAGCTATGAGCAAAGTGCCTTATGCCTCGGCCATAGGTTCTATCATGTATGCCATGCTGTGTACTAGACTGGATGTGTCCAATGCTCTTAGTTTGACGAGCAGATACCAAAGTGATCCAGGAGTGGAACACTGGACAGCCGTGAAGAACATCCTAAAGTACCTAAATAGGACTAAAGAAATGTTCTTAGTCTATGGAGGTGATGAACAGCTCGTAGTAAAGGGTTATGTCGATGCTAGTTTCGACACCGACAAGGATGATTCTAAATCTCAGACAGGATATGTTTATATTTTGAATGGAGGAGCTGTGAGCTGGAGAAGCTGCAAGCAAAGCGTGATCGCGGGATCTACAGTAGAAGCGGAATACATGGCTGCTGCAGAAGCGTCAAGTGAAGGAGTTTGGATCAGGAACTTCATCACTGAGCTTGGCGTGTGTCGTGGTGGTATCACGTCATATGCCATGTGTAGACTAAAGTTGGGGCCGATGGACGTGGAGGAATCCGGGGAGGGATGATGCAGTGAAGACCGCACTCGTATGAACAAAGAGAAATACAATGTATATTGGATTGAAGCTCTCAAGTGGAGATAACACCTCATTCTATACATCTAATCCCTTATAATCTTGCCATACTCGTGGATACAATCATGCTCCTTGAGCTGTATCCTCTATGCTTCTATCTAATCTCTCCGTGAGAGTAGAGGAAGAGGAAGAAGGAGAGCTCCTAGTGAGCAGAGAGGGGAGGAGCCCTTCGGGGCCTCTCTTAGAACGATCCCCCTGGTGCTCCTTATAAAGGGAAACCCAGGGGACAAGTCTTGTTCTACACGCTTAGCATCTAAATGGCATATTCTGGGCATCTACTAGAGATGCCGAGCATATGCCTTGGCATCTTCGGAGATGCCAGGCATATTCCCTAGCATCTTATTTGATGCCAACAGCATATCCCTAGCATCTTGTTAGATGCCATGGATATATCCCATACGTCATGTGCCAGTCTGAGCCGGTGGGCTCCCAAGACTGGCACAGTACTTGTTGGTCTTGTCTTGATCCGATGGCATGTTCTTGTAGAGACTGTGGAGGTATCTAGAAGTAAATTACAGGGCGTATAGATCATTATAACTCGGCCCAAAGGTCCTAGAGGGAGTGGCAACCCGGCCTGGGCTTTGGTTGATTCGTCCTGGGGGAGAGGCAGCCCAGCCGGATTATCTGGTGGCCCGGCCGAGGTCTGGTAGCGGCCCGGCGGAGTTTCCCTTCAGTCGGCCCACGCGGGTGTGGCAGCGTGAAGTGGAGGTGGCGGCGTTGCCCCGTGGTGGGCCGAGCTTGCCTTCATTCGACCTACCCGGGAGTTACCTGCTGCACGTCTGGCGAGGTTGGAGAGAGTCCCGTGGTGGGCCAAGGTTCCTCCTTCCCGGCCCACCCGGGCGGCGTCAAAGGAGCGAGGTGGTGAGGAGGTGGTTCGGCGCGGGTACGCCACGACGCTGGCGGGAGATGCGCTAGTGGGATGTCGGCGGGAACTGGTGGCGTTGGCTGAAGCTGGGTAGATGGGCCGGCTGGGGGTAATTCGGCCCAGCCGGGTTCTTTTCCTTTCCTTATACTTAATTCGGCCTTGGGGAGTATGGACTGGGTCGTGATTGCTCTTACTCGGCCCAGTTGTTCTTTCGTGTCTTTTTCCTTTTCTATTTGACTTGATACTCTCTTATCAAATACACTCTCATTTATTCTTGTCTCTTATTGGGTTATTTATATACCAACTCTGGGGTACCTGGGGTTATATCCCCGACATTAGTCCCCGAGTCTATGTGGGACTCGTAGAGTCGTGCATAGACTTTAATTTTAAGTATTCCCAGAGTTGTTTTTCAACTTTTCGTAACTTATCCTTCTATGTTTTATTAATCCTTTTGGGTAAATTTCTTGACTCCTAGCCTTCTTGGACATTGCTTATAACCCTTTTGGGCAAGTTCTTGGACCTCTGGCCTTCTTGGGCACTGGTCATAACCCCTTTGGGTAAGTTTTTGGACTTTTGGCCTTCTTGGGCACTGGTCATAACCCCTTTGGATAAGTTTCTAGACTTCTGGCCTTCTTGGGTACTGGTCATAACCCCTTTGGGTAAGTTTTTGGACTTGTGGCCTTCTTGGGCACTGGTCATAACCCCTTTGGGTAAGTCATGAGTTCTGGCCTTATTGGGCACTGCTCTTTTAACCTCTTTGGGTAAGTTGTGAGTTCTGGCCTTATTGGGCACTGCTCTTTTAACCTCTTTGGGTAAGTTATGAGTTCTGGCCTTATTGGGCACTGCTCTTTTAACCTTTTTGGGTAAGTTGTGAGTTCTGGCCTTATTGGGCACTGCTCTTTTAACCTCTTTGGGTAAGTTATGAGTTCTGGCCTTATTGGGCACTACTCTTTTAACCTTTTTGGGTAAGTTATGAGTTCTGGCCTTATTAGGCACTGCTCTTTTAACCTCTTTGGGTAAATTGTGATCCGAGTCATCTGTTTCCAAACCCGAGTTATTTTACTCAAAATTGACTTGCGTCTTAAGTCTGAGTCCTCTGACTTAAATCCGAGTTATATGACTCAAATCCGAGTCATCTAATTCCAAATCCGAGTTACTTTACTCAAAATTGACTTATGTCCTAAGTCTGAGTCATCTGACTCAAATCCGAGTTATATGACCCAAGTCCGAGTTATCTCATTCTAAATCCGAGTTATTTTACTCAAAATTGACTTATATCTTAAGTCTGAGTCATCTGACTCAAATCCGAGTTATATGACTCTAATCCGAGTCATCTCATTCTAAATCCGAGTTACTTTACTCAATTTTGACTTACATCTCAAATCTGAGTCATCTGACTCAAATCCGAGGTATATGACTCAAATCCGAGTTATCTCATTCTAAATCCGAGTTAATTTACTCAATTTTGACTCACATCTCAAATCTGAGTCATCTGACTCAAATCCGAGGTATATGACCCAAATCCGAGTTATCTCATTCCAAATCCGAGTTATTTTACTCAATATTGACTTACATCTCAAATCTGAGTCATCTGACTCAAATCCGAGGTATATGACTCAAATCCGAGGTATATGACTCAAATCCGAGTTATCTGTTTGTCACGATATAACTTGATTTGGCGTGATGCTGTTAATTTGCCTTTGATATGGATCCGAGATATAGATCCGAGATTAAGTTTTGGGATATGATAATAGGGCTAAACGCTGTGAGATCTGATTCAAGATGTAGATATGAGATATAGATTCGAGATATGATAAGCTGGTCAATAGTCATCCAAGATATGGGATAACCTGGCAAGATGGTGAAATATCAATCCGAGTCATAACATAACCTGGCAATCTAGCGAACTGAATAAAGCTTCTGCCCAAATCAGAGATATGAGTAGTACGCCGAGTCTGAATACAAATCCGAATTATAATATACCCTGGCAAGCTGAATCAAAGGTTAGTCCGAATAAGAGTCAATCTACTGAGCTGAGTTAAAGGTTAATCCGAAACATAAATAACTTGACTCAAATTATATCTGAATCATTGATAAGCTGACCGGTAAGCTGAGTTAAAGGATAATCCAAAGCATAAATAAACTGACTCAAATTCTGTCTGAATCATCAATAAGCTGATTCAACTTCTATCCGAGTTATAAATAAGCTGGCTGGTGAGCTGAGTTAAAGGTTAATCCAAAGCATAAATAAACTAACTCAAAATCTATCTGAATCATAAATAAGTTGACTCAACTTCTATCCGAGTTATAAATAAGCTGGCTGGTGAGCTGAGTTAAAGGTCAATCCAAAGCATAAATAAACTGACTCAAAATCTATCTGAATCATAAATAAGTTGACTCAACTTCTATCCGAGTTATAAATAAGCTGGCTAGTGAGATGAGTTAAAGGTCAATCCAAAGCATAAATAAACTAACTCAAAATCTATCTGAATCATAAATAAGTTGACTCAACTTCTATCCGAGTTATAAATAAGTTGGCTGGTGAGCTGAGTTAAAGGTCAATCCAAAGCATAAATAAACCGACTCAAAATCTATCTGAATCATAAATAAGTTGACTCAACTCCTATCCGAGTTATAATAAGCTGGCTCAAATTCAGATCTAAATTAACATAATGTTCTCTTAATCCAAAGGTGACTCTACGGATAAGTTGACTAGTCCCCGGGTTGAGTTATTTTCTCCCCGGGGTGAAGGATTGAGTGTAGGTGGCTGAGTTAACTGGCACTTACAGTATACTTGGAGAAATGTTTGAGTGAGTCTTGCTAGGTCATACCTACCCTGCTGAATTACCTGGTACTTACAGTAATCTTGGAGTAGTGCTTGAGCCCTTCTTGCTGGCTCTTACCTGCTTTGCTGAGTTAGACTTGGAGAGCCTCTGCGCTTACCTCTTTGTTCTCTGTTGGCTTGGTAGAGCTGAATGAGCCCTATGAGGAAGAAGTTGCTGAAGATGTTCCCGTCCGGATGGAAACCCAACCAACGTCACTAGAAGGCCCCACGGTGGGCGCCAAATGTCGTGGTGGTATCACGGCATATGCCATGGGTAGGCTAAAGTTGGGGCCGATGGACGTGGAGGAATCCGGGGAGGGATGATGCAGTGAATACCGCACTCGTATGAACAAATAGAAATACAATGTATATTAGATTGAAGCTCTCAAGTGGAGATAACACCTCATTCTTGTCACATCCCAAGATTTTCCAAATCTTGTAATGTGAAAATAAATGAATGAAATAAAACTTTGTTTGATTTTCAGGGCCAGAAGAATCTTTTTGAATTCAATTGGAACTTCAAACCCATCTGAGTTAAATAAAACCTAAAGGGATTTAAAAAGATAAGCATTTAATAAAAGGAAAAATAAAAAAAACATTTGGAAATACTATTTTGAAACAATTAAATGAAAAGATTTGTTTTCAAATGAAATAGAAGCTTATAAATAAAGAATATTTTATAAAGCCAAATTAAACCTTGGCCAAGCTTTGGAATTAAAACATTTTATTAGCAGAGGTTTATTTAAATAAATTAATAAGGATTTAATATCCAACTTTATTTAAATAAAATGTTTTACCAATTTAATAGAAACATCAAAACTTATTAAATTATTTAAAATAAGTTTTCCAAATATTTGATATTCACAAATAAAACCTATTAAAGTGTTTTGGCTTTATTTTAGATTTCAAAATAAATATCTCAATCAAACAAATCCTATTTGATTTAATAAGGAAAGTCTATTATACTTAATTAATAATGGACTCTAAAATAAAAGGTTATTTTGTTTTAAACAAGTTTCCCAAATATTCTTTATTTCCAAATAAAACCTACTGATTTTGTTTTAAAAGTATTTGGATTTCAAATGGAGATTTTATTAAATAAATCAAACCCAATTTGATTAAATAACTTTGGTCTATTTTATTTAATTATTAAATAAGATCCTAAAAAGAATAAAATATTATTTTATTTTTGGAATTTAGGTTTATGCTGATAAACAGGACCAAGTTCAAATTATGAAGTGTGGTATTGTTTGAATTGATTTGGTTGATGTTTGTTTGTTTGAAAATTCAAAACAGAAATTAGATTCAGAAAAAGAAAAGGATTACAGGAAGAAAAAAAATAGAGTCGGACCTGACCCAACTGGCCAAGCCCAACTAAGCCCACCTAGCCCACCTGTCCCCAAGCCACTGAAACGTTTTCTTTACCGCAGAAGCTACCCGCTGAATCACCGACCGGTGGACCCTCCCCTCCTTTCTTTCCCCACTGACCGGTAGGCCCACTCTCCACTGTTCTTCCTCCTCACCCGCGCGACCCTGTCTTCCCCAAACCTCGTTGCCGTTGCTGCCATTCAAGCCGCGATCAATTCGCAGTAATGCCGCGCCATAATCTCGCCGTGACTGCACTCTATTAAGCGCCAGCGCCTCCTCCTCCTTTTCCCTCAAGCTTCTCCCCCTCTCTGCCCCCAGGCTGCGATTATTTCGCCCTGCACCATCACTGCTCCGACGACCTTCCTCGTCAAATTCCAGCCAAGCTTCGCCGCCCCTTGCCTCACTAATCACGCTAGCAGACTCCCCACTTCCAGACGTATCTCCCAGTATCACCCATTCGACCGCGGGCGCCCCAGAGCGTCGGCTACGTCAAACTTCCGAACGCCGCCGCGTCTGCAACCTCTCCGACGACCTCCCCCGGTAAGCACTGACCGCCCCCGCGTCTTCTCGATCACGCAAACGTCTTCGCCTTGGTCTTGCGTACCTAACAACGCCCTCTGTTTACCTCCGCATGATCTGCAACGTCGACTTCGACCACGGACAGAGCCGTCCGACGTTGTCTTCAACTCCGGCGAGCAATCCCTGCTGTTCCAGGACGCCCCTCGACCAAAAGACCACGCCCCGAGCATCACCTCGTCCTCGCGATCACGGTGAGCATTCCCACCTCGATCTTTGCTTCCTAGAACCACCACAAGCACCTCGCCTGGCCGTGCGCCGCCGCTAGCCGCCGTCGGCGCCGCTCACTTTTGGTCCAGCGAACTAGTACCGTAGGATCTGGATCTGACGGATACGATAGAAAGTTAGCGAAGGGGTAAGTGATGATTCTGAGCCGCACGATTCACATTTGATCCAACGCGCCACAGCCGCGATCCACCCGAACCGGTACTGACCAGTTAAAACACGACGCGTGGCCTGATTCGTTTAAAACAAACATTTGAAAACCAGATCAGATTGTGATTTTCAAATCCTTATAACTTTGGATCCACACATCCAAAAATTACAAATTTTATGCCGTTGGATTCAGGAGAGCAAACCCTAGACAACTGTGGAATTAGTTTAGTGAATAGTATCTTTTAATTTGCTTGTTTTTACAGAATCATTTGTGTGCTTGTTTAGAATAGAAAAATGATTCAAAAATGTTTATAAGTATAAAACCTTGGCAAATTGGTTGGTTGTGACCTTACTGACCCTAGGAACCAGCCCTTGGTATTAAAAATGATTTTGGTAAAATTTAGGTTGAATTATTTGACTTAGCCAATTTCTAGCCAAATAGAATTATTGATTTTATTATGAAAATGTTTATGGAAAGAAAACTTTGAGAAAATAGTTGGGACCAAACCTACTGACCCAAAAACACCAAGTTTTTGCAATGGCAACTCATTTGGTGAAAAACATAAAGTTTTGCTTTGATAAGAAAATATTTTCACCACATAAAATGATGAATGGATTTTAAAATGGTTTTTGAGATAAAAATCTTTTTGCAAATGACTTTGCCATTTTGGTGAATGACCAATTTGGAACTTACAAAGTTCAGAAGCCTAGTGGAAACCACCTTTGCAGCTAGAACCATCTCTTACATGCTTACATGCATGACTTAGATTTTGGATTCCATAGTTTTGTGTGTATGAAATGATGTTTGATTGATTATTTGGAATGCTAGTTGATTGGTGTTTGCTTGATTGATTGTAGTGAAATTATCAAAGTGAGAGACTAGCAAGATCAAGGAGTGAACCATCATTCCCTTCCAAAAAGGCAAGTTACACTATCATACAAAAGTCCTACTATTTTCATTATACTTAGTGGATTATGAAAACATGCATGAAAACAATTCTATACTTATGCTATGCTAATCCTAATAGGATTCCCTATACACTCCTTAGTGAAAATATTGTAGTTGTACATGCTTAGCCATGCTTTATTTTGAAAAGAGATACATGTTGAGATTTTACAAAGGTTGAGAAAAGGACTTGTGTTTTACATAATAAAACAAGGACTCAATGAACCACCTAGGTGGTGGATACTTAAGTTTTGGAGAAGGTGGCAACAAAAGGAACCATGTCTATGGGAATCACTTTGTGTTGTGCTCCAAAAAGAAAACCACCTAGGAAACTTAGAGATTGAACATGTTTCTCCAATTGTGGCTTTCGTGTGCAACCACATGCTATTATGGCTCTGGCTTAGTCGACTACATTGGGAAGACCCATGCACTGTCTTCAGTTAACCGGACATGGGGATCTGGAATGCTTCATGGGTGCTGAAGGCAAGCTAGCAATGGTGTATGGAAGGACCCTTTGGAAAGACTTCGTCACATACTCAATCTGCCAGTACTCCATCTTGGTGAGCACTAATCCAGTAGGCCACTGGTGGAAAAAGGATGGGATTGTGACATGTGGGTAAAGTGTACTCCTTCTGCAGAAGATAATAAAATCTAAGTACTTAGCCGTGTCCCCGGTTATGGATAATACTGAGCAACTAAAGTTTGAACCATGGGAGATCTCGACATTCCAACTTCTAAAATAAAAACTTGATGCACTTGGGGGTACCAAGGAATTCAAAGATATTTTGTTAAGCTTGTTGCACTTGGGGTTACCAAGGTGCTCAAGATCATGATGTACTTGGGGTTACCAAGGAACTCATGAGATTTCATAAAACTTGCTGCACTTGGGATTACCAAGTAGCTCAAGGGATTTTTGACAAGGACTTGAACACTTGAGTTTCTACCAAGGAGTTCAAGGAACTTGGAAAAGGGATTTGACAAAAGACCAAAACCATTTTGAATAGATAGGATAAATGTTGCTTTATGCAAATAAGCCTTAAACTCTACTTAGCCAAATATGCATGTATTGATAGGATCCACTCATAATATACAAAGTAGTGAAACTTGCCAATACAATTCAAAATGTATTGACCCTTGTGGCTGTAACTTGAAATGTTGCAGGTTTTGATTGATTTTTGTGAAGATTGATTGATTAGGATTACAAAGTCTACAACCAACATCTGCGTGTGGCACTTTGAAGATGAAGACCCCATGACTATAGTTATTCCGCTGCAATGTAATGTAATAGCCAAATGAGCTATGTATGATGTAATAAAATTATGTTATTCCTGGTTATAAAGTTATGTTATGACCTTTGTATCTTGATATTACATCTTAACTGTGGATGCTAGCTATTGATCCAGGGACTAGCATTGTAAAACACAGGAGGAATCTACCTTATTAGGTTGAGACCTCTACAGATGGTATCAGAGCATTGTGTTGCCTGTAGGATTTGTAAACCTAGGATTGGAGAAAAACCCTTAGAAAATAGGAGTTGTGTTTGTTCCAAAAACTTATTTACAAAACACTCGTAAATTCTTTCCTCAACCATTTTGGTTACAACTCTACATCTCTTCTATTTCAACTTGATGGAAAAACCAACCCCATGGACAAAGACTACACCATGTGCAAAGGACTTCTTCAACATCTTCAACTCTAATGACTTCAACATATTCAACTCTAATGACTTCAACATCTTCAGCATATTCACCAAGGACTTCCAACTTGGAAACCACTATCTTGCTCAAAATTTAGAGACTGAGGGAATGCAAAAGTTAGAAGGAGACTACACCACTTGAAGTTTTGTGACCAAGGAGTTTTTCTCAAGGAACCATGATCTCATGTGATAAGAAGCAACCAAGAAGGTGGGAAAGATCACAAGTAAACCACATAGATGGACCACCACATTGTAGTTGAATAAAAACACACCAACTTATGTGGTGTAACAAAAATATTTTGTTGACAAAGTATGTGCTTGAACCTTGTTTGAGTGAAATGTTTGACTTGTGATTGCATGCACATTGTTTGTGTGAATTGTGAAGTGTGTGATTAGAATTAAGTCCTTAGAATTAACTTGCCTATTCTAACCTCCCTTCAACCCAAACAGATGACTACTCCAAAGGACTCCAACATCAAAGTGGATGACATCAACACCAACCAAGAGGACATCATGAAAGAGCTCATAGCAACCCAGAACCAGTTAAACCAACTGACAGCTCAGTTCATAGCCAACAATAGTGATAAGGATCCAGTGCTGCAAAGGTTTTTGGAAGAACAATCCCAACTGATGCTTAAGGTGACTAATCAAATGATCAGCATGGAAGAAAACTATCCCAAAAGAGTGTATGATAACAAGGATGACAAGAATGTTATTCTAGATGGAGCACCAGCTTGCATTATTTGTGGAGACAAAGATCATACTTCCAAGGAACATGAAGGTCAATGCCCTAACTGTGGAGAAAATCATCCTGTTGGACAATGTCCCATCTCCCAAGCTACTTGTTACCTTTGTGAAGGAAATGACCATGTCCCTATCCAATGCCCCATCTACTCCATGGTGGAACAAAGGAAACAAGAAGGATCCAAGTATGCCAAGAATGTTGATGGCAAAGGAAAAGGACCACTTATACCTCCAAACAAGACAACCCAGTTCAAAGGATCAAAGAAACCCAAGAAACCAAGACCAGACATGAACCTTGTGCAATGTCGTAAATGTAAAGAAATGGGACACTATTCCAGTGAGTGCCCAGAGAACAAGAAGAATAAAGAGATTAGCCAAGTAGTGTGCAACAACTGCAGAGAGCTAGGCCACTATGTAGCAACTTGTCCACAAGAGTTACGTGAAGAACTCAAGGACATTCATTGTTTCAACTGCAAGAATCCAGGACATTATGCAAGCAACTGTCCAGAAAAGATGAAGAACAAGTTGAACAAGCCTATGGAGAAACTCAACCTTGGCCCATGAGTCAAGCCTGGAAACAAAGGACTCAGTGCAAATGTCTGCTTAGAGAAGTTTTCCCAGGATCCCAAGAAGGACAATATGTAATTTTTGTTTGAAAATTTTTAAGGGTGGTAGTACCCTAGTTGTTTTGAACTTGCTTGTAACCCCAGCCTTCCCAAATCTCGGGACGAGATTTATTTTAAGGGTGGTAGCCTATCACATCCCAAGATTTTCCAAATCTTGTAATGTGAAAATAAATGAATGAAATAAAACTTTGTTTGATTTTCAGGGCCAGAAGAAACTTTTTGAATTCAATTGGAACTTCAAACCCATCTGAGTTAATAAAACCTAAAGGGATTTAAAAAGATAAGCATTTAATAAAAGGAAAAATAAAAAAAACATTTGGAAATACTATTTTGAAACAATTAAATGAAAAGATTTGTTTTCAAATGAAATAGAAGCTTATAAATAAAGAATATTTTATAAAGCCAAATTAAACCTTGGCCAAGCTTTGGAATTAAAACATTTTATTAGCAAAGGTTTATTTAAATAAATTAATAAGGATTTAATATCCAACTTTATTTAAATAAAATGTTTTACCAATTTAATAGAAACATCAAAACTTATTAAATTATTTAAAATAAGTTTTCCAAATATTTGATATTCACAAATAAAACCTATTAAAGTGTTTTGGCTTTATTTTAGATTTCAAAATAAATATCTCAATCAAACAAATCCTATTTGATTTAATAAGGAAAGTCTATTATACTTAATTAATAATGGACTCTAAAATAAAAGGTTATTTTGTTTTAAACAAGTTTCCCAAATATTCTTTATTTCCAAATAAAACCTACTGATTTTGTTTTGAAAGTATTTGGATTTCAAATGGAGATTTTATTAAATAAATCAAACCCAATTTGATTAAATAACTTTGGTCTATTTTATTTAATTATTAAATAAGATCCTAAAAAGAATAAAATATTATTTTATTTTTGGAATTTAGGTTTATGCTGATAAACAGGACCAAGTTCAAATTATGAAGTGTGGTATTGTTTGAATTGATTTGGTTGATGTTTGTTTGTTTGAAAATTCAAAACAGAAATTAGATTCAGAAAAAGAAAAGGATTACAGGAAGAAAAAAAAATAGAGTCGGACCTGACCCAACTGGCCAAGCCCAACTAAGCCCACCTAGCCCACCTGTCCCCACGCCACCGAAACGTTTTCTTTACCGCAGAAGCTACCCGCTGAATCACCGACCGGTGGACCCTCCCCTCCTTTCTTTCCCCACTGACCGGTAGGCCCACTCTCCACTGTTCTTCCTCCTCACCCGCGCGACCCTGTCTTCCCCAAACCTCGCTGCCGTTGCTGCCATTCAAGCCGTGATCAATTCGCAGTAATGCCGCGCCATAATATCGCCGTGACTGCACGCTATTAAGCGCCAGCGCCTCCTCCTCCTTTTCCCTCAAGCTTCTCCCCCTCTCTGCCCCCAGGCTGCGATTATTTCGCCCTGCACCATCACTGCTCCGACGACCTTCCTCGTTAAATTCCAGCCAAGCTTCGCTGCCCCTTGCCTCACTAATCACGCTAGCAGACTCCCCACTTCCAGACGTATCTCCCAGTATCACCCATTCGACCGCGGGCGCCCCAGAGCGTCGGCTACGTCAAACTTCCGAACGCCGCCGCGTCTACAACCTCTCCGACGACCTCCCCCGGTAAGCACTGACCGCCCCGCGTCTTCTCGATCACGCAAACGTCTTGGCCTTGGTCTTGCGTACCTAACGACTCCCTCTGTTTACCTCCGCATGATCTGCAACGTCGACTTCGACCACGGACAGAGCCGTCCGACGTTGTCTTCAACTCCGGCGAGCAATCCCTGCTGTTCCAGGACGCCCCTCGACCAAAAGACCACGCCCCGAGCATCACCTCGTCCTCGCGATCACGGTGAGCATTCCCACCTTGATCTTTGCTTCCTAGAACCACCGCAAGCACCTCGCCTGGCCGTGCGCCGCCGCTAGCCGCCGTCGGCGCCGCTCACTTTTGGTCCAGCGAACTAGTACCGTAGGATCTGGATCTGACGGATACGATAGAAAGTTAGCGAAGGGGTAAGTGATGATTCTGAGCCGCACGATTCACATTTGATCCAACACGCCACAGCCGCGATCCACCCGAACCGGTACTGACCAGTTAAAACACGACGCGTGGCCTGATTCGTTTAAAACAAAAATTTGAAAACCAGATCAGATTGTGATTTTCAAATCCTTATAACTTTGGATCCACACGTCCAAAAATTACAAATTTTATGCCGTTGGATTCAGGAGAGCAAACCCTAGCCAACCGTGGAATTAGTTTAGTGAATAGTATCTTTTAATTTGCTTGTTTTTACAGAATCATTTGTGTGCTTGTTTAGAATAGAAAAATGATTCAAAAATGTTTATAAGTTTAAAACCTTGGCAAATTGGTTGGTTGTGACCTTACTGACCCTAGGAACCAAACCTTGGTATTAAAAATGATTTTGGTAAAATTTAGGTTGAATTATTTGACTTAGCCAATTTCTAGCCAAATAGAATTATTGATTTTATTATGAAAATGTTTATGGAAAGAAAACTTTGAGAAAATAGTTGGGACCAAACCTACTGACCCAAAAACACCAAGTTTTGCAATGGCAACTCATTTGGTGAAAAACATAAAGTTTTGCTTTGATAAGAAAATATTTTCACCACATAAAATGGTGAATGGATTTTAAAATGGTTTTTGAGATAAAAATCTTTTTGCAAATGACTTTGCCATTTTGGTTTATGACCAATTTGGAACTTACAAAGTTTAGAAGCCTAGTGGAAACCACCTTTGCAGCTAGAACCATCTCTTACATGCTTACATGCATGACTTAGATTTTGGATTCCATAGTTTTGTGTGTATGAAATGATGTTTGATTGATTATTTGGAATGCTAGTTGATTGGTGTTTGCTTGATTGATTGTAGTGAAATTAGCAAAGTGAGAGACTAGCAAGATCAAGGAGTGAACCATCATTCCCTTCCAAAAAGGCAAGTTACACTATCATACAAAAGTCCTACTATTTTCATTATACTTAGTGGATTATGAAAACATGCATGAAAACAATTCTATACTTATGCTATGCTAATCCTAATAGGATTCCCTATACACTCCTTAGTGAAAATATTGTAGTTGTACATGCTTAGCCATGCTTTGTTTTGAAAAGAGATACATGTTGAGATTTTACAAAGGTTGAGAAAAGGACTTGTGTTTTACATAATAAAACAAGGACTCAATGAACCACCTAGGTGGTGGATACTTAAGTTTTGGAGAAGGTGGCAACAAAAGGAACCATGTCTATGGGAATCACTTTGTGTTGTGCTCCAAAAAGAAAACCACCTAGGAAACTTAGAGATTGAACATGTTTCTCCAATTGTGGCTTTCGTGTGCAACCACATGCTATTATGGCTCTGGCTTAGTCGACTACATTGGGAAGACCCATGCACTGTCTTCAGTTAACCGGACATGGGGATCTGGAATGCCTCATGGGTGCTGAAGGCAAGCTAGCAATGGTGTATGGAAGGACCCTTTGGAAAGACTTCGTCACATACTCAATCTGCCAGTACTCCATCTTGGTGAGCACTAATCCAGTAGGCCACTGGTGGCAAAAGGATGGGATTGTGACATGTGGGTAAAGTGTACTCCTTCTGCAGAAGATAATAAAATCTAAGTACTTAGCCGTGTCCCCGGTTATGGACAATACTGAGCAACTAAAGTTTGAACCATGGGAGATCTCGACATTCCAACTTCTAAAATAAAAACTTGATGCACTTGGGGGTACCAAGGAATTCAAAGATATTTTGTTAAGCTTGTTGCACTTGGGGTTACCAAGGTGCTCAAGATCATGATGTACTTGGGGTTACCAAGGAACTCATGAGATTTCATAAAACTTGCTGCACTTGGGGTTACCAAGTAGCTCAAGGGATTTTTGACAAGGACTTGAACACTTGAGTTTCTACCAAGGAGTTCAAGGAACTTGGAAAAGGGATTTGACAAAAGACCAAAACCATTTTGAAAAGATAGGATAAATGTTGCTTTATGCAAATAAGCCTTAAACTCTACTTAGCCAAATATGCATGTATTGATAGGATCCACTCATAATATACAAAGTAGTGAAACTTGCCAATACAATTCAAAATGTATTGACCCTTGTGGCTGTAACTTGAAATGTTGCAGGTTTTGATTGATTTTTGTGAAGATTGATTGTTTAGGATTACAAAGTCTACAACCAACATCTGCCTGTGGCACTTTGAAGATGAAGACCCCATGACTATAGTTATTCCGCTGCAATGTAATGTAATAGCCAAATGAGCTATGTATGATGTAATAAAATTATGTTATTCCTGGTTATAAAGTTATGTTATGACCTTTCTATCTTGATATTACATCTTAACTGTGGATGCTAGCTATTGATCCAGGGACTAGCATTGTAAAACACAGGAGGAATCTACCTTATTAGGTTGAGACCTCTACAATTCTATACATCTAATCCCTTATAATCTTGCCATACTCGTGGATACAATCATGCTCCTTGAGCTATATCCCCTATGCTTCTATCTAATCTCTCTGTGAGAGTAGAGGAAGAGGAAGAAGGAGAGCTCCTAGTGAGAAGAGAGGGGAGGAGCCCTTTGGGGCCTCTCTTAGAACGATCCTGTTGGAATTATTCCCTAGAGGCAATAATAAAGATGTTATTATTATAATTCTTGTTCATGATAATGTTTATATTCCATGCTAGAATTGTATTAAGCGGAAACTTTAATACTTGTGTGGTTTGTGAACAACACCGTGTCCCTAGTACGCCTCTATGGACTAGCTCATTGATCAATGATGGTTAAGGTTTCCTAACCATAGACATGAGTTGTAAATTGATAATGAGATCATATCATTGGGAGAATGATATGATGGACAAACCCAAACTAAGCGAAGCAATTAGATCGTGTCATCATGTTTGTCTGTGCGAAGCTTTTCTTATGTCAAATATTGTATTCCTTAGACCATGAGATAATACAACTCCCTGGTATCAGAAGAAAGCTTTGAGGTCATCAAACGTTATCCTATGAGAGGGTGATCATAAAGGTGTCTCTCAGGTGATCGGAAAGTATCTGTTGGGTTATATGTATCGAGATGGGATTTGTCCCTCCCAAGTCGGAGAGATATACTTCGGGCCCACTCGATAATAGATATCAACACCGCTTGCAAGCATGTGGTTAAGGAGTTAATCACAAAGTGATATCGGATTACGGAACGAGTAAAGTACTTGCTGTGAACGAGATTGAACTAGGTATGACGGTACCGACGATCAAATCTCGGGCAAGTAAAATATCGCGAGACGAAGGGAATATATATGGGATTGATTGAATCCTGGCATCGTGGTTCATCCGATATGATCATCGATGAATGTGTGGGAGTCAATATGGGTTTCCAGACCCCGCTGTTGATTATTGATAGAAGATCATGTCTGCATATTCTCGAACCCGCAGGGTCACACACTTAACGTATCTCGACGCTAGGATAGATTGGATAATTGGTTTATGAGTTTTTGTTCGGATTCTCGGATGGGATCCGGAACATCACGAGAGGTTCCGGAGTGGTCCGGAGAATAAGGTTCATATAAGGCAGTGCAGTTTTTGGAGTTCGGAATTGTTCCGGGTTAATCGGTATTGTACCAGAAGCTTCTAGAACCTTCCGGAAGGGGACCAACGTGGCCCCACCTTCCGGGAGGGGGCATGTGCCTATGAGGGAGTGCCCTGGCCGCATTGGGCCAGGGGCACAAGGCCCCATAGGGCCCAGCCGGCCAAGAGAGGTTTAAACTCTAGATAGAGCTTCTAGAAGGGGGGGTTTCCTTGCCCCTCACTCTTCCTCCTTGGGGCCGCCGACCTTGGCTTGGGGGAGGGGCTAGGGCTGCGCCCACCCCTCTATATATAGAGGGATGGGGGCGCACCAACCCCCTACACCTTCCCCTCCAACCCTAGTCGCCCTGCTGCCCTTCCTCTCTCCCTCCCGACTGTTTGTAGGCGAAGCCCTGCTGCAAAAATTCTCCACCATATACACCAAGCCGTCGTGTTGTAGATCCAATCCGTCTCTCCACCATACTTGCTGGTCCGAGGAAGGAGGAGACGTCGAGGTGCTGCACGCGTGCATCTCACGGAGGCACCGCCACTTGTGGTGCTAGATCAGATCGGATCGCGAGGAGGAGAAGCGAGTACGACTACATCACCCACGTTCCGACGGACGTTCCGCTGTGCGAATCTTCAAGGGTATGAAGATCTAATCCAATCTCTCTCGTTGTTTGCATCTCCTAGATTAGATCTTGGCTTTCCCTCTGTTCGCATCCGTAGAACTTTTTTGATTTACTATGCCGCTAAACCCATCAGTGGTATCAGAGCTAGATCTATGCGTAGATGTGTTTCACGAGTAGAACGCAACATGGTTGTTGCGGGCGTTGATGTTTTCTGTTGCAAGCCTCTTGTTTGTGTTCTTCTTATGACACGGGATAGTGAGATTGAAGCGGTCCAGGCCAACCTTACGCGACGTCGTTCGCGAGACCGGCTCCGCACTTGACGTGTGGCTTGTTCCACACATGCGGCTGGTGGATGTCAGTTTCTCTCACTATAGTTGTCATGGGATTAACACTGGAGTTTGGCAACCATAATATCACCGTTGTGGCTTTCCGTAGGTAAGAATCGTTCTTAGCATCTACTCCCATAAGCCACGTAAAACATGCAACAACAAAGTAGAGGCGTCTAACTTGTTTTTGCAGGGAGTGTTTTCTGTGATATGGTATGGCCCAAGATGTGATGTGTATATTGTATGCGATGATCATGTTTTGTAATGTTTCACGACTTGCATGTCGATGAGTACACAACCGGCAGGAGCCATATGGTTGTCTTTATAATTGTGTATGACCTGCGAGTCAACTTCTTATACGCCATGTAATAGCTTTACTTTATCGCTAAGTAGTTAGCATTAGTTGTAGTTGCTATTCGTGGTGGAGGCAATCATGGTGGAGTGATGGAGATCATGCCGGAACGGAAAAGATGGAGATCATTGCGCGAAGATTGTCTATACCATGTCACATAAAGTTATATGCATGTGATGTTTATCCTTTTATGTATCTTATGTAGCATCCCAATTGTCTAACAATTGCAATGCTACTAGCCTAGCCTATATAAATGCTACTTCCTACATATAATTGTTGCATCATCATTATATCATGCTCATGTCATCATGTCACCTTGCATTTGAGCATCATATAAAACCCTTTCTTGTTTGGTTCTTATCTCATGTGCATGATTAATTTTAGTTGCCTCTTGATATTGTATTTGGTTCTTAATAAATTGTTAAATGCCCAAGTTGAGTTGGGGGCATCTCTCTTTTTGACTCCACCACCTTATCTTTCACCACCTTATAATTCCACCATCCACTAATATGGGTTTGACCTTTTATTGAGTTATCTCTAGCCCATGTTGTTGGTTGGATCCACCCTTGATCCTTGCTTGGCCTTGGCCACCTTTTTGGGGATGCATATGAACAATGCCATAATAATATCATTGTTTTCACAAGGATAATTTGGGCATTAATTGTCTTGCATGGGCCATGCAAGTGCCATCTTTCCTAGTTTTTGGCTTTTGTTTGGAATTCTAAGTGGATCACTCCTTCCTTGCTTGATCTTGTTTTGGTAGTGTCACCATATCATCTATCTCTATCTCCCTTAGCTAACCCCTACCCCTTTTTCCTTGCATACACATGTGATCATGTGTAAGCATAAGAACCACCCATCATCATGATCATCTCTCCCTATCTTTCCTCCTTTCTCTTTTTCTTGATCTTGTGTGTTTGTAATTGAAGCATGCATGATCATCTAAGTGCCATCTCCCTCTATCTTAACCTCTCTTGGCAAAACCCTAAAACCTACCCCATGCCATCTCCCCCTCCTACCTAAACAAAACACAACCCTAATCTACACCTTCCCTAAACCAACCCTAAGTACCCTCCTCCTCTCTCTTTCTAGCTTCCTACCTCACCACACCCTACCCAGCTCGCCACCCTTCTCTCTACCTGCGGGACCACCTGGCCGCCCTACCCCACCAAACCACCACCTCCCTGCCGAGCTACCCCCTCCTATCTAAACCCTAGCCGAGCCGGCCCTCTCCCCTCCTCTCGTTTTCTCTCCCTCAGGCCCACCTGCCTGCGCCCCACCTAGCTACCCCACCTGCCAGCCTCACCCCCCCCTCCTCCTAGTGCCTGCCTTGCCTGGCCTGGCCACGCCGAGCACGTGAGAGGAGAGGTGGCCGACGCGCCCCTGCCAACTTCCCCTCCCCCACGCTACACCTGCCCCCTCTTCCTTCTTATCCTCTCCCTACCCCTCCTAGCCTTCCCCAGATCCACCCCAGCGTCGCCCTGCCCTCTCCCCTCTCTGCCCTCCTTCTCCATCATACCCAACGCCCTCTCGCCGCCCACCGCCAGCTACCTCCTGCCCCAGTCGATCGAGCCGGTGAAGAGTAGCTGCGCGGTGTCGAGGAAGCCCCTGGAGCCGCTGCGACGTCCCCGTGGCCAGCAGCGAGGAGGAGAAGGACCGGAGCCGCCCGTACCTGCCGCGCCACGCCGGAAACCCTAGCCTTCAGTCCGCGAGCTTCGCCGGTGATCGCCTGCTCCCCGCGTCACGCCGACCACGCCAGCACGCCCGCGGTGAGCCCACGACCTTCCCTGACAACCTCCTGTCCTCAGTTGCTTCCTGGATGCTCCGTTCGTTTCGTCGAGCGCCCTCAGTGCGCCGGCGGCGAGCGTGTGCCTGCAAGCTCCCAGACGCGACCACCCCATCTAGCGCGCGCCCCCCTCACCAGCACCTACCCCAGCCTGGCCCAGTGGCAGCCGCGCCTGCGCACGCGCCTCAGATCCCCGGATCGAGCCCCGGCGCGTCCCCCCCCTTTTTCCCTGTCGTGGATGCGGGTTCAGTTTCGTCAGGCGCAGAGGAAGATCTACAGTACGGCTGTTCTTTTGCACATAACCCCCTCCAGTTTCTGTTTTGCCAACCCACGGTCCAGCCGGCCCACTTGTCTGCGTCTGTGTGTTTTTGCAAAAAGGCTCCTAGCGTTTCCAGTAATCAACCCGCAGTCCCTCCTGGCCCCAGACGCTGGCGCGTGGGCCACAGATCCATCTGACCCCACCTGTCAGTGACTCAGAAGCGAGTAGGAAAAGTGGAAAACGTTCAGGAACTGTTTTAAATTCAAAACCTGTTTAAATAAATTCAAAATTCAATTCTATTCAGATTTTTAATAACTTTTACATACTAATTCCAAATTTGACAAATAAAATATGTATGAATATCAGAAAAATGAGAGGATTCCAAATATGCCATCTATTTTGACTTTTGCACAAATAAAATTCCAAGTTAGTTTAATTACATCAAATGCCATTGGTTTTTCTTTAATTCATAACTTTGGTTTTATAATTCCAAATTTAGCAAATAAATAGTCTAAATTGATCAGCTCGACGAGACCTTTCTGTTTATGCTATCCATGACTTCCATTGCAGCATGCATCATATAAATATATATTGAACAACAACTGTTATGGCAACAAATGTGATTCTAAAACCCAACTAAATGTTATTTTCTTGTCCTCCACACCTCACCCTTGCCATGCTACCTTACTTGCCATGTAAATTGTGCATCATTCATCATGGCATGATTGTTTGCTTGACGCATATTATTCATATGTTTGTGCTCTATATTCATGTTGGCCTTGTTTGTTTGGTTTTTCTCGGATAGACACTGAGCAGGGGTTGTATCAAGAGAACCAGGAGCACTACCCAGATCCGTCCCTTGCTTCAACTGAGTTAACAGGCAAGCACTACCACATGCTTGCATACATACAGTACCTATTGCCTCTATCTTACTCTTGCATCATCGAGTCGCGATTGCATTAAACTGAATCCCAAGTATGCATAGCCTTTACTTTTAAACTCCACCAAGCTTGTTTCCTCCATCCCATGAGCCATTACTATAGGAGTTGTTTGAGCCATGCGAGTCGTAGAACAGCATGTGTAGGGTATGTGAGTGTCTGTCGGATAATGAGGTACCTAAACAACTTAACCTGAGTAGTTCTGGGATAACTAAAGAAAGTGGCACCGGTGAGCAACATTTGCTATTTGGTTTTTCCTGCTCACTTGTGTCCCGTAAGACCCCGAGTACTTGATTCCTGTTCCTTGATTTATCGCGCTATCCACATCCGGGAGGTATATGGGACCCCCCTGAGCCAGAGCTTGATTCCGTCTTATTTCTTGGGGCCACAAACTAGTTTGAGGTTTTATTACGATCCTGTACTTATGCCATGTTTACCGCTTTATTACGATTGTGCGAGGAGCACACTGTACTGTTTTGGAAGCGGAATGTTTACGCGGTATCGACAAGCCCAGCCACACTTTCGGGTTCCCAGTCGCTTACAGCCATTGTCGCAGACCTTGAGGCCGTCTCGGAGCTTGCTTACTCCGTTGCGGGATCTACTTAAGGGGTGGCCCCCTGAAATATTTCTGAATTCTGTGATTGTTTAGTCGTGAAAGCCTCGTTGGGTTTTGATTTGGTTTTTCCGAGGTTGATCGAGTGTGTGTTGCTATTGGTGCACCCCGGCCGGGTAAAACTTTCTGAAAGCCGTGTCCGCGGTTATGGACGACTTGGAGCACAGTTTCTCGATCATAGACAAGCATAACTAAAGTACCGCCTTAATTTGACTAAGTAACTTGACTAGTAAATAGTGCAATACTCATGGAATGGTTAATAAAATTGCCAACGGATGGGGGGTTGTTCGTCCGCTTCCTTGTTGGTAAGCAGGGAGGAGGATGGATCGGTTGAGATTACCATTATAACTGTTGACCTTAAATTCACGGACATCCGTCTATCCTTGGTTAGGCGGATGGTTAGCGTATATCTGTAGAATTGCTAGGGTTTATCTTTTGCTGCAATTGCGTCACCCCAGGTTGTGTCCCCTTTAGAGGCATTAAGACTTGCTGAGTGCCCTTAGGGTCTCACACGATAAATTATTGGTTCAGATGAACAGGTACCCCCGCAGGACGGATACTGGGTGGAAGAAGCCGATGATGTGGGCAACGATCGTTCGGTGTAGAGATTCCGGGCACGGGGATCCGTGAGACCTGTAGTTGGGATGTGCTTATTTTCTCTGGCATCTTATGCCGATTTGCTTCTTATCCGTACTCGGATTCTGTTTGCCGCTTCCGCATGATACTCTGATGTGTGTTGTATGAGGAGTTATCCTAAAATATAGATCTATCTAGGTCATTTGAATCTTGCCGTATGGCGTTGGTATATTTCCTTTCTTTCTAGATGGTATGGCTCTGATGTACTCTTGTATGGTGGCTTGCGTACATACCCACTTGTGTACGTAGTTGATCCCTTCGCCTGCCGACTACGCCGCCCGTACAGGTCCCGTTGAGAGGGTAGTGGTTGGGACGTCTGAAAGGACTACCAGTGTGTGGCTTTTGGGGCCCCGCCGTACTATTTCAACCACTACCACTCATCCAGGCTTGTATCTAGGAGCGTAGTTCACCGAGGTAGTTACATCTTATTATGCTTAGATCGCAGCGGTAGCATTATAAGATGATTCCTCACTTAAAGATCAAGATAAAAACTATGTTCTCCCCAAGTATGCACCGTTGCGAAAGTTCGTCGTGTCCAAGCATCACGTGATGATCGGGTGCTATAGACTCTACGCTCACATACAACGGGTGCAAGCCAGTTTTGCACATGCGGAAATACTTGGGTCTAACTTGACGAGCCTAGCATGTACAGACATGGCCTCGGAACACAAGAACCGAAAGGTTAAGCATGAGTCATATGAATGATATGATCGACACTTCGTTGTCCACCATTGAAACCACATCTTTTCTCGTGATGATCGGATTATTAGGTGTGGTGAATTTGGATCGTGTTCACTAAACAACTTGAGGGATGTTGAATTTAGTGGGAGTTCATCTAGTAATTTGATTAAGTTGAACTATTTATCATGAACATAGTCTAAATTGTACTTGCAAATACTGTAGATCACATGGCCAAGTCCAACTTCAACTTCAACGTTTTTGCTGAGATAGAAAAGCTTAGAAACAACGGGTATAACTTCACCAAATGGTTCCCCATTCTGAGAATCATTCTCGCTGGCGGACAAAAGGACTATGTCCTTGAGAAAGCGCTAGGTGACGCCCCTGCTATAGATGCGCCGGCTGATGAAAAAGCTGTTTATCAGTCGCGCAAGGATGATTATGATTTGATTAAGATCGCCATGTTGTATGCTATGGAATCGGATCTTCAAAATCATTTTGAGGAGTTCGCCGGGCCCTTTGAGATTCTCGAGGAGCTGAAAAACATGTTTCAGACTCAAGCCCGTTCTGAGAGATATGAGATCTCTAAGAATTTCTTTAACTACAAGATGGAGGAAGGGAGTTCCGTTAGTGATCACGCCATTGAGATGACGGGCTACACTCAACGCCTTGAGCAACTGGACTGCAAGATTCCAGAGGAGCTCAAGATTGACACTCCTAGCTACAAAAGTTTTGTAGTTGATCACAATCAGATTGGTTCCACTGATATGATCACTGAGCTCTTTGCTAAGATGAAAGTAGCGGAGGTGAACATCAAAAAGAATAAACATGTGTTGATGGTCAACAAGCCCCCCACCTTCAAGAAAGGTAAGGGTGCAAGTAAGCCCTTCAAGAAAGGCGGCGGCAAGCGCATTGCCCCTGCTGAGAAGAATCTCAAGTCTGGTCCTAAACCGGACACTGAGTGCTTCTATTGCAAGGACAAGGGTCACTGTAAGCGCAACTGTCCGAAGTACTTAGCGAACAAGAAGGCTGGCACCAACAAAGGTATATTTGATATACATGTTATTGATGTTTTCCTTACTAGCCCTCGTTGTAGTGCCTGGGTATTTGATACCGGTTCAGTTGCTAATATTTGTAACTCGAAACAGGAGCTATGGAATACACGGAGGCTTGCGAGGGATGAGGTGACGATGCGCGTTGGCAACGGATCAAGAGTTGATGTGATGGCCGTCGGCACGCTCTCCTTAGTTTTACCTTCGGGATTAGTTTTAAACCTTAATAAGTGTTATTATGTGCTTGCGTTGAGCATGAACATTATTTCTGGATCTTGTTTATTGCAAGACGGTTATTCATTTAAATCGGAGAATAATGGTTATTCTATTTATATGAGTAACATCTTTTATGGTCATGCACCTATTGTGAATGGTTTATTTCTTCTAAATCTCGAAAGGGATGAAACACACATCCATAACATTGAGGCTAAGAGATGCAAAGTAGATAGTGATAATACTACTTATTTGTGGCACTGTCGTCTAGGTCATATTGGTGTAGAGCGCATGAAGAAACTCCATTCTCATGGACTTTTGGAGTCTCTTGATTTTGAATCATTTGACACATGCGAACCATGCCTCATGGGCAAGATGATCAAAACCCCGTTCTCCGGTATGATGGAGCGAGCAACGGACTTGTTGGAAATCATACATACCGATGTATGCGGACCGATGAGTGTTTCGACGCGCGGTGGATATCGCTATTTTCTCACTTTTACCGATGACTTAAGTAGATATGGGTATATCTATTTAATGAAACATAAATCTGAAACGTTTGAAAAGTTCAAAGAATTTCAGAATGAAGTGGAGAACCATCGTAACAGAAAGATTAAGTTTCTACGATCTGATCGTGGAGGTGAATATTTGAGTTATGATTTTCTCACGCATCTTAAAGCAAGTGGAATCGTTTCACAACTCACGCCACCCGGAACACCACAGCGCAATGGTGTGTCTGAACGCCGGAATCGAACCCTATTAGATATGGTCCGATCAATGATGTCTCTTACTGATTTGCCGTTATCATTTTGGGGTTATGCATTAGAAACCGCTGCATTCACTTTAAATAGGGCTCCATCTAAATCCGTTGAGACGACACCGTATGAACTGTGGTTTGGTGTTGAACCTAAGTTGCCGTTTCTTAAAGTTTGGGGATGCGAAGCTTACGTCAAGAAGTTGATGCCGGACAAGCTCGAACCCAAAGCGGAGAAATGCGTCTTCATAGGATACCCTAAGGAAACTATTGGGTATACCTTCTATCACAGAACCGAAGGCAAAGTGTTTGTCGCAAAGAACGTTCCTTTCTTGAGAAGGAGTTTCTCTCGAAAGAAGTGAGTGGGAGGAAAGTAGAGCTAGACGAGGTTATTGAACCTTCTCTTGAATTGGAGAGTAGCGCATCACCTGAAATTGTTCCAGTGCCGCCTGCACCAACAATAGAGGAAGCTAATGACAAGGATCATGAAGCTTCGGACGATGCTGCTACTGAACGTCGCAGGTCGACAAGGTCGCGTGCCCCTCCTGAGTGGTACGGCAACCCTGTCTTGACTGTCTTGTTGGTAGAAGACAGTGAACCTACGAACTATGAGGAAGCGATGATGAGCCCAGACTTTGAGAAATGGCTAGAAGCCATGAAATCCGAATTGGGATCCATGAGCGAAAACCAAGTATGGACTTTGGTGGACCCTCCTAGCGACCGAAAGGTCGTTGAGTGCAAATGGATCTTCAAGAAGAAAACGGACGCGGATGGTAATGTTACCGTCTATAAAGCACGGCTTGTCGCGAAAGGTTTTCGACAAGTTCAAGGTATTGACTACTATGAGACTTTCTATCCCGTAGCGATGTTTAAGTCCATTCGGATTTTATTAGCAATTGCTGCGTTTCATGATTATGAAATATGGTAGATGGATGTTAAGACTGCATTCCTCAATGGCAACATTGATGAAGAGTTGTATATGATGCAACCCGAAGGTTTTGTCGATCCTAAGGATGCTGATAAAGTATGCAAACTTCAGCGTTCCATTTATGGACTAAAGCAAGCATCTCGGAGTTGGAACCTTCGTTTTGATCAAGTGATCAAGATCTTTGGATTTGTTCCAAATTGCTACGAAGCTTGTATCTACAAGAAAGTGAGTGGGAGCTCGGTGACGTTTCTGGTACTATATGTGGATGACATATTGATTATCGGAAATGACATCAACATGCTTAACGATGTGAAGAGTTATTTGAACAAGTGTTTTTCAATGAAAGACCTAGGTGAAGCTGCTTATATATTGGGCATCAAGATCTATAGAGATAGATAAAGACGCCTGATAGCTTTAAGCCAGAGTACATACCTAGACAAAGTTCTGAAAAGGTTCAGAATGGATAAGGCAAAGAAAGGTTCGGTGCCTATGTTGTCAGGTAAGATGTTGAGCAAGGCTCAGTGTCCAGCTACGGTAAATGATAGGGAAGCTATGAGCAAAGTGCCTTATGCCTCGGCCATAGGTTCCATCATGTATGCCATGCTATGTACTAGACCGGATGTGTCCAATGCTCTTAGTTTGACGAGCAGATATCAAAGTGATCCAGGAGTGGAACACTGGTCAGCCGTAAAGAACATCCTAAAGTATCTAAATAGGACTAAAGAAATGTTCTTAGTCTATGGGGGTGATGAACATCTTGTCATAAAAGGTTACGTCGATGCTAGTTTTGACACCGACAAGGATGATTCTAAATCTCAGACAGGATACGTGTATATTTTGAATGGAGGAGCTGTGAGCTGGAGAAGCTGCAAACAAAGCGTGATCGCGGGATCTACACTAGAAGCGGAATACATGGCTGCTGCAGAAGCGTCAAGTGAAGGAGTTTGGATCAGGAACTTCATCACTGAGCTTGGCGTGGTTCCAAGTGCATTGGACCCACTGGAGATATTGTGTGACAACACTGGCGCCATAACACTCGCTAAGGAACCAAGATATCATCCAAAGACCAATCATATCAACCGCAAGTTTCATATAATACAAGATTATATAGTAGATGGAGATCTGAAGATTAGCAAAGTACATAAAGATCTGAATGTCGCAGATCCGTTGACTAAACCTCTTCCGCGTGCAAAACATGATCAGCACCTTAGTGCCATGGGTGTGAGATTGTTGCCAGATGTAAACTAGATTATTGACTCTAGTGCAAGTGGGAGACTGTTGGAATTATGCCCTAGAGGCAATAATAAAGATGTTATTATTATAATTCTTGTTCATGATAATGTTTATATTCCATGCTAGAATTGTATTAAGCGGAAACTTTAATACTTGTGTGGTTTGTGAACAACACCGTGTCCCTAGTACGCCTCTATGGACTAGCTCATTGATCAATTATGGTTAAGGTTTCCTAACCATAGACATGAGTTGTCAATTGATAATGAGATCATATCATTGGGAGAATGATATGATGGACAGACCCAAACTAAGCGAAGCAATTAGATCGTGTCATCGTGTTCGTCTTTGCGAAGCTTTTCTTATGTCAAATATTGTATTCCTTAGACCATGAGATAATACAACTCCCTGGTATCGGAAGAAAGCTTTGAGGTCATCAAACGTCATCCTATGAGAGGGTGATCATAAAGGTGTCTCTCAGGTGATCGGAAAGTATCTGTTGGGTTGTATGTATCGAGATGGGATTTGTCCCTCCCAAGTTGGAGAGATATACTTCGGGCCCACTCGGTAATCGATATCAACACCTCTTGCAAGCATGTGGTTAAGGAGCTAATCACAAAGTGATATCGGATTACAGAACGATTAAAGTACTTGCTGTGAACGAGATTGAACTAGGTATGACTGTACCGACGATCAAATCTCGGGCAAGTAAAATATCGCGAGACAAAGGGAATATATATATGGGATTGATTGAATCCTGGCATCATGGTTCATCCGATAATATCATCGATGAATGTGTGGGAGTCAATATGGGTTTCCAGACCCCGCTGTTGATTATTGATATAAGATCATGTCTGCATATTCTCGAACCCGAAGGGTCACACACTTAACGTGTCTCGACGCTAGGATAGATTGGATAATTGGTTTATGAGTTTTTGTTCGGAGTCTCGGATGGGATCCGGGACATCACGAGAGTTTCCGGAATGGTCCGGAGAATAAGATTCATATAAGGCAATGTAGTTTTTGGAGTTCGGAATTGTTTCGGGTTAATCGGTATTGTACCGGAAGCTTCTAGAACCTTCCGGAGGGGGACCAACGTGGCCCCACCTGCCGGGAGGGGGCATGGACCTATGAGGGAGTGCCCTGGCCGCATTGGGCCAGGGGCACAAGGCCCCATAGGGCCCAGCCGGCCAAACCCTAGGGAAACCCTAGGGGAGCTTCTAGAAGGGGGGGGAACTTGCCCCCCACTCCTCCCTCCTTGGCCGCCGGCCCCAGGGCTTGGGGGAGGGGCAAGGGCTGTCCTCCCACCCCTCTATATAAAGAGGTCTGGGGGCGCACCCCTCCCACACCTCCTCCTCAAGCCCTAGCCGCCCTGCTGCCCTCCTCTCTCTCTCCCTCCCGACTGCGTGTAGGCGAAGCCCTGCTGCAGAAACTCTCCATCACTTGCACCGCGCCGTCGCGTTGTAGATCCAATCCATATCTCCACCATACTTGCTGGACCGAGGAAGGAGGAGACGTCGAGGTGCCACACGTGTGCATCTCTCGGAGGCATCGCACTTGTGGTGTTAGATCGGATCGGATTGCGAGGAGGAGAAGCGAGTACGACTACATCACCCACGTTCCGTCGAACGTTCCGCTGTGCGAATCTTCAAGGGTATGAAGATCTCATCTATTCCCCCTCGTTGTTTGCATCTCATAGATTAGATCTTGGCTTTGCCGTTCGCATTCGTAGAAATTTTTGATATGCTGCGAAACCCTTCACTTCTGAGTGTCAGTCCAAAACATTCTGTCAGCACCAAGATAGGTGCGGTTGGGAAAGCGGTACGGATTCTACCTCCTCAAGTCCCGCCACTGACTCACAGAGATATCTGAAGCAGTATTGTAGTTGGGAGGAACTTCTTCTTTAGTAGGGCCAAGACTGGACTTGCCCTTGGGAGAGGATCTTCCAGCAGATGCTTTCTTCTTCTGTCCACTTGCAGAACCAGAACCCCCTGCGATAGCAGCTGCTTGTTGACACTGAGTGAGGCGAGGAGCAGGAGGAGGAGGCCGCTGAATAGTGAGCTTTCTCTTTTTGCCGTTGTCGGCCTCAAAATCGCTGTGGTCAGACGCTGCACAAGAAGCATACAAGAACATAAGGCAAAGAAAGCAAATGAGTGTATATGCCATAAAAGAGCTCACAAGAACATAGAATGAAAGTTGGACAAGCACATGGACATACAAATAAGCAAAAGAATAATTTCGGACCCAGGTCCGGCAGAACCAAACCTGTCGCCAGAATGATAGTCGAGGTTCCGGCGGACCGGAAGCTCGACCGGAATTTCTGGCGAGCATTTCGGTCAACCGGAACGGTGACCGGAAATTTCGGCGGCTGTATCGGCTCGACCGGGCAAACAATTGTGGTACTATCCATGACTTAGTACTTGCGCAAAAAACAACATGTGGGAGAACAGGGGTGAAACTAGGGTGGTACTAGCCTAGTTACTCTACTAGGAGGTAGAGAGAACTAAGGGAGCACAAGTGTGACCATGAAAGCTAGGGTTTCACCACCAGCAAGAAAGGTAAAGAGGAGAGGAAAGAGCAAAATACCCTCGGATGCCGAAGAAGAAGCCATCCCCCCTTGCCAAAGATGGGAAAGAAGAAAGCACCACACGAGAAAGAGGGAGAGCACTCCCCGATCTCTCAATACGGGCAAGGAGAGAGGAAAACCTTCGGTAAGAAGACTTGTAGAGGCCCGATCTACAACTTGGTGCAGTGGGGAGGGATTTGGGTGGAGGGAAGGGCCTATGGGGGGTGGGGAAGCTTGGGGCGGCAACCATGGAGGAGGGGAGGGTGTGGGGAAGAAAGAAGGAAGAAGATGGAACTGCCCCACGCGTGGGCTATAAATACCCTTCTCAGAAAAATTTCGGCAATAAGTCCGGTCGAACCGGCGCCCACGCTTGAATTTTCGGCGAGAGTATCGGTGAACCGGCCCCGTGACCGGAATTTTCGGTGGCGACCGGAATTTTTGGCAGAAACCCGAACCCGTATTCTGTAAGGGTTTTCGGTCTGCTACCGGAATTTTCGGCGGTCGCCAGGCCGGCAGACCAGAATTTTTGCCGAAATTTTTCTGGAGACAGCGTATGAGGAATTTTTTTGGAGATGATGAAATGTGATAAATCATATGAGCATATACACAAAGTCCCAATGAAAACCAGATAAAGCACTGTCCATTTGACAAGGTTAGGAAGAAAAAATGAAGAGCAACCATGGACATAGGATTTAGCTTTGAACATCGAGGCACCCAATACACAAAACCAACCATTTGGCGGAGGATTTCTCCCCCTATGTTTAAGCACACATGTCATGGCGCCTCAAAGATAAATGCTTGGACCCATATCATGACATGAGATCAATTTATGTTGCACACATAGGTAAGCATCAAACCAAGACATGGTGATATGACCATCCCTACATGTGTTGCACAACTAGGCTACATAGCATGTTAAGAGCAAGAATATAGTGCAAGAAGCAAATCAATCCAAGTTTTGAGGATCTAGGATACCGAGTTCTCCCCTCAACATGACAAACCGGGCTTCATCCAAAGGCTTCGTGAAGATATCGGCCAATTGGAACATCGCACCCACATGAGTGAGATTGATATCACCATTTGCGACATGGTCACGTAGGAAGTGGTGGCGAATGTCAATATGTTTGGTGCGGCAATGTTGGACAGGGTTATTGGCGATATTTATTGCGCTTTCATTGTCACATAGAAGAGGCACCGTACCAAGAGACACACCATAGTCTTTCAAGGTTTTCCTCATCCATAACAATTGAGCACAACAAGATGCCGCAGATATGTATTCGGCTTTGGCGGTGGATAGGGCTATGGAGTTTTGTTTCTTGGAATACCAACTTACCAACGACCGGCCAATGAATTGGCAAGCCCCAGAGGTTGATTTCCGGTCAACCTTATCACCTGCCCAATCGGCATCCAAATAGCCAACAAGCTCAAAGGTTGACCCCATTGGATACCAAAGCCCGAGAGTAGGAGTGAGAACAAGGTACCTAAAAATACGTTTGACCGCCATCAAGTGGCACTCCTTGGGAGCGGATTTAAAACGAGCACACATTCCAACACTTAACATGATATCTGTCCTAGAAGCACAAAGGTAGATCAAGGAACCAATCATAGAACGATATACCTTTTGATCCACGTCCTTCTCACCAACTCCAAGGCCAAGTTTTCCATTTAATGGCATGGGTGTCTTCATGGGATTAGCCTTGGCCATCTCGAACTTATTGAGCATGTCCTTAATGTACTTATCTTGAGAGATGAAAGTGCCGTGAGGAAGTTGCTTTATGATGAAGCCTAGAAAGAACTTCAACTCCCCCATCATGGACATCCTAAATTTCATAGTCATCAACTCGGCAAAAGCTTTGTTATGAGATTCTTTAGTTCCACCAAAGATAATATCATCAACATAAATTTGAACAATAAATAAGCCACCCCCTTTAACCCATTTGGTGAAAAGGGTGGAATCGACCTTACCCACGCTAAACCCATCCATGAGTAGAAAATCCCTAAGGTGCTCATACCAAGCTCGAGGAGCTTGCTTTAGTCCATAGAGAGCCTTATAGAGTAAATACACATGGTTGGGATAGCGTGTGTTTTCGAAACCCGGGGGTTGAGCTACATATGCAATCTTTTTCAAGGGACCATTAAGAAAATCACTTTTCACATCCATTTGATAAAGCTTGAAGTCATGGAAAGAAGCATAAGCAAGCAAGATACGAATATCTTCAAAATGAGCAACGGGCACAAAGGTGTCCTCATGGTCAATACCTTCTATTTTGGCATACCCTTGCGCCACTAACCTTGCTTTGTTTCTTGTGACGACCCCGTTCTCATCTTGCTTATTCTTGAACACCCACTTGGTCCCAATGACATTGATGCGATGATATTTGCGGGTGAAACACTCGAGTTATTCTTGCATGGCAATGACCCAATCCGGATCCTCCAAAGCCCCATGAACCTTGAGGGGCTCAAATTTGGACACAAAAGCATGATCTCCACAAAAGGTTGTGAGGTTCTTCTTCTTGGCATGGGTCTCGATCCCTCTTGATATTCTACCAAGTATATTGTTGACTTGAAGTCCACTTGTAATGGAGGCGGCCTTGATCTTCTGAATTGTGCCTTCATGATCAACGAATTCATCTTTTGAGGGGACTTGATCATTTACACCATCTTGAGCTTGGCCTTGGGATGGAGGAGGTTAATATTGTACTTGGTATTGCTCAAAGGGTTGAGGTTTGGTTCCTGTTCTTCGGTTTGCATGGCATCTTGAGTGAGATGTTGATCTTGTGGTGTATTTGATGGCTCAACTTGGGTAGAGCTTGGCTCTTCTTGAGTTGAGCTTGATTCTCCCCCATCATCTTGTTGAACATGAATGTGAGACTCGGTGGGCAAGATATTCCAAATACCCATCAACTTGATGACTTGAGAAGAATCGCCATCACCTATATCACGATAAGAAACTTGCCCCTCATGGGGGCCATTATTCTCCAAAAACTCCACATCACAAGATACTTCAACACAACCATTGGTTTTGTTGTAGTATCTATAGGCATGATATTTTTCCGCATAACCAACAAATATATCCTATATAGTTCTAGATTCTAATTTACCGAGCTTTTCCCTTTTGTTCTTGACGAGGCACTTGCATCCAAAGACACGAAAGTAGTTAACATTGGGCTTCTTACTTGTGAGAATATCGTATGGAGTCATGTCAAAGGGAGCTCGGAGGAAGAGCCGGTTCGTGTAGTGGACCGCAGTAGCAATGTCTTCCCAAAAATTGTGGGAGGACTTGAATTCACTCAACATTGTTCTTGCCATGTCAATGATTGTCCGGTTCTTCCTTTCAACAACACCATTTTGTTGAGGGGTATAAGGAGCTGAGAATTCATGCTTGATCCCCTCATCTTCAACAAATTCTTGCATGGTGTAGTTCTTGAACTCGGTGCCATTGTCGGTTCTAATGGTCTTGATCTCCACTCCATGGGTGTGTTGAGCTTGCTTGGCGAAGATCATGAATTCCTTGTAGGTCTCATCCTTTGTCTTGAGAAGAAAGACCCAAGTATACCTTGAGTAATCATCAACAATGACAAGACCATATCTTCTTCCACAAAGGGAGTCATAAGTTGATGGCCCGAAGAGATCCAAATGGATAAGCTCCAAGGGTCTTGACGTGGCCACCTTGGTAACGGAAGGATGATGCTTCCCAATTTTCTTTCCTGAAATGCAAGCACTACTCACACGATCTTTCTCAAAGGAGACACCAGTTAGTCCAATAATATGCTCACCCTTTAGGAGTTGATTGAGATTTCTCATGTTGACATGACCCAGGCGAGAGATGCCAAAGCCATCCCTTGTCAGCCTTGGCCATTTGACATGTAGGAAGAGATTGGCTCTCTTTCGAGAGGTCGACCACATAAAGGTCGTCTTCCACATGTCCAATGAGAACCAAGCTGAGATCATCACCCCTAAAGACCTTCACAAAATTTCTAGAGAAATAGGAGCCATAGCCAGCATCCGCAAGATGTTTAATTGAAAGCAAGTTGTAACCAAGGTTTTCAACATGTAAGACGGTCTCTAGAGTCAAAACCTTGGAGATTACCAACTTACTATAACCTAGTACCTTTCCTTTAGAGTTGTCACCAAAAGTGATGATTGACGTTGAGTTGACATCGTGAATGAATTGGTCAAGCCCACTTCTACCTCCGGTCATGTGATTGGTGCATCCACTATCAAACACCCATTTTGATCCACCGGAGGCATAACCCTACAAAATCAATTCTTTGATTTAGTGACCCATTGAGTAATGGGTCCCCTAGCATTAGCAACAAGATCCTTTGGTACCCAAATTGAGTACCACCAATAAGCATAACCATTTCGAGGGCCAACATATTTGGCATATACATCTCCTTGAGTGCCCTTACATAGCACATAGGAAGGATTAGACTTTCCCACATACTTATGATTGGGATTGCCCCTTATGGCTCCCCCATTCACAACATTCCTTTTGACTTGGTCAACCACCTTTTCACCTTCTTTTACAAAGGTTATCTTCATTGGTGGAATGGCATTGCACGTGTTATTCTTTGGATCAAAATCGACACCTTCCTTGGAAATTTTCGTCTTTTGACGGGATAGAATCTCATCTAGGATCTTTCCCTTGGATGTAGGTGCACGACGCTCTTTCTCAAGTTGCTCTTTCAACTTATTATTTTTCTCAACGAGGATAGTTTGATCAAAGGTAGAGTTAGAGGTACAAGAATCGTTTTCAAACAATAATTGGATCCTTCAATGTACCAAGAGCCTTCTCATAGGACACCCGAAGTTGGTCATGGTTCTCTCCAAGTTTTATGAGCTCACGCTTGACAAGCAAACTAGCCTTTTCAAGGTGCTCAAGGTCCTTGGTAAGAGAAGCATGAGCAACTTCAAGCTCTTTCTTTGAGGCATCAAGCTCTTGGGACAAAGAGTTAGCCCTATCAATAGTGTCCATGTCTTTTGATTTATCAATTTCAAAAAATTCAATTTGTAGTTTAAGAAAATAATTGGTATTCTTTTCCTCACAAAGCTCTTGCTCAAGAAGATTGAATCTTCGTTTCTCATCATCAATATGAGATTCCAAGCTATCAATGGCCTCATCATGTGAGCTAACAAGTTCCATTAATTGCTTGACTCTAGAACGAGCAATGGGAGGAAGAGACTTCATGATAGCATACATTACTTTTATATATTATTCACCAAATTCATCACTATCACTATCATGGTTACTCTCAAGATCATCCAAGACGCTAGATAGGGATGGAGGGGAGACAATTACCTTGGAGCTTCTTGCCATAAGACAAGAGCCGGTGATCTTGGGAATAGGAGAACTCTTGATGTAGTCCTTGGCGTAGTCGTAGGTGAGAGCTGAACCGGGTTCGACATATGACAAACCAATCACACCTACCACTTTCTCCGTATCCCCACACTCCACGTCGGACTCGCCCTTGGATATCCTTGCCATAAGGCAAGTGGCGGTGACCTTGGGAGTAGAAGAGTCGTCGGTGTAGTCCTTGGTGTAGTCATAGGTGAAGAGAGACCTGGGTTCGGCGAAGGCCAAACATGACACTCCAACAACCTTCTCTTCATCCTCTTCCTCCTTGTCGGATATGTAATCTTGACCTAGGAAGCCCTTGCCATCACGCCTATTGTTCCTCTTGTATCTTTCGTTGATGGGGTTGGGCCTCAATCTTGGTTTGGCACCTTCTTCATACTTGGGCTTGTCAAGCCTCTTCTCATATGGGCATTTATTGACAAAATGGCTTGACTCATCACAATTGTAGCACGTCCTTTTCTTCTCACTTGATCCCATTGAACTTCTCCTTCTTCGGAACTTCATGTTCTTGGTGAAGAGAGCAAGTTGAGAGAGCATATCATCAACTCCATCAACATCGCTTTCTTCATCACTAGCAACATCTTCCTGCACATGCTTGACCTTTAGTGCTAGAGAGTGGGAAGACCCAATAGCACGGTTGATCTCCTTGATCTTTGCCCTTCATCCGCCAAGTTATCTGTGGCAACAAGATAAGAGACTAGATCATCGGGAGTGAATTGATTAGCTCTATCAAGGAGTTGCAAGTTCAAGGTAAGCTTCTTATCAGTGACCGCGATCATGGAGACAATCTTGGACTTGATAAGCTCATCATTCAAATTGAATGCATCATCATACTTCTCACACCCTAGGCCACCAATATTCACGTGGAGGGCAACAAGTCTCTTGTATGCTTCAGCGATAGTCTCACCATCATGGTTCATGAACATGTTCATCTCTGACTTGGTAGCTTCATACTTGGATTTTTGGATAAGAGACGTTCCCTCTTGGAGAATGACAATCCTATCCCAGAGATCCTTTGCGGTGGGGATGTCGCTGACTTGATCATGGAGAGTGCGGTGAATGGCACTCCTTATCTTGTCACAAGATGTTGCATTTACTTGACAGTCGTTGTACTCTCCCGGAGTGAGGTTTTTGGGATCATGAGGTGGAAACCGGTGCACACAATATCCCAAAGATCAACGTTGTAGCTGCGAAGATGAGATTCCATAGAAGCTTTCCAATGAGAGAAATGAGTTCCATCATAATTAGGTGCAGGACCCGAACCATTAATATGAGACATGATGTTCTTTTGCTTAGGATAAACATAAGGAAATTTATTAGGGGACGTGGAAGTTTTTGATGAGCCGCTCTCATGATCGGACTCGACATCCTTATCCTTTACGGTGTCCATTGGTCTCCCTTGAGGTACTACCAATGGGTTACCAAGAAAAGCCCCATCGCCAATGGCCTTAAGTTGTCCTTCTAGGTAACTCATTCGAATAAGGAGATCGGAATCTGCCTTGGCCTTTTCAAGGGCACCCTTGGCTAAGATTTCGCGAAGCTCCTTGACCGAATAAGTCTTATCCTCCTTATCATCGGAGAAAACCATCTTTTCTCTTAGGCGGTAAAGCCCTTGGCTCTGATACCAATTGAAAGTGTAAGATGGTTAACCTAGAGGGGGGTGAATAGGTTTCTACAAAATTCTTTATAATATTTTGCAAGTTTTAGCCTTTGCGGAATATAAGTGAGCCTAAATGCAAACTAGGTGAGGCAACCTAGATGATTAACAAGATACTTCAATCTCGAAGGCTATCACAAGGTAAACAACACAAGTAAGAGATTGGTTAAGGAATAACCGAAGCACGCGGATACGAAGATGTTTTCCCGTGTTCACCACCTTTGGGAAGGGGCTACGTCACGTTGGAGAGGTGTGAGGTTCCACAAAGGATTACTCACACGCCAGAAAGGCTCACCTTCTTCTCCGATCCTATCCCACGAAGGAATAGCTCACTTACTCGTGGTAGAATTTAAGGTAGTCTCCAAACCCTCATAAACTTTCCACGGAGCAAATCACAAGCCGAATGCCTCCGGGCGACCCTAGCCGCCTAGGGTTTCCCACAAACCCAAGATTAACAAGCTAACTCGATGAACTCAAGGGGGAATGAACTTTGGCTTGGTGGAAACGTAGATCAGGACCTCCTCTTCCTTTCTACCAAAGGGATTTGGATTTGGTTGGGTAGAATGGGAGATCCTCAAGCTTTTGTGAATCAACAATGGGGGGGGGGAGAGAGCTTCAAGCAATGGATGTTTTACTGAAATTCCTAACCTCTCAATAGAGAAGAAAGGGGTATATATAGTATGGGGAGAAGAAGAGCCGTTTGGGGGTTCCTGCGACAGAACCGGCAATAAGTCCGGTTGGACCGAGTTGCTCGTCAGAAATTCCGGCGACAACTCCGGCGGACCGGACCACATGCTGGAAATTTCGGCGGCGACTGGAATTCTCCGCGAGTAGCCGAAAGTGCTTCCAGTAAGCCATTTCGGTGCTTATCGAGAATTTCTGGCGCGGCCAGAAATTCCGGCGACAGCACCTGCGGTGCCGGCACTTCTGCCGATTTCACAGTAACCCCTTTTGACTCATTTTTCAAGGCTATTTTTTCTCTCTCTCTCTCTCTTCGAACGGGTGTGTATCAGTGGATGATGGGAAGTATATTTGGTGTAGAACAACCCCAAAGAGCGCATCGAGATCACCCCTCTTAATAGTGTGGTGTTTCCTATTTGACTCAAGAGTAAATAAGAGAGAATAATAAATAACACCACCGGCTCTTCATATAGAAACGAATGGGGGGTCACCCATCGCCTTTCACCAACAACCTGTGGACTCTCACCTGTAGAGAAGCTAATAGAAACATTCGTATTCTCTCTAGCTTCAATGTCATAGTTAACCAAAATACTAGATAAGGGCTATTTGCCCTTTCATCGACATGTTGGATGTCACACACAAATCATCGAAAGAAAATATCATGGGAATATGAGTATGCCAAGCGGAAGCAAAAACAACATGTTTGCAAACAAACCAAATGAAAGAGTAAGTGGTCCTTATATTTGTTGCAACAACAAGACGAGATACTTGGAAGCTCTCATGACAATACATGCTCTTAATGGCATTATGGTTGCACATAAAACATCAGAAAGAGAAATTGTTTAACATTTTTGTTGCAACACACAAAGCATCAATATCCAATAGCAAAGGAACATGAATGTCACAAGGTGATAAAATACCATCAACATGCTTACAAGCAAACCATATGAAAGAGAATTTTGTCAACATGAAATATGCAAAGCATGCAAAAGGTATCATAGCTGGGTTCGATCTTGAACTCACTTGTGGGATGCTCTCAAGAGCTATTTTTGTCAACTCGTGCTCAACCAAGGTTTACATGATAGTGCGGATACCTACACATATCATACACAAAAGGAAGAACGTGTGTGCATGGTAGAGATACACATCATCCATCATGGCATATCTATTCTTGTGCACATCACCATTAATGTCAATCAAGTATGAAATAGATGCATGGTGAGTATGCAAGTGGGGAACATGCTTATCATGGCAATCATCAAAATATCCAAAAATTGAGAAAGCTATGGGGGCCATCTCATTATAACGCATATGATCAATATTATTGCAAGCAAAACAAGTGAAATAGCAAGCATTCATCTTATTGCAAGCAACGAGAGAAATTGAAAAACTAGCATGATAAAGCATGTCTGAAGCAATTGGAGGATACATAAAAGATGTATAGCATGGCATGTGTATGGAAATGGTATCGCAATCAAACAATTCCACATGAGCAATATTATGCAAAGGCAAAGCAACACATGGGAATATGAATGAAGCATATGTAATGTCACAAGTATCATCCATAGCATGCATATCCTCACAATTCATCATGTCCACTAGTGGGATCATGGCATTATCAACACCCTTATTTTTACCTTGTTCATACCTCTCATATGAAGTGGGTGTTGTGGTAGTGGTGGCCTCCTTATGGACGACTTCGTCTTCTTGATGTAGCCATGACTAGCATCGTCTCCATCCACCATGTAGATCTTCTCTAATTGAGGCATCAATGCTTCATGGCTTGGCGCGCGTCTTCATCCATGGAACCTAGCACAACACAAGAGAACACACTAGAGGTAGAGGGTAAGTTGTTAGAAATCGAAATGGCCTCACTTGACCTATCAACTACCACTCTCAACTCACTAGGAGTATCACTCATACCCTCCAAGTGGAAGCACTCAATCTCACATAAGGTGGAGTCAATCATCTCACTATTGTTCTCACTCAAGTGGGCTAAGTGGCTCTCATACTCACATGGGATTGGTACCACATCATCACTCAAACATATGGGGATAGGCTCGGTTTCCACAACTCCATGCGCCTCCTTTGGTGAAGGGAAAATCTCATGCTCACCATTCTTGACCTTGTCGCCTTCAAGGTTGGATGCCATAAGATGGGAATCATCGCTCTCCTCCATGGTCGAAGGGAAAATCCCATGCTCGACCGTCTTGTGGCCATCTCGTAGTAGTGGTGGAAGTAGGCTCATGGTGTTGTCGAGAGCGGTGCTCGGATCGACTTCATCACATATGTGGCCTTGGCTTCCTCCATCTTGTAGTGTAGACATCCTCTTGCCGAACTTAGCCAACTTGGCAAAGTAGAGGTCTTCATTTTTCTTGTTCGCGAGGTCGCAGAAGACAAGCGTAGACATTGAAGCTTAATGGCGTGGAGGAAGGATTGCTCTTAGTGCCATTGTGGTGGTGGCACGAGTAGTTGAAGGTTCCCTATGATGGTGTCGACGGAGGTCATTGGCGTGCCTTGCCGATGGTTGATGTAGGTGGCACACTTGGTCATCCACATGACGCTCGCGACGATGATCATTTGTCTTGGCACTCTTCTTGCGCGTGTGGTGCCTTCTTGAGCTTTATTGAGCATTATGATTGGCGCTCATCATGAATTCTTTGTCTTGGTGGCGAAGATGCCTTTGACGATGTCTTTTATCCTCTTTATGGTGTCGATGCTCATGAGAGGATGTTTGTCGATGAAGATTCTTGTTTCTTGGCGCCTCTTGATGTATATGATGTTTGGACGCCACTCTTCTTTGGATAGGATGTGGAGCTTGGCGCCTTGGAGGTGATGGATCTTGGCGCCTTGGAGATGGTGGAGCTTGACGCCATCTAGGTGGTGGCACTTGATGCCTTGTCGATGGTGGAGCTTGACGCCTTGGAGGTGGTAGTGCTTGTCGCCTTGGAGGTGGATCATCGAAGTAGGTGGTTCCATTTGGTGTGGCACGCTTGTCCTTGAAGGTAATGGAATCTTGATGATGCGCCTCCTCTTGCTGGCGTAGTAGGCTTCCATCTCCACGCGGTGGAGGAATTCTTCATGGCTCATGGAGGAGCCATCAAAGTCGATGAAGTTCTCCATGTCCTCCATGCGTGGCGAGGCGGCGTTGATGTCGCACTCGAAGTCATCCATGCTTGGGGAGTAATTGTTGGTGTGGTACTCCATATCACCCAAGCATGTGGAGCCATTGGCGGTGCAGTGCTCCATATCCTCCATGCATGAGGATCCATTGTCGATGTAGAGCTCCAAGTCTTCCATGCTTGAGGAGCCATATTTTATGTCATGCTCCATGTCTTCCATACATGTGGAGTCGTCGTAGTTGTAGTGCTTCGGGTCCTCAAAGCATGCAGAGCCATTGTCGGTGTTGTGCTCCGTCATGTCCTCTATACTTGTGGAGTCGTAGTCATGGTGGCTCATCATGGATTCTTCATAGATATCATCTCCGGTTCTGGTGTCCCTAGACATGATTCACAAGACCAAGTGTTGTATATGGAAGTGGTAAAGGGTGTTGGGGATGCAATGTCAAACCTTACTTTACCTTGGAAGATAGTATCGTGCAAGTGGTCACACTTGAGAGCAATAAACCAAGCAAAGTGAAGTTCACGCGGAACACCAAAACCAACTACTAACCAAAAAACACACACAAGGCCTATGGTGGATAGGTATGAAAAGTGGCATGTCAAGAACCAATCCAAAATCAAGATGTTGTATTGGCAAGTAAAGAACCACAATGATCACAAAGAAAACAAGTTAATCCACAAGATAGGAAATATGTACAAGGAAACACACGGTGGCATAAAAGGGACTTGTGCGATGGAGAAAGTAAGCTAAGAACCAAATGATTACCTAGCGAAGACTATAAGCTCGTTTAACACAAGTACAAGGAGAGACACTAGTTCGATTGCACAAAATTGGTGGTCTACAAGATATGCATAATAAGTACAACCTATATGATGTTCAACGAGCTTGCGCTTCCTATTCTATGAGGCACATGTATATATTATTTTCTTTTTCTCTTTTTCCTTTTCTATTTTTTTCTCCTTTTCTTTTTCTTTTTCACTTGCCTCTTCCTTGTGCCAACAACTATACAAGATAACTATATGAGATAGCGCCCATAACATTTGCTCGGAATTCTACAAGGTATCAAATGTGCATATCCCAAGCAATCATAAGAGGAACTAGTCTCAATAGGTGTTTGTTGCTTGCAAAGATAGTGGGGTTCACAAAGGAATGCAAGTGGGGAAAAGTCGGGAAATGTTATACCTTTCGTCGATGATCTTCACCCTTTATTGTTAGATTCCGCCTTTCTCAAGGAATTTGGATGGAGTATATAGCATGAACAACGTGGATGATTATTTAAAGCTACTTCTCCTCTTCGAAATGAGCTAAAGAACACCAAAATCTGAGTTCAAATGCAAAAGTTATGCTCAAAACCGTGCTGGATTTTTTCTGTCTGCAGGGGTCGGAGACTCCGGTCTGGAGCTCAAAAAGTCCGAAAACTCCAGTCTAGGCCAGAGACTCCGGTCCGGGATATTTCAGAGCGTCCAGAACTCGAACGGGACGCGTTTCAGGTGGAAAAACTCAAACCAAAACCTCAAATTGATGGGGGAAATCAAGGAATTAGGCCATGGGAACGCAGGGGAAGGTAGATCAACAAGTTTAGCAAGTAATCCATGGATCAAAACCTACCAAAACTCATCAAATCACAGATCGATCCAAAACACGAATTGGGGCTGTTTTTGGTGGAATTTTGGAAATTATGGGGAAAATACCAAATCGAATAGAAATCCGTGGCAACCAAAAGCTGCTGATACCAATATGTTAGGGTGACCCCTTAGAGTGGCCCGATCTTCACGGATCTCGTGTTCAAATCGATGGGAAAGCGAGGGGAAAGGGAGAAGGTAGCAGAAGCGAACACACACCTCGTGAAGAACACGATGAACACACGCAAAACTTACACGATACAAGGCCGATTGCTCCCGAACGGCGGACATTGGTCCGATAGAATCCTCGCAAGGAAAGATCGGTCAACATGCTCCCTCAAATACACATCGGAGAGGGAAGAACACCTTGGGGAGGGTCTTGACAACTTGGAGACGAGACACCGAACTCCAAGGCCTTGTTCAACGATGGATGCGTGATGCAAAGTCCAATCAAGATTGGTGACGATAGTCGGTCCCCTTGTAAGGGGATGCGGCAAAACTAGAGATTCCACACAAGAGGGTTGTCTTTAGTCTATCATCTATGCCTAAGGGATACATGAAGGGGTGGGGGCTCTATTTATAGGCGAGCCACATAAACAGGGGTAGTCTAGGGATAAAACTAGGGTTTGGACGAGCTAGAGGGGTACATGGGCCGAAGGCCCAGTTGGCGGCGCGCAGGCCCATCTTGTGGGCCGGAGACTCCGGTGTGGTGGGCCGGAGACTCTGGTCTGGGACGAAGACTCCGGTCTGTCTCTAATGTCGTCTCCGGAGTGGAGTACTGACTGTCCCCGGGTCGGTTGCTGGGGTCGGTCTGGAGACTCCGGTGTAGTAGGACCGGAGACTCCGGTGGTTCAGCCGTGGCTTCTTCCGTCTCCTCTTCCAAGCCTCTGTCTTGTCGGGCTTGATGTTCTAGGCTTCCTCTCTTGCCTCCGTACTTGTTGGTGTGCACCTATCATGCATATGTGACGGAGTATGAAGTAGCATACCATTCAATAGGGTAGGAAGTGGGCTCGCATAGAGGAATGGATTCACCTTTGGAGTCCATGACGACTTGGCGTAAGTTGGAGACCATGATGTGGTATCGACCGTAGGTCGGGCTATATCAAACTGTTCAAAGCAGCAGTACTGGACTCAAGAGTGTTCAACCTAGCATAAATGTCTATAAAAGAATAATCAAATTTGCCAGGCATATTATAAATTATAATCAACCTCTTTATAGCATCTAAAGCTTCATTCTCAGTACAACAAAAAATATCTTTCTCAGCTACAACATCCAAAGCATATCTATAACAAAGAGCAATGCCCTGGTAGAAACTATTAATAACCAAGCTAAGACTCATCTTAGGCTCAGTTTCCCTTTGTAAAGCTGATATTCTAGACCAAGCTTCTTTGAAACTCTCTTCACTTCCTTGCTTGAAAGTAAAGATCCTTTCCATAGGTGAAACATGGATTGGACCAAAACCAGATATGGTAGCAACTAGAGCATGAACTAAATTTTTTGTGTTTTTGATAAGAGAAAAGAAAACAAAGGAAACTATATTTTTGGAGTTTTTGATAAAAATAGGCAAACAAAACCAAGCAAAAGAAACTAAGCAAAACAAAAACAAAGTAAAGAGAAAAGTTATCAAGGACTCCCCTTGTGAAGACATCCTTAGCCTCCCCGGCAACGGCGTCAGAAAAAGCTTGATGACGCGCACGGTGTTGTCGTGGGCGCTTCGTTGGAAGACCCCAAGAGCAAGGTATGATGAGCATAGCAACAAGTTTTCCCTTAGTAAGAAACCGAGGTTATCGAATCAGTAGGAGGAAGGAAACGACTCAAAGGTGTTGCTAGCAACTTGGAGACCTGCACAACACAATCTCAAGACTTTGCCCCAACGAACAGTGAGATTATCAATATCACCGGTTTGCTGTAACAAAGGATTAACTGTATGGCGTGGAAGGTAATAGTAGCTTGGTAGACAGTAAACAGTAACAGTGGAAGATGTATCAATGGTAAAGATTGGACCGGGGTCCATAGTTCACTAGAGGTGTTCTCTTTAGATAAACAAACATGGCATGCAGGGTAAACAAATTATAGCAGGGCATTTGACAGGACTGAGCAAGGAATACAATGCAATACAGGACATCATGATCCTATGAGATTCGATTGGGAAATACAACAAGATACATAGACCACCATCCAACTGCATCTATGACTAGAAGTCCACCTTTGGGTTATCATCCGAATCCCCTCCAGTATTAAGTTGTAAGCATCAGACAACTGCTTTAAGCAAAGTGTGTAAGGAAACAATCCACTTGTTCCATAAACAAGAGACCGTTGTTTTCTCCCTAGTGGCAATAACACATCTACAACCTTAGAGATTTCTGTCACTTTCCTTAGATTAAATAGAGGCATGAACCCACTATCGAGCATAAATACCCCCTCTTGGAGTCACTAGCATAAATACCCCCTCGATAGTGGGTTCATGCCTCTATTGAATCTAAGGGAAGTGACAAAAATCTCTAAGGTTGTAGATGTGATGTTACTACTAGGGATAAAACAACGATTCTTTGTTCATGGAACAATTGTATTGTTTACCTTACACACTTTGCTTAAAGCACTAATCTGTTGCTTGCAACTTAATACTGGAGGGGGTTCGGATGATAACCTGAAGGTGGATTACTAATAATAGATGCGGTTGGATGGCGGTCAATGTATATTGTTGTATTGCCCAATCAAGTCTCATAGGATCATGAATGACTAGTATTGCATTGTTATGCCTTGTTCAGTCCTGTCAATTGCCATGCTATAATTTATTTACCCAGCATGCTTTGTTATCTTAAGGAGTGCATCTCTAGTGAACTGTGGACCTTGGTCCAATCTTTACAATTGATACATATTCCACTGTTACTGTTTACTTTTTGAAAACCACCATTACTTTCCACACCATACATTTAATCTTTGTTCAAACCAGTGAGATTGACAACCTCATTGTAAGTTGGGGCAAAGTCTTGAGTTTGTGTTGTCCAGGGTTCAAAATTGTTAAAAAACACCTTTGGGTTATTTCCTTCCTCCTACTGGTTCGATAACCTTGGTTTCATCACCGAGGGAAACTTGATGTTGTGCTCATCATACCTTCCTCTTGGGGTTTCCCAACAAAGCTCTACAGTGATCTGAGCTCATCAATGCACCCAACACATTCATGAGATTAATGAACGAAGTTTTATGTGCTTTCATTGGAAGATTTGTGGTAGTCTACTTTGATGATATTATGATTTATAGCAAATCTTTAGAGGATCATTTGGAACATTTTTACATGATGTTTTCAATGCTTTACGTGATGCACGTTTGTTTGGTAATCTTGAGAAGTGCACCTTTTGCACCGATCGAATTGCGTTTCTTGGCTATGTTGTTACATCACAGGGAATTTAAGTGGATCCAGCCAAGATTTAAGTAATTGAGAATTGGCCACAACCCAAGACGGTCACACAAGTGAGGACTTTTCTTGGCCTTGCTAGTTTTTATAGGCGCTTTGTCAATTTTTTTGGCTCAATTGCCGCGTCGTTGAATGAACTTACCAAGAAGAATGTGCCCTTTGTTTAGGGCGATGCACAACAATAGGCCTTCATGGTATTGAAAGATAAGTTGAAACATGCTCCATTACTCCAACTTCCCGATTTCAATAAGACATTTGAGATTGAATGTGATGCTAGTGGAATTGGTTTGGGAGATGTGTTATTACAAGAGGAAAAACCCTGTTGCATATTTTAGTGAGAAATTGAGTGGGGCTAGTCTAAACTATTCTACTTATGATAAAGAATTATATGCACTGGTTCGGACATTAGAAACTTGGCAACATTATTTATGGCCTAAATAATTTGTTATACATTCTGATCATGAATCTTTGAAGCACATTCGTATTCAAGCTAAGCGGAATCGTCGCCATGCAAAGTGGATTGAATTTATTGAGTCTTTTTCTTATGTTATCAAACACAAAAAAGGTAAAGATAATGTTATTGCTAATGCTTTGTCGCACCGTTATACTTTATTATCTCAACTTGACTTCAATTTTTTTGGATTGGAAACTATTAAGAAACAATATGTGCATGATTCTGAATTTAAAGACGTGTTGTAGAATTGTAGAGATGGTAGAACATGGAACAAATTCATCTTCAATGATGGATTTGTGTTTCGTGCTAACAAACTGTGCATCCCAGATATTTCCGTTCGTCTTTTGTTGTTGCAGGAGGCGCGTGGAGGAGGATTGATGGGTCACTTTGGTTCAAAAAGACGGAGGATGTTCTTGCTACACACTTATTTTGTCCACGCATGCGTCGAGATGTGGAGAGATTCATGGCACGCTGCACTACTTGTCAAAAAGCTAATTCTCGCCTTAATCCACATGGTTTATATATGCCTCTTCATGTTTCTAGTGTTCCTTGGGAGGATATTTTTATGGATTTTTTTTAGGATTGCCTCATACACAAAATAAGAGGGATAGCATTTTTGTTGTTGTCGATTGGTTTTCTAAGATGACACACTTTATTCCTTATCATAAAACGGATGCTGCTGCGCATATTGCTGATTTGTTCTTCTGCGAAATTGTCCATTTACATGGTGTGCCAAATACTATTATTTCTGATCGTGATACTAAATTTCTTAGCCAATTTTGGAGATGTTTATGGGCTAAGTTGGGAACTAAATTGTTGTTTAGTACTACATGTCATCCCTGAACTGATGTACAAACTGAAGTAGTGAATAGAACTTTGTCTACTATGTTGTTTTAAAGAACTTAAAATTATGGGAAGAGTGTTTACCTCATATAGAATTTGCTTATAATCGTTCGATGCATTCTACCACAACTTATAATCGTTCACTGCATTCTACCACAGGTGATATTCGATTTGGTGAAGTTCGGGCTTGACGATCTGACTACACGTGCGAGCACGAGCGCTAATGCAATCGCTAGGCCAATCTCCTAGAGGTTATCGATCTTGCAGAAGCACGATCAGCCCAACCAGCGAGGGTCTTAATTCCTACCTGAAATCGAGAACAAGTAAGAACTAATATTGCAATCAAGATATTGTGGATATAGATGAAAGATTATTGAAACATGTGAGATCATGTATAGATGTGAAGTACAAAATGCCTCTGCGACACTCAAGCCTTGGCGAAGTTGCAATGATGGCTAACTTTTAGTCTAAACAAAATCCGAGTTCTAGTGACGGCTGCGAGGGGGTTTATATGGAGGAAGAGAGTGGATTTTCGTCCAACTCTAATGGGCCATCCGAAAACACCTCTAGATGGGCCTTCCTCCACTCAAACAGCCTCCAGAAAGTCCCTATATTATCTAGCTCGAAAATACATGGGTCTGGCCCATAAAATAGGCAACGCAACACCAAATAAAGCTTTAGACGAATAATATGAGTAGGTATCTTGTGAAATTTGTCCAAGCATCCTTTGCAGTATTATGGTGGCTTCAAAGTCCTGAAATATCCACTCGCAGCGTCATCGTCAATCCTTACACGCTTGTGGCCTTCTCCATGCACACCCATGATCCAATGCTTGTCCCTTTTGTTCTTGCTAGATCCATCATTCCTAAGCAACATAAACACGCCTGATTTAGGCAGCATCATATTCTTATTTATATTAGGAAGAATTCCTAGTAACGAAAGTACCTGATAATTGAGTAGTCGTGCATGAACTCTTGTGAGAGATCCATGTAACATTGTCCGTAGGAGTACCGGGTGTATCAGCAGTAGGGATGTCCTCATCATGGAGGAGAACATTGAATGGTCTAATCTAACAAGGGGACTTGAGAAAGAGGTTGGGCATAGAGATGATGGACTAGATCGCATATCCTGGAGTCCGGAGGCTTCAGGTAGCTTCTCCACTGGCTCCATGTACTTGTAGTTACACAGGGGCACGACTCTAGTAGATTTCAAAGACATCTGGATGTTAAAAATGCTGCTTAAGGTCAAAATTTTCTTATGACAACTAATTAGAGGCCGCCTACCATCTAGTGACAACATCGCCAAAAGGCGAGGACCGTCGTATGGCTGGTGCATGCTTTGTGGGGGAATGGTAGGACTCGAATCATATTTTCTTTAATTGCATTATAGCAAAATTAATGTGGGTGTGCGTGCACAAACTTCTATGTTGTGCATGGATCCCAGCAGGAGTTGGTGAGTTCATGAGGATTATGCAAAGGCTCTCGGGTAGAATACAAATGGGTATTTGTTCTAGATTTGTAGCTATGTGCATACGCTGGACGCTGTAGTCGATTAGAAATAAAATGACTATATAACATAAATTCATCTCACAACCAGTTGACTGTATATACAAAATGATGAACTTCCTGCAGATTTGGAGGGCGCTAAGCAAAGCGGGAGACACGAGCATGCTGGACTGGATCATCTCCGAGTTACGAAGGTTGGACACAAGACTTAGGTGAGTCGCGACATGATGAATCGAAGGAAGCATTGCAGGAACCTATTATTCTTGTACTTACTCAAATAAGACTTCTTAGGCCGGCTACTTCCAGGTTGTATTTTGGCTAGCTAGTGTTGAGCTTACTTTGGCTCAGCTGGTGTGTTTCGTAATGCAGTTCTATTTGGTGTGGCGTATTTTTTTTGGCCCCTGAGGCTGGTGTGGTTGGTCGTTTGTAAGACATTGTACCTTGTTGGTCCGTGGCTATAAAGCTGGGCTTAGGCCTTAAGTCTAAAAACAGAATCACTGGGATACATAGCTAAAGCTGAGAGAGCACTGCACTTCGAGAGATACACTCAATTTATTATGTTTAACAACCTAATATGGGAAGAATCGTTTACTTGCAATGGAAACTTACTTCTACGCATCCTCCTCCGTAAACAACTTGTTCAGAAACTAATCAACATCTTGTTCAGAACCTAATCAAGAACTCAAAATTAATCAGAACCGGACCAAATCGGAACCAGACCAAATCAGAACCGGACCAACCTTGCACATCCATCATCCATGACAGGGTGGGAAGAACATACCGGTGAGAATGCCAGCCTTATCAAGAGGAGGTGGTGGAAGAGGTGTCGGCGAAGAGGAGGCGTTGTCGAAGAGGAGACGACCGTGGAGGTGTCGTAGAAGAGCAGACAGTGGCGAATGGGACGACAAAGAAGATACAGGGGTGGGATGTGGTGGTGAAGCGGACTGCGATGAGGACGGCTGCGGGATCAACCCGTCTGCAGGGGCCCGCGCCTGCGAGAGCTCGCTGTGCTGCTGCCACGAGTGGAAAAAACACGACCCGACCTCGCGTCTCAGAAACTCGGCAACCCGGCCTGTTTTTAGGGTTTTATACTCCGAGTTACACTAGTGAAAACCGGGATGCTAAACGGCCGTGGATTGTATTTATGAGTAATGGGTTAAACTGGTAAAATACATGTCAATTCAATTAGAAACCGGGCTGCCAAACAAAGGCCTTAGGGGCATGAAAATTTAGAAAGCTCCTAAAGAGGGGCGAACTTAACATGTTCTCACAGTCCACCGAGGCCAAGATGAAGACTGAAATTAAGGCCCGCAATGAAAACCTTCTGACATTGATCGGCTCTGCTTAAATGATGGTAGCTACATTCCTGATAATAGTACGGCTTCCTGGGATGTACTTATCCATGACCATAAAATATAGATCCAGTATTTTGCTTGGGGATTAATTCTAAACTGTGATAGTGCAGAAACTACAGAGGAGATTGTTTGCTTAGAGGATGTTAGTAAGTTTGCACGTGCACGTACGTTGTTAATCATCATTTAATTTGTGAACAATTTTTTTTGCAGGTGAACAAATTAATCGCGAGATTTAATATGAATCTAAAATAAAAAATAAAAAATTTGATACCCCTTTCTGGACTCCCATTTTCCTATATATGCATGCCATATATATACATCATAAATTATATATTGTATCTAAAGATCTTAATGCGGTCCTAAACTAAATGGACCAAGGATTAACACGTGCTTAGAGCAAGTTCGATAATATAGTCGTCTGTTAGCTATAAGAAAGTGCCATGTGAAAGAATACAGATATCGCCTAGAGGGGGGGTTGAATAGGCGATTAAAACTTTCCCTGAGTGGCTCGACAAAGACGGAATTAAGCTAGCGTTTACTTTGTCAAGCACAACCTAGAACAACTAGGGTTCACCTATGTGCACCAACAACTTATGCTAAGCAATACAAGCAACAAAGCGATAGCAATATATAGATTACTTCAAGCACGGAGGCTATCACAATGTAAAGTGCATAAGTAAAGAGCTCAGGTATAGATATAACCGAGACACGTGGGGATGATGATATTTTACCGAGTTCCTCCCAACATGGAGTACGTCTCGTTTGGAGAGGGGGTGGTATCAAACCACCAATGCCACAAAAGGCCTCCCTTATTCTCCGGTGAATCTCATCCCAACGGGATCGATCCACACTTCCACTATTGATGCACTTGTCGGTGGCAATCCGGAACCTCTCACAAGGTTGGGGCACTTCTCCACAACTTAATTGGAGGCTCCCAACAAACGCCATCAAGGCCACAAAACTGTCTAGGGTTCCAAGAACCCAAGAGGGACAAGCTCCAATGAGTAACTCGAACCAAATCCTCCGAGGAGAACTCAAACCGATGCACGTAATGCAAATGTCAAGAACACCACAAAGATGCTCAAATCCCTCACTCTCAAGTTCCAACAAAACTACTAAAACTATTGGTGGAACAAGAGAGGAAGAACAAAAAGGGAACACAAAATTCCCCAAAATCTAGATCCCGAGAGATACACTCACAAAGAGATGAATCAGTTAGGTCAAAACATGGATCTAGATCTCCTCTCTCTTCCACTCAAATATGGGCAAGAATCATTGGAATGGAAGAGATTAATCAAGCTTTTAGAAGTAGGGCAAATGGGGGCAAAGCTTAGAAAATAGAGGAGGAAGAAGCGACACGAAAAGAATAATGGGGATAGCTATTTAAAGGAACGGGCAAAATCTGCCCGTTGGGGCGTTTTTCCTGTACTAACCGGTAGTACCGGATCGGACCGGTACTACCGGACCAAAAATAGCAAAGCACACAGCGAGCGAGCCAGGCAGCAGGGAATCTCGGGGCCAGCGACAAAAGCGCAAGCGCCAGCGCGGGGCCCAGCAGCGCGCGAGCGGGCGAGCCAGGGTTAATGCGGGGCCCGCAGGCGCGAGGCAGCGCGGGAGTCAGAAGCTGGCGAGCGGGAGCGGCATGTGCGCGCGGGGATCGAGCGGGGCCGTGATGGGGGCCAGGCGCGCGCGGGAAATTGGAGCGGCGACGCGTGGAACCGAAGCAAGCGCGCGCGGGAATTTGGCAGCACAACGACGCGGGCGGCTCCGGAAGGAGGTGGGCCGGCGCAGGCGCAATGCGGCCTGGAGCTGGGCCGGTACTACCGGCCCACCCGGGCGGTAGTGCCGCTTGGGCCAGGCCAGGCCCGGTAGTACCGGCCAAAGGTACTGCACGAGGCAGAGAGAAATGGGAGGCGCTCACGGGCGGTCGGTAGTACCGGCCCGCCCGGGTGGTACTACCGCACGGCCCAGAAAACAGAATCCTTTTCTTTTTCAATTAAATAGACAGATATTCAAATATCTATAACTTTTGATTGGTAACTCCGATCAACCCGATTCCAATTACGTTGGAAATAGGACGACATGAGCTTCCCTATACGACCAAGTGAGAATACTTCATGTATTTTATAGTGATATACCTCACTTGATGATAATACGGAAAACCGCATTGATCAAAATCGCAACAAGATACAAACGGAAGATCCGATTTTGATGAACAAGAGCTTGTTATGGATATTACCACAAGCTCTATATCCTCACATGGATAAGACAAAACAACAACCAAATATGATGATGAAAGTATGCAAAGGTTTGAGCTCACTCCGAACGATATGATCGCGTTACTCATTCGATATTCCCTCTTGATAGAATGGCTATCTATCCTAAATCCTGTCTCCCACTAACAACATGAGACCGGTAAAAGGGAAAACCTATCAAGATTATACATTTGCCTTGATCATTCCACTTGAGTTCGATGAAGACAATCTTACCCTACTCAAGATGGAACGCCTTTCTTAATTCCTCATCGTCGATCCATAATCACCGAGGATGGCAAGCATCAAACATGATATCTTCTATAGATGGCGCATTTTAAGCTTGCACAACATATCTTCTTCTTCATATTATCGACCTTGAAGCCAACACATGCTCCAAGCGATGCCAATGAACAAATCCTACAAGTATAACTTAATACACATATTAGTTCATAAAGACTGTCATTAATTACCAAAACCACACATTGGGGGCCCACATGTTATTTCACCATGTCATCTATAGCAAGCTATATAGTCCACTTGTATAATAGTTAGCTATAAAAGTCTATTACTTAATTAATATGTGGTCCATATTTCACTCACAAATTGTCTAGGAGCATGTGCTAGAGCCAACTATTAACTTACAGCCCGCTTACATTCTCACTCCTCTTATCTCTCCTCCACATCACCAAAACTGCAATATTCTATCTCTTATAGCCAGCTGACTGTATTTTATTGTACTTGCTCTTATGTCTCTGGTAATTACACATAAATCTAGAGCACCAGAACCATATAAAAAGAAGTGGTACTTAAATAATAGTGAAATTATACTTCAAAATCAGGATAATGATATGGTATAAGAAACGGTTTTTCCAAACTCAAATATTGGTGGAAAAGGGCGGCCTGAGGTTGTTTGACCAAGTATAAAATCGTTGGCACATTCAAAGAGATGTATCATCACTCATTCTTCGAAGAAATTTTACTTCAACTAGCATAACTTACAAATGCAATCAGCAACGTTAACTGAGCAAGACTTCGTTGCTACTTACTCTTGGGGTATAGGAGTGGAAGTAGTGGCCATTAGTGGTGACAAATTGTTTGGGACTTCATCATGAACTAATTGTTTCTCAAACACAACAATGCCATTTACATCTTCCGCCGGAGTGTTATAAACTCCCTTCTTAGGCTGCACCAAGATGGATGCTCCCCAACAGGCTAATCAGTTTGGAACAATATCTAGAAACGGAGAATGACTTGCAGTTTCATTATGTAGCACACAAAATGCAAACAGAATTTCCTAATGACATCACAACCACAAAAATCCGAAGTATCGCCTCTTGTTTCTATGTATAAGAGCACCCAAAACAGTGACTAAACAACATAACTAGGAAATTCTTTGTTTGGGATAAGATTTGTTAATTTTGAACTGAATCTGTCTGGGACAAAATTTCGAACACAACGATTTTCAAAACCAAGAGTTATGCAGTACCTAGCTAAGTATTCAATGCGACACAAAATGGTTTGGCAATAGAATTCTAGCGGAAAATGGACAAAAACTTCCCATGATATTTTGTCATTGATCACTTGTACTGTCCCACCTCCGCGAAAAATGAACAACAATATGTATTGATCCTCATGTTGCACAAACACTAATTGTAGTGCTCAAGAATAAATCTTAAGCTACAAACCAGGAGCTGCAACAATTTAACATATTTACACCGGTCAAATATCCTACCTGCTAATTCCAATCTCACACTGCCACAAACATATTAAATAAATTTAAACAAATACATCGGGAAAGGCGGGCCATGCAGTATTAAGTACATGCAAAACTAATTATTTCTTCCAAAGTGTAAACGACATGGAAAATGAACTTGCGATGCTAAAATTTGTTTATTGTCTTTATAATTAAAAGTTGGAATATTTAATTTATAAAAAATCAGATACATATTTACATTACATCAAGGCAGTTATGTATACAATTTGGGGTTTCTTCTTGTTGAGCATGAATATAAGCTCATGTAAAATTTCCACCTAAAAAGAGGAGTGAATTAAAAGCACGACACAACCTTTTAATTTTAACCAAATTCAGTATTTTGGTCCAAATCAAGGAAGTCTTAGTGCAAACTTGAGACAATACCTTAAATGTTCAAAATTTTCTCAATTTATGAATTATGACTCTAGCCACACCAAAAACACCAGCTAACCGGTAACATCAATCGACTTCAGAGGTATATACTACATTGCCATTCTAAACACACTGTTGTATTCAGACTATCAAGGAAATATCCAAACCTTTGTGACGGTGGAGGTCGGCTGCTTCCTAATTTGCCCGCTCTTACTCCTTGATATGCCCGTTGACTTTCTCTGCCTCATCCAGCTTGGTGTGGGTCTCCTCGCTCCAGTGCCAGCACCCTTATTCCGATGCATAGATAACGGCGTAGGATGAAAGCTTGAGCCTTCTTGGACAAGCCGACCACTGGTGGAAAATAGGCCTCTGGTACCGGGCCACAACTATCTCTAGTCCCGGTTTTGGATCCGGGACTGCCAAAATGGGACTAGAGTCCCCTCCTAGTCCCGGCTTGCTATGGCCCGCGACTAATAAGAGACACATGGCTGTTTCAACAAGACGGAGGGCGAAAATCCTCTAGTTCCGGACCGTAACACCACTCGGGACTATACGATTTCCTGGCCCGTCAGAGAATTGTGTGTTTCTCTGTCGCGGCAGAGATTGTGTATTTCCTTTTTTTGCCATTTCGTTTCTTTTTAGTTTTGTGTTTCACTATAATTTCAAACATATATTTCAGTACACATATTCTACGCTACTACATACACAGTACACGTTGATGCATCTATATAATTAATCGATCCCTTGCAAGCACACATATAATCAATCATATCAAAAGGAAGAAATGTTTTGAAATTACATGGTCATTGATGATATATATAGCATATCAACTACATGGAAATCACTAAGGCATATCGAGTTCCACGTCATCCGCATAATGCTCTCCATGTACATCAAGGACCTCCTTTATCATAAATCCCGCCAGCTCCTCTTGAATTGCTCGTATGCGCTGGTCTAGCTCCAGTTTCTCCCACAAACCATAAATATAATGTGAGTCAACTTTCTGCTCACTGGTCAACTCGCGGATATACTCGCAGATATAGTATCCACATAAATGAGTTCCCGGTGGCTGCTGTAAACTCTTCACCATTTTATAAGTTAGCTCCTCTTTGAATGGACCTAGTATTTTCTGTCTGAACCGTGTCCAACACCTGCTCGACAAAGAAAATGAACAAAGGAGTTATTAGTTACTTGATATCAGGAAATGAACGAAAGAGGCTGATATAATGCGATGATGATTGAAATTACTTATGAAGCATTACTTTCATGTCGCTCAACTGCTCTTGGTCCCAACTTAATGAGTCGTGGACTTCAACTAGGGACTTGTCAACTTGAATGTTTAGCAAGATCCAGTGTAATCTGCAGACGTTTATATAAGCATACGTGCATAGCTCATCGAGTAAGAAATAAAATGTGTACAAGATAGAAACACTCACTTGAAGTTGTAAGGAAATATTTCCTTAACAAGATTATTCTCGGTTAAGAACATGCACAGGTCTTCCTCCACGTTCTTCGGGTGATTCTTTAACGTATATTCATTAACGATATATGAGTCAATGAACCCAACGTCATATCTTCTAGCTCTTTTGCATTCAAGCATCTTCATTCCGCAGAATATAATATCATACAAAAGGATATATAGTTAGGATAATATATTAAATGCAATGAACGAGCTGAGCTACAAAATTTAATTATAGAAATAAATCACTTACAGACAGTAGCAACCAATGATAGATTTGTCGAGGGTGCGCTGGTTGTATAACTAAAATAGTTCGGTCATTTGAACCTGTATCGAGTATGGTTTGAAGTGATGCTCCTTTCTAACATCCACCAAAAACCAATCTTTCTGATGCTTTTTTTTTCTGTTTGCGACATGTACCATTCGTGCAGATTTCGCATATGTGTGGATAGACGCACTAGCTCCTCATTACTGACTAGAGGCTCCCCTTGGACATACTTCCATACTATCTGACCCACTGACGTATCTTCATAGCCTAAATATTGACCAAAAGACATAGTTGCTTCGGTAGCAAGTGCTTTGGCCTCCGATACAGTGATGCCCATTAGTGCAGCATTAATACAGGCTCTGGGGTCCATTATTTGCATGTCCATATCCATTTCATCTCTAAAGGCCTTGTCGAGGTCTGAAATGACTTTGAGCGGGGCGCCGATTGATTCTTTTATACTCCGAGCTGGGCAACTTGCTTCCCGCTTTTTGCACTTGTTATTTTTTATTCTTTGCTTGCTTAGTAATCTCCCGGTCATAGTCTGATTCCAGATTCATCGATATCTGGGATGGTTGCTCAAGAAAGGACTTAGCCCAATTTTTGGTTTTATCATCATATACCGGCTTTGGCTCCGGCTTTTTGGGTGCAAAATGCGCCTTTACTTGGGCAGCCACATCCCCGTTAGTTTCCTCATCGGTCTTGTCATAAGGTCTCTTTGGAAGAGCCGGTGGGATGTCGACTATCTTTTCCATTTGACCTTTCTTCGATATGGGGCGCGGGGGAGCGTCGGCCTTCCGTTTCTTCGACGAGGTAGTAGTATTGCACGGAGGTGGAGGCGGAGATCGAGTATTGTCGTGGTATTGCACGGCAGATGCTACTTGGGGTAGCTTACGTAGAGGGAGCAAGGCGACGTAGGAGAATCCGGGAGCGATATTGGCACACGATGTATCCAGGTTCACGTCCCCTCGGTGGAGGATCGCTACGTCCTGCTATCAATCCAGTATATGATCATAGATTTGTTTACATGGGAGCCGCCATAGGCGGTGGGAGAGACTAGATCTAATGAGAGATGTGGAAAAAGATGCCCCGTGGGGGTGCCCCTGGTGGCTTTATATATGCAGCCACCTAGGGTTTACAAGTGCACTAATGGGCTTTGTATTGGAGTCGTCGTATTGGGCCTCCAGTCGACGCCAGTCGTTTGGGTACAGCATGCGCCAGTCGCCGTATTCGGCGAGTCGACCCGCTCTGGGCTTGGCTTCAGTCGGCTCGATCCAGCTGGCGAATCCGCTTCGTGGGTATACCCCGATTGGTATCCCCCCATCAGTAGTCCCCGAGCGCGTTGTCGATTCGACGCGGGCTTGAGGCAGGGCGCGGGCAGTCTTGACGATGGGTCGTGGCGAATCGGCGACGAGCTCCTGAATAGAGAAAAGAACCGTGAAGCGGGAGGCGGTCGGCGAAGCTGCCAGTTGCGGCGAGTCCTCGAACGTGGAGCGTGTCAAGTCCCCGAGCGCGGCGAGTGGCGAGGTCGAGCAACCGGCGAGTCCGCGAGCGTGTGGCGTACGTGAGGGCGAGTCCGCGATGGCGAGTACGCGAGGGCGAGTCCGCGGTGGCGAGTCCCCGAGCGTGTCGAGTACGCAAAGGGAGAGTCCGCGATGGCGAGTCCCCGAGCGTATTGAGTACGCGAGGGCGAGTCCGTGGTGGCGAGTCCCCGAGCGTATTGAGTACGCGAGGGCGAGTCCGTGGTGGCGAGTCCCCGAGCGTATTGAGTACGCAGGGCGAGCCACGGTCATGGAACCACGCGTACACGCATCATGCCTAGGAGTAGTCCCCGAGGCTCGAGTTGGCTTGTAGAGGCGACTTGAGGCTCTTTAGAGATGCATATTCTGTAAATAGTAGTTGTTGCTGCCGAGCATGGCGAGTGGCGAGGTCGAGCGACCGGCGAGCGCCGAGCCCCCGAGCGCGGCGAGTGGCAAGGTCGAGCGACCGGCGAGCGCCGAGTCCCAGAGCGCGGCGAGTGGCGAGGTCGAGCGACCGGTGAGCGCCGAGTACCCGAGCGGGCGAGCGACGAGGCCGAGCGACCGGCGGGCACCGAGTCCCCGAGCGCGGAGAGCGGCGAGCGCCGAGTTCCCGAGCGTGGAGAGACCGCGATGATTGCGAGTCCGCGAGGGGAGAGTCCCTGAGCGTGGCGAGTCCGCGATGATTGCGAGTCCGCGAGGGGAGAGTCCCCGAGCGTGGCGAGTCCGCGATGATTGCGAGTCCGCGAGGGGAGAGGCCGCGATGACGTTGATTGCGTTGTTTTGTTAGCGAGTCTCTCGTCTTGGCTCGGGGGGCCAGTCGCATGGCGACTCCAAAGATGGCTCTCGACTTGGCGTTCTTCCTGGAGATCCGAGGCTCGGTTTGCGAGTCCTCGTCCGCAGTACTTGGTCGTGCGAGTCACGCTATCTAAGGTTGAGGAGGACATGGTGCTGTTTGTGTAGCACTGCCATTTGTCTTGGCCCGGAAGGCCAGTCGAGCAAGGCGACTCCAATGATGGCTCTCGGTTAGCATTTTTCGTGGACGAACCGAGGCTCGGTTTGCGAGTCCTCGTCCGCACTACTTGGCCATTGCGAGTCGCTCTTTCAAAGGTTGACAAAGGCAAATTGATTTTTCCCGAGGGGAAGAGACGCCCAGTGGCGAGTCCATGCAGCGTGGCAAGCGACCCTCTCTGGCGACTCGGACGATGAAGGTCCCTTAGCAGGCGCGGCGTACGCATTCGACGTAGCCGGAAAGAGTCGACGCGGCGAACACGGGGTCGATGCGGTGGACGGAGGTCGCGCTATGGCGAAGTCGACGCGGCGGACACGGGGTCGATGCGGTGGACGGAGGTCGCGCTATGGCGAAGTCGACGCGGCGGACACGGGGTCGACAAGGCGGACGGAGGTCGCGCTATGGCGATGTCGACGCGGCGGACACGGGGTCGATGCGGTGGACGGAGGTCGCGCTATGGCAAAGTCAACGCGGCGGACACGGGGTCGACGCGGCGGACGGAGGTCGCGCTATGGTGATGTCGACGCGGTGGACACGGGGTCGACGCGGCGGAAGGAGGTCGCGCTATGGCGATGTCGACGCGGCGGACACGGGGTCGACGCGGCGGACGGAGGTCGTGCTATGGCGATGTCGAAACGGCGGACACGGGGTCGACGCGGCGGACGGAGGTCGCGCTATGGCGATGTCGACGCGGCGGACACGGGGTCGACGCGGCGGACGGAGGTCGCGCTATGGCGATGTCGACGCGGCGGACACGGGGTCGACGCGGCGGACGGAGGTCGCGCTATGGCGATGTCGACGCGGCGGACACGGGGTCGATGCGGTGGACGGAGGTCGCGCTATGGCGAAGTCGACGCGGCGGACACGGGGTCGACGCGGCGGACGGAGGTCGCGCTATGGCGATGTCGACGCGGCGGACACGGGGTCGACGCGGCGGAGGGAGGTCGCGCTATGGCGATGTCGACGCGGCGGACACGGGGTCGACGCGGCGGACGGAGGTCGCGCTATGGCGATGTCGACGCGGCGGACACGGGGTCGACGCGGCGGACGGAGGTCGCGCTATGGCGATGTCGACGCGGCGGTCACGGGGTCGACGCGGCGGACGGAGGTCACGCTATGGCGATGTCGACGCGGCGGACAGGGGGGCGACGCGGCGGACACGGGGTCGACGTGGCGGACGGAGGTCGTGCTATGGCGATGTCGACGCGGCGGACGGATATCGCGCTATGGCGAAGTCGACGCGGCAGACGGGGATCACGCTTTGACGAAGTGGACGCGTCGTTTAGCCGGTAGCATGACGAGTGCCGAGGTCGGGTGACCAACGAGTGCCACTGTCTAGAGCGCGGAGAGTGGCGAGATCGCAGCGAGATGGCGATGGATGATTCATCGAACATGGTGAGTCCGTGACCGTGGCGAGTTCGCGGCGGACAAGTCCCCGAGCGAGTCCGCACATACGCATCAACATGCATTCAGTAAATAGATTATTAGTATATGAATAAAATATTTAAAACAAGACTGAGCAGGAGAGAATTATCGGCCATAGCCGAGTCGTCGCTGGTGAAGTAGTACGCAGCCGTGAAGACAAAAAGTCGAGGCGGTTTGCAGTAGCGCGATCGATTAAACGACGAGATCTTCAAACCTTTGTAGAACGGAGTCGTCGTAATCTGCCGAGTGAGCTGGACCTGCTTTAGCGGTACGTACATGCTCGCGTGCCCTGCTTAATTCGCCAAAGACTTGATTCTTCTCGCGTGCAGACGTGCAGCGCGATCGATTTGGTCCTCCAGCGCTCAAATAATTAATTACTCAATCATGTATAAATTGCAGGTATAAATTGCAGGTAGAGATTAGTATCCACGAGTAATTAAAAATCTTAATCAGTAAAACCAGACATGAAGTAGTCTTTCACACTAGCAATCGATCTGGATCACGGGAGTAATTTAAATAATGGAGGAAAATAGCACTTTACTGATCGATCAGCTGAGTTGAGGATTGCTCGCAATCGTCTTCCGTATAAAAGCTTCCTGTTGCACCTGATGCCAGGCGTTTTACCTGGATCATGGTCACGTTTCGCAGACTCGGTCGTCTGCCTTGACTTTGAAGACGGCAGCGCAGATGAATTAGGTGATGGAGATCTTGCTGATGTTGATGAAGGATCTCGCCCGAATTATCACCCTCCAAGCATCGCTTGCCCCACGGTGGGCGCCAACTGTCGTGGTATTGCACGGCAGATGCTACTGGGGGTAGCTTACGTAGAGGGAGCAAGGCGACGTAGGAGAATCCGGGAGCGAGATTGGCACACGATGTACCCAGGTTCACGTCCCCTCGGTGGAGGATCGCTACGTCCTGCTATCAATCCAGTATATGATCATAGATTGGTTTACATGGGAGCCGCCGTAGGCGGTGGGAGAGACTAGATCTAATGAGAGATGTGGAAAAAGATGCCCCGTGGGGGTGCCCCTGGTGGCTTTATATATGCAGCCACCTAGGGTTTACAAGTGCACTAATGGGCTTTGTATTGGAGTCGCCGACTTGGGCCTCCAGTCGGCGCCAGTCGTTTGGGTCCAGCATGCGCCAGTCACCGTATTCGGCGAGTCGACCCGCTCTAGGCTTGGCTTCAGTCGGCTCGATCCAGCTGGCGAACCCGCTTCGTGGGTATACCCCGATTGGTATCCCCCCATCAAGTATTGCACGGAGGTGGAGATCGAGTTGATGTACTCCTGCTACGGCGATCGTCAGCAGGGCGGGATGGACTTGGAGGTTGATGATAATCGGGTTGGGGTGGACTTGGAGGTTGATGATATTCGATGCGAGGTGGACTTGGAGGTTGACAATCATCAGGGCGGGGTGGACTTGGATTCCTCGGAGTCGATGGCCTTGGCGCCGAGCCTGGAAACTTGATGTACTTCTTCTTCCATAGAATGATGTTGTGCTTGACATCTCCTAGTTTCGCAAGGCCTTTAGGCGTAGCGATTTCAATCTCTAGGTCCGCAATCCACTATGTCATCCACCGTGACATGAGCATAGCCAGGTGGAATCGTAAGTGAATGGTGGAGTGCTCCAGGTAGACAAGGTAAAGTAGTGCCGATCGCCACCTTGAAGGACGGGTTGTTCATTGGCTGATGTAGCTCACATTGTGCCATCTCTCTGACATCATCCATGGGGTAGCGAGGAGCCGGTGCATCATCCAGCAGTGCTTGATCATTAGCCCGGACCTCCGTGGAAGCCACGTTGCTTCTCTGCTGGCTAAGATCAAATGGAGGATCATCATCCTGCGGGTGAGTTGACGACGGCCTTTGGCTAATTTCTTGCATGAGGTTCTTCAGATTAGCTAGGTCCTGCTCTACCTTGGAGATCCAGTCTGCCTCCCGGTCCTTCTTTCTCTGACGGCTTCTGTAACTGTTATCATACTGAGAAAACCCTTTCTTCCACGAGACACCAGCGCCTTTGCCTCGTGTTCGTCCACCCTTTTCAGGATTCCCGAGGACGCATGTCAGCTCGTCGTTCTCTCTCTCGGGACGGAACAATCCCAATTGATCATTGTTAATTGCTTGAATAAGGTCTTCGGAGGGTTTTAGAATTTTTTCATGAAATAATGTCTTCCCTATTTCTGGGTCCAACAATCCCCCGTGCCCGTACCGCCAGTGCTCGGGCCATCCATATGTACCAGGAGTAACGCCTCTAGCCCTCATTTCCTTCTCCATAGTTTCCCACTTAGGGACGACACTTGTAGCCACCTGTCCCCATTTTATGATGGTATTTCTTTTTGGCGGCATTTAACGCATTCTTTGCCGACTTTGCCTTTGCTTTATGGATTGCTTGTACTTTACAAAATCGGGCCACTATTCTCTCAACTTCTCTTTTGCTCCTACGAAGTCTGGAGTTTTCTTTTTCACGACATATTTCGCGTATAAACCTTTCTTGTGGTTCTGGTACAGTTCGGCCATCTTGCTCAGAGCCCACTCCTTGAATTTCGCTCTATTTTCAAGCCCACCCGGCCTTGGGGTAATACCATCTGCCTCAAATTCTTCATATTCTAGAGGTAGTATGAAATGCGCTATAAGCTTCTTCCAAAGGTCATCTTTGGCATCATCGGTGACATAACTGTTGGATTCTTCACCGAGTTTCTTTGACTTATTCCATTCTTGGATGGTGATCGGCAGGTTGTCCCTAACACCCCACATTGATTTGTAAACATCCTCCGGTGCTTCTCTGGAGCAATCGGTTCACCGTCATCATCTATTTCTTCGATGGTGAACCTCTGGTTACCATCCAATTTTTTGTTCGGCCCTTGTTTCGTTCGAGTTGTCTATTGCTTCGATCCGGTGGGCTAAAAGAAGAAGAGAGAGAGTGATTAATATATATATATATTGATATATCTAGATCAATTAATGAATAGAGGTAACACAAGGCTTTATATATATGTACCTCGCCGGATCCTGTCGAGGGGCCATCATTATTGTTGTTTTTTGTTTTGCCCTTCGTCCATCCGGTCTTCCCCTTGGTACATCAGGTTTTCCTCTAGTCCATCACCACATGGATTCAGATATGAGGAAATCTCTTCCTCGAGCAAAATATCTGCACCGGTAGTAATATTAAGAGGAATTTCACCTCTTATCATGCCCTAAAGAAAACCTTCACCAATGCGACCAGGATCATCGGATGGATCCATGACATAATTAACTATAATAGAAAGAGAGTTACACAGGTTAGAAAAAACAATAACCCTAATAACCCTAATAACTAAAACCAATAACCCTAATAACTTAAAAAAAATAACCCTGATAACCCTAATTAATAACCCTAATATTATTTGTGGTAAAACAATAATCCTAATAACTAAAACAAAAAAACAATAACCCTAATTAATAATCCTAATATTATTTGTGGTAAAACAATAATCTTAATAACTAAACCAAAAAACAATAACCCCTAATTAATATCCCTAATATTATTTGTGGTAAACCAATAATCCTAATAACTAAAACAAAAAAAAAACAATAACCCTAATATTATCTGTGGTAAAACAATAATCCTAATAACTAAAACAAAAAATAACCCTAATTAATAACCCTAATATTATTTGTGGTAAAACAATAATCCTAATAACTAAAACAAAAGAATAACCCTAATATTATTTATGGTAAAACAATAATTCTAATTAATAACCCTAATATTATTTGTGGTAAAACAATAATCCTAATAACTAAAACAAAAAAAAACCTCGAGCTCACCGATGCCGGCGGCAGCACGTACGTCGACGGCGGCAGTGCGAGGCAGCAGCGTTGCAAGCGGCGGCATGGCGGGGCGGCACGGCGAGGCGCACGGCAGCACGGCACGGCGGAGCGGCAGAGCATGCACGGCCGGAGACGAGGGCGGCGACGCGGTGGAATCGGCGGGCAGCACCTCCCCTGCGTTTTCTCTTCGTCGGCGCCTCGTGTTCGTCTTCGTCGAGAAATGCTAAGTGCTGGGACAGCACCTCCCCTGGCACATAGTATATACAGTGGGAGACCTTTTGTCCAGGGCTAAGCCACCGCCCGCGACTAGAGGGACTTTAGTCCCGGGCCGTGGCTTAACCCGCGACTACCACTTTAGTCGCGGGTTAAACCACGACCCGGGACTAGTGTGTTTTTTCGGCCACTTTGTTTTCGTGCGCGCAGGCACCCTCTAGTCCCGGGTCCAGCCACGACCCGCGACTAGTTTATTTTTTGTAAATTTTCTTTTTTTAATTCAAATCAAATATATAACTTTGAAAAATCATATCTCCTATTGTAAAATTCCAAATAAAACAAATAATATGTCTATTATTATCAGAAAATTATAAAGAATCTTAATATAATATCCTCTCATCTGTTTGCATCATGTATAAATTATTTCATTTGTAAATTTTCTTTTTTTAATTCAAATCAAATATAAAACTTTGAAAAATCATATCTCCTATTGTAAAAATCCAAATAAAACAAATAATATGTCTATTATTATCAGAAAAATATAAAGAATCTTAATATAATATCCATATATCTGTTTGCATCATTCATAAATTATATCATTTGTAAATTTTTTTTTAATTAAAATCAAATATATAACTTTGAAAAATCATATCTCCTATTGTAAAAATCCAAATAAAACAAATAATATGTCTATTATTAATAGAAAAATATAAAGAATCTTAATATAATATCCATACATCTGTTTGCATCATTTATAAATTATTTCATTTGTAAATTTTCTTTTTTAAATTCAAATCAAATATAAAACTTTGGAATATCATATCTCCTATTGTAAAAATCCAAATAAAACAAATAATATGTCTATTATTATCAGAAAAATATAAATAATCTTAATATAATATCCATCTAGCTGGGACTAAAGATATTTCCCGCCATTTCCCACCGCTTTCCACCAATTTCTCGCCCTTTTCTTTTTACCAGAGCTTTAAGTCCCGGTTGTAGTCACTAACCGGGACTAAAGATATTTTCCGCCATTTTCCACCGCCCGCCAAGTTTTCCCGCCCTTTCCCTCTATATCTAGGGCGACCATGCCATGACTATCCACACATCCACACCTACCTATCTCAGAACAATGGACAGCGTCTACTGGGCCATTTTGACCCTCGAGGAGACCGAGGCGCTGTGCGCCTCCAGCTATCCTTGTCCACCGGGCTACCGGCCGCCCGCCGGCTGGATGCTGAGCGCTGGAGGGGTTCCTGTCCCTCCCGTCCCTCAAGGTTCCGCACGCTAGGCGGCCATCACGAACCACTTCTACCACGAGCTCACGCCGGAGCAGCGGATGGATCCCCAGTGGGATCCCGACAACTATGACACCTGGAATGCCTTTTTCGCTAACCGGCGGGAAAGGGAGCTCGCCAGGTACGAGGGTGATGGCCCACCCCCGGTGAACCACAACGAAGCCGGCCGTCGTCTGTGGTGGGCGAACCGTACTATCATTGGCGTGATGCGCTACATCGTCGAGGGAGAAAATCCTCGCATGTGGTGCCCACAAGTCCACCCGCCACAGAGCCACAAGAAGGCCCCTCCCCCACCCGGCAGTAGCGACATTGTCTTCCAGGAGACCCCTCCCCCGCCCGTTGTGAATCCGAGGCCGGAGTGGCAGGTTCCCCCGGTATATGCCATGGCTGGGTTGAGGATCCCTTGAGTGGCAGGTGACGATGACGATGATGATAACGATGACGAAGGAGACCCTGAAGCTGCGTACTATAGGAGTTGGCATGATTATGGCTAAATGGGACAGCTTTAGTCCCGGTTTTTAATATTAATAAATGTCTTGTGTGTTACCTAGTCCCGAGACTAAATATGAACATGTTGTTGTATTCTTGTGAGTTCGCTCAGGTGATCAAATACTGTTTTTTTCTAACTACCTACAGCAATCAAAATGCCGTAGTATTGAAACTAATAATGTATTGAAACTAATACATCTTGCTCAATCAAACCGGACAACGACTCCCAGTGCCTAAGCCGTGGGAGGTGAAAACCCAAAGATACGGAACCATCACACGAGCATAGCTTGCGTGAGATCCCTGAAGAATCTGCCAGGTATCGTTGACCCTGGTGTCCAACGCAGCCATATAGCGACGGACGTGCTCGTCATCCTCCCTGACACGACGTCGTACCACCTCCTTGGTGGCCGGCTCCCTTTGCACCCTTCCTGGACCAGGCGACCTCCACCAAAGAAGTTCCGGGTCGAAGACGATACCCGAATTCCTCACCAAGCTACGCGTCCCGGAAGGTAGCACCATCCAGTGCCAGCCCGGCGGAGCCCAGTCTCGGACATGTCTGGCGGAGCCCAGTACTCCATCGTTTCCTCTGAATCGACTACGAGGATGCGTGATGGGCATCCTAAAGTAGGCGGCAAGGAATGTGTGTATGTGTGGGTGGCCATGACGGTCGCCCTATAAATAAAGGGAAAGGGCGGGCAGGCTGGATCGAGCAACCTATAAATAGAGGAAAAGGCCTATAAATAGAGAGAAATGGATATAAAGATAGGGAAATGCCTATAAATAGAGGGTTCATATTTAGTCCCGGTTGGAGAAACCAACCGCGACTGAAGGGATTGCGGCAGACTAGGCCAGACAACACTAATAATAGGGGTGAGTGTCGACATTATGCCGTGCGGACTGTACCTTGTCCTGGATGGTGTCACCAACCGGGACTAAAGATGAACCTTTAGTCCCGGTTGGAGACACCAACCGGGACAAAACATGAGTCAGCACTAATAATAGGGGTGAGTGTCGACACTATGTCGAGCTGCTTGTACTATAAATAGACATCCTTGCGAGTCTAGTCCTTCAGCCACTTTGAGGCATCTCCAAGATGGTTTTCGAGAGCAGGGACACCACTACGGCCATCTTGAGGGAGATGCCGCCGGAGCCCAGTCCTCTGGCATCTCCAACAAGCTGGCCATAGAGGCACTCCCTAATATGTGAAACTAGCTAGTTAGCTCCCAGGCGTATTGATCTAGTTAGAGAAGTTACAAGCTGTAAGATGGTGTGCGAGAGAAGGGACACCACTACAGACAGTTTTAGGGAGATGCCGCCGGAGCCCAGCCCTCCGGCATCTCCAAGAAACTGGTCATAGAGGCACTCCCTAATATGTGACCACACGCGTTTGGAGATCGGATCTTAATGGTAAGCACAAATCAGGACTAAAGGCCCCCCTTTAGTCCCGTTCCAGCCACAAAACGGGACTAACACACTCAAGATGGTTTACAGACAACACTATATGCAGTCATGGAGCATCTTCATTCATAACCGTGTTTAATACATAAAAATGGGCACATGGATCATCTTCATTCATACAATGTTACATTATTACACATCATTTATTCGTGTGTGTCCCTTTCTGATTCCGCCGGGAGCATCTTCATTCATTAACATGATGCTTGGATCATCCTTCACTGCGAAGGGAGGAATTTCATGAAACTTATCACAATCTTCTGACATGTCTGTCTTGTCCTCCACTCCCATGATGTTTCTTTTTCCTAAAAGAACTATGTGGCGCTTTGGCTCATCGTTTGATGTATTCTTTTGCTTATTTTTATTTTTCTAGGTTTGGTAGACATGTCCTTCACATAGAAAACCTGAGCCACATCGTTGGCTAGGACAAATGGTTCGTCTAAGTACCCAAGATTGTTGAGATCCAACGATGTCATTCCGTACTTCTTGTCTACCTCAACCCCTCCTTCTGTCAGCTTGACCCATTTGCACCGAAACAAGGGGACCTTAAAAGTAGGTACATAGTCAAGTTCCCATATCTCCTCTATGAACCCATAATATGTGGTCTTTGACCCATTGTTGTCTGTTGCATCAAAGCGGAAAACACTATTTTGGTTGGTGCTCTTTTTATCTTGGGTGATCGTGTAAAATGTATACCCATTTATCTTGTACCCTTGGAAAGTCGATATAGTCGAAGATGGTGACCTGGACAACAAGTATAGCTGATCTCCAAGAGTGTTGTTTTTGATGAGATGTTGCAACCAACCACCAAAACTCTTCATGTGTTCATCTCTAATCCAAGAGTCATGCTTTCCAGGGTTGTTGGAGCATAAAATTTTCTTGTGTTCCTCGATATACGGGACTGCCAAGATAGAATTATGTAGAACTGTGTAATGTGCTTCGGTGTAAGAATGTTCGTCCCTACATATTATTGATTTCCTTCCTAGAGTACCCTTTCCACTTAGTCTCCCCTCATACCGCGATTGAGGAAGACCAATCGGCCTAAGGTCAGTAACGAAGTCAACACAAAACTCAATGACCTCCTCCGTTCCATAGCCCTTGGAGATGCTCCCTTCTAGCCTAGCACGGTTACGAACATATTTCTTTAAGATTCCCATGAACCTCTTAAAGGGAAACATATTGTGTAGAAATACAGGACCAAGAATGGAAATCTCTTCGACTAGGTGAACCAGTAGGTGCGTCATAATATTGAAGAAGGATGGTGGGAACACCAACTCAAAACTGACAAGACATTGGACCACATCATTTTGTAACCATGGTAGATCTTCAGGATTGATTATCTTCTGAGATATTGCATTGAGGAATGCACATGCTTCACAATGGGTACTCGAACATTATCTGGTAGAAGACCCCTCAATGCAATCAGAAGCATTTGCGTCATAATCATGTGGCAGTCATGAGACTTTAGGTTATGGAAATTTTTTCTGCCATATTTATTATTTTCTTTATATTCGACGAGAAACCAGATGGGACTTTAATACTGCTCAGGCATTCAAAAAATATTTCCTTCTCTTGTTTGGTAAGAGCGTAGCCGGCATGACCTTGAAACCATTCTGGATGCAGGCCATATGGGTCTTTCATACGTTGATGGTCCTTTCGTGCTTCCGATGTATATTTTGTCTTCCCATACACGCCCAAGAAGCCTAGCAGGTTCACACAAAAATTCTTCGTCACATGCATCACATCGATTGCAGAGCGGACCCCTAAGAAATTCCAATATGGTAGCTCCCAAAATATATATTTCTTATTCCACATTGGTGTGTGTCCGTCAGCGTCCTTTGGAACAGATTTTCCGCCAGGACCCTTTCCAAAGGTTACTATTTGATCCAAATCTTTGACCATATCAAATACATCATCACCAGTACGCTCCTTAGGCTTCGTATGGTGACATGCCAGACCATTGAAATGCTTGCCTTTCTTTCTTAAGGAATGCTTGGCCAAAAGAAATCGACGATGCTCATTGTACACATTATTCTTGCAATGTTCCAAATATATACTTTCAGTCTCATCTAAACAATGTGTGCATGCATTGTATCCCTTGTTTGACTGTCCTGGAAGGTTATTAAGAGCAGACCAATCATTGATTGTTACGAAAAGCAATGCTCGGAGGTCAAATTCTTCCTGCTTGTGCTCATCCCACACGCGTCTGTCGGGTTCGTGCCACAACTGTAAAATTTCTTCAACTAATGGCCTTAGGTACACATGAATGTCGTTTTCGGGTTGCTTCGGACCTTGGATCAACTCTGGCATCATAATGAACTTCCGCTTCATGCACAACCAAGGAGGAAGGTTATAGATGCATAGAGTCACGAGCCAGGTGCTGTGACTGGAGCTCTGCTCCCCAAAAGGATTCATGCCATCTGTACTTAGACCAAACCTTAAACTCCTTGCGTCATCTGCAAAGTCCGGGTACTTTTTATCAATTTTTCTCCATTGCGACCCATCAGCGGGGTGTATCAACATCCCGTCTGACTTATGTTCCTCTTTATGCCATCGCAACAACTTGGCATGCTCTTTGTTTCTAAATAAGCGTTTCAACTGTGGTATTATAGGAGCATACCACATCACCTTGGCAGGAACCCTCTTCCGGGGGGCTCGCCCTCAACGTCACCAGGGTCATCTCGTCTGATCTTATACCGAAGTGAAGTGCATACCGGGCAATGCATCCAAATTCTCGTACTCCTCATCGCGGTAGATGATGCAGTCATTAGGGCATGCATGTATCTTTTGAACCTCTAAACCTAGAGGGCAGATAACCTTATTTGCTTCGTACGTACTGACGGGCAATACATTATCTTTTGGAAGCATATTCTTCATTATTTTCAGCAACTTCTCAAATGAGGAGTCAGGTATAGCACACTCAGCCTTCCATCGCAGCAATTCCAGTGTGCTGCCCAACTTTTTCAGACCATTTTCGCAATTTGGGTACAACAACTTTTTGTGATCCTCTAACATGTGATTGAACTTCTCCCTCTCTTTTTTAGTTTCACAGTCTCTTCGTGCATCGGCAATGGTTCGACCAAGATCATCAGCGGGTTCATCATGTGTCTCTTCTTCATCCTCCTCTTCAGCATCCCCCATGGAAGTATCTCCGTACTCAGGGAAACCATGATGGTTGTCATCCTCCTCCTCTTCTTCATTTTCTTCCATTATAACCCCTCTCTCTTCGTGCTTGGTCCAACAATTATAACTGAGCATGAAGCCGGACTTCAAAAGGTGGCTGTGAAGGGTTTTTGAGTCAGAGTAATCCTTCTGATTTCTACATCCACTACATGGACAGAATACAAAACCATTGCGCTTGTTTGCATCAGCAACACGGATGAATTCATGCACGCCATTAATGAACTCGCCAGAACGTCGGTCAGTACCATACATCCATTCCCGGACTATTTGCATTATAGTAAAAGTATATCAAAAACCATTACACAACATGATAAAATTATTACAAGTTATAGTAAGATCTTCTAGAGCATTAATTTTGAATTTTGAAAAATTTACATGCACCAATTTGTGAATTGGAGAAAACAATTAACATGATAAATGTGGAGTTTTTGATTATTGTTCTATCAGTGAAAACCTCATTCCATTCTAAGCTCTGAAACTGTAAAATTACACATTTCAATTTTCAGTAACTATGTGCCTAATCAAAATTTGTTACACATATCAAAATCCTTCTACTTCTAGAGCATGCATGCATTGATCCATATCTATACTTCTAGAGCATTATAGAGCTAAAGTAGCAATAAGAGATGAAAGAATGAAGTTCTAACCTTTTAAAACTTTGGATTTAGGGGTTGCAAACTAAATCTTGACAAATCTTGAGAAAAAATGGCATGAACTCGGCTTGCTTCTTTGAGTAAAATGGCCACTATATGGTTAGGGCAGGTGGACACAAAGCTGTACATATACTGGTGGACAACTAGTCCCGGGCCGTGATACGACCCGGGACTAATAGTCCATGAAAAGAGCAGCTGGCCCGCTCCAGATTATTAGTCCCGGGCCGTATTATGAACCGGGACTAGAGCTCTGGTCCGGCCCGGGACTAGTGTCTACGGCCAATTCTAGCCGTTGGAGGTCTCACGGCCCGGGACTAGTGCTAGCACTAGTCACGGTTCGTGACAGGCCGAGACTGATGGCTTTGTGCAGATCGAACCAAAGACATGTTTTTCACTAGTGGACGGGAGTAGCCTTCTCCATCGCCTCGCCGCGGTCTCGCACACTCCAGTTCCGCGACACGCATGCGAACTTTGACCAAATCTTCTAGCGCCTCAAGGTGGTGCAATCCGGCTGCAGAGGCTCGCCTGTGCAGTGCACTACCGCCAGTGGGCGCGTCCGAAATGGCCGTTGTGGCTGCACTCGTCCTCGCAGTACATGCCATCATGGCCACCCCCTTAACTGGCCTTCTGCACCAACCACCACCAGAAACACGGCGCTCCCTGTCAAGAAGGGTGCCCCTCCGCCGCCACGGTAGGCGACGAAGGCGGTGGGTGTGGTAGCAGGGAGTGCCCCTCCGTCGCCAAGGCAGGCGAGTATGGCGGCGGATGTGGTAGCAAGGACTGCCCCTCCTCCGCCAAGGCAGGCGACGACGACGGCGGATGTGGTAGCAGGGAGGCGGGCGCACATCATGGGGAGGGACCAAGAAACGGTGAGACGCATGGTGCTGCTAGTGCATGACGTCGGCGGCGATGGCCTAACCTTAGGATATGGTGAATATCGGAGGAGAGAGTGCGATGGCCTCATGGAAGAAGATCACGGAGAGGAGTAGATTACGCTTTGATAGAACACGTATTTGGCAGAAGAATCGTTCAACAGAGTATGTTCCGCCGATTTGTTATTGCTAACTACACACCAGATTAATCCGGATCGTTAGATCTGAGTAGGAGGGATAATCTGATGGTACATATCATCCTGGGTACACTAAACGTGGTGTCTCTAAGAAAGAAAATGTTTGCTCTTTTTAACAGTAAGTATAGATAAAATATTCTATCTCGTTGGTTGTCATTGGCATAACCATTGAAGTGACTGTGTCATATATCAAGAAGGTCATCGTGTCTGATAAAGATCGTTCACATACGGTCAAGTGTGGTAACTGATATCCAGACAAAGATCGTTCACATACGGTCAAGTGTGGTAACTGATATCCAACACTTAGTAGCTCTTTTTCCAAGCTTTTGATTCTGCAAAATCTTAAGAGAAGACACCGGACCAGCTCATGAATTAAAAAAATTTAGTCGGATCGAGTGTAGTGCCGGTGTTTTACAAGGCTATGCTCCTTCTTGCTTGTTGAAGCTAGCTCCGATGGATCGTAACAATGTCTGTATCTTTTTTATAGTTCACCAGTTTCAAAAAAAAAAAGACCAAAATTAATGTGTTTCCTTTTATCCTAGTGAAACCACCATGTACAATTTTTTGTGCAGAACACAAGCATGCCAGCAGAGAGGAAGCATCAAAATTCAAAGATTATGGCTTGATTAATTGAACGCTCGCGTTTGTTCAGAGCCCGAGCAGCTGCACATACGTACATCAGATTCAGATTTTACTACTAGCCACCTCCATCCGGCGGCCGTCAAGGCGCGCGTGGCACGATGCTTGCATGAAGTGTAGCCTGATCGACCGGTGGCCGTCAACAATATTAATACTAGCAGGCCCTGTTGTAGTATTTCTTATTGCAATGGTTGGTGTATGGTGCTCCTGGGTGGGCGCACGGACCATGGCACTTCTGTTGGTCGAGGGAATTGTAACCGATGCTTTGGCGGGCTGCTCCCAGGAGTCTGGCCTCCCAAGTCATCATCTCCTGCGCCACCTCGTCCTCCATGTGCCTCGTCAACATCGGCGTGTCGAGCTGAGCGCTAGCCCTCGCCCCTGCCGGCGCAGCGTGGCTGGTGCTGGTGACGCCGACCCAGCTGTCGCTGCCGGTGTACGCGGCGGCAGCAACTGGAGCAGCAAATGCCGCGAGGAGAAGCGCGGCGAGGATGAGGAGCCCGCCGGCTGGCCGATTACCTTGCATTGTGCTATCGTGTGTATGCTGGTCGCTGGGCAACGAACCTCTGGTACTCGATCGGTGTGCCTGATTACACGAGAGGACTCCCGTGTTTATAGAGTTTGCAGAGTGGTGAGTGTGTATGTGTCATGTGTGTGTGTGTGTGTGTGTGTGTGGATGCCGATGCTCTCACGCACACGCACGTAGGAGGATATGGCAGGTGGCTACTCTGTGCACGGTAGTATCATTATTCTTTCAGATAATACAAAGAGAGATTCCGCCCGAGGAGCTAGCAGCAGGGAGCAATGGGCTGGAGTGGTGCAATTATTGATTTGGGACCGGACGGCTGGGGTGTGGTTAGCTGATGCGTGCATCTCGCCTAAGCGATGTACGATGAACACTGTTGCGAGGGAGGGTCTCTACAAATCAACAACTACTAGTACATGTAGTTCCAACAGAACAGCTCATGCATGCCGACCTAGATAATCTGGGGTAGATAGAAACAGTCGACGATTTCCGTACCTTCTCTAGCATGCATGCTGTCTTTCTCGATTTATTGATTTACCTATGTTATTGTAGCACATGATTTTTCATCCGCTGCTTCGGACCATATGGATATTTCCAAACGCTCGCGGCACCCGACGGAGTGGTGCAATTATTGATTGGAAAATGATATGCCTCCCCGGGGGACGGAACGTCCCTGCAACCTTCTCCTTGCGCGTGCGACACGTGTCCTCTGAGTCCACCTTATCCCCATCGTTTCCTTGCCTCTTCTTCTCTCACTGATGTACTCAATCTTTTTCAATAGAAACGCCATGACTTTTTCTCCTCCATGTACATGCTCCGACTCCGGCCCTCCATCGACACGCCTCCACCTCCGGGCACCACCGGTGACCTCCCTAGAACCCCCTCCTCTCCACTATCCCCTGGGTCCACATCACCAACGCCTGCCCTCCCCCATCTCCACGCACGTGCTCCGCGAGCAGGTCGTCAATGGGAACCGCTGCAGGCCATGAGTCGTTGCTGGCTTTACCTCTCTGCTGCTTCCATCTCATACACGCGTCGACATTGGTTCCCTCAGGCGTGCACCTCTGGCTCCTCCTCAAGTTGTTGCCATGGAGAGCATGCTTTTGCTACAATGGTGACGGCGTGGCGGCGACCGGCAGCGCTACCACCGGTGAGTGCGGATGCTACAATCTTTTCAACGGATTTTGGTACACCGCACGATGCTACATAGACAGGACGGCGATGCTACTGGAAGTGGTCATCCTTGCTACAGGTGAAGGGGCGCCATGCTACCGACCGATAAATGAGTTTTGAAATTTTGCTACAAGGCGATGCTACAATAGTAGTAAATTTTTGCTATTTCTCTTCTGTGTTTTTGCTATAATAGCACAAAATATTTGCTTCGACATTTTCGACGAAAGTTCTCAGCAAGTCGGTTTTGCTATGGCAGGCACCGGTGATGTCTCCGGCGAGGTCGTTCTTTTTGCTACATTAGTACTCTTTTTTTGCTACCATCGTTTTGCAGTTTTGCTACAATAGTGTAACGTTTTTGCTACTCGGTCTCCGGTGAGGTCTCCCGGTGAAATCCTCCGGCGAGTCTCCGGTGAGGTCGGGTTTGCTATATTAGCACAACTTTTTTGCTACACGGTCACCGGCGAGGTCTCTGGCGAGGTCCAGTCTATTTTTCTATTTTTCGGATTGAACCGTTTTTTGCTATATGTAGCAAAACCGGGACTATTTGTAGCAAAAGTTGGTATGTTTGTAGCAAAAGCGGGATTTAAAAGATTTTTGGCGACACGTGTCAGCAGGAGGACCCGGGGGATTTTGGAAAAATATCCCCCGGGGAACGCGTAGTACTGCCCTTATTAATTTGGGACCGGACCGGACGGCTGCCGCGTGGTTACGCTGATGCGTGCATCTCGCCTACGCGATGTAGGTGAACACTGTTGTGAGGGAGAGTCTCTACAAGTCAACAATAACTACTAGTAGTACATTCTGTCTAGGGTTTATAGAGGAGACCTATTTGGCCATAGCTACGGTACGAAGTCGGTACTAAGTATATTTTAGAAGTTGTTAGCATAAAATTACTATTTTATATATTAACTTTTTTAAATGGTATCAGTCGACCTTTCAAATCGTAAAATACTACCAGATTAAAAACGAGTTATCGCAAAAAACATTGATGGTCTTTTAATCATGAATTGACACGGTAACTGACAATGGGACCCACCTGACAGGCCGACGTGGCATCCAGTTGACGCCTCTTCGACAAGGCCGTTAGCATAAAACTACCACATTTACAGTCATTTTTTTTCCAAATGATACCGGTTAGCGTCTCAATCACAAAAAACTACTACATCGAAACCAAGTTTTCACAAAAAACACTGATATCACAAATTGACAACGAATTTACTGCGAATCTGACAACGGGATCCATTTGTCAGGGCTATTTGATGACGTGCACCGGGACCCACATGTCAGTGCTATTTAAAGTCCAAAAATATATCATGAAAAATCACCACCGCCTTCCACCCGAGCCAAGCGCCTCCTGCGCCGCCGTCTTGCTCCAACCGCGCTGAAGTGAGCTCCAGGTCCTGCTCCACATGTGTCGCCCTGGTTTTCCGCACCCCTCCTCACGACCAGGTCGTGGTCATCGCATCCTCCTACTCGAGGCGCGACACAGGTGGTGAACGGGACAACGACGGGGAAGGACGGGGCGGCGGTCGTGCTGGTCAGGGCCGCGACAGGCGACGCCCGTGGTGTACATGCGACGAGGGGACAGGCCAGGACGGCGCCGGTGGTCGACGGGGCAGGCCAAGTAGGCGGTGCCGGTGGTGGACGGGACAAACGTCAGGGCGGGCCAGGTCGACGCCGGTGGTGGACGGTGCGACGGCCGTGCAGGTCGGTGCTGGTGGTGGCGGGATAGACCGAGGAGGTGCTAGTGGTGGACGAAGCGGCGGCGGTGTGGTTAACGTTATTGACAGAAAAAAATAACTTTTTTGTTTTTTATTTTCCTTTTTTTTTAGATTTTTTAATAGGGCTGACATTGGGGATCCAGTCCATGTCAAAAATAGCTCCTGACAAGTGGGTCATGCTATCAGATTCGTCGTCAATTCGTGATATCAGTATTTTTTGCGAAAACTTAATTTCGATGTGGTGTTTTTTGCGATTGAGCCGCCAATCGGTACAAGTAATATTACATACCTAAATCGGTAAGTCTTCTAGACTTTGGTGTATCTGGAAGTAACTCTGTTTTTTTTCTCTGACTGAACTGTCAGGGAAACAAAACTCTAAACCTTGGTAAGCCATTGTGGTCAGTGAGTGAGTCCTGTGGGCTACCGGAAAGTATATCCCAACACAAAGTATTATTTGTACCGACACTGATTAAACGGGAAGAGTTCTCATTCACTAGTATCTATTGTGCTGCACAGCAAAACACTGTAAAACACCCCTAGTAGCTTTGTACAATTTGTGCATTGTACACAGAAAAATGCGTCTGTAAACTACTAGGGCTGGGAAAATGTACAAATCTCCCAACATGTCCCCGCCGTCAAGCAGGCCCAGAAGACATGAATTACTGTGGTTCCTTCCGGCGGGTGAAACAAGGATATAGAATTTCAACAAAACAGAACCCAATCTGCAGAGATCGAGGATGTATCAGAAGTCCAAAACTACAAGATTATCGCTTGATTGGACGCTTGCGTGCTCTTTATTCAGAACCCGAGCAGAGAGCTGCATATACATCGATCGGTCGGCCGTCACTGCGTCGGGCAATGGTATATGTCTGCGCACGGCCGGGTGTAGGGCTGGTTTCTTTTCTTGCCTGCGCATAACTTCGTGCACCCCGGCCTGTTCTGGTCGAGGGTGTTGTAACCGATGCCGCCCGGGCCTGCTCCCTTGAGGCTAGGCGCCCAGCTCAGCTCCGGCGCCACCTCGTCCTCTATGCGCCTAGTCAACGTCGGCATGTCGACGTGAGCGCTAGCCCAGCTCGCCCCTCCCGCGGCGTGGCCGGTGGCTTCGACGCTGCCACTGTACGCGGCGGCGGCTACTGGAGCAGCGAATGCCACGAGGAGAAGGGCGGCGAGGACGAGGAGCACGCCGGCCGGCCGGTTCCCTTGCATTGTGCTATGGTGTGTATGCTGGTAGCTGGGCAACTAACCTCTGGTGCTCGGTGTGCCTGATTACACCAGAGGACACCCGTGTTTTATAGAGTTTACAGATCGAGCAGTGATGCTAGTGTGTGTGTGTGTGTGGATGGATGCCGATGCTACTGCAGGTAGCTACTCTGCACGATAGTATCATTATTCTTTCAGATAACACAAGAGAGATTTCGCCCGAGGAGCTAGCAGGGAGCAATGGGCTGGAGTGGTGCAATTATTGATTTGGGACCGGACGGCTGGGGTGTGGTTACGCTGATGCGTACATCTCGCCTACGCGATGTACGTGAACACTGTTGCGAGGGAGAGTCCCTGTAAGCAGTCAACAACAACTACTAGTACATGTACTTGACAGAATAGCTCATGCATGCCGACGTATACCTTCTCTTGTCTCCTCGAAACAGGCTTTCGCCAGCTATATAAATATAGCAATTTGAGACCGCTGCTGGACAGACAGCACAATGCCCAAAATACAAAAAAAAAAAGAACAAAAAAGGAAAAGAAAATAAGAGAAAACAAAGTTGAAAACAGAGGCTTGACGAAAACAAGGAGGACCCGCAACCGTTGCACCCTCCGAAAGATTACCACCCCACTCCTAGCGCTTCGAAGCATCGCGTACCAAGCAGCACCTCCAAGAAGGAAAGCAACGACAACGAGGCTGCTGCCCGGACAGGTCCTAGGATTTCCCCGATACGCTACGGGAGGTGGGGAAGAGATACACCCGACGCCCTTCAGGAAGGACGGCGACATCCGCAGACGTCACCGCGTCAGTGTCTAGACGACAGGAATTTCTCCCGACCTCTCAAAAAACCACACTCCCGAACGCTTTGAATTGCTCCACCACGCCGGCCGCCACCAGCACGCGCCACCACGGTCTTGTAGTCACCCCGTCGTCTAGCATGCACGCTCTCTTTGATTTACGTACCTATGTCATTCGCTGCTTCGGACCATATGGATATTAACAAACGCTTGCGGCACCCAACGCTCAAACACGGCCATGCCAGTGTGGGACGGGTGAGCTGCCGCTGATATTGACGTGCACCTACTTAAAATCCAACACCTATTTCTGACATAAAATACTATGCGGCTCTCACCGAGCGCGATACTATCCGCCTACGCTAATGGCCGGCTCAGCGGGCGCACGGTCCATCATACAACAAGTAATGTCCTGCGAGGTCCACTTGTTCACGACTTTGCTCGTGATTCAGGGTCGAAAACGGACACCAAAGATCACTGGACGCGGGATTGGAATAAAATTTCAGGTCCGGCGACGGTTTTCAGCCGTTGAACGTCGATATCCAACGGCTAAAAAATACCGGGGCAACATAAATATAGCAGTTTTGGCGAAACAATCTAGCGCTATTATTTACTCTGTTCTATATGTATCTATATCAATTATCGCGATATATGTTTATCTATTAGTGAATAGCTTCAGAACCCTAATTTTTTTTAAGGATATGTCTTGAAAGACGTATCCAAAACCCTAAATTACGTATACACGGAAGTGAGCAATTAGGCAAGAAAAAAGATTGAAGTAAATAATGAAGAGAAGAGAAAGGCCTTGCGGACAGGTTACAGGGGTGGCACACTTGGATAACACTCTGTTCAGAAATAAAATTTGCACCGCATTAGTGCACTAAAATGATTACATATCTTCACTCCATATAGTAATCGGCTGGGACGTTTATTGTCCGCACTGGTAGTTGTAAATGCACGGCCGAACGCAGCGATTCTACATGGTTGTGGGCGTTCCTGGCTTATCCAACGGTCAGCAGTGTTCCAAGATTCGCGCAAGTCATTTTTGCATCTACAACCTGGACCTAGTACACAATCCCACCCTTATGGCAACGAAGGTGGACATGTACACAATGATTCTGTCCCACGCGGCCGCACATCACCAGAACGCCCATGGAGGGATCTTCTCAACTTGTACCATCTCCGTCCTGTCTTGTCCGGTCGTCCCCCTCTCCATCCACTTCCCGTAACCACCCGTCGAACATGTTGAGGCCTCCTCCAGTATCCTGGTCAAGACGTGCTGCTTCCTCCCCTACCTGGCGGTGCGGCCGGCGACGCAATGGATCAGCGCAGGACGGCGGCCGGCGACTCCATGGATCCGCACAGGACGGCGGCCGGCGACGCCATGCATCCGCGCATGATGGCGCAGTCCTCTTCTCCTTCTCCGATCTGGGCTTGGAGGGCACGGATCTGGGCTTGTAGGTCCTGGATCCGTGGACACCCCGATGTGTTGTTCATCTTTGTTTCTTGAAGACAACTTATTTCTTCTTATTTCTATCTGGAGATCCGTTTTTTTTTATTGAGTTGGTTCTTGGATGAGTACATGCATATTGGATCCACGAGCTCTCTTGTAATTGTCCTGCTGCTCCTGCTCTGAATTGTTTGTTCTGTACTGGTTATCTTATCTATGATCTGAAACAATAAATTGGTTACTAGAATTTTTATTGGAATTAAAAATTTCCTTGGAAAAAATCTGGTCCAAAACGAACGTGAACTTTACTGATCCAAAACGAACTTGATTCTGTTGTGAAAAAGAATTTTGTCATGCTCCCAAAACTGCTGAACCAAACAATGAGGAATTGTCGAGTTGAAGGTTTGGAAAGGAGCGAGTTTAGAAAGCAGTCAGAGGTTTGGCATGAAAATCCTGTAGGGACTGTGCCATCACAAATCCTGCTAGTGGGGGGTGTTTTCTGTAAAATGAAGTCACCAATCTTGATGCAAACTGAACGTATGGACGGTATATGATAAGACGGGAACCCTGACGTATATGTAGACTTGCATTATCGATGCATGGCCGGGTGTAGGAGTCTTTTCCCTTACCCGCGCACGAGCCTGTCCGTGGGCACGACGGTTTGAACGCGTTGCAGACGTCGATGTTGTTGGAATGTATCGAGTTTTGGGCTGTTGGTCATTAGACAAATTTTAAAATTCTTTTTGGTCTACTTATATATTGCAGCATATGGCTGTGCTGGTGCTAAAGTTTAGTCTCAGTTGCTAGTTGAAGGGGAGTTTGACCACCTTATATAGTAGAGTGTTGCACCACTCACTAAGGTGTGACAAGAAGAGTAACCCTTGCACACTCCTCCTCCGATGCCGCCCGCCTCGCCTCGTCACGGCGCGTGCCGCGGGTTGTTTGGGAAAACTAATTATGAGTCATCAACAGACGCGTTAATTACAGTCGTTTCCAGTTTTTATGGACGTGGGCTGAGCCCACGATCTTCCTAACCTGTATTATATAAGCGTCTGTACTAAACCTAATCGGTGAATCAATTCACACACGCGCCTACCTCCAGAACCTTGCGCCACCGCTTTCGTCTTCCCTATCCCGGCTTGCGACGTGCACCGTAGATCGGGACAGTAGGCCTCTGGAACCCCGCATCTCGGGAACCTGTACGGGTGAGGTATGGCTCGCCCTCGAGCCCTGGGCGAGTCGGCCGGGTCTTTCCCTCTTGTTCTGTTTTGGCGATCAGGTTTTTGGGGAGTGCTCAAGCGCGACTACTGGCAACCACGACGTCGTCCGACGACGAGTTCCCGAACGACGACTCCCTCCCGGACGTCAGCGACCTCTTCGACAACCTCAACATGGGGCGACGCTGCTGCGACCGCTGCGGCTGCTATTCAGCCTACACTGTACGTGATACTCAACTGTCTTTTTCGGATTATGCTAGAGTTCTTTATTCTAGCGTTTGGTGTAGATGTGATAGGTTTATCTCCTATAGATATAATTTGTTCATCTACTTTGTTGATCTGCATGATTGGTTTTACTACTGTTTGTATGATCATGCTTTATCAGTTTATTATTTGGATTAAATCATATGGATTATTGCTTATATTTCCAATAATCCAAAAACCTGATTATAGGCAACTGAATTCCACTGGTGTAGCCGTGGCTACTAGGCCGCCTCCTTTTGATGGCATGCACTATAAGAGATGGCGCAAGAGAGCAGTTCTTTGGTTTGAAAACCTAAACTGCTATAACGTCACTCTTGGCAAGCCTGGAGGAGATCTTTCTGCTGAGCAGGAAGCGAACTTTAAGAAAGCCGATACCATGTTTATGGCGCTTTGTTCAGTGTTCTTGGGGACAATATTGTTGACCCTTATATGTCATTTGATAATGGCAAGGACGCGTGGAAAGCGCTCGAGGCCAAGTTTGGGGTCTCGGACGCTGGTATTGAGCTGTATGTCATGGAGCAATTCTATAACTACATGATGGTTGATGAGCGCTCCGTCGTTGAGCAAGCTCATGAGATACAATCACTTTCCAAAGAACTTGAGCAGTTCAAGTGTTCCTTACTGGACAAATTTGTGGTTGGTGGCATTATTGCCAAGCTTCCTCCTTCGTGGAGGAACTTTGCTACTTCTTTGAAACATAAGAGACAAGAGTTTTCCGTTATAGATCTCATTGGGTCTCTTCATGTGGAAGAGAAGGTGAGAGCAAAGGACAAAACTGTTCGAGGACTTGAGGGAGGTTCTACTGCCAATTTAGTGCAGAGTAAAAACTTCCAATCCCACAAGTTTAAGAATAAGAACAAAATTAAAGGAAAGGGAAAGTTCGATGGCAAGAACAAGGCCACGCACTCAACCAACTTCAAGAAGAAAAATGATAAGAGGAAAGGCTCTTTCCATGTCTGTGGTGTTCCTTATCATTGGGCTCCTAGCTGCCCTAATCGTTTTGACAAGTGTCCACATAGGAACATCGGCAAAACCTCTAATGTGGTTATTAGCGATACTGAGATGAAGGATGCTGGGTACGGTATTTTACCTACTATCCTTTCAGTATGTCATTCTCCTGATTGGTGGATAGACACGGGTGCTAATACACATGTATGTTCTGATATTTTCATGTTTTCCTCTTATCAGGTCTCAAGGACCTCTTCCGTGCTGATGGGAAACGGCTCACGTGCTTGTATTCATGGTGTTGGTATGGTAAATCTGAAGTTTACTTCCGGGAAGACCGTACAGCTGAAGAATGTGCAGCACGTTCCCTCCATCAATAAGAATCTCGTCAGCGGTTCGCTTTTATGTCGAGATGGCTTTAAGTTGGTTTTTGAGTCTAATAAAATTGTAATTTCTATGTATGTACAATTTGTTGGAAAGGGTTATGAGTGCAGAGGTTTGTTCCGCTTGTCTTTGTCAGACTCATGTACTAAAGTTATTAATCATGTTTGCAATGATATTGAGTCCAATATTTGGCATTCATGACTTTGTCATATTAACTTTGGCTGCATGACGTGGCTAGCTAATATGAGTTTAATTCCGAAATTTACCACTGTCAAAGGTTCTAAGTGCCAAGTTTGTGTGCAAGCAAAGCAACCCCGCAAGTCTCATATGGCTGCGGAACCGAGAAACTTAGCACCGCTAGAACTTATACATTCAGATCTTTGTGAGATGAATGGTGTGTTGACAAAAGATAGAAAAAAATACTTTATGACGTTGATTGATGACTCCACTAGATACTTCTATGTGTATCTTCTGAAATCTAAAGATGAAGCTTTGAACTACTTCAAAATCTATAAAGCTGAGGCAGAAAACCAACTTGATCTTAAAATCAAGCGGCTAAGGTCGGATCGTGGTGGAGAGTACTTTTCAAACGAATTTGATTTATTCTGTATGGAACATGGTATTATACATGAGAGGACGCCTCCCTACTCACCTCAGTCAAATGGGATGGCCGAAAGGAAGAACCACACTCTAACTGATTTGGTTAACGCCATGTTAGATACATCGGATCTTTCCAAGGAATGGTGGGGGGAGGCGCTAATGACTGCGTGTCATGTCCTAAACCGTGTTCTTGTAAAGGATAAAACCATGACTCCATTTGAGGAATGAGAAAAGAAAAGGCTTAAACTCTCTTACTTACGAACTTGGGATTGTTTGGCGAAAGTCAATATTCCAATACCTAAGAAACGAAAGCTTGGATCAAAAACCGTTGATTGTGTTTTTCTGGGATATGCTTTTCATAGCATTGGCTATAGATTTTTGATAGTAAAATATGAGGTATCCGACATGCATGTTGGTACAATTATGGAGTCGAATAATGCGACTTTCTTTGAGGACATCTTTCCTATGAAAGGTATGTCTAGCTCATCAAATCAGGAGATGACTAGTTCATCTAGTGAGGAATTTTCTATAATTCCTGAACCCACTATGCCGATAGAACACTCTGATGATCCTGTGGAGGATGACAATGAAGCTCCCAAAAGGAGCAAGAGACAAAGGACTGCAAAGTCATTTGGTGATGATTTCATTGTGTACCTTGTGGATGATACTCCCACTTCTATTTCAGAAGCTTATGCATCTCAAGATGCTGACTACTGGAAGGAAGCTGTCCAAAGCGAGATGGACTCCATCTTAGCTAATGGTACTTGGGAAGTCACTGATCGTCCTTATGGGTAAAAACCTGTAGGATGTAAGTGGGTGTTCAAGAAAAAGCTTAGACCTGATGGTGCTATTGAAAAGTACACGTCTTGTGGCTAAGGGTTATACCCAAAAGGAAGGTGAAGACTTCTTCGATACCTACTCACTTGTAGCCAGATTAACCACTATTCGAGTACTACTTTCCTTGGCTGTCTCACATGGTATTCTCGTTCATCAAATGGACGTTAAGACAACTTTTCTAAATGGAGAGCTAAATGAGGAAATTTATATGGAGCAGCCTAACGGATTTGTAGTAGATGGTCAAGAAGGAAAGGTGTGTAAGTTAGTGAAGTCTTTGTATGGTCTTAAGAAAGCTCCTAAACAGTGGCACGAGAAGTTTGAAAGAACTTTAACTGCTGAAGGCTTTGTTGTAACCGAAGTCGACAAATGTGTGTACTATCGCCATGGTGGGGGCGAGGGAGTTATTATGTGTCTCTATGTTGATGACATATTGATATTCGGGACCAACCTCGCTGTTATAGAGGAGGTCAAAGAGTTCCTATCTCGCTGCTTTGAGATGAAGGACTTGGGAGTGGCCGATGTAATTTTAAACATCAAGATACTAAAGGATGACAATGGTGGGATTACAGTGCTTCAGTCTCACTATGTGGAAAAGATATTGAGTCGCTTCGTGTATAGCGACTGCAATTCTTCTCCAACGCCTTATGATTCGAGTGTGCTACTTCGAAAGAATCGAATAACTGCTAAAGATCAATTGAGATATTCTCGAATTATTGGCTCGCTCATGTATTTAGCCAGCGCTACTAGACCTGACATCTCCTTTGCTGTAAGCAAACTGAGTCGATTTGTGTCAAATCCTGGAGATGATCATTGGCATGCTCTTGAAAGAGTTTTGCGCTATTTGAAAGATACAGCGAGTTATGGTATTCACTATACTGGGTATCCACGGGTACTTGAGGGTTATAGTGATTCAAACTGGATATTTGATGCTGATGAGATTAAGGCCACACGTGGTTATTTGTTTACACTTGGTGGTAGTGCTGTTTACTGGAAGCCTTGCAAGCAGACCATCTTAACGAGGTCAACAATGGAAGCAGAACCCACAATATTAGACACAGCCACTGTTGAAGCAGAGTGGCTTCGTGAGCTCTTTATGGACTTATCTGTGGTTGAAAAACCAATACCCGCCATCCCGATGAACTATGATAATCAAACTATGATCGTCAAAAAAGTAAACAGTTCTAAGGATAATATGAAGTCATCAAGGCATGTGAAGAGGATATTGAAATCTGTCAGGAAACTGAGAAACTCCGGAGTTATTGCGTTGGATTACATCCAAACATCTAAGAATCTGGCAGATCCTTCACAAAGGGTTTATCACGCAATGTGATAGATAATGCATCGAGGGAGATGGGTTTGAGACCCACACTATGAGTTGATCGCAGTGGTAGCCCACTCTATGTGATCGGAGATCTCGTAAATTAGAGTTAGGATACAAGTTGTTGGTCAGCTGAGAGGAGAGTATCCCTATATTATATTTACATCTCCATAAATATGCAATACTCTCTTAATCTGCATGGCAGGTTGATATTTATCTTAATGTGTTCCAAGTGACTTTTATAAGCGGAGATATTGTCCTGCAAAACATCTCTTGAGGAACACACCTATATGAGTATGACTGTCAAACGTCGCAGTTCGTGAGAGTTGGGTGCTCTCTAATAAACTCATGAAAGGCCCTGGAGTATGACGCATAAGCTCCAAACCGCGGGGAAGCCGACGGTAGCCCTGTACCGGTCTAGATTTTGTGTGAAACTAGCGCGTAGAAAACTTGTAGTTCAAGGCATAGTCCACTATTCAAGTTGCTAGCTAGTGTAGCATGCAGTTTAACATGGAAGTTTAACTTAACAGTCTCCACTACACCGGTATATAAAACAATGTTCTTGAAGGAAAATGATGTGATGTGCCAATGAGACTTTGTGGGGGATTGTTGGAATTTGGTGAGTTTTGGGCTGTTGGCCCATTAGACAAATTCTGAAATTCTCTTTGGCCCACTTGTATATGGCAACATATGATTGTGCTAGTGGTGCGAAAATTTAGTCCCACATTGCTAGTTGAAGGGGAGTTGGACCACCTTATATAGTAGAGTGTTGCACCACTCACTAAGGTGTGACAAGAAGAGTAACCTCGTGCACTCCTCCGATCCGCCCGTCTCGCCTCGTCACGATGCGGCGCGCGCCGCGGGTTGTTTGGAAAAACTAATTATGAGTCATTAATGGACGCATTAATTACATCCGTTTTCAGTTTTTATGGACGTGGGCTGAGCACACGATCTCCCTAACCTGCATTATATAAGCGTATGCACTAAACCTAATCGGTGAATCAATCCACACGCGCGCCTACCTCCAGAACCTTGCGCCGCCGCTTTCGTCTTCCCTATCCCGGCTTGCGGCGTGCGCCGTAGATCGGGACAGTAGGCCTCCGGAACCCCGCCTCTCGTGAACTTGTACGGGTGAGGGGCGATCAGGTTTTTGGGGAGCGCTCAAGCACGACTACTGGCAACCACGACGTCGTCCGACGACGAGTTTCCGAACGACGACTTCCTCCCGGACGTCAGCGACCTCTTCGACAACCTCAACATGGGCGACGCTGCTGCGACTGCTGCGGCTGCTATTCAGCCTACAATGTACATGATACTCAACTGTCTTTTCCGGATTATGCTAGAGTTATTTGTTCTAGCATTTGGTGTAGATGTGATAGGTTTATCTCCTATAGATGTAATATGTTCATCTACTTTGTTGATCTGCATGATTAGTTTTACTACTGTCTGTATAATCATGCTTTATCAATTTATTATTCGAATTAAATCATATGAATTATTGCTTATATTTCCAACAGATGTTGCTAGCGGCGGGGCTGGAGCGGCAGATGCCAAAAGAAGGACGGCGAGCACGAGGCGAAGGAAGAAGACGCCGACCGACTGGTTCCCTTGCATTGTGCGCGCTACTGTGTGTGTGCTGGTCACTGGACGCGCTATCGGTGTGCCTGACTGCACGAGAGGACGCCCGTGTGTTTATATATAGAGTTTGCAGAGGAGTGGTGCCTAGCCTATCCATGTGCGTGGCAGGTTGCTACTCTGCACAGTATCATTATTCTTTCAGATAATACAAGAGAGATTCGCCGGATAATCAGTCCGGAATGGACTGGACTGGACTGGACTGGACTGATTGGTTCAATTATTGATTTGGGACCGGCCGGCCGTGTGTGGTGTGGCTGAAATGAATGGGAACAAGCTAGCGCGACGGTGATGCGTGCATCTAACCTAAGCACTGCACACGGGAACACTGTGCGTACGCGTGGTAGCGAGAGTGGATCCCTACAGCTACAAGTAGTTCCAATTGAACAGCTCATGCATGCCAGAGCGCGCGCGCGGCGGACATCACGTGCATGCTTTCCTTCTCCGTTGATCTACCTTACAACCTATGGTATTGTTATGATTCTTCATCCCGCTGCTTCGGACCATATGGACACATGTTTCCAAACGTTTGCGGCACCCGACGCTCGAACACGGCCATGCGAGTGTGGGACGGGCGAGCTGCCGCGGATAATGACGGTGCGCCTACTTAAGAAAGACGATGCTCTTCCAGGTGTAAAATATAAAGTTCTGTAGGAAAAAAAGACATTAATGTTGGTGTAGTTTGCGAAAAATCTTTTATTGGCTTGAAATTAATTTCACAGATCATGAAAATTATCTATCACCGTAAAAAAAAGTTTAGTTTGAAAAGTGTACTCACAGCTAGAGAAAAAATCACTTCTTGGAGGAAGATCCACAAAGCCAAGGTAGTCGGCAACTGCTCTCGGCGAAAAAAAAAACCTCCCCGAGTCGCTCCTCTTGCCCCTCCCCCTCCCCTGAGGGCGACAGGAGCGCCGACAGCCTTCCCGACACTCCGTCCGCCTCCCCCTCCTTCCCCCTGTCGCCGCCGCCGGCCAGGGCCGCCGAGCGCTGCTGTCCGTTTTCATCCCTAGTAGGGGTAGTAGAGGTGGTGTGGTGTGGCCGCCACCATAGGCAGGAGGTGGGCGGTGAGGAGCAGCATTAACGGAAGAGGTGAAGGTACCGGTTCCTTGACCTGTGGCCACCAACATATTTTCCCGATACTCATATGAAAGGAGTTGGGAGCACATATCATTAAGAGTGGTGGAGGCAACCGTGTTGATTGATGAAACAGGGGGATTATAAGTACCGTCAAGACCATTCAAGATATAGTCCTTAAGCTCATCATCATCCACCTTTTTGCCTGCGAAGAGGGCCCTCCAAACATCAAGTTTCTTGGTATTTGTAAGAGCACCGTGAAGAGCAGAAACACGGGCTTTGGATTGAGTGGAGTGAAGTTCATGGAGGGCCCTCCAAACATCCTTGGCATGCTCAAGCCCAGATATGTGGGCAAGCAGATCTTCAGAAAGAGAATTGGCTAAAAAACTCAACACATGTTGGTCCTTGGTAACCCAAGCATCGTAATAACAATTGGGTATCGATAGTTTCTTTTTGTTCTCATATTCAACCTTAATTTGCTCGGGTGGATCTAGGTCGGTGCCCTCAAGGAGTCCCATGACCTGAGCACCGCGAAGAGAGGGCGGCACTTGCACCATCCATGGAAGGAAGCTCTCTCTAGTGAGCTTCGTGGCCGGCGGCGTGCCGGTGGAGGCCACGGGAGATGGAGTCGACGAGGACGCCATCAGATCTAGTAGGGAAGGAAGGGTGGGTTGTTTTGTTGGAGGGGATTGAGGGTTCTGGGTCGGAGATCGGATCAAGGCATGATCGACGAGGGCGAGTCCTGGCGGCAGCGAGATCGATCAATCTCGGCTACGGCGGCTAGAAGGAAAGAGGAGGGCTCTAGATACCATGTTGTTGTGGGGAGAACGATATCCCCTGTTGGGGGCATCAGTACGTGTTATAAGGGCATAGGAACAGCCCCGTGGTGGCATACAAGGTGGGTCCATATAAGATAGAGTACTACTCTATACCTATACGGATAGGGTGTAATTTTATCAAACACATGGCTTTTATGAATCCATGATTATTTTTTATATTTTATCATCAGCTTCTATGAGGTTTGGAACTATGCTCCTTTTAAGTCGAAAAAGGAATCTTGTACATACACATAGATATCGTGTTATCTCCACCGTTGACCAGATGGCAGACTGCGTACGTCCATGAACTGTACGTAGGCTGATCCATCAATCGGCCGTCATTTTGGCGGGCACCGTTCTTGGTATGTGCACGGCCGGGTGTAGGATCCTCCTTTTGCAGGACACGAGCCTATGCACGACTGCGTGTCCTTCTTGAGGGGGCCGTAATTGATACTGTTGCCGACTTCCCCAAGGAGGCTGGCCGCTCGGCTCAGCTCCGGCGCCACTTCGTCCTCCAGCCGCCTCACAAACGTTGACGCCGTGCGGACACGAACGTTAGTAGTACTTGTCCCTGCCGTGGCTCTATGGCTGATAAAAACCTGGACGCCGTACTCGCCGACGGCCGGAGAAGCGAATGCCGCGAGGAGAAGGGCGGCGAGGAGGAGGAGTAGCGCCCCGACCGGCCTGATCCCGTGCATTGTGCTACCGGTGTGTATGCTGGTCTCGCAATCCGTGGGAGATAATTGGTGCTCCATGATTGCTTTATATATATACTCTCAAAAACATGCATATTGCTAGTACACGCGAAAAACAAATCGTGTGCTTACAGTTTACTCCCAAGAAGTGGTGCAGGGGTCCCTCGGATGCGTACCAAGAAAACGGTGGTTGGTTGATCGGAGGAGCACATAAAGTGTGGCGTTGTTGTAAAACGAGGGCATTTTTCATGTACGCATTGCTTGCTGAATAATAGCATCCGGCCAAGTTTGGGCTTTAAATACGGTATTGTGTGCATTTGCACAGATATTTTTGGAGCAAACTTTGAGCTTGTTCTGCATCGATCGTCTACTTTTATGCCTTTTCCAGAGGCTAGCTTCTAGTAATTCGGGTATCTAGAAAATTTTGATTTGTGTTTAGTATGTCTGTGGCCCTAATTCATCCGAAAATGTGTACTGTGCAATACGATTCGGGCAATTGGAGATATACCATCAACCACCGACAAGGTTTCGTTACTTCCATGCCCCTGGACAGAAGAGATGTAGGGAGTCGTTACGTTGGGCTTGCTTGTCGTCTGTTTAACTCGTTTTCTTACATGTGGAATCTCCTCTTTGCCCCGTTAAAAGCAATGAAAACAAATAGATAGTTTGTCTTCTGACTTGTAAGACCAAGCACACAACCCACGAGTTTGATCTTGCATTAGAGAGAACGTAAGTAATACATTTAACTATTTGTTGATTGAAATTGAAGGGAGTGCCGGACCTGAGGGACCCAACACGTAGCCCTATCAAATGCGGGGAAATAACGATCAACAAAGTTTATCTCGAGACATTGCAAGCCCCTACACGGCTGTCCTAGGCATGCCGACGGCTACATGGCCATACCGGTCACGTTCTGCTCATCTCGGTGTCATGGTAAGGTTGACTGTGCTCACTCGGAAGCACGCGTCTGTTGATACAAAAACATTAGATTCATGAAAAGACACAAGTTTAATCTTAAATTAGAATGAACATAAGTAATACATTTTAGGTGTTTGTCGATTGAACTAGACGGAAATACGGGACCTGACACCTGATTGTGTTAGAGAAGGACACGACTTCTACTGATCATCTTGGAGGGCACTCCAAGTTACCTACCTACGGTTTATATTTTATAACCTGATTGTACTTGTATATATATATATATATATATATATATATATATATATATATATATATATATATATAGAAACCCTATTTAGCACCCAGGGTGCAGAATTGCTATTTTGCACCCAACATATTTTTATGTTGTTAGATTATAAAAATTATGGTTTGTATAGAAATAATTATGTTCATATATTTACCATAACTAAAAAAATTTAACACAAAATAAAGTTTATGAGTATATATATATATATATGTAAAATAAGAGGGGCACCATGGTGCCTGGGCATCCAAATCGGGTATGCTTCAGATAGACCCGTTATTGTACAAGTTAAAACTGATTTTTTAAATCACGTCAAATCATTAACTTCCTACCATCTTTAATATTGCATGCATGCATCGTAATTAACCTTCTAACCAAATATTTATCAAATGAATTCACCGTGAATTGGTCGTTGGATGTAGCCCCGTGATGATTCATGTTTCCGTTTGGCTCAAGTCACGGCCGTTTACTGTGAGCTGTATTTTTTTTTTTTTTGCAAAAACTCATTTCATCCACAGACTATTATCCTAGCGCAAACAAAATAACTGTTCTCTTTCAAAAAAAAGAACTAGGAACATTGCCTTATTCTTACTAGGCCACCTACCAGAAACCACAACTCCTTTTTAGTTAATTGGTTACGGGTGTTGGGTACTTTTTGTTGATGGATTTGTATGTTTTCTTGGGAGTGAACGGATCATGTATGAAACTAAACAACCGTTTCTCTTTTTTGCTAGATAAAGAACCGCAAAGTTCTTTTTTGGTTAATTAGAGATGGACCATGCTACATTTCGTTGTGTATTTTTGCTTGGTAGTGAACGAGTTGTGCAAGAAACTAAATAATCACTGCTCGTTTTTCGTTGGCAAAAGAATGGTATAACTGTTTTTTGGGACGGACAATCCTACTTTTTGTTCATGGGAATAGTTACACTAACGCCGTTAACTGAAACGTACGGTTAGAAATACCCTGTAGAAAGATCCAATGGCTAAATGTAGGTGCACACCTATCCCCCATGGCACCCACTATTTTGCATGCATATATATATATGAAGCGCAAACGGTATGCCCTAGTATCCCGGAGAAAGCATCTATAGATGAGTACTCAAAGTCTCTTCTATTTCTTTTCTCATTTCCATCACCTATTTATGAAATGAGTTTCTCTCAGCTAGCACATGATATTCTCAAGCAAATATGGAAACTTGCACAGTTTGGCAAGACTATTTGAGCACTATTTGCAGCCTTTTCTGAATCCAAGTTTAAAAAACAGGCAAAAGGAGGCAAAGCCAAACAACACCCAGAACTGGGCTTGCTGCCCCTGTCAGTCCACTGTCCGTCACAGCGCACAGTGCAGGAAACTGGCACACGGTTTTGAAATTCAAACACTTGGTACCTCTCCGGTAGCTAGTGGGCTGACATCGATTGCATGGTACTTACCGCAGTAAATAATTTTGTTCGATACCCAAAAGGGCTTGTTAGCCTGATCTTGTCCTGACCAGATAAATTGGTACTTTGTCTCAAATAAAAAAAGATGAATCGGTGCAGCGAGCAGGTCATCAGAGATTCAATTAGACAATACACACAACTTTCGACATCAAACATAAACTGACAATCAGGTATATTCAACAAGGTGCAACTTGATTTCATTATGCATAACAGTGATAAAACATAACCAGATTGCCCTGGAATCGTGGATAGAAAATACATCATTCAAAAGACAATCAATGAGAAACTAGTCTAGTTCTGAAGATCAGATACATCTAGGTTCGGAAGAGCACACGCCCATGCAATACAAATAATATTTAACAAAATAAATAACTTGTGAAAAGTAGCACACAATTGAAGAGTATCATCAAGTTTTGAATTTAGCACCATGACATGAATCATTAAGCTCCTCTTCAGGTTTCAGACATTCTCCAATCAAGCACCCAAACTGTTCCCGTTAAGCACTTGCCAACAGGAACATGTGATTATTCTGCGCCCCAATTGATAATGTTAGGTACCCAAAATGTTCCCATTAAACACATTTTTCGGCACCCCAGCTGATAATGTTAGGTACCTAAAATAAAACGAATACATGAATATCTCAAGTTGGGAGTCTAGATTCAGCACCCTAGTTGAAAATGTTTAAGTACCACAACAGCAAGTAACACATCTAGAACCAAAGTTCAATCTATTAAGCACCTAAATGAAACAAGGCCCTAGTAATCAAGCATGCTTTAGTACCACAACAACAAGTAACACATCTAGAACCAAAGTTCAATCTATTAGGCACCTAAATGAAACAAAGCCCTAGTAATCGAGCATGCTTTAGTACCAGCAACCTGATGGTTTAATTATCTTCATATTTTAATTTGACGTAACAGTGCAAAAGGAGTAGGTGAACGAACCAATAATCTCTAGAGTGCCTACTGTCTGGATACAATTTTAAGAACAAGATAAACAGCTTGCAAGCCTAACCTTGTTGGTATTCGTTGTCACAATTTCATCCACCAGTCATAGGCCACCATGATTCAGCACCCCACTTTAACTTACTAAGTTCCCGTGCATCGACGCTCGTATACTCGAAAATAAGATCGCAAATCAATTAAGACTGAAATGAGTTATGTGCCCACTAATGAGTGAAGTACAGTTCTAGAAAGAACTACCACCAGATATTCATTCAGCAAATTAGTACCAGGAGAGTAACGAATCAGTACCCAGGAAAACTCAAGTTCAGAGCATTTTGTACCTCGGAGATCAGGATGTACGGAGTACTAACTAATCGGTAGTTGCTGTTAAAGAAATCAGTACCTGGGACACTAGATAAAAAGAACGAGTGTAGGAAGCCTAAGTGCAGATCTTGCATTTAGGCTTGCTTTAGTTCAGATTAAACATAATGAAGCGAGAAAGAATAAATCAGCACAAAAAGAACGAAATATGATTTGAAGAGAAAGCTACTGTGCAATATTTTCCTCAAATACACCTGCGCATGCCTACATATGCCGCATGGGCAACCTGCAGCCGTGCTCATTGCCCATGTCGTGTGATTGTTGGTGCTGAAGTGCGGCGGTGGCGGCGAGCAGCTGGACGTGGTGGTGGACAAGCACGGCTACCGGAGGAAGTGGTAGCTGGGAGCGGCGAGTGGAGGCGGTGGTGACCAGGCAGGTCGGCCAGATGCAGTTTGGGCCGGGGGCGACTGCTTGAGGCACCGGAGGCCCTGGACGGAGGACGGGGCTGTCGAGGTAGCCGCCGGATGCCGGACTCAGAACCCCTCCGGAGACCAGGCGTGTCTGCGGACGGGAGAAAGCCCGCACTAATGAAACTGGGGGAGCTCGTGCAGTGGAAGTCGGCCTGTCGGCGGACTCAGCGACGGCGCCGAGGAGCTCGGACAACTCCGGTCCAGTGTGGATGTTTGAATCCAGGGTCGGCACTGGGAGATGCTCCGGCGATGCGGGACCACGGGGGTCGCTGCGGGCAGCGATTGGGTGGCCGGCCGGGTGGAGGTGACAGCTGTGTGAGCAGATCGGTGGCGTCGGGGAGCTCTCGATCCGACGTTGCGGCTTGGATCCAGGGCCAAGCCAAGGGGAACACGGAGAGGGGCTCCGGTGGTGCGGGAGGACGGGGCGCGCTGGTTGTCTGCCTGCGCAGGGAGGCGTGGCGGCGGAGCGGTGAGGATGGGGAGGATTGGTTCTATGAGAAATTGGACTTGTGGTCCGTATAGATTTTTTTTCCACGCTGTGGAGGGGGCATGAGAGGTGAAGGTGGATGTTGATGATGGAGTGTGGGGCTGGGATCGGCCGGCTGGTATATTTGCCAATACTAGGTGGCAGTGTGTAGGTGATAGGGCATGCTACATGTACGTCTGCTGTCACGCAGCAGCGGACCAACTGGGGATGACAGTGCATAGATAAAAAGTTGTCCACCATAATTCCTCTTTTAGGCTAAAAAAGCTATAAAAGATAATGCACAAAAGAGTTCATATTTTCTCACCTCGCACAGATCTCAAAGCGTTCGTGTGGTGTGAGATGCTTCCTCCATAGGATACGGGCATACCATGTGTTTTGTCTCTATATATATATATATATATATATATATATATATTGACACCCAGAGACACCCACCCTCTATCTTTAAAACTGTATATTATTTTTACGTCACGTAAATTTTGTATTACTTCGTAAGTCGAGAAGAACATAATAAAATTTAGAAATGATATAATTTGTTTGTTTACATGCCATAAAATTTTTGACATAAATAATATTTTTGGTGTTTTTTACACTATAATGACTCATAAACTTTAGTTTTGTGTCAATTTTTTTTGGTTATGGTGAATATATGAACATAATTATTCATATACAAAACATAATTTTTTTAATGTAAAAATATGTTGGGTGCAAAATAACTATTCTGCTTCATGGGTGCTGAATAGGATTTCTATATAGATAAGCTTATTCAGGAACCCCCACCTAACCACTTTCTTCCTCGTCACATCTATCCGGCCACCCTCCTTCCCGCCGTCGGAAACCCTTCTCCTCACGCGCCGCCGGCCCTTCGGCCCGCGCGCCGCTACGCCCTCCTTCCCGCAGGCCTCCTTCGCCCCTGCGCCGCCAGCCACCCTCCTCCCCGCATGCGCCGGTCCTCTGTCCCGTGCGCCCTCCTCCCCGCAGGCCTCCTCCGTCCTACGCCGTCAGCCACCTTCCTTCCCGCGCATCGCCGGCCTCCCGCCCCACGCACCCTCCTCCCTGAAGGCCTCCTTCGCCCCGCGCCTCCGGCCACCCTCCTCCCTGCGCGTGCCGGCCTCCTCCATGCTCACCTCACCCGTGCGTCGCCGACCTCCTCCGCCCTACTCGCCGTCGGCCTCCTCCGCACCAGGCGCCACCGTGCCCTCCTCCTCGCGCGCCACCTCCGCCCCGCGCGTATCCAACCTCCTTTGCGCCCTCCTTCCCCGTGCGTGGCCAGCCTCCTCCACCCAGCGTGTCGTCAGGAAGTTAACTAGTAGAAAAGAGGGAGTTAAATTGTACAGACGGAGAAGTTAAGGGTCGCAGAAGTTAACTTGCACATGCGGAAGTTAACATTCAGTCCGCGAAAAAACACACACAAAATCGATTGTCCGTCAGGAAGTTAACTAGCATAGAAAGAGGGGGTTAACTTATACACACGGGACTGCTAAAATGTTTACGGAAGCTAACTTGCATAGGTGAAAGTTAACATTTATTATTACTGCAACAGACTGGAAGTTAACTTGAAAAGAAAAAAGAAGTTAACTCGTGTTCGTGTGGAAGTTAACAAGGGTTTCATGTGTGTTTGTATGAAAAAAAGAAGTTAACAATCAGAAAAATCCCACCACCCCCTTCCCCGAGCGGAAGTTAACATGAAAAAGAAACGGAAGTTAACTCGTGTTCACGAAAAAGTCAATATACAGTCCACGAAAACACGAAATATTGATTCTCCGTCAGGAAGTTAACTAGCACAGAAGAGGTAGTTAACTTGCGCATATGAGGTAGTTAAGAATGGTCGCGGAAGTTAACTTACACAGTAAAAGTAAACATTCACTATTACTATTATATTTTGGAAGTTAACTTAGAAAGAAAAAGAAGTTAACTCGTGCTCGCCTGGAAGTTAACAAAGGGTTCCTGGTGTTCACGTGAATAGTAACAGAGGTTCCTAAATAGTTATTCAGGAAGTGGTTCTTGAATAGCATATATATATATATATATATATATATATATATATAGAAATAGCCTGCTAAACACGGGCATAGCTGTGCATAGCCTATCCACCGTTGATTCTATCCTCTTTTGATATAGGGAGCATATGTATCCAGACCCAGGATTTGTCTAAGAACTAACGCCGTTAGTGTTCCTTTGGCATACATGCATGAAGCCCTGGCAAAACAAAGCTTGTCTAATTTCGGTTGCATGAGGCAAATCCTAACGAGCAACATGCAAAACAAAACTTGTCTAATTTCGTTTGCATGAGGCAAACCCTAACGAACAACATGCAAAACAAAGCTTGTCTAATTTCGTTTGCATGAGACAAACCCTAACGAGCAACATACAAAACAAAGTTTGTCTATTTTCGGTTGCATGAGGCAGACCCTAACGAGCAACATGCAAAACAAAGCTTATCTAATTTCGTTTAGGTGAGGCAAACCCTAACGAACAACATGCAAAACAAAGCTTATCTAATTTCGTTTAGGTGAGGCAAATCCTAACGAACAACATGCTGAGAAACCCTAACTTATTTAGTCAACCCTAACTTATTTAGTCTTTCTTCAACTTTTCTTGCTCATTTGAAAAACTAGGTGGAACCGATTATTGCTTTCTTCCCTCTACCTCATCCCTCCTCGTGCACTTTTGTTTGGTACGTACCATTGCTTTCTCTAATCACAAGCTATTGTTTTACATCATTATTATGACCGGTTATTGTTTTACAAAAAATATTTTAGGGATGCGCGCAACAAGTAACTCTCTCCCGCAAAAAAAAGACACTAAACCACTTAGATGAAAATTTAGGGTTTGCATAGTACCACAAACCTTCACTAGAGTTTGCATAATATGTAGAACTTATTTTAAGCCTTGTTGACTTATCTTTCCATTTTAGATGCTAAAAGTTTCTTTGCCAAACAACGAGCTAAAATTTTTAGGGTTTTCACGAGCTCCTAGGCATTGCATGCATGTACACACACGCGGTGCTGCAAACGTCGTTAGGGACCGTTACTACTTTCAAGAGCCAGTCATTACCATCTAAACTAGTAGTGTATGTGATCTCTTTATCCAACGGGCTTAATCCTATGCGCAGATATGCCCATGTGTAGCAAATCCGCGTCGATATAAATATATATATATATATATATATATATATATATAGAAACCCTATTCAGCACCCAGGGTGCAGAATAGTTATTTTGCACCCCACATAATTTTATGTTGTAACATTTATAAATTTATGTTTCGTATACAAATAATTATGTTCATATTCATCCACAACACAAAAAAAATGACATATAAAAATAATTTATCAGTAATTATAGTGTAAAAAACACTAAAAATACGCATTTTACGTCGTATTTTTATACGGCATGTAAATAAAAAAATTATGACATGTCTATATTTTCTTACATCCTTCTCAACTCTCGAGGTAAGACAAAATTTACGCGACGTAAAAATAATATACAGTTTTAAAGATAGAGGGTGGGTGTAGAATAACTATTCTACACCCTGGGTGTCAAATAGCGCGACTATATATATATATATATATATATATATAGACACCCAGGGTGTAGAATCCCTTTATCTTTAAAACCGTATATTATTTGTACTTCACGTAAATTTTGTTTTACTTCGTAAGTTGAGAAGAACATAAGAAAATTTAGAAAAGACATAATTTTTTTGTTTACATGCCGTATAAAATTACGATGTAAAATACGTATTTTTGGTGTTTTTACACTATAATGACTCATAAACTTTATTCTTGTGTCGAATTTTTTGGTTCTGGTGAATATATGAACATAATTATTCATATACAAAACATAATTTTTGCAATCTAACAACGTAAATATATATTGGATGCAAAATAACTATTCTACATCCTGGGTGCTAAATAGAATTTCTATATATATATATATATATATAGGAAATAGCCTGCTAAACACGGGCATAGCTGCGCATAGCCTATCCAGTTGATTCTATCCTCTTTTGATATAGGGAGCACATGTATCCAGACCCAGGATTTGCTAAGAACTAACGCCATTAGTGTTCATTTGACATGCATGCATGAAGCTCTAGCAAACCCTAACGAGCAACATGCGGTAAACACTAAACCAAATATACTACACGGTAAACCTTAATATACTACATGCATGAAGCCCTAACAAAACAAAGTTTATCTAATTTCGTTTTGGTTAGACAAACCCTAATATACAACATGAGGTAAACCCTAACCCTAATATACTACATGCATGAAGCCCTAGCAAAACAAAGCTTGTCTAATTTCATTTGCATGAGGCAAACCCTAACGAGCACCATGCAAAACAAAGCTTATCTAATTTCGTTTAGGTGAGGCAAACCCTAACGGATAACATGCTGAGAAACCCTAACTTATTTAATCCTTGTTGTCAATCCCTTCTCATTTTAGATGCTAAATTTTTTGTAACCAAAACAGTGTGTTAATTTGGAACCCACGCCAAACCCTAGATTCTTGCATGCATGCACAAACTAACACCGTTAGCTCATTCATGTTCCACCTCACTTTCATCTAGAAGTTGCATGCATTTGATCCCTAAATCCAACGGTGCTCTGCCTATGCGCAGCTACGCCCGTGAGTAGCAAATCCGCGTCGATATATATATTGTCATGTTTAGAAACTCTATTCGACACCCAGGATGCAGAATAGTTATTTTGCACCCCACATAACTTTATGTTGTCATGTTTAGAAATTTATGTTTTGTATACAAATAATTATGTTCATATTCATCCACAACGCAAAAAATTGACACAAAAAATAGTTTATGGGTAATTATAGTTTAAAAAACACTAAAAATACGTATTTTACGTTGTATTTTTATACGACATGTAAACAAAAAAAATTATGACATGGCTATATTTTCTTACATTCTTCTCAACTCTTGAGGTAAGACAAAATTTACGCGACGTAAAAATAATATACAGTTCTAAAGATAGAGGGTGGGTGCAGAATAACTATTCTACACCTTGGGGGTCAAATAGCGCGACTCTCTCTCTCTCTCTCTATATATATATATATATATATATATATATATATATATATATATATATATATATATATATATATATATATCAACGCGGATTTGCTATTTAGGATGCTACCAATGCACGCAATCTTTGACGTTGGATACATAGAGTATGTGAACTAGCTGCTAAGATGAGAGAGAGCCAACATCTTGCATGCAGTTAACGGTGTTATTGTCGTTTATAGAATGGCAAGACCAGCCTTTATTGTTGGGTACCAAACCGCCTCTATTGTTGCAAAAAAAATTACAAAGTGCATGCAGTATGCTAGTAGTACTTATTTACACTAGACATGACTAGCTATACTAGTTGATGGGGATATGTGCATGTTAGTATCAATCTGAGCATGAAAACATGCAAGAATTTGTGCAATAAATCCAACCATGAGAGTAGACCAATATATCAAGCAAGTTAGCATGCGTTCTGGGTTGCACGAATTTTGGCCAATTTTTTCCGCGCGTGGCTTTCGTTTTAGCACGGAAGTGCTTCCCGCGTCCGTTCCCGCTAGATTCTTTTTAGTACAAAAGTAAAACTTATTCCTTCTTTTCAGTCACGCGGCAACTGGTTTTTAATCATCCCTATGATGTAAACCAAGTTAAAATCAACAGCAAGAGGGAGTTTGCTCTAGTTGAGCGGTTGACTCGGTAAGCAAAAAATAACTTACAAGTGTTAGCCGAAATTAGTACTATTAGATTTCGAGGATGTGTGTTTTTTCTATTCAATTTCCTGCGTCAAGATGATAACTAGTACCATGCTCTATATGAACCGTCGTGTGCTCGCCAGATTGTTTGATTGAGTTGCTCAAATATTGGTCTACTCAATGGTCTAGGTGTAGTGCTACCTTACATACTCGAAAATTGGTCTGTTCAATGGTCTACATGTAGTGCGGGAATGCATGGTGAAATTTTTGCCGGATCAATGGTCTGAATTATTGCTAGCATGCATACTTAAATTTTAGCCGGTTCAATGGTCTCATAGTATTGCTAGCTCGCATGCATGCGTGAGCTATTGCTAGTTTGCATGCATAACCTAGCTTGCATGTGGTATTTGCATGTACTAGCAAGTGCATGCAAAAAATGCTCTTGATGTAACAGGGGTGATGTTTTTCGTTAGATATTTTGTGTTCCTCCTCCTCAACTTCATGCTCTTTATAGAATATCCAATGGTTGGATTAGTATGCATAGGTAGCATCCTAGATAGCTTACCATGTTGCTCCCCAAGTTCGCCCTGAAAGATCTTGCAATAGGTAGTCGTTCCATAATTGGGAAAGATAATATTGAAGAATTCTTTAATTATGTTAGTAAGCATGAGAATATTGAGGATAAATCTATAGCAGAGCTTGCTCCTAATTATGAGATTGCTGCATCTTCTTTAGTTCATATGTTGGAGGCTAGGTTTGTTAGCCTTAACCCCTTCATATAATTCATGTTCCTAAAACTAAAAGAAGAAAAGAATGCTGAAAAGAGGGAATTCATCCTTGAAACTTTATCAAAAGAATTCCATGATATTGCTAGGGAAGCCAAAAAGGTTTTTGAGCGTTTCAATATGTTATGCTCAAGTGTAGATGTTGTGGGTATTTCTGACGAAACAAAGCCTAGAGAAGAATTTAAGATACCCATGCCCTTTATTTCAATATGCTATGCTCAAGTGTAGATGTTGTGGGTATTTCTGACGAAACAAAAAGCTTGTTGGAATGCATGAAGCCTTTGAAAAGAATTTTGATTGGATTGCTTCTAAAAATCTTTTTGATGAAAGTACTAGACCAAAGAGAGATGAGAAGGGATCCTCCAAAACCCATTTGGATGAGATACCTTTCATAGTGGAAGATTTTGCAAGTATGAATGTTAATGCTTCTTCATTTGAAAACACTTGATTCTTCTTGCTTCTTGTGCCTAACTTAAAGGCGTTAAAGAAAAGTACTTGATGGGAGATAACCCAAGAGTTTACTTGAGTCTTGGAAGTTATTACTTCAGTAATAACCTCTCCTTATCCTTTTTGTTTACCTTTTGTGCCAAGAATGACCTCTAATGAGAGGGAAGTAAGATTTAGGGAGTTGCTGTCCCGAAATAGATTTCTGTCCTCCACCAAAAAACATTCATGAGGAGGCTCTGTAACTCGGATTGAGCTCAAAATTTTCTAATAAATCCTCCAATATGTTAGATAACTTTCGTTAGTTCAACACTTTTTGATTTGAGCAACAGAAGATGTTCGAAAATATCAGTTTCTACCTGCTGGTCTGTTTTGACATATTTCTGCCATTTTTTGCATTTGCTTCTTATTGATTCCTTTTTTAGTTCTCTTTAGGTGAATTAAGCTTTTTGAAGGAGTTACTACAATAGCTTGTGTTTTTAGTGAAAAGCCTTTTTGTTCCAAAGCTTTGCCAGGGGTCTAATATCTTTTGAATACACTAATGTTGCTAATGAAGATTGTGTGAAGTTTTGTATGAAGGAAAAAATTTCAGGTGTAGAGAGATAATAATGCAATGAGATGAAGAATAGACAAAAGCTCAATCTTGGGGATACCACCATGGTGTCACCCCAAGAAATATCCAAGAGGTACAAGCGTCAAAGCTTGGGAATGCCCAAGGCATCCCCTTCTTCATCAATAAAAAGCTTAGGTCTATCTAGACACTTCATTTTTATTTCTTCATGCACAGTTGTGTTGTTCTTGGAGCGTCTTAGTTTTTGTTTGCTTTGCTTAGTTTGTTTAGTTTTCTTAAGTAGTTTGGACCCCCGTTCTCGCTGTGTTGTTTGCAAATAAGTTTTGCTTGGTGTTTGGAAAGGAGTAGTAAGTTCTTGCTTGAAGTGCAAGAGGAGCTTGCATTGACTGTGACTTAGACTTTAGCATGACATGCTAGGTGTTGTTTTGACCTTATGCTTAGTGATTATTGCTGTAGCATGTCTTGTTTCAAACAATTGGGATTGCTTAGTGTGCCTTGAAGAAATTATGCATTGTTTTAGCATGCAAAAGCATAGTATTGTGGTATTCTCCTTTGATGCTTTGCTTGGGTTGACTTGGCACATGCTCACACCATGTTATGACTATGACAAGTCACCATTAGCTTCTATGATCATTTAGTCATTAACTTGTAGTACCACTCTTTGCTTTGATTAGTATGCTTTGTTGTACTGCATGATTATGGCCATTATTGCTCTCTTAGTTGGTTGTTCCCAGTCTTTTGCTAGCCTCCACTTGTATGAGTAAGTTCTACTCATGCCTCCAACTCCCAAGAAACCAAGTTATTCCAAAGTGTCCACTATAAACTCCTATGCATGGTGTGTTACACCATTACAAGTATATTCTTGTTTTCAACTATCTTCCAATTAAAAACTATTTTGTTATGTGAAAACTTAGTGATTAAAGCCCTCACGAACTTGATGGCACACTTTATTCTTTGCCCCTAATAAACTTGAACCATTGTGACAACTTTGTTCTATATGCTTGCACTTATAAGTTGGAATTAGCAGAACCGTGTTGTCACGAGGAACGTTTTCAACATTGCACTTGTACTTTGTACTTAGTTGATATCATGATCTTTTTTCTATGGATGTCACCGATGTGAAATAAAGAGGGGACTTGTAAGTCCATGGAGTTTGTATCATGTGTTAGAGAAACGCCTGAGCCGCTAGCCTAAGCCATGTCTAATCATGGTGGACACTTGCAGCATCACCATAATGAGCTATCTATGAAGCATCCTCAATAAAAAATTATGCATATGGTAAATAAAAAGATTGCTGAGATGCACATTGTCCGCTTGCCTTGTCATTTTGGTTATGGGAAAGCTCCTGTACCATGTGCAAGGGGTACCCCCTTGGCGATTCTCAATGATATGAAAGTACTTACAGTGACAAGAATTTACCTGGGCCCAAAGTTGAGTATGCATGAGGTGTGACCCTCGTATTGAAGGGACTTGAGATTGCCAACTTATACTTCGTCAAGCATATACTCCATCTTTGCCACTTTAACCTTAACCAGTTCAAGATGCTTACGATAGGGGCAATGAGGGCTGAAAGCTAACAAGTACCATAATTTTTGGAAGCTCTTTTTGAAACTTCTAATCCTTGCTTCCTTTACAAAAAGGCCTTTCTTCCACCACTATTGAGTCTCCACCTTCTACCTTTAGGCACCATTAAGAGAGCATAGTTGTCATTCTGTGTGTAGTGTTCCAAAGCTTATTAATTGATGCATATTGTCTTATTACTTGTTCTTGTGCTATTTGTTTCTAGTCACCCTTGTGAACTTTGCAGATGTCCTATGAATTTAATTGCTACTCTATGAGGGACAAGCTGATTGCCACTATGTTATGTTTTCTGTATGTGAAACAAACAAACGTTTTTCAATGCATGTTATTCATGATCTTTGTTTGTAGATTATCATGTTGCATGCATAGTTACTATGTTCTATTGTTAAGACTTCATCTTTCATGCACATGTTTAGAATTCTTTGATCCCAGCTTTCAATGCTTGCAAATGGTTGGATCTTTATTGTGAGGGTGCATGTCACCTCAAAAATTATTCTTTTATCACTTACCTACTCGAGGACGAGCAGGAGTTAAGCTTGGGGATGTTGATACGTTGGAAATGTATCTATAATTTTTGATGATCCATGCTTGTTTAGTATCTACTTTGCTTTACTTGTCTACACTTTGAGGTGCTTTTTACATGTTTTCCGGTACTAACCTACTAACAAGTTGCAACAGTGTCAGATGCCTATTTATTGTTTTAAAAAAGTTAGTAAAGAAATATTCTCGGAATTGGACGGGACAAACATCAAAGTCAATAACTTTCCGTGGGAAACAAGAAGTCCAGAGGGGAGCCGGAGGGGCCAGCCAGGGGGGCCAGACCCACCCCAGACGTAGGTGGGCCCAGCCCCGCGCCTAGATGGGGTTTGCAGCCCCTGGCCGCCGCCTCGGCCCCCAATGCAGAAACCCTGAGTACCCGATCAAATATCCACGAAACTGTCTATAGCCGCCGCCACCATCGTCCCTAGATCAGGGGGGATCTGAAGTTCTTCCCGGCACCCTGCCAGAGGGGAGATAATCCCGGGGGCATTCTCTCCGGTATGATGCGTGAGTAGTTCCACCTTGGACTATGTGTCCATGTAGTAGCTAGATGGTTGTATCTCCTCCTTTGTGCTTTCATGTATAGATCTTGTGAGCTTCGTTCATGATCAAGATCTAATCTATTTTTAATCATGCATGTTGTGTTTGCGGGGATCCGATGGATATTGAGATTATTATGTTGGTTTGATTAATGGTTTTGTCTTTATGATTCTATCATGTCTGTGTTGTTTGTGATCTTGCATGCTCTCCGTTGTTAGTAGCTATCTAGGTCAAGTAGTTGCTAGTGACTCCAAGAGGAGGTATTTATGCTCGATAGTGGGTTCATGCCTCTAGTTTCCAAGGGAAGTGACAGAAATATCTTCGGTTGTAGATGTGTTGTTTCCACTAGGGAAAAAACAACGGTCTCTTGTTCATGGAACATGTGGACTGTTTACCTTACACACTTTGCTTAAAGCAGTTGTCTGTTGCTTGCAACTTAATACTGGAGGGAGTTCGGATGATAACCTGAAGGTGGACTTCTAGTCATAGGTGAAGTTGGATGGCGGTCTATGTATCTTGTTGTATTGCCCAATCGAATCTCATAGGATCTTTCTGACTAGTAATTGCATTGTTATGCCTTGCTCAGTTCCTGTCAATTACCCTGCTGTAATTTGTTTACCCTTCATGCCATGTTTTTTATCTAAGGAGAGCACCTCTAGTGAACTATGGACCCCGGTCCAATATTTATCATTGATACATCTTCCACTTTTACTTGTTTACTTGCCGCAAACCACCATTACCTTCCACACCATACGTTTAATCCTTTGTTACAGCAAACCATTGAGCTTGACAACCTCACTGATTCGTTGAGGCAAAGTCTTGAGTTTGTGTTGTGCAGGTCTCCGCGTTGCTTGCAACACTTGTGTAACATTTCCTTCCTCCTCCTGGTTCGATAACCTCAGTCTCTACTGAGGGAAGACTTGCTGCTATGCTCATCACACCTTGCTCTTGGGGTTTCCAACGAAGTGCTCCACATCAGCACCATCAACAGGTCACTCGTTCACCTACTAGCATTCATCTCTCTCAACATTAGTACATCCTTGTCTTTCTCGCGCAGGCATGTGTGACTGTCATCCTGTCACCACTCCCATTGACACCAAATCTAAACTTTCTTCTACTAACGACCAACCTGTTTCTGATCCTACTCTTTACCGCAGCCTTGCTGGGGCTCTTTAGTATGCTACTCTCACCCGCCCTGATATCCCCTATGCCGTCCAACAAGTTTGTCTGCATATGCATGACCCTCGTGAACCTCACTTCTCTCTTATCAAATGCATCCTTAGATATCTCAAGGGTACTCTCTCTCTCTCATGGTCTCACCCTTCGCAAATCCACCTCTCATTCTCTTGTTGCCTATTCGAATGCTAATTGGGAGGGATGCCCGGATACAAGACGCTCTACGTCAGGTTTTTGCATGTACTTTGGAGATAACTTGATAAGCTAGTCATCACATCATCAAACGACGGTTTTGCGGTCGAGTGCTGAAGCAGAATACAGGTTTGTCGCTACAGCTGTGGAGGAATCATGCTGGGTTCGGCAACTCATGCATGAGCTTCATTGTCCCATTGCGACATCTACAATTGTCTACTGCGATAATGTGAGTGCAGTTTACTTGTCTGCTAATCCAGTTCATCATCGGCGCACCAAGCACATCGAGCTTGACATACATTTTGTTCGGGAGAAAGTGGCCATTGGTGCTGTCCGTGTTCTTCATGTGCCATCATCGTCACAATATGAAGATATCTTCACTAAGGGGTTGCCCACTCTACTGTTCAGATAATTTTGCTCCAGCCTTCACGTCGATGCTCTCCCTGGTTCAGACTGCGGGGGCGTGTTAGAGAAGGACACAGCTTCAGCCGATCATCTACCTAGATACGGTTTATATTTTTGTAACCTGATTGTACTTGTATTATGTTGGCGCGCACACACACACACACACACACACACACACACACACACACATATATATATATATATATATATATATATATATATATATATACACACACACACGACAGGACTATTCAGAAACACCCCTTAAGAGGTTCCTAGATAAGCTTATTCAGGAACCCCCACCTAACTACCCTCCCCCACCTAACCACTTTCTTCCTCGTCACATCTAACCCCCTACGCCGCCGACCTCATCTGCCCCCAGCGCCCTCGGCATCCTCTGCCCCGGGAGCCACCCACCGACCTCCTCTACACCAGTCACCGTCGCGGCCTCCTCCGCCTAGTCGTTGTCGCGGCCTCCTCTGCACCAGGCGTCGCTGCACCCTCCTTCCCGCGTGCCACCATGGAATCCTCTGCCCCGCGTGTAGCCGGCCTCCTCCATGCTCACCTCACCCGCGCGTCGCCGACCTCCTCCGCCCTACTCGCCGCCGGCCTCCTCCGCACCAGGCGCCACCGTGCCCTCCTCCTCGCGCGCCACCACAGCCACCTCCGCCCCGCGTGTATCCAACCTCCTTTGCGCCCTCCTCCCCCATGCGTGGCCAGCCTCCTCCGCCCAGCGTGCCGTCAGGAAGTTAACTAGTAGAAAAGAGGGAGTTAACTTGTACATACGGGGAAGTTAAGAAGGGCCGTAGAAGTTAACTTGCACATGCGGGAGTTAACATTCAGTCCGTAAAAAAACACACACAAAATCGATTGTCCGTTAGAAAGTTAACTAGCATAGAAAGAGGGAGTTAACTTGTACACACGGGACAGCTAAAATATTTACGGAAGCTAACTTGCATAGGTGGAAGTTAACATTTATTATTACTGCAACAGACTAGAAGTTAACAGAGGGTTCCTGGTGTTCACGTGAACAGTAACAACGAGTTCTTGAATAACAGATTTTCAGAAAACATGGAAAATCAATGCTCCGCCAGGCAGTTAACTAGCATAGAAGAGGTAGTTAACTTGCGCACATGAGGAAGTTAAGAATGGTCGTGGAAGTTAACTTACACAGTGAAAGTTAACATTCACTATTACTGTTACATACTGGAAGTTAACTTAGAAAGAAAAAGAAGTTAACTCGTGCTTGTCTGGAAGTTCACTATTACAGCGAGTTCTTGAATAACAGAGTTTCAGAAAACATGGAAAATCGATGCTCCGCCAGGCGGTTAACTATCATAGAAGAGGTAGTTAACTTGCACACATGAGGAAGTTAAGAATGGTCGTGGAAGTTAACTTACATAGTGAAAGTTAACATTCACTATTACTGTTACATACTGGAAGTTAACTTAGAAAGAAAAAGAAGTTAACTCGTGCTCGCCTGGAAGTTAACAGAGAGTTCCTGGTGTTCACGTGAACAGTAACAGCGAGTTCCTGAATAGTTATTCAGGAAGTGGTTCTTGAATAGTATAGCTATATATATATATTATATATATGGGAAATAGCCTGCTAAACACGGGCATAGTTGCGCATAGCCTATCCACCGTTGATTCTATCCTCTTTTGATATAGGGAGCACATGTATCCAGACACAGGATTTGTCTAAGAACTAACACCGTTAGTGTTCCTTTGGCATGTATGCATGAAGCCCTAGCAAAACAAAGCTTGTCTAATTTCGTTTGCATGAGGCAAACCCTAACGAACAACATGCAAAACAAAGCTTGTCTAATTTCGTTTGCATGAGGCAAACCCTAACGAGCAACATGCAAAACAAAGCTTGTCTAATTTCGTTTGCATGAGGCAAACCCTAACGAGCAACATGCAAAACAAAGCTTGTCTAATTTTTTTTGCATGAGGCAAACCCTAATGAGCAACATGCAAAACAAAGCTTGTCTATTTTCGGTTGCATGAGGCAAAACCCTAACGAGCAACATGCAAAACAAAGCTTATCTAATTTCGTTTGCATGAGGCAAACCCTAAGGAGCAATATGCAAAACAAAGCTTATCTAATTTCGTTTAGGTGAGGCAAATCCTAACGAACAACATGCTGAGAAACCCTAACTTATTTAGTCAACCCTAACTTATCTAGTCTCTCTTCAACTTTCCTTGCTCATTTGAAAAACTAGGTGGAACCGGTTATTGCTTTGTTCCCTCTACCTCATCCCTCCTCGTGCACTTTTGCTTGGTACGTACCATTGCTCTCTCTAATCACAAGCTATTGTTTTACATCGTTATTATGGACTGGTTACTGTTTTACAAAAAAATGTGGAGGGATGCGCGCGACAAGTAACTCTCTCCCGCCAAAAAAAAGACACTAAACCACTTAGATGAAAATTTAGGGTTTGCATAGTACCACAAACCTTCACTAGGGTTTGCATACTATGTAGAACTCATTTTAAGCCTTGTTGACTTATCTTTCTATTTTAGATGCTAAAAGTTTCTTTGCCAAACAGCGAGCTAAAATTTTTAGGGTTTTTACGAGCCCCTAGGCATTGCATGCATGTACACACACGCGGTGCTGCAAACGCCGTTAGGGACCGTTACTACTTTTAAGAGCCAGCCATTACCATCTAAACTAGTAGTGTATGTGATCTCTTTATCCAACGGTCCTAAGCCTATGCGCAGCTATGCCCGTGTGTAGCAAATCCGCGTCGTTCTATATATATATATATATATAAACCCTATTCAACACCCAGGGTGTAGAATAGTTATTTTACACCCAACATATTTTTACGTTGTTAGATTGAAAAAATTATGTTTTGTATACGAATAATAATGTTCATATATTCACCACAACCAAAAAAATTGACACAAAAATAAAGTTTATGAGTCATTATAGTGTAAAAAACACCAAAAATATGTATTTTACGTCAAATTTTTTTACGGCATGTAAACAAAAAAAATTATATCATTTCTAAATTTTATTATGTTCTTCTCGACTTATGAAGGAATATAAAATTTACGTGACGTAAAAATAATATACGGTTTAAAAATAGTATTCTACACCCTGGGTGCTATATATATATATACGCGGATTTGCTACTCACAGGCGTAGCTGCGCATAGGCAGAGCACCGTTGGATTTAGGGATCAAATGCATGCAACCTCTAGATGGAAGTGGGGTGGAACATGACTGAGATAACGGTGTTAGTTTTGTGCATGCATGCAAGAATCTAGGGTTTGACATGGGTTCTAATTTAGCATACTGTTTTGGCTACAAAAGTTTTAGCATCTAAAATGAGAAGTTTTAGCATCTAAAATGAGAAGGGATTGAGAACAAGGATTAAAACAGGTTTTGCATGCAAAAGCTTTAAACTATGTGCCATCCAAAAGAGTGCCCTAACAAAGGTTGTTTTGGTATGTGTTTGGTGGCCGCATGCATCCATGAGAATGTGAATAAAACGAAACAAAGGTTGTTTTGTTTATTGCGGCGGCAATGAAATAAGGCTTAGTTTGATTAGGGTTTACTGCATGTAGTATATTAGGGTTTGCCTAACCTAAATGAATTTTGATAAGCTTTGTTTTGCTAGGACTTCATGCATGTAGTATATTAAGGTTTACCGTGTAGGATATTAGGATTAGGGTTTACCGCATGTTGTATATTAGGGTTTGCCTCACCTAAATGAAATTTGATAAGCTTTGTTTTGCTAGGGCTTCATGCATGTAGTATATTAGGGTTTACCGTGTAGTATATTAGGGTTAGGGTTTACCGCATGTTGTATATTAGGGTTTGCCTCACCTAAATGAAATTTGATAAGTTTTGTTTTGCTAGGGCTTCATGCATGCATCAAAGGAACACTAACGGCGTTACTATTGAGCCAACATCCTGGGTCTGGATACATGTGCTCCCTATATCAAAAGAGGAGAGAATCAACGGTGGATAGGCTATGCGCAGCTATGCCTGTGTTTAGCTAGCTATTTCCCATATATATATATATATATATATATATATATATATATATATATATATATATATATATATATATGAGAGGGGGGACGTGGCATTGATCACGCAGCCCAAGTCTTTATTCGGCTTTTAGATTGTGTTTATGAGTAATGGGTTAAACTGGTTTAATACATGTGAATTCAATTCAATTAGAAACCGGACAGCCAAACAATGCCTTAGGGCCTAAAAATTTAGAAAGATCCCAAAGTGGGACGAGCTTAACATGTTCTCACAGTCCACCGAGACCAAGAAGAAGACCAAAATTAATATATTTCCTTACATACATTTTTTTAGCGGAACACAAGCATGTCTATAGAGAGGAAGCATCAAAATTCAAAGATTATGGCTTTGATTGAATGCTCGCGTTTGTTCAGATCCCGACAATCTGCACGTACATCAGATGAGTTAAATACAACAATGGTCCATGTACTTGTTCAGGTGGTTCAATTTAGTCTTGGTACTTGAAATTTATACATTTTTGTTGAATAATAGAGCAATTTACCAAGCGAATTACCCATAATAAACGCTAGATAAAACATGATTAGAATAAAAGATAAAATACTAATCATGTGAAATAGCGAAAACATATTAAGACAGTTAACCAAACAGACTGCAAGACATAAGTCTTGAGATGCGATCAGAACAAGATTGATAAAGAAAACATACACGTCAGCGGCAGCAGAAGAGGAATCATCGGTGTTCGTGTTGGCATCGTCGTTAGCCATGTCGTCGAGGAAGAGGGTGCTGATATCGGGGAAGAAGTCCTCGTCGGGAAAGACGTCGCCGCAGTCGCTATCCGTGTGGGAGTCCGTGACGAAGCCAGTAGTCGCGCCGATAGCGCTCCCCAAAAACCTTATTGCCCTTCTCCCGTATAGGACTCGAAGCAGCAGGGTCTCGGAGGCCTACTATCCCGGCTCGTGGTGCACGCTGCAAGATGGGATGGGGAAGATCTAGGTAGCGCAGTGCTCTGGAACTTGAGGCGCAAAGGAGTATGCGACGATGTGTTGCAGTGTATCTGAGAAGAGACGTGACCTCTCTCTTATATAGGCACATAGGGGTAGGCAGACAGGCTGCGCAGAAGATGAAACGAATGGACGGGAGTTGAAGCGAACAGGCGGCAGCCCACCGGACGGACAACCTCCACTCAGTTCGTATTAAAAGTCCACTCGAGAAAAACGTTTCAACTTCTGTACGACTGTTCATATACCTTTCATGCGTGGCAAAATAAAGCTCGGCTTGGCGAGATTCCCGCAACCCGCAACCCGCGCGCGTCGTGACGAGGCGAGGCGTGTCGTGGCGAGGCGAGCGAGGAGGAGGAGCGCGCGCGTGGAACTCTCTCTTTCTCCTTCTCATCCTTTTACCAAGTGGTAGAATAGCTCACCTTATAAGCTGGTCCAACTTCCACTCAACTAGCAATGTGGGACTAAACATTTGTTCCAGTTCTTGCCTTGAATGAATGGGCCAAATGGGCCTCTAGTATTTCAGAAATTTATTGACATATAATAAATGGGCTGGGCCTATTTAGGCAAAAATTCCAACAATCCCCCACCAGATCCCAGAGGCACATGAAGTTTGCCTTTGGTTCCAAAACATTGTTTATATACCGATACTATAGTGGAGACTGTTAAGTTGAACTTCCACCTAGAACTTTATGTTATACTAGGCTGCAACTTGTACAGTGGACTATGCCTTGAACTGCAAGTTTGCTGCGAATCTAGCTTCACAAAAAGTCTTGACCGATACTAGGCTACCGTGGAACTTCCCCGCGGGTGGAGCTTATACGTCATACTCCATGACCTTTCATGAGTTTATTAGAGAGCACCCAACTCTCATAGACTGCGACGTTTGACAGTCAGACTCATATAGGTGTGTTCTTCAATAGATATTCTGCAGGACAACATCTCTGCTTAAGATTAAGCCATTTAGAACACATTAAGATAAAATCAACCTGCCGTGCAGAATAGGAAAGTATTGAATCTTCACGGAGTGGTGTTCATTAAAGTGGGAATACTTTCCTCTCAGTCTACCAACAGCTTGTCTCCCAATTCTAATTCACGGTATCTCCGATCACATAGATTGGTTTGCCACTGTGGAAAACTCATAGTGTAGGTCTCATACCCATCTCCTTCGATGCATTTTCTATCACATTGCGTGATAGTCCCTTTGTGAAGGGATCTGCCAGGTTCTTAGATGTTTGGATATAATCCAATGCAATAACTCCGGAGTTTCTCATTTTCCAGACAGATTTTAGTCTCCTCTTCACATGTCTTGAGGACTTCATATTATCCTTAGAACAGTTCACCTTAATAATCACAGTTTGATTATCACAGTTCATTGAAATTGCGGGTATAGGTTTTTCAACCACAGGTAAGTCCATCAAGAGTACACGAAGCCACTCTGCTTCAACAGTGGCCGTGTCTAGTGCTGTGAGTTCTGCTTCCATAGTTGACCTTGTTAAGATGGTCTGCTTGCAAGACTTCCAAGAAACAGCACCACCACCAAGTGTGAAAACATATCCACTCGTGGCCTTTATCTCGTCAGCATCAGATATCCAATTTGAATCACTATAACCCTCTAGTACCCTCGGATACCCGGTATAGTGTATGCCATAGCTCGCAGTGCCTTTTAGATATCGCATAAGTCTCTCAAGAGCATGCCAGTGATCATCTCCTGGATTTGAAACAAATCGACTGAGTTTGCTTACAGCAAAGGCGATGTCAGGCCTCGTGGAACTAGCTAAATACATAAGCGAGCCAATGATTTGAGAGTATCTTAGTTGGTCTCTAGCATTTCCTCGATTCTTTCGAAGCAACACACTGGGATCATACGGTGTAGGAGAAAAATTGACATCGCTATACCCGAAACGACTCAATATCTTTTCCACATAGTGGGACTGAAGCAGTGTAATCCCACCATCATCATCTCTCAATAGCTTGATGTTCAGGATGACATCAGCTACTCCCAGATCCTTCATCTCAAAGGAACAAGATAGGAAATCTCTGACCTCCTTAACTGCATTAAGGTTGGTTCCGAAAATCAGTATGTCATCAACATACAAACAAAGGATGACTCCCTCACCCCCACCATGGCGATAGTATACACACTTGTCAGCTTCGTTTACAACAAAGCCTGCAGCGGTTAAGATTTTATCAAATTTTTCGTGTCACTGCTTAGGTGCTTGTTTAAGACCATATAAAAACTTCAGTAGCTTGCACACTTTTCTTTCTTGACCATTTACTACAAAACCATCTGGTTGATCCATATAAATTTCCTCATCCAACTCTCCATTTAGGAAAGCCGTCTTAACGTCCACTTGATGAACGAGAAGACCGTGTGAGACAGCCAGAGAAAGTAGTACTCGAATGGTAGTCAACCTTGCTACAGGTGAGTAAGTGTCAAAGAAGTCTTCACCTTCCTTTTGGGTATAACCCTTGGCCACAAGCCTTGCCTTGTACTTCTCAATAGTACCATCAGGCTTTAGTTTCTTCTTAAACACCCATTTACATCCTACATGTTTGGACCCATAAGGACGATCAGTGATCTCCCATGTTTCATTAGCTAAGATGGAATTCAACTCACTATGAACAACTTCCTTCCAGTAGTCAACATCAGGAGATGCATAAGTTTCTGAAATGGAAGTGGGAGTGTCATCGACAAGGTACACAATGAAATCATCACCAAAAGACTTTGCAGTCCTTTGTCTCTTGCTCCTTTTAGGAATTTTATTATCATTATCCTTAGGACTTTCAGAGTGTTCAATTGGAATGTTAGGTTCAGAGAATATAGCAAATTCCTGATTAGATGAACTAGGTATCTCCGGATTTGATGAGTTAGGTTTATCCTTCATTGGAAAGATATCCTCAAAGAAAGTCGCATCAGTCGACTCCATGATTGTACCGACATGAATGTTAGGCACTTCAGATTTTACTATCAAGAATTTATAACCAATGCTATGAAAAGCATAGCCCGAAAAAACACAATCAATGGTTTTTGGTCCAAGCTTGCGCTTCTTGGGGATTGGTACATTAACCTTTGCCAAACAACCCCAAGTACGTAAGTAAGAGAGTTTTAATCTTTTCTTCTCCCATTCTTCGAATGGAGTAATTTCTTTGTTCTTTGTGGGAACTCGGTTTAGGACATGACACGCGGTCAATAGTGCCTCCCCCCACCATTCCTTAGAAAGACCCGAAGTGTCTAATATGGCATTAACCAAATCTGTTAGAGTACGGTTCTTTCTTTCGACTACTCCATTTGACTGGGGTGAGTAGGGAGGCGTCCTCTCATGAATTATGCCATGTTCCGCACAAAAGGAATCAAACTCGTTAGAAAAATACTCTCCACCACGATCAAACCTAAGCCTCTTAATCTTTCGATCAAGTTGATTTTCTGCCTCAGCTTTATAGATTTTGAAGAAACTCAAAGCCTCATATTTTGATTTCAGAAGATACACATGACAATATCTCGTAGAGTCATCGATCAAAGTCATGAAATATTTCTTTCCACCTTTTGTCAACACACCATTCATCTCACAAAGATCAGAATGTATGAGCTCTAGTGGTGTTAAATTTCTCATTTCTGCAGTCGTATGTGACTTGCGAGGTTGTTTAGCTTGCACGCAGACTTGGCACCTAGATCCCTTAACAGTTAAGAAATCAGGGATTAAATTCATTTTGGCTAGCCGCGTCATACAACCAAAATTAATATGACAAAGACGAGAGTGCCAGATATTTGATTCAAAATTCGTGTAAATATGATTAACAACTTTATTACAAATGGTTGACAGAGATAAGCGGAACAAGCCTCCTCATTCATAGCCTTTACCAACAAAGGTTCCATACTTCGAAATTACAAATTTATTGGACTCGAATACAATCTTGTAGCCATGTCGACACAGAAGAGATCCGCTAACAAGATTTTTATTGATTGAGGGAACATGATGCACGTTCTTCAGGCGCACGGTCTTTCCCGAAGTGAACTTCAGATCGACCGTACCAACACCATGAACAGAAGCATGCGAGCCGTTCCCCATTAGCACGGTTTGAGTCCCTCTGACCTGATATGAAGAAAACATGGAAATATTAGAACAGACATGTACATTAGCTCCCGTGTAAATCCACCAATCGGGAGAATGACATAATGAAAGAACAGTAGGTAATATACCATATCCAACATCTTTCATTTCAACGTCGCCCATGACAACATTAACAGTCTTGCTGCTCTTCCCATACTGGCGCTTGTCAAAGCGGTTGGGACAAGCAGGAGCCCAATGATTAGGATCACCGCACACATGACAAATACCTTTTCTCTTATCAGTCTTCTTCTTGAAGCTGGTGGACTGTGAGACCTTGTTCTTTCCATCGAACTTTCCTTTGTCATCAAACTTGCCTTTGTTCTTGAACTTGTGAGGCCGGAAGTTCCTTTTCTGTACCAGGTTGGCATTAGAACCTCCCTCGGTACCTCGAGCACGTGTGTCTTTTGCTCTTGCCTTCTCTTCCACATCAAGAGTCCCAATGAGATCTGTCACGGAGAACTCTTGTCTCTTGTGCTTCAGAGAAGTAGCAAAATTCCTCCATGACTGGGGAAGTTTGGCAATGATGCCTCTGGCAACAAACTTGTCCGGTAACACACAAGTGAAGTGCTCAAGCTCCCTGGCAAGTGACTGTATCTCATGAGTCTGTTCCACAATGGGGCGGTCATCAACCATCTTATAGTCATAGAATTGTTCCATGACATACAGTTCACTGCCAGCATCAGAGACTCCAAATTTTCTCTCGAGCGCATCCCACATATCTTTGCCATTGATAAATGACAGATATGAATCGACAATATTGTCGCCAAGGATGCTGATCAAGGCAGCCTTGAAAGTGGTATCAAGTTTTTGGAAAGCCTCTTCCTGAGCGGGATTAAGTTCTCCCTCAGGTGCGCCATAGATGGCGTTATAGCAGCTCATGGTCTGAAACCAGAGCACTGCTCTCGCACGCCATCGTTTGTAATTCACACCTTCAAACACAGGTGGCTTCATAGAAGCAACAAAGCCACATGGGGCAAATTGCCTGAAATAAGGTTTTTGGATTGTTGAATAATAGAGCAATTTACCAAGCGAATTACCCATAATAAACGCTAGATAAAACATGATTAGAATAAAAGATAAAATACTAATCATGTGAAATAGCGAAAATATATTAAGACAGTTAACCAAACAGACTGCAAGACATAAGTCTTGAGATGCGATCAGAACAAGATTGATAAAGAAAACATACACGGCAGCGGCAGCAGAAGAGGAACCACCGGTGTTCGTGTTGGCACCGTTGTTAGCCATGTCGTCGAGGAAGAGGGTGCTGATGTCGGGGAAGAAGTCCTCGTCGGTAAAGACGTCGCCGCAGTCGCTATCCGTGTGGGAGTCCATGACGAAGCCAGTAGTCACGCCGATAGCGCTCCCCAAAAACCTTATCGCCCTTCTCCCGTACAGGACTCGAAGCAGCGGGGTCTCGGAGGCCTATTGTCCCGGCTCGCGGTGCACGCCGCAAGACGGGATGGGAAAGATCTAGGTAGCGCAGTGCTCTGGAACTTGAGGCGCAAAGGAATATGCGACGATGTGTTGCAGTGTATCTGAGAAGAGGCAGCCTCCACGCCACGCGGGTTGCGGGAATCTCGCCGCGTCATGGCGTGGCGAGGCGAGCGAGGAGGAGGAGCGCGCGTGTGGAACTCTCTCCTTCTCCTTTTCATCCTTTTACCAAGTGGTAGAAGAGCTCACCTTATAAGCTGGTCCAACTTTCACTCAACTAGCAACGTGGGACTAAACATTTGTCCCAGCTCTTGCCTTGAATGGGCCAAATGGGCCTTTAGGATTTCAGAAATTTATTGACATATAATAAATGGGCTGGCCTATTTAGGCAAAAAATCCAACAATTTTAACCCGTATACTTGTGGACTCGATTTAGTCCAAGCGCATATTTACCATCGAATTTAAACCGGCATGGATGACACGTGGACACGGGTACTTGCATGTGGCCTAAAAACTCTGAAGCTCACCCCGACCATGGCTCCCTTGTCGCCGCCCCCGTGCGCCCCGCGCGCGAGCCCGTCGAGCCGACGTGCCGCTCCTCTCTGCCTCCCCGTCGCCAGACGCCGCCCTGCTCCGGCCGCACGAGCTCTCCGTCCCGCATCGCAAGCAAGCCGCCGCCGCCGCCGTCGGTCCTGTTTTCCTCGTGGGTTGGCCACGGGACGACCACGACCCCTGCCGTCTCTGCCTGCCGACCTGGTGCTTTCCTTTATTTCTGTTTGCTAGTTTCAGTGGGCACGTGAGGTGCTGAGATGAAATATACATGGTGCATACTAAAAACCCGAAGAGAATGCCTCGATTAGATCGGCTCCGACGAGCCACCACGCATCACTGACCCAATATTGTCCACGGAATTCCAAGGTCTTCATGGATCGATCGATCGGATGGCAACCTGAAGCGAGTATAAGGACTGTTACGGTATTTAACATTACATAGATTTCACTAGCCACCTCCACCCGGCGGCCGTCGAGGCGCGCGTGGCACGATGCTTGCATGAACTGTACTCCCTTCATACCAGTTTATTGGTCTAATATGGAGTCCAAAAAATATGTTTGACTATAAATTTGACCAACGAAATATGAATTATATGTTACAAAAATTATATTATTGGAAAGAGCTTTTAAATATCAATCTAATGGTATAATTTTATTGACATATATATAACTTATGTTTTATTAATAAATGTTATGTTCAATTTTTTTTAAACCCTGTGTTAGTCCAATAAATCGATATGGAGGTAGTAGCATGTTCGACCGATGGCCGTCCATATTAATACTAACACTCCCCGTTGGTATTCTTATTGCAATGGTTGGTTTATCGAGACAGATGGAGCATTAACTAACGATTTATTCAGAAATTTTAGAAGCTGCCAATCCACCGCGGTCGATCGGATGGCAACCCTGCAAGCACGGAGTACGGTAGCCCGATCGATCCATCATCCGGCCATCATTGCCCGCAATCGTATGTTTTCTCGCAGCCCCGGGAGTAGGCTTGTCCTCGTGCAGCGCAGTGGGGATCGCACGCCGGCTTGTCCGCGTGCTTGATGCTGCTGTAGCCAATGCCGTCGCCCCCCAGGAGGTTGGCCGCCCAGCTCAGGTCCGGCGCCACCTCGTACACCACCTGCCTCTTCAGCGTCGCCCGCGCCGTGTGGAGACTAGCGCTGGCCCTCGTTCCCGCCTCTGCGGCGTGACTGATGACGACCTGACCACCGTACGTGCCGATTGCCGCAGAGGCGGACGCCGCGAGGAGAAGGGCGGCGGAGAAGAGGAGCACGCCGGCCGGCCTGATCCCGTGCATTGTACTACCGTGTGTATATGCTGGTCTCGTGATCGATGGACAATGTTTGGTGCTTGGTGCGTGCTTGATATATACTACTAGTACTACTTGTGCAAGCTAAAACAAATCGTGTGCTTACAGTTTACTCCCAAGAAGTGGTGCAGGGGTCCCTCGCGTACCAAGAAAACGGTGGGTCGTCAATCGGAGTAGCACGCTTGTTTCATAAAAATATCAATCGGAGGAGCACGTATCAGAGTGAAGCGTTTTTTAAGACGATAGAACTTTGCACGCATAACTTGCTGAAAAATAACACATACGAAATACTAATCAATCATGCTCTGAAACGAGGATGTTGGTCTCAGATGTGAAGGATCCGGCTTTATTCACTCACTTTGTCGATAGGATGCGGTGGATTGGTTTTAAGACAACACGGACACTACAAGAAAACTAAGACGTCGACGGCCGGCCGGCTACCCGACGGCCAAATGTCCGGGCCGTCGGTGGAGCTGCCTTTCCTGGCCAGCTGACAGCCCGGTCGTAGGGACGGCCGTCGGCGTAGATGACGGTGCCGAGGGTAGTCGTCGGCATAGCGTGACCGTCGGCGTAGCAGAGATGGTTGTGCCAACGGTGGACCTCGGCGTAGGTACAGCCCTCGGCATAGGCCCAGTTTAGACACGGCGACGAAAACGGCGTTAGACAGACAGGCCGTGCCGACGGTCGGCATAGCTCTTTGAATTTTTTGTTTGGTCTGAGCCGACGGCTAGGCCGTTGGCGTAGGCCTCCAGATTTTTTTTCCTTTTATCTTATTATTTTTTTGAAAAATCATAACTAAATTATTCTAATTTAGAAAAATACATATAATATATTAAAATGTGCAAAAAAATAAGATCTATCTATCTACACTCAAATATTACCTATTTATAAAAAATTAAGTGAAACATAAAACATTATATATAGTTTAAAACGGGCATTATAATTTCAAAACGATCCAAACAACGTGAAACCTTCGCGTGGTGTCATATTATGTGACATAGTTAGAAGGAAAAATATCAAACTTGGTATATTGATTATGTTTTAAAAAATCTTCACAAAATGACATATCTCGTTCGAGGTTTCTTGGCTTTTGGGTCAAATGACCAATGTTATGACTAGAATGAAGGCATAGTTTGTGATAATATGTCCATATTATTCATAAGTGTGCATCATGGGATGACGAACAATATTTTAGGAGAAAGTTTTCCTTTTCGTCGCACCAAAAAGCCGTTTTCCATTTTCTGAGTATAAAAACAGATGGTTTTGTGAAGCAACCACCAAATGGCTAATTCAAAATACTACCGTCACATTTTTCAAAAATACTAGACCACCTTACATGGATAATTTCATAACAGGGGATATCAAACATTTTCGTCTATCCCTGGTGAAAAAGACAAATTCCCGCCGAATCGGTAGGAAGTGAGTCAGATATGAACTAGAGGTACATGATGATTTTTTACAAAAATCATTTTTAGGTTCAAAATATGTTATTTCATCATAGATCCACTTCAAGTTTAGCGAGTATCAGCCCCGAGCTAAGAATCTTCATGCCCGCCATTTGACAAAGTTTAACGATAGTTTAAACATACATTATAAATTCAAAAACGATCCAAACAACGTGAAACCTTCAAGTGGTGTCATATTATGTGACATAGTTAAAAGTAAAAATATCAAACTTGGTATATTGATTATGTCTCAAAAAACCTTCACAAAATGACCTATCTCGTTCGAGGTTTCTTGGTTTTCGGGTCAAATAACAAATGTTATGGCCAGAATGAAAGCATATTTTATGATAATGTGTCCATATTGTGCATAAGTGTGCATCATGGGATGGCAAACAATATTTCAGGAGGAACTTTTCCTTTTCGTCGCACCAAAAAGCCGTTTTCTATTTTCTGAGTGCAAAAAACGGATGGTTTTGTGAAGCAACCAACAAATGGCTAATTCAAAATACCACCGTCACATTTTTCAAAAATACTAGACCACCTTACATGGATAATGTCATAACAGGGTAATCTCAAACATTTCCGTCTATCCCTGGTGAAAAAGACAAATTCCCGCCGAATCAGTAGGAAGTGGGTCAGATATGAACTACAGGTACATGATCGGATGCTCATGATTTTTTAAAAAAATCATTTTTATGTTTAGAATATGTTATTTAATCATAGATCCACTTCAAGTTTAGCGAGTCTCAGCCCTGAGCTAAGAATCTTCATGCCCGCCCTTCGACAAAGTTTAACGATAGCTTAAAACGGGCATTATAAATTCAAAAACGATCCAAACAACGTGAAACTTTTGCATGGTGTCATATTATGTCACATAGTTACAAGTAAAAATATCGAACTTGGTATATTGATTATGTCTCAAAAAGCCCTTCACAAAATGACCTATCTCGTTCCAGGTTTCTTGGCTTTCGAGTCAAATGACCAATGTTATGGCTAGAATGAAGGCATAGTTTGTGATAATGTGTCTATATTGTGCATAAGTGTGCATCATGGGATGGCGAACAATGTTTTAGGAGGAAGTTTTCTTTTTCATCGCACTAAAAATCCGTTTTCCATTTTCCGAATGCAAAAAACGGATGGTTTTGTGAAGCAACCACCAAATGGATAATTCAAAATACTACCATCACATTTAAAATTTTTTCTAGACCACCTTACATGGATAATGTCATAACAGGGGGATCTCAAACATTCCCGTCTATCCCTGGTGAAAAAGACAAATTCCTGCTGAATCGGTAGGAAGTGGGTCAGATATGAACTACATGTGCATGATCGGATGCTCATGATTTTTTACATAAATCATTTTTAGTTTCAAAATATGTTATTCTATCATAGATCCACTTCAAGTTTAGCGAGTCTCAGCCCCGAGCTAAGAATCTTCATGCCCGCCCTTCAACAAAGTTTAACGATAGTTTAAAATGGGCATTATAAATTCAAAAACTCTAAACAATGTGAAACCTTCGCGCGGTGTCATATTATGTGACATAGTTAGAAGAAAAATATCAAACTTGGTATATTTATTATGTCTCAAAAAAACCTTCACAAAATTACCTATCTCGTTCGAGGTTTCTTGGCTTTTGGGTCAAATGAACAATGTTATGACTAGAATGAAGGCATAGTTTGTGATAATATGTCCATATTGTATATAGGTGTGCATCATGGGATGGAGAACAGTGTTTCAGGAGGAAGTTTTCCTTTTCGTCGCACCAAAAAGGCGATTTTTTTTAAATAATACGAATTAATTATTTAATTTGAGTTCTATTATGCGTTTTTTCGAAATTCCAGATCTAGTGCTTTGTCGGCCTGGGCCAGACCGACTGGGCCAATCGGCCAGGCCCTGGCCGACTGCATGTGGCACCATGCAGTCGGCCAGGGCCTGGCCGATTGGCCCAGTCGGTCTGGCCCAGGCCGATTAGTGCAATCGGCCAGACCTAGACCGATTGCCTAATCGTCCTGCCCCTGGCAAAATCCTGCATGATCAATGCAGCCCTAATCTTCCGCCGCGCCGATTTTGTCGCCAATCCTTCGCGCCGATTTTTTCTGCCATCACGCCGATTTTCCCGCCAGTACTTCCCTCCCTTTGTTCCCGCCTCTACTTCCCTCCCTTTGTTCCCGCCACTACTTCCCGCCCTTTTTTCCCGCCACTACTTCCCACCTTTTTTTCTCGCCTATTCGCTTCGGTGCCTCTATAAATCCGGGCAACTAGATGTATCCTTTACCAGTTCTTCTCTTCCTCCTCTTACTCTCTCATTTCCCTCCTCTCCTCTGGCTCTCGCATTTTCCTCCCCTCCTCTCCACTATGACCGACGCTTCTCCCTGGCCTGTAGATATGTCCATTGGGCTTTTCTTCATAGCCAGAACTGTTGAGATAGGCGATAAACCAGCCGACTGGGATACGTTGGTATCGAACCATGATGCTCTCGTTACACTTGGTAAGTCACTTTATCTAAGAGGGTGGAAACTGAAGACCCCAAATCAGGTACGAGCAGAGCTTCTCAGGATCAAGGCAAGGTGGGACAAGCTCACCTTCAAGAGTGAAGCTCGCATGATGGAGGTGGCTAATGCACCTTGGTCCTGGATAGAAGATAGCGAAGATGAGGATGATATCTTCATGCCGCCACCCGTTGGAAGCAAGGCAAGAGCTGAGTGGGACAAGAGGCAGGAGAAGAAGAAAGAGCAGGCCAAGAAGAGTCAAGCTGACATGACGAAGCAGGCTGTGGCACGTAGGGCCTGCATAGAAGAGAGCGAAGATGAGGATGATATCTTCATGCCGCCACCCGTTGGAAGCAAGGCGAGAGCTGAGTGGGACAAGAGGCAGGAGAAGAAGAAAGAGCAGGCCAAGAAGAGCAAGTGCGAGGGATCGTCCAAGGGAAAGGGCGAGGCATCATCGAAGGGAAAGGGAAAGGCATCATGCTAGGGATTGATAGGACTCTTATTTATGTACCGCAAGTTATGTTGAACTGTGTTGCAAGTTATGTTGAACTATGTTGCAATAAAAATCGTGAAATGATAGAATGATGTCTCATATATAGGTAGATGTCTCATGCATAGATAGACATGTCTCATACATAGATAAATATATGTCTCATACATAGATAAATATATGTCTCAGCGACGTCGTCTGCCGCTACGCTCGGGTGGTGGGTTAGGAGGCGTCGTCCAAGTGAACCTGTGGGGCGGCCGAACCTGTCGGGGAGGAATCACCGACCCGTGCTCATCGTACTGAGTCTCCTGTGTGGGGTCAGGTGCAGGAGTCTGGAAAATGTTCAGCCAACTGCTCTGCGTCATGAAATCCTGAGTGCTATGATCAACGTCCTGATCAGTCCAGGCGGATCCGGACACAGACGACTGATAGCCAGGCATAGACCCCTGCATTCCGAATGCTCCTGCACATAAAAACAAAGTATGTAAGAACTTGACATGAAATGAGCCTCGACGCTTGTCTTGTAAGACACATACCCTGTGGCTGTGGCTGTGGGTGAAACCCGTAGTTTGGCATGGGAGGGTGACCCCAAGGCTCCTGCTGCTGGTGCTGCCACGACGGACCTCCATCGTGCAAAGGTGGCTGCTGCTGCCAACAATCGAAAGAAGACTGCTGATGCCACGTAGAACCTCCAGCCTGGTCTGGGGGGGAGGTCTCGGAGCCGTCTGTGGTGTAAGCCGTGGACGGGGAGCCTGTCGTAGGGGCGAGGGTGGCTGCTGCTGCTGGTGGTGCGTCGAGTGCCGCGGAGGACGCAGTGGTGCCGGGTGGTGAGCAATGTCCGAAGGGCGGGTGCACGTGATAACCCCGTAGATACGTCGTATCTTCTCCTCCAGGCGACTCAGCCAGGTCTCCTGGTCCTGCCGGTGAATAAGTAGGGGTCCGGACGAAAGAGAGCGTCTGTACTCAGCACTCTCCGTCTCAAGATCGACTAACAGCTGTGCCTGCAAGAGACACCACAAGGTTCGCCATATATAGATGGAAAACTATGTAATAAGTAGGTGCATTAGATGAAGAACATACCGCGTGTTGTCTGCTGCTCACAGTCGACTGGCTCGGATAACTATCCCAAGTAGCAGCGCCCGTCATCTCCTCTGGGTGAGATTGCTGCGTGATGCGTAGTCGTGTGGCGCTCATGTAGCTATCCAAGTACCTGTTGAACTCTTCCATATCAAACGCGTCGTTCGAGTCCCAGACTCGGGTTGTAGCGGTGTCCCACTCTTGAACGTACACCCCAACCCTGTGTAGCCAACCCATGGCGGTCTTGCTACTTCCCTTCCTCGACAACCTAACATTTAACATGGTTAGTGTCATGTCAATAAATCATGTTAATATGGAAGTAATGTGTAAATGAAACATACGTGTGTACGACTGAAGGAATGGTGCTCTCCGTAGGACGAGGATCAGCCAGCTGGCGAAGACCAAACTGCCTCATTACTCTATGTAGGCTCATCTCCTCTGCCTGCATGTCGAAGATGATCTTCGATTTTGTGAGCCAATACGGCTCGTCCCTGGCGCATAGTAAAGACATTTGTGCGGCGTCCCCATCCCTCTGGAATCTAGCAGTGACAGCTTCATTACCGTAGGGCTCCCACATCACCGAACTCGCTAGCAGTACGTCAAACTGCTCGGACAGTGCGGGGTAGCAACCCCTCACCTGAGTGTGAGAAACGCGTCTCTGCGAATAATAATTTGTTAGCTCCATGCATAGGTTATGTCAACTAAATAATGAATGTAACAAGTAACTATGCACATACCTGGCGATGTGTCCAAACTGAACCGAAAGTAGGCAAGTCAATGTGGTCTGGATCTGGATCCAACAGTCCAGTCAGAGGGTCACCCAAAGTAGCTGTTGGGTAAGGCGTCTCAACCATAACGTCCGGCCGGCCGATAGGAAACCGCTCCCAGGACCAAAGCTGCAACAGTAGTGGGCATCCAAGCAGGCCTGACTTCGGCGCCCTCCGTTGGCAACCACTGCACATACCTCGATACGTGGCCGCTAAGACCACAGAACCCCAACTCCTCTGTATAATCATGTCAGCGCTAGTTGCATTGGCGATCTCCAATGCGATAGGGATGTAGCGAGCGGTGATAGTGGTGACATGGTTCTCGGTGAACATCACCTTACCGAGAAGCCAAAGTATGTATGCCTCCAAGGACCGAGTGATTTGTGCCTCTGTCAATTGAGTCTCTGGATAGCCTAACTGTTGGATCTGCATTAATGAAATATGGTTCGATAAGTAACCAGTAGCCAGTAATGTGTAGCAAACAGATGAAAAAGAAGTTAGCAAACACACCTGACATCCTAGTAACCAGTCGAACTTGGGCCCGTGTTCTTCATACTCCAATGGTCTAGTAATACCCTGGAATCGCCGTGCCATATCCTGTTGCCAACCCGCCGGTGCCTGTAGCGGTCCAATGGGCTGTCCAGCCAAAGGAAGTCCCAACAGGCATGACACGTCCTGGAGAGTAGGAGCCATCTCTCCCCAGCGAAAGTGAAAAGTGTGGGTCTCGGGCCTCCAACGGTCGACCAAGCATGTGAGCAACGAGTGGTCATATAGTAGGCGTGTAGAGTCTGCAGTGCCCTCAACCAAGCGAACAAAAGGTAAAAGCCCAGCCCACTTCAACCTGCATGACCAAAAACGTGATCAATCATGTATTGCAACCCAAAAATACTCATATAATTCATATAATTCATGATTAAATCGTACCTAGGAACCCAAGCGGGGTGTATCCTCCAGTTAACATTCGGTGTGCGAGTGACCAAAGGCTCAAGTGAGTGGGGGTCATCCTCCAAAATTCTAGCCCGATGCTTCTTTTCAATGTCTGGATCGAGCAACCTGTATCTTCTCGCCATTTCTGAACAATTTAAAAATTAACATAAGCAGTTGCATATTACAACATAAAACATAGTTCGCCACATATTACAACATAAAACATAGTTCGCCACATATTACAACATAAAACATAGTTCGACACATATTACAACATAAAACATAGTTCGCCACATATTACAACATAAAACATAGTTCGCCACATATTACAACATCAAACATAGTTCGCCACATAGTTTCACCCGCGTCCTCTACCTCTTCGACCTCGCGCACCCCGTCCTCGCGTATGTGTGCCGCCTGTACCGAAAGTGGGACAATGAGTATCCCTGTGACCAAATTCATTGCATAGAAAACACTGCCGAGTTGGGCCGCCAGCTTCTGATTCGTCCATGTCATTCCGGATGCGTCTACACTGGCGTCTTCCTCTGCTTGTTCGCATTAGAGCAGGGTGTGGGATGTACTGCCTTTCACCAGGGTTCACGGTGTTGAAATTACCCATTACTCGAAATCCTGACATCTCACCCGTCGAAGTATTGACCACAGATTCTTTCAGGTAGTAGGGAGACACGAACGATATGGCGTCCAACCCTAGCTGCCGACAAGCAGCAAGCACATGAGAGCAAGGCAGGTGAAGCAACTTTGGTTTGTTGCAGGTGCACTCGCAGGTTGGCCATTGCTCATTACCTATCTTCACCTCATGCGTTCTCAGTTCATTACCACACCCAAACTTATCGGTGGCTAGCCGCACCTCAAACCTTCTGTCCTCATTACCTATGCACACGACGGTGTGTGACATACACTTCGCCATCTTCTTATCCATGTACCTCATAACCTTTTCACAGAAGCGGGTGTTCGGATTGTTCATGATATGCATCTGAGCACCCTATCGTCTGGTTCTAAAATATGAAATCGTGCCATACAGAATACCTTCGACTATGGCTGTCAGTGGAAGTGCCCTGTTACCTCTGAGGACAAAGTTATATGACTCAGCTAGGTTTGTAGTCATGACACCATACCTAGCTCCATGTGTATCGTGTAGAAAAGTGTAGGGTTCGTAGCATGGAAAACAAAAAATTTCTATCGCATACAAACAAACAAGCCAAGATCTATCTACTAGATTGTAGCAACGAGTCGATGGAATAACTTACCCTCGAAGATTCCAAAGCGGTTAACGAGAGCAGATTCTCGTGGGTGATGTAGTCGTACTCTTTCCGATCTCAAGATCGCGTAGACGATCCTTCCGGCGCTGCGTTCCGGCAGCGCTCCCGCAGTCGGTCACACGTTCGGTACTCGACGAAGACCTTCCTCTCCCTTGTTCCAGCAGGCAGCGGAGGTTGTAGCACTCTCCTCGTGATTCCGGCAGCACAACAGCGTGGTACCGGAAGTAGAGGGGAGATCCCGCAGGGCTTCGCCTTAAGCCGGTGCGAGTATGGTGAAGTATGAGAGAGGCTATTAGTGGTCTAGTAATTAGACACACCAATTAGAAGGCTCTAAACCAATTAGAAGGCTCTAAACCGAAGGCTAAAGCAATTAGAAGCTCTAAACCGAAACGGCTCTAAACCGGAGGTAGAAGATAGGAACTTGTGTGTCTAGAGGAGGAGGCCCTGCCCCTCCTTTTATAGGTAGGAGGGGCGGCCAAGGGGAGGGGAGTCCCTCCCCAAGTCGGCTTGGTGGTGCGCCGGCCAAGGGAGGAACCCTCCCCCAATTCGGCCTCCACCAATCCTCCTTCTCCTCTTTCCGAAAACTGGCAGTTTGACTTTTCAAACTAGCCGTTTGACTTTTCAAACTAGGATTTGAATTAACCCTTTATTTTGGACAGCGATGACACTTAGTACATGATGCAATCATACCAACTTTGATACAACACATTCATGTACCCTCCCCCCCGGAGTGCCGGACATTCCGGAACCTTCTAGAACATTCCCGATGAAAACACCGGAATCATTCCCGAACTCCGAAACGGGACTTTCCTTATATGAATCTTATTCTCCGGACCATTCCGGATCACCTCGTGATATCCCGGATCCCATCCGAGACTCCGAACAACATTCGGTCTCTTTCTCATAATACCATAACTACTCAAACAACGTCGAATCCTTAAGTGTGTCTCCCTACGGTTCGTGAATTATGCGGACATGATCGAGACACTTCTCCGAACAATAACCAATAGAGGAATCTGGAAATTCATATGGCTCCCACATATTTCTACGATTACTTTGCGATCGAATGAACCACTTACATACGATACCAATTTCCTTTTGTCTCACGATAGTTTACTTATCCGAGGTTATGATCGTCGGTATCTCTGCATACCTAGTTCAACCTCGTTACTGATAAGTACTCTTTTCTCGTTCCCGTGATATGTGATCCCTTGTGAGCCAGTCACATGCTTGCAAGCTAATTGGATGACATTTCACCGAGAGGGCCCAGAGTATATCTATCCGTCATATGAATGGACAAATCCCACTCTTGATCCATGTGTCTCAACCAATACTTTCCGAACACTTAATGCCACCTTTATAGCCACCCAGTTACGGTGTGGTGTTTGATGTCATCAAAGCATCCATCCGGCAAAGGTGATATGCATGATCTCATGGTCGAAGGAATTAGGTTACTATGTATCAGAAAGCATATAGCAATTGAAGTATTTAAAATGACTTGATCTTTATGCTACGCTTATCTATAGGAGTATGTCCATCACATCATTCTCCTAATGATATGACCCTATTGTTAATAACATCTCTATGTTCATGATCAGGAAACCATGATCATATATTAACCAACAAGCTAGTTTAACAAGAGGCTTTACTAGGGACTCTTTTATGTTTACAAATCACACAAGTATTAATGTTTCCTGTTAATACAATTATAGCATGGTATGTAAACATTTATCATAAGTGTGAAGATATGATAATAACCACTTTATTATTGCCTCTTGGGCATATCTCCAACAGTCTCCCACTTGCACTAGAGTCAATAATCTAGTTTCAAACCTTTGTGTATTCAACACCTATGGCTTTCCGGTTTGTATGTACACGATTGCTAGTGGTCAACTGATCTCCGGATCTGACACTTCCAGGTCCGTGTGTAATTGCATGTCTTTGCGTCTCTATGCATCACTCATTCTCTAATGAGATGGCTTTGTATAAATTTGGTCTTTCGGTGTGACCTTTAGCTCTTTGGGGTTAAAATATGTTGATAATATTGTCGCACAATATATCTTCATAGTATTATCCCACTGTGAACTACACCTAGTTTGATAACAAACTACTTGACACAAATGCCCTCTTTTGCTGCTAAAATAGCAGTCATATACTTAGCCTTTTGTTGTAGTATTTGTCACAATGTCTTAACTTTGGAACTCATCCAAATCCATTATGGAACTCACTTTCCATTATATTGTGCCACCCTTAGTTTAGATTGAGATAAACTTAATTTGTACTTTGTGACAAAACTAGTATCAATGTAGTACTTTTACAATGAACTAACCATCTATTTGTCACTTCTACAAATATTATACTCTTAGTTCTTCCAAAAGATCGTAAGAATATCCTTACTATTGTCCAATGATCATCTTATGAATCATTCTGGTATATGCTCACAACATTTAGAGCATAGGACATATCTGGATTTGTACATATCACAGTATGATTGATATAAATATTCTTTGTGATTTCATACATCAAGTATCAATCTATACTTGATTATTTGTTTCACTCTTCCAAATGTCAATACACTTGAATATATCATCAACATTGAACTCATTCAATCTTTTCTGTGCGACAAGAACCTCTCTTGTAGTTTCTATATTGAACTCATTCAATATCTTGTCTATGTACTTCTGGCACAACCATATTAGCGTATAATCATGCCTAATATTTGGGTTTTGCCTAAGTCTTTCATCGGGATGAAATTCTTAATATGTGTTAATAAAAGATACATTATTTCCAATCAACAATATGTCTCCTACATGATGTATTAGAAATATGTCTTAGCGCTCCCACTTAATTTCTTGCAAATGCAAGCATCTTCATTGTCTCTGATGAATTTAAACTCTTTTAACAATTTCATCATTGTGAAGATTCCAACTCCGCGATGCTTACTTCAACCATTGAAGTTTGATTTAACAAAACCCTATGGACCGTGTCATGCACACGTCCTAGGTAACAATTCTATTAGAAGAACTTGTTTTGTTTATTCAACTACCATATAACAAAATTATATGTAGTGGTTGCTACATTTATCCGTCTAGACTAAATATCACTATGAAAGATCCAATCCTGTCATAGTCAACCTTTGAACATTGTTGTGAACTCTTTCCCAACATGTCGACCATTTCATAGATGTGCAACATCCATGTCTATTTATTTATAGATCCAAACACAACTGTAAGGTCTTACACCTTTCTCGAGGGTCCTTCAAGTTCAAAACTTGATTTTTCGTGTATGGAACTATCACGGATTTTATGGCTTCAAGCCATTAGACGGAGTCAGGGCCCATCATCGCTTCTTTGCATGTAGTCGGTTCATTATTCTCAAATAATGATTCAACCCTCAAATCTTGGTATTTGATTGTTTACTCGACCTACTTGTTTCAATAGAAACTTTGACTATTGTAACCACAACCTTTGAGGCACGTAAGCCATGAGCATTGTTGCTGCCTCCGGAACACTTTTCGGCGCTGCGCAACTTTGATCATATAGCTAAGGTTCCTTTAACCTTATCAAAGTTCTATTGTCCTCCCACTTAACTTTTCACGAAAAATTCCTTCCCAAAGAAACTTGACGTTCTAAGTGACAAACACTTTTGTCTCTGGTGTTATGGAGGAATACTTAACAGTTATTCGAAATAACATACAAAGACAGGTTCATCCGACTTTGGTTACAAACATCTTTCTTATGTATAGCATACCAATGTTTAAGAAAGGACTACTTGGGTTTTATCCCAAACCATAACTTTATATGGTGTCATTTCAACGGATTATGATGAAGCTCTTTTCAGTGAAAAAACGGTAATCTCTAAAGCTTTTAATCTTTAAAATATAATGGCAGTTTTATGAATTATACCTTTTGATCTTACCATGTCAAACAAGGTTTAATTACATATCTCGAACGCTCCATACTCTTATGGTGTTTCGGGAAAATGCAAATCCACGGAACGATTCCTTAAATCTTAGGTATTATGCTAAACTTGTAACTCAAATATCTTCCTTTATGATCTTATCATAAACTATTTATATTCTTGTTACAATGATTTTGCACTTCATGTTGAAAGTCTTTGAACTTTTCAAATGTTTCATACTTCATCCTTATTAAGTAAATATTTATATTCACTCAAATTTTCGGAGAAAGCATATAAAGTTGAAATCCATCGCTCTTGACTACACATAATGGACTTCGTACAACAATATGTACAAGTTCCAATAGGCTAGTCATTCGTTCCCTTTTGGCCTATGAACGAAGTTTTAATTATGTCTAGGAAAGTTTCACAAGCGTCATTTGATCAAAATCAAAAGACTCCAAAATTCCATACACATGGAGTTTCTTCATGTTTTCTTTCCAATACAATTTAAACGGCGATGTCACTTCCTAAGTGATCTTTCAATCAATTTGTCTTTCGACATTTTTAGCACTAGTTTTATGGATGTGATTTCTCCAATGAGATTTGTGAATCATCCATCTTTTATGGATTACGACAATTATTTGAACAACCGTTTTTGTTCTCATAATACCTGATGAAACAAATCTTGAAGGCACACTTTGATGTTTAATGAACAACACAATAACCCTTTATTTGTTCTCGATGAACATCATCACATATTCTTTTGCTAGTTACTTAGGCCATTGTAGTTCATGAATTGTGTTGTTTCGTATGACGATTCACACCAACAAATTCAGTATCAAATACTTAAGAACCACATTGTTTAATAAGCAAAGAATATAGCCATAACATGTATATCATCCATATACTTAAACTGAACAATTCTAGTCTTTTCTTTTCTGCCATATATTTATGAGATTCTCTTTCAGTATTTCCTTTTCTGTTTGAAAGAATCTATCAACATCAATAGTGGAGTCATACATATGACACATAGTCCAAAGCGTGTATAGTTAAATACCAATGTCTTTGGACTTGCACTTTGAAGTAGATCACCATCATCAAATGTTTGGTGTTCTTTCAAATTCCTTTCTTTAGTAATCTCTTGGTGTAGTAAACATTTTACCTACATCAAATATTCATCTTTATCATGGAATCGTCCATGATCAAACTACCTTTAGCTTATAACGATGAATTACGAGTATAATGTTGCTATCCAAAACCTTTTGGAGGATTAGGACAACAAGTGTCTACAACCCTTTGCAAATTCTCATCAAAATATGAGAACATGAACTTTTGCCATATTATACTCTATCATGTTGCAACCAAAACTTTGTTTCAGATATCACAATATCTTCCACACATCATGGTTTCTGAAACAACTCTTTCAGACCCTAGATAACCTTGATATTAAGAGAATCCTTTGAATATCAAGAATCATGGAGACAAACATGATACTTATATACTAACACTTGGAATTGTTACTCTTGATTTAATACTAATTATTAAACTTCATGGAGTAACCGGAACTTACTGAAAGTTTGCAATAGGACTTTTAAACTTTAGATTAACACTTCAAAACAATACGATACCAGTTCGTAAAGTAACTAACCAGAATTCTATAGTTCTATCATCTCAATTATAACTAAGCGTAAGGTGGTAAACGGATGCCAATGACTACAACAACTATGCAAATTCACTTTGATTTAGTTTATGATAAATTGAGTTCTAATTAATAATTAAATTAATCTAGGTGAACTCTCACTCAAAACAATATCCCTCACATTGTTTTAGTGATCACACGAACCAAATCCACCACATCAAAACCGATCATCACGAGAGTTGACATAGCTTCAATGGCGAACAATCAACATGTTCATCATATCTCCTATATGACTCATGCTTTACCTTTCGGTGATCCGTGTTCCTGAGACCATGTCTGTACATGCTAGGCTCGTCAAGATCAAACCTTAGCTTCCGCATGAGCAAATCTGGCTTGCTCACGTTGTATACACTTGCGGAATCTAACACACCCGATCATCACGTGGTGCTTCGAAACAACAAGTTTTAGCAACGGTGCCAACTAAGGGTGAACACTTTATGACTTGAAATTCATGTGCATGAGGGATCATCTTATAATGCTACCGTCGTCTACTAAGCAATACAAGATGCATAAAGGATTAACATCACATGCAATTCATAATATGTGATATGATATGGCCTTTCTTCTTGTGCTTCCGATCTCCATCTTCAAGCACGAACATGATCTCCATCATCACCAGCATTGCATCAAGGTCAATGACGCTGCTCCATGGTTGTCGTCCACCGGCTTCAACTATTACAACTACTTTAAATAGACACGCGGGTCTTAACAGAAATTAAAGACAACCATATGGCTCCTGCCGGTTGCCGACTTACAATAAGGAACATTGCATACATCATATATAATCACAATCATGGCCATATCACATCACTGCACACCCCTTGCAAAACAAAGTTAGACGCCTCTACTTTCTTTGCATATTTTACGTGGTTTGGGGCTTTCAATAAGTGTCGTTCTAACTTACGAACAAGAACCACAACATTGATACTAGTATTGTTAATCACCCGTTGTAAATTGAATCTTAACTATGCTAGGAGAAACAGGCACCCGCAAAGCCACTTATGCAATACAAGTTGCATGTCAAGCGTGGAGCAAGTCTCATGAACGATGTCATGTAAGGTTAGCCCGGGCCGCTTCATCCCAACATACCGCAAGATGCAAAGTACACAAGAAGCAATTGACAATAAAAGCATCAACGCCCATAATGACCATTGTGTTCTACTCGTGCAACAGATCTACATATAGACACGGCTCTGATACCACTGTAGGGTTCGTAGCATGGAAAACAAAAAATTTCTATCGCATACAAACAAACAAGCCAAGATCTATCTACTAGATTGTAGCAACGAGTCGATGGAATAACTTACCCTCGAAGATTCCAAAGCGGTTAACGAGAGCAGATTCTCGTGGGTGATGTAGTCGTACTCTTTCCGATCTCAAGATCGCGTAGACGATCCTTCCGGCGCTGCGTTCCGGCAGCGCTCCCGCAGTCGGTCACACGTTCGGTACTCGACGAAGACCTTCCTCTCCCTTGTTCCAGCAGGCAGCGGAGGTTGTAGCACTCTCCTCGTGATTCCGGCAGCACAACGGCGTGGTACCGGAAGTAGAGGGGAGATCCCGCAGGGCTTCGCCTTAAGCCGATGCGAGTATGGTGAAGTATGAGAGAGGCTATTAGTGGTCTAGTAATTAGACACACCAATTAGAAGGCTCTAAACCAATTAGAAGGCTCTAAACCGAAGGCTAAAGCAATTAGAAGCTCTAAACCGAAACGGCTCTAAACCGGAGGTAGAAGATAGGAACTTGTGTGTCTAGAGGAGGAGGCCCTGCCCCTCCTTTTATAGGTGGGAGGGGCGGCCAAGGGGAGGGGAGTCCCTCCCCAAGTCGGCTTGGTGGTGCGCCGGCCAAGGGAGGAACCCTCCCCCAATTCGGCCTCCACCAATCCTCCTTCTCCTCTTTCCGAAAACTGGCAGTTTGACTTTTCAAACTAGGATTTGAATTAACCCTTTATTTTGGACAGCGATGACACTTAGTACATGATGCAATCATACCAACTTTGATACAACACATTCATGTACCCTCCCCCCCGGAGTGCCGGACATTCCGGAACCTTCTAGAACATTCCCGATGAAAACACCGGAATCATTCCCGAACTCCGAAACGGGACTTTCCTTATATGAATCTTATTCTCCGGACCATTCCAGATCACCTCGTGATATCCCGGATCCCATCCGAGACTCCGAACAACATTCGGTCTCTTTCTCATAATACCATAACTACTCAAACAACGTCAAATCCTTAAGTGTGTCTCCCTACGGTTCGTGAATTATGCGGACATGATCGAGACACTTCTTCGAACAATAACCAATAGAGGAATCTGGAAATTCATATGGCTCCCACATATTTCTACGATTACTTTGCGATCGAATGAACCACTTACATACGATACCAATTTCCTTTTGTCTCACGATAGTTTACTTATCCGAGGTTATGATCGTCGGTATCTCTGCATACCTAGTTCAACCTCGTTACTGATAAGTACTCTTTTCTCGTTCCCGTGATATGTGATCCCTTGTGAGCCAGTCACATGCTTGCAAGCTAATTGGATGACATTTCACCGAGAGGGCCCAGAGTATATCTATCCGTCATATGAATGGACAAATCCCACTCTTGATCCATGTGTCTCAACCAATACTTTTTGAACACTTAATGCCACCTTTATAGCCACCCAGTTACGGTGTGGTGTTTGATGTCATCAAAGCATCCATCCGGCAAAGGTGATATGCATGATCTCATGGTCGAAGGAATTAGGTTACTATGTATCAGAAAGCATATAGCAATTGAACTATTTAAAATGACTTGATCTTTATGCTACGCTTATCTATAGGAGTATGTCCATCACATCATTCTCCTAATGATATGACCCTGTTGTTAATAACATCTCTATGTTCATGATCAGGAAACCATGATCATATATTAACCAACAAGCTAGTTTAACAAGAGGCTTTACTAGGGACTCTTTTATGTTTACAAATCACACAAGTATTAATGTTTCCTGTTAATACAATTATAGCATGGTATGTAAACATTTATCATAAGTGTGAAGATATGATAATAACCACTTTATTATTGCCTCTTGGGCATATCTCCAACACAAAGACCACCTCTCCAAAGGCTCGTGCTCTATCCACTGTTGGAAGTTCTTGATCGATCTGCCAAGCCTTCTTCTTGTACCAGGTGGATCAAATCCAGGCAAGTCACAAAGCCCTACAGGATCTTCCTCCACAGGGGCAGCTCCAGTAGCTTGATGTGCAGCTACTGCTGCTTGATGTGCAGCTACGGCTGCGTTTTGCGCAGCTTTCCTTGCCCTCACATGTTTCTGAGTAAATTCATCGAGCTTTGCACGTATGAAATCGTGCTTCCATTCTTGGTTCTGCTTGCACAACTTTTTGAATAGATTCATGAGGTTCTTGTTTCTGAACTGTGAGAAGAAATTAGCACCCAAATGGCGCATGCACCATCGGCTTTGCATGTCAAGCCAAGGTGTTTGCTCTTCTGGCTCTGGCTGTGTCAGCCGTTTTACGGCATTGAGTATACCTGCATGCCTATCATGAATGATGCACACATTGGGCTTGTCTTTCACAACTGCTATTTTGAGCTGCCTGAAGAACCATGTCCAACTTTCAGTGTTTTCGCCCTCCACGAAAGCAAATGCGAGTGGGACAATCTGATTGTTGCCGTCTTGACCAATGGCGGTAAGGATCTGACCGTTGTACTTGCCAGTTAGAAAAGTACCGTCTACACATATCACTGGACGACAATAAGTGAAAGCTTGGATGCATACAACAAAAGAGAAGAACACTCGATGAAGCACCTTCACGGATGGATCCTCGGGTATCACATAATATTGTATGTCGACATAGGTGCCTGGGTTTCTATCCTGCAGTGTCTGAAGTTGTCGGACCACGGAGTCATACGCGTCTCTAAACGAACCAAACCTCTCCTCAAGAGCCCTTTGCTTTGCCCTCCAAGCCTTGCCATACGAAATGGAGTACTTAAACCAGGTCTTTACTTTCTTCTATATACTGGGTACTGTCAAGGCTTTGCACTCTACTAAGTCCGTGTAAAGCAGCCGAGCTAGAAGTGTGGAGGAGAGGTTAAGATGATCTTTAGGAACATTGTGTAGCTTACATGTGTGCTGCACATAGTCGCTCACCAACCAAGTTGTGTCATACGCAGGGACATAGGCATGCACCCTGCCTGGACAATTTATATCCACGCATTCCATTGTCAAGTATTTCTTAGAGGACACGGTTGTTTTCAAAACCCTGTGTGTTGACATTGCCCAAGCAATGACTGCATCTTGCAAATGTTGCTTGTCTTGATATCTGGCACCCTGGGCAATTCTGTTGCTGTGATATTCCCACGCAGAATCATGACCATCATCAACGGTCATTCCAGTTGACATGTTTTGATTCCATGAAGCAGGAATCGGCATGTCCTCTCCACCACTGCCTTCTCCATTAGAATCATCAGGGTCATCAGAATCACCACTCTCGCCACCCATGTAATCCTCCTCTTCCATCATGTTCTGCATGCCTCCATCTTCCTCGTCCGCATCTGCCTCTTCACTATAGTCTTCTCCACCTCCGGCCTGACTGCTCTGCCCCGATTCATAACCACCGCCTCCAGCACTGGACATAGAGTACATCCCGTAACTTGAATCAGCACTATGGCGTGAAACATGTCCACCATCGATCTCCTTCAAGACAGGAAGCACTAATGCACGAGGGTTTACATGCCTATCTTCGTAGCCTTTTAACCACTTAAACCAGTCTCTGTCTGTATCTACATGCCTTAAAGTCCAGAAAATATTTTTTCTTGACTTTGTCCATAATGCTTGCACGCTGACGGTGTACGTCTCGATGTTATAGCCTAAACATCCTGTCAACCATTCCTTCAACTGACTAACACTCCATGTTTGAGGGGCAGTCAAATCTAACTGTGTACACATAAACTCCAAGATCTGCTCCAAAGTCATTTGTTCGAACATTCCCATGACCGTAATAAAATACGGACTTCACTAAATTGGTCATCTCTGCTGACATAAAATAAACAACCTAATCAATTATTTATCGACAACGCGTATAACTTTGGGCAATGCTTGCAAATATTCTAAAAAATATGATATTATTGCTACCGGTCAAATATTGCTACTAATCCACCGGCCAAATTTTTGTGCCTAACCCATCGGTCAAATATTGCTACTAATCCACCGGCCAAATTTTTACTAATCAACTAGCCAAATATTCTAATAGACTAACCATACGACGAACGTACGTAACCATATACAATATCCATTGATTATCGAGGGATTAGAGTTTACCCTTGAAGCGAGAGAAGCTACCACCAACACAGCTCGAACACTGCTCCACCACCACAGCTCCACCACTATTGCCATTGCTTCACCACAGCTCCACCACCGTTCCTCCAACAAACCAACACCAAATTAAGCCATGAGCTAACCAATCCGTAGATCGGGCTTCAACTCCCTCTCTAATCGATTTGGATTGAATTTTTTGTGGTCAAATCGAGCAAAATCTGAGAAAAACTATGGCTAGAAACGAAGAACACGAGGGGAGAGAGAGAGGCAGGCGAGCAGGTCGCGTGGAGAAGAAGACCGCGCCTGCCCGCGCGGCGCGGCGTCGCCCTTATCTGCCCCCAGTCGGCGTGGGCCTGGCCGATTGGGCAGTCGGCCTGCGCCTGGCCGACTGGTCCCGTCGACCGTTGTGGGTCCCGCGGCCCCACTGGCCGACCTGTTGTCAGCTGGCTGCTGGACGATTGCAATGCAGTCGGCCAGGGCCTGGCCGATTGGCCCAGTCGGCTTGCCCCTGGCCGACAAAGCACTAGATCTGGCATTTCGAAAAAACGCATAACAGAACTCAAATTAAATAATTAATTCGTATTATTTAAAAAAAATTCGCACCAAAAAGCCGTTTCCATTTTTTGAGTGCAAAAAACAGACGGTTTTATGAAGCAACCATCAAATGGCTAATTCAAAATACTACCGTCACATTTAAAAAAAAATACTATATAGCCTTACATGGATAATTTCATAACAGGAGGATCTCAAACATTTCCATCTATTTCTGGTGAAAAAGACAAATTCCTGCCGAATCGGTAGTAAGTGGGTCAGATATGAACTATAGGTATATGATCAGATGCTCATGATTTTTTACAAAAATCATTTTTTGGTTCAAAATATGTTATTTTATCATAGATTCACTTCAAGTTTAGCGAGTATCAGCCCCGAGCTAAGAATCTTCATGTCCGCCATTCGACAAAGTTTACCGATAGTTTAAAACGGGCATTATAAATTCAAAAACGATCCAAACAACGTGAAACCTTCAAGTGGTATATTGATTATAGTTAGAAGAAAAAATATCAAACTTGGTATATTGATTATGTCTCAAAAAACCTTCACAAAATGACATATCTTATTCGAGTGTTTTTGGCTTTCGGGTCAAATGACCAATGTTATGGTTAGAATGAAGGCATAGTTTGTGATAATGTGTCTATATTGTGCTTAAGTGTGCATCATAGGATGGCGAACAATGTTTCAGGAGGAAGTTTTCCTTTTCGTCGCACCAAAAAGCCGTTTTCCATTTTCCGAGTGCAAAAAACGGACGGTGTTGTGAAGCAACCATCAAATGGATAATTCAAAATACTACCGTCACATTTTTCAAAAATACTAGACTACCTTACATGGATAATGTCATAACAGGGGGATCTCAAACATTTCCGTCTATCCCTGGTGAAAAAGACATATTCCTGCCGAATCGATATGAAGTGGGTCAGATATAAACTACAGGTACATGATCGGATGCTCATGATTTTTAAAAAAATTATTTTTAGGTTCAAAATATGTTGTTTCATTATAGATTCACTTCAAGTTTAGTGAGTCTCAGCCCCGAGCTAAGAATTTTTATGTGTGCCGTTTTAAACGGGCAAATGAAATTATGATAAGAATTACGGCATAGTTTGTGATAAGTTGATATTGATATCATATTTGGATTCCTCTAATTTTTCTAATCAATTTAGAGACATTATTTGCCGAATTCCGATTTACATATTTAAAGATATTAATTATTCCATATAAAATAAAAAATACAAAAAAAATAAAATCATTTTATTTTTATTTAAATTCAATAATATTTTTACTTATTCATTGTTGTTTACTTAAATAATTGGTTGTAGTTTCAAAAAATACAACCATTTAACATGATGATATAAGAGTTAATGATATCATAGTATTGACAACAATGTGTAAATTGCTTTGCGGGAAGAGATTATGAAGGAACGAGGAAGTTAAACGTGCTAGAACTGGAGTAGTGCTGGGATGGGTGACCGACCGAGAACTTTGACTAAGACTGCAATTTAACCAATTATTAACTATAAATAGTGTTAAAATGATTAAAGCGAGAGATTAAAGAGTTAGACAATTCGAAGATTTAAAAAAATAAAATTAAATAATTAATAATAATAATAATTTTAGGCTATGCCGACGGCTAGACCGTCGGCGTAGCTCCATTCCTGTGCCGACGACCAGGCCGTCGGCGTAGCTCCAGGCTGGACAGTTATCGAAGACGACCGTTAACTAACACGCGGGACCCGCTAGAAGACGCTATGCCGAGGGGGGAGGGCTGTGCCAATGGCCACGGAGCCGTGTCGACGAGAACGTACGCCGAAAGGGCTACGCTGACTGCCACAGTCGGCACGGCCCGTGCCAACGGCAATTTGGCACTATGCCGACGACAGCCGGCCGTCGGCGTAGCAAATCTTTTTTTTAGTGGGAGACGACCCCAGTCAACGTGTCATATCAACAGGTGTCTTCATGACTCAGAAACCTTCATTGGCGATGATGTTTTTTTTTGGATTTGGAAAGCTCGGCGTCTCTTTTAGCATGCATCTGGGCGTCGGTGAGGGTTGGCGAAGACAGTTGGTCGGCGAGTGCATGAAATCCTACAGATCATTCCGTATTTTTTATCCTAAATTTATAAAGTTTTCAGGACAATTGTTTTCTCCTGGTATATCTTTGACTTTTTCATGGTTTGTTCATGTAATTTTCTATTAATAAAATATATGGTCGATAAAAAAAAAGGCTCCGTTAGAAAAGAGACGGCTGCCACAAAGTGCATCCAAGCGCACCAAAGTCGTGTCCCATAGTGATAGGAATTTGCTCATAATTAAGTGCAAGTAAATTGCACGTTCTTCGCCATGTCTCGCCTATATTTGATTGATTTGGATTTCTCCGTCACAGTGATGAGATTTTGGTGTAAATTGCATGTACAACGCCTTCCTTTTCCTGCGCTTGTACAATTTTATTACTATCTTCAATCTATAATAAATGTTGTTGATTTAATAGTATTATACTAAATCAGCGACATCTATTATGGATCATTGGGTGTACAGTAAAAAAGCAGCTCTCTTAGCCCTGTGGAAAAAAAACACAATACTCCTATGTATAGTATTTTGAAAGCAAGGAACTGAGACGGCAGGGACTTGAGGTGCTGAGACGCAAGAGGGCTAGCTAAATATCTTGCCACGCTCACCCGAATTTTTAGCTCTAAATAATGGGATCCCTTAAATTAAGTAGAGTTTTATTTAGGGATAAATTAAGTAGAGTTGTGTCACCATCTCAGGGGCGGACCCAGAGAAACTTTAAACATCTCCAACACACACGATATATCGGCCGTGCACTATATTAACTGCCGATATATAGCATCGTAAGCAAAAATGTTCCTCCACCATGCGCGCTATCCGCGAAGGCGTTGCAAAAAATTTTGGACGCGCTGCGTTCTGTACTATCTGGAGCGCCATATGTGATGCATCCGCTGCAGAGCGCGACATCTTTTCCCACGCGCGCCCAGCTCCAACGGCAGGAAATTTCACCCCACGCCCGCGCCTTCTTTTTCCCTACTTGCGTCGTCGCCGAGCGATTTCGCCCCCGCCCCCGCTCGACTTCGCCGCCGCGCCGTAGTTCCGCCTCCCCCGCACCTCCTCCCGGCGCCTCCGTCGCTGCCACCACCGATGGGCACAAGGCCCGCGCTACTGATGGCACCACGCCTTCCTCCTCTTGCTAGCGACGCGCTTGAAATGGATCGTATGGGCACCTAGAGGGGGGTGAATAGGTGCTAACCAATTTTTAATACTTTTTTCAATTTTAGGCTTGACATAAAGTAAATTCTCTAGATATGCAACTACAAGAATTTCCCTATATGCAACCCTAACTACTAAGCACGTAAAGAGAGGAGTGAAGGAACCGTAGTGGAGCACGCGGAGACACATGGATTTGTTTTACCGCAGTGACTTCCTTGTTAAGGGAAGTACATCTGCGTTGGAGGGGTGGGCGGTTTTAAGACCACCACGCCACAATAGGCCTCACCCTATTCTCCGATGGATCTCGCCACGAGAGGCCTGATCCACCTTCTCCACTATTGGATCCATTCGAGGCGGGAACCGGTGCCTTTTACAACGCTACCGGGGCACACACCCACAACTGAATTGGGGGCTCCCGAGATGACAACAAGCTGTCACAAGAACAAGGTTTATCAATATAAACAAAACAAGGATCTAAGTATTTGCAAGAAATACTAGATCAGTGATTCTCCAAATGAATGGAGAGGAGATGAAGCGCTTGATTGCTGATGATGAATATCAAGTTCTCCTCCTTCGATTACCCAAGGGACGGGGCCTTTGGGTGGATCTAGGTGGATCTCTCTTGGATGAAGGTTGCAGATCAGATCTTGTCTTTTTCGAATGAATCAAGAGATCTGGCAGGAGGGGAAGGAAAGCTTAAATACCCCCTCCCCAGATCTGGCCGTTGAGAAGCTTTGGGGGCGGATTATCCGCCCCCACTAGGGGAGGATTATCCGCCCCCTGGGGAAACTCCGCCCCAAGGGAGGATTTTTCGGGAGAAACTCCGCCCCCTCTCTGGGGCTGGCGCCTGCGTGACTTGGTGAAGATCTTGGGGCGAGCGGATAATCCGGCCCCCTCCTGGGACGGATTATCCGGCCAAGCCGAAAAGTCCGGCCAACACTCCGTCCCCTCTCTGGGGCTTGCGTCTTGGCGGTGAGCAAGGGGGCGGACTATCCGCCCCCTCCTGAGGGGCGGATTATCCGGCCTGGCCGGAAAATCCGGCCAAAACTCCGCCCCCCTTCTGGGGCTTGCGCCTGCTTGGGAAGAGGGAGGGGCGGATAATCCGCCCCCCAAAGGCAGATACTTTTCCCTTTTTTCTTAGAGACAACTGCAGCACTTCAACACACATTAAATAATCCTTGATATTATTATCTAACACACAAAACATTAGGGATTAAGAAATGTTCTTTCAATATCCCCCTTTTTGGTGTTAGATGACAATATTAGAATTTGCAATGAAACCGGCTAACGCCGCCTTAAAATGAAAGATGCTCCCCCTAGATGTGTGCATATTTAAAATTTGCATTTGAATACAAATACACACACTAGAGAGAACACAACTTTCATAGTCAAAGACAATTGAAACAAGGTGGTTGGGAGACAAGGTCATACCACCGGGATGTGACTATAGCCAAAGAAAATAATTAGCTTGATATCCTCCAAGCACATCCCAACAATATTGATGGATACATTAGATAATCCCATGATTTCATATGCCATCAAATATGCTCCATAGATAAATCTAAAATTCCATGGGATCCACAATAGATAAATCCAGAATTCCATGAATACCAAACATAGTACCAAACATAGTGGAGGACGACATAATCTTACATAATCCAAGCACAAATAGCAAATAAGTTCACGCTAAAAAGAGCACAAGTAAGCAAATAAAAACAACGGAAAGACAAGTGCTTGCGCCCAACCCTTGCAAATCCACGTGACCTAATAGAACTACTTCTCCCCCTTTGGCATCGAAACGCCAAAAAGGAAGAAGAGCGATGCTAACGCCCCTAAAGATCACTCCTCCTCATCCTCGTCATAGTCATTCCCGTCTCCTTCCTCTTCATCATATTCATCATCATCGTCATCAGCTGGAGGAGTGGGTGCCCGCGGTGGTGGTGGAAAGAGGCAACTCTCGAGCTCGTCGTAGTTGATCCCTGAAGTGTTCCACTGAGCATACGGTTCCGGAGCAGTGGGAGGAGGTGGATGGCCCGTGGCACCTGAGACATGGTGAAGAATAAGCTGCTGAGTGTGATCTCTCTCATGATCCCTGCGGTACGTCTCATATTGGCCCTTGTGAGTGTTAATGCCCATGCAAAGAATGTGTCGCTGGAACCAAGTGAGCTGCTTAACCTCGCATGCCATTGGGGACACCGCGGAACGACGACCACTAGCCCGTGCATCACACATGAAGGACTCCGGGGCAGTGGAAGGTTGATGGGTCTTCTGAGCCTTGTTGTTGATTTTCTTGGGCTTGTGAACACTGTCCAAAGCAGTGCCAAAATCCTCAAGGGGCAACATATGCTTGATGAGCAACATAATGAAAGGAGCATAAGGAATAGAGAGCCTGTTGATCATATCATCCGTCATCTCATGATAAATGTAGTCCGTGGCATCCAGTTTGTAACCTGTGGCTGATCCAGAGTTAGTGGCACACTCGTGAGCAAAAGCAAGGAGAGGAACCAGGTGGCCACAGATCTTGTCATTGTTGCCACCACTAGGAGCGATGCAGTCCCTAAATATGCCAACAAGGGAGGCATACAAGGGAGAGAGTCCAGCGAAAGTACCAGCAATACCATCAGAAGTAAGGCAAGGGGCAAGCACAGTGTCCTTGGATGGCTTCAGTGGAGAAATGATGCAATGGCCAGAAGGAGTGTCACGACCATGGAACGCATGCCCAAGAAACTGCCCAAAGACGCAGAAGTCGGACTGAATCATTGTAGTCCCGGTCATCCACTTCATAGTGCGGCGCTCATCACCGCAAATCACAAGTGTCGAGAAAAACTACAGCACCACGGATGAGTCATAGTTGCATTGAATGGTCATAAGGTGGTGGAGCCCCATCTTGTTGGTCACATCCAATGCCTCAAGGAGCCTTGCCTTGGATTGAGCCTCAGTCAAGTTGATGGGGTGCATGGGGCGAATCCTGAGGGTGGCATACACGTCATCATGAATAGCCCGAAAGTGGGCATTCCAAAACATAGAGTCCTCGGGGGGGGGGGGGGCATCATTGTCAGCCTCATCATAGTAATCAGTCTGGCGAATGGAGTGTAGCATCCCATTTGTCTAACAACTGTAATGCTACTTGGTCTAGTAATATAATGGCTACTCTCTACTTATAATTGTTGCATCATCATCATATCATGCTCATGTCATCATGCCACCTTGCATTTGGGCATCATACAAACCCTTTTGTTTTGGTTCTTATCTCATATGCATTATTATTTGTATTTTCCTCTTGATATTGTATTTGGATCTTGATATATTGTTAAATGCCCAAGTTGAGTTGGGGGCATATCTTTTAATCAACTCCACCACCTTTCTTTCACCACTTTACAATTCCACCATCCCATTATCCATGAGCTTGTAATTATTTTTCTTTTGGGGTTTAATCAAGCTCATGAGAGATAGGGTGGGACCAATCCTACCAGTTCTTTTGCTTGACCCTTACTCCAACTTTGGAGGATGCAAATAAATAAATTCCATGGGATATTATTTTGTCTTCACAAGATAAAACCTAGCAATTAATGCATTTGCATGGGCCATGCAACCATCACCAACTTTGGTCATATTTTGGTTCTATTTGAATCTGGGAGTGGATCATCTCCTTCTATATCTTTTTCCCTCACCTTCCTCTCTTTTCACCTCCCCATGCATGCTCCATTGCTTGCCAACATGCATTATGGATGCATTGCATGGCACATGCAATATGGGCACCATCTACCCCCCTTTACCTCTATTTTTGTTTTGGTGTTGTTTGGATTTTAACTAAAGGGGTGTGATCAATTGTTTGGGACAACAAAATAATCAAACCTAGCTAACCCTAATTCTAATCCACTCTCACGCCACACCTCACCTACCCCCTCTCTCTTAATCTAACCCTAAACCCTACCCCCTCTTAAACCATCCCCCATCCATGCATGATCATGTGGGCATGCCCAAACCCTAAACCTCCCCTCTCTCTTTTCATCTCAAAACCATAGCCACCCTTCCCCTAGGCCGAGCCAACTTTTCCTTCTCCCTTCCTCTCTCCTAGCTACCCCAACCCTGGTTCCAACCTAACCGAGGCTCCCTACCCGAGCCCCCTCTAACCCTAGCTTCTAATCCTAGCCCCACCCGAGCGCCTCCCCTCTTCCCTCTTCTCTCTTCTCTCTCTGCCGGCGTGCCCCACCCCGAGCTCCCTCCTCCCTGGCCCACCTGGCAGCCCCCCAGCACCCCCTTCCCCTGCCTGGCCCCATGCCGATCACGTGAGGAAGGTGGCAAAAGGTGGCCGACGCCACCTTCCCCTCCCCCACGCCATCCACACGTCCCCCATCCTTATCTACTCCCTCCCAACCCTCTGTCCTCTCCCAGATCTCCCCAGAGGCCCTGCCTCGCCTCCCCTCTTCTCCCTCCTTCTCCACTGCCACCATCCTCCGACGCCGGCCACCACCGTCGGCTCCCTCTCATCCACATCGATCCAGGAGGCGGGCGAGGAGCTAGGGTTGTCGAGGAAGCCCGCAACGTCCCTCTGCTTCGCCCTGCACGCTCCAGCGAGGAGGAGGAGCCCTGGAACCGAAGGTCACCGCCACCACCCGACGCAAACCCTAGCCGCTGGTGCGCCATCCTCGCCGACGATCGCGACCACCCCGAGCCCCGTCGACCACACCAACGGCCCCGCGGTGAGTTCCCGAACCCCCTAGACATGCCCCTGTCCTTCTTCGTTTCCTATCGGCGACGATCGTTATGTCGAACACGTTGCGTGCGCCGGCGGCGTTGTCATCTGCTCGTCGCTGCGTCTCGCATACACCTTACCTGAGCCGCGCGTCCCTTCCTGACAGCAACCCCACCCCACCGCACTGGTTGCCGCCTCAGCGTGCGCGCCAGCGACCTGGGTTCGAGCCTCGCCCGCGCCGCGCGTCCGCTGTCGCGAGCGTCGTTAGTTTCGTCAGTACCAGGAAGAAAAACAGTAGTGTGGCCATCTTGCAGATACCCCCCCCCCCACCTTTTTGCTCCTCAACCCGTGACCCTTAGGACCCACCTGTCTGTGCCTCTGCCTTTTTGTAAAAAGGCTCCCGTGCTTTTGGGGAATCAACCCGCGGTCCCCGGCTCCTCCACGTGGCACGCCCCGGCTGGCGCGCCCGCGTGTGGCCCCGAGCCTGCCGTGGCCCCACCTGTCATGCACGTGGGCTAGCTGAGCCGCGGTGGCCACAAGATTTTCTGCGCGCGTGGCCCTGTGCTAGCCCTGTCCCCACCTGTCAGTGTCTGTGGTTAGAAAAGAGTGAGTAACAAAAGGTTTTTGGTTTGTCTGTTTTTATTCAAATCTATTTCAAATTAATTCAAATTCAAATTTAAATCAGATTTTAATAACTTTTAAAATACCAATCCAAATTATACTTATGATATATGTTTCTTAATCAGAAAAATGTGCGGATTTCAAATATGCCATCCAAAATATGTTTTGCACACTTAAAATTTCAAGTTGATTTAAATTACAATAAAATGCCCCTAGACCTTAATAAATTAATAACTTTTGTTTTATAACTCCGAATTTGACAAATGATATGTCTAAAATGATCAGCTGGACGAGACCTTTCTGTTTATGCTATCCATGACTTAAATTGCAGCATGCATCATACAAATATAATGTAAACAGTAACTATTATGAGGATAAAATGTGGCCAAAACTCAATAAAATGTTTATTTCTTGTATTCTACACCACACCCATGCCATGCTACATTATTGCCATGCAACTTGTGCATCATTCATCATGGCATGATTGTTTGCTTGTCGCATTTAATTCATATGCTTGTGCACTTTATTTATGTTGGCCCTTGTTTGTTTGGTTCTTCTTCGAATAGACGCTGAGCAGAGGATATATCAAGAAAACCAGGAGCACTACCCAGATCCGTCTCTCGCTTCAACTGAGCTGACAGGCAAGCACTACCACATGCTTGCATACATACAGTACCTATTGCCTCTATCTTATTCTTGCATCATTGAGTCGCGATTGCATTAAACTGAATCCCAAGTATTGCATAGCTTTTACTTTTAAACCCCACCAAGCTTGTCCCTCTATCCCATGAGCCATAACTACAGGAGTTGTTTGAGCCATGCGAGTCATAGAACAGCATGTGTAGGGTATGTGAGTGTCTGTTGGATAACGAGGTACTTAAACAACTTAACCTGAGTAGTAATGGGATAACTAATGAAAGTGGCACCGGTGAGCAATATCTGCTATTTGGTTTTTCCTGCTCATTTGTGTCCCGTAGGACCCCGAGTACTTGATTCCTGTTCCTTGATTATTCGCGCTATCCACATCCGGGAGGCTTATGGGACCCCCCCTGAGCCAGAGCTTGATTCCGTCTTATTTCTTGGGGCCACAAACTAGTTTGAGGTTTTATTTACTATCATGTACTTATGACATGCCTTACTGCTTTATTACGATTGTGCGAGGAGCACCCGTACTGTTTAGGATCGGGACACGTTTTCGCGGTGTCGACAATCCCAGTTTTGGGTTCCCAGTCGTTCACTGCCGTCCACCCAAACCTCGGGTTCGTCTCGGAGTCAGCTAACTTCGTTGCGGGTGTACTCCAAGGGGTGGCCCCCTGAAATATTTCTGAATCCTGTGATTGCTTTGTCGTGAAGGCCTCGTTGGGTTTTGATTTGGTTTTTCCGAGGTTGATCGAGTGTGTGTTGCTATTTGTGCACCCCTGCAGGGTAAAACTTTCTGAAAGCCGTGTCCGCGGTTATGGACGACTTGGAGCACAGTTTCTCGATCATAGACAAGTATAACTAAAGTACCGCTTTTAATTTGACTAAGTAACTGACTAGTAAATAGTGCAACACTCATGGAATGGTTAATAAAACTGCCAACGGATGGGGGGTTGTTCGTCCGCTTCCTCGTTGGTAAGCGAGGAGGAGGATGGATCTGATGGTATTACCGTTATAACTGTTGTCATTAATTCACGGACATCCGTCTATCTTTGGTTAGGCGGATGGTTAGCGAGTATCTATAGAACTGTTAGGGTTTATCTTTTGTTGCAATTGCGTCACCCTAGGTTGTGCCCCCTTTAGAGGCATAAAGACTTGCTGAGTACCCCTAGGGTCTCACACGATAAATTATTGGTTCAGATGAACAGGTACACTCGCAGGATGGATACTGGGTGGAGGAGGCTGATGATGTGGGCAACGATCGTTCGGTGTAGAGATTCCGGGAACGGGGATCCGTGAGATCTGTGGGCGGGATGTGCTTATTTCTGGGCATCTTATGCCGATTTGCTTCTTATCCGTACTCGAATCTTGTTTGCCGCTTCCGCCTGAAACTCTGATGTGTGATGTATGAGGAAATATCCTAAATTATTATATCTATCTAGGTCATTTGAATCTTGCCGTATGGCGTTGCTATATTTCCTTTCTTCTTAGATGGAATGGCTCTGATGTACTCTTGTATGGTGGCTTGTATACATACTCATTTGTGTATGTAGTTGATCCCTTCGCCTGCCGATTACGCCGCCCGTACTTGTCCCGATGATTGGAAATGGTTGGGACGGCCGAAAGGTCTACCTGTGAGTGGCATTTGGGCCCCACCATACTATTTCAACCATTTCCGCTCATCCAGGCTTGTATCTAGGAGCGTAATTCACCGAGGTAGTTACATGGAGGCATACTGAATACTGTCCATAGCCTTGTAATTGGGCCGAGACTGTTTGCCCTTGCGAGATGCGGTCCTCTTAGGTTTCTTTCCTGTCTCTGCCATCCGTTTAGCCTCTCTTGCTGCTCTGCTGACTTCGGTTTCGTCAATGAACTTCCCTTCTGCAGTGGGCTTGAGATAACGGGAACGGGAATGACGGGAGAAGGTATTGGTCGGCTTGGAACCACCTGTGAAAAGCATTAGAGGGATAGCATGGATATAAGCATACACACAAGTCCAGGAGAAAACAATAGAAAGAGTAGCAAAGCAATCCATAAACCAATGATGTGCATTGCAGGAGTCAGGACCAAACGAGACCAGAGTTCAATCTCTAGGCCGGATTATCCGGCCCTGGCAGAGGCGGATAATCCGCCCCCTGCAGAAATTTTCTGGATTGGCCCAGATCTACCATGGCAAAACAGATCGGGCACTAGGGTTGCAATTCTACTGATTCTAGCATGTAAGGAACAACACCAAGGATCTTCTACAACGAGATTTCCACCAAATAAAATGCATCACATACAAAAGGAGAGAGATGAGGGAGTTACCCTCACTTATTGGAGGAAAATTGCGGAGGAGAAGATACCCGGAGGCGAGGTGAAGAAGATCCGGGGAGAGCCTAGAGAATCCGGTGGTCAAATCGACTCTGGGAGGGGCGGAGGCTTCGGCGGCGGCTGGGGGCTGAGGGAGGGTTGGAGGAGGAATGGCTGCTCTGTTTGAGCCTGTCCTCCCCGACCCTGCCTTTAACAGGCAGAATTCGCCCGGGACGGATAATCCGCCCCCACTTAGGGCGGATAGTCCGCCCCCCTCTGAAAATTCTGTTAATTACAGATTCAGGCCGGAGCAACTTAGCAAAACCCCTCGATGGTGTATAGAGGACTTGTGTGCAAGAATAGATGGTTCATGGAGGGAAAGAAGGGCTTGGGTTGAGAGCAACAGACTGATATGGTACTACACACCCAAATTTGCAAGAATCAAATCAAACAAGAGCCAAAATTGAGTGTGTTTTCCATAAGAACAAGAGATATGCAAGAAAATCCAAAGAGACCCATTAGAAACCAACTCTTCTCTAGGAAGAGGGCGGTGGCCGAAGCCACCATGTTGGAGCGCATGGCATGACACCACGAAGATGTATCTTGAGTTCAAAACCAATGCTTATCGATGACCCACATATCACAAAATGTATTAAGGGAAATGATTTTACTTTCTTTCGGCATTATGGGGGGAGGGTTGGCCCAATCAATTAGAACCACACTCCCCCTATGTCTATGCCCGCATCTAAACCAAATACATGAATAAGAGCAGGTGAGTGTGCAAGAGTAGTCAAGCCAAGCTCCTTGAATCTATTATATTTAGCTCATTCCTCAAATAACAAAATCTTGCTTCATCAAGGGGCTTCGTGAAAATATCAGCAAGTTGGTTCTTCATGCTCACAAAGGATAGGGCAATATCACCACGAGCAACATGATCCCGAATGAAGTGATTGCGAATCTCTATATGTTTTGTTCTTGTATGCTACACGGGATTGTAAGCAATTTTGATAGCACTTTAATTGTCACATAATAGAGGCACTTTGTCACAATTGACACCATATTCCTTTAAAGTTTGTCTCATCCATAAAAATTGAGTACAAGCACTTGCAGCAGCAACATATTCAGCTTCGGCGGTTGAGAGTGAACTACAATTCGGTTTCTTTGAAGACCAACACATAGAGACCTGCCCAAGAATTGACATGCACCAGAGGTTGATTCCTTATCATCTTTGTCACCAGCCCAATCTCAATCAATGTAACCACATAGAGAGAAACTTGAACCCTTGGGATACCATAACCCAAAATTTGGGGAATGAACCAAATATCTGAAGATTCGTTTGACCGCTACTAAGTGGCTTTCTTTAGGAGCGGCCTGGTACCTTGCACGCACTCCTACACTTAACACGATATCGGGCCTAGATGCGCAAAGGTAAAGGAGAGAGCCGATCATGGATCGGTATACCTTTTGATCCACGTCTTTACTCTTGGGATTGAGCTCAAGATGACACTTTGTTTGCATTGGAGTAGCAACGCCATTGAGATCCGTCATCTTGAACCTTTTGAGCATGTCTTGGATGTACTTAGCTTGATTAATAAAGGTTCCCTCTCTAAGTTGTTTGATCTCGAGTCCAAGAAAGAACCTCAACTCACCCATCATTGACATCTCAAACCTGTCAGTCATAAGCTTTGAAAATTCATCGTTAAAAGCTTGGTTAGTAGAGCCAAAAATAATGTCATCTACATAAAGTTGGCATACAAAAAGCTCCCCATTGACCTTCTTAGTAAAAAGAGTGGGATCGATTTGCCCAACTTCGAATCCACGGTCTAACAAAAGCTCTTTAAGGTGCTCATACCATGCACGTGGGGCTTGTTTAAGGCCATAGAGCGCCTTATCGAGTTTGTAGACATGGTTCGGAAATTTGGGGTCCTCAAAACCCGGGGGCTGCTTGACGTATACTAACTCATGTAGAGGACCATTAAGAAACACACTCTTAACATCCATTTGCTATAATTTAAAATTATGATGGGATGCATAGGCAAGAAGGATACGAATGGACTCAAGACGAGCCACATGAGCATAAGTCTCGCCAAAATCAATTCCTTTCACTTGAGAGAATCCTTGAGCCACGAGTCTTGATTTATTCCTCACAACAATGCCATTTTCATCTTGTTTGTTCTTGAAGATCCACTTGGTGCCGATAACATTGCGGCAATCCTTGGGTTTCTCTACGAGCTTCCAAAGTTTGTTGCGTTCGAAGTTATTTAATTCTTCATGCATTGCAACCACCCAATCAGGATCTTCAAGAGCATCAAAGACTTTCTTCGGTTCAACCATGGAAATGTGAGCTTGATGATCACAAAAGCTTGCAAGTTTTCTTCTAGTAGACACCCTTCTTCGTAGATCACCAACAACCTTGCCAAGAGTGTGCCCGCTGAGTTCAAGGTTCCGATCAGCACGAGCCTTGCGACGAGCCTCAATGTCCTTATTGTTTCTAGAAGGAGTTGATTCCGTATTTGTATCCTTGTATTGACCACTGCCTTGCACTTGATCTTGATCTGGGTTAACACCAGGAGGTTGCTGTAGAGTTTGTTCTTTAGGGACAGATAATCCGCCCCTTGTAGGGGCCGGACTATCCGTCCTGGGAGATGAAGCACCGGTGCCTTCTTCCCGAGGATGCCTGACGGGAATAGGAGAACCAGAGCCGGATAATCCGCCCTCGGGGGCCGGAGAATCCGGCCTGGGAGCTTCTTGGCTGTTGTCTTCTTCTTCGGATCCCCAGGAACAAGTTGGAGTGCCAGGGGCGAATTGTCCGCCCCTTGGAGGGGGCGGATAGTCCGGCCTGGGACTACCATCTTGTCCAGGAGACTGATGATCTTCAGAAGTTTGCAGTGTCTTCTTCCTCTCAGCTAAACCATTTTGTTGAGGGGTGTACGCAGCGGAATATTGATGTCTAATCCCCTCTTCGCTTAGAAACTCATTCAAATTGTAGTTCTTGAATTCAGAGCCGTTGTCACTTCTTATTGCCAATATAGGGACATTGTGTTGACGCTGAACTTCATTGGCAAAGTCAATGACTGTTTGTTGAGTATCACTCTTTAGTTTGAAGAAATAGACCCATGTATATCTTGAGTAATCATCGACAATGACCAAGCAATATTTCTTCCCACCAAGACTTGCATGAGAAGGAGGACGAAATAAATCCACATGAAGTAATTCCAAGATCCTCTTTGAAGACACAATAGTCTTCCTCTTGTGGGGAGAGTCGTGCATTTTGCCTTCAACACAAGCCCTGCAAACATGATCTTTGGCAAAGGAGACATTGTCTTTTAGTCCAAGGATGTGGCCACCCTTGTGGAGACTTTGCAAAGTTCTCATGTTGACATGGGATAAACGGCGATGCCATAGCCAGCCCACGTCGGCCTTTCCGAATAGACACATCGGACCCGAAGTGGTTTTCCCCGAAAAGTCCACCACATACAGGTCATTTTCGACGTATCCAACGAAAGCGACCTTTAGAGACTTGCTCCACAAGAGTACCACCAAATCATCATCGATAAAAACAACAAAACCAATCTTGTCAAGGGCACGAACAGAAAGAAGGTTGTAACCGAGGGTCTCAACAAGCATGACGTCCACGAGAGAGATATCGTGGGCAACCACAACCTTGCCAAGACCCAATACCTGAGATTTAGACTTATCACCATAGGAGACTGTGATATTATCATGATTTGGACGCATCTCCATGATGATCTCCTTGCTTCCGGTCATATGACTAGTGCATCCACTATCCAGCACCCATTTCGACCCACCGGAAGCATAGCCTTGCAAGAGAATTACTTCTTGGTTTTAGGTGCCCATTTTTCAATGGGTCCTTTTTTGTTAGTAACAAGGGTCTTTGGAACCCAAATAGACCAAGCAATATATTCATCAAAGGGACCGACATAATAAGCATAAATATCGCCATAATCATCACAAAAGAGTTCATAATTAGGATTGTGAGACCCTGCAAAACCAATATTGTTAGTTTTGTCTTTGGAGACATTCTTCTCAGCGGTGCTTGTCTTTGATTGAACATTCTTGGTCTTGTTCTTCTTGTTTTTCCTTTTCTTGGACTTGTTGACATATCCAAGTCCCTCTTTACCATGATTTGACCATTGCTTGCCAAGAACTTCATCAAGAACACCCTTATCCTTCGGAGTGATGTCCTTGACAAAATCTTCTTCCACACTAGCATTTTCCTTGTGACTATATGTTGAGTTGGATGAGCTAGGAACATCATATTTGGCCAATCGACTTTGAAGCTGATCATGTGACTCACTGAGAATGGAGAAATCGTTTTTCAACGCCTTGTGAGCATTGCCAAGTTTCTCCAATTCCTCGGAGAGTCTATCATGAGCAGCCCCAAAGTCAATCTTTTCCTTCTTTTCCTTCTTTGCTTTGGTGACTGCATTGTCACGTTCCTTAACAAGTTTAGCCACAATTTCTTCATGTGACTCTTCAATGGACTCAAGCCTCTCTTCAAGAGAGACCCGAGCTTCTTCTTCTTCCTCAAGGGCATATTTAAGGATGCAATTTCCATTGCATCCCCCCTTTCAATTCTGCCCTTTTCTTCGAGAAGAGCCTCGTTTTGGGCCAGCTGATCCATAAGAGCTTAAAAACGAACTTTGTGTTCACCTTGCAAGTTAGTGTAGAAGTAATCCAAAGCAATAATCTCTTCTTTAACCTTAAGACTAGTAGGATCATCCATGTCAATCATAGCCTTAGGAAAAGAAGAGTTAGAAGTCGTTACCTCGGAGGTTCTTGCCATGAGACAAGTAGCATTCTTGTTGATGATGTTTTCATTCAGAGAGTCGAAGAGAGATGTTGATGTAGATGTGGTGGCTATAGGAGCCACCTCTTGAGAGCTATCGTCCTCGTCCTCATCTTCACTTCCCGATGAATATTCTTCTTGAGCCACTAGAACAATCTTTGGTTGCTTCTTGAAGGGAGCATTCTTCTTTACAAACTGTTTCTTGCGTGGAGCCTTTGAATTGTCCTTGAAAATAAGTCTTCCTCCATTATCTTCCCTAATTTGATATGGAAACTCAGCTACAAAGTTCAGCCGGTCACCACAGTTGAAACATGTTCTCAGCTTGGGACCATTTTCTTTTCTTCCATAGGCTCTACTCTTGCGTTCTAGTTCAGCTTTAGCCTTGGCTGGACCTTTCCAAAAGTTTCTAGCATAAAGAGGCAAGTATTGTCCGTGGATCCTTTTATATCCTCGGGACAGTCCAGACCTTCTATGGCATATTCATCATGATCAATCACAATAGTCTTCAAGGCCACGTTGACCCCCTTTTGCATCCCCACAGCTCGAGCACGAGCATCTTCAGCATTCTTGGCAACCACTTTGAAAGCGACCATTTCTTGCATTACCTCATTGGATGTCATGAGGTGATAGTTATGCCTACCTTGGAGACTTTTCAAATCTGTGGGCTCAAATGGCATAAGAGCACTGACGTACTTGCGCTTGATCCAAGCATCATCAACATGAGCTACACTGTGGTTTCTGAAAGTTGTGGCTATTGCTTTGAGCCTCCTATACATGTCCTCGTGGTATTCACCATCCAACATATAGAATCCTTCAGCTTCGTTGCTCAAAGCATCATATCTATTTCTTCTCATACTTTCATTTCCGATGAAGAGCTCGGTGAGGGCATCCCAAGCTTCCTTAGATGTGCTAAGATGCTGAGTGTGTGGCATGTCTTTGTCACCCACACCAAGCTGTATCATGTGTAGAGCTGTAATGTTGAGTTGGCTATCGACAACTTCTCTCCTTGTGAGATTGTTGGGGTTTCCAACATGAAGACCTTTTTCTATGATTTTCCACAACTCAATGGAGGAACTGCACACATGAGATTTCATCAAAAATTGCCATTAGGTAAAAGTAGATGCAGAAAGTTTGGGTGGATCACCCCTATTATGTATATGTGGGTGAGGGATAGGTGGATCAGGGGAATACACATGAGAAACCTCATTGTATCAATCCTTACCGTTATCCTTTTTCGAGGAGGAGCTGTTGCTAGTGTCATCACCAACCACTTCGTTCTCTTTGGAATCGGTTTTACCCGTTTCCTTGGATTGCGGAGTGGTAGCCTCAGAGTTAGATGGAGGTGATGCTGTGGATGTGGAGAGACGCATTATTAGTTGACGCATCTCTTACATCTTAGCCTCCATTGAACTCACCAAGGTTGTTTCCAACGGCTTGAGATCGTTCATGGTGACTACATCCGGAGCATCACTCCCATCTACCTTGGAACCCATACTTCTCTTAGGTGGTTAAGCCCGAAATAAGATCCGGGGCTCTGATAACAATTGAATTGGATCGTATGGGCACCTAGAGGAGGGGGGGTGAATAGGTGCTAACCAATTTTTAATACTTTTTCAATTTTAGGCTTGACACAAAGTAAATTCTCTAGATATGCAACTACGAGAATTTCCCTATATGCAACCCTAACTACTAAGCACGTAAAGAGAGGAGCGAAGGAACCGTAGTGGACCACGTGGAGACACAGGGATTTGGTTTACCGCAGTTCCTTCATTGTTAAGGGAAGTACATCTGCGTTGGAGGGGTGGGCGGTTATAAGACCACCACGCCACAATAGGCCTCACCCTATTCTCCGATGGATCTCGCCACGAGAGGCCTGATCCACCTTCTCCACTATTGTATCCCTTCGAGGCGGGAACCAGTGCCTTCTACAACGCTACCGGGGCACACACCCACAACTGAATTGGGGGCTCCCGAGATGACAAAAAGCTGTCACAAGAACAAGGTTTATCAATATAAACAAAACAAGGATCTAGGTATTTGCAAGAAATACTAGATCGGTGATTCTCCAAATGAATGGAGAGGAGATGAAGCACTTGATTGCTGATGATGAAGATCAAGTTCTCCTCCTTCGATTCCCCAAGGGACGGGGCCTTTGGGTGGATCTAGGTGGAGCTCTCTTGGATGAAGGTTGCAGATTAGATCTTGTCTTTTTCAAATGAATCAAGAGATCTGGCAGGAGGGGGAAGGCAGGCTTAAATACCCCCTCCCCAGATCTGGCCGTTGAGCAACTTTGGTGGCGGATAATCCGACTATGGGCGGATTATCCGCCCCCGGGGAAACTCCGCCCCAAGGGCTGATTTTCCGGGAGAAACTCCGCTCCTCTCTGGGGCTGGCGCCTGCGTGACTTGGGTGAAGATCTTGGGGGGGGAGGGGGGGATAATCCGGACCCCTCCTGGGGCGGATTATCCGGCCAAGCCGGAAAGTCCCGCCAACACTCCGCCCCCTCTCTAGGGCTTGCGCCTTGGCAGTGAGCAAGGGGGCGGACTATCCGGCCCCCCCTGAGGGGTGGATTATCCGGACTGGCCGGAAAATCCAGCCAAAACTCCGCCCCCTTATGGGGCTTGCGCCTTCTTGGGAAGAGGGATAGGCGGATTATCCGCCCCTGGCGGGGGCAGATTATCCGCCCCCCAAAGGCAGATACCTTTTCCTTTTTTCTTAGAGAGAGCTGCAGCACTTCAACACACATTAAATAATCCTTGATATTGTTATCTAACACACAAAACATTAGGGATTAAGAAATGTTCTTTCAGTGCTCCAGTGGCGACCATGTCGACCTCAAGCCTACTTTCAACATGACGCCGCCAAGATGCTCGCTGGTTTGCTCGCAAGGTATGCGCCTCCAATGGCCGCCAACATTTTTTGTTCGAATTTTTGGCTAAAAGGTATTAGTAAGTCATTTCATATGTATATTTGTAGATTTCATCATATGATTCATCGGACGACGAGTATGATATAGAGGAAGAAGATCAATATTATTGGCATAACGCTCCATTAAGAAGCCAAAAATAGGAGGATCGGTGTTCGGTTAACAGAAGTTGTGGAGAGAAAGAATTGAAGGTCACGAGAAGTTGATGGCGGTCGTATTTCAATGAAAATCCAATATTTCCCGAAAGCTATTTTCGGCGGCATTTTTGGATGAGCATCAACTTGTTCAAGCACAACAGAGGTGATGAAGTATGATCGGTTCTTTGAGCAACGAAGAAATACCGCCGAAGAACTTGGTCATAGCACCTATCAGAAGGTGACTGCCGACTTGCATGTTGGCATATGGTATACCGGCGGAGCAAAGCGACCTTTCATTCCCTTGTTTCCTCGTGGAACCCTCCCCCCACAAGCATCCCCATGCGAAGGGGAGACCAGAAAACGTTGACTCACCTAACTCATTTCTCTCTAGCATCTATGTCTCTTTGAGAAGACTGACTTGTCATTTCAGATCTAGTTGACGATCACTTGGCCATGGGTGAGAGCACTTCCATCATGTGTGTCAAGCGCTTTGCCATAGCAATTGTGAAGGTTTTCGGATCGACATACTTGAGAGCCCCCAATGCTCAAGACATGGCAAGACTTTTGGACTTCAACACTGACCGGGGATTTTCAGGTATGCTTAGCTTAATTGATTGTATGCATTGGAGTTGGAAGAATTGTCCAGCGGCATGGCATGGACAATTTAAAGGGTACAAAAAGGATTCCACTATAGTCCTTGAAACGGTCGCCGATCATGAGACTTGGATATGGCATGCATTTTTGGAATGCCCGGGTCTTGCAATGACATCAATATTGTTTAACGGTTACCATTAATGACAAGACTCGCAATGCGGGAAGGTCCATTGGTGGAGTTTGAAGCAAATGGACACAAGCACAACTATGGCTACTTTATCGCCGACGTCATCTATCCAAGGTGGAAAACATTTGTGAAGCCGGTTATTCAACCATGAGGTAAGAAACAAACCCAATTTCACAGTGCACAAGCGGTGGCTAGGAAAGATGTGGAGAGAGCATTTGGAATTTTGCAAGCCCAATTTGCTATTTTGAGGGGGCCGGCTAGATTTTGGGACCAAGAGTGCCTTTGGTATATGATGACTGCTTGTGGCATTATGCATACCATGATTATAGAGGATGATTGTGGAAAAAATGTGGATCATACCCACTACGAATTGATGGGGGTTCTCGTGCAAGTGAGGAGGTCCGCACATAGGATTGCCCGGTTTATTTCCTCGTATCATTTCATTCGTTCTAACAAAACACATGATGAGCTCCAAAAAGATCTCATGGAAGAATGGTGAAATTGGCATGGACGACAATAGTGCCTACTTATAATTTTCATATTTGTTGTATTGTTGATCCATAAACTTGTTGTATTTGTTGTGAACACTTTGATGTACTTGTTGTATTTGTTGTATACAATTTGATATACTTGTTGTATTTGTTGTGAACAATTTAATATACTTGTTGTATTCTTGGTGCATTTATTCGTGAATTTTTGAAGCTTGTTTGATCTTGTTGAATGTATAGTAGTGTGTGAATGTTGTTTTCTGTCGACGTTGCGCGCTGTATTTTGCATCGTCCGGTGAAGGAGTATTTTTTGCGCCTGCGCTCTCGCTGCAGTTTAGCGCCTCCGGTGAAGAAAAACACTACGCAGCGTGTTGTAAAACTATACGGCGCGGTCGTAGCTATGTTTACAGCGCCAAAATATAGCGCGTCTATTGAAGATGCTCTTATGAGTGGGGACAAACCGAGTGAGTAGGGGCATTTTTTACATAAAATTTACAGAATTTAGTTATTTTAGCATAAAATATAAACAAATAGTATAGAAATTCAAAATATTTAGTGGGGGCCAAGGCCCCCCACTCGGCAATACTTGGGTCTGCCCCTGACCGTCCTACCATCCAGACAGGACACAGATCGTTTGACATATTGCACCCTGATTAGACTCCCACTTCTGGCAGGCTTACATGTCAGCAACTCCACATCAGGTACAGTGTGTTGAGGCATCCCTCCCATTCGGACTGAGATCTGGTGAGGCATGCCACGTTGTGCCCTGAGCCCCTCCATCCGCCGTTCATTGCCATCCAAAGGCCAATGATGCCCAACAACCTAATGTCATCTGTCCGTCCTCACCCAGGCAGACATCAAGCGAGAAACTAGAAAATTGCGTGGACGTTCTCGGGCCCCGGCTATGGGAAGGGAGGAGAGCAAGCTCCGACGTCGGGCACTAAAGAGAAAGGCGATGGAAAGCCCTGCCCACCGACGGGCACCTCCTCCGCGCCCTGATCGATCAGGCTCCTCCACCTTGTGCCTCCTCCGCCCTTTTGTGATGGCGCCATGACCCATGCTTGCTCAATGTGATGGGATGTAAGGGTTAGATTCTGTGGGTAGTTCAGTTTGTCAAGGTCATATATTAGACCTGGTAGACGGGCTATGCAGAAGAACCATTAAATAGAAATTCCGTATTGGTCGGAAGCGAAAATTCTGTTTCTGCGTTTCGTCGAAAAACGTTGTTCTGTTTTAATTTATATTTCCATTCTGCAAAATTCCATTTTCGTTCTTATATTTTCATTTTTCCGCGAAAAAGTTGGAATGTTTCCGCTCAGTTTTTATCACTGTGTAGAACTAAGACATTTGCGCCTAGTTTGGCAACAAAGTTTTTCTAAAACTAAAGTATATAAATACCATAGTATTTTAGTGCCTAGCACATTCAATACTTGTTTTTCTCTTTTTTCAGTTTTAGAAAAAAAGGGTCTAGCCTCTTTCTCAAATACTTTAAAAAAATCATAGTTTTGGACAATACTTCAGTTTTGAAACCATAGTATTTGTTGGATCCAAACACCTCAAAATATTTAATACTTCAGTATTTTTAAAAACCAAAGTATTCTCTAAATACTTTAAAAATACTTTGATACCAAATAGGGCCTTGGTTTTGTTATTATCTCTGTGTATTCGGTCGACCAACTATTGCTGTAACTTTATGCATGGATGCTTTTCACTTATGATTTCCATCAAATTTCTATACTCCCTGTTAAGAATACTAAATACATGCCTAGCCCTTTCCATCAGTTCGAACTTTTGGTCTAGATGGCTAGTGCATGCAATTCAACATGGTATCAGGCCGGCTCCTCAGCCGAACTGATCGCCCGATTTCCCCTTCCCCGACGTCGCGACCGCTCCCTTCCCCACGATCGTCATGGCTACCTCAAGCAGCGCCTCCACGATCCATCTAGGAGAGCCTCCCTCCGAGAAATTGACCCGCTCCAATTATCCTCATTGGCGTGCCCAGGTTCTGCCTGCAATCCGTGGCGCTCAGCTGATGGGTCTCCTCGACGGGACGGATGCGGCTCCGGCGAAAATGCTGGCGGTTCCTCCAGCGGACTCTGACAAGGATCTGACACCGAAGACGGTGCCCAACCCAGCCTATGCGGCTTGTCTCTCCCGAGATCAGGTCGTCCCCAGCTACTTGCTCAAATCGCTCTCCCGTGAGATCCTTACACACGTTCTTCGGATCGAGCACACCACCGGTGTTTGGGCCGCGGTGGAAGAGATGTTCGCCTCTCAAAACCAATCTAAGATCATGAATCTTCGAATTGCTTTGGCGAATACAAAAAGGATCCAATTCCCAACTACTGCGGCGTTCCTATCCATGATGCAGAGTATTGCAGACGAACTAGCTGTTGCGGCGCGACCTGTTCCCGATGATGAGCTTGTGTCCTTCATCCTGGCCGGCCTCGGTCGTGAATACAACTCCCTTGTTGCTGCCCTTGGTGTGATTGCAAACAAACTAACTCTCAGCAAGTTGTTCTCCCATCTTCATGCCTTTGATCAGCGACAGGAGATGCTAAACGGGTCAAATGGTGGAGGTTTTGAGACCTCAGCCAATTCTGTCTCACGTCAATGCGGGCGCCCGCGCCCATCTGGTGGAAATAAAGGTGGCCGTGGAGATTATCGCTATGATGAAAGGCGTCCTGACCGTGGTGATGATAGGTGTGACTATCGCCGCGATGATGATAGGCGTGATGAACGCCGTGATGATCGCCCACCGCCAAGGGCGGGGCGGTGGCCGTGGCACACCTCCAGGAGGGGGGCGCGGTCATGGACAAGGACGTCGCCGTACTACTCCTTGGGTTGACGTCATGTGCCAGATATGCAATAAGGAAGGCCACGTTGCCAAGGATTGTTGGTGGCGCTTTGAGGATGATGACGATGATTCCTATGGTGATAAGGAGGCTCATGGCGCTGCGTATGGTGTTGACACCAACTGGTATTCGGATACCGGTGCTACACACCACGTCACCGGCGAGTTAAACAACCTGACTGTTCGCGACACCTACAAGGGCTACGACAGGGTCAACACTGTTAGCGGACAAGGTATGCCTATTTCCCATGTTGTTCATTCAATTGTTCATAACCCTGTTCAGAATTTTCACCTTCGCAATATTTTGCATGTTCCTAATGCTTCCAAAAATCTCTTATGTGTTCATCGGTTCACTTATGACAACCGCGTCATTATAGAATTTCATCCTCTTTTCTTTTTAATTAAGGATCAGGTCACGCGGAAAGTAATTCATAGAGGACGATGTGTCGGAGGGCTTTACCCCCTAATTTCATCCTTGGTGTCATCACCCCAACCACGGAAGTCTGCGTTTCTCGCCGCCAAGCCCTCTCAAGCAAAGTGGCATAGTCGTCTTGGTCATCCTTCCTTCACCATTTTCAATCAAGTAATTAGTAAAAATAAGCTTCCCTACATTAGAGATTCTAGTATTGAGTCAGTATGTGATTCTTGCCAGCAAGCTAAAAGTCATCAGCTTCCGTATCCCATATCCACTAGTGTTTCTACAGCTCCCCTACAGTTAGTATTTTCTGATGTATGGGTCCTGCTCCCACCTCTGTTGGCAGACATGATTATTATGTAATCTTTTTTGATGACTATAGCAAGTTTACCTGGATATACTTACTTAAAAAAAATCTGATGCCTTTTCTACGTTTGTGAATTTCCAAAAGATTGTTGAGCGTAAAATTAACAAGAAAATCCTCGCCATTCAATCGGATTGGGGAGGCGAGTATGTCAAACTCAATTCCTTCTTTCAACAACAAGGCATCTCTCATCATGTGTCTTGTCCACATGCACATCAGCAAAATGGTGTCGCTGAAAGAAAGCATCGCCACATTGTTGAAGTAGGGCTTGCTCTACTTGCCAATGCACACATGCCTCTCAAATTTTGGGATGAAGCGTTTATGACGGCCACATATCTTATTAATATGCTTCCTAGCAAGGTCATAAATAATGACACACCTATCCATCGTCTTTTTGGTACTCGGCCCGATTATAATTCTCTTCGTGTTTTTGGCTGTGCATGTTGGCCAAATCTTCGCCCGTATAACAAACGTAGTCCTCGCCATAAGGGAGTTAAGTGTCTTGAAGTTTCTACGGGCCAAGTATATGCGTCTCGTGATGTTGTTTTTAATGAAGCTGTTTTTTCTTTCCAAGCTCTTCATCCCAACGCTGGTGCACTTCTTCGCCAACAAATTCTTCTCCTTGACCCGTCTCTTAAAAATTCTAAACATGGCGACGTATCAATTGATGATGTACGCATGGAAAATAATCGTACTACTAACTCTGCTCCCAGTACAGTTGGTATTGTTTTACAGGATACAGCCGAGACTCTGAAAAATAATGGCGAAAATTTGAGAGAAAACAGTGCTTGAATCAGTGAAAACAGCACCCATGAAATATCAGACCAAAGTGACACGGACACAGAACATGGAGACGATTCTCCTTCTAGTTTTTCCCGGGGATCCGCGCGTCAATCAAGCTCTGATTCGTCACGCGTCAGTACCGTCCCGTCCGGCCCCAGCTCTACGCACTCGTCTGCCACGCGCGTGTGCTCGGCTCCCACTCGGTCCTCGCCTCAATCCTCTGCGGCCACGACTCAATCGGCCAGCTCCTCTGCCACAAAATCAACCGCACTGGAGGCTACATGATCACCTGTGCAGACCGATTCCTCCGCAGCGACCACAGATGTCGCGTCCTCTATGGCTGACAGCGACGGGGTGCGTGAATCTTCTCCTGCGCGTCTCCCTGTGGTATCTGCACTTCGTCCGGGTACACGAGCATCAAAAGGGGTACATAGGCCAAAACAATACACTGACGGTACTGTTCGGTGGTGTTTATCAGCGGCAACCGATGAACCTGCTGATCTACAAGCAGCACTCACAAATACAAAGTGGAGAGAGGCCATGAATGAAGAATATGATGCGCTCATAAAAAATATAACATGGAAATTGGTACCTTCCAGTCATGGTACAAATGTCATTGATTGTCGATGGATTTATAAAGTCAAACGAAGAGCTGATGGGTCGATTGATAGATACAAGGCAAGACTTGTAGCTAAGGGCTTCAAGCAAAGGTATGGTATAGACTATGAAGATACCTTCAGTTCTGTTATCAAAATTACCACTGTTCGGCTTGTCCTTGCAATTGCTGTTTCTAGGGGATGGAGTTTGCGATAGTTGATGTAAAGAATGCGTTTTTACATGGTGTTCTTGAGGAGGAGGTTTATATGAGACAACCACCTGATTATGAGGACAAAAGGAGGCAAAATTATGTTTGCAAACTTGACAAGGCCATATATGGACTGAAACAAGCACCTCGAGCATGGTATTCAAGTTTGAGTTCTCAGCTAATTCGCCTTGGCTTTGTTGCATCAAAATCTGATACATCTTTATTCATTTATCACAAGTACAATGTCACCATCTACATGCTCATTTATGTTGATGATATTATAGTGGTTAGCTCATCAAAAGTTGCAACAGATGCTCTGTTAGAAGACTTGAGAAAGCAGTTTGCTTTAAAAGATTTGGGAGATCTTCACTTCTTTTTTGGAATTGAAGTACATAAAACTGGAGATGGACTAGTTCTCTGCCAAGCAAAATATGCAGGAGATGTCCTTGCACGTGTTGGGATGACAAATCGTAAAGGTTCACCTACTCAGTTATCCTCTTTAGAAAAAATTACAGCACATGAAGGAGAATTGTTGGGTCTAGGAGATAGCACCAAATACAGAAGTATGGTATGTGCTCTAAAATATCTTACTCTCATGAGACCTGATATTTCCTTTGCAGTCAATAAAGTTTGTCAGTATTTACATGCTCCCACTACGTTGCATTGGACAGCCGCAAAACGTATTCTAGATACGTTAAGCATACAATTGATCTTGGACTGACATTCAGAAAGTCAGACTCTACTCTTGTTAGTACTTTTTCAGATGCTGACTGGGCAGGATGTATAGATGATCGTCGGTCAACTAGAGGTTTTGCTGTCTTCTTTGGACCTAATCTTATCTCTTGGAGTGCTAAGAAGCAAGCCACAGTCTCTAGATCTAGTACTGAAGCAGAGTATAAATCTATGGCAAATGCAACAACTGAGATAATTTGGATACAGTTACTCCTTAATGAACTTGGAGTCAAGACTATGCAGCCATCGTGTTTGTGGTGCGATAATATGGGTGCAACGTATGTGTCAGCAAATCCTATGTTCTATGCAAGATCCAAACACATTGAGATAGATTTTCATTTTGTTCAAGAGAGAGTTCTCAACAAGGAACTAGAAATTCGATTTGTTCCTTCCAAGGATCAAGTAGCAGATGGGTTCACTAAGCCCCTTCCTGTTCGTAACTTTGGAGAGTTTAAGTATAATCTCAACTTAATTAAAGTTGTGATTAAAAGAGGGTGTTAGATATAGAGTAGTTTTTGGAACGTAGTACGTTTCGTATACAAGTTGTATTTAGGTCCAACTCTTATACGCCTTGCACCGCAACGTGCATATATATAAACTAACGATCCTACAGGCTCGGACTATCCGAGTAGACCAAAACAATCTACCTGATCAATCAATATGGTATCAAAGCCAAGAGGTCTCAAGTTCAAGACCCTCCTCACGCAGTTTAAAAAAAAGATTCTGCGGCCTGCACCGAACCCACGCTAAGGACTAAAATAGCCTAAACGTGAGGGGAAGTGTTAAGAATACTAAATACACGCCTAGCCCTTTTCATCAGTTCGGACTTTTGGTCTAGATGGCTAGTGCATGCAATTCAATACTCCCTCCTGCCCATATTAATTGACTTTGATTTGTCAAATTTTGGATGGACCTATATATTAAATAGTGTCTAGATTCATCCAAATTTTGACAAATCCAAGTCAATTAATATGGGTTGGAGGGAGTAGCTTTTTTTATTCCTATATTTTTCATTACTCCAATCAACCACCTTAAACAACCCTAATTAAATGGAAAATGATACTGTTCCCCCGGGGGATCGCGTCGTCGCGTCCCCTGGGTGCGCGTCCGTTGGATGGAAGCCCATCGTGAGGTACACGATCATTGGCTCCACCAGCCCACGTTGGTAAAAAAAAACTCAACCTTATCTCCTTCTTGATCCCGGTGACTTCGTCTTCTACATCTCCCTGTCCATCTCAAAATCGCAGCCAAGAGCCACCACCACACCGTCTCAATCTCACGCCGCCTCCACCTCATCTGCACCCCGCGCGACTGCCCTGGCTCGCCTCCCTCTCCCTGTGCCGCCTCCGCCAACCTCACGACATCCTCCTCGACAAGGAAGCCATGGTCGCTGCTCGTCCCGTCGTGCCGCCGCTCATCCCCATACTCGCCCGCGCCGCCGTAGCCTTGCCGCGCCTCAGCTCGTCCCCATACGCGCCCGCCTTGCCACAGCCTCGGCGCGCTGTAGCGGCCTCGTCTCGCCTCATCGCTGCTAGAGCGTATGGAGCCACGCGCGGTCGCTGTAGCCTGCGCCGCCCGCCGCTACTTGCGCCGCCGTCTCGTACAGGTCTCTTCGCCAGCGCCTCCGTCCCGCCCACCACCTGCAGGTCGCGCCGCCCTGCCGCCCGCCAGCGCCGCCGCACCGCCCACCAGCTGCAGATCTCGCCGTAGTCGACGGTGGTGCTACCTGTTGCCAGTGGTGGTGCTACAAGAAGCGTCCGATGTTGCTACTTAAGGCAACCCGAGTTGCTACTTGGAGATGCTACCGACGACGAGAGTTGCATTTAGATTTTTTTTGATGTGGTGGGGATTTGCTACATGCATGTATTTATTTTGCTAGAACTGTTTTATGTGTTCGCTACAATATTATAAAAAAATTGCTACATGATGTCCAGCGAAGTAGTTTTTGCTATGGTAGTAAATTTTTTTGCTACAAAGTCCTGGCGATGTCTCTGGCGAAATGGATTTTTTTGCTACATTTTGTATTTTTTTGCTACAATACTTTTTGCTACAGATGAAGGGTCGCGATGCTACTGACCAATAAATGAGTTTTAAGATTTTGCTACAGGCGATGCTACAATAGTAGTAATTTTTTGCTATTTTTGTTCTATATTTTTGCTATAATAGTACAAAGTATTTGCTATGAAATTTTCGATGAAAGTCCCCAGCAAAATTGTTTGCTACGGCAGACACCGATGATGTCTTCGGCGAGGTCGTTCTTTTTGCTACATTAGTACTTTTTTTTTGCTACCGCCGTTTTGCAGTTTTGCTTGCTACCCGGTCTCCGCTGATGTCCACCGGCGAAAGTTTCCAGTGAGTCTCCGGCGAGGTCGGATATGCTAAATTAGCATAACTTTTTTGCTACACGGTCGCCGGCGAGGTCTCCGGCAAAATCTCCGACGAGGTCCAGTCTGTTTTTTTATTTTCTGGACTGAACCGTTTTTTGCTACAATGTAGCAAAAGCGGGACAAATGTAGCAAAAGCATGGCAAATGTAGCAAAAACAGGATTTTGAATCTAAAAAGAAGACACGTGGTTGGCTGGAAACCCGGGAAATAAAAATCTGTCCTAATTAAATTCTGTGTAAGGTAAGGTTTAGATGGAGTAGTGCGCATACATTTTGGGACCGATAGCCAATGGGGACAGCCAACTATATAATTCCTGCACTTCACCTACCCGTCGTGGGAGCCCTTACAAGTTCCATTTAAGCAGCAAGCTAGCACGCGTGAAGTTTCAACCAAACCTAGCAAAACGAGATCATTCGTAAAGGCTAGTTCCTGCTGCATCAAGTTGGTCCATGGCCTTCGTTGATCGTGGGATGCAACAGAAAACAAGAAAAATTGTCCACCCTTCTGAATCACACGCCCATGTGACGACAGCATGCGCCGCTGAAATAACAGTTCACCTGAAAAGATGGAAGCTAACTTCCCTGCGATAATTTTAGGGTTTGGAGCTAATTGGCCTGCCCTTTATTCCTCCACCTTATCGGTAGTGTCGTTTACAATAGAGTAAATTTCAGTTTTTACCCTCTAATTTATCTTTTGTGACATTAATTATCCTATTTAACAAATTTTTATCCAAATTACCCCATTTAGTAAAAGTTTTGCCAACTTTTATCGCTTTTAAGTTTTTATAGCCTTTTAACATGTGAGTCTAGGCTGTCACTGCCAACACATTCTAGGTTTTTTCTCTATTAGATTTTACGCATGAATATGGCTGATTGCATGAGACGAATTGTTTAGTTTTTGAGCCACGCCTACATCATACGTACAGATTGATGAACACATACATACCTCTAATCAGCAATAGGTTGGTCCACGTCAAAAAAATGATAGATTGGTACGGTCCATACATATAGATCATGTAAGTATTCATGGATCCCAAAGATTGATGCGTGTGGTGAATGGTGATGAGACCAGAACAGCTTCTTTAGGTCGGTCATACACTATACTTGAGGGATAAAAAATCTATTAGAAAAATTAACCTAATAAATCCATGTGAGGAAATATTCCTCGTAGTAGACCATACATAGGAATTGGGAGGGCGTTCTATTTTTCTTGCCGGTCCCTGCCCCTGGATCCGAGGCTCAGTCGGCGAAAAGACGCGTCCGTAGTCCTTTTCTCTAGGGAAATTCTATAGGGGGTAAAATTTGGCAAAACTTTCACTAAATGGGATATTTAGGATGAAAATATGCTAAATGGGATAATTAGTGTCAAAAATGATAAACTAGGGGATAAAAATCGAAATTTACTCTTTACAATACATACTGAGGCACTTTTATAGACTCCAAGTTACAGATATTTTTATCGGTTTCCAGTTAGATCTGTCAAACTAACCATACTCATTAATAGTCAGCTATCGAGTCTGATACTATTAATTAATTAGATCCCAAGCATATACGTGTGAGACATGCGCCGAGTTTAAACTCAAATTTAAACTCGCATGCTTTAACAATCCATAGAGTCAATCCTATAGACAACCTGACATTCCACTGTATATTGTTCCTGGATATAATTTCACTATATTCGTATACACTGTGTTCCAGTATAAATGTACCGGCTTTCTTAAATATATTTTCTTTAGTACAATTTCACATTAATTATTCCCTAATAATGTAGTGGACATATACAATATTGTAAGCCAAAAATTCTTACATCTCCAACTTAGCTGAAAATATTTTATCCAACAAAGTGAATTCCCATGATATTAACATGATCAAAAGATGATTTTTGTCCTCGATGAATTCATGTTGCATATAAGCCTTGTGATCCTTGGAGTCATATTATCACAAAGTAACAGGTTATGATGCTCCTTCCACAACTAAGCCTGGGCATTAGGTTTTTCGGTTTTTATGTAATTCGGTAATAGGATATGACACCCAAAATTATATTGGTTTTCTAATTAACCGATAGTTTGGTTAATCAGTAATGGTTCGGTGTTCCAATTTTTACCAATAAGACCAGATGTGACATAAACGGCTGGTCCATGCATGTTATGCAGCAGCTAGGCCAAGCCGAGTCAGCGTGACTAAATAAAACATATGATCTGCAACTGGCATGCAGGAGCTAGCATACGAGTATACGACAAGTCACCGTGACTGCTAAGCACACGCACAAATGCTCTTACGACCTGCAGGCACTAATAAAAATAGCTATATGAAGTAAGATGTAATGGATGGATGTTGCGTGCATTTTGATTCTTTTTTTTCATGCAAGTGCACGGGACTGCAGCTGCCAAGAGTAGGGCTTTGGCCTACTGGGTGCTTTGCTTGTTAGGCTACAAATATCGCAAGAACGAACAATACCTGAGCTCTAAACGAGAAGATTTTGGCATCTCGACAATATTTAGGTTTTCCGGTTTAACTAAGAGGGAAATCCGAAATTATTAATATAGATTCGGTTAATCATATCTACGCACGATATTTTTCTTGGTTAATTCGGTTTCGGTGTTTTCGGTTTCGGTTCCGGTTAATTTGGTTTCGGTGTTTGCTTTCGGTTCCTCTGATGCTTTACACACATCAAAGTTTTCATCTTTTATGGAGATCCTCTTGCCAAAAACAACATCAATATATCCAAGCGTGCAGCTGAAAGTTGTGACCAAAAATATAGTGAATAATTCATGATTCCTTGACATTACGCCATAAGCATTTCCAATGATTCTAGCAATATTTTCAGGTTTCGTCTTACCCTTGCTAATAGTTTCAGCAAGTTTTAGTTACCATGCTAATCAAAATAGCGATAGTTCAAGTGGTATGGTAAGATCAGGTCGCACGAATAATGTTCCAAAGTAATTATTGGATAATAATTTTTCTTCCTTTTTCCTTGGGAGTTTAAACAAAATTCCTCACAGAGGATAATTCCCTTTATCAAAGGTACTTGACAGGTTTGCAGTTTCCATAGAAAACATTTCAAAAAATTCTCTATGTAATTCCACTCCCAACACATAGGAAGCTTTGAAGATACCTTTCATGTGAAAGTTAGAGGATAACCGAGCTTTCACTTCCATCAATGTGATATTTATAAACAATAAGAACATTATTAGCACATATAGTAATAACACAAAACAATTCACACTAACCTTTATATATGATCATCTTCCAAGATTAAGCAAACGGTATGACATGATATAGCATTGATGTAAAGCATGTGCCATGCAAAAGAATTGATCTCTTAAATTAGCAAACCCTGTCTTTATTCTCACTTTCTCTAAATTCCATAGAAGCAAACACTCCCATAGGAGAAACCTTTTCCACAAAGTATAAATATTTCCTTTGTGTAAAGCATTTAACATACTTTGTGTAAAGCATTTAACATCAAGCCTAGAATTGTAATGTCCACTAAGCATGTTGCATTGAAAGGGTAATTGCCCCTATGTGTGGTTTTGGTGATTAATGACAATCCCTATGGACTAATGTTTTCACTGAGTTTTATATGAAGGAATATTCCATAGGTCATGCTAGTAGTCCATGTGTTGGATTCAAGTATGGATGCCATGAAGATAAAGATATACCTTGAGTATTGGCATCAAGATCACCGAGTTAAAGAGAACAATATGATATGATCAAGATCTTGAGAGTGTGATCTCAACAAAAGAATTCAAGATATGGCTCTAAGTCAATGTCATGATAGCCTCATTAGTTGACCTATAATTGACTAAGATTTAGAGCATGTAATCAAATGAAGAGTTCTTTATGTACCTCAAGATATTGAGATGGAGCATGAGAAGATACGGAAGGAAATATGCCCGAGATGCAAAATAAAGTTGTTATTATCGTATTCCAAGTATATGTTAGATGTTTATTTTGCATGCTATAATTTTATCAGAAGGAAACGTTAATACATGTGTGTTTAATAAACAAATAAAGTGTTCCTAATTATGCCTCTCATATAAACTAGCTCATTGATTAACAATATGATTAAGATTTCCTGATCATGGACATTGGATGTTGTTAATAACAAGGTAACAACATTGGTGGAATGATGTGATGAACATTCATCCGAAGTATAGTAATACGATCAAAGTCATTATGTTTAAATTGATATAACATCAATTTAAGTAACTTTAGTCCTTAGACCATGAGATCATGTCAATCAATAACACAGGAAGAGTAGCTCACTACTGCAGAATATGCCATCAGTGACAGGCTTAAAACGCTCATTAGTGACAGGCAAAACGCCTGTCACTGATAACTAGTCACTGATAAGAGGTTACTAGTGACAGGCAAGTGCCTGCCACTAGTATGTGTACTAGTGACAGACATTTGCATGTGCCTGTCACTAGTATGCGTATACCAGGCAATCACAGGTGCGGCCTTGGGGATTTTGTAGTGACAGGCTCATTATCCTGTCTGTCACTGATTTGAATTTCAATAATAATAAAATTAATGTATTTTCCATAAATATTTCAGATAGCACAATAAGATATTATACAAAAATTATGCATTTTCTGAGCAAATACAAAAGGTATAGTATGAAGGTATATATCTTTAATTTACATCACAATTTGGGCTATGATTTGGATGGTACTGGCCCAACATATGGATGTTATTACAATGCGTCAAAAAATAGTAATTTGGAAGACCATAGTGCTAGCCAAAGTTGATCTAAATTGCGCACAAGATGCAACTTCTATTTATACAGCAATAACACACCAGTGAAAATAAACTAGAAAAATGAAAACAACTAGACTAGATAGATACTACTCATAGTTCCATCCGGTTAGTAGTCCCTCTCCGTCTCAATCTTCAATGCACAACATTTGCGTGTGACATCTTCTCATTTGTACAACAAAAACATGTCGTGCACATTGTCATCCAACTATTAGGTCATCCTTGATCGTAAGCTGTTCATTTGCTTATTCTTCATTTGCTACAGGTGTTAATAAGCTGTGAGAATTTCAGTGCAAGGATGGAAAAATATGCATACAATGTCAGCGTACAACGATACTCCAGATGCTAATAAGCATACAATAGTAAAAGTGAATCTAGGATCTATAATAACTAAAAAGATGATCCTCACTGACCTATTTCTCTACATCAGCAAGCTATACACATCAACGAGCTTGTAATTGGTCTTTGTCATTATACATTTTTCAATTTAATTTTTATTTTATTTTGCAGAGATACACGAAGAAAATTCCATTACCTTCCCTCCTTCTCCTGCCCTGCCACCATTTCGTCAGCCTCCTCACAACGCCGCCGACAACTCTCCCTGGTTTCATCCTTTTCTTGTATCTATTCACATTAATAAGTGGAAAAGAATCATCTATCATATATATATGCTCTCAACACGGAAGACATAAATGAAGTGAATACCCATTCTCATGAGTGACATGTAGTATAAGCACAAACAAACAAAAGTAGAGGTAATGTGAGATGTAAAATGATAATCTAAGCAATTGTTTCTAGCGGCAACAAAGAGAAAACACATTATCTCAGTTTTTTTACGTTTCCATAACATCTTCCTTTGCACATACATAGGCAATGCACAAATTCAAGTATTAATCCAAGATACATAGAGCAAGAATGTTTGGCATGTTTCATCTGTATCGCATCCTGAATCCAAAAGAAAGAGTATATCAGTGCGGAAAGAATCCGAGATGTACGCAGTGCAGGTTCTATGAGCATAATAAAACTGAAATATATTCATGGTTCCACAAATTTGCAGGAAACTAATAAAGCGTCCAAAAGGAAAAGTGTATAGTTACCTCATAACAGAATTGTGCCTTTTCTCTCCATGATTTCTTTCGTTGCCGAAGATAAATGAGTCCGTGTGAATTCATGCGCTTCACTATGTGTGAATTCATTTTCTTTTCTCCCGCAGGTAGAGCAAGATACCATGTATGGGAATTGATCGAGGAAGTGCTCTCTGGCTGATCTGCTTAAGAATTAAGATAAAACAATACTTTAATTGATCCCTCTTTCACTGCATAATTGCAGTGAGAATTTAGAGTTTTTTTAGATAGCATTCAGATTTACCTGAGCATTAATAATTACATGAAGAACAAATGGAATGAGCTGTCCGTCGCACCTGCTTCATCTTGCTGAATGTAGGGGTAAACTATGGCTTGATGAGTATCGACAGATCAATAACGTGGTATCTTCTCACCTGTCCAAGCCCATATCTATCTGCTAGCTTGTAGTACTAAGAGAGAGGGTCAGCTAGAGAGATACTGTCTCATGATTCTCATGCGCTGGCAGAGAGAGAGAGAGAGAGATGGAGCGCGACCAAGACATAGGAAACGCTGATGAAAAACTCTCGAGATGCCGCCTTCCTATCTCTCACTCTCGGCGTCGGCGACGCCATCAAGGGCGTAAGAGCACCAGGTTTCTCCTTAGGTCGAAACAGGGAGGAGTGGGGGGCAGCCGTGTGGAGAGGGTGGAGTGTGGGGAGGTCCATTACTCGCCGCCGCCGGTCGCTTGAAGACTGCTGTCTAATTCCCCTTCGCATCTCCCTTCCATATCTCTCTCACTCTCAGTTGCCATGGCGATAGCGGCGGCGGCGCACCGAGGTTTCTCCCTAGGTTGGGATCGTCAGGGGTGAGGATTTCAACTAACGATTCAGAGGGATGCGCATCGCCCATAGGCCCAGAATCGCCGCACTGATTTTGTTCACACACGCGCGGCAAAATCGTGGCCATCGGTCTGAGATCGAACGAGAGACCTTCAATTTGTTATCCAGAGTAGCTGCCCCAAGGGTCAACCGGCCCAGAGCGGCCCATGCGGGAGTGCATCGGACGAACAAAACGACCGAAACAAGCTCGTGACAAAAACTGCTAATGCTACAAGAGAGCTCCCTTTTGTGCCGTGCCTTATAATGTCCCTAATTCTCTAGACTGAAACGTGTAGAGGCAATTAACTTCCTGCTTAAATCACGGGACACACTCCTATCATTAATCATAGTATTATCAATGACAGACATTTATAGACGACTATCACTAAATAATTTTTTATTCAGTCTGTCTCTACAAAAAATATTAGTGACAATCACTTTTATATGCCCGTCGCTGGTATTTTGTACTAGTGACAGTCTTATCCATGCCTGTCGCTACTAATACTTAGTAGTGACAGGCACAATTTTGCCTGTCACTAACCACCTGGAGGCTATAAGCCTTTCTGCAGTAGTGGCTTGATAACATTAAACGTCACACCGTAACAGGGTGACTATAAAGGTGGATTCAGATAGTCCGATAGTGTTATGTAGAGGCTCATGGATCAAGAGTGGGATTTGTCCAACCAAATGACGGAAACATATACTCTGGGCCCTCCCGGTGATATCACATTGATATAGCTTGCAAACAAGTGATGGGGATCACTAGAATGTTATATCACGAGAACAAGAAAAGAGTACATGTTAGTAACAAGATCAAACTAGGTATGGCGATATCGATGATCAAATCTCGAACATGTAAAATATCACAAGACAAAGGGATTTAGTTACAATGTTAAGGTTCTCATAATCACAAGAAGTCATCGTTGAATGTGTAGGAGTCAGTATAGATCTTCAGGCCCCCCTGCTGATTATTGATCGGAGAGGGGTCTCGATCATGTATGCATTATTCGCGAACCGTAGGGTGACACACTTAAGGGATACCGACACCATTTGGAGCAAATGAGGTGCCAGGAAAAGAATATCAAATCGCTGGAATTGTTTCAATGGACACCGTAATTTTTTCGGGTGAAATTGATAAAATTGGTTGTGCATGTGAAATTGAAATGTAGTAAGGGGTTTTATGTGAATGTTTGTAAATTAATGTAATTAACAAAATTTTGAATAAATAAATAAAAGATTTTTATTAAATGAGAGATTGCATTAAATTTGGTGGAAATTTAATGGATTTTGAGTGGAGAAAATGGAGAGGCATTTGTGTGAGGGGAGCTCCACTCACATGAATGGAGGAAGAGGTGGGGGCACCACCTTGGCCGTCGGCCATGGGAGGGGCTGCCCCTCCTCCTATATAAGGTATCCCTCTCCCTCCTCACTAACACCTCCTTGTGAAGGATCTCTCTCCCCCGTCTAGTACTATTCCCCCATGTTATCAGCTTAGCGAGATACATGTTCCCGGTGGCTTTTTCTGGAGCAAGGATTTCCTGCTTCCGCTGCATTGCTGGAGCGATGACACAGAGGTTGTCGGGGTTCTGGACGTGTGTGCGATCACGGATGCTCCGCTAAGTTGCGGTTCTACCGGATTTCTACTCGATCTTGAGATCGGCAAGTGAACGTCTACATCATCCATGAATCCAACCTCGTTAAGCTTTGTTGTTCTTCAAGGGTATGTATTCTATGGATGTATATCCACCCGTTGATTGTATCTAGGTAGATGGATCTTGGTGCTTTCAGTTCCTATCGTAGGATTTTTTTGTTTTCTCTGCTACTGATATGGATATGCCCTACGGGTACTCAATCTTAGCCTATCTGGTCCAACCCAGCGGAAGCCCATGGAGAAGGCCTGCTGCAATCATGAAGTCTAGGAAGAGTTCGAGTGACTCATGCACGGCGGAGTCTCGAATCCTTGGAGGACATGGCTAGATTAGATAGAAGTTTAATGGGTAAACCCTAATCTATAACCGACTCGACCTACCCCGAGACCTGGCCTACCCATATAAATACCAGGAAGGCACAACGAGGAGGGCACCTCATAACCCTAGCACACACCTCACACTAGATCTCATCTGCGCACCCTTGTAATCATCGGCATCGCCATCAATCAAGAACAGTCAAACAAGAGTAGGGTTTTCCCTTCGAGGGCCTGAACCTGGGTAAACCTCGTGCCCCGTGTTGCGAATCTGTTAGCCGTTTCACAATTTTGAGTGTCCCCTCCTTCTCCAAAACCCAAGTCCATAACAATGGGTATTGGTGAGTCAAACCCTCGTCAATTGGCGCCATCTATGGGAAACGGGGGTGTTGATCATGCGATCGTAATGGTTCCATCTGTTGTGATCTTCAATTCCTCTACGACGGAGAACCATCTTCTCTTCAGTTCCCTCGACTTCACCACCCACTCACCTGCAACCCGCAAGGACTTTGATCCTGTAGGAGATGGAGTCGAGATGATACTCGGGAGCCTCTGCTTCCAAGTGGGCCAGATCGATACCCTTTGCCTCCCCGAGCGAATTATACCTCCGGCAATCGCACCTGCTTCGTGGGTGCCACCAATCTATGTCCTGAGCGCACCATCGCTGACGCATGATTTGGATGACAGCAGCAGCTGCAACTCCGATCTCTGTGACCCTCCTATGGAGGAAGGAACTTACGGTTCCGGATAAGAGAGTTGCGGGAGCAACGATCTCTCCCACCGCTACATGTGCACGGCCATCATCGATGGCAACATTGATAATGGAGCCGAACCAATAGCCCCCCTCTCAATCCGCAGGCTGCTAACGCCGCGAACAGAGCCAATGGTCCACCCCCGGCCAACCCCAACAGGAATGGGCCGCATGAGGCTGCCAACAGCGGCAATCGCAATCATTAAGAGATCCATCTCAACATCGCTCAGTGGGAAAGAGTTCGGGATGCTGTGCGAGGTAACAATCCTCTACCACTCGATGCCTCTCGCGACATGCTAATGGGCTACCACTGGTTCCTCATAAAGGAGCATAATCGGCAAGTCGAGTAACACAGGGAGCTCTAACAACATAGGCGAGCAGCTGATGAGTCAAGCGCTCGACGAGCCGCGCTCTCCTCTGCCGGCGCATCCTCCTCGAAAGGCTATGGCAGCCACAAGCATCACTCTCGGCTGGAGCGCATGGACCCTGATACCAGACGCCAGGGTACCAAGCACTCGACATGTCCTTCATGTCGATGGAATCGCATGGAAACATCATGCCCAAGACACCGTAGGCCGCTGTCATGGCAGCCACCACATACCTGGCAGCGAATCCGCCACCCACCGGAGATCCCAGACATGGGATCCACCAATCTGCGATTGCGGGTCTCGAACTCATATGAGCCGCGCTGATTGGTGAACCAGCCCCGGAGCCAAAGAAAAAGGTTGCGGTGACATTCACCCGAACTAGGACGTCCTCATCCGATAAGGATGAACATGATCTGTCGCGGTGACGCTGCAGCCCGCGAAGAAGGAGCCGCAACTACGACGCTCGCGATGAGCTTACTCAGCACAAGATCAACAGACCACGTGCAAAGAGCGCATGCTCAACGGAGTTGGAAGATAAGGACACCGAGCTTTGCAGCGCCAGATGCTTCAGCAGAGCCATACGACATACACAGATGCCTAAGGGCTTCAAGCTTCCTTCACATAACCCAAAGTTTGACGGCGTGCAAGAGCCGAAGATCTGGCTCGACGATCACATCTCGTTGTTCATGCTCCGTGGTGGAAGCAAAAACACAGCCATGCAATGCCTTCAGCTATAGCTAACGGGCGCGGCCAGAGCCTGGCTCAATAACCTCCCCTCTGCATCAATCCGCGGCTGGGAAGTGTTGGTGTACTTCTTCATATGCAACTTCAAAGGCACCAGCAAGAGTCTAGCCTCAATCGAGGAGCTACGCTCCTGTTGTCAACAATCAAGTGAGACCATCCGCTCATACGTACAACATTGGTCTGTCATCAAGAACTCTTCCGAGAACATCTCGGAGGAAAGAGCAATCGATGCCTTCAACAACGGCGTGAGGCATCATGAATTCAGAGAGGAGATGGACGCGTCAAGCCCAAAACCATCAATCATCTAATGGACATCGCTAATCGCTGGGTTGATAGCGAGGATGCCATCAACCGAACAATGTTTGGATGGCGAAGACGATTTCGGCCGTAGGCATGATCGCCGAGGAAAAAGAAGAGCGCACGTCTACGACGAACATGAAGAGGTTGATATGGTCACGGCTGGCTATGCTGATCGCCGTGAGGATGGAAACCGCAACAGCGGTTATCGCAGTGGCAACCACCATGACAGCGGAAAACCCGCGCAAGCCTGGCAACGCTGCAACCGCGACGACGAGCCATCTGCAGTCGACAAACTGTCAGGGTCCTTGCACCATCCACTTCTACATCGACAAGAACGATGGCAATAATAAGGCCTGGGAGTTCCAAAAGCTCCATGAGAGATATGCGCGGATGCGACTCGAGGCGATAAATCAGGGGTTCATCCCTGCCCCAGGAGCCGTCGCATATGGCGCCCCACCTCCGACGCCCGTAGCACCCGTGCAGCCTGCGACAACTCAGAACAATTGGAGAGAGCCATACCCGCTATCATCAGGCGCTATGATGATACAAAAGGGCCACCCATCTAATAGGGTCCAGAATACGATCACTGACCAAGTAAACTTGGTCATCACCTCTTCGCCAACCACACCTGAGTACCTCAATGGCTCGGAGTCATGCATCACCTTCGATCGCTTAGATCACCCCCGCCAAATACCTCGCCCAGCCACTCTACGCTAGTGCTTGAGGCACAGATCGGTAGATTTCGAGATGAGCCGTGTGTTCATGGACAGAGGCAGCGGCATCAACCTCATGTTTGCAGGCACACTTCTATGCGGATCCCGCTATGCAGCCTGGAGCCATCCGACACAACCTTCCATGGCATCGTCCCAGGGAAAGGATTTTAACCCCTGGGCAAACTATGGCTCGATTTCATCTTTGGCACCCCGAATAATTTCAAGCGTGAATGCCTCGAGTTCGAGGTAGTTGATACATCGTAAATGTATCTATAATTTTTGATGTTCCATGCTTGTTTAGTATCTACTTTTCTTTGCTTTATCTACACTTTGAGGTATTTTTATATCTTTTCTGGGGCTAACCTATTAACAAGATGCCACAATGCCAGTTGCCTATTTTCTTCTATTTTTGGTTCTAGAAAAGGCAGAAAATCAATATTCTCGGAATTGGACGCGAAACAAGCCAAAGTCAATATTTTACCGTGGGGAACACGGAGCCAGAAGACGAGACGAAGAAGAGCCACCAGCAGGCCACACCCCCTGGCTGTGTGGCCTAGACTGGACCGTGCTTGGGGGGGGGGGGGGGTGCAGCCACCCTGGGTGCCCCTACCTCGCCTCTTCGCCTATAAGAAGCCCCCGATACCAAAACCCTAAGTACCCGATCAATCTTCCAAGAAACAGTCGGTAGCCGCCGCTACCATCGTCCCTAGACCGGGGGGATCTGAAGCTCTTCCCGGCACCCTGCCAGAGGGGATATCATCCTGGAGGCCTTCTTCATCATCATGCCAGCCTCCGGTATGAAGCGTGAGTAGTTCCGCCTTGGACTACGGGTCCATGTAGTAGCTAGATGGTTGTTTCTCCTCCTTTGTGCTACCATGTTTAGATCTTGTGAGCTCCGTTCATGATCAAGATCATTTATTTGTAATCATGCATGCTGTGTTTGCAGGGATCCGATGGATATTAAGATTACTATTCAAATTGATTAATGGTTCTATCTTATTGATTCTATCTTATTGATTCTATCATGTCTGTGTTGTTTGTGATCTTGCATGCTCTCCATTTCTAGTAGCTATCTTGGCCAAGTAGATGCTAGTGACTCCAAGAGGGAGTATTTATGCTCGATAATGAGTTCATGCCTCTATTTAATCTTAGGAAGTGACAGAAATCTCTAAGGTTGTAGATGTGCTGTTGCTACTAGGGAGAAAACAATGATCTCTTGTTCATGGAACAAGTGGATTGTTTACCTTAACACTTTGCTTAAAGCAGTTATTCATTGCTTGCAAATTAATACCGGAGGGGGTTTGGATGATAAACTGAAGGTGGATTACTAGTCATAGATGCAGTTGGATGACGGTCTATGTATCTTGTTGTATTGCCCAATCAAATCTCATAGGATCATGAATGTCTCTTATGCCTAAAGATATCTATGAATCTTTGAATGTTTGGGGACTTTCTAAAGGAGGGGCAGAGATATCTCTTACCATTAATGCAACTTTATTATACATTGGAATAGCGTAAGGTGTGTTTACAAAGATATCAGGGAAAGTGGTGTCTACTGATTATCTTGTTATTGAATGTGTAGGAAAAGGACAAATTACACTTGGAAGATCCCGGCTGAAACACCTTGGATAAATAGTAGATGTGGGAAAAGGCATTATGAATTTTTGTTCACCAATGAGCAATCATATATTCCCTAAAGATAATAGGTAAGGTAAGAAAGGTAGGAGCAATAAAGTTGATGTTAATGCTTCTTCATTTGAAAATACTTGATTCTCGCTTCTTGTGCCTAACTTAAAGGCGTTAAAGAAAAGTACTTGGGAGATAATCCAATAGTTTTCTTGAGTCTTGGAAGTTATTAATTCTGTAATAACCTCTCCTTATCCTTTTTATTTAATTTTTGTGCCAATAATAACCTCTAATGAGAGGGAAGTAAGATTTGGGGAGTAGTTGTCCCAAAACAGATTTGTATGCTCCACTGTAAAAATTCGTGTAAAATATCTGTAAGTCGGATTGAGCTGTAATTTTCTTAATAAATCCCCCAGGTTGTTATCTAACTTTTGTTAGTTCAACACCTTTTGATTTGAGCAACATAAGATCTTCGAAAAAATTGGTTTCTACCTGCTGGTCTGTTTTGACAGATTTCTGCCATTATTTGCATTTGCTTCTTATTGATTCCTTTTTTGGGTTCTTTTTGGGAAATTGAGTTTTTTGAGGGAATTGCTACATTATATTGTGTTTTTAGTGAAATTTTTTCTGTTCTAAAACTAAAACCCAAGGTCTATTATCTTTTGAATACACTAATGTTGCTAATGAAGATTGTGTGAAGTTTTGTATGAAGGAAAATTTTCAGGTGTAGAGAAAGAATGATGTAATGAAATGAATAATGGACAAAAGCTCAAGCTTGGGGATGACACACCATGTCACCACAATAAATATTCAAGAGGTACAAGCATCAAAGCTTGGGGATGCCCAGGGCATCCCCCTTCTTCATCAATAAAAATCTCAGGTCTTTCTAGACACTTCGTTTTTATTGTTTCATGCACTGTTGTGTTGTTCTTGGAGCGTCTTAGTTTTTGTTTTGTTTTTCATTTGATTAGTTTAATTGAATAAAATAGTTTGGACCCCCATTCTCGCTGTGTTGTTTCAAATAAGTTGATTGGTGTTGGAGAGGAGTAGAAAGTTCTTGCTTGAGTAGTACAAGAGGAGCTTGCTTTGACTGTGACTTAGACTTTATCATGTCATGATAGATATTGTTTTGACCTTATGCTTAGTGATTATTGCTGTAGCATGACTTGTTCCAAAAAATTAGGATTGCTTAATGTGCCTTGAAGGAATCATGCGTTGTTTTAGCATACAAAAGCATAGTATTGTGGTATTATCCTTTGATGCTTTGTTTGGGTTGACTTGAAACATGATCACACCATGTTATGACTATGAACAAGTCACCATAGCCTCTATGATCATTTAGTTCTTGACTTGTGGTACCACTTTATGCTTTGATTAGTAATGTTTTGTCGCTCTGCATGATTATGGCCATTATTGCTCTCTTAGTTGGTCGCTCACAGTCTTTTGCTAGCCTCCACTTGTATGAGTTAGCTCTACTCATGCATCCAACTCCAAAGAAACCAAGTTATTCCAAAGTGTCCACTATAAATTCCTATGCATGGTGTGTTACACCATTTCAAGTATATTCTTGTTTCATCTATCTTCCAATTAAAAAGTCATTTTGTTATGTGAAAACTTAGTGATTAAATCTCTCACAAACTTGATGGCACACTTTATTTTTCTTGCCCCTAATAAACTTGAACCATTGTGGCATCTATGTTGTATATGCTTGCACTTATACGTTGGAATTAGCAGAACCATGCTGTCATGGGGACGCTTTCAACATTGCACTTGTACATTGTACCAAGTTAATATCATGCTCTTTTGTTTGCGGATGTTGTTGGTGTGAAATGAAAGGGGAGCTTGTAAGTCCATGGAGTTATGTATGTGTGTTAGAGAAACACCTGGGCCGCCAGCCTAAGCCATGCCTAATCATGGTGGAAACTTGCAGCATCACCATAGTGAGCAATCTATGAGGCTTTCTTCTTACAAAATAAGAGAGACATATTAAAAAGAGGAAAGAGAGAAAAAGAACCATTTTCCCACGGTAAATAAGAAGATTGCTGAGCTGCTCATTGTCTGCTTGTCTTGTCATTTTGATTATGGGATAGCTCCTATATCATGTGCAAGGGGTACCCCGTTGGCGGTTCTCTATGATACACATGTACTTACTAAGACAAGAACTTACAGGTGACTAAAGTTTAGTAGCATGAGGAGCGGCCCTCGTACTCAAGGGACATGAGATTGCCAACTTATACTTTGTCAAGAATATACTCCATAGTTTGTTCACTTTAACCTTAATCACTTCAAGATTCTTATGATAGGGGCAATGAGAGCTGAAAGCTAACAAGTACCATAATTTTTGGAAGCTATTTTTGAGACTTGAAATCCCTGCTTCCTTTTTATGAAGGGCCTTTCTTCCACTATTATATTGAGTCTCCACCTTCTATCCTTAGGCACCAATTAAGAGAGCATAGTTGCCATTCTTAGTTCTATGTGCATTATTCCAAAACTTATTGATTGATGCATATTGTTGATATTGCTTGCTCATGAACTATTTGTATCTAGTCACTCTTATGAACTTTGAAGGTGTCCTATGCATTTATGCTACTCCATGAGGGACAAGATGAATGGCACTATGCTATGTTTTATATATGTGAAACAAACAAACGTCTTTCAATGCATTGTTATTCATGATATTTGTTTGTAACCTTTCATTTTGCATGCATAGTTGCTTTGTCTTATTGTTAGAACTGCATCTTTCATGATCATGTTTAGAGCTCTTTGATCCTAGCTTTCAATGCTTGCAAATGGTTTGATCTTGATTTTGATGGTGCATGTCACCTTAAAAATTATTATTTTTATCACTTACCTACTCGAGGAAGAGCAGTATTTAAGCTTGGGGATGCTTGATACATCATAAACATATCTATAATTTTTGATGTTCCATGCTTGTTTAGTATCTACTTTGCTTTGCTTTGTCTACACTTTGAGGTATTTTTATATGTTTTCTGGGACTAACCTATTAACAAGATGCCACAGTTCCAGTTGCATGTTTTGTTCTGTTTTTGGTTCCAGAAAAGGCAGAAATTTAATATTCTCAGAATTGGATGCGACAAAAGCCAAAGTCAATATTTTATCGTGGGGAACACAAAGCACGAGACGAATAAGATTCACCAGGGGGCCACGCGGCCTGGCCTGGCCTGGCTCGCGCTTGGGGGGGGGGGGGTTGGTGCGGCCACCCTGGATGCCCCTGCCTTGCCTCTTCGCCTATAAGAAGCCCCCGATACCAAAACCCTAAGTACCCGATCAATCTTCCACGAAACAGTCGGTAGCCGCCGCCACCATCGTCCCTAGATCGGGGGGATCTGAAGCTCTTCCCGGCACCCTGCCAGAGGGGAGATCATCCCTAAGGCCTTCTTCATCATCATGCCAGCCTCCGGTATGAAGCGTGAGTAGTTCCACCTTGGACTACGGGTCCATGTAGTATCTAGATGGTTGTTTCTCCTCCTTTGTGCTACCATGTTTAGATCTTGTGAGCTCCATTCATGATCAAGATCATTTATTTGTAATCATGCATGTTGTGTTTGCGAGGATCCGATGGATATTGAGATTACTATATCAGATTGATTAATGGTTCTATCTTATTGATTCTACCATGTCTGTGTTGTTTGTCATCTTTCATGCTCTCCGTTTCTAGTAGCTATCTTGGCCAAGTAGATGCTAGTGACTCCAAGAGGGAGTATTTATGCTCGATAGTGGGTTCATGCCTCTATTTAATCTGGGGAAGTGACAGAAATCTCTAAGGTTGTAGATGTGTTGTTGCTACTAGGGAGAAAACAACGATATCTTGTTCATGGAACAAGTGGATTGTTTACCTTACACACTTTGCTTAAAGCAGTTATCCGTTGCTTGCAACTTAATATTGGAGGGGGTTCGGATGATAACCTAGAGGTGGATTACTAGTCATAGATGCAGTTGGATGGCGGTTTGCCCAATCAAATCTCATATGATCATGAATGTCTAGTATTGCATTGTTATGCCTTGCTCCGTCCTGTCAATTGCCCCACTGTAATTTGTTTACCCAGCATGCCATGTTTGTTTATCTTAAGGAGAGCACCTCTAGTGAACTATGGACCCCGGCCCAAACTTTACCATTGACACATCTTCCACTGTTACTGTTTACTTTCTGCAAACCACCATTACCTTCCACACCATAATCCTTTGTTTTCAGCAAATCGGTGAGATTGACAACCTTACTGTTCGTTGGGGTAAATTCTTGAGTTTGTGTTGTGTAGGTTTCCAAGTTGCTAGCAACACCTTTGGGTCGTTTCCTTCCTCCTACTGGTTCGATAACCTTGGTTTCTTTCTGAGGGAAGACTTGATGTTGTGCTCATCATACCTTCCTCTTGGGGTCTCCCAACGAAGCTCTACAGTGATCTGAGCACACTAGTAGTCGACTAGACCTCCCAGTACCACGCGATCCTCGGTTGCGTGGCATTCGCAAGATTTCCGGCAGACCCGCAGTATGCATATCTACTGCTAAAGATGCTAGGACCCAATGGTGTAATCACCGTTCTAGGGAGCTTTACTAAGTTCGATAGCTGCGAGAATTCAATGGAATCTCCCAGTCCTTCGACATGCAAGAAGAGCTCGCAAGACTCAAGGAGATGACAGACAATAGTCTGCCCCCAGTATCCAAGCAGAACGCACCTGAAATGGCATTCGACTCTGCAACCAACACTAAGAAAGACACGATTATCCTACAGGTCCACCCGACGGACCCCGCCAGGATGGCCCTCATCGCCAACAACATGGGTTCCGCATAGGAACTCGCGCTCGTCGAATTCCTCCGTGAGTGCTGGGAAATCTTTGCCTGGTGTCCAACGGACATGCCAGGAGTTTCCAGGGAATTCACCGAGCATGCACTCAATGTCTATCTAGATGCGCGACCAGTCAAGCAGACAATGCATCAACTGTCCGAGGGCAGGGCTGAAGCAATCGTCACCGAGGTCAACAGACTACTCAATGCTAATTTTCATAAGGGAGATCAAGGAAAGCACTTGGGTAGCTAACCCCGTGCTATTTCCTAAGAAAGACACGAATAACCTACGGGTGTGCGTGGACTTCACGACCCTCAAAAAGTACTGCACAAAAGACCACTTCCCCCTACCGTGGATCGATAAAATCATCGATTCCACCGCGGGTTATGAGCGACTCTCGTTCCTTGACGCCTATTCCGGCTACCACTAGATTCGGCTAAAGTTGAGGATCAATAGAAAACGGCGTTCATTATGCCATTTGGGGTCTTTTGCTATACAACATTGCCCTTTGGACTCAAGAACGTAGGAGCAGCCTATAAAAGGTGCATGCAGGCCTACCTGAAGACTCAAATTTGTCGAAACATACAAGTCTATGTTGATGACATAGTGGTAAAAACCAAGAAGAGTAGCTCATTGATCGAAGATCTCTGTGAAACATTCGACAATCTTGACCGGTTAAAGATCAAACTGAATCCCGAAAAATGCGCCTTCGGCATCCCATTCGGGCAGTTACTCGGATATTTCATATCCGAATTGGGCATCGAGGCCAATTCAAAGAAAATCAAGGCTATAATATATATGGAAAAGCCGAAGAATGTCAAAGGAGTCTAGTAGCTAGCTGGGTGAATTGCAACACTCAGCAGGTTCATCAGCCGCATGGGTGAAAAGGCTCTCCCTTCTACCAACTACTCCGCAAGGCAGACACATTCGAGTGGATGTCCAAGGCCGATGAGGCATTCGAAGACCTCATGCTCTTGCTATCTATATCTTCCTTGTTGGTGACGCCAACAGAGTGAGAACCAATGCCGCTCTACATTGCTGCAACGCATCAAGTGGTCAGCACATCACTCATGGTCGAATGACCCGAAGAGGGCAAAACCCATGGGGTGGAACGCGCAGTATGTTACCTCAGCGAGGTACTGACGCCTACAAAACAAAGGTACCCTCGTTACCAAAAGCTCTCATATGGCGTATACATGACTGCGCGCTGACTACATCACTACTTCTAGGAGAACCAGATCGTGGTCGTCAACAACGCACCACTATCACACATCCTCAGCAACCCCGAGGCCACGGGATGAGTAGTTGTTGGGAATATACTTTCCGGTTATACCCACAGGACTCGCTGACCAGGGTGGCCCACCAACGGGTTAGAGCTTTGCTTCACGGGCGGCCCAGTTAGAGAAAGAGGAGGAGCCAGTTCCGGCTATGAAAAGGCCCAGAAGAGTTACCGACTTAGGCCTGTAGTATTACTTGTAGTCCAAGCTGTACATAGTTACTGACTCTGTAACGTAGCCGGATATGTCTCTCCCTGTAACCCTATGCCCCGGTGACTATATAAGCCAGCCCTATGGGAGCCTTTAGGGCAACACAACTCGATAGACAACCACAACCAACTCGCACAGGCGAACCTCTCTTGTAATCCATTGTAACATCCGGCTTGCCGATATATTACTGGGTTGCTAGTAGGAGTTGGATCCGGTCACCATAGTCGGATCTGAACCTAGGTAAACTTGTGCTCACCGCTCCTGGAACATCCGACGTCTCACACCCCATCTTTCCAATGCCACTAGGACCCCCTATGGCGTACTTGTTGACAATCCGACGACAGTTGGGGCCCATCGTGGGGCAGGTGACCTTTGGAGCATCGTTCTAGGCAGAATCTGCACGTGCAGGAATCGGCAAAACAATCACCATGGGTCACGTGGTCTACGCCAGTGATATCCCTCTCATCCTCCTCGACGAGACTTGGATTCCGGCTTCAAAACCCGTGACGACCTACACAATCATGTCAATCGGCGAGATCGATATTTATCTTGGTTCGCCTGAACCCGCCCAACCCACCCTAGAGGTGATGACCATGGCGGAAGAAAAATCCGGATATACTTTGTCCATAGAGGCGGAAGAGTTCAGGGTATCGGAGAAAATCAAACCAACCCAACCCACTCCAGTAGTGGAAGAAGAGGTGGAAGAAGAAGTCAGATCCGATCTCTCCAGCGAGATCGGATACACAGACGAGGAGTACATCCGCTACGGATCCAGCTTTGCTGACATCGAAGTGGAAACCAAGTTATACAAGTACCTCAAGAACATGAACAAGAAGAAGAACTATTTCGTGTACCACATAAGAACTGGATCCGACTATGTCGATGCTGAAGCTGGTAGTGACTCGGTCCTAGACGCAATCGAAGAAAACACCGACTTACCGGGCTCCCCAACAGAGTTAATCATGTCGCAGGAACTTCGATACTTCGACAAAGAGATAGAGGAGTACGAGCAACAACACGTCTCCAGACAAACGCGAGGTTAGCCGGAAACTCCTCCTAGTCCATATGATAGCATGGATGGAAGCTACACCTCGCAGGATGACATGGACACCGGAGATTCCTCCGAGGTCTACAAGACAACCATGATGGAAAGTACCGACGGAAGCTTATCCCCCAGTACCAGACCAAAATCCGTCTTTGCCACCGGTACACACGTTAAAGCTACTGGACGATCAAAGAAGAAGAAGAAGAACAAGAATACGACTCCGGCAGAGCCAGACATCGAGGAAACCAACGAAAAAAAAGTTGATGAAGAGATCGAGATGGAGAATCAGGACGGAGATCCGATCAATCCCACTCCGATCGATCCTCTTGTGGATGGACACGTTGTCACCAAGGGTGCACGCGATATCTACGGAGATGCTCTCACAATTCCAATCCCAACAGCTTCAGATCTTATGCCGGAGGCGCTGGAGAAAAGGGCTGAGGACCTGGAAAAGCACCGCTTGTTTCTACTTGAAGAGGCCGCACACCTCGTCGAGATGAGAAAACAATTAGACAGTGATCCTGCCAGAGATCAGTCAGATTTCAAGCGACATCCAAACAAAACAAGGGGAGGTCCGTTTCTTTCAAACAAGAATCCGGATATCCACAAAGATCTATTCTACGGAAAAGATGGAGAGAAGATCCGAGTCTACAGCATGCCGGTGGAAAACGCTGCTGCAGCTCAAGCCATCCTCGCCAACAATCCGTCTCCATAGCAGGTCCAGCAGTGCGTTGCGTTACTAGAAAAAGGATTAAACCAGTAGAAGACGGCTGCGTCATTCAGTGGCAAACTGGCCTCAAAATCCGAGTTTTGCCACACTAGCGCTGACCAAAGCGCTGACGTAAGGCTCCACAGGGATACGGCTCAGTGCTACCGTCCCCGTGGAGAAGAAGAAAATTCCAGGACTGGCTCCAACAGCCACTCTCGCCGGCCGGCGCATGACTGGGCAAGAGTTATTCCGGCTGTGGCCGAAGATGCCATCAAGGCAATGGTTCCTCATCAGGACCATCGTCGGCAAAATAATCGCTATAGAGAAGACCCGGAAATACGCCACCAACAAGAGGAGCAAGATCGGCTAAGGATGCCACCACCGAGTCGTCCGGCTGGCAAACGTCGGACAAAGAGATGATCCGGATCATCCTGAATCTAGTAGGAACGATGCCCTAAGAAACATGCATTAGAGTCAGCATAATGAGGCTCCACCGCCACCACCAAGGAACCCAGCCGGAAATAATCCACCAGGGCCACCATCGCCTCCCAGCAGCGACCATGAAGGATCACGTCGTAGCCACGGAAGCCGCAGGGGCGGAGGCGGCAACGGTGAAAGAAGAAGCAGAAATCCGACTCCACCGCGCAGAAGCCGCGAGCCTCCAAGGCGCAGATCACTCTCGCCAAACGACGCTAGCCATCGCATCAAATCAAACATAGAAGCGCGGCGGTACGAGGAAGAAGATGTGTATGTGGGACATAAGTGCTTTGTTCCACGTATACGTCAGACAAAATTTCTGGTTGACTTTGGCATCGCCAAGCACATTCAGCCCTATGACGGTGCAACTCGGCCAGATACTTGGCTCCAAGATTTTTTCCAGGCTTGCTGCATCGCCAAAGGAGGAAACAACCTTGTTGCAGTCCGATATCTCCCACTGATGTTGAGGAAGATGGCTCGATCATGGCTTAATGAACTGCCAGAGAATTCAATTCATAACTGGTATGATATGCAAAGTGCGTTCTTTTCAAAATTCGAGGGAACATACAGGAGGCCCTGCATAGTTAGAGACTTGCAGCATTGCACCCAAAGACCCGGAGAAACCTGTCGGGATTACCTCGGACGATGGATTGATACGAAGAACTCCTGCGAAGGAGTAAACGAGCAAACTGCGATAGAAGCTTTTATTGTAGGACTTCTAGTCAGACTTTTACGACACATGCTTAAGCGTGACCACATTACAGATTTGGGAGAAATGATAGAGACGGCAAGCAAGTATGATGATGCCGATGATGATTCAGAAGGGCTGCTAAATATTCTGGCTAATCCCAATGCGGCCAAACAACCAAAGCAAACTCAGAAGCGCAAGAACACCTCGGACGAAAATCTGGCTCCGGACAACGCAGCTGTTAATGCAACGTTCGGATATGGAGGATGAGGAGGGCGCGTAGGCGGCCGTGGTAGAGGCCGAGGAACTTCCCGAATCCAGGGCAGAGGAGGCCAACAACCCGGAAGAACCTATACCTGGGCTGACATTGCCAACAATCCCTGTGTCCACCACTTGGATAGTAACGGAGGATCTACCCATACAAATTCCGAGTGTCGTTTCAATGACGACATCAATAAAGACGAATGCGCTGGCTACAGATCCAAGCGACGAAAATGAAAGAAATTTTTTGAGAACCTATACCTGGGCTGACATTGCCAACAATCCTTGTGTCCACCACTTGGATAGTAACGGAGGATCTACCCATACAAATGCCGAGTGTCGTTTCAATGACGACATCAAGAAGGACGAATCCGCCGGCTACAGAGCCAAGCGACGAAAAGGAAAGAAAAATTCCGAGAAAGGAAAGGAGCCCAAGAAAGATTCTGACATGGAAGAGCCGGAAGCTACCGCAGAACCCAAGCCGAAGGGAAAAAAAGACTTTTCCGACTAAGAAAGACGCATACGTCTCCTTCCTTGGATCCCAACCAGCTAAGGACAAAGGCGGTTATTCATGAGCTTAATACCACGGTTCCGACTGTCCCCAAATTCCTGGATTGGTCAGAGGTGACTATCACCTTTGATCATTCAGATCACCCGAAGAAAACAGATCGTCGGGGCAAATACTCTATGGTCGTCAATCCTCTTATTGATGGCTATGAGTTCTCAAAAACACTCATGGATGGTGGGAGCAGTATCAATACCTCTACATAGAGACACTCCACCGCATGAAGCTACACGAGAGACAATTGAGTTACAACAGTGTAACTTTCCATGGCATTGTACCAGGAAGACATGCAAATTCTCTGGGTGAGATTACTCTGGACGTGACATTTGGAACCCTAGAAAATTACCGGACCAAACCACTCTCCTTCGAGGTGGTACCTTTCAAAAGTGCTTACCACCCCATCTTAGGGCATCCGTCTTACTGGGCGTTCATGGCCCGTCCCTGTTACATCTACAACATGATTAAACTTCCAGGTCCAAAGGGCGTAATCACCATACGAGGAAATCCGAGGAATGCGCGAGAGTGCGACGAAGGATCTGCTGCCTTCGCCGAAGCCGTGCTACTCGCCAAGGAGTACCAGGAGATCAAGAATACCATTAATCCGTCCGAGATTCCCGCTACTAAGAATGAGGTGATGAAGCCAAGTTTGCAGTTCAAGGCGTCAGAAGAGACGAATAAGATGTCGCTGAAGGATGACGATCCCTCCAAGACGACGACCATAGGGGTAGGCTTAGGCCACGCATAGGAAAGCGCGCTCGTCGAGGTCCTCAAAGATAATAGTGATATCTTCGCATGGCAGCTATCTGACATGATCGGAGTACCTAGGGAACTTGCCGAGCACTCTCTTAATGTGTACCCAGACGCTAAACCCGTCAAACAGTCCTTACGACGGTTTGGTGATGAAAAGCGCAAAGAAATAGCCAAGGAATTAGCTCTCTTAGAGCTAGCGGATTTCATAACAGAGGTCATCTATATATATTGGGTGGCAAATCTTGTACTCGTCCCTAAAAAGGACACCATTGATTTAAGGATGTGTGTTGATTATACCGCTTTGAACAAGGCATGCCCAAAAGACCCGTTTCCTTTGCCAAGAATCGATCAAGTTATCGACTCAACGGCAGGGTCGAAATTACTCTGTTTTCTCGACGCATATTCCGGATATCATGGAATACCGATGAAAAAGTCAGATCAAATCAAGACGTCTTTCGTCACTCCTTTCGGAACCCTTTGCTACAAAACTATGCCTTTTGGCTTAAAGAACGCATGAGCAACATATCAACTTACCATGCAACATTGTCTCAATGGCCAAATCAGACACAATGTCCACATATACGTAGATGACATAGCAGTTATGTCCAAAAAGAAGGCAACATTAATTTCTGACTTGGATGAAACGTTTGCTAGTCTACGAAAATTCAACATGATGCTAAATCCGAAGAAGTGTTTCTTTGGAATTCCAGCCAGAAAATTGTTAGGTTTCATCGTCTCTGAGCGAGGCATCGAGGTGAACCGGGACAAAATCAAGGATATCTTAAACATTACTAGGCCGACTCGCCTGAAGGACGTATAACGCCTCATTGGTTGCATTGTAGCGGTGAGTCGGTTCGTTAGTCGGCTTGGCGAAAGAGCCACATCTTTATACAAACTCTTGAAGAAAACCGACAAATTTGTCTGGACCCTAGAAGCCGAAACTACCCTGCAAAGTTTGAAAGATCTGCTTTCAAATCCGCCAGTTCTCGCAGTGCCAGAACCTCAGGAACCTATGTTACTCTACATTGCATCGACCAACAAGGTCATAAGCATGGTAACAGTAGTTGAGCGCGAGGAAAGAAGGCCACGAGCATAAGGTGCAACGGCCAACTTATTATCTAAGTGAGGTCCTGACAGAATTAAAACAACGTTATCCACATCATCAAAAGCTAGACTATGGAGTGTTCTTTGCATCTAGAAAGCTACGTCACTATTTTCAAGAGCACAAGATCACAGTAGTGAGCACGGCTCCTCTGCGAGATATAATCAACAACCGCGACGCCATAGGACGTGTCGCAAAGTGGGGGATAAAGTTTGCAGCTTTCGACATTGAGTACAAACCATGTACAACAATCAAGTCCCAAATTCTCGCTGACTTTGTCGTTGATTAGACACAAACGACAGAAAACACAGGCCCTCTAGACTCAGAATTTTGGAACCTTCACTTTGACGGATCAAAAGCACGAGGGGGCTCAGGGCTAGCGTGGTGCTCAAATCACCCCAAGGAGATAAGCTGTTCTATGTGTTGCAAATACACTTCATGGCAACCAATAATATTGCCGAGTACGAAGCACTGCTGCATGGAATACGCATGGCCAAAAACATTGGCATATCAAGACTCATGTGTTACGGAGACCCGGATTTAGTTGCTCAGCAAGTATCAGACATCCGTAACACAAGCAAGAACATCACAGCATACAAAGCTGTTGTGGATGAATTATCCAAATCGTTTGAGGGTTTTGAGGTGCAACACATCCCTCGAGCAGAAAATGAGGAAGCAGATGCCCTATCAAGAATAGGGTCTACGCGGAAACAAGTATCGAGTGGAGTTTTTAGAGCATTTAAGGGTCCCCTCCATAGTTGGAGTTGATGAGGACTATCCAACAAAATCCGACTCACATTTAATTCCTAGCTGGACAAAACCCTATCTGGATTTCCTGATAGACGGAAAATTACCCGAAGATGAAGTCTTGAGCCGGCAGATTGTCCGACGAGCAAAAGCATACACTATAATAAATGGTGATCTCTATAAACGGAGTGGTTATGGCGTGTTTCAGAGATTTATTTCTTCAGAAGAAGGAGTAGAAATCCTAAGATAAATCCATGAAGGCGAGTGTGGTCACCATGCTACAGCCAGATCCTTAGTGGCAAAAGCTTTTCGACACGGATTCTTTTGGCTTACAGCTAAGGCAGATGCTGATAAACTGGTCAAAACATGCAAGGCCTTCCAAAAGTAAGCTCATCACGCACACGTTTTGGCTGAATAGTTGCGAACAATCCCGATTACATGGCCGTTCGCGGTCTGGGGGCTTGATATGGTAGGGCTGTTTCGCACGGCAAAATGTGGACAATCACCTACTAGTGATGGTGGATAAATTCACAAAATGGATTGAGGCTAAACCCGTAATAAGTTGCGATGGAGCCACAGCCAGAAGATTCGTCGAGGACATAATCATCAAATTCGGATATCCGCACAGTATAATTACTGACAACGGGAGCAACTTTTCTTTGGGGGAACTTGCCAAATTCTGCGAAGAGTAAGGGATCCGATTTGATATTGCATAAGTCGCACATCCACAAGCCAATGGACAAGTCGAAATAACTAATGGCCTTATTCTACAAGGAATCCAATCTCGCCTCGACGCACCGCTTCGTCAGGCTGCGGGGGCTTGGGAGGAAGAATTACCGTCTGTGATATGGACCTTGTGTACAACTCCTAACAGGTCAACCAGCTATACTAATCCATTGAGCTCCACGAGTCAAAGCGTATATCGAAAAAGATGCAGAAGTTTCTCGGCAAGATGATCTCGATATAATCGAAGAAGTACGCGTTGTTGCTTAACAGAGATCTACAGCCTATCAGCAGAAGTTATGCAAGTATCATAGTCAGAGAGTGCAAAACCATTCTTTGAGGAAAGGCGATTTAGTTCTCCGACTTGTGCAAAAGATAAAGCACAAACTTTCCCCAATTTGGGAAGGACCTTTTATAATTAGCAGAGTTATGCATAATTGGTCATATTATTTAACCAGCATGAGACCAGTCAAGGAAAGACCCGATACTCGAAAAAGAAAGAGAGCTGGTGGCAGCACAGACCGAGATGAAATAGACCGTCCATGGAATATTGCACAGCTATGTCCCTTCTATTCTTAATTATATTTCCTTGTAATCATATATGTACATGTTCAAAGTGATATTGGTTCCCTCATATTGTTATTTTGAGACATTTTTGCCATCTTATTTCCAAAAGAGCATGTAATTTTTTCAAAAATCCCAGAATACTTGAAAGTACTTTGTGCTCATGTTTGTCCTGGTTACGGTTTTTGAACAATCTAAAAAATGTTACCTTAGGGTACAAAATTTAAATTATTATCTATACTTTTATTCTTTATCTGATTGCTTAGACGCAGACATTTTCCGAGTAATGAGTTGTTGGTACTAGAGGGCGGCTTTGTTTCCGAGTTTAAACTGGTTTACCAATTGCGCTCCGTTGCTCGGCAAAGTTTCCATGCTAAAGTTTGGCCGACCCATGAAAGGGACGAGGCAAAGAGCCAGATAAACCAATAAGTATAGACATAAAAAAAAGAGTGCTTCAGAAAACTTTCAAGCACAAAGCATGAAAATATATAAACAAAAAGTGCTCAGATAGTAAAAGCATCAGTTTTAACAGACCAGCAGGATATAAATATTGTAGCCATCATTACATTGCCATAAGTTTAAGATAATGCATAGAAATTATTTATGCTGCAGGCGGTGGTGATGAATCAGGTGGAACACTAGAATCAACAGTAGTGTTGCCCTCGATCTCAGACTCGGAAGCATTGCTGATTTCTGGCTCTTGAGGCGAAGGAGGCGCGACGACGGATTCGAAGAATGGCGTCGTGTAGTTGGTCACCTCTGCCACCCGACAAGCATAACCTGCACAAGATTCTTGGATGGCCTTGATATCTTGCGGGTTACCCTTATCATCCTCCTCGGCAATGCCCTTGGTAACGTGCCAGATTTCCATTTTGCTATGGTGGCTCATCACCATGGTCAGAGCTGTTTACGCAGCAGTCCGAGCGTAGGAGATCTCCCAGTCCTCAATCAACTGTGGAATCTCCTTCACTGTAACACCCTCAGAATCGACCCTATGCAAGTTTTAGCGATTCCCACCAAACCCGCATAGAAACGATTCAAAGGTGCCCACCAGGCACTTTCGTGCGGGTGAAAAACGAAGTAATAACATTACACAACAGTCCTCGATGGGACCCACAGAACAGATATATATACAACACGACTCCATGAGTCAAGAATACAAATATACAGAACAAAGATCCAAATCACCTTGAAAACGATAGAGCGTCCAGCTACGGACAAGAGGCAAATGGGGCTAAGAGCCCTGAAGAATAACCAATGGCGTCCATAACCCTGCCCAGGCCAAGCCGGAAGGGTAACCCTGCTAACGACGTCGATCTCAAAACCTGCTTAAACAAAAGGGGTGCCGACAAAGGGCAAAGGAAAAAGAGGAGCGTCAGTACTGAGGCCAGTACACAGCGAGGCTAGAATTCGGCGGTCCTCGCCTACATAGGTATGGTGGACTGAAGCGGCAGCGGCAGCATGCACTGAACACCCTATAGAGACTCGATACAACTGGCGGCAATCAGAGAGGGGCAAGAATGACCTATCCGGAACCAACCTGATGCTACCATCAAACAAACCCATCCTGGTGTTTCCCCCTCGAGACCAAACGAGGAAGTTAACCGAGGAACTCACACCGTTGGCAGTTTTAGTTATTCAGTTATCGTTGCAGCAATTACTAGTCAGGTATAGATAATCATCCTGAGAAAATAAGCAGTGGGCCATTTTAGTTAACCTTACCGTTGTAGTTGCAACACTTACTAGTCAGATACAATTAGCATGAGATAACCCAAAAACCCATCAGTTGTTGGTACTTTTATTTAGCCATTCCGTTGTAGTTGCAATACTTACTAGTCAGGTACAATGGTCGCGAGCGACAACTCAAGCAAGCAATTGTTGGCAGTTTTATTTAGCCATTCCGTTGTAGTGAAGCTGATTACTAGTCATTATAAAGTCAAATTTATAGCACTACTTTAGTTATAGTTGTCTATGATCGAGATACTGTGCTCCAAGTCATCCATAACCGCGGACACGGCCTTCAGAAAGTTTTACCCGGCCGGGGTGCACAAATAGCAACACACACTCGATCAACCTCGGAAAAACCAAATCAAAACCCAACGAGGCCTTCACAACAAAGCAATCATAGGATTCAGAAATATTTCAGGGGGCCACCCCTTAAAGTAGACCCGCAACGAAGCCGGCCGGCTCCGAGACGGACTCAAGGTTGTGGGGACGGCTGTAAACGACTGGGAACCCAAAACTGGGCTTGTCGATACCGCGGAATCGTGCCACGATCCTAAACAGTACAGTGTGCTCCTCGCACAATCGTAATAAAGCAGTAAAGCATGGCATAAGTACAGGATAGTAATAAAACCTCAAACTAGTTTGTGGCCCCAAGAAATAAGACGGAATCAAGCTCTGGCTCAGGGGGGTCCCATAATCCTCCCGGTTGTGGATAGCGCGAATATTCAAGGAACAGGTATCAAGTACTCGGGGTCCTACGGGACACAAGTGGACGGTTAACAACCAAATAACATCTATTGCCCACCTGTGCCTCTGCTTACCTACTTCAGTTTTAGTTGTTAAACAGTAATTAAAGTGAACAATAATTAAAGCCATGATCATCTCCAACATTGAACATGCAGCAATACTCCAACAACTGCGGTACATGACGACACACAACAGCACTTGAGCAAGCGGCTACGACACGCAGGTCCAACTAGCTACCAAACCACAGGTAATAGGATGTGTCCAAGGCAATATATGGCTGCAAGGGGATATCACGGGTACGGAAACTAGAGCATCGCCACACAGATAGCAATAGATCAACAGGAGGGAAATAAATACTATAAAAGTAAGATAGGTAGAAAGGGGGGGATGCTCGCCTGAAAACATTATCGAAGGGTTCATCCGAAGATCGGGGCGAAGCTCACATCAACTCAACGGCCTTATCCGCTAAGAAGCAAAACACTAGAATAAACACCGGATGCACTATTTAATACAACGGCAGAAGATCGGGCATGATGCATGCATGATGTATGACATGGCAGAAATGCGGTGCAATTAGGTCATATTAAGCGGAACCGGGGGTCCCGACAATTAAATAGGTGGTTCAAGTTATTTAGATACCCCGCATTTTAAATGTTGTTTTAACAAGGCAAGATATGACAACGGTTCGATGCACAAATTTAAATGAGGCCAATATAAGGCTAGATTTGCCCGCATATGGGCCCCATATTTAATTATATGGTGAATCGGCATAAGGCCCCCAAACCACAAGGCAATATGCATGCGAGTATGACAATTCAATATGCAACAATTTGTTATTACATTTATAAAATAGGGCTCGAGAAAAGGGGTCACACATTAGAGGGACTCGACGAACTTGGGGTTCCGAGGGTTCGGGGTCCGGTCTCAGGGTTCAGGGTTCGGCGAAGTTCGGATACAAGAGGAGAACTTGTCGTGACGTGCCGGAGATCTTGGTTCCTAGCGGTCGATCTTGTCGCATTCGAGGTCTTCGGGTCCGCGTAGACGGTCATGGCGTTCAAGGTGAAGGACTTGGCGTTCCGTGTAAGCGACCTTGGCGTCCTTGTCAGAGTTCTCGGGTGACGATGTTGGTCTTAGGTTTGGCGCCGGTGGATCTTGGCGATCCGAAGGTTCGGGTTCGGGCTCAACGGGATCGGTCTTCAGGGTCTCGGACGCCGGGTCCGAGAGGAAGTACTTGACGCTCGGCCTCCTTCGGTATCCATGTCGACGGTCTTGTGGATCGAGTAGAAGATCTTGGCGTGCCGTGAAATCTTCGGGTCTCGGCAAAAAGGATGGCGGCTTCGGGACACTCTTGTCGAGGTGGGGGTGGAACAGAGGGGCGCAGGCAGCGACTCGCGAGGCGAGGGAAGGCGAGAGCGGCGCCAGGGAAGCTCGCAGGACGGCGGAACTCCGGCGGCAGGCAGGGAGGCGAGAGGCGCACGCGCGCCGGCGACAGAGACGTGGGATACCGCGAGGAGGGGCGGCGGCACAGCTCCTGGCGGCACTCGCGACGAGGGCGGCGGCAGGAACGCGGGCTCGGCGAGGCGACGTTGGCGGCCAGCAGAGGAGCACGGCGAGCATGACGGGGAGGCGACTGGGAGGCGCGTGCCGGCGAAGGGGAGGCGAACGGATGGCGGGCGCGGCGAGGCCGAGGGCACGGAGGGAGGCTGAGCGGGGTCGTCGGGGCGCTGGAGCCCGAGAGCGGCGGCGCGGGGGCGGCTCGAGGATGGTGGAGGCCGGCGGCGGGCCTGGAGCGGAGGAGGCGAGGAGGCGGGGGGGGGGGGGGGTAGAGAGGCGGGAGGAGGTCGGGGCGCGCCGGCGAGGCCGGGCGGCGAGCTCGCTTCGGCGGCGGGGACGGGGAGCCCGGGGCGAGGCTGGCGGCGCGCGGAGGGGGGCGGAGGGAACCCGAGGCGGCGGCCGGAGGAGGAGGTCGGGGTCATGGTGGCGGAGGCAGGCGGCGACGCTCTGAGGCGGCCCGGCGACGGCGGCCCGCGGGCGGTTGGAGGGCGAGCAGGGCGCCGGGGAGGGGCCGAGGAGAGAGAGGTGGTGTGTGGCCGACAGGGCCCAGGGGTGGGTCCGGCTGGCAGGGAGGTGGGAAGGGAGAGGGGAGTGGGTCCAGGGAGGTGTGGTGGGAAGGTGAGGGCCCAGGTGTAAGTGAGGGTGGGGGTAGAAAAACTGTGTGTGAAAGAGAGGGAGGGGAAAAGTGATGGATTGATGATGTGGCGGGGTGGGTAGGAAGTTGGGGGAGGGGTGAGGTGGCGAGCTGTGAGAGGTGGGTAGGATAGATTCGGGTGGGAATAGGATTTAGAGTTTAGGTTTTATTAGTTTTGTAAATATGTGTTTTTTTTTGTTTATTTTAAGACAAGGCTACTTTGCAATTAGTTTATAGGTAAATAAAATATCCGATACGATCGGGGTTTTGCATTTGGAATAAAGGGGGTATTTGTACAAAGCAAAACTAGGTTTTTCGAAATAGTTTCAGACAAACAATGCATGATGAAGACGATGCAATGCACGAAAACAACGCGATTTTCTAGTAGCGGTTTTGCGGGATGCCACATTCACTTTTTCCCTCATCTCGTGCACTGACATTTTGTGCAAATCGGAAAGCTTGACGGCTTTGCCAGCCTCTTAGACTCGCTCTCCAAACAACGACTTTATCCTAACCACATCACTTATACGAAATTCGAGATCGAGCAGAGGAAATGGTGTGAATACCCTTATAACTAAAAGAAAATGCTTTATATAGAGCCTCTATGTACCCGCCCACTGTGCGGAAGGCCGCCGTCCTGGTAATCTTTCTGCTATAGTAAGGGCGAGCCAATATGTCATATCCAATCCCTTGTACCAATGAGTCTGCTAAAAAATGTCAGGATAGCTCAGTTGGTCCGGAGAAGGATGAGCTCGAAAATGCCTTGTGTGTTAGAGAGAGGAAACGACGTATGCACTTTTGTTTTATCTACTTCCATCTATGATGGTAGGTGTAGGGGAGACTGGTAACGTGAGCCACCTAGAGTTTGGCGGAGGTTGAACAAGACATCTCCAACGAGCTTAATGCGCTCGAGGCGAGTTTCAGAAGTGGAGGAGTCAGAAAGATTCAAGGGGGCTGGGAAAGAACCAAAAGTCAAAATTCCGGCTAAAGCGAAAGTCGAAAAATGAACAACACAAAGAAAATATTCGGAAATCTTACCAAGCATAGAGTGATTCCATTTAGCATGCTCCTTGCGGAGGCTGTCTAGTTCACTTGCTGAGGCCTGGGCAAGATCCTTCTAGATATTAAACTCCTTGAGATCAGCAAGTTATTTATCTTGGAGGGCTAGAAGCTTCTCGAGCCTCACGGTCTCGTGGTTGCTTGATTCCAAAAATACGGCTATGGATTTCTCCGACTCCATAGTTAGGGTCTCAAGCTTTTCCCGAAGTTCAGTGTTCTCTGCCTCCAAGACCTTGAAGTTTTTGGCCAGCTCCACCATCTTACCGGATTGGCACAACAATTCTGCAAAGGAAAAAATATCAATTAGATAAAGCACATCTGACTATGAGAAAAACATTTAACTGATAAAGAGGAAGCCAGAAAAGTTTACCTTTTGCTTCATCTTTTTCAACTTTTAACTTTAAAGTTTCAAAGCGCAAAGCTTTGATTTCTTTGCGCTTGTTGGAAATATTCTTGAGCAATTCCTGGTTGGAAGATGCAATTTTCTGTAAGTTTAGAGACAGAATACCGTCAGACGGCTACTAAGACTCGGGCTACAAATTTAACTAAGTAAAATTACAGCACGAGCCTTGCGGGCTACACTACATCGCTCTTTTGCAACCTAAAAGCATCAACCTGGATCCAATGTTGTTTATCCGACTTTATGCTTGGGGGCTAGAGGATATGATAATAAATGCAAATAAGAATCGGAAACTTACAATCTGTTCCAGATGTAACTTTTCAAATCCGAGCTTGGTGCTGTGAAACACCTTCTCGGTAAGGGAGAGGGACGGAAAATCCATTGCTGGAAGTTCGCCAGATGCAACTTTAGCGTCCCAGACCAAAATCTAGTCCAGGAGGCTAACCAGCTTGACGTCTTCCTCCTCTTGGCTCACTTCCTCTGGGGTCAAGGTTTGCTTCTCAAGACTGGTTTGAGCCAGTCTGAGGATCTCTTCCTTCTCTTTACTCTTGAGGCCAAGGACAACTAAGTCAATCACCTTATCCACAGTACTGTGGTCATAACCATGGGATCATTACCCTTTATGGGTTCACCCTTGTCAGTTTCCTGGTCATCAATGGTGACCAGGGCTTTCTAGATTATACCAGCGTCAGCGGATGCAGAAGCTCCCTGCGCTGATGGAGCAGTGGATGGGGTCGACGGCGGCACAGCTGGAGAAACAACAAGCTTCTGCTGAAGCAGCTGCTTGCCTGGCTTGCTTTCCGGCTTAACCTTGCTCTTCAACGATGATTTAACTCTAGAGCACAGGAATCCTGAATATTAGGTGTGCTGTAGAAAGATAACAAAGGTAGATGAGTACTAAAAACGAAAGGTGAGGTTATTACTTTTTAACTAGTGGCAACACTTGGCTACCAGCAGTGACAACTTCCTTCGCCTTATGCTTCTTGGAGGCAGAGGCGGCCACTTCTTGCACCTCATCAGCCTCCGTCGCCTCCGGGTCGTCTGAAGCATAGCCATCTAGTGGAGCTAGCTCGGACTCGGATAGTTTCTCGAGATGACAGAATCGGAAAAGCATCGATGAAAATAGAGTCGGAGAAAGAACCAAAGAAAACGACGAAACGCGAAAGTAGAGTCGAAATATTTACCCGAGTCAGAGGACGGCTAGATGTATACATCTTCATGGAAACTTCCAGAACTTTTCATTCCACTCTTTCCTTGACCAAATATTGCATGAGGGTCCTGTAGTCCTTCGGCGAGACCCGGTTCGGGCTAACCTTCATGTTGTCCTTTTTGTCGCCGGTGATTTGGTGCATGAGGCGGTCTCCATGGTGCTGGAGAGGCTGAATTCGGCGCTCCAGCCAACAATGGATCAAGTCGGATCCACGAAGCCCCTCATGCTTCATCAGAAAGTTGATCCGCCTCTTGGCAAGGATCAAAATATCCGATAGCTCCGGCGCCTCCGCATCCCATGAATCTTGGTGGGAAGCGGCGCCATTGGCGAATGCCGGAAGACCTTCCGCCTTACCCGGAGCCGGAATATCCTTATGATAAAAGAAAGTTCCGGCCCAACGTTTGACGGACTCACTAGCATTAATCCTAGGATAGATCCGATTCCTCCTAAGGACTAAGCTAAGAGTGCTGGTGACATAAGGCACATCAGCACTGATGGAATTCTTCCAAGTACCATAGTAGTATCAGAAAAGGGTGAGACTTGGCCTAATGCCAAGAAACCCCTCGCAGAGAGCTGCATGAGCATTAAGCTCAAGCAGAGAGTTGGGAGGAAGATTGTGGAGTTGCACACCGTAATGGTTGAGGACCTCGAAGAAGAAGTCCGATGGGGGCAAACTGAGGCCGCGGTCGACGTGAGTGCTGAACATCACCCTCTCGCCATCTTTTGGCATGGGGATGGCATGTACAACAGCGCTCCACCACGCGCCGACAGCGATGAACCCCTCATTCTCCATGACTTGGAGCTCCATAGTGTCCATGGAGCTGGGATCCATAGACCCTACATCTTTTTCTCGTCCGCCGCTGAAGAACCCGCCGCCGCCGCTCCAGAGGACGAGGAAGACGCCATAGTTTTTTGGAGGAAGATGGGCTAGTGGGGAAAGGAGATATTTTTTCTCAACAGAGGGCAGATGGGAACTCGTGCGGAGAGCTCGAGGAGTACGAGGAAGCAATGAATGAATTGACGGAGAAGTGAATCTGAGAAGAAGGGTTTTCTCTCCTCTTATTTGCCTCTGCGTCAAGATTCGAGCGGTGAGACGCGCGATTATCGCCACGTGTATAGGAGAGGGGGAGTTAGCTTCCTCGCGACTCTTCCGCCCCCTCGATTTTCGCGTAAGCATAGAAACGGCATTCTGTTCTATAAGGAAAGGACCCACCAACGATCGTGCTGATGGAAATCCTATCAGTGATGGGACCTGTCCTATAAAGTTGTCAGTCAGCATGCCACCAAAAATCCGGCTTATGTTTCAAATCAAGCAACGGAAAGATCAAGGTCAGAGCAGAATATATCCGACTCAACTGACACGGAATCCTACATCAATGAAAAAAGTTTTTCGGGAACCCTTCAAGATTCTCAAGACGAAGAAAACATCAAGCTAGATGGTTTATCCGAATTCAGATCTTGGAGACTTTCAGGGGCTACTGTTGGGGATATACTTTCCGGGTATACCCACAAGACTCGCTGACCAGGGTGGCCCACCAACAGGTTAAAGCTTTGCTTCACGGGCGGCCCAGTCAGAGAAAGAGGAGGATCCAGTTTTGGCTGCGACAAGTCCTAGAAGAGTTACCGACTTAGGCCTGTAGTATTACTTGTAGTCCAAGCTGTACATAGTTACCGACTCTATAACGTAGCCGGATATGTCTCTCCATGTAACCCTAGGCCCCGGTGACTATATAAGCCGGCCCTATGGGAGCGTTTAGGGCAACACAACTCGATAGACAACCACAATGAACTCGCACATGCGGACCTCTCTTGTAATCCATTGTAACATCCGGATTACGCCGATATATTACTGGGTTGCTAGCAGGAGTAGGATCCGATCACCGCAGTCGGATCTAAACCTGGGTAAACTTGTGCTCACCGCTCCTGGAGCATCCAACGTCTCACACCCCATCTTTCCAACGCTACTAGGACCCCCTATGGCGTACTTGTCGACAATCCGACGACAGTAGCCTTGTGGGGGCATCGAGCTGTCCCCATGGGACATCATCTACGAGAGGCGCACCACCATCAAGTCGTAGGTGCTCCTCTATTTCCTTGTACACTGGATGGAACTACAGCTCCCAAACACCCCGGATATGTCCCAACTATCAACGATGTACTTCGACGGATCCAAGCATGACACCGGAGCTGGAGCTGGAGTAATCTTAATAGCCCCCAAGGGGACAAGATGAGATACGTATTGCAGATGAGATTCCGCGCATCCAACAACAAGGCCGAATATGAGGCGCTTATCCATGACATGAGGATGGCCAAAATTTGTGGTGCCATGTGTCATCTACGGTGACTCCAACCTCGTCGTCCAGCAAACGATGAATGAGTGTGACACCCACAACAGCAACATGATCGCCTACCATGCACTCTACAACTCACTCAAGGAGACTTTGATAGCTGCGAACTCCGTCACATTGGTTGAGAAATCAATGAGGAGGCCGACAAGCTCGCCAACATTGGCTCTACCTGCACCCCGGTGCCACCGGGTGTGTTCCTCGAGCAAATATGCGTGCCTTCCATCAAGCGCAAAACTCCGAAGGACACAATCGATGTCGTGGGACACTCGGTGGCTACGCCACCCGAGAAGACAGAAGCATCCGAAGAGCTGGATACAGATGTCAAACTGGTAAGCCTCATGCAAGTCCTGGCAATCGAGCAAACATGGACTCAGCCATACATCAAGTACCTGGTGAGCAAGAAGCTGCCGGACGACCCAACTGACGCCAGGAAGATCGCGCGTCGATCCAAAGCCTTCACCATCATCCATGGAGAACTATACAAGCGAAGCATCACCGGAGTACTCCAACACTGCGTCACCAACAGACATGGGAAGGTCATCCTCCTCGACATCCACGAAGGCACCTGTGGCCACCATGCCGACAACCACGTCCTAGTTGCTAAGGCTCTATGAGCTGGATTCTACTAGCCAACAGCGATGCGCGATGCTAAGGACATCGTCAAAAGATGCAATTCTTGCCAGCGGTTCACCGGTAAACCACATGCACCTGGCTAAGAGCTATGACCCATACCATTGGCCTGGCCCTTCGCCCAATGGGGACTCGACATGGTCGGCAAGCTACAGAAATCCTCACCCAGAGGCTATGTCTTCCTCGTAGTGGCAATCGACAAGTTCACCAAGTGGGCCGAGGCGATGCCCGTCACCAACCAAACTGATGCCTCCGCTGTCAAGTTCTTCGAGTCTATTGTCTATAGGTTCGGGGTGCCCCACATCATCATCACCAACAACGGCATGAAATTCCCCTCGAAGGAGTTTCGAGACTTCTGCGAAGGACTCGGAATCAACGTTATATATGCCTCAGTGGCACACCCGCAGACCAACAGTCAGGTCGAGAAGGCCAACGGACTTGTATGTAACGGGATTAAAAAGCATCTCCTACACCCTCTCGAACGGCTGGCAGGATCCTGGACGGAAGAACTACCCTCTGTCCTATGGAGCATGTGCACAACGCCGAACAACACCACAGGCTACATGCTGTTCTTCATCGTACATGGATCAGAAGCAGTGCTACTTGCAGAGGTACGCTATAATGCCCCAAGGGTCGTCGCCTACATCAAATCGGAATCAATGGCCACACTCGAATATGTTGTCGACCTGCTGGATGAAGCATGCGACATTGCCGCTGCTCGTTTAGCAGTATATCAACAAAGCCTCCGCAACTACCACAGCCGACGGCTGCGCTCGCGATTCTTCATCGAAGGGGACCTTGTCCTGCCGCTCAAACAAAAGGGTCACCTAAAGCTTGAGTCACCCTGGGAAGGCCCCTACATGGTCACTGAAGTCATCCCAGGTGGCGCCTATTGCCTCATGGACATCGAGTCTGAAGTAGCATACTCCAACCCTTGGAATGGCGCACAGTTGCGATGATTCTACCCCTAGTTGTTTTTACTTACAATAAGGCTATTCAGTCAAACCTTGTATCCCCAACTGTATGATGAATAAAAGGTAAGTACCTTAGCCCATACAATTCTCTTTACGCACATTTATTACACCCATACAATATGCTTGGGGGCCGCGCCTCACCTTACGACTTTGTCGACTCCTACTTTGCAATGCATTTACCTGAGTAGATGATCACATCAGGCTAACGAAAAGGACATGCCAAAGCATTACAAACAAAAAATCATCACATGCTAAATACATCTTATAAATCTTACAAAGGACAGCAAAGGCCCATCAGCAACTATACAAATTTTACATAGTCATTTACAATTTTCGCAGGAGAATCATCCGCGATGAAGAAGAACATTGGTACGATCATCAAACAAGTCCATGATGTCCTAGGCATGGCGAGCCACAGCAGCATAGTGCGGACATATGTTCCAGGCCATGCCATCCGGAGGTGCAGGTGGCCCTTCCGCTATTTCTGCCAAACCCACGTCTCGATGATACAGCCGAACAAGCGCCAGCACTACCACCAGCAACAAGTTGTTGATGCACAAGATCCTTCACAACGTCTACACTTTGAAACTTCCCTAGAAGCACCAAAAAACTGGATGGAGCCGCATCTAGGAGACACATGGCAGCCCAGATAGATGCGAGTGATGATCTCACACGCTTCAACACCTAAAGTACCTGGTGGACATGATCCTAAACCGTTGCGACCATAGTCGCTCGGTCATGATCCATCCATAAGAAACCTCCGGCCTCAAACTCTTGTTGGGTGAGGCAATTGGGCCTAATAGCAATGCGCTCCTTCTCTTCCTGTGGAAGATGATTGACAACTAAAAAAAGAGCAGCACCTCAGAAGCCACAAATATCGGGCCCAACCGAAAAACAAACTATGGACATCTACGATGACTTACAACGCAGTTGCTCGCTGATCTGTCGAAATTCTCCAAGAAGACACTCCTCTCTCGCAACGGCACGCTCCGTTTTGGACTTACAAACATCCACATGGCCACGGATGATGAGAACATCCTTCTCCAGGCTTCGGATGCGGTCATGCGGTAAAGGCAACTGCGATGCCTCACTTGTCATTGGAGGAGCAAAAAGCAAGGCAGATGATGTGGCCACAGGGTCAGCATTCGAAGGGCCCTAGTAGGTGCAAAAATAAAAAATCATAAGGACAAGTGCAATCGATAGAAGTAGAAGGAAACACATATATTCACATCAAAATGACCACTGCGTGGTAGCATCAAAAGTCATTCAGTACAATACTTTACATGTCAACTATAGCAAAAGCAAAAAGTACAAGCTACGAAAGAGAAGACCCTAAGGAACAGCTGCATCTGAAGCAGATGCAGACCCTGAAGCCCACGCCTTAGCCACCTGTTGCTGCCCTAATGTGTAGGTGGCTAGAAGATCAATCAGGCGAGGGACACAGTGCTTGCATCATGAAGCGTAGGAGGCGAAGGCTACCTCGGTGCCGTTAGCCGCCATGGGCATCTTAGAGGTGATCTGGCCTAGATTCAACTGCGCGCCAGAAGCCATCTCCATGGCCAGGCCAAGGGTAGCACCTATGCCATTCTGGTATCTCTTGTAATCCGCCTGAGCATCCCCTGCCAGCGCCTTGGCCAAGGATTCGACATGATCAAGGGCTACGCCCTTGGGGAAGATCTTCCGGTAGAAGCGGCTATGGACCTCCCTCGTATTCCCCAGTGTCTCAACGGTGGAGCTGTAACGGTCTTCAACCGCAGAAACCGCATCCACGAGAGGATCCCCATGGTCCAGGTCATTGCGATCAAACGCATTGCCAACGACATCTGTAGAAGATGCGACAAAGGAATGCTCAGAACAAGCAGAAGGAGCAAACAATAATTCAAGAGAAATAGAAAAACGGTGACTCACCCGACAGCGCCTTGGCAGCAGTGTAACATCCCAAAAATACTAAACTTGGATCATCAAACTCTAATAATCAAATTTAGGGTTAACAAAAACCTTTCTAATTAAAAATATGAAAGCATTCATATGTGTGTGTATTAAATTTGGATTCTTTTGAATTGCCATGGTTCTGTGTTTCTTTGCTTGTAAAATGATTCTTAGGTGAAATAAACATCATCTAAACAATCCCCAAACTTTTCCCAAAGACAAACAAGTCAAAATAAACAAATTAGGTGAATGGTCACTTTGGCCAAATTAACTCCCATGCCTACTTTGTATATCCCTAACTTTCAGAACTTAACAGAAACATGTATGGATCTTTGCACCCCTTGATAGTACTCATAATAAGGTACCAAAGCCCACTTTGTGATCATCCAAAAACATTCAAATGCTTAGTTTAAATGACAGTTTAAAATTGAATCTATTTCATATGGGAAGATCCCACTATTTCAAAAACCACTCAAACAAGCTCAATTTTCAAAACCCAAGCATCCACAGAATCTCAACACATGCCTAGCATACCCACCAAAAATCTTTTCAAAATTCAAAACTTAAGTTCATGCGGCCATTTCATCAAACAGGTTGCAGTTTCAAATCTACAAAATCAAAAACACTATGTTGAGCAGTGTTTTGGCCCAACCTTGTTCCCTCTCTGGTTACAACCAGCCTTAGTAGATCATCTAGCAACCCTAACTAACCTCTAGCACCACTGTAAGCTGTCCATTGTCATTAATGGTGAGCAGGCCGAGAGCACCCATGTCACCCAAGTGTGGACAGCAAGCTAGGAGAAGAACTAGCCGTGCCAACCTTGTCTAGCATGCAGCCCATGCCTCACCGCCCCATCTCGACCAGCCCTAGCTCGAAGACAGCGACCAGAACCTCCAGGAACGCCGTGCCCGTGCCGCTGTCGACCATGCCGATGCGCACCACAGAGCACGCGCCGTTCCCACGCCACCCGACCACCTCGAGCCCTCGCTGCCCGCCAGCATGCACCCCACCGTCCCAGGAGACCATCAGACATGTTTCGTTTCACCGCCCGTACCCCATAGCCACTGCTCGCCGCGGAGTTCGCCACCTCTGACTCGCAGAGCACCACGTGTTACCGACCATTTGCCACCGCCCCTACACGCGCATTTAAGCTCTAGAGCATCGCCAGGAGCCACCCGTCGATCGCCAACCTCTGCCATGCCTCTAGCCGCCCGTAGCCGTGTCGCCACCGTCGCCTGCCCATCCCTCTCGGTCCCTCCGTCGAGCCTATAAAAGGAGACGACCCCTGCTCGATTTCTTCACACCATCTCACTCCCCTCAGCTCATTGATCATTTGATCCCTTAGCCGGAGCACGAGGAGCAGCAGTTCGCCGGAATTGCGCAGGAGCAGGCCGCCTCTGGAGAAGAAGGGAGCCGTTGATTTCGACCACCCCCGAAGCTGCCGTGACCACCCCTGAGTTTGCCGTCGTCGACTTCGTCCTTTGCCCGCCTCGCCATCGTCACTGGAGCCCCGGTATGCCCCTATGCACCCCCACCGAGCCGCTAGGGTTCGAGCTCGCCGGTGACTTGTTCATCATCGATGACGATCCTCAGCCGTCGATCTTCATTCTAATCCAACGCACCACATCCCCCCGTACCGCTTCGCGTTTTATGAGCCACTGACCAGTAGACCCCCCTGTCAGTTGAGCCCCATGCTACAGAGTGACACTAGGCCGTCCCAATAACCCTTCCCACGCATCCCACTCGTTTGAATTTATCTTTTTCTATTTTCATTCAAACTCAGTTCTGTACCTAGTTTCAAAAATCAACCCAGCTCGATTCATTAAACCAAATTTCATGAAACCAATTTTGTTAGAAAGGTGTTGAAATTCTTAATCCAAGACCGTTGGATTCAAATCATTTGGATCTGTAGATCAACCCTGGTAAAAATAACAATTCAGAAGCTTTTCTGCATTCAAATATTTTTCAAATTTTAACCATAATAGCTTTTGAGTTGATTCCAACTCTCAAAAATCACATTTGACCATACCTTTCAGAATATATAAAAACATATGGGTTTACTTACAGAAATAATGTTCAAGTAATAAAATAATGCCACATAGGCATTTCTAGTCATAATATTTTATTTAAAATAAAAGGGTAAACCTTATTAAATTGTGACACCACTTTATATCACATTCTCATGTACTGAAATATGTGGTGATGACATGTGTCAACATGATCCCATGTTTGGTTTGGAGAATATTAAATCTTAAGTAGTTTTTCAATGAGTAGAAATTACTTTTCTAAAAATAAATAAATAATGCAAATGCTTTAATCTTGAATGTTAGTGATGATGCTAGATCATCTATAGAACCCTTTTGTGTGATGATTGAAAGTAGTTAAGTATTGTTTGGTGATTCTGTACCTCGTATTTATTTATAGACACTAGTACCAACCAAGGATACGAGGAGGAAGGAGGATACTATGAAGAAGAAGCCGAGGAGAACTTCAACCACTGCTCTGCACAAGGCAAGCCTATACTAATACTGATGCAAGCTAATACTTGCTTGTTACCATGACCACTAGATGCCTTAAGATATGTGATCATACCCACTTGATACCCCCTCCTAGTTTTACTTGCAAGCTTTATACTTTATTTCTTTATCAAAGCTATTACTTAGAGTCTACTTAAGTGACTTGTAGATTCTAGGAAGATAATTGAAGGTTGCATAAAGAGCATTAAATTTGGCCTAAGCTAGATAATCCTGATGTCACCCTAAGGCATGAGATTGAACTTAGTTAAACTCCACTTGTTTACCACCCCTCATTAGTACTCACCCCCACTTGTAGATGCTAGTGCTAAGCATAAAACTTGACCAACTTTAGATGGGAATACTTGGTGGAAAATGGTTATGAAAACCTTAGAATGATGAGTCATTCTACTGAGATGTTTTGACATGTGTTTCCGAACACCAGATGATTTGGATGATGAAAATGTTAGGGCATGAGCCTTAGCCCTTTATAAAACTGATGGTTGTCTGGATGCGATACCATTCCAATTTTACCGTACAACCAAAATACCCAAAATTTGGGTAGGGCTTGACTGGAAACTTATATAACTTAGTATGGGTTCCCTCATGAACAAGGTATGAGCTGAGTCTATCTTGTGAAGATTGTCCACCTGTGCATTACCCAAGATGACAATTGGTCATGGTTGGGAGGCCAAACTCAAAGGAGAGGTGCTTATAATAGGGCGTGTAATGGAAAGGTTAGGATTGATTATCCGCATACTGAGTATGGTGAATTCGGGATTTGTTCCTGACGGATGTATCGAATGTTGTGGTGAAAGTGTACAATCTCTGCAGAGTGTCAAACTATTAGAATAGCCGCATCTGCGGTTATGGCCAGTTGGAGTGGCCATACTGTTCCCCCGTCAGATGTTTTCAAAATGACTTATGAAATGAATTGAGATTTTGACTTGACCACACCAGAGTTGTGATATGAAATACAAGTTCTCACTTAGGTGTTATAAATTTTCAACTAGCTTTTCTTGCTTCTGAACTTAGTAGAGGTAAATCTGGGTTTTTGTAAAACAAACCTAGAGCTTAGTGTCCTACTAAAAAAACCCCTTCACTTGTTAGTATTAGTTTGCGAGTACTTAAAGAGTACTCATGGCTTTGTCCCTGGCTATTCCCATGGCTAGACTATGAAGAGGAGTACCAGGACGAAGGACCCCAGGAAGGTTACGACAACTAGGATCATCTCCCATCGTCAGCATTGCCTGTGACCCCGAAGATGGAGCTTCTCCTACGCTACTTTTATTATTACGTTATTCCGCTGCCTGAGTTGTATTAAGAACTGGATCATGAGATCCTTATTTGTGTCAGACTTTATGTATGGTTTGTAATGGATGATGTACTGTGGTATCCAAATCTGTTATGTCTCGCAAAAATGGTAATCCTGGGATTGCGATGTATGGCATAACAGGCATCTGGGATTAAAAATCCGGGTGTTGACAAGTTGGTATCAGAGCCATCCTGACCATAGGATACCCTAGTTAGACTGGCCGCTTGAATCAAAAACTTAGTTTCAAAACCAAAGGAAGAAAATATTTACAAAAACTTATTCCCATTCTTATCACCTTGTTTCTTTCATAAAAAATCATGATCCTCAAAAACTCTTGCAAAATACCTAAAATTTGACACACTTGATCACTCTACTAACTTACTCATCCTATATTCTTATAGATGGACGTGAAGTACATCAAGTTTTATCAGTTGGGGAATGGAGGAGACCTTATTTTTGAGCGGGATTTGGACCAGCTTTCGGAACTTCTGGAGTGTCCGCACCCCGAGTTCTTCGGAGCTCAGCTCAATGATCAAGGAGGAGAAGATCTGCCGTGGATAATTGTTGCAAGTCTCCGAGGAAAGATTGAACCTCCCACTGCTGAGGGAATTCAGTTCACCTTAAGAGAAAACAACTGGCTCGATGGACTTGCCAGGGCCATGCAGGAAGCTCTTGCCCGTCTGTGTGGGCAGAGTATCAACCAAATCAAGGTTATCCGCTTTGAGTTTTGTCCAAGGCGTGATGCTATGGGACAGCCACTGGAAGCCCCATACCACCACGAGCTGAAGACTCAGTTGGACCACGTCATCTTCATGATGTACGATCGTCAGCAAGAATTGGACAATTGCTGTGACTACTCCAACCACAAGTCCGCCATCATCAAGACGAAGGATCAGACCATCGCCATGCTAGCGAAGGATCGCAAGTCTCGCCGCCGTCAGCTCGATAAGAAGGAGCGCATCATTGCCCGTCTTTGCCACCGTATCTCGGATTTGTAGGAGACCATCCATGAGAGAGACATGAAGTTGGAGGAAAGGGAGAATGCCGGAGAAGATCTTCATGGATACCCCTACTCCTATCTCAGCGATGATGATGATTTTCTGGAGAATCAGGCTATGGATTTCTGCACCGATGAGGATGACTTCGCCTTCATCAATGACGACGATGATGATGAGGATGGCGACTACACCGACTCCGAGGAGTAGTAGCACTTGAGCACTAGCGTACTGAGTTGTATTCGGTCCCAATGTATCTTAGTTTCCAGAATGGATCTTGAAACCATCTGTTTACCTTTGTTGTGGTGTGTGTTTGTATCGTGTGCTATTAATGAATGAAAAGCAAGTTGCAAAAAAAAATCTGAGTCAAAATTTAAAAACTTTTCAAAGGCCCTGAACCTTAGAAATTTCCCTCTTTTCTCATGATCTATCTCAATCTTCAGATGCCACGCGGAGGAAGTGGTTCATCCCCAGACCCGATGTTGCAGATCCTGCAAATGTTGGTTTCTAACCGCGAAGCTGAAAGAGCCGAACGTCAAGTCAACCTAGCCACCCTTCAGCAGATAGCTTAGCTGACCCACAACAATCAAGGCCAAGGAAATAAGGACAACCATGGATCTAAGCTCAAGAATTTCCAGAACACCAACCCACCTGTTTTTACTAAGTCAGAAGATCCCCTAGATGCAGACGATTGGCTGCAAACCATGGAAAATAACCTAGAAGTCGCCGGAATGGAAGCTAACGAGAAAGTTCTGTTCGCCACCCACTATCTAGCCAGAGATGCAAGGGCATGGTGGAACAGCGTTCGTGCAATGACCGGAGGACAGATGATGACCTGGGAAGAATTCAAGCTCAAGTTTAGCAGAACCCATGTGCCATTGGGTTTGATCAAGAGAATGAGAGATGAGTTCAGAGAACTGAAGCAAGGAAGGATGACCGTAGTAGAATACCATGACAAATTCTTGTCATTAGCTAGGTATGCCCCAGATGAGATCGACACTGAATCCAAGAAGAAAGAGAGATTCCTGAATGGTTTGCATGATGAGATGCAGACTGTGTTGGTCAATATCCCCTTTGCTGATATTGAAGCCCTTGTCGACTCTGCCATCCAGATGGAACAAAAGATCAACCAAGACAATGAGAACCGCAAGCGTCGCATGATGCATCAGCCAGGAACCCATCAGACCCCAAAGTATCGCCCTAACCCATCTCCAGGATTTGCCTCAAGAACCAACAGACCCCCGATGAACCGTTCGGCCTATCCCAACCGTGGAAACCCAAGGCCCGGAGGAAATCACAACAACCCCGACAACTATGGCAATTTCAACCATGCACCACCCAAGTTCAACAATAACAATGCTGCCGCCAACACCAACACTGCCCCGAGGACTGGAAGCAATGCTGTGCCTGTTGCAGCAAAGGACAAGTCGCATGTGACTTGTTATGACTATGGAAATAAGGGTCACTACTCCAATGAGTTCCCAAAGAAGAATGCCGCAACCCCCAATGCAAATGCCCTAGCTCAGCAGCAGCGTCGTGTTCAGTCTGGAAGAAGGTTTGCCCTAGGAAATTCACTCAACCGCAACGACCGTCTTTTTCTCATGCATGCTAAAGAAGCCCAGGAAGCGCCAGGCGTCGTGCTGGGTATGATTTCTGTTAATTCAGTACTCGCTAGAGTGTTGTTTGATTCTGGTGCATCACACTCATTTTTCACCAAAGAATTTGCATGCACTAGTAATATTCAACCAACAAAACTAAAGCATGTTATGATTGTTCAAATCCCCGGTTCAACCACGAAAGCTAGGCAAATTTGCAAAGCCGTCCCTATCCGAATGCATGGAATAGATTTTTATGCTAATCTGATAGTACTCGGAACTAATGGTTTGGAAGTAGTACTAGGAATGGATTGGATGTCCAAACATAAAGGATTAATTGACTATGCCAAGAAAGCCATAACCATGACCAGTACAGCCGGAATATCAGTCGAGCATGTATCTGAAACCTTACCTCGTCAATTCAAGTGCAACAAGAGTATAGCCCAACCTACCATTGACCAAGTCCGGATAGTCTGCGAATACCCCGATGTATTTCCAGATATTTTTCCCGATATGCCCCCAGATCGGGATATCGAGTTTATCATTGAACTAATCCCCGGAACCGGACCCATAGCCCAGAGACCATATAGTATGAACCCGTCTGAACTAGCAGAACTGAAGAAGCAACTAGATGCCATGTTTGAAATTGGATTGATTCAACCAAGTGCGTCACCATGGAGATCACCTGTTTTGTTCGTGGACAAGAAGGATGGAGGTAACATTTTGTGTACGGATTATCGGAAGTTAAATGATGTCCTATCAAGAACAAGTACCTATTGCCCAAGATAGAAGATCTGTTTGATCAATTGACCGGTGCCAAAGTGTTTTCTAAGATTGATCTTAGAACAGGCTATCATCAACTCAAGATTTGTGCAGAGGATATTCCAAAGACTGCCTTTACCACCAGATATGGATTATACGAGTATACTGTCATGTCTTTTGGATTAACCAATGCCCCCACTTATTTCATGAATCTCATGAATAAGATTTTAATGGACTTCCTGTATAAGTTTGTCGTTGTTTTCATTGATGACATTCTAATTTATTCCAAATCAGAAGAAGAACATGAGCTACACCTAAGGACCATTCTTGGAACCCTTAGAGAGCATCAGTTGTATGCCAAGTTTAGCAAATCTGAATTCTGGTTACAGGAGGTAGGATTCCTCGGCCACATTGTATCAGCCGGAGGAATTGCCGTTGACCCTGCAAAGGTGAAGGATGTTGAACTATGGCAATCCCCAACCACTCAAACCCAAGTTCGTGCATTTCTCGGATTAGCGGGATATTACTGCAAGTTCGTAGAAGGATTCTCGAGTATCGCCAGACCCATGACCCAATTGCTAAAGAAGGACAAGAAGTTTGAATGGACGGACAAATGTGAAGAGAGTTTTCAAGAACTCAAGAGGAGATTGATTTCAGCACCAATCTTGATCATGCCGGATATCACGAAGCCCTTTGATGTGTATTGTGACGCATCCAAGATCGGTCTCGGATGTGTGCTAATGCAAGAAGGCAAAGTTATATCTTATCTATCTCGACAACTGAAACAACATGAGCAAAATTACCCAACCCATGACCTCGAACTCATAGCCGTAGTTCTAGCCCTGAAGACATGGAGGCATTACTTGATGGGAAATCGTTGTGAGATATATTCGGATCACAAGAGCCTGAAGTTTATATTCACTCAGAAGGAGCTGAATATGAGACAAAGAAGATGGATTGAGATAATCAAGGATTACGATCTGAACATTCACTATCACCCCGGTAAAGCCAACGTGGTAGCAGATGCCCTTAGCAGATTGCCGTGCCGCTTGAACTCCATGATTTTGAAGGAGCAACCAAGCTTGCACAAAGAGATGGAAGATTTCGGAATGAAATTAGTGAGTGAAGGATGTTTGGCTAGCATAGAACTTCAACCCACTTTGATCAGCCAGATCAAAGAGGCACATAAAGGAAATGCTAGTATCGACGAAATCAAGCGTCGTATCTGTACAGGCAAAGTACCCGGATTTACCGAATACGAAGAAGGAGTTCTGTGGTACAAAGGACGCCTTTGTGTACCAGCAGATTCTGAGTTGAAAGAAGTTATTCTCAAGGAAGCTCATGATACTCTTTATTCTATCCACCCCAGAGGAACGAAGATGTATCAATATTTGAAAGAACAATTTTGGTGGCATAAGATGAAGAGAGAAATCGTAAGATATATCTCCAAGTGTGATATATGTCAGCGAGTCAAGGAGGGACATCAACGACCCGTAGGATTGTTGCAACCATTGCAGATTACGAAATGGAAATGGGATTCCGTTGGAATCGACTTTATCACCGGATTGCCTACTTCTAGTAGGGGAAATGACTCTATCTGGGTCATAGTGGACAGATTGTCCAAAGTCGCCCATTTCTTACCAGTCAAGACCACATATCAGAGTTTGAAGCTAGCAGAGTTATACATCGCTAGAATCGTCAATTTGCATGGAGTCCCCAAGAACATCGTATCGGATCAAGGAACTCAGTTTACCTCGAGATTCTGGAAGAAAGTCCAAGAAGGTTTAGGAACCCGACTAGATTTCATCACCGCGTATCACCCTCAGACCGATGGACAAACGGAGCGAGTAAATCAAATACTCGAAGATATGCTGAGAGCCTGTGTGTTAGAATATGGATCTAAGTGGGAAGACTGTCTGGCGTTTGCAGAATTTTCATACAACAACAGTTATCAAGCCACTTTGCAAATGGCCCCATTTGAATTCATGTATGGAAGGAAGTGTCGCACCCCTTTGAATTGGTCGGAAGTAGGAGAGAGTCAGATTTTTGGACCTGACATCCTACGAGAAGCAGAAGATAAGGTTCACAAGATCCGTGAGCACCTCAAGACCGCCCAGTCCAGACAGAAGAGTTACGCCGACAAGAGACGTCGAGACCTCGCCTTGAACATAGGAGATTTTGTGTATCTGAAAGTGTCGCCATTGAAAGGAATGCATCATTTCTAGATGAAAGGAAAGTTAGCCCCCAGATATATTGGCCCCTTCAAGATTCTGAACCGTCGAGGAGAAGTGTCGTATCAATTGGAACTGCCCGAAGAGATGTCAGCCGTGCACAATGTTTTCCATATCTCATTACTTCGCAAGTGCCTCGAAGTCCCGGAGAATACTGAAGTGTTCAAGAATATTGATCACCGGACCATAGAAATCAACGATGACCTGAACTATCCCGAAGTACCCATCCGTATTTTGGAAGAAGCCTTCAGAACTACCAGAACCTGAAGCATCAAGTTTCTCAAGATTCAGTGGAGCAACCACACAGAAGAAGAAGCTACCTGGGAGCGCGAAGATCACATCAGGACGGAGTTTCCCGATCTCTTCAAATCCTAGGTAATATTTTCATCCTTTTTCAAATCTCGGACGATATTTTGTTGAAGGGGGGAAGGTTTGTAACATCCCAAAAATACTAAACTTGGATCATCAAATTTAGGGTTAACAAAAAGCTTTCTAATTAAAAATATGAAAGCATTCATATGTGTGTGTATTAAAATTTGGATTATTTTGAATTGCCATGGTTCTGTGTTTCCTTGCTTGTAAAATGATTCTTAGGTGAAATAAACATCATCTAAACAATCCCCAAACTTTTCCCAAAGACAAACAAGTCAAAATAAACAAATTAGGTGAATGGTCACTTTGGCCAAATTAACTCCCATGCCTACTTTGGCTATCCCTAACTTTCAGAACTTAATAGAAACATGTATGGATCTTTGACCCCTTGATAGTACTCATAATAAGGTACCAAGACCCACTTTGTGATCATCCAAAAACATTCAAATGCTTAGTTTAAATGACAGTTTAAAATTGAATCTATTTCATATGGGAAGATCCCACTATTTAAAAAACCACTCAAACAAGCTCAATTTTCAAAACCCAAGCATCCACAGAATCCTCAACACATGCCTAGCACACCCACCAAAAATCTTTTCAAAATTCAAAACTTAAGTTCATGTGGCCTTTTCATCAAACAGGTTGCAGATTCAAATCAACAAAATCAAAAACACTATGTTGAGCAGTGTTTTGGGCCAACCTTGTTCCCTCTCTGGTTACAACTAACCTTAGTAGATCATCTAGCAACCCTAACTAACCTCTAGCACCACTGTAAGCTGGCCATTGTCATCAATGGTGAGCAGGCCGAGAGCACCCATGTCACCCCCAGTGTGGACAACAAGCTAGGAGAAGAACTAGCCGTGCCAACCTTGTCTAGCATGCAGCCCATGCCTCACCGCCCCATCTCGACCAGCCCTATCTCAGAGACAGCGACCAGAACCGCCAGGAACGTCGTGCCGTGCCGCTGTCGACCATGCCGACGCGCACCGCAGAGCACACGCCGTTCCCACGCCACCCGACCACCTTGAGCCCTTGCCGCCTGCCAGCATGCACCCCACTGTCCCAGGAGACCACTAGACATGTTCGTTTCACCGCCCGTACCCCGTAGCCACCGCTCGCCGCGGAGTTCGCCGCCTCTGGCTCGCAGAGCACCGCGCATTCCCGACCATTTGCCACCGGCCCTACACGCGCATTTAAGCTCTAGAGCATCGCCAGGAGACCACCCGTCGATCGCCAACCTCGGCCATGCCTCTAGCTGCCCGTAGCCGTGTCGCCACCGTCGCCTGCCCATTCCTCTCGGTCTCGCCGTTGAGCCTATAAAAGGAGACGACCCCCGCTCGATTTCTTCACACCATATCACTCCCATCACCTCACTTATCATTCCATCCCTTAGCCGGAGCACAAGGAGAAGCAGTTCGCCGGAATTACACCGGAGCAGGCTGCTTCTGGAGAAGAAGGGAGCCGTTGATTTCGACCACCCCTGGAGCTGTCGCGACCTCCCCTGAGTTCGCCGTCGTCGACTTCGTCGTTTGCCCGCCTCGCCGTCATCACTGGATCCCCGGTATGCCCCCTATGCATCCCCACCGAGCCACTAGGGTTCGAGCTAGCCAGTGACTTGTTCATCATCGACGACGACCCTCTGCCGTCGATCTTCATTCTAATCCAACGCACCACATCGCCCCGTACCGCTTCACGTTTTATGAGCCACTGACCAGTAGAGCACCCTGTCAGTTGAGCCCCGCGTTGCGGAGTGACACTGGGACGGCCCAATAACCCTTCCCACGCAGCCCACTCATTTGAATTTAGCTTTTTCTATTTTCATTCAAACTTAGTTCTATACCTAGTTTCAAAAATCAACCCAGCTCGATTCAGTGAACCAAATTGCATGAAACCAATTTTGTTAGGAAGGTGTTGAAATGCTTAATCCAAGCCCGTTATTTGGATCTATAGATCAACCCTGGTAAAAATAACAAGTCAGAAGCTTTTCTGCATTCAAACATTTTTCAAATTTCAACCATAATAGCTTTTGAGTTGATTCCAACTCTCAAAAATCACATTTGACCATACCTTTCAGAATATATAAAAACATATGGGTTTACTTATAGAAATAATGTTCAAGTAATAAAAGAATGCCACATAGGCATTTCTAGTCATTTTATTTTATTTAAAATAAAAGGGTAAACCTTATTAAATTGTGACACCACTTTATATCACATTCTCATGTACTGAAATATGTGGTGATGACATGTGTCAACATGATCCCTTGTTTGATTTGGAGAATATTAAATCTTAAGTAGTTTTTCAATGAGTAGAAATTACTTTTCTAAAAATAAATAAATAATGCAAATGCTTTAATCTTGAATGTTAGTGATGATGCTAGATCATCTATAGAACCCTTTTGTGTGATGATTGAAAGTAGTTAAGTATTGTTTGGTGATTTTGTACCTCGTATATATTTATAGACACTAGTACCGACCAAGGATACGAGGAGGAAGGAGGATACTATGAAGAAGAACCGAGGAGAACTTCAACCACTGCTCTGCACAAGGCAAGCCTATACTAATACTGATGCAAGCTAATACTTGCTTGTTACCATGACCACTAGATGCCTTAAGATATGTGATCATACCCACTTGATACCCCCTCCTAGTTTTACTTGCAAGCTTTATACTTTATTTCTTTATCAAAGCTATTACTTAGAGTCTACTTAAGTGACTTGTAGATTTTAGGAAGATAATTGAAGGTTGCATAAAGAGTATTAAATTTGTCCTAAGCTAGATAATCTTGATGTCACCCTAAGGCATGATATTGAACTTAGTTAAATTCCACTTGTTTACCACCCCTCATTAGTACTCACCCCCACTTGTAGATGCTAGTTCTAAGCATAAAACTTGACCAACTTTAGATGGGAATACTTGGTGGAAAATGGTTATGAAAACCTTAGAATGATGAGCCATTCTACTGAGATGTTTTGACATGTGTTTCCGTACACCAGATGATTTGGATGATGAAAATGTTAAGGCATGAGCCTTAGCCCTTTATAAAACTGATGGTTTTCTGGATGCGATACCATTCCAATTTTACCGTACAACCACAATACCCGAAATCTGGGTAGGGCTTGACTGGAAACTTATATACCTTAGTATGGGTTCCCTCACGACCAAGGTCTGAGCTGAGGCTACCTTGTGAAGATTGTCCACCTGTGCAGTACCCAAGATGATAGTTGGTCATGGTTGGGAGGCCAAACTCACAGGAGAGGTGCATATACTAGGGCGTGTAATTCAAAGGTTAGGATTGATTATCCGCATACTGAGTATGGTGAATTCAGGATTTGTTCCTGGCGGATGTATCGAATGTTGTGGTGAAAGTGTACAACCTCTGCAGAGTGTCAAACTATTCGAATAGCCGCGTCCGCGGTTATGGACAGTTAGAGTGGCCATACTGTTCCCCCGTCAGATGTTTTCAAAATGACTTATGAAATGATTTATGACTTTGACTTTACCACAACAGAGTTGTGACATAAAATGCAAGTTCCCACTTAGGTGTTATAAAACTTTCAACTAGCTTTCTTTGCTTCTGAACTTAGTAGAGGTAAATCTGGCTTTTTGCAAAACAACCCTAGAGCTTAGTGTCCTACTACAAAAACCCCCTTCACTTGTTAGTATTAGTTTGCGAGTACTTAAAGAGTACTCATGGCTTTGTCCCTGGCTATTCCCATGGCCATACTATGAAGAGGAGTACCAGGACGAAGGACCCCAGTAAGGTTACGAAAACTAGGATCATCTCCCATCGTCAACATTGCCTGTGACCCCGAAGATGGAGCTTCGCCTACGCTACTTTTATTATTACGTTATTCCGCTGCCTGAGTTGTATTAAGAACTGGATCATGAGATCCTTATTTGTGTAAGACTTTATGTATGGTTTGTAATGGATGATGTACTGTGGTATCCAAATCTGTTATGTCTCGCAAAAATGGTAATCCTGGGATTGTGATGTATGGCATAATAGACATCTGGGATTAAAAATCCGGGTGTTGACAAGCAGCCATAAGCTGCTCCGTCATTGCCTTCTCTCGGGAGGCAGCAGCAGCCATCAATTGCTTCTCGTGCTCCTGGGCCTCTTGCTTGTCGCTCTCGAGGGCTTCCACAATGTCCTTCTCCTTGGTATCTGTCTGGTTTTTCTTCTGTCCAAGAGCATCCAGTTTGTGCAGGAAATTTCTTATTTTCATCTACCGAAAGCAAATAATATAAGAATAAGAGGATAGACTATGACATTAGCAGTCGCAATAAGATAGAGGTTCAACACTTACCTTGGAGCTTCTGAAATCTCTCCTGCAAGGACACGTACTGTTGGACGATGCGTTGCAAGTCACGCATGATGGGATACAGTGAGAAAATGAAGGTCACAATAGCATAAAATGACTCGAGGGCTCGAGCATAGCATTCGAATAATACTTACTTGGGCACCCGAACACTCTGAAGGCGTAGCTTTTGACTTCCGAGCAATAACCGCGCGAGTCCTTGGCTTCGAGGATCTCGACGCTTCATTGTCTGAGTTGGCCAGCATCATCGGGGAGGCCACATCAGCATCATCGCTCACAGCCTTCGACTCCCCAGCCATCTCATCAAGTTCTTCCTTAAAGGATTCATCCGAGGAGTTCCTCCTAATAGCTATGAGATTCAACACATTTTTGTATGGTCTTTATTGAATGTTTTTATTTGGATTTGATGGTTTTCTACCTTTACCTAACGCTAATACTTCGGCAGCAAAGAAAAATTGGTTTTTAATGTGTTTTTCAGGTTCTAAACATCAACAAAAGGTTTTAACAAAAAAACACAATATTCAGGCAAAAACAAGCAAGTCTCTATTTGGAAGCAAATGAGGGAGGCATCCAGAAGGTTTAACGACCAACTATATGACAGGAACATTTTCTCCGGCCATATAGTTGCCACCGCCTTTGTCTTCTCAAAAAGGACAACTTCCATGAAGGGGTCGAGGACGAAAACAGAACACACAAGCTGCCGTTCCATCGATAAGGGAGAAAGAAGAGATCCGGAGAAGAAGGATAAGACATTCTTCAACTCGTTCCACGATCTTCGACCTCCTAGCCACCACACCCCCATAGCCATTACTTGTACTTGATAGTATGGGCAGAAAAACAGATAACCGAAAACTGAACCCGAAAAGACCGAGACCGAGACCGAAACCAAATAGACCGAGATCAAAAGGACCGATCAAAAAATTCGGTAGAATTTTTTTTAGACCAAATTTCGTTCAATTAATTCGGTCATTAGTTCTTGGTAACCGAATGGACCACAGTGACTGAACATTAGTTGTGAGTGTCCTAGTTCCAAATCCCTAGTTGCCCATAACTATAGATTTATCTTCCTTGTCTAAGCCAAATTTAGTATTATTGAATGTTAGTTTCCACTAATCAATATGACTATATGAAGTGTATTTTATATTCAAATTACAACTAAAATAGTACCGAATGGTTTACCAAATATTATCCAACTTTAGTATTTGATAATATCTACCACACAATTCGGTCATGACCGAAACCAAACCCGAATTATCGGGTAACCTAATTTGTCGATTAGTAAAAATAACAAGTAAATTTGGGTCTTTATTTTTTAAAGACCGATTCTAAAATAGACCGATATGCGAAGACCGAATTTTTGGTCATGACCGAACACCCACCCCTACTTGAGAGAGAGAGATCCTCACCTTGCAAGACTAGGGTTTGAGATTGTTTCTTCCTATCTTGAATTGTGTTGGATTGCTTTTCTATTTCTATTGTGGATCTCCATGGTAATATCGAGAAGAACTCCCTTTATTTTAATATATTGATGATGCTTTCTTATCTCATTTGTGAGTAAGTTCCTTTGGGGCGTGGGAGATGTAAGGGATGGGTGGGATGTGATGTGCCTATAAATTTTCCATTAGTTTATGATAGATTTTAATTATTATAATATATATGCTTCACTATCTGTGGGATTCCTAATGCTTGTTGTCCAATTAAGGGCCCAGACAACATGATGCTTTGTTATACACAGATAGGATCTTGTTCGCTAGAAGACCGGCGACCCCCCGAGTGACACGGGGATATCAATGGGAAACTTGTTTGACTCGAGATCACGAGGAACCATTGTTCTTATTGCATTAGTCCAATACAAGGAGCTTAATTGCTAAGAAACCTGGAGGATCTTAATTGTCTAGTGACTGGCCATGGTTTTGGTAACAGACTAGTAGCATTATTGATGTTGGGATGAAATCTACCAAGAGGAGTTCCGACTAATTATGGGTTGCTCGCCTACACATATACTTATAAGATTATAATTGTTACATTTATCACTCATCCACCTAGCACATTCACAATCACCATGAACTGTATCTCCCCGCACCTACTTTTCCATCTGCAGGAAACAACAAACAACTGAATCTTTCTTTACTTTTATGCTTTTTATTTCTGAATTTTACATTATAGTTTTATTTAAATACATTCCTTTAATCCAAATTCTATTATTATTTCAACACTTGCAGTCAATTTACTCGAAGACCCGTGACAACTTTGAGTGTGACAGAGACTTCACCCATAAACACTTACATTTGGACTTCCTGTGGGATCGACATCTTAACTTCAAAACTAGCTACAAACGATATGTGCACGTGTAGCCATCAAGCTATTTTTTGGTGCTGTTGTCGGGGAGCTAAGCGCTAAGTGTTTTTCTCTTGACATTTCAGGTGTTACTATTACAAGATGGTCTCCCTAGGAGAAAAATGGTCTACACTCTCTGGTAGGACCTATCTACTAGATTATTTTGATCGTGTGCCTGTTCAAAGACGCAAAGAAATTATTCAAAAACTTTTGAGATCAAATAGAATTGAAGTTGAAAACCTGAGAGATTTCCTGGAAATCATGTCCATTCATAGGACAACTCCCAAGAAACCTGAGAAAACTCTCAAAGAATACAATGCTCCAAATTCTGCTTTTCTTAAACAACCAATAGAATTGCCTAATCCTGGAGTTAGAGAATATCGATGTGATGGTGAGATTATTAAAATTTTGCAGGAAAAACCTTTCAATGGAAGCGAAAATGAAGACCCAGGAAGACATCTTAGAGAGTTCGACGATGTGATAACATCACTTGGACCAAAAGGTTTGCCAAGAGATTTCTCCTGTCTAAAATTATTTCGTTGGTCTCTTAAAGGTAAGGTTCTAGATTGGTTATATTCTATCCCTCGTCATTGCATTAAATGTTGGGAAAACTGTATTGTTAAATTCATAAACAGGTTTAATCCTTTTAAATAGGTAACTGAAATCAGAAAGAATGTAGGAAATTTCAGTCAGAACGTGGGAGAAAATTATCCACAAGCTTGGGATAGATTGTTTGGAATGATAAATAGTATTCCTAATCATGGCTATTTTGAATCAACTGTTTGCCACTTATTTTACCATGGTCTTAATACTCAATGCAGAGAGTTGCTAGACTTATCAGCAGGAGGATCAATAAATACATTAACTATTAAAGCTTGTTTGGAATTAATGTCTAGTAGGGCTAAGAATGATTCTCTTTATTATCCCGATTTTGGTACTAAGCGATAAAAATGGATACTTTGTATAACTCCTGATCTTATGCCTGAAGTACGAAAAACAATGCAAGAAAAAGGTATACCTTCTGAACTTGTTACAGAAAACAAAGTAGATTTGTTACAAGTCTTTACTGATGAGGATGAAACTAGAAAACTTTTTCAAGAATTGAAACATCGACAGGCCAAATCTCATAATAGCCCTGATAAGCAATTTCAAAGATGCAACAAGAATTTGGCAGAACTCACGGAAAATTATGATGATATTGGCCAAGAAATAAAATTATTCCACAAGTACCTCAGTATGATTTAAACCCACAAATAGCATCTGGTTATCAAATTTTTCTTCAAGATGATATAAATATTCTCGTTTCTACTAATTTTGTTACAAGGAGAGGTGCAATTGTTAAAGGACAATTAGGTCCACCAGAAGCTGAAAAAGATCGAAGGGAAAAATCCTTGCTCAAAGCAAGCCAGGAAGATGATACACTGGTGGAACCTCAAGATGAAACTGGTCAAGAAACACAAGATCAAACCTTGGAGGAGCATAATGATGCACAAGATGACCGCTATGAATCTGATGCAGATAATGTTGATCCAAGAGAAGAGAAAGAGATAAGAAATTAAGATGAAGTTGTTGCAGTAGAAAAGAAGACGAGTGATAAGCAGCAACGAAATAAAGTAACTAAAGAGCCCGATCCCCCACAAAAGGTAAAAGACAAGAGTAAGAAACATCCATATCCAAATCGCAAAAAGAAAGCACCGGATCAGGTAATCTATGTCTCTTTCAAAAAAGCACTTGGTGATCTTTGTTTATAAATTCCATTTGCGGATGCAATAAAAGTTCCTACCTATTCTAAATTTCTCCATGATATTCTTAATAGAAAGAAAGAAATAACTTAAACCGTTGACATGGTGACTAGTTATCCTGCTAATGGGAAGGTATTGTCTAAATCAGGAGATCCCGAAATACCAACTATTTCATGCTCAATTGGAAAAACTGATATTCACAATGCCTTGTGTGACTTAGGTGTAGGAGTTAGTGTAATGCCATATTCCCTCTATAAAAGTTTAGGATTAGGGGAGTATTCCCCTATTACTATCACTTTACAGATGGCTGACAAATCGACTAAACAACCCATTAGTATGATCGAGGATGTTCTACTTAGAATAGATGAGCATGTTATTCCCACTTACTTTATTATTCTTGAAATGCCAGAGGATGAAAAAATATCTATAATACTTACAAGACCTTTCCTTAGTACTACGGGAGCGTCAGTTGATTGTGCTGACGGGAAAATAATCTTTAATGTTTATGATGCTGAAATCATCCGGTATTTTCCAAAGAAGCTAGAAGTAGGAGAAAGGTATATTCCACCGGCAAAACGAGTTCACGTGCTAAGTGCCTTTGATAAAGGGTAACCCAAGGTAAGAATTCGAGAATAGAGAAGGGGTTGAAATATTCAACCACTCTTAATAAAATGCTTAATGGGAGTCAACCCATCACATAAATAAAATAAGTTAAAGAATAAAATGTTCATCACATTCCTACAACTTTTTAACAGACATTCTTGCGGAAGCGCGCCCATAAAAATGCAGCTGTCGAAAAGTAGTAGAAATATCGACTGAACAAGCATAGAATAAGTGTAAAAATAAAGTTTGAGTTTTATTAGCAAATACTTGCTAAATCATTTTTTCCAGATTAAAAAGTGCATCTCTCAAAATTTGGGCAGAAAAGCACGTTCTATTAGTTGTAACGACCAACTATATGGCGGGAATATTTATTCCAGCCGTATAGTTATTGACAAAATTCTCAAAAATGGAGTCTCAGGTACAGAAGGTTTGACGACCAACTATATGGAGGGACCATTTTGGTCTGGCCATATAGTTGCATCGGTAATAGTTGGGATCTGGCATGGAGAAACCCTAATTCTCGACGCCGCCGCAACTATATGGCGGGAGCTACTTATCCGCCCGTATAACTCCCGCCGTATAGTTCGGAGCGACCACTTAATCGGGCCGGGGCATCTAGGGTTCCTCCTCCTCCCTATTATTTCTCTCATATTCTCTCTCCAAACCTCTCAAAACCCACCTAGAACTCTTGATTCCTCACGGATTTCGTTCGTTTGAGTTGGGGAATCAATAGTTCGGTATGTTTCACTCCCTATCCATGCTTTATTTTCAGAATTCCATGGTTTAAATCCTCACAATGATTTAGTGGATGAACTCAAGCTTGTTTGATTTTCCTTTTTGATTTCTCACGTTAGGATTGAATTTCTCCATGTAGAATCGTTCATATATCGTGTAGAAACCACATGCCTAATGTTTTATATTGAAATTTTTCAGTACATCAAGATGAACAAGCTCGGTAGCAGTTTCCACAAGATCAAGCACCAACATGGCGAGGGCTTGAGGATCCGGACTGAGTTCGACAACAAGTATGACATGGTCTCATCAAGGAAGGTGATGCCACGCGTTGGGCCGATGATGGCTTTCTCACCACGGCAGGGCTGAGGGCAAACTTCGACCTCATGTTTGCAAACGCAGGGCTATCACTCCTCGCCTAAGCGAGCCACTACACCTACATTGAGCTCACCTTCGAGTTCCTCGCCTCCTTGTACGATGACTACAAGGAGAAAGTTAATGCATGCACGGTAAGCTTCACTATAAACCAGTAGCTATATCAAATAACTTTCCAACAATTTTGTGATGCTTTTGGATTCCCTCACAGTGGGGAGTCAACTGTTACAAATTTATATTGCGTCTCAAGTGGAGAAACTTGGGAGGTTATTTCTGTTAATGGTGGCAGGGACTTCTACCAGAAGAAGATGTCCACCATCTAGAACCCAACAATTTGCTACTTCGCCTTGCTCCTCACCAATACACTATTGGGAAGAGGAGATACAGGTTCTATGGCCAACGCAGACATGGCCATGATCACCAAGGCACTCTTCCCCGATGTTCCTCAAAGCACCAATCCCGCGGCTCTACTCCTCCAGCACTTTCGCCATTAGAGCAACAAAAAGAAAGGTGAAATTCGATTGGTGGATTGGTAACCCACCTTGTCCAAGCATTGAACATACCAATACCTGTTATGCAACCTATGGATGGATCCATACTTATGGACGTCAAATATACAATTGCATGTGGTTTCCTCGGTGTTTACTGAGCTAACAGGAGGCTCCGAGCATATCAGTTTGGTTATCTTGATACTGCACAGGATGAGCAGGTGTCATTGACTTGTCCACAAGCTTTCTCAATTCTAGGGAAGAACAACTGGATCGTCACCAAGGATCAAGTAGAGGAGATCATATCCACACTCCATCCTAACCAAGAAGAAGATGAAGAAGGAGAGTAGCAGGATGAGCAGGAGCAGGAGTACAACCCTACCTGGGAAGGACATCAGCACCAGCAGGAGGGACCCTAGGACCCATGGCCCAACCAATAGCAATAGCAGCAGGGATTCAACTATGTCCCTTATCAAGATTTTCTGCAGGTCAACCAGCGCGTTGGGGAGATCGACCACACCTAATAGGGGGTGAATGAGGATGTGAGTGCTCCAACTCACAACTTCAGTCACTTGATGACCAACTTCCCCGACTTCTACCAGCAGTACCCGCAGCAGCCACCGAATGACGGCAACAACTAAGCCTAGCAACAGCCTATGCTTGGAGGAGGTTTGAAAACCTCCAAACTTTGCATTCATATTTTATTTTTCTTATTCTGATTTATTTTATTCAAAAAATTGCATGTTTACTTTCAGTTTTGCATTCCTAAATCAAAAACACACAAAAATTAGTTGTAACTTTTATTTGCAAATTTGTTTCTTTGTTTTCTCTCGGAGATTGCTCAATTTCAGGTGACTTGGCAATAGGGAAATATAGCGTGGTTCAACTCAAGTACAAGAATGAAGCAAGCAAGAGGAGGTACCACATTATTTTCATCACCTCCTATGCAATTTTAAATTGACCCTACAATTATTCTCTCGCTTGCACTAGAGTCGCTCCCCACTTAACTTGTTGTCTTACAAATTATATTCCCTTGCTAGTGTCTCCTTTTTAGCTTTGAAATAATTAGCAATGAACTTTGTTAAAATATATCCAACATTTTTACAACAAGAAAAAGCATCCAAAAGATGACTTGAGTCCATGTTTAGACCAAAGGATTTGATTTTAGAATCACTCAACCCCATTGATCCTAATGTAAATAGACTTGATAGCACTCTTGAATGAAATTGTTTGATAAAATGGATACCTTGAAGTAGTAGAGATTATGCCACTATGTTTTATAATAATTAAAGTAAGATATTGCTTTACGTGTGTCACTACAACACTGTCGTGCTCATTGAGGAACTATTAACTCCGTTGGCCAACAAATGATCGGAATGTGGGAAACCACTTGATTTCGTCTATTGAGTTATATAAGTGTCTATAGATTCAATGCTATGACGAGTAAATTTATTAGTTCCCTTGTGATTCCACGTTCCAAGTGAAGTTATAGTACTCCTCTGGCCCACTATTGCTCAAAAGTTATGTATTGGCATGGTCACGAGTGCACAACACAACCCCAATTAACATGTTAAAAACAGTGGCATGGTTTCTCTATGGAAGAGATGAAATTTTTGAAAAGCAAGGAAAGGAAAAAGGTACTTTGAGAGTCTTAAAATTTTGACATGGGAGTAGATGAGTTGTTCTTTAATTTAAATGTTTTTGGTGCCAACTTGAGTACTCCCAATTGATTAAAGAAACAAGAGCAAACGATTTTTATCTCTCAACAAAGAGAGAAACCAAAAGAATTTGTTTCACTATCCTACCTAAACTTTTGATGCTTACTAGGGCATATAATTTATTTGATAGAAAGATATATGTGGTTAGGAAGTGGACTCGGTGCAATCTTGTGAATATTTGTATGATCATGTTTAAGATTGCAAGGATTGTGAAGAAAAGAATTTGACACCAATTCGAGCTTGTAAGTTCTTTTATTTCAGTTTCAAATCTCCGCTATTCTTCCTTATTTTCTTGTCACTCGAGGGCGAGCAAAATCTAAGCTTGGGGGAATTTATAGCTTTGAGATTTGATACATTTTTCATGGTCTTTATTGATGGTTTTTGTCGGGATTTGATGGTTTTCTAGCTTTACCTAATGCTAATACTTCGACAGCAAAGAAAACTTGGTTTTTAATGTGTGTTTTAGGTTCTGAACATTAACAGAAGGGTTTAACAATAGAAACACAATATTTAGGCAAAAACAAGCAAATCTCTATTTGGAAGCAAACGAGGGAGGCATCCAGAAGCTTTAACGACCAACTATATGGTGGAAACATTTTCTCTGGCTGTATAGTTCCCGCCATATACTTTCCACCGCCTTCATCTTGTAAAAAGGGACAACTTTCATGAAGGGGTCAAGGATGAAAACAGAACACACGAGCCGTCGTTCCATCTAGAAGGGAGAAAGAAGAGAACCGAAGAAGAAAGAGAAGATGTTATTCATCTTGCTCCACGACCTTCGATCTCCTAGCCACCACACCCCATAAACATTACTTGTCCTTGAGAGAGAGAGATCCTCACCTTGCAATACTAGGGTTTGCGATTGTTTCTTCCTATCTTGAATTGTGTTGGATTGCTTTTCTATTTCTATTGTGGATATCCATGGTAATATCAAGAAGAACTCCCTTTATTTTAATATATTGATGATGCTTTCTTCTCTCATGTGTGAGTAAGTTCCTTTGGGGTGTGGGATATGTAAGGCATGGGTGAGATGTGATGTGCCTATATATTTTCCATTATTTTGTGATATATTTTAATTATTATATTATGTGTGCTTGACTATCTGTGGGATGCCTAATGCTTGTTGTCCAATTAAGGGCCCAGACAACATGATGCTTTGTTCTACACAGATAGGATCTTGTTCGCTAGCAGACCGGCGACCCCCGAGTGACACGGCGATATCAATGGGAAACTAGTTTGACTCGAGGATCACGAGGAACCACTGTGCTTATTGCATTAGTCTGATCCAAGGAGCTTAATTGCTAAGCAACCTGAAGGATCTTAATCGTCTAGTGACTGACCATGGTTTTGGTAACAGACTAGTAGGATTATTGAAGTTGGGATGAAATCTACCAAGAGGAGTTTCAAATAATTATGGGTTGCTCGCCTACACATATACTTATAAGATTACAATTGTTACATTTATCACCCATCCACCTGGTACATTCACTACCACCATGAGCTGCATCTCCTCGCGCCTACTTTGCCATCTGCTGGAAACAACAAACAACCGAATCGTTCTTTAGTTTTATGCTTTTTATTTCTAAATTTTACATTTTTGTTTTATTTAAATACATTCCTTTAAACCAAATTCTATTCTTATTTCAACACTTGTAGTCAATTCACTCGAAGACCCATGAGAACTTTGAGTGCGACAGAGACTTCACCCATAAAGACTTACCTTTGGGCTCTCTGTGGGATCGACATCTTAACTTCAAAACTAGCTACAAACGATCTGTGCACTTGTAGCCATCACCTCCTAACAGAATCGAAGCAAGCACGTTAGTCGAAGAACCAAAAATCTACACGCTTAGCACTTTGAAAATACAAAGGTACAATGTCAACACCTGAATTGTTAATCACAGATGCCTATTATGCCATACATCTCAATCCCAGGATTACCATTTTTGTGAGACATAACAAATTTGGATATCACAATACATCATCCATTACAAACCATACATAAGGTCTTACACAAATAAGGATCTCATGATCCAGTTCTTAATACAATTCAAGCAGCAGAATACCGTAATAGTAATGATAGCGTAGGCGAAGCTCCATCTTCATGGTCATTGGCAATGCTGATGATGGGAGATGATCCTAATTGTCGTAACCTTCCTGCGGTCCATTATCCTGATACTCCTCTTCATAGTCTGGCCACGGGAATAGCCAGGGACAAAGCCATGAATACTCTTTAAGTACTCGCAAACTAATACTAACAAGTGAAGGGGGTTTTTGTAGTAAGATACTAAGCTCTAGGGTTGATTTGCAAAAAGCCAGATTTACCTCTACTAAGTTCAGAAGAAAAGAAAGCTAGATGAAAGTTTTATAGCACCTAAGTGGGAACTTGCATTTCATGTCACAACTCTATCGTGGTCAAGTCAAAGTCATAAATCATTTCATAAGTCATTTTGAAAACATCTGTCGGGGGAACAGTATGGCCACTCCAACTGTCCATAACCGCGGACACGGCTATTCGAATAGTTTGACACTCTGCAGAGATTGTACACTTTCATCACAACATTCGACAACATCCGTCAGGAACAATCCTGAATTCACCATACTCAGTATGTGTATAATCAATCCTAACCTTTCAATTACACGCCCTAGTATAGGCACATCTCCTGTGGGTTTGGCCTCCCAACCATGACCAACTTTCATCTTGGGAACTGCACAGGTGGTCAATCTTCACAAGGTAGCCTCAGCTCAGACCTTGGCCACAAGGGAACCCATACTAAGGTATATAAATTTCCAGTCAAGGCCTACACAAATTCCGGGTATTGTGGTTGTACGGTAAAATTGGAATGGTGTCGCATCCAGACAACCATCAGTTTTATAAAGGGCTAAGGCTCACGCCTCAACATTTTCATCATCAAACTCATCTGGTGTTCGAGAACACATGTCAAAACATTTCAGTAGAATGACTCATCATTCTAAGGTTTTCATAAGCATTTTCACCAAGTGTTCCCATCTAAAGTTGATCAAGTTTTATGCTTAGCACTAGCATCTACAAGTGGGGGGTAAATACTAATGATGGGTAATAAACTAGTGGGGATTTACTAAGTTCAGTCTCATGCCTTAGAATGAAATCAAGATTATCTAACTTAGGCCACATTTTATGCTCTTTATGCTACCTTCAATTATCTTTCTAGAATCTACAAGTCACTAAGTAAACTATAAGAGAAAGCTTTGATAAAGAAAATAAAGTATTAAGCTTGCAAGTAAAACTAGGATTGGGTATCAAGTGGTGTAATCTTACTAAGTTGCAAGTGTTAGCTTGCTAATTCAAATAGTAGTATTAGGCTTGCAAGTATTGGCTTGCCTTGTGCAGGGCAGTGGTTGAAGTTCTCCTCGGCTTCTTCCTCGTAGTTTCCTACTTCCTCCTCGTATCCTTGGTCGGTACTAGTGTCTATGTATAAATACGAGGTACACAATCACCAAACAATACTTAACTATTTCTAGTAATCACAGAAAGGTTCACACTAGGTGATCTAGCATCATCACTATTATTACAAGATTAAAGCACTTGTCCCATTTTTTTTTTTGAGAAATGTAATTTCTACTCATTGAAAAACTACTTAAGATTTAATATTCTCCAACTCAAACATGGTATGATGTTGACACATGATATCACCACATATATTAGTACATCGGAATGTGATTTAAAGTGGTGTCACAATTTAATAAGGTTTAACCTTTTTATTTTATTTAATTAAAGTGACTAGAAATTCCTATTCTGCATTCTTTTATTACTTGATCATTATTTCTGTAAGTAAACCTATATATTTTTATATATTCTCAAAGGTATGGTCAAATGCGATTTTTGAGAGTTGGAATCAACTAAAAAGCTCTTATGGTTGAATTTTGAAAAATGTTTGAATGCAGAAAAGCTTCTGCCTTGTTATTTTTACCATGAGTGATCTACAAATCTAAATGGTCTGAATCCAATGATCTTGGATTAAGCATTCCCGTACCTTTCTAACAAAATTGGTTTCATGCGTTTTGCTTCGGTGCATCGAGCTGGGTTGATTTTTGAATCTAGATATAGAACTGTGTTTGAAATTAAATGAATAAACTTAAGTTTGAATTGTTGGGTCGCGCGGGATGTTTAACTAGGCCGGCCAACTACACACAGCGCACACGCGGGCAGGTTAAGCGGCTGTCCCCCCGCGTCAGTGAGACAGTGAGGGGCGAAGCGGTATGGGGTGATCGAGGCCGTACGATCTAACTCTCATCGAACGGCTCTGGTTCATCGTCCACGTCGGGCAGCGCTGGCAAGACAGAACCCTAGCGCGGTAGGTTGGGGTCGTGGGAGGCTCACCGAGGCTCAGGCGATGGTCGGCAATGGCGGCGAACGACGAATTCAACGACGGTGATCCTCCTGGTACCAGAAGCTTCTCCTGGGGCGGCTCCAATCGATGGAGCCTCTCCTCCTTTGCAGCGGCGAACTCCGGTGAAATTCCAGCCACCTGGTGCTCGCCTTGCTCTGGGAGTGAGTGGGTGTGATCAGTGAGAGGTGGGGAGTAAACTGGTGCGAAGAAAACGAGCGGGGGAGGCCTCTATTTATAGTGGTTGAAGGGGACCGACGGGAGCGGGCTGAGCTCGTCGTGGTCGACGACACAGAGGGCTAATGGCATGGGCAACGATAGGGGGCGGTGTTGTGCTCCCTGGCGAAGCTCAACGGCGTGGTGGCGAGGCGTGGGGCGGTTCTGATCGGTCGGAACACGTCGGTGCACTAGGCAGGTTCGACGGTGATTTTAATGGCGCACAACGTGCGTGGTCCGCGCGGCGGCGAACGAGGTTGTCTGGCGGGGTGCTGGAGAGTTGGTGATCATGTCTGCAAGCGGCGAGGGCAGCGCACGGTCTATGGGTGCTGGTCGAGTGTGGCGCACTGGAGTGCTCTCAGCTCTCACGCAGAGAGACTTGGCAAGCTCGGGCAGTGTGGTCCAGGGGATGGCAGTGCTCGAGGCTTGGACAGGGAGTGGCGATGGACGGTGGAGTGCCTGCTAGACAAGGTTGGCGAGGCTAGTTAGGCGTGTAGCTTGCTATCGATGTTGGTGTTGGCAATTGGGCTCGGCATGGTCACCATTAATGGCTATGCTAAGCTCACAGTGGTGCTAAGGCTTGTTAATTGGGCTAGATCATCTACTGGGAGTGTAGTGAGAGCTAGAGAGGGAACAAGGTTAGCCAAAATCACTGCTCACTATAGTGTTTGTTGTTTGTTTGTTTGCTTCAAACAAGGTGTTTGATGAAATGGCCGAAAGAGATTCAAATTTGAATTTTGGATTCAAACTTGGTGGGTTTGCTAGGCACATACTAGGGAGTCTCTGGTTAGTTGGAGTAGTCAAGGGGCACTGGTTTGGTTGGGTTTTGAAAATGTGTGATCTTCACATATGATAAAGATTCAATTTTTACTTGTGATTTGAATGAGGTTGCCAAATGTTTCTGCAAGTTTGAAAGGTGGGATTTGATTCATTTTTACTTGGTCTATCAAGGGGTGAAAAGAATTGGAAAAGTTTATGTTTGAAATATTGGACTATAAACACTCAAAGTGACGTAGTGAGCAAGATTGGCAAAAATGAGCATTTGCTTTAATTGATTTGTTTTTGATTTTCTCTTTGTTTGTTTCTGCTTGGAAATGTTTTATATAATGTTATTTTCATCTTTAAACCATTTCTTGCTATTTAGGTTAATCACACAAGTTCATTCATGCATTTATCAAATCATCACATACACACATGCATTCATATGATTTTAATTACTCAAAGTTTTTGTTAACCCTAATTTTAGTGATTAGAGTTTGATGATCATTGTTTTATATTTTGGGGATGTTACAAAGCTTCCCTCCTTATACAAAATCTCGTCCCGAGATTTGAAATATAAGAAAAAATGATTACCAGGATTTAAAGAGATCGGGAAACTCCATCCTGATGTGATATTCTCGCTCCTAGGTAGCTTCTTCTTCAGTGTGGTTGCTCCACTGAATCTTGAAAAACTTGATGCTTCGGGTCCTGGTGGTTCTGAAAGCTTCTTTTAAAATACGGATGGGTACTTCAGGATACGATAGGTCATCATTTATCTCTATGTTCCGGTGATCAATGTTCTTGAAAACTTCAGTCTTCTCCAGAACTTCAAGGCATTTACGAAGTAACAATATATGGAACACATTGTGTACTGCTGACATCTCCTCTGGCAGTTCCAATTGATATGATACTCCTCCTCGACGATTCAGAATCTTGAAAGGTCCGATATATTTGGGGGCTAACTTTACTTTGAGCTAGAAACGCTGCATTCCCTTCAAAGGCGACACTTTGAGATACACAAAATCTCCGATATTGAAAGCGAGTTCTCGACGTCTCTTGTCGGCGTAACTCTTCTGTCTTGACTTAGCGGTCTTGAGGTGCTCACGAATCTTGTGAACTTTCTCTTCTGCCTCTCGTAGGATGTCGGGTCCGAAAATTTGACTCTCTCCTACTTCCGACCAATTCAAAGGGGTGTGACACTTCCTTCCATACATGAACTCAAATGGGGCCATTTGCAGACTAGCTTGATAACTGTTGTTGTATGAAAATTCTGCGAAAGTCAGACAGTCTTCCCATTTAGATCCATACTCTAGCACACATGCTCTCAACATATCTTCGAGTATTTGATTGACTATCTCCGTTTGTCCATCAGTCTGAGGGTGATATGTTGTGCTGAAATCTAGTCGGGTTCCTAAAACTTCTTGGACTTTCTTCCAGAATCTCGAGGTAAACTTGGTTCCTCGATCTGATACGATGTTCTTGGGGACTCCGTGCAAACTGGCGATTCTAGCGATGTGCAACTCTGCTAGCTTTGAACTCTGGTATGTGGTCTTGACTGGTAAGAAATGGGCTACCTTGGACAATCTGTCCACTATGACCCAAATAGAGTCATTTCCCCTACTAGAATTAGGCAATCTGGTGATAAAGTCCATTCCAACGAAATCCCATTTCCATTCTGGAATCTACAATGGTTGCAACAGTCCTGCGGGTCTTTTATGTCCCGCCTTGACTCTCTGGAATATATCATACTTGACAATATAGCTTCCAATTTGTCTCTTCATCTTATGCCACCAAAATTGTTCCTTCAAATCCTGATACATCTTCGTTCCTCCGGGAGGATAGAATAAAGAGTATCATGGGCCTCTTTCAAAATAACTGCTTTCAACTCTAAATCTACTGGTACACAGAGACGTCCTTTGTACCACAGAACTCCCTCTTCGTCTTCGGTGAATTTGGGTACTTTGCCTGTACCGATACGATGTTTGATTCTGTCGATACTAGCATTTCCTTTCTGTGCCTCCTTGATCTGACCGATCATAGTGGGTTGAAGTTCTATGCTAGCCAAAAATCTGTCACTCACTAATTCCATTCGGAAATCTTCCATCTCTTTGTGCAAACTGGGTTTCTCCTTCAAAATCATGGAGTTCAAATGACACGGCAATCTGCTAAGGGCATATGCTACAACATTGGATTTACCAGGGTGATAGTGAATGTCCAGATTATAGTCCTTGATTAGCTCAATCCATCTTCTCTGCCTCATATTCAGCTCCTTCTGAGTGAATATATACTTCAGTCTCTTGTGATCCGAATAAATCTGACAACGGTTTCCCATGAGATAATGCCTCCATGTCTTCAGGGCTAGAACTACAGCTGCTAGTTCAAGGTCATGGGTTGGATAATTCTGTTCATGCTGTTTCAGTTGTCGGGATAGATAAGATATAACTTTGCCTTCTTGCATTAGCACACATCCGAGACCAATCTTGGATGCGTCACAATACACATCAAAGGGCTTCGTGATATCCGGCATGATCAAGATTGGGGCTGAAATCAATCTTCTCTGAGTTCTTGAAAACTCTCTTCACATTTGTCCGTCTGTTCAAACTTCTTGTCCTTCTTCAGCAATTGGGTCATGGTTCTGGCAATACTCGAGAATCCTTCTACAAACTTTCGTGTAGGGGGTCCCAATCTTTAATAAGATTGATCCCTCCTGTGTTTACAATGCTAGTCCCTGGATCAATAGCTAGCATCCAAAGTTTAGATGTAATATCAAGAAACAAGGGTCATAATATAACTTTATAACCAGGAATAACATAATTTTATTACATCAATCATAGCTAACTAGGCTATTACATTACATTGCAGCGGAATAAATATAGTCATGGGTCCTTCATCTTCAAGTGCCACAGGCAGATGTTGGTTGTAGACTTTGTAATCCTAAACAATCAATCTTCACTAAAATCAATCAAACCTGCAACATACAAGTTACAGCCACAAAGGTCAATACATTTGAATTGTATTGGCAAGTGATACTATGGTAGTATAGTGGAATCTATCATCTATATGCATTTGGCTAAGTGGAGCTTAGTTCTCTCATGTTGTCTTCTTGGTTGGTGTTGGTGTCTCTTGGAGTAGTCATCTATTTGGGTTGGATTAGGATTAGAATAGGCAAAATATTTCTAAGGAATTATTTCTAATCACACACATCACAATTTACACAAACAATGTGCATGCAATCACAAACCATCATTTCACTCAAACAACAAGGTTCTAGCACATACTTAGGCAACAAAATATTTTTGGTACACCACATAAGTTGGTGTATTTGACTTAACTAAAATATAGTGGTCCATCTATATGGTTTACTTGTGATCTTTCCTTCCTTCATGATTCTTCTTGCATGAGATCTTGGTTTCCTTGAGAAAAATTCTGGGTCACAATACTTCAAAGTTGTTGATGGTTCCTTCTTATTTTGCATTCCCTCAGTCTCTAAATCTTGAGTAGGATTTCCTTGTTTCACTTGTAGTCCTTAGTGGTATCCAAGTTGGAAGTCCTTGGTGAACATGCTGAAGATGTTGAAGTCATTAGAGTTGAAGAAGTTGAAGAAGTCCTTTGCACATGGTGTAGTCTTTGGCCATGGGTAGGTTTTTCCATCAAGTTGAAGTAGAAGAGAAGTAGAGTTGAAACCAAAATGGTTGAGGAAAGAGTTTACAAGTGTTTTTGTAAATAAGTTTTTGGAACAAGTATAACTCCTATTTTCTAAGGGTTTTTGTCCAATCCTAGGTTTACAAATCCTACAGGCAACACAATGCTCTAATACCATTTGTAGGGGTCCCAACCTTAGATAAGATTGATCCCTCCTGTGTTTACAATGCTAGTCCCTGGATCAATAGCTAGCATCAACAGTTTAGATGTAATATCAAGAAACAAGGGTCATAATATAACTTTATAACCAAGAATAACATAATTTTATTACATCAATCATAGCTCACTAGGCTATTACGTTACATTGCAGCGGAATAAATATAGTCATGGGTCCTTCATCTTCAAGTGCCACAGGCAGATGTTGGCTGTAGACTTTGTAATCCTAAACAATCAATCTTCACTAAAATCAATCAAACCTGCAACATACAAGTTACAACCACAAAGGTCAATACATTTGAATTGTATTGGCAAGTGATACTATGGTAGTATAGTGGAATCTATCATCTATATGCATTTGGCTAAGTGGAGCTTAGGCTTGCATTGCTCAAAATAGATTTTCCTTAACATTTTGAAAATACTAAGTTTTTGTTTGACAAAATCATTTCCACAATCAAAGATTTCAAGATCCTTGTACCAAGCCATCTCTCCATCAATGATTGAAGAATTCAAACAACCCTTGTTCAAACCACAAGATTTTAAATTAGAAAGTGGAATGATGAGATTCTTGATTGCTTCCATGTCTTGATGCTCAAATTGTCCTTTACCAGGGACATGGCTAAGTACTTAGATTTTACACTCTGCAGAGGTGGTGCACTTTCCCCACAAGACTTGGTTTCCCAAGACAAGATCTTTCAGAAGCTTTCCCTTAGACCAAAATGGACGCGTTCCAACCTATCAAACACTACCACCCACTGTCCATATGGCTAAGTTCTTGCAACCTATATGATCATGGCAGAGCCCATATTGCCAAGTGGTTGCACTTGAAGCTTCTCAACATTTGACATCTCAAATCCCTTTGTTTCCTGGGTGGCATTCCACAAGTGAGATACACAATCCAAGTCTATGGCATTGTGAACCACTCAACCAATCTCCACCAAGCAAGCCCATTCCACCCAGGGGATTCATTAACTTAGTTGTTTTATTAAACAAAAAACATAGTCCTCAGACTTAGAAATTTTTCCATAGTGTGAATATATTTTCCACCCATGTTTTCTATTTAGCTAGGCTAAGCTTGATAGTAGTAGGAATCTTAACTTAGGAAGTCCTACTAAGGATTCATCTACTAGGTTTTCCTATAGTAAGATCTATTCTTAGCAAAATCCATGCAAGTTTACTTAGCAAAATCACTAATGCATAGAAAAGTAATGGGACAAAAGTATGAAGCATCACTTGCCTTTTTGGTAGGGAATGGTGGTTCACTCCTTGATCTTCCTAGTCTCACACTTCACTACAAATCAATCAAGCAAACACAAATTCAATTCACATTCCAAACCAAATTCAAACAAACAATTCTTCACACACACAAAGTAATGGAATCTAAGTCATGCATGGGAGCATGCACAAGATAGTTTTATTTTGCAAAGGGGTCTCTATGGGGTTTCTAAACTTTGCAAGATTCAAATTGGTCATTTACCAAAGTGGCAAAGTCATTAGCAAGAGGTTTTTGTCCAAAAACTATTTTAAATCCATTTATCATTTCATGTGGTGAAAAATGTTTTTATTAAGGCAAAACTCTTAAGTTGTTCACCAAATGAGTTGCTAATTTGCAAAACTTGGTGTTTTTAGGTCAGTAGGTTTGGTACAAATCATTTCCTTAAAGTTTTCTTTTCATAAACATTTTTATAACAAAAACCATTCTTTTTATTTGGCTAGAAAATGACTAAGTCAAGTAATCCAACCTAAATCTTTCCATAATCATTTTTTACACCAAGGGTTGGTTCCTAGGGTCAGTAAGGTCACATCAAATCAATTTGCAAAGGTTTTACTTCAAACTTATTTTCAATAAATAATTTACATTTCTATTTGACTATAAATGGTTTTAAATTAAAGAATCATTTCTTAATTTCTCCAAATACATTTTTGTGTCCACAAAGTGTTTCCTAGGTGCAGTAGGTTCAAATCAATTCAATTGCCAAAGGTTTTAACCCTAAATTCAATTTTAAACAATTTTTTTACATTCATAACAAGCATACAAATGTTTCTGCAAATTCAAACAAGATAACAGATACTATTTGCTAAACTAAGGGCATGGCTGGCTAGGGCTTGTTCTCCTGAATTCATTGATATAAAATTTGCAAAATTTGGACGTGTGGTTTGAAAGTTACAGCAATTACAAATTTGTATTCTATTCAGATCAAAATTCTATTTTAAATCGAATCCTGTACACGTGGCTGCTTCTGATTGGACAATAACGGTTCGCCCGGATCGGCTACTGGGGTGCGTTGGATCTAACTGGAAACGTGCGGCACAGATGGATGCGTACCGTTTCGATCAGATCTAATCCTAGCCAGACGTTTCTCATCCTACGGTTCAAAGCAACTAGGCCAAGGATGGGCGGCGCTTGACAGCTGTGCGCGGCGGCGACGGTCAGACGACGGCGGGTTCGACGCTACAGGAAGCGAGGGAGGAAAATAATGTGCTCACTGTGTTCGCAGACGCCTGGGGAAGCTCAAGGAGGCACTGGTTGGCGAAGGGGCGCACGAGGGCAAGAGGAATTCCTCGCCGCAGTTCGGTCTGGCGACGGCTAGCTCTGGTCGAGGTCGAAGACGAAGCTGTCGATCACCAGGAGGCAAGAAAAGGTCGTGATCAGATGCAGGAGACCACGGAGATGACGTGTGCGTGAACGGAAGGGGTCGGGGTGGTCTGGAATTACCGGAGGAGCTCGACGGAGGCGAGACAGACGGCGGCGGTACTGGAGGTTGTCGTTGGCGAAGCTCAGGGGTGCCCGCGGGGAAGCTGAGGTTACAGAGCGGTGCTCCTGAGTCTGGCGAACCTGCCTGCTTGCTCGGGAAGACAAGGGCGAGGTGACGCCGCCGGAATTTGGCCGAGAACTCGTCGGAGACGGTGACGGTGCAGTGAAGATTGGCGACAGCCTGGTGGCTCTCGAGGCATGGGGTTTGGGGGGAATGAAAGAGGAGGAAGAGGGGATTTAACTCGCGTGATCACTGCGAGGTTTAATCGTGGCATTAAGTCGAATTGACGACGCGAATCACTGCCAGGAACGGGGAGGAACGGTCGAGCGGGGTGGAGAGGAAGAACAGTGGAGTGGGGCACACCTGTCAGCGAAAAAGGAAAGAAGGGGAAAGGGTCCACTTGTCGGTTGCTCCGAGGGTTCTTCCTACGGTGAGAAACGCTTCGCTGCGGTGGGGTGGGAATTGGGCTAGGTGGGCTATTTGGGCTGGCTCAGTTGGGTCAGTCCATTCCCATATTTTTTTTCCTGTCTGATTCTTTTTCTATTTTCCAATTCTGTTTTGAAAATTCAAACAACTAAACAATGTCCAAAAACAAATCAAACATTCACCAAACCTTGCACTATGAATTTGGTTCTGTTTAGTAACCTGAACCAAAATCCTAAATAAAATAAATAATACTTTAATCTTTTTAGGTTCCATCCTTAATTAAATAAGTAGGCCATGGTTTATTAATTAAATGGAGTTTTTGTTGTTTATTAATAAAATCTTTATTTGAAATCCAAATGTTTTCAAAATCAAATCAGTAGGTATCATTTGGAAGTAAATAATACTTGGATACTTGTTTCAAACAAAATATTATTTTACTTTAGGGTCCAATATTAGTTAAATAAAATGGGCCAAGGTTTATTAATCAAATAGGATTTGCTTTTATTAATAAAATCTTTATTTGAAACCTAAATATTTTCAAAACCAAATCAGTGGGTTTTATTTGGGAAATATAGAATACTTGGAGATTTGTTTTAAAATAAAATAACATCTTATTTTAGGGTCCATTATTAATTAAATATAATAGAATTTCATTATTATTTCAAATAGGTTTTATTTTATTGAGATATTTATTTTGAATCTAAAATAAAGCCAAAACATTTTAGTAGATTTTATTTGTGAATTTCAAATAATTGAGAAAACTTATTTTAAATAATTTAATAAGTTTTGATGTTTCAATTTAAATTGGTAAAACCTCTTATCTTCAAATAAGGTTGGATGTTAAATCCTTATTACTTTATTTAAAATAACCTTTTATTATTTTAATCAAAGAAAACTCTTTTGTTTCAAAATCTTGGCCAAGTTTAATTTGGCTTTATAAAATAATCCTTATTTATAAATCCATCTTTTCTTTTGAATACCAAATCCTTTTATTAAAAGATCTAAAATAGTATTTACAAAATATTTTATTTTCCTTTGTTAATTGTTTATCTTTTTAAATCCTTTTGAGATTTAATTGTTCAAAATAGGTTTGAAGATTCCTATTGGAATTCAAAAAGTTTCTTCTGGCCCTGAAAATCAAACAAAGTTTTATTCTATTCATTTATTTTTCACATTACAAGATTTGGAAAATCTTGGGATGTGACAGGCTACCACCCTTAAAATAAATCTCGTCCCTAGATTTGGGGAGGCTGGGGTTACAAAAAGGTTCAAAACAACTAGGGTACTACCACCCTTAAAAATTTTCAAACAAAAATTACATATTGGCCTTCTTGAAAACTTCTCTAAGCCAACTTTGCATGTGTCCTTGGTTTCCATATTTGACTCATGGGCCAAGATTGAGTTTCTCCATATACTTGTTTAACTTGTTCTTCATCTTTCTTGGACAATTGGTTGCATAGTGGCCTAGTTCCTTGCATTTGGAACACATCACTTGGCTGATATCTTTCTTTTCCTTTAGTATCATTTCCTTTTGTTTGTTTCTTTGGTTCTTCTTCTTTTCTGGGAATTCACTGGCATAGTGTCCCATCTCTTTGCAATTGTAACACTGCAATTGGCTTATGTCCTTTTTCTTCTTTTTGGGTCTCTCCAAAGCTAAGATTTCTTTTAGTTCGTGTTCTTCATGAGTGGGAGATATTTCTCTCTTCTTAAGGCATTGATCTTCATGCTCCTTGGATGTATGATCCTTGTCTCTAAAATTATTGTTAGCTTGGGTTCCTTCTAGATTAGCTTCTTTGTCATCCTTGTTGTCATTAGCTCCTTGGGAAAAGTTTTCTCTCATGTTGATCATTTGAGTAACTAATCCTTGCAACAATTGGAATTGAAGTTTCAAAATCCTTTGTATGGCTGGGTCTAGTCCATTGTTGTTGGCTAAAAGCTGAGTTGTCTCTTGGCTCAACTGGTTTTGGGTTGCTATAAGTTCTCTCATGTTGTCTTCTTGGTTGGTGTTGGTGTCTCTTGGAGTAGTCATCTATTTGGGTTGGATTAGGATTAGAATAGGCAAAATATTTCTAAGGAATTATTTCTAATCACACACATCACAATTTACACAAACAATGTGCATGCAATCACAAACCATCATTTCACTCAAACAACAAGGTTCTAGCACATACTTAGGCAACAAAATATTTTTGGAACACCACATAAGTTGGTGTATTTGACTTAACTAAAATATGGTGGTCCATCTATATGGTTTACTTGTGATCTTTCCTTCCTTCATGATTCTTCTTGCATGAGATCTTGGTTTCCTTGAGAAAAATTCTGGGTCACAATACTTCAAAGTTGTTGATGGTTCCTTCTTATTTTGCATTCCCTCAGTCTCTAAATCTTGAGTAGGATTTCCTTGTTTCACTTGTAGTCCTTAGTGGTATCCAAGTTGGAAGTCCTTGGTGAACATGCTGAAGATGTTGAAGTCATTAGAGTTGAAGAAGTTGAAGAAGTCCTTTGCACATGGTGTAGTCTTTGGCCATGGGTAGGTTTTTCCATCAAGTTGAAGTAGAAGAGAAGTAGAGTTGAAACCAAAATGGTTGAGGAAAGAGTTTACAAGTGTTTTTGTAAATAAGTTTTTGGAACAAGTATAACTCCTATTTTCTAAGGGTTTTTGTCCAATCCTAGGTTTACAAATCCTACAGGCAACACAATGCTCTAATACCATCTGTAGGGGTCCCAACCTTAGATAAGATTGATCCCTCCTATGTTTACAATGCTAGTCCCTGGATCAATAGCTAGCATCAACAGTTTAGATGTAATATCAAGAAACAAGGGTCATAATATAACTTTATAACCAGGAATAACATAATTTTATTACATCAATCATAGCTCACTAGGCTATTACGTTACATTGCAGCGGAATAAATATAGTCATGGGTCCTTCATCTTCAAGTGCCACAGGCAGATGTTGGCTGTAGACTTTGTAATCCTAAACAATCAATCTTCACTAAAATCAATCAAACCTGCAACATACAAGTTACAACCACAAAGGTCAATACATTTGAATTGTATTGGCAAGTGATACTATGGTAGTATAGTGGAATCTATCATCTATATGCATTTGGCTAAGTGGAGCTTAGGCTTGCATTGCTCAAAATAGATTTTCCTTAACATTTTGAAAATACTAAGTTTTTGTTTGACAAAATCATTTCCACAATCAAAGATTTCAAGATCCTTGTACCAAGCCATCTCTCCATCAATGATTGAAGAATTCAAACAACCCTTGTTCAAACCACAAGATTTTAAATTAGAAATTGGAATGATGAGATTCTTGATTTCTTCCATGTCTTGATGCTCAAATTGTCCTTTACCAGGGACATGGCTAAGTACTTAGATTTTACACTCTGCAGAGGTGGTGCACTTTCCCCACAAGACTTGGTTTCCCAAGACAAGATCTTTCAGAAGCTTTCCCTTAGACCAAAATGGACGCGTTCCAACCTATCAAACACTACCACCCACTGTCCATATGGCTAAGTTCTTGCAACCTATATGATCATGGCAGAGCCCATATTGCCAAGTGGTTGCACTTGAAGCTTCTCAACATTTGACATCTCAAATCCCTTTGTTTCCTGGGTGGCATTCCACAAGTGAGATACACAATCCAAGTCTATGGCATTGTGAACCACTCAACCAATCTCCACCAAGCAAGCCCATTCCACCCAGGGGATTCATTAACTTAGTTGTTTTATTAAACAAAAAACATAGTCCTCAGACTTAGAAAATTTTCCATAGTGTGAATATATTTTCCACCCATGTTTTCTATTTAGCTAGGCTAAGCTTGATAGTAGTAGGAATCTTAACTTAGGAAGTCCTACTAAGGATTCATCTACTAGGTTTTCCTATAGTAAGATCTATTCTTAGCAAAATCCATGCAAGTTTACTTAGCAAAATCACTAATGCATAGAAAAGTAATGGGACAAAAGTATGAAGCATCACTTGCCTTTTTGGTAGGGAATGGTGGTTCACTCCTTGATCTTCCTAGTCTCACACTTCACTACAAATCAATCAAGCAAACACAAATTCAATTCACATTCCAAACCAAAGTCAAACAAACAATTCTTCACACACACAAAGTAATGGAATCTAAGTCATGCATGGGAGCATGCACAAGATAGTTTTATTTTGCAAAGGGGTATCTATGGGGTTTCTAAACTTTGAAAGATCCAAATTGGTCATTTACCAAAGTGGCAAAGTCATTAGCAAGAGGGTTTTGTCCAAAAACTATTTTAAATCCATTTATCATTTCATGTGGTGAAAAATGTTTTTATTAAGGCAAAACTCTTAAGTTGTTCACCAAATGAGTTGCTAATTTGCAAAACTTGGTGTTTTTAGGTCAGTAGGTTTGGTCCAAATCATTTCCTTAAAGTTTTCTTTTCATAAACATTTTTATAACAAAAACCATTCTTTTTATTTGGCTAGAAAATGACTAAGTCAAGTAATCCAACCTAAATCTTTCCATAATCATTTTTTACACCAAGGGTTGGTTCCTAGGGTCAGTAAGGTCACAACAAATCAATTTGCAAAGGTTTTACTTCAAACTTATTTTCAATAAATAATTTACATTTCTATTTGACTAGAAATGGTTTTAAATTAAAGAATCATTTCTTAATTTCTCCAAATACATTTTTGTGTCCACAAAGTGTTTCCTAGGGTCAGTAGGTTCAAATCAATTCAATTGCCAAAGGTTTTAACCCTAAATTCAATTTTAAACAATTTTTTTACATTCATAACAAGCATACAAATGTTTCTACAAATTCAAACAAGATAACAGATACTATTTGCTAAACTAAGGGCATGGCTGGCTAGGGCTTGTTCTCCTGAATTCATTGATATAAAATTTGCAAATTTTGGACGTGTGGTTTGAAAGTTACAGCAATTACAAATTTGTATTCTATTCAGATCAAAATTCTGTTTTAAATCGAATCCTGTACACGTGGCTGCTTCTGATTGGACAATAACGGTTCGCCCGGATCGGCTACTGGGGTGCGTTGGATCTAACTGGAAACGTGCGGCACAGATGGATGCGTACCGTTTCGATCAGATCTAATCCTAGCCAGACGTTTCTCATCCTACGGTTCAAAGCAACTAGGCCAAGGATGGGTGGCGCTTGACAGCTGCGCGCGGCGGCGACGGTCAAACGACGGCGGGTTCGACGCTACAGGAAGCGAGGGAGGAAAATAATGTGCTCACTGTGTTGGCAGACGCCTGGGGAAGCTCAAGGAGGCACTGGTTGGCGAAGGGGCGCACGAGGGCAAGAGGAATTCCTCGCCGCAGTTCGGTCTGGCGACGGCTAGCTCTGGTCGAGGTCGAAGACGAAGCTGTCGATCACCAGGAGGCAAGAAAAGGTCGTGATCAGATGCAGGAGACCACGGAGATGACGTGTGCGTGAACGGAAGGGGTCGGGGTGGTCTGGAATTACCGGAGGAGCTCGACGGAGGCGAGACAGACGGCGGCGGTACTGGAGGTTGTCGTTGGCGAAGCTCAGGGGTGCCCACGGGGAAGCTGAGGTTACAGAGCGGTGCTCCTGAGTCTGGCGAACCTGCCTGCTTGCTCGGGAAGACAAGGGCGAGGAGACGCCGCCGGAATTTGGCCGAGAACTCGTCGGAGATGGCGACGGTGCAGTGAAGATTGGCGACAGCCTGGTGGCTCTCGAGGCATGGGGTTTGGGGGGAATGAAAGAGGAGGAAGAGGGGATTTAACTCGCGTGATCACTGCGAGGTTTAATCGTGGCATTAAGTCGAATTGATGACCCGAATCACTGCCAGGAACGGGGAGGAACGGTCGAGCGGGGTGGAGAGGAAGAACAGTGGAGTGGGGCACACCTGTCAGCGAAAAAGGAAAGAAGGGGAAAGGGTCCACTTGTCGGTTGCTCCGAGGGTTCTTCCTACGGTGAGAAACGCTTCGCTGCGGTGGGGTGGGAATTGGGCTAGGTGGGCTGTTTGGGCTGGCTCAGTTGGGTCAGTCCATTCCCATATTTTTTTTTCATGTCTGATTCTTTTTCTATTTTCCAATTCTGTTTTGAAAATTCAAACAACTAAACAATGTCCAAAAACAAATCAAACATTCACCAAACCTTGCACTATGAATTTGGTTCTGTTTAGTAACCTGAACCAAAATCCTAAATAAAATAAATAATACTTTAATCTTTTTAGGTTCCATCCTTAATTAAATAAGTAGGCCATGGTTTAGTAATTAAATGGAGTTTTTGTTTTTTATTAATAAAATCTTTATTTGAAATCCAAATGTTTTCAAAATCAAATCAGTAGGTATCATTTGGAAGTAAATAATACTTGGATACTTGTTTCAAACAAAATATTATTTTACTTTAGGGTCCAATATTAGTTAAATAAAATGGGCCAAGGATTATTAATCAAATAGGATTTGATTTTATTAATAAAATATTTATTTGAAACCTAAATATTTTCAAAACCAAATCAGTGGGTTTTATTTGGGAAATATAGAATACTTGGAGATTTGTTTTAAAATAAAATAACATCTTATTTTAGGGTCCATTATTAATTAAATATAATAGACTTTCATTATTATTTCAAATAGGTTTTATTTTATTGAGATATTTATTTTGAATCTAAAATAAAGCCAAAACATTTTAGTAGATTTTATTTGTGAATTTCAAATAATTGAGAAAACTTATTTTAAATAATTTAATAAGTTTTGATGTTTCAATTTAAATTGGTAAAACCTCTTATCTTCAAATAAGGTTGGATGTTAAATCCTTATTACTTTATTTAAAATAACCTTTTATTATTTTAATCAAAGAAAACTCTTTTGTTTCAAAATCTTGGCCAAGTTTAATTTGGCTTTATAAAATAATCCTTATTTATAAATCCATCTTTTCTTTTGAATACCAAATCCTTTTATTAAAAGATCTAAAATAGTATTTCCAAAATATTTTATTTTCCTTTGTTAATTGTTTATCTTTTTAAATCCTTTTGAGATTTAATTGTTCAAAATAGGTTTGAAGATTCCTATTGGAATTCAAAAAGTTTCTTCTGGCCCTGAAAATCAAACAAAGTTTTATTCTATGCATTTATTTTTCACATTACAAGATTTGGAAAATCTTGGGATGTGACATTTCGGTAGTATCCCGCTAATCCGAGAAATGCACGAACTTGGGTTTGAGTGGCTAGGGCTTGGCAATCTTCAACATCCTTCACCTTCGCAGGGTCAACGGCAATTCCTCCGGCTGATACAATATGTCCGAGGAATCCTACCTCCTATAACCAGAATTCACATTTGCTAAACTTGGAATACAGCTGATGCTCTCTAAGGGTTCCAATAATGGTCCTTAGGTCTAGCTCATGTTCGTCTTCTGATTTGGAATAAATCAGAATGTCATCGATAAAAACAACGACAAACTTATCCAGGAAGTCCATAAAAGTCTTATTCATGAGGTTCATGAAGTAAGCGGGGGCATTGGCTAATAAAAAAGACATGACAATATACTCGTAGAATCCATATAGGGTGGTAAAGGCAGTCTTTGGAATATCCTCTGCACGAATCTTGAGTTGATGATAGCCAGTTCTAAGATTAATCTAGAAAACACTTTGGCACCAGTCAACTGGTCAAACAGGTCTTCTATTTTTGGCAACGGGTACTTCTTCTTGATAGTGACATCATTCAACTTCCGATAATCCATACACAAACGGTTACCTTCATCCTTCTTGTCCACAAACAAAACAGCTGATCTCCATGGTGACGCACTTGGTTGAATCAATCCAATTTCCAGCATGGCATCCAGTTGATTCTCCAGTTCCACTAATTCAGACGGGTTCATACTATATAGTCTCTAGGCTATGGGTCTGGTTCCAGGGATCAATTCAATGATAAACTCGATATCCTGATCTGGGGGCATACCGGGCAAAACATCTGGAAATACATCGGGGTATTCACAGACTATCCGGACTTGGTCAATGGTTGGCTGGGCTATACTCTTGTTGCATTTGAATTGACTGCGCAAGGTTTCAGATACATGCTCGACTGATATCCCGGCTGTACTAGTCATGGTTATGGCTTTCTTGGCACAGTCAAGTAATCCTTTGTGTTTGGACATCCAATCCATTCCTAGTACTACTTCCAAACCTTTAGTTCCGAGTACTATTATATTAGCATAAAAATCTATGCTATGGATTCGGATAGGGATGGCTTTGCCAATTTTCCTAGATTTGGTGGTTGAAGCAGGTATTTGGAAAATCATAACATGCTTCAATTTGGTTGGTTGAATCTTACTAGTGCATGCAAATTCTTCAGTAACAAATGAGTGCGATGCTCCAGAATCAAACAACACTCTTGCAAGTACTGAGTTAAGATAAAACATACCCAGCATGACATCTGGCGCTTCTTGGGCTTCTTCACCATGCATGAGAAAGAGATGGCTGTTGCGGTTAAGCGAATTCCCTGGAGCAAACCTTCTTCCAGGCTGCACACGACGCTGCTGCTGAGCTGAGGCATTTGCATTGGGGGCTACGACAATCTTCTTGGGGCACTCATTGGAATAGTGACCCTTGGTTCCACATTCATAACAAATCACTTGCGACTTGTCCTTTGCTGCAACAGGCACAACATTGCTTCCAGTCCTCAGGGCAGTGTTGGTGTTGGTGGAAGCATTGTTGTTGTTGAACTTGGGTGGTGCACGGTTGAAATTGCTGGAGTTGCCGGGGTTGTTGTGGTTTCCTCCGGGCCTTGGGTTTCCACGGCTGGGATAGGTCAGACGGTTCATCCGGGGTCTGTTGGTTCTTGGGGCAAATCCTGGAGATGTATTGGGGCGATACTTTAGTGTATGATGGGTTCCTGGTTGATACATCATGCGACGCTTGTGGTTCTCATTGGCTTGGTTGATCTTTCCGTCCATCTGAATGGCAGAGTCCACTAGAGCTTCAATATCAGCAAAGGGGATATTGACTAACACTGTCTGCATTTCATCGTGCAGACCATTCAGGAATCTCTCCTTCTTCTTGGCTTCAGTGTCAATCTCATCTGGTGCATACCTAGCCAATGACAAGAATTTGTCACGGTATTCCACTACTGTCATACTTCCTTGCTTCAGTTCCCTGAATTCATATCTCATCCTCTTGATCAAACCCGGTGGCACATGGGTTCTGCTGAACTTGACTTTGAACTCTTCCCAAGTCATCATCTGACCTACTGTCATTGCGCGAACGCTGTTCCACCATGCCCTTGCATCACCGGACAAATAGTGGGTGGCGAACAAAACTTTCTCGGGGCTTCTACTCCTACAACTTCCAGATTGTTATCCATGGTTTGCAACCAATCATGTGCATCTAGGGGCTCTTCTGACTTGGTGAAAATAGGTGGGTTGGTGTTCTGGAAATTCTTGAGCTTAGATCCATGGTTGTCTTGATTTCCATGGCCTTGATTGTTGTTGGCCATATGAGCTATCTGTTGAAGGGTGGCTAGGTTGGCTTGACGTTCGGATCTTTCGGCTTCACGGTCATAAACCAACATTTGCAAGAGTTGCAACATCGGGTCCAGGGCTGAGTTGCTTCCTCCGCAGGCATCTGAAGGTTGAGGTAGATCATGAGAAAAGAGGGAAATTTCTAAGGTTTAGGGGTTTTTGAAAAGTTTTTTTAAAGTTTGACTCAAATTTTTCTAGCAAATTGCTTTTCATTCATTCATTCATAGCACACGATATAAACACACACCACAACAAAGGAAAACAAATGGTTTTAAGAACCATTCTGTGAAACTACGATACAATGGGACCGAATACAACTCACTAACGCTAGTGCTCAAGTGCTACTACTCCTTGGAGTCAGTGTCCTCATCATCCTCATCATCATCGATGAAGGCAAAGTCATCCTCATCGGTGAAGAAGTCCATGGCGTGATCCTCCAGAAAGTCATCATCATCGCTGAGATAGGAGTAGGGGTCTCCATGAAGGTCTTCCCCTGCATTCTCCCTCTCCTCCAACTGCATGTCTCTCTCGTGGATGGTCTCCTCCGAATCCATGATCCGGTGGCGAAGACGGGCAATGATGCTCTCCTTCTTGTCGAGCTGACAACGACGAGACTTGCGATCCTTCACTAGCATGGAGATTGTCTGATCCTTCTTGGTAGTGATGGCGTACTTTTGGTTGGCGTAGGAACGGGCATTGTCCAACTCCTTATGACGGTCACACATCATGAAGCTGATATGGTCCAACTGAGTCTTCAGCTCATGGTGATATGGGGCCTCAAGTGGCTGTCCCATAGCATCACGCCTTGGGTAGAACTCAAAACGGGTACCCTTGATTTGATTGATACTCTGCCCACACAAACGGGCAAGAGCTTCCTGCATTGCCCTGGCAAGTACATCGAGCTAGTTGTTCTCTCTTAAGGTGAACTGAATTCCCTCTGCAGTGGGAGGGTTAATTTTTCCTCGGAGGCTTGCAACTACTAGCCACTACAAATCTTCTCCTTCCTGATCATTGAGCTGAGATCCGAAGAACTCGGGGTGTGGACGCTCCAGCATATCTGCCAGCTGGTCGAAGTCACACTCAAAGATGAGGTCTCCTCCATTCCCCAACTGATAAAACTTTCTGTACTTCACGTCCATCTATAAGAATATAGGATGAGTAAGTTAGTAGAGTGATCAAGTGTGTCAAATTTTATGTAAGTTTGCAAAAGTTCTTGAGGAACATGAATTTTCATGGAAAAGTCTATGTGATAAGAATAAGAATAAGTTTTTGGCAAATACTCACTTCTTTTGGTTTTGAAACTAAGTTTTGGATTCAAACGTCCATTCTAACTAGGGTCTCCTATGGTCAGGATGGCTCTGATACCAACTTGTCAACACCCAGATTTTTAATCACAGATGCCTGTTATGCCATACATCGCAATCCCAGGATTACCATTTTTGCGAGACATAACAGATTTGGATATCAAAGTACATCATCCATTACAAACCATACATAAGGTCTTACACAAATAAGGACGTCATGATCCAGTTCTTAATACAATTCAACAAGTGGAATAACGTAATAGTAACGATAGCGTAGGCAAAGCTCCATCTTCACGGTCACATGAAATGCTGATGATGGGAGATGATCCTAGTTGTTGTAACCTTCCTGCGGTCCGTCATCCTGATACTCCTCTTCATAGTTTGGCCACGGGAAATAGGCAGGGACAAAGACATGAGTACTCTTTAAGTACTCGCAAACTAATACTAATAAGTGAAGGGGATTTTTGTAGTAAGATACTAAGCTCTAGGGTTGTTTTGCAAAAAGCCAGATTTACCTCTACTAAGTTCAGAAGCAAAGAAAGCTAGTTGAAAGTTTTATAACACCTAAGTGGGAACTTGCATTTCATGTCACCACTCTGTTGTGGTAAAGTCAAAGTCATAAATCATTTCATAAGTCATTTTGAAAACATCTGACATGGGAACAGTATGGCCACTCCAACTGTCCATAACCGCGAACGCGGCTATTCGAATACTTTGACACTCTGCAGAGATTGTGCACTTTCACCACAACATTCGATACATCTCAGGAACAATCCTGAATTCACCATACTCAGTATGCGGATAATCAATCCTAACCTTTCAATTACACGCCCTAGTATATGCACCTCTCTTGTGAGTTTGGCCTCCCAACCATGACCAACTGTCATATTGGGAACTGCGCAGGTGGTCAATCTTCACAAGGTAGCCTCATCTCAGACCTTGGCCTCAAGGGAACCCATACTAAGGTATATAAATTTCTAGTCAAGCCCTACCCAAATTTCGAGTATTGTGGTTGTACGGTAAAATTGGAATGGTATCGCATCCAGACAACAATCAGTTTTATAAAGGGCTAAGGCTCATGCCTCAACATTTTCATCATCAAACTCATCTGGTGTTCGATAACACATGTCAAAACATTTCAGTAGAATGACTCATCATTCTAAGGTTTTCATAACCATTTTCACCAAGTGTTCCCATCTAAAGTCGATCAAATTTTATGCTTAGCACTAGCATCTACAAGTGGGGGGTAAATACTAATGATGGGTAATAAACTAGTGGGGATTTACTAAGTTCAATCTCATTCTTTAGGATGATATCAATATTATCTAATTTAGGCCAAATTTTATGCTCTTTATGCTACCTTCAGTTATCTTTCTAGAATCTATAAGTAACTAAGTAAACTATAAGAGAAAGCTTTGATAAGGAAAATAAAGTATTAAGCTTGCAAGTAAAACTAGGATTGGGTATTTAGTGGTGTAAGCTTGCTAAGTTGCAAGTGTTAGCTTTCTCAGTTAATAGCTTGCTAATTGAACTAGTAGTATTAGGCTTGCAAGTATTGGATTGCCTTGTGCAGAGCAGTGGTTGAAGTTCTCCTCGGCTTCTTCCTCGTAGTATCTCCTTCCTCCCCATATCCTTGGTCGTTACTAGCGTCTATAAATAAATACGAGGTACACAATCACCAAACAATACTTAACTATTTCTAATCATCACACAAAGTTCACACTAGGTGATCTAGCATCATCACTATTATTACAAGATTAAAGCACTTGTACCATTTATTTTATTTTGAGAAAAGTAATTTCTATTCATTGAAAAACTACTTAAGATTAAATATTCTCCAACTCAAACATGGGATCATGTTGACACATGTCATCACCACATATTTCAGTACATGGGAATGTGATTTAAAAGTGGTGTCACAATTTAATAAGGTTTAACCTTTTTATTTTATTTAATTAAAGTGACTAGAAATGCCTATGTGGCATTATTTTTTTACTTCATCATTATTTCTGTAAGTAAACCTATATATTTTTATATATTCTGAAAGGTATGGTCAAATGTGATTTTTGAGAGTGGGAATCAACTCAAAAGCTCTTATGGTTGAATTTTGAAAAATGTTTGTATGCAGAAAAGCTTCTTGTTATTTTTACCATGGGTGATATACAAATCTAAATGGTTTTAATCCAACGGGCTTGAATTAAGCATTCCAGTACCTTTCTAACAAAATTGGTTTCATGCATTTTGGTTCAGTGAATCAAGCTGGGTTGATTTTTGAATCTAGATACAAAACTGTGTTTGAAATTAAATGAATAAACTTAAGTGTGAATTGTTGGGTCACGCGGGATGTTTAACTGGGACGGCTCATACGCTTAGCGCACGGGCGGGCGGGTTAAGCGGCTGTCCCTATGCGTCAGTGAGACAGTGAGGGGCGAAGCGGTACGGGGTAATCTCGGCCGCACGATCTAACTCTAATCGAACGGCTCTGGTTCATCGTCCACGTCGGGCAGCGTCGGCGAGACAGAACCCTAGCGCGGCAGGTGGGGGTCTTGGGAGGCTTACCGGGGCCCAGGCGATGGTCGGCGACAGGGGCGAACAACGAAGTCGATGACAATGATCCTCCTAGTACCGGAAGCTTCTCCTGGGGCAGGTCCAATCGACATCACCTCTCCTCCTCTACAGCGGCGAACTCCGGTGAAATTCCAGCCACCTGGTGCTCGCCTTGCTCCGGGAGTGAGTGGGTGTGATCAGTGAGAGGTGGGGAGTGGAATGGTGTGGAGAAAACGAGCGGGGGAGGCCTCTATTTATAGTGGTTGAAGGGGACCGACGGGCGCGGGCTGAGCTCGTCATGGTCGATGGCATAGAGCGCTAATGGCATGGGCGATGATAGGGGCGGTTCTGTGCTCCCAGGCGAAGCTCGTCATGGTCAGAACGCGTCGATGCACTGGACGGGTCCGACGGTGATTTTAATGGCGCACATCGTGCATGGTCCGCGCGGCAACGAACGAGGTTGTCTGGCGGGGTGCTGGAGTGTTGGCGATCACGTCTGCAAGCGGCGAGGGCGGCGTGCGGTCTGTGGGTGCTGGTTGAGTGTGGCGCACTGGCTTGCTCTCGGCTCGCACGCAGAGAGACTTGGTAAGCTCGGGCAGTGTGGTCCAGGGGATGGCAGTGCTCGAGGCTTGGACAGGGAGTGGCGATGGACGGTGGAGTTCCTGCTAGACAAGGTTGGCGAGGCTAGTTAGGCGTGTAGCTTTCTATCGATGTTGGTGTTGGCAATTGGGCTCGGCATGGTCACCATTAATGGATATGCTAAGCTCACAGTGGTGCTAAGGCTTGTTAATTGGGCTAGATCATCTACTGGGAGTGTAGTGAGAGCTAGAGAGGGAACAAGGTTAGCCAAAATCACTGGTCACTATAGTGTTTGTTGTTTGTTTGTTTGCTTCAAACAAGGTGTTTGATGAAATGGCCGAAAGAGATTCAAATTTGAATTTTGGATTCAAACTTGGTGGGTTTGCTAGGAACATACTAGGGAGTCTCTGGTTAGTTGGAGTAGTCAAGGGGCACTGGTTTGGTTGGGTTTTGAAAATGTGTGATCTTCACATATGATAAAGATTCAATTTTTACTTGTGATTTGAATGAGGTTGCCAAATGTTTCTGCAAGTTTGAAAGGTGGGATTTGATTCATTTTTACTTGGTCTAGCAAGGGGTGAAAAGAATTGGAAAAGTTTCTGTTTGAAATATTGGACTATAAACACTCAAAGTGACGTAGTGAGCAAGATTGGCAAAAATGAGCATTTGCTTTAATTGATTTGTTTTTGATTTTCTCTTTGTTTGTTTCTGCTTGGAAATGTTTTATATAATGTTATTTTCATCTTTAAAGCATTTCTTGCTATTTATGTTAATCACACAAGTTCATTCATGCATTTATCAAATTATCACATACACACATGCATTCATATGATTTAATTACTCACAGTTTTTGTTAACCCTAATTTTAGTGATTAGAGTTTGATGATCATTATTTTATATTTTTGGGATGTTACATACAAAAAAACTTACGAAGGAATGTCGGAGAGGTTCACAAGCAACGCCTCTTTCTTCCTCTTCTTGGCCGGTGACTGAGGGGCCACCGCTCGAAGGGGAACGGCAGTAAAAGGGGAGGAAGCGCCATCCCCCAGGTCATGTTGTTCTAGATGAGCAGGCCCCTACGGGGTCAATGGCGTCTAGGCATCCGAGATCTTGCTCTGGGCTCTCTTCAGATAGCGCTCATCGCTACGCTCGGGGGCTTCATCACCCGAAGGCGAATGAGCTGGGAGGACAGTGGACGCCGACTCTGTTTCTCCACCATCCAGTGCCATCGAAAACTCCTTAGGAAGAGGTGGGAGCATGCCCGCGACTCTAAGGTCCTACGCACCTAGAGAAGATTTTGAATCAATTAAATGATCAAGCAAAAGAATTATCAATAGATACAATTCTCGAAGCGTCAAAAGTTCATACCTGAGGAGCCTCGTTCCGCGTACTAAAGGACACAATCGACGACTCCGCTGGTAGAGGTTCATCAGCCTTGTACTTGAGAAGAGGCCAGAGCGCCCTATCCAGGTCTACTGAAGTCATCTCCTCCATTGTCACCCTTGTAGGGTCGCTGGCGTCGGCATATTGAAACATCGGATGAGGCCTCGCTTGGAGAGGCTGTACCCAACGCTTGAGGAGCGTCCGAATGATGTCGACTCCGAAGACTTCTTTACCTGGCACCAGCTGGAGGGCTTCCACTTGCTGGTATAGCTGGTCCACCACTGCGAGCTCACTCGCAAGAACTTCATTAGACCACCAGCGCTTGCGGGATGTCTGTTTGCTCGCGTTGAAGGGAGCCAGGCCGTAATGCTGGCCGTTGAGTTTGGAGTCGCGAAGGTAGAACCATTTGTCCTCCATCCTTGGAAAAACTCACAAAGGGAGAAGGTGAAATATTGGATGTTGGGGCGGATGGATACCCCGCACCCGCCCTATTTGTAGACTCCATAGGAGCCTGACTGCCTCTTCAAGGAATAGAGTTTCCTGAAGAGGCTGAAGTGCGGCTCGATATCGAGCCAACACTCGCACAATATGATGAAACACGCAATGTGAAGAATGGAGTTGGGTGTCAACTGATGGAGTTGAAGCTCGTAAAGGAAAATAAGCCCACGAAGAAAGTCATGGGCAGGAAGGGAAATGCCTCGAATGAGGAAGGCAACAAAGACAACGACAAACCCCTCGGGAGGACGAGGAATTACCTCGTTGGAAGGGATGATGACATCGCCCTTCTTCTCCGAGATTAGGTGCAACTCACGCAGGAGGCAAAATCCGCCTCCCTCCCGGTCGATCGCCGCCAGCTGCCATTGGTGACATGGCCGATGTTGGAAGCTTTCTTGGCAGCAGCCACGGTGCTTGTCCCGACAGCGGCGGTGACGAATTTCTTTGACTTCCCCATATTTCTAGCACGGCGCGCGACATGATGGGTGCGAAGGAAAGAGGACAGAAAAGTGAAAAGGATATCCAGTGCATGGTGCACGTGAGTTCTGAGAATGGCAAAGGAAAATTGACAGTGAAGCAAGAGCAAATGGTAAAGGGAAAACTACCATAGCGCCTCGCCATATAAAATGACAAAGACAATGATGCAGAATTGTCGATCCATTTACCCTAACACATGCCCTACATCGCGCCGTAAATGTGGCAGGCATCGCTCGAACCGTCACAAGCACGCCGTCCACTATGCACGGAAATCAAGGAGACGTGGTAACTTTTCACGTAAACAACGCGTGACTAGTCAAATCCATGTCATAATGTGGGACCCACGAGTGCCTAGTCTTGTCATCACTACCGCCGCAGACGGTTGAGCTCACCAGGCATCAGCAATGACATCAACAACTCGCAAAAGAAGAAATCTAGCAACGGTCAGATTCTTTCAACTAAAGGCAAGAGTACTCACTCGAGTCTACAACTCAATCGAATACTCGGGGCTACTCCTATCAGGAGGGCTGGTAGCGCACCTGAGGTGTTTTGGCATAAGTCCTTAGGTCAATCAAAAAATCATGAAGCTCCGAGTCCTTCTTAGAGTCTACGACTCACTTATGGACTCGGGAGATACTCCCATATAGGGAGGCAGGTCACCCAAATAGTTTTTGGGTCATTATATTGCATAACTGACAACTTACAGTTTCTGCTCGAGTATGCGACTCGAACAAACACTCTGGGGATCCTCCCATAAGAAGCGTTGGTTGCGCACTCGAAAAACACCGGTGTTGATGGCACTTGCAAGATTAAAGCCTCAGTCCAAGTCTATGACTTGAACGAACACTCGGGGGCTACTCCCATAGGGAGTGCTGGCTGCGCACCCTATGAACTATTCGAATGAGATCCTTCAGATCCACCATGACAAAAAATCATATTTGAAGAGAAAATTGGCAACTTTTCCCAAATTGACGCTAAGAGAGATATCGTCTCCTTAGTCACCCAAAATGCCTCCGCAACGATAAATTTTCGGATGATGTGTCTACGATGCAAAGATAATACCTACAGATATCATCTGATGTCCTGGTATCACACTTGACTGCCCACTGCCAGTAACATGCTGTAACATCCCAGGATTAGCACCTAGAAATAGAGAGGACACAGCTTTGTTCATTGCATTCATGCATAAGAAAATCCGGGGAATTTTCGCGCAAAATTTAAAGAGCTACAGAGGGATCGAGATCTCTCTTATACTGAAGGAAACTTCGGAGCAAGTGTGATAGATTTCGACATGACCTTTGTAGAATTCTTTGTTTCGAGGAAATTTTGTTCAAACATGTATTTGAATTTCAAATATGAAATTCAAATGAATTTATAAAATTCACAAATAGGATTTGGAAATATTCAATAACTTGAAACGAAATGATTATAGAAAATGATATAAAATGGATTCTTTATATTATATACAAATAGTATTATATTGAATTTTTACAATGAATAAATCAAATTAAAGTATTAGGAAACAAATAAGTAGAAAAAAGAATTACATTACTTAAATAACTAAAAGAATTCTTATTACAACAAAATATATATATGACTTTGTGTTTACAAAAGAATTGTAAAATAAGAAGGAAATAAGTAAACTTTATTGAATAAAATACAACAGTACAATGTTTTTACAAATTTTCAAACAGAATATAAATTACAATATCTCAACATTATTCAATCAGAAAAGAAATTACATATATATATATAAGAGAAATCCTAAACTATTGTTCCTAAGTCACTTGTTCATCTGGTATCCTTTATCCAAGATGGTTCCTACAAAAACAAACAACTAAAAAATAAAACACAAGGGTTAGTTTTGGGATTAGATTACTCTCAGAATTAGCATACTGATGATATGCTTAAGCTCATCATTGAGTGATTTGAAATGGAACAAGTGTAGGACCTGTTCTTGTTCTATCAAATGACCTCAGCACAACATCATGGGTCTAAAAGGGGAAAGTTTCACCTTGGTAAAATAGTAAAAGAGTCCATTCCATTTGGCAACCCAAAAATAAAGCCAAACTAGAGATAATACCAAACTAACCGAGCACAATCATAGCACAAAGATCTGGACAGGGGGAGGTATCAGGACCAGCAGCACACAAACAGGCAGCTCACACATGCATGCATGCATGCATATGTGCCGTCAACACCACAAGGCAACAGCAAATAGAGGAAAAGAACCAGCCGTAGTAGAACTACTACTATCTTCTCTCTTTACATCCACAACCAGACCAAGTCTCACACCTCTATTTCTATCCCAATCCCACACATAAACAACCACAAGATCACCAATCTAGATCAAACCATCACACCTTAGCTCTGGTTGCTCCCAGGAGCCATCCTAGAGCTAGGACAAGGGGAAATCAAGGCCAGATGTACCAAGGCAAGAATAATATCCAGCAGAATGGACATGAAACAATCAAGATCCATCACAAGGGCAATACAACAACAGCAGTAGATCAAGAGCAGCTGCAGATTATCCACAATCTCACCAAGTCAAGCTGATCTACTCTGCATATCAGGTTACCAACTTATAATAGTAATAGCACATGCTCATTTCATCTTTTAGAGCATAAGTTTTAGTGGGGAAAAAATGGAGAACTCTCAGACTAGCATAGAAGTGCTATGCTAGTCTCATCATTGAGTTAGAAAGAAAAACTGTAGCATCTGTTTCAATCACCATTAGGGCCTCAGCCTTTGCATCATAGGCTGGATCATGTTGCATACAACAATCATCAAGGGCTAATGATCATTGACCATGTAGATTAATTAACATTGCAACAGATCCTACTCACTATGAGTATGTTACTGTGCACGCTTCAATTGGGTTCCATAGTATTGAGCTCACAGCAGATCATGCAAACAGGACCTGTCACTGTGCACACTCCAAAATGGAGGCCCCACAGTGACAGTCTGATACACAATAGCTATTAGAATGTATCATCACCCAAGATCATCATTGAGATATCTTAGCTAAACAAACCTATCATTTTCCTAGCAGAAGACTCTAGGAATCAATGGTACACTTTATTTTACTATCAACAACGACAGTAAACCAAATCACCACCATCATCATATATGCACCTGAATCAAGGATCCACACCTTTTGTCAGAGAAGCCAACCAAAAATTGAAAGGGACTAATTCATATCATTTTCTTAGGTATTAACCCTAAGAATCAAATATATATATTTTCATAATTTCATTTAGTAATGAATTCAAATCATCTTCCTAATAATTTTAGGAATTATTTAAATTATTGCTGTCATATGGACAGAGTAATCATATTGACCATCCATTTACACTTACCAATATTAACCAAATAATCTTTTTCATTTTCCTAACCAACACAACTAGGAATCAGCTCAAAGGCTATTCTTTATCATATTGACAACACATAAATGTTTCACAACCATTGGATTCCAATCTAGAAGGTTTCAATCCCAAAGAAACTATATCCCAACATGTTAAATGGGCATCAAGCCAGAGCTATGATACCTCAACAAATCACTGGATCAAAACAGCATATCATGCTGTCAAGAGTTCACCGTTGTGTACACTATCACTAGAGGCATCACAACAGTAAACATCTATCAAAACAAAAATCATATCCACTCTAGTTGTCAACATGGATAGCTACACTTTAGTTTCAACATATACTAAAAAGCATAATTAACAGTGAATAATGGTTCAAGGTGGAATCTGGTATCAACCAGATTCAAGTAAACATATGTAGATCATCTAATGCCAAACAAATGAGGAAACATTTCCCTAACTAAAAATCATCACAACACATAGACATTAATCCTCACCACAGTAAACCAGCTCTACCCACAATCATTTGACATTAGGGAATCATTATTGACCCCTTTAAAGGATCTTACAGATCAAATAATTAGAGGAATGTAAACCACATAAAGCTATAGAAGATATTACTAGGGTTCCAGAAATTTCACTAGAAGAGGGTAGGAGTAGAAGATGTAGAGAGGGGAGAAGGAGTGCCTACCTGGGACGAGTCTAAGCTCGCCGACGAAGTAGCAGTTATGGCGACGGCAGAGAGATGAAGCTCAGCACGGCGGCACAGCCACACGAGGTGAGCCATGGCGCTGCACTGCCTCAGCCACACCACCAGCAAGGCCCAACATCCAAACGCCCTCGCCATATCACTGGGGTTGCCGAGAACCTCGCCGTCCCGCCAGAGTAATGGCAAAAAGGGAAATTAGGGTTTGGGGCTGGTGGTGGGCACGTAGGAGCATAAGACACGAATCGAATTGGGTGGGTTGGTGAAGCTTTAACAGTAGCGTCGAGCAGGGCCATCGGCACCGGCCGGGGTGGCCAAGCTCGCCGGAATTTGGCGGCCCATCATCGGTCGCCAGCGTGAGAACGAGAGGAGCAGAGGAGAGGAGGAAAGTCGGGGAGATGGGGGAGCTGCTGGCTGGGTCGGTTTGACTGATCCAGTACCCCAACGGGTCTAACTCAGCCCATTTGCTGAACTGCCAGGCCTACTTTAAAATAGAATAAAAATAATAATTACCAAAATGGCCTCAATATCATATTAATTGTAGAAAAATAAATATAAATTCTAAAAATACATATTATATATCAAAATGTTCACAAAAATAATATCTACCTAATAAAAATATAAATTTATTTATTTAGAATAAATATAAAGCACATAAATATTAATACCATTAAATCCTCATTTTAAAATGTCATAAAATAAGAAGAACTCCTAAAAATAAATAAAAATCATTTTTTTTGTATAAAAATAACTCTATTATTTTATAAAAATACTAACTTAGAGTTTTACAAATAAAATATAAATCAAATATTTAAATACACTTAATTCTTTAAAGAATTTTATAAAAATAAAGATAATACTTAAAAATAAATAAAATTCATTTTAAGATCTTTAATAAGTATAGTTCACTAGAAAAATACTATGTATATTATTTAAAAACATTTTAAAATAAATAAAATTCATAACTTATTTTACCCAAATGAAATTACCACTTTGTTAATTCTTAAAATTATTTCTTAAGTAAGAAATAATCACATTTTCTTATAAGACACTAAAACATTTAAAGTTTAATTACTAAGTCTAAAAACTTAATCAAAGTAAAACTTAAAAATAACCATTAGCCTTTAAATGTTTTAAAATCTTAAATTCAAATTAAACTCCTTTTAAACAAATATTATATATCACTCATGTATAAGATCATCTAATTATGCTCCCATTAATAAATTGCATGTTATTCAAACCCACCTTTCACTTACATTAAAGAGGATCATTCATAATCATATTTGTCAAAACCCTCAAGCTAGATGATATTCTAAAAAATCATTATATCTTAAAATTCATTTCTATTTTTATAGTTAACTTTGGTCTAAACAATTATAAACATCTCATTTAAAGTTTATTCATGTTTTTCAAAGTTAACTTTAGTCACTTGTATCAACAATTGAAATATGATAACTCAACATCAGTTATAACCCTCACAAACCCTAATAAACCTTAAGAATAATTAACCTTAACTAAATACTAGTTTCTTCAAATGTTATTCTTTTTGCCACTTCACACAAACAAGTCTATAATAATTTCTTCAGCTCTTAAGAACTCAACTCAAGGACTTTTTATCCCAGTCACCAGATAACAATTAATCATAATCACATTACTCTATCAGTATTTGTATATTTTGGATTGTTAACACTTAAGTTCCTTATCAATGTCATTGCTTATGAAATAAACTTAAAGATAAACCCAATCTTAAATAAGATACCAAAGATAAACTTATTCAAAATACTAAGGGTTTCACTTTGGGAATTATAAAATTGCATAGCATTATTTATGCATAATGGCATCTTGCTTCTTTAAACATTAGTCCTTACCGGACCAATGGTGATGATTTCAGATATTGGATCTTCTATTATCTCGAAGACCGTGAGTGCATAATCTTGCAATCATAAAAGGCAAGTTCACACTTGCTCATGTCCTTTGATTATTTTCTGTAAAGTATTTTGCAAATCCAGTATTGTCATCACATGGATTTGAAAAAGGTCAAAAAAACACTATTTTCATAATAATATGATTATAGGTTATTTACCATGAGGTAATAATCTACTATGAAAGTTCCGGTGGTAAAGGAACATATTATCTAGGACTTAACAACCAATGTCGCCTGTGATTCTTGTGCCGTATATTACGCGTTAACCATGAGATTTGGAATGGGAAGGAGAAGTCAGCTGGATCGGCTCCCTTTCTCATGCATTGGACACTGTTCTGGGAATTTGTAAGTTGTAGATCGTGGGTATAGCCGTTTTATACGGGGGAAGTCTACCGTGGATTTGGGCTTACAAAAGACAGATATCTAGTGTTAATGGTTGTTGTGTGTCTCCAACTAAGGTATAGTCGTTTTATACGGGGAAAAGTCTACCTTGAGTTTGGACATCCAACAATTGTGGTGTATGCGGGGTCGCGGAGAAGGACAGTGATTGGCTTGGATCTTAGTCTCGCCCTCACACCAAGGAAGTGTGAATTAGCCTGTAACTCGGATGTGCAACAAACCTAATATCTCTCATGGGTAAAGTAACGCACCTCTGCAGAGTGTAAGAACTGTAACTTGTTACTCCCTGTTCCGGGAAGGAGTTGCGAACGCTGCGGGAAAGGAACTCCATGGATGTTCTGGTAAACCCATGAAGGCTGATGGACATAGCTTTTCAGAATAAAAGCAACCTTTGAAGAAATGTTTACGAAAAATTGCATTGCCTACGACCTATGGTCTGTGGCTATAGATAGTGCATCAAACACTCCTCTTTAGTGAATTTGCTGAGTATGCTCGTACTCAACGTATCTTCTTAACCCTTGCTAGATCTCGGAGAAACCAATGGCGTTCCTAGGAAATAAGTTACTTGAAGAGTTGAAGGTATCTAAGGGAGATCAACGGAGTCGAAGACCTTACCGGAATCTATTGAAGACAATCTAAAGCGTAGAATATAAATAAAACTCCTAGAATCTAGAACCTACTTCTGTAGAATAGTACTATAGTAGTACTTTCAAGACTTACATATATATATATATATACACTTATAAGTAGTACTCTTAAGGTAAACTTCGAATGGATCTTTCTGGTTCTTTCCGTATAATATTCCTCACTATTTGAGGAAGCTCTCTGGATCTTTTGTAATATGCTATATGTAATATAAAGTGTTGTCTTGGACCCGTGATGTTTCTGTTGTACTACTCTGAGGGATATAATGCGGATGGAACGGTGTTCCATTGGTGTTATGTCAATGACTATAGTGTACTACATCATGCAATGGTATGCTGGGTCACCACACATGCCATGTAAGCAGGCATGATGAAAAATCCCTACGGACGCATTGGGTACGTAAACTTAAAACACTTGAATTCGACTCTTGTAAGACCTCTGCGGCCTGAGTTGAATTCCGCCAACAATTTTCTAGATTTGAGTCCCGGGACTCGATTCTGAGTAGATCATGTTGTTTTGTCCAAAGACAATTAACTGTCCCCGATCCACCGGGAGAGTCAGGCACGTGCATCAACTATCCCTATGAACTAGAATATCAACCCGGAACATATTCAGATGAGAAGCACCCAAAATACTAAAAGAGTCTCTAGTTGAATCTATGATTGGACTGAAAAATCAGGGGCTACTGACATGGATATTCCCTACGGGTGCTCAATCTTAGCCTATCTGGTCCAGCCCAGCAGAAGCCCATGGAGAAGGCATGCTGCAATCGTGAAGCCCATGAAGAGTTCAGGTGACTCAAGCACGGCGGAGTCTCGAATCCTTGGAGGACACGGCTAGATTAGATAGAAGTTTAAGGGGTAAACACTAATCTGTAACTGACTCGACCTACCCCGGGACCTGGCCGCCCCATATAAAGGCCAGGAGGGCACAACGAGGAGGGCACCTCATAACCCTCGCACACACCCCATGCCAGATATCATATGCGCACCCTTGTAATCATCGGCATCGCCATCAATCAAGAACAGACAAGTAGGAGTAGGGTTTTCCCTCTAGGGTCCTGAACCTGGGTAAACCTCGTGTCCCCGTGTTGCGAATATGTTAGCCATTCCACGATTTCCAGCGTCCCCTCCTCCTCCAAAACCCAAGTCCATAACAATGGGCATTGACAAACCGAACCCTCGTCATCTACGAACCTAACATATACATGGTTGACCTATACAAAGAGTGAAGAGTGATTTCAAGTTGGTCAAAATATGAAGCATAAAGAATGTATCACATGGTGTAGGGGGTCGTAGCATGGAAAACAAAAAATTCTACCGCATGAACACACACAAGGCAAGATCTATCTACTAGATTGTAGCAAAAAGTCGATAGAGTACTCACCCTCGAAGATTCCAAAGCGGTTAACGAGAGCAGATTCTCGTGGGTGACGTAGTCATTCACTTGCCAATCTCAAGATCGTGTAGACGATCCTTCCGGCGCCACGTTCTGGCAGCGCTCCCGCAGTCGGTCACATGTTCGGTACTCGATGAAGACCTTCCTCTCCCTTGTTCTAGCAGGAAGAGGAGGTTATAGATCTCTCCTCGCGATTTTGGCAACACGACGGTGTGGTGTCAGAGTTTAGAGGGGATATCCTGCAGGGATTAGCCTTAAGCTGGAGCGGGTAGTGGAGTAGAGGGGTTCCTCGGCGACTAGGGTTTAGAGGCCGAGGGGAGGAGGTGTGGCCAGCGGAGGCTAGGGTGGTGGTGGTGCTTGGGGCTAGGGTTTGCTTAGTGTGGTGTTGGGGCAGCCCCCTCCCCTCTATTTATGAGAGGGAGGGGTGGCTCGGGGAGGGGGGGTCGAATACTCCGCCAACTCCCTCTCCTCCTTGGCCGGCGGTGGAGGGAGAGGAGGTTTCCTCTCCGCCCTCCACCAGGAAACATTGTCCCAGTTTGAATTTTCAAACTTGCCTTTTGAATTTAAATTTTGGAATTTGATTTCTCTCTTTTATTTGCCAAGCCTAGTGACCTAGTACATGATGCAACCATTTCACTTTGTCATGACACATTCATGTACCCTTCCCTTTCTGGATCGATGAACCTTCTAGACCCTTCTAGATCATTCCGGTGAAAACACGGGAATCATTCCCGAACTCCGGAATTGGACTTTCCTTATATGAATCTTATTCTCCAAACCATTCCGGATCTCCTCGTGATATCCCGGATCCCATCCGAGACTCCGAACAACATTCGATCTTCTTACTCACATTCCATATCTACTAAACAACATCGAATCCTTAAGTGTGTCTCCCTATAGTTCGTGAATTATGTAGACATGATCGAGACTCTTCTCCGATTAATAACCAATAGAGGAATATAGAAATTCATATGGCTCCCACATAATTCTATGATTACTTTGTGATCGAATGAACCATTTACATATGATAACAATTTCCCTTTGTCTCGCGATAGTGTACTTATCCGAGGTCTTATCGTCGGTATCTCTGCATACCTAGTTCAACCTTGTTATAGATAAGTACTCTTTACTCATTCTTGTGATATGTGATCACTTGTGATCCAGTCACATGCTTGCAAGCTAATTGGATGACATTCCACCCAGAGGGCCCAGAGTATATCTATCCGTCATATGGATGGACAAATCCCACTCTTGATCCATGTGCCTCAACACATACTTTCCGAACACTCAATGCCACCTTTATAACCACCCAGTTACGAAGTGGTGTTTGATGTCATCAAAGCGTCCATCCGGTGATGGTGATTATCATGATCTCATGGTCGAAGGAATTAGGTTACTATATATCTGAAAGCTTATAGCAAACAAACTATTGAAATGACTTGATCTTTATGTTACGCTTATCTATATGAGTATGTCCATCACACCATTCTCCTAATGATATGATCTTATTGTTAATAACATCTCAATGTTCATGATCAGGAAACCATGATCATCTATTAACGAACAAGCTAGTATTATAAAGAGGCTTTACTAGGGACTCTAACAAGTTTACAAATCACACAAGTATTAATGTTTCCGGTTAATACAATTATAGCATGAATGTAAACATTTATCATAAACACAAAGATATAATAATAACTACTTTTATTATTGCCTCTAGGGCATATATCCAACAGTATCCCACTTGCACTAGAGTCAACTAATCTAGATTACATGGTAATATACCAAACACCCATGGCGGTTTGGTGCTGGTCATGTTTTGCCCTCGGGAGAGGTTTAGTCAATGGATCCGCCACATTAAGATATGTGTGTACTTTGCAAAATCTTTATGTCACCATCTTGGACATGCTCTCGAATAGTGTGAAAATGAAGCTTGATAGCTTCAGCTTCTTGTGTGACCTTGGCTCCTGCGCATTTGCTATGGCGCCCATGTTATCACAATAGATAGACATTGGGTCCAGCGCACTGGGAACCACACCGAGCTCTGTAATGAACTCCTTCATCCATATCGCCTCTTGTGAAGCCTCTAAAGAAGCTATGTATTCCAATTCAGTTGAAGATCTCGCCACAATGCTTTGCTTTGCACTCCTCCAGCTCACTGTTGCACCATTCAACGTAAATACGTATCCAGATTGAGATTTAGAATCATCTGGATCGGTGTAACCATTAACAACGAGTTGTTCATCACCTCCATAAGACAGAACCATATCCTTAGTTCTTCTCAAGTACTTAAGGATGTTTTGACCGCTGTCCAATGATCCACCCCTGGATCACTTTGATATCTTCTAGTCAAACTAACACGATATGCAATGTCGGGTCTAGTACATAGCATGGCATACGTGATAGATCCTATGGTTGAGGCATAGGGAGTCTTACTCATCCTCTCTCTATCTTCTGCCGTAGCGGGACTTTGAGTTTTACTCAAGGTCGTACTGGGCAACATGGGCAAGAACCCTTTTTTGCTATCTTCCGTTCCAAACTTCTTTAGAACTTTGTCCAAATATGTACTCTGTGAAAGCGATATTAGGCGTCTTGATCTATCTCTATAAATCTTTATGCCTAATATGTAAGCAGCTTCGCCAAGATCCTTCATTGAAAAACTATTATACAAATAATCTTAGACACTATTAAGAAGGTCTACATCATTCCCAATCAACAATATGTCATCCACATAGAGTACTAGGAATGCTATAGAGCTCCCACTCACTTTCTTGTAAATACAAGATTCTCCATAAGTTTGTAGAAAACCAAACTTTTAATCACCTTGTCAAAATGTTGATTCCAACTTCGGAATGCTTGCTTCAATCCATAAATGGACCGTTGAAGTTTGCATACATTGTTAGCATCTTTAGGATCGACAAAAACTTTGGGTTGTACCATATACAACTCTTCATCAATGTCTCCATTGAGGAACGCCGTTTTGACATACATCTGCCATATCTCATAATCATAATATGCAGCGATTGCTAACAAAATCCTCATAGACTTTAGCTTCGCTACCGGTGAGAAAGTCTCATCGTAGTCAACTCCTTGAATTTGTCAAAACCCTTTTGTGACAAGTTGAGTTTTATAGACGGTTACATTACCATCAACATCTGTTTCCTTCTTGAAAATTCATTTGTTCTCGACAGCCTTTCGGCCATCCGGTAAGTCCACCAAAGCCCATACTTGGTTTTCATACATGGATCCAATCTCAAATTTCATGGCTTCTTGACATTTGTTGGAATCTGGTCTCATCATCGCTTCCTCATATATCGCAGGGTCGTCGGTGTTGTCCACAAACATGACACTCATAACGGGATCATAACAATCGGGAGTGGTACGGGTCCTCGTCGACCTGCGAGTTTCCGTAGTAACTTTGACAAAAGTTTCATGATCATCATCATTAGCTTCCTATCTTATTGGTGTAGGCGCCACAGGAACTTCTTCCGGTCCTGCGCTACTCTCAAATTCGAGAGAAGGTTCGACAACCACGTTGAGTTCTACTTTCCTTCCAGTCACTTCTTTCGAGAGAAACTCCTTCTCTAGAAAGGATCCATTCACTACAAGGAATCAAGATATATATGACCCTCCATTTTCATCATAGAATTGTCATAGTAATCCGTTTATGATGATTTTGATATCGTCGAAAGCTGGGCGTCGCAAATGAACTATAACGACGTTTTTGGTAAAATCGTCATAACCGCCTATGACGTTATGACGATCCAATATCGTCATGGACCATCTAGCTAGGCTAGCTCAGATCCTACGTGGAAAAATTGTGACGAAATGAAACCGACATAAAACAAAATCAGCCTAGTCCATTTTTGTGATCTAAATGGGCTGACCCAATAATTCTAGCCTTTTATTTGGTAGGCATTGGCATTTTTAGGTTTGTCTCTTTTGGGCCTTGCCTTCTTACGGTCCACTTATTTATTTTTAGATTTGTTACAATATATTTTGGGCCACAACCTTTTTAGAGCCCAAATACATTCCATCCAGTCCAAATTTTGGCTATCTTTTAACTAGAATTTGCATTTTCATTTATGGAATTGCTTCAGCCATGCAATAAATCGAGAAAATACACAAGAGTTTGCAAATACATCAAGAAAATACACCATTTTCAGCAAATACACAACATGCAGCTAATTTATCAGCAAATAGTAGGCTCACAAATGCACATACAATATTACAATTCAGTATTTACATTAACTTATTAGCAAATAGCAACAATTGCAACATCTGCTAGGCAACAATAAGTTAACCAAGGAATACACCACGCCCAAGATCCAGGATTATCTCCTACCAAAATGGTGCTACCATTCTCGACACTTATAGCTCCATGATCACCAAGTGCACGTCCAGGATTATCTCCTACCAAAATGGTGCTCCAGTAAAAAAACAAGAAATTATGGTTATGACTATCAAGTCAGAATTAAAGCAATATCTTTTAACAATAACATAAAATAGCAGTAAACAAAACAAACACAAATCTACCAGCAGCTAGATGATACTATAGCCTACAATGATACTATAGCCTACAAATAAAGAAAAGTTCATCACAACTTGCACAAACAACAAGAAATGTATGTTACATCACAATGGATGATTGCACAAGATTAACAAGCAATATAGAAATGCCAAGTTACAGAAGCTGCATCACAAATATGATTTTCCTCAAGGATACAACAACAGTAGTAGATAATACGGAGTAGATAAGAACTAATATGCTTCAAGTTTGGTTTGCAAAGCCAAGTGACAAGTATATTTGTGGATTCCATGATAACATGAGACAGTTTTCCAGTACCTTGGAAGGACACAGAAAGACAGCCGTAGCATGAAGCAGGTCTAGGTGGGGGCTTCCTCCTGCACTCATTATGACCGGCGAGGCATCCGCAGCAGCTTCGTTTTCCTTTGTCAAATTTAGGCACCTGATGGAACCTGTGATCATATATAAAACATTACTTGAGTATTGAACTCCATGATGGTGATTTCAGTAATAAAGATTCACTAGAGAACTTTTCTCAGTTCAAAAGCTGGGAAATGCTTCATATCATGTTGTTTCTCGCTAATTACAGAAACTCGAGGCATACATCTAGTACTTCCTATCATGTTTTTTCTTGCTACTTATTAAAGTCTGCACGCACATGAAAATATGGGAAATGATAAAAATGCAACCAAGAACTAGATCCGTTTTAGTATCTTAATACTACCAACCATGCATCAAGTGAATAAATAAAATAGAAAATCGAATGCCATGTGAAAAACTACATCAGTGTAAGCAGACTATCGCAGCAAAGCCACACTCCAAATCTCCAATAAGACCATTAGGCATCGGTAGGAACAAAACTATAGACATAACAGCAAAGCCACACATGTAACCATTACTAAATTTTTTTCACACAATCAATAGGTGAGCATTCCTATTACCTTGACGCTGGCGTCGTACTCCACAGGGATGTTGCAGGTGCTTGTCGGTGTACCATTCTGAGCTCCTGCATTATCATCAATTATGAATAAAAGACTGCATGAGCAACTCGAAATATCTATTCGTAGCATATCCTGACTGATTATACCATGATTTGAAGAGACATGTAAAGAGATAAATGGTAGGGTTTATTCTAGCAGAAACATACAAATGACTAGAACAACACTTTATGTTTGGATACAAATATTACTAATCATGTACAGATTTGAGAAATGCATGGCTTTTATTAATATCAAATATGAATTTTAAAGACATGGATGGTAGCATTGGTGACGAGCGCGACGGGCATGAGCGAATGGCTGGTGGTGAGCCTAGGAAGCCACCGTTTTCTTCTCCCCATACACACCTTCTATGAAATTAATTGAACTACTCAGTCAATATCATGATATATGGTTGCTAGAACTACATCTTTCTGCCAAAATTAACTACATATTGTAAGAAAGCTAAATTTCAATTAAAAAGAGTAGTCTTATTCATAGTATCAAAATCATCTATATATTGTAGGAAGAATATAGTGGAAGATCATTTTATATATGCTACATACACAATGTAAATCAGTTTCTGTTACTTGAGAATAAGAAAATGGTATCCAAGAACTAAACATTTAAAAGAAATGACGAATGAAATAAATGACCTCTGAACTAAACATTTAAAATAAATGACCTCTGTTACATGAGAATAAGAAAGTATACCCAGAATCATCATCATGAATAGACTACACTGGGATAAAGTTAACTAGCAAATGGTTCATAACAGTGTATGTTTCCCACTAAATAGAATGCTACAGAGATATCATTAACACTTGCATCATACAGACCCCAAATGAACAGTAACTCAAGCAAAAAAAGAGATGCATTTCTCATCCTTTGATTAGACATATGAACAGAGACTATCTAACGATCAGATGTAGAGATCAATCCCCCGGGCCCCCTTTTCAACTCGGTTATTGCAAATATTTCCAATGGTATTAGCAGCAGCCATATAAATAAACTTACTTGCATGGATAGTCCAGGCTGTAACTAATCAAGCATGCTCTAGCCTTAGTCTATGTATGAAAAGCCAAACCAAACTAACTTTGTTCTGATCATTTCAAACCCTGCAAAAACTTTAAGAACACAACGTTGTGCACTCGTACTGTTGTACATCATTTAAGAGAGGAAAGAGTAATCATGATGTAGCGTTCTATGGTATGAATTTTCTTTGTTTAGGGGTAGCTATATCAGGAAGTGCTGGAGCATGGAAAAGAACTGTGACGGGCACCTATTGTGCTGTCAGACTCTACTAGAAGCACTAGTACACTGACATAGAACAATTTTACCAGGGGATAGCAAGTACTAATGCAAACAACAGAAGTGTGAAAACTAACTGCAGTATCAAAGGAATATGTACTCAAGATAATAGCCCAACTAGCTTCATGTAGCACAGCAAGAGAGACATCTATCGGCAATATACACTAATACCTCAATGATATACATATACACATAATCTGAATGTGCAAGACTTAAATTAATTGATATTTAGTTCTCCAATCAATTTTCCTATTGGCGACCAAGGGATAGCAATGATTAATCAGTATACAGGGGTGGGGGAATTGGGAGGGAGTACATTTTAATGGAGCAATCATGGAGGGGGTCGAGGACATCTCCCTCGAGCAGGGGATGGACGAGCTCCATGCGACCATGTCTAGTTCTTACGCCTCCTCCCCTTCTGTAAGGACGCGCAACACCTCTCGCTCTACCCCTTTGTTCCCTACCACGAGCAGACCTCCATGGCTACTGTCGTCGAAGGCTAGCATCATGGTGGATGCCGGCCTGAGGTGGCAAACGCAAAGGAAAGGGTTGGCCAGAGCTTGGGCCGTTCATGGTACCCGGATGCTGTTGTCGGCTATTCTGTAGGTCGAGGCCATATCTTCCCCTACGCGGTGAAGCCAGTCGCCGAGCCAGGTCACCTCTACCCGCTTTCAGGGCGCCGCCATTACCATGGACTCCTCTTTGTACAAACAGGATCCTAGATTAGGGTTTCTAGCGGAGGTGCGGGTTTATGGTTCCAGAAGGTGTAATAAGGAGAGGAGGACGAGGGGGTTCTAGGGAGATGGTCGGTGGAGCAGGGAGTTGCCGAGGATGGCCGGGATCTAGGCCGGCGGCGGAGGTGGGGAAAGGGGAGGAGGAGGAGGAGGCGCTTGCAGGAGGGACGATTGTTTACAAGATTGCTGGCCTTGATCTCGCTGGTGACGCACGAGTTACATATGAGGTGAAGACCTCGCTGTCGAATATGGAGGACTCGCCGATGTTCCCCGTATTCTGTGTGTGTGCAGGTTCCTCCTTGGCCGCTGGCAGGCGACGCGGAGGACTCTCTGCCCCCGCCGCCTAGGCCCGTCTTTCCCTGCTGGCCCGTGATGCATATTCCACGCTCGGCAAGCACACATCACTACTGTCGTGGATCCTTGGAGGTGGCAGCCCTCAAACCGTCTGCTGTGGTGGAGGGGCGCCACTGTCGATCTAGGTTATCGAGAGGGGAATCGAAGAGCGTAGACTCGATTGGGTTCTTTGAGGGAGGATGGGGGCAGATGTGACGATGAGGCCATGCGGTCGATGCGGGCAGGCTGGCTTGACGGAGCATAGTGCACGGATGCACGTGCATGCCGGCGAGCCAACCCACTGTGACATCTTTGCCGGGCGACCGATGCCGCCGCTTCTCTGTTCTGGTTGCGATCTAGTGTAACATCCCAAAAATATCAAACTTAGATCAACAAAACACTAATCCTAAAGTTTAGGGTTAACAAAAACTTTTCTAAATAAATTCATGAAAGCATGTATATGTGTATGCATGAATTTTGAAATTCTTTAAAACCACTTTGTTTGTGTGATCCATTGCTTGTAAAATGTTTCTTAGGTGAAAAGAACATCATCTAAAACATTCCCCACACTTTTCCTAAAGGAAAATAAGTCAAAACCAATATATTAAGTGAATGGTCATTTTGACCAATTTAACTCCCATGCCTACTTTGGTTGTCTCAAACTTTCAAAACCTAACAGAAACTTTTCTGGATCTTTGCACCCCTTGAATGTACTCATAACAAAGTATCAAGGCCCACCTTGTGATCATCTAGAAACTTTCAAATGCATAGTTTAAATGACAACTCAAAATTGAATCTTCTTCATATGGGAAGATCCCACTTTTTCAAAACCCACTTAAACAAGCTCAATTTTCAAAACCCAAGCATCTGCAGACTCACCAGAACCAATCTAGCAAACCCACCAAAAATCATTTCAAAATTCAAAACTTGATTTCATGCGGCCATTTCATCAAACAGGTTGCAGACACAAATCAAACAAAACACAAAACACTATAGTGTGCAGTGATTCTTGCCTAACTTGTTCCCTAGTCAGCTCTCACACACCTCAGTAGATCATCTAGAAAGATTAGCCCAACACTAGCACCCTGTGAGCTTGCCATTCCCATTAATGGTGAACAGCCGAGCAACCCCATGTCACCCCAAAGTGGACAGCAAGCTAGGAGCAGCAGCAAGCCTAGCCAGCATGTCTGGGAGGCAGCCCACCTTCCACCGCCACTGCCTGTCCCAGCCGCGAGCGTTGCCAAGCCCTGGACCACACGCGCAAGACACGCCCAGACCATGCCGAGCGTGCGCCAGAGCGCCACCCTCGACCACCACCCACAGACCGTGCGCCGCCCTCACCGCGCGCACACACGATCACCACCGACCCAGGAGACCGCCAGACATCCCCGTTTAACGCCCCGCGCCATACAGCCACCGCCCGCCGTCGAGAACGCCGCCTCTGCCGTGCAGAGCACCGCCCGTTCCAGACCAAACCACACCGCCCCATCACTCGCGACCATGCCGTTGAGCATCGCCAGGAGACACAGCACCGTCCCCTACCCTTGCCCATGCCATTAGCTGCCTGTAACATCGCCTCCGACGAGCTCACCTTGCGCCCCGACGGTCCCCTCGCTCGACTATAAATAGAGGCCACCCCCGCACGATTTCTTCACACCATCTCACTCCCCTCTCCTCACTGATCGTGCCACACCATTCTCAGAGCAAGGCGAGCACCAACCTGCCGGAATTTCACCGGAGCCTGCCGCTGCCGGAGAAGAAAGGAGCCAGCGATTGGAGCCGCCCCAGGAGAAGCCACCGGTACCAGGAGGTTCGCCGTCGTCGACTTCGTCGTTCGCCCGCCTCGCCAACCCTCGCCCGTACCCCGGTGAGCCCCCATCACCCCTCACTGGCCGCGCTAGGTTTCGTTCTCGCCGGAGCTGTCTCGCGTCGACGATGACCCTCAGCCGTTGGATTAGAACCAGATCTAACGAACCACGTTGCCCCATACCGCTTCGCCCAGCCCCGTGTCACTGACGAGTGGGGATACCCACTTAAGCAACCCGCGGGAGCACTGCGCTTAGCAGGCCGGCCCGTTAGAATTTCCTGCGCAGCCCAGCATTTCAAATTAAACTTTTTCTTTTTAAATTCAAACACACTTCAGTACCCAACTTCAAAAATCAACCCAGATCAATTTAGTGCACCAAATTAGATGAAACCAATTTTGTTGGAAAGGTCTGTGAATGCTTAATCCAAGCCCGTTGGATTCAAGTCATTTGGATTTGTAGATCACCCTTAGCAAAAATGACAAGGCAGAAGCTTTTCTGCATTCAAACATTTTTCAAATTTAAACCACAATAGCTTTTGAGTTGATTCCAACTCTCAAAAATCACTTTCAACCATACCTTTCAGAATATATAAAAATATATATAGGTTACTTGCAGAAATAATGTTCAAGGAATAAAGGAATGCTTCATAAGAATTTCTAGCCACTTTAATTAATTAAAATAAAAGGGTAAAACCTTGTTAAATTGTGACACCACTTTAAATCACATTCCCATGGACTACAACATGTGGTGATGACATGTGTCAACATGATCCCATGTTTAGTTTGGAGAATATTAAATCTTAAGTAGTTCTTCAATGAGTAGAAATTACTTTTTCTAAAATAAGAAGACTTAAACCAATCCTTAACCTTGTAATGTTAGAGATGATGCTAGATCATCTATAGGACCCTTGTGTGTGATGATTGCAAGTAGTTAAGTATTGTTTGGTGATTGTGTACCTCGTATTTATTCATAGACGCTAGTACCGACCAAGGCTACGAAGAAGAAGGAGGATACTACGAAGAGGAAGCCGAAGAGAACTTCAACCACTGCTCTGCACAAGGCAAGCCTAATACTACTAGTTGATTGAGCAAGCTAGTAACTATGCAAGCTTATACTGATATTGATGCAAGCTAACACTTGCAAGATACCCTATTGTTGCCACAACCCATGCTTGTGACATGATTACTATATGCCCTAAGCATATGTAACCATACCCACTTGCTAAACCAATCCTAGTTTTATGGCAAGCTTTTTACTCTATTTCCTTATCAAAGTTTACTTAGAGGCTACCCAAGAAGTTTGGTAGAGACTAGACAGTTGTGCTGAAGGTTGCATAAAGAACATTAAAATTTGGCCTAAGCTAGAAACCTTGATATCAGCTTATGATATAAGGTTGGACTTAGCTGCAACTCCACTAGTTACCACCCCTCTATTAGTACTACCCCACCTGTAGATGCTAGTGCTAAGCATAAAACTTGATCAACTTTAGATGGGAATACTTGGTGGAAAAATGGTTATGAAAACCTTGGAATGATGGATCATTCTATTGAAATGTTTTGGACATGTGTTTCCAAGCACTTGATGATTTTGGTGATGAAAATGTTGAGGCATGAGCCTTAGCCCTTTATAAAACTGATGGTTGTCTGGATGCGATACCATTCCAATTTTATCGTACAACCACAATACCCGAATATTGGGTAGGGCTTGACTGGAAACTTATATACCTTAGTATTAGTTCCCTCACGGACAAGGTCTGAGCTGAGGCTACCTTGTGAAGATTGTCCACCTGTGCAGTACCCAAGATGACAGTGGTCATGGTTGGGAGGCCAAACTCACAGGAGAGGTGCTTATACTAGGGAGTGTAAATGGAAGGTTAGGATTGATTATCCGCATACTGAGTATGGTGAATTCAGGATTTGTTCCTGACGGATGTATCGAATGTTGTGGTGAAAGTGTACAATCTCTGCAGAGTGTCAAACTATTCGAATAGCCGCGTCCGCGGTTATGGACAGTTGGAGTGGCCATACTGTTCCCCCGTCAGACTTTTCAAAATGACTTGTGAACGACCTGAGACTTTGACTTGACCACAATAGAGTTGTGACTGGAAATACAAGATCCCACTTAGGAGTTATAAAATTGTGACCAGCTTTGGAACTTAGTAGTATAAATCTGGCTTTTGCAAAACAACCCTAGAGCCTAGTGTCCTATTATCCAAAAACCCCTCTTTCTTGTTAGTATTAGTTTGCGAGTACTTAAAGAGTACTCATGGCTTTGTCCCTGGCTATTCCCATGGCCAGACTATGAAGAGGAGTACCTGGAGGATGGACCCCAGGACTGTTACGACAACTAGGATCATCTCCCATCGTCAGCATTGCCTGTGACCCCGAAGATGGAGCCTCGCCTACGCTACCGTTATTATGCCGTATTCCGCTGCTTGATGTTGTATTAAGGACTGGATCATGAGATCCCTATTTGTGTAAGAACTTATGTATCGTTGTAATGGATGAAGTACTATGGTATCCAATTCTGTTATGTCTCGCAAAAATGGTAATCCTGGGATTGCGATGTATGGCATAACAGGCATCTAGGATTGAAAAATACGGGTGTTGACAAGTTGGTATCAGAGCCATCCTGACCATAGGAGACCCTAGTTAGATTGGACGCTGAACCAAAAACTTAGTTTCAATACTCAAAAACAAAACTATTTACGAAAACTTATTCTCATTCTTACCTCTTAAATTCTTTAATAAACCTCATGTACTTCAAAAACTCTTGCAAAATATATAAAATTTTGACACACTTGATCACTTTGCTAAACTACTCCTCCTCTATTTTTATAGATGGACGTGAAGTACAGCAAGTTTTACCAACTCGGAAATGGAGGAGACCTTATCTTTGAGAGGGATCTGGATCAGCTTTCGGAACTTTTGGAGCGCCCGCATCCCGAGTTCTTCGGAGCTCAGCTCAATGATCAAGGGGGAGAAGATCTACAGTGGCTAATTGTTGCAAGCCTCCGAGGAAAGATTGAACCTCCCACTGCGGAGGGAATTCAGTTTACCTTGAGGGAAAACAACTGGCTCGATGGACTTGCCCGAGCAATGCAGGAAGCTCTTTCCCGTCTGTGTGGGCAGAGCATCAATCAGATCAAGGGTACTCGCTTTGAGTTTTGCCCAAGACGTGATGCAAATGGTCAACCACTGGAAGCCCCATACCACCCCGAGCTGAAGACTCAATTGGACCACCTTAGCTTCATGATGTATGATCGTCAGCAGGAACTGGACAACTGCCGTGACTATTGTAACCACAAGTCTGCCATCATCAAGACGAAGGATCAGACCATCGCCATGATAGCAAAGGATCGCAAGTCTCGCCGCCGTCAGCTCGACAAGAAGGAGCGCATTATTGCCCGTCTTCGCCATCGTATCTCAGCTCTGGAAGAGACCATCCATGAGAGAGACATGCAGTTAGAGGAAAGGGAAAATGCCGGAGAAGATCTTCGTGGAGACCCTTACTCCTATCTCAGCGATGACGATGATTTTCTGGAGGACCAGGCCATGGACTTCTTCACCGATGAGGATGATTTCGCCTTCATCGATGATGCGGAAGATGATGAAGCCACAGACTCCGAGCAGTAGTAGCACTGAGCACTAGCGTAGCGAGTAGTAGTCGGTCCCACTGTATCGTAGTTCCCAGAATGGTTCTTAAAACCATCTGTTTTGCTTGTTGTGATGTGTGTTGTACTGTGTGCTATGAGTGAATGAATGAAAAAGCAAGTTGCTAGAAAACTTGAGTCAACTCTAAAAACTTTTCAAAGACCCAAAACCTTAGAAATTTCCCTCTTTTCTCATGATCTATATCAATCCTCAGATGCCACGTGGAGGAAGTGGTTCAACCCCGGACCCAATGTTGCAGATCCTGCAAATGTTGACTTCTGACCGCGAAGCTGAACGAGCGGAACGGCAAGCCAACCTAGCTACTCTGCAACAGATAGCCCAGCTAGCCCACAACAACCAAGGTCATGGAAATCAGGACAACCACGGATCTAAGCTCAAGAACTTCCAGAATACCAACCCACCCGTTTTCACCAAGTCAGAAGAACCCCTAGACGCCGATGATTGGCTGCAAACCATGGAGAATAACTTAGAAGTAGCCGGAGTAGAAGCCAACGAGAAAGTCTTGTTCGCCACTCATTATCTAGCCGGAGATGCCAGGGCATGGTGGAACAGTGTTCGTGCAATGACCGGAGGCCAAATGATGACCTGGGAGGAATTCAAGGTCAAGTTTAGCAGAACCCATGTGCCGCCAGGTTTGATCAAGAGAATGAGAGACGAGTTCAGAGAACTGAAGCAAGGAAGGATGACAGTAGTGGAATACCGTGACAAATTTTTGTCATTAGCTAGGTACGCCCCAGATGAGATAGACACCGAAGCCAAGAAGAAAGAAAGATTCCTGAATGGTCTGCATGACGAGATGCAGACAGTATTAGTCAATATTCCCTTTGCCGATATCGAAGCCCTTGTCGACTCCGCTATCCAGATGGAAGGAAAGATCAATCAGGCCAATGAGAACCGCAAGAGTCGCATGATGCATCAACTAGGAACCCATCAGACCCCAAAGTATCGCCCCAACCCATCTCCAGGATTTGCCCCAAGAACCAACAGACCCCCTATGACCCGTCCGAACTATCCCAACCGTGGAAACCCTAGACCCGGAGGAAATCACAACAACCCCAGCAATTCTAGCCCTTTCAACCGTGCCCCACCCAAGTTCAACACCAACCATGCTACCGTCAACCCCAATACTGCCCCGAGGACTGGAAGCAATGCTGTGCCTGTCGCAGCCAAGGACAAGTCCCAAGTGACCTGTTATGACTGTGGAAATAAAGGCCACTATTCCAACGAGTGCCCCAACAAGAAGAACGCTACAGCCCCTAATACCAATGTCCCAGCCCAGCAGCAGCGTCGTGTCCAGCCAGGGAGAAGATTTGCCCCAGGAAATTCACTCAACCGTAATGGCCGCCTTTTTCTCATGCATGCTGAAGAAGCTCAGGAAGCGCCAGACGTCGTGCTGGGTATGTTTTCTGTTAATTCAGTACTCGCAAGAGTGTTGTTTGATTCTGGTGCATCGCATTCATTTTTCACCGAAGAATTTGCATGCACTAGTAAAATCCAACCAACCAAACTAAAGCATGTGATGATTGTACAAATTCCCGGATCAACCACCAAGGCTAGGCATATTTGCAAAGCCGTCCCTATCCGAATCCATGGCATAGATTTTTATGCTAATCTAATAGTACTCGGAACTAAAGGTTTGGAAGTAGTACTAGGAATGGATTGGATGTCTAAACATAAAGGAATGATTGACTGTGCCAAGAAAGCCATTACCATGACTAGTACCGCCGGAATATTAGTCGAGCATATATCGGAAACCTTACCTCGCCAATTCAAGTGTAACAAGAGTCTAGCCCAACCTACCATCGACCAAGTTCGGATAGTCTGTGAATACCCCGATGTATTTCCAGATGTTTTGCCCGGTATGCCCCCAGATAGGGATATCGAGTTTATCATCGAACTAATCCCCGGAACAGGACCTATAGCCCAGAGACCCTATAGTATGAACCCGTCAGAACTAGAAGAACTGAAGAAGCAACTGGATTCCATGTTAGAAATCGGATTGATTCAACCAAGTGCGTCCCCATGGAGGTCACCTGTCTTATTTGTGGACAAGAAGGATGGAGGTAACCGTTTGTGTACGGATTATCGAAAGTTGAATGATGTCACCATCAAGAACAAGTATCCCTTGCCCAAGATAGAGGATTTGTTTGATCAGTTGACCGGTGCCCAGGTGTTTTCTAAGATTGATCTTAGAACTGGTTATCATCAACTCAAAATTCGTGCAGAGGATATTCCAAAGACTGCCTTTACCACCAGATATGGGTTGTATGAGTATACAGTCATGTCTTTTGGATTAACCAATGCCCCCGCTTATTTCATGAACCTCATGAATAAGATTTTTATGGATTTCCTGGATAAGTTTGTCGTTGTTTTCATCGATGACATTCTTATTTATTCCAAATCGGAAGAAGAACATGAGCTACACCTAAGGACCATTCTTGGAACCCTTAGAGAGCATCAGCTGTATGCAAAATTTAGCAAATGTGAATTCTGGTTACAGGAAGTAGGATTCCTCGGTCACATTGTATCAGCCGGAGGAATTGCCGTTGACCCTGCCAAAGTGAAAGATGTAGAAGATTGGCAAGCCCCAACCACTCAAACCCAAGTTCGTGCTTTTCTCGGATTGGCGGGATATTACCGCAAATTCGTAGAAGGATTCTCTAGTATCGCCCGACCCATGACCCAATTGCTGAAGAAGGACAAGAAGTTTGAATGGACGGACAAGTGTGAAGCGAGTTTCCAAGAACTCAAAAGGAGATTGATTTCCGCCCCAATCTTGATCATGCCGGATATCACGAAGCCATTCGATGTGTATTGTGACGCATCCAAGATTGGTCTCGGATGTGTGCTAATGCAAGAAGGCCAAGTTATATCCTATCTATCGCGACAATTGAAGCAGCATGAACAAAATTATCCAACCCATGACCTCGAACTCGCAGCCGTAGTTCTAGCCCTGAAGACATGGAGACATTACCTTATGGGAAACCGTTGTGAGATTTATTCGGATCACAAGAGCCTAAAGTATATATTCACTCAGAAGGAGCTGAATATGAGGCAGAGAAGATGGATTGAGCTAATCAAGGATTACGACCTGGACATTCATTATCACCCTGGAAAAGCCAACGTAGTAGCCGATGCCCTTAGCAGATTGCCGTGCCGCTTGAACTCCATGATTTTGAAGGAGCAACCAAGTTTGCACAAGGAGATGGAAGATTTTCGACTAGAATTAGTAAGTGAAGGATTTTTGGCTAGCATAGAACTTCAGCCCACTTTGATCAGTCAGGTCAAAGAGGCGCAGAAAGGAAATGCTAGTATCGACGGAATTAAACGTCGTATCGGTACAGGCAAAGTACCCGGATTCACCGAGGACGAAGAAGGAGTTTTGTGGTACAAAGGACGCCTTTGTGTACCAGCAGATTCTGAGTTAAAAGAAGTTATCTTGAAGGAGGCCCATGATACTCATTATTCTATCCATCTAGGAGGAACTAAGATGTATCAAGATTTGAAAGAGCAATTTTGGTGGCATAAGATGAAGAGAGAAATCGGAAGCTATATCGCCAAGTGTGATATATGTCAGCGAGTCAAGGCAGGACATCAAAGATCCGCTGGATTGTTGCAACCTTTGCAAATTCCGGAATGGAAATGGGATTCTGTAGGAATGGACTTTATCACTGGACTACCTACTTCTAGTAGGGGAAATGACTCTATTTCGGTCATAGTGGACAGATTATCCAAAGTCGCCCATTTCTTGCCCGTTAAAACCACCTATCAGAGTTCGAAGCTAGCAGAGTTGTATATCGCTAGGATCGTTAGTTTGCACGGAGTCCCCAAGAATATCGTATCGGATCGAGGAACTCAGTTTACCTCGAGATTCTGGAAGAAGGTCCAGGAAGGTTTAGGAACCCGCCTAGATTTCAGTACCGCGTATCACCCTCAGACCGATGGACAAATGGAGCGAGTAAACCAAATACTCGAAGATATGCTTAGAGCATGTGTGCTAGAGTATGGATCCAAGTGGGAAGACTGTCTACCGTTTGCAGAATTTTCCTACAACAATAGTTACCAAGCCAGTTTGCAAATGGCCCCATTTGAATTCATGTACGGAAGGAAGTGCCGCACCCCTTTGAACTGGTCGGAAGTAGGAGAGAGTCAAATTTTCGGACCCGACATCCTACGAGAAGCAGAAGAGAAGGTTCACAAGATTCGAGAGCACCTCAAGACAGCCCAATCCCGACAAAAGAGTTACGCCGACAAGAGACGTCGAGACCTCGCCTTTAACGTTGGAGACTTTGTTTACCTGAAAGTGTCGCCATTGAAGGGAATGCAACGTTTCCAACTCAAAGGAAAGTTAGCCCCCAGATATATCGGACCTTTCAAAATCTTGAACCGTCGAGGAGAAGTATCGTATCAACTCGAGCTACCAGAAGAGATGTCAGCAGTGCACAATGTGTTCCATATCTCGTTACTTCGCAAATGTCTCGAAGTCCCCGAGAAGACCGAAGTGTTCAAGAATATCGATCATAGGACCATAGAGACCAATGATGACCTGACCTATCCTGAAGTACCCATCCGTATATTGGAAGAAGCTTTTCGAACGACCAGAACCCGAAGCATCAAGTTTCTCAAGATTCAGTGGAGCAACCACACAGAAGAGGAAGCTACCTGGGAACGCGAAGATCACATCAGGACGGAGTTTCCAGATCTCTTCAAATCCTAGGTAATCTTTTCGTCCTTTTTCAAATCTCGGGACGAGATTTTGATTAAGGGGGGGAAGGTTTGTAACATCCCAAAAATATCAAACTTAGATCAACAAAACACTAATCCTAAAGTTTAGGGTTAACAAAAACTTTTCTAAGTAAATTCATGAAAGCATGTAAATGTGTATGCATGAATTTTGAAATTCTTTAAAACCACTTTGTTTGTGTGATCCATTGCTTGTAAAATGTTTCTTAGGTGAAAATAACATCATCTAAAACATTCCCCACACTTTTCCTAAAGGAAAATAAGTCAAAACCAATATATTAAGTGAATGGTCATTTTGACCAATTTAACTCCCATGCCTACTTTGGCTGTCTCAAACTTTCAAAACCTAACAGAAACTTTTCTGGATCTTTGCACCCCTTGAATGTACTCATAACAAAGTATCAAGGCCCACCTTGTGATCATCCAGAAACTTTCAAATGCATAGTTTAAATGACAACTCAAAATTGAATCTTCTTCATATGGGAAGATCCCACTTTTTCAAAACCCACTTAAACAAGCTCAATTTTCAAAACCCAAGCATCTGCAGACTCACCAGAACCAATCTAGCAAACCCACCAAAAATCATTTCAAAATTCAAAACTTGATTTCATGCGGCCATTTCATCAAACAGGTTGCAGACACAAATCAAACAAAACACAAAACACTATAGTGTGCAGTGATTCTTGCCTAACTTGTTCCCTAGTCAGCTCTCACACACCTCAGTAGATCATCTAGAAAGATTAGCCCAACACTAGCACCCTGTGAGCTTGCCATTCCCATTAATGGTGAACAGCCGAGCAACCCCATGTCACCCCAAAGTGGACAGCAAGCTAGGAGCAGCAGCAAGCCTAGCCAGCATGTCTGGGAGGCAGCCCACCGTCCACCGCCACTGCCTGTCCCAGCCGCGAGCGTTGCCAAGCCCTGGACCACGCGCGCAAGACACGCCCAGACCATGCCGAGCGTGCGCCAGAGCGCCACCCTCGACCACCACCCACAGACCGTGCGCCGCCCTCACCGCGCGCACACACGATCACCACCGACCCAGGAGACCGCCAGACATCCCCGTTTAACGCCCCGCGCCATACAGCCACCGCCCGCCGTCGAGAACGCCGCCTCTGCCGCGCAGAGCACCGCCCGTTCCAGACCAAACCACACCGCCCCATCACTCGCGACCATGCCGTTGAGCATCGCTAGGAGACACAGCACCGTCCCCTACCCTTGCCCATGCCATTAGCTGCCTGTAACATCGCCTCCGACGAGCTCACCTTGCGCCCCGACGGTCCCCTCGCTCGACTATAAATAGAGGCCACCCCCGCACGATTTCTTCACACCATCTCACTCCCCTCTCCTCACTGATCGTGCCACACCATTCTCAGAGCAAGGCGAGCACCACCCTGCCGGAATTTCACCGGAGCCTGCCGCTGCCGGAGAAGAAAGGAGCCAGCGATTGGAGCCGCCCCAGGAGAAGCCACCGGTACCAGGAGGTTCGCCGTCGTCGACTTCGTCGTTCGCCCGCCTCGCCGACCCTCGCCCGTACCCCGGTGAGCCCCCATCACCCCTCACTGGCCGCGCTAGGTTTCGTTCTCGCCGGAGCTGTCTCGCGTCGACGATGACCCTCAGCCGTTGGATTAGAACCAGATCTAACGAACCACGTTGCCCCATACCGCTTCGCCCAGCCCCGTGTCACTGACGAGTGGGGACACCCACTTAAGCAGCCCGCGGGAGCACTGCGCTTAGCAGGCCGGCCCGTTAGAATTTCCCGCGCAGCCCAGCATTTCAAATTAAACTTTTTCTTTTTAAATTCAAACACACTTTAGTACCCAACTTCAAAAATCAACCCAGATCAATTTAGTGCACCAAATTAGATGAAACCAGTTTTGTTGGAAAGGTCTGTGAATGCTTAATCCAAGCCCGTTGGATTCAAGTCATTTGGATTTGTAGATCACCCTTAGCAAAAATGACAAGGCAGAAGCTTTTCTGCATTCAAACATTTTTCAAATTTAAACCACAATAGCTTTTGAGTTGATTCCAACTCTCAAAAATCACTTTCAACCATACCTTTCAGAATATATAAAAATATATATAGGTTACTTGCAGAAATAATGTTCAAGGAATAAAGGAATGCTTCATAAGCATTTCTAGCCACTTTAATTAATTAAAATAAAAGGGTAAAACCTTGTTAAATTGTGACACCACTTTAAATCACATTCCCATGGACTACAACATGTGGTGATGACATGTGTCAACATGATCCCATGTTTAGTTTGGAGAATATTAAATCTTAAGTAGTTCTTCAATGAGTAGAAATTACTTTTTCTAAAATAAGAAGACTTAAACCAATCCTTAACCTTGTAATGTTAGAGATGATGCTAGATCATCTATAGGACCCTTGTGTGTGATGATTGCAAGTAGTTAAGTATTGTTTGGTTATTGTGTACCTCGTATTTATTCATAGACGCTAGTACCGACCAAGGCTACGAAGAAGAAGGAGGATACTACGAAGAGGAAGCCGAAGAGAACTTCAACCACTGCTCTGCACAAGGCAAGCCTAATACTACTAGTTGATTGAGCATGCTAGTAACTATGCAAGCTTATACTGATATTGATGCAAGCTAACACTTGCAAGATACCCTATTGTTGCCAGAACCCATGCTTGTGACATGATTACTATATGCCCTAAGCGTATGTAACCATACCCACTTGCTAAACCAATCCTAGTTTTATGGCAAGCTTTTTACTCTATTTCCTTATCAAAGTTTACTTAGAGGCTACCCAAGAAGTTTGGTAGAGACTAGACAGTGGTGCTGAAGGTTGCATAAAGAACATTAAAATTTGGCCTAAGCTAGAAACCTTGATATCAGCTTATGATATAAGGTTGGACTTAGCTGCAACTCCACTAGTTACCACCCCTCTATTAGTACTACCCCACCTGTAGATGCTAGTGCTAAGCATAAAACTTGATCAACTTTAGATGGGAATACTTGGTGGAAAAATGGTTATGAAAACCTTGGAATGATGGATCATTCTATTGAAATGTTTTGGACATGTGTTTCCAAGCACTTGATGATTTTGGTGATGAAAATGTTGAGGCATGAGCCTTAGCCCTTTATAAAACTGATGGTTGTCTGGATGCGATACCATTCCAATTTTATCGTACAACCACAATACCCGAATATTGGGTAGGGCTTGACTGGAAACTTATATACCTTAGTATTAGTTCCCTCATGGCCAAGGTCTGAGCTGAGGATACCTTGTGAAGATTGTCCACCTGTGCAGTACCCAAGATGACAGTGGTCATGGTTGGGAGGCCAAACTCACAGGAGAGGTGCTTATACTAGGGAGTGTAAATGGAAGGTTAGGATTGATTATCCGCATACTGAGTATGGTGAATTCAGGATTTGTTCCTGACGGATGTATCGAATGTTGTGGTGAAAGTGTACAATCTCTGCAGAGTGTCAAACTATTCGAATAGCCGCGTCCGCGGTTATGGACAGTTGGAGTGGCCATACTGTTCCCCCGTCAGACTTTTCAAAATGACTTGTGAACGACCTGAGACTTTGACTTGACCACAATAGAGTTGTGACTGGAAATACAAGATCCCACTTAGGAGTTATAAAATTGTGACCAGCTTTGGAACTTAGTAGTATAAATCTGGCTTTTGCAAAACAACCCTAGAGCCTAGTGTCCTATTATCCAAAAACCCCTCTTTCTTGTTAGTATTAGTTTGCGAGTACTTAAAGAGTACTCATGGCTTTGTCCCTGGCTATTCCCATGGCCAGACTATGAAGAGGAGTACCTGGAGGATGGACCCCAGGACTGTTACGACAACTAGGATCATCTCCCATCGTCAGCATTGCCTGTGACCCCGAAGATGGAGCCTCGCCTACGCTACCGTTATTATGCCGTATTCCGCTGCTTGATGTTGTATTAAGGACTGGATCATGAGATCCCTATTTGTGTAAGAACTTATGTATCGTTGTAATGGATGAAGTACTATGGTATCCAATTCTGTTATGTCTCGCAAAAATGGTAATCCTGGGATTGCGATGTATGGCATAACAGGCATCTAGGATTGAAAAATCCGGGTGTTGACATCTAGGGTTTGGTGGTTCGTGTATGGGGCGCCGCCGCCGCCTCTTTTGTGGGGGAAAGAATAGGATTGAGACTAGAGAGGATGGGATCCATACTAGGGTTTGGTGGTTTTGTTTTGGTTCTTTCGGGAGGACAGGATCGTGCCGTTGTATGGGTAGATGTTGGACGATTCAAATCATGGTATACGTTGGTGATCCGTGGGGAGGTTGTCTGAGTGACCTGATTGACTAGAAAAAAGCTATTTTAGGGGTTTTTATTTTCTGAGTTCCAAACGACCAATGTTATGGCCAGAATCGCGACATAGTTTATGCTAATGTCTCCATATTGTGCATACATATGTATCTTGAGATGGCAAACAATGTTGCAGGAGAAAGTTTTACTTTTCGTCGAACAAAAAAACCATTTTCCATTTTCCGAGCACAAAAAACATACCGTTTTGTGAAGCAACCACCAAGTGAAAGTTGCAAAATGCTACCACCCCATTTTTAAAAAATAATAGAGCTCCTTAAATGGACAAATGTCCCAACCGAGGTATCTCAAACCTTTTCGTCCACCCCTGGCGAAAAAGACAAATTCCTGTCGAATCAATACGAAGTGGGTCTGATTTGAACTATAGGTACATGATCTCATGCCCATGATTGTTTGAAAAAAATATTTTTAGACTCACAATATGCTATTTCTTCAGATATCCAATGCAAGTTTAGCGAGGCTCAGCCCCTAGCTAAGAACCCCCATGCCCGCTGTTTCAACCATAGTTTGAAACAAATATGAAAAATTAAAAAACGGTCCGATCAATGCAAATCCTTCGCGTGGTGTCTTATTATGTGACGTAGTTTCAAGGAAAAATACCAAACTTGGTATATTTCAAGTGTCTCAAAAAACTTTCTAAAAAATGACCTATCATCTCTGAGGTTTCATGGCTTCCGGGCCAAACGACCAATGTTATAGCCAAAATTGCGGCATAGTTTATGCTAATGTGCTCATATTGTGCATCCATGTGCATCCCGGGATGGAGAACAATGTTGTAGGAGGAAGTTTTCCTTTTCGTCGAACAAAAAAAACCATTTTCCATTTTTCGAGCATAAAAAATGGGCCATTTTGTGAAGCAACCACCAAATGATAGTTTCAAAATGCTACCACCCCATTTTTAAAAAATAATAGGCCACCTTGCATGGACAAATGTCCCAACCCGGGTATCTCAAACCTTTCCATCCATCCCTAGCTTCCTGCCAAATCGGTAGGAAGTGGGTCTGATTTAAACTACAAGTACATGATCTAATACCCATGAGTTTTTGAAAAAATTGTATTTAGACTCACAATATCTTATTTCTTCATAGATCCAATGCAATTTTAGTGAGGATCAACCCCTAGCTAAGAACCTTCATGTCCGTCGTTTTGACCATAGTTTGAAATGGGCATAAAAAATTCAAAAACGGTCCAATCAATGAAAATCATTAGCGTGGTGTCTTATTATGTGATATAGTTTCAAGAAATAAATATCAAACTTGGTATATTGCAAGTGTCTCAAAAAAACCTTCCTAGAAATGACCTATCATGTCTGATGTTTTATGGCTTTTGGGACAAACAACCAATGTTATGGCCAGAATCGCAGCATAGTTTGTGCTAATGTGCCCATATTGTGCATGCATGTGCATCCCGGGATGGCGAACAATGCTGCATGAGGAAGTTTACCTTTTCGTCGCACGGAAAAACGATTTTCCATTTTCTGAGCGCAAAAACAGGGCGTTTTGTGAAGCAACCACCAAATGACCATTTTAGAATGCTACCACCCCATTTTTTAAAAATAGTATAACACCTTACATGGACAAATGTCCCAACCAGGGTATCTTAAACCTTGCCGTCCACCCCAGGCGAAAAAGACAAATTCCTGCTGAATCGGTAGGAAGTGGGTCTGATTTGAGCTATAGGTACATGATCTGATGCCCATGATTTTTTGAAAAAACTGATTTTTAGACTCACAATATGCTATTTCTTCAGAGATCCAATGCAATTTTAGCTAGGATCATCCCCTAGCTAGGAACCTTCATGCCCGCCGTTTTGACCATAGTTTGAAACGAGCATAAAAAATTCAAAAAAGGTCCGATCAATGCAAATCCTTCATGTGGTGTCTTATTATGTGACATAGTTTTAAGGAAAATACCAAACTTGGTATATTGCAAGTGTCTCGAAAAAACCTTCTCAGAAATGACCTATCATGTCTGAGGATTCATGGCTTTCGAGCCAAACGACCAATGTTATGGCCGGAATCACCGCATAGTTTGTCCTAATGTGCCCATATTGTGCATGCATGTGCATCCCGGGATGGCGAACAATGCCGCAGGAGGAAGTTTTCCTTTTCGTCGCCCAAAAAAACCATTTCCATTTTCCGAGCGCAAAAAACGGGGGGTTTTGTGAAGCAATCACCAAATGACCATTTTAGAATGCTACCACCCTATTTTTAAAAAATATTGTAGCACCTTACATGGATAAATGTCACAACTGGGGTATCTCAAACCTTTTCTTCCATCCCTAGAGATAAAGACAAATTCCTGCCGAATCGGTAGGAAGTGGGTCTGATTTGAACTACAGGCACATGATCTGATGCCCATGATTTTTTGAAAAAATGATTTTTAGACTCAAAATAATGATATTTATTCAGAGATCCAACGCAAGTTTAGCGAAGCTCATCCCCTATCTAAGAACCTTCATTCCCGCCATTTTGACCATAGTTTGAAACGGGCATAAAAAATTCAAAAAAGGTCCGATCAATGCAATTCCTTTGCGTGGTGTCTTATTATGTGACATAGTTTGAAGAAAAAATACCAAACTTGGTATACTGCAAGTTTCCCGAAAAAACCTTCTCAGAAATGAAATATCATGTGTGAGGTTTCATGGCTTTCGGGCCAAACAACCAATGGTATAGCCAGAATCGCGGCATAGTTTGTGATAATGTGCCTATATTGTGCATGCTTGTGCATCCTGGGATGGCGAACAATGTTGCAGGAGGAAGTTTTCCTTTTCGTCGCACGAAAAAACCATTTTCCATTTTCCGAGCGCACAAAATGAGGCGTTTTGTGAAGCAACCACCAAATGACCGTTTTAGAATGCTACCACCCCATTTCAAAAATATTATAGCACCTTACATGGACAAATGTCCCAATTGGGGTTTCTCAAACCTTTTCGTCCACTCCTAGAGAAAAAGACAAATTCCTGCCGAATCAGTAGGAAGTGGGTCTGATTTGAACTACAGGCACATGATCTGATGCCCATGATTTTTTGAAAAAATGATTTTTACACTCACAATAATGCTATTTCTTCAGAGATCCAATGCAATTTTAGCGAACCTCATCCCCTAGCTAAGAACCTTCATGCCCGCCGTTTTGACCATAGTGTGAAACGGGCATAAAAAATTCAAAAAAAGTCCGATCAATGCAAATCCTTTGCGTAGTGTCTTATTATGTGACATAGTTTCAAGGAAAAATACCAAACTTGCTATATTGCAAGTTTCTCAAAAAAACCTTCTCAGAAATGACCTATCATGTGTGAGGTTTCATGGCTTTTGGGCCAAACGACCAATGGTATGGCCAGAATCGTGGCATAGTTTGTGATAATGTGCCTATATTGTGCATGCATGTGAATCCTGGGATGACGAACAATGTTGCAGGAGGAAGTTTTCCTTTTCGTGATATGGAAAAACCTTTTTCCATTTTCTGAGCGCAAAATGGGGCGTTTTATGAAGCAACCACCAAATGAACATTTTAGAATGCTACCGCCCCATTTTTCAAAAAATAGTATAGCACCTTACATGGACAATGTCCCAATCGGGGTATCTCAAACCTTTTCGTCCACCCCTGGCGAAAAAACAAATTCCTGCCGAATCAGTAGGAAGTGGGTGCGATTTGAATTACAGGTACATGATGATGCCCATCATTTTTGAAAAGAATGATTGTTAGACTCACAATATTCTATTTCATCATGGTAATTCATCCGTTCAACTTATCTAATTTTTTAAATCAAAATGCTAGTTTCAAAAATATATTTCAAATTATGATATTGTCCCTACCATGAACTAATATGAGATTAGCAAATTCACCTTTTTAAATAATAAAAGTATTTCTGATTAACACCCTAAGATTCAATTTTATAAAAATTTAGAAACAAAATTCAATTCTTTTGGACTTCTTATGAAAAAGATAAAAAATAATTAAGAAAATAAATTAAAAAAAACGAAGAAAAAACTATTCTAACTGGACCAGCCGAGTTGTCCCAGACCTAAACTACCGCATATATGCTCAATTTTGGATGCAACCCGCTTCCCACAAAGGCCCAATCCTACAAAGGCCAGGTCCCGGTAATAAATGTTCTTATAGACGATGTTATAGTACTAAAACACAAAAGCTTGGTTTGTGTAGTGGTATGGCTCGCTAGGAGGGATGCCTGGTCGTGGGTTGCTAAGGAATTGCTAAGGAATTTCTGGGTTGCATGTCAGTTCAGAGATGGTCCCACGCGTCATACTGGGCAAATATGGGTCCTGTTAAATTTAAACAGTGCACGTAGGCACATATTTATACATGGATATGACGCACAATCAAAAGCTAACACATAGACATGACACATATGCATAATTGGTGATGTGACTGAGTACCTATTTCATCTTATCCTTATTTTGATGCTATGAAGATTTGAAATTGTTTTAGTGAGCTATAGATAACGTCGTAGGTTACATCCGCTAGGTTGTGATGATTTCAGCTAGTGAAACTATGACGTTTCTGAACAAAATCGTCGTAAATTTATAAGGTTTTGAACCTCTAAAACGGCTTACGACCATCTGGTGCAAAATCGTCATAACTCCATGACGACTTTGTTCACGGTCACTATTAGAAGGTCATAGAATAACACATTTCTTGTAGTGATTCTTGGCAACAAGGATTTTGCCCTCCAGCAGGACGTTTCCTACTGGCCTAAGCCGTCAGCAAGTGGGACTGCAGGACGGCGACTGGATCAAGACTTGGTGTGGACTCAGGCAACTGGAAGATGGAAGCCCAGAAGCGTAGCTAGGCCCTGTCAGATTAGGTCGTAGGATCTCCGAATCCTTAACTAATTCAGTTATGATCTGTAAACCCTAGCGGGGTGAGCCTATATAAACCTCCCTAGGGTACGCACAAGAGATAAGTTCCATCATACACCCAAGCGACTCGCCGCCTAGCCGTTGAGATCGCCCCTTGTACTCTCACCATAATACAATTTAGCAGGAGTAGGTCTTTACCCTCCGGGGGCCGAACCTGGGTAAACTCTTGTGTCTCTGCCCTCATCGCGCACCGCAGATGGCTGGCCGCCCTTGCCCCATGTTCTACTACTCGCTGCCGATTACAGCATCTGCCGTGGTCATTCCCACGACAGTGGCGCCCACCGTGGGGCCTGGCCGGTCAGGCCGGTGTTCTGCGGCGAGATCCAATCTGCCCATCAATGAGTCGATCGCCACCGGCCGCATGATCGCGATCGGCGAGATGCTCCAGATCTTGCCGAGCAGCTACGTCCCGGCGGCGCGACCCGTCACGCATAGCGTGATCCTTCCGGTCGGCACGATCAGCCTCTTCGTCGGCCTCACCGACGTCATCGTTTCGGAGGACTCGGCTCGCATCCGCGAGTCTCCGCCACGCGACCAGCTCTCTAAGAGCCAGGTCCGCATGATTCACCGTCTCGCCTCCGAGTACAACTCGGCCCACAACAACGTGGCCGAAACCACCGCGGCCACGGACGACGCGGCTCTCAACGACGATGCCGATTCGGCGACCCCGACGTTACTCGCCGGATCCATCGTCGCCGCATCGCCCGCGGGTTCCATCACCCAGGTCTCCAATGTCGGAGACTTCGAGGATCCCTCTATCCTCGGGATCTTCGACTCTGCGTCGGAGAACTCCGCCGACCTCCACGATGGAACCGGTCACCACGCCGCGACCTACATGGCGACTGGTGCCGACCCGCAGGAAGACCCGTTCTCCATGCCGATCCCACCAAACGTGACGGCAACGGAGGTCGAGGAACTCCGCCTGAAGTTGGCGGAGGCAGTCTGCAAGGAACAAGCCGAGCGCCAAAAATTTCACCTCGAGCAGGTGACAACGCAGGAGCTGTCACGCTACCACCAACTCCGAATAAGGTCGCACCTGAATCCTACCGTTCAGGGGCGCGCCCTGAATTTCGACGATGAAAACAACCCGGCCCGCGTGGCCGAGCGCGCGATCTGCGAGAACACGCCGCCAGGAGGAAGCACTCGGCCCCCACCAGGGGCAACGGCTAATGGTGCCCCACCACCACCCAACCGCGCACCCCCAGGAACCAGCCAAGGATCGTGGTCTCGTCACGAGAGCGAGACGCGAACGGCCTCCCCCTGTTCTCCACCCCAATGGACAACCTTGTCACGGGCCGAGCAGCATTCGACAACATCGAAGCCACCAGGGAAGGCGCCCTGCAGATCCAGTACGCCAAGGCTCTGCTCGGCAAAGCTGTCGAGCAACAAAACGCGGGCATCGACTCACAGGGTCGGATGTACTCGCGTTCATCAGGCAGCAGAGTGGCCGCCCCATGGCGGCGAATACTCTCAACTTCCCGCCACCCGAACCCCTGCAGCTCCAACACCGACCTACGAACGTGGCACTCTCCACCAACGACCCTCGGCCGGCAAACAACTTCGTCGCCGCCAACGGACAACCCGTCGACGCCCGCACCCACATCATCAACAACCAGAGCTGGCGCGCACATCAGCCTGAAGACCTGTGGCACACCCTCACCAACCGCCGTGACGGCGAACCAAGGGGATCGCTGAGCCGAGTGGGGCCCCCATGCTTCGGACCGATGATCCGAGGAGAAAGATACCCGGAGAACTTCAAAGTGCCGAAGGAAATAGAAAAGTACGATCCCTCGTACGATCCATCCGTGTGGCTGGACACCTACCTCATGGCAATGGGGATCGCCGGCCACACCGATCTACTCGCTGCCTACTACCTCCCCCTGATGATGGAGGGAGCGTGCAGGCAGTGGATTAACACCCTCCCAGCGGATAGCATCGATTCCTGGGAGGAAATGCGCGACGCCTTCGTCAAGCACTTTGAGGGCTCATACACCCGCGCCACCACCATCGAAGACCCGGAGCGATGCGTCCAGGGACCCCGCGAGTCGACCCGCAGTTGGGTCCAACGATGGCAAGATCCGTGGTACAACGCGGCCTAAATCCACCCGGACACCGTGATCCACTGTTTCAAGACCTCCTGCCGCTACGAGCCCTTGGTCGCCAAGCTCAAGCGAGTGTACCGAACACTCGACAACATACCGAACCTCCTACAGATCGCAAAGAAGTACGCGGAGGAGGATCCAAAGCAAGAAACCGATGACGAGTCAGGAGGGCATTGCCGCATGGGTGGCCACAATAACGGGAGGCGACCCGAGTTACGCTACAGCAACACTCGCCTCACCAGCAAATGCCGTAGTGACGGGCGAGTCGACTTCGTCGCCAACGCCGGATACGCGCAGCGCGAGCCCAAGAGCTTCCGCCGCGACGGAGGACAGCGCCGCGACGGTGGCAACTACAAGGCAAAGCCGAGGTTCGATCCCGCGGCCCTTCTTAACCAACCCTGTATGTTTCACAACAGGGAAGGAAAGCCCGCCACGCACACGACCGCCGACTGCCACTCTCTCAAGGAGATCGAGAAGGCATGGCGCGCGCGGGAAGACCCCGACAACAACCCGCCAAACGGCGGAAAATTTGGCAGCGTCGCCGGCTCGCTCCTCACCTTCACAGGCTTCAACACGAAGTGCAAGAAGAAGGTCATCGCCTGCGCCGTCACCGTCAACGCGGTGGCCCAGATAGACATCCCCCAGTTCCTCAACTGGTCTGAGCAACCAATCATCTGGAGCCGCGAGAACCACTTTCCACGGATCGAGTATCCGGGCCGAGTCGCCCTAGTGGTCAAGCCCAAGGTGGGAGACTAATGGCTCCCCAAAACACTGATGGACGGCGGCATTTCCATCAACATCCTATACCTGGACACCTTTAGACGACTGCGGCTCCCGCAGTCGATGATCGATACGACCTACACCACCTTCCACGGCATCGTCCCCGGTCGGAAGGCGTACCCGATCGGTAAGGTGACGCTTCCAGTCACCTTCGGCACACCAGCAAACTTCCACACTGAGCGGATCGTCTTCGAGTTGGTGCCCTTCGACAGCCCCTACCACTGCGTCCTGGGGCGCCAGGCGTTCGCTAAGTTCATGGCAGCACCCCACTACGCGTACAACGCGATGAAGCTACCCGGGCCGTGTGGCATCATCACCATCCATGGCGACCCCGACATGGCCGCAGAACTCGCTGACGCCGTCATTGCGGCGGAGGCCAACCACGCCGAGGAGCTCGCCAAGTACGCAAGCGGGTCAACAACGACGACCCCACTATACTCAATAAGCCCAATTCGGAGGGTGGCAACTCCACCGCCTTCGAGGCAACGACGCACACCCGCACCGTCGAGCTGGTCCCTGGCGACTCCAGCCAGACGGTGACGATCGGGACGGGCATGAGCCAGCATAGGAAGGCGCGCTCATCGAGTTCCTCCGTGAGAACAGGGACATCTTCACATGGAAACCATCCGACATGCCTGGTGTCCCGAGGGAACTCACTGAGCACAAACTCAACACCGACCCCAAAGCGCAACCCGTCAAGCAGTCGCTGCGGCCCTTCAATGAAGAGCGCCGCCGAGCCATCGCCGAGGAGGTGCAGTGTCTACTCGCTGCAGGCTTCATCCAGCCAATCAAGTATTCCAAGTGGCTGGCAAACCCAGTCCTGGTCGAGAAGAAAAAGGGACCTGGAGAATGTGTATCGATTACACAAAATTAAACAGCGCCTGCCCGAAGGAATAATTCGTCCTCCCGCGGATCTACCAAATCATCGATTCCACCGCAGGCTCGGAGGCGCTATGCTTCCTCGACGCCTACTCTGGGTACAACCAGATCAAAATGGCCGTCGAGGACGAAGATAAGACGGGGTTCATCACGCCATTCGGAGCCTTCTGCTACACTTCCATGACCTTCGGCCTCAAAAACGCCGGAGCGACCTACCAGCGGTGCATGTAGGAGTGCCTTACGAGCTAGATTGGCCGCAACATCCACGTCTACATAGACGACGTGGTGGTAAAATCCGCTCACCAGGGCGATCTACTCGCCGACCTGGCGGAAACATTCGCCAACCTGTGGAAGTACAAGATAAAGCTAAACCCAGGAAAGTACACCTTCGGTGTGCCAACCGGACAACTACTGGGGTACGTCGTCTCCAAGCGCGGGATCGAGGCGAACCCCGCCAAGATCAATAGGATCGCCCGACTCGGCAAACCCGAGTGCCTGCGCGACGTCCAGAAGCTAGCCGGGCGAGTCGCGGCTTTCAGTCGCTTCATCCTCCGGTTAGGCGAGAAGGCGATGCCCCTTTACCGCCTAATGCGCAAGAACCCCACCTTCGAGTGGGACAAGGAGGCAGACGACGCGCTCCACGCTCTCAAGGAGGTGCTACTCGCAGCACCGTTACTCACCGCCCCCGTCGACAAGGAACCCATGCTGGTCTATGTCGCGGCTTCCGAACGCGTTGTCAGCACCGTCATGGTCGTCGAACGGCCAGAGGAAGGGAAGGAGCGCCGGTGCAGTGAACCGTGTACTACATCAGTGAAGTCCTCACCGAGTCGCGCCAGCGCTACCCGCAATACCAGAAATTGGCATATGCGGTCTTCAGAGCACAACGGCGACTACCACACTACTTCCAGGAGCACCCAATAACGTTCGTCTCCTCAGCACCGTTGCAGGACATCATCCGCAACCGCGAGGCGACTGGGCGAGTCGCCAAATGGGCCGATGAGATTGGCGTCCACAACATCAAGTATGAGCCACGCAAGGCGATCAAATCGAAGGCTCTCGTAGACTTCCTCGCCGATTGGGAGGAGGCTCAGCAGCTAGAGAAGCTGCCATACCTCCACTACTGGAACCTACACTTCGACGGCTCCAAGAGCGCGGACGGCACAGGGGCAGGGATCGTGCTAACATCTCCGAAGGGCGACAAGCTCCACTACGTCCTCTACCTCTACTTCACCCCCTTCACCAACAACATGGCCGAGTACGAGGCGCTACTCCACGGCATGCGAGCAGCCAAGGAGATGAACGTCAATCGCCTACGCTGTTACGGAGACTCCGACCTCGTCGCCGGGAAAGTCGCCGGCACGTGCGATGTCGTCTCCCCCACCATGGTGGCATACCGCCAAGCAGTGGACCAGCTGGGTGGACACTTCGCAGGCTACTCTGTCGAGTGGATCGACAGGCGGAAGAACAAGGAGGCCGAAGCACTCTCTCGCATCGGCTCGGCACGACTCGCACCACCCGCCGGTGTCTTCCTCGACACCATCACCAAACCTTCCGTCTCTCCCCCAAGGGAGATCGACATCGGAATCCCGCTGCAACCAGAAGCAGCCCTGGTCGCACTAATCGCCGAGCCAAGCGACTGGACCGTGCCATACGTCGCCTACCTGGAGGGAGGCACCCTTCCCGCGGATGCAACGGAGGCCCGGATGATAGCACGCCGCTACAAATCCTTCGTCATCATCAACGGCGAGCTCCACAAGCGCAGCGTGACCGGCGTGTTCCAACGCTGCGTTCAACCCACTGAAGGATGCAAAATCCTCCAAGACATTCACTCCGGGGACTGCGCCCACCACGCCGGCGCCCGCTCTCTGGTCGGAAAGGCTATGCGACATGGCTTCTACTGTCTCACTGCACACGCATACGCGGTTGACAGCGTCCGGAGGTGCGCCGGATGCCAGAAATACGCCAACCAGACCCATGTGCCGAGTTCGGCGCTCAAGACAATCCCCATCACCTGGCCATTCGCCGTATGGGGCATGGACATGGTAGGCCCCTTCAAGAAGGCCCCCTCCGGCTTCACCCACCTCCTAGTCGCAGTCGACAAATTCACAAAATGGGTAGAGGCCAAGCCAGTCCGCAAGTGCGACGGGAAGACCGTCACCAAGTTCCTATGCGAGCTCATCTATCTCTACGGGTTCCCAAACAGTATCATCACGGACAATGGCACCAACTTTGCCGAAGGAGCCATGGCCGAGTTTTGCGAGGAACACCACATTTGACTCGACCTCACCTCAGTCGCTCACCTAGAGTCCAATGGCTAGGCGGAACGCGCCAATCAGAGCATCCTCCATGGCCTGAAGCCACGGATACAAGTCCCACTCGAGCGCACCACCGGGTGCTGGGTCGAGGAGCTACCCTCCGTCATCTGGGGCATCCGCACCTACATCAACAGGTCGACAGGATTCACCCCCTTCTTCATGGTCTACTTCGCCGAGGTAGTCATGCCAATAGACCTCAAGCACGATTCACCAAGGGTGGTCAACTATACAGAGGCCGCAAACGAGCTCGCACACCAAGACGGAGTCGACCAGCTCGACGAAGCACGCGACCTAGCTCGCTCCCGCACCGCCATCTACCAGCAAGGGCTCCGCCGATACCATAGCCGGCGAGTAAGGACCCGCACTTTCCAGGAAGGCGACCTGGTGCTGCATCTAATTCAAGACAAGAAAGGCATGCACAAGGTCTCACCCCCTTGGGAGGGACCATTCGCCATCGAGCGAGTTCTGGGCAACGACGCCTACTACCTCACCGATGTCCGAGGGGACGGAAAACTCAACGTCAAGCGGCCATGGAATGTAAACCTCTTACAGAAGTTCTACTCTTAGAACTCCAGATATGTGCCCCCACCCTCTATGAAATAAAACAGATCGGTTACCGCAAAATTGTGCCTACTCTCCGTGTCTTGTGCCACTCGCACTCGTAATAACAGCGTCACGCTATTTGCATAAGTCAAACTTTGGCAAAGCAACCGACACGGACAAGTAGTGCGGTACGAGGGCACTGGGAAACCTCAGGCCTCGTAACGTCCACGAAAAACGTTAACTCAGAGCACCATTGGAGTCGCCTAGCTCGACTGGCTCCCCGAGCCAAGACAACTGCACTCACTCCCCACAGCAACCAAGTCCTTCGCATCCTTGGCGCAGCGACTCGAATGGCCAAGTACCACGATCGGGGACTGACACTCGGTCAAATACAAGCGACTAGGGAAAAACGCCAAGTATGAGAGCGTGCCCAGGACTCGCCATGCGACTGATCCTCTGGATCACGCAGGAGCGATGCGCTTACAATGATGTGCTTAGTCCTCACCTACCTTGGGCCTGCGACTAGAACCACCAAGTACCATGCTCGGGGACTCGGCAACCCGACCTTGTTCGCGCCCGGGAAAATAGTCAAGTAAAGAGCACCCCTGGGAGTCGCCATGCGATTGGCTCTCCGAGCTATGGTGAGTCGACCTTAACTCATTAAAAGTTAACAAACATATAACAACGAGGTAAACCCCATAAAAAGGGCGGACGCGCTCGGGGACTCTCTCAATCAACATCCAAAATCGCAAAACGAATGACAAAATAACACGAGTTTCCTTTATAGCAACACAAATTGTTCCACATACAAGGAAAGTTACATAGTTATTATGTACTAATGCCCAAGGGCACAATACTTTTACTCCGCAGGTTTGATGCAGACGTGCCACCGTCCCTGCGGCTGCGGATGAAGGGCACGTACGGGTTCAACGGGTACGTCGTCAGCTCGCCCGCCATTGCCGCACGGAACGGCTGCTCGACCTTGAAATCCTAATGCTTCGGTTCAGGATCATTGGGAGCGACAATCGTCTCTTGATAGGGGATGAGGTCGCCCATCGCCCAAATGCGATCGGAGTACACCACGGCCCGGTCCGTCAGCTTCAACACCTCGGCAATCTCCACCAAGCCCGTTGACGAGGGGTAGCCGCTCGTGACATCGTCGAGGTCAAAATCCTCCGGAAAGTGGGCAAGCCCAAGGATGAGCACCGTCGCTGCCCCGCGCCGGAAGGCCGACCACGTCTTGAAATCGACGACCGACGGAGCCTTTTCCAGGTAGCGCCATTCCTCGACAAGGTCGTTGGGGATCACCTCTGTGGGCGATATCTCCTAAAGATATGCACGAAGGCAAGTTGCTGACAACGCAGCTGAGTCGACTAGGGTGTTCACACATTTCCGCGCGTCGTATGACCGCGCCTCTTCCGCGTCATCAATGATCCGACCTGCGGCACAGAAGCAAGCAGTGAGCAAACCATCGACATCACAATACAGTTATTGTAGTCGAAGGAAGAAGAAGGAAGGTTTAACAATTAGCGGTCGGTAGAGGTCCGTGATGAAGCTTTGAAGAGAAGAAAAGTCATTCTGCAACCCAGCAATGAGCGCATCAGATACTTTCCGCTCTTCAGTGGCAGAAGTAACGGCAGCCTTGGCTCGTCCTTCCGCTGAGCTCGCTTCCTCCTTCCCCTCCTTGAGCTCACGTTCCAGGGCGGCGACTCGCTGCTCGGCCATGCTTAGAGCGGATTGAGCCGCCATCAAGTCACCCACCGGGACGAGGCCTTGGCGGGCTTCCTTCACCTCGGCAGCAGCTGCTTGAAGCTACTTGTTCACCTCCTGGACGGTAACAAGCTCCTTCTCCAAGAAACACTTGACAGCAAGCCGTTCGGCTGACTCGCGCTGCAGACCCTGCGCGCAAAATACACTGTCAACGACAAACAACTCCTAAGTGCCTACCCGCTGAAGCTCAGCGACCAGGCACTCGGGGACTAGACAATGAAATTCCTCAGTGCCCACCCGCTGAAATTCAGCGACTAGGCACTCGGGGACTGGATAACACAAAAACATTAAGAATCCGACCACTAAAATTCAGTGGCCAGATCCTCGGGGACTGGACATACCTGGATAGCAGCGCCTAGCATGCCATGAAGCTCCAGCGCATCTACCGACGCAAGCACGACCGGCGTGTGGCTGTGATGCTGTTCAACTTCCATCTTGGCGGCCCTAGGAAGCTGGCTTGCCGGCATCGAGGCACTCGCTATGGACGCCTTCGCCATGAAGCGGGGGAAGGTAGCTACAGCGGCCGCTGCGCCACTTGGGGTCGGCTCGTCCACATCGGGTGAGCCCGCAGGCACCACATGCCGCGACTCGACACCATCCTTAGCTTTCGAAACCACTTCCGTTGCGGTTGGAGGATCGCTCGGAGCAATCGCCGGGTCATCAGAAATCGTGACGACTTCGTCGCCTTTCGTCCTTTTGACGCCTTCGGCGGGAGCAGCAACCTCGTCTCCTTTCCTCTTCCGCGACGAATCTGCTGGCACCTCGGAGGCGACTGGCGGAACCTTGGCCACAAAAGGATGGCCAATCTTTTTAACACCAGTCCTGTGAAACAGTTTTATGAATAAGACTGTCCGATTAAAACACAAAGTAAGCAGATGAGTAAAGGACAGAGCAGCACTCACTTGGCGATTGGAAGGAATCGTAGACCAGTGCGGATGATGGCCGGCTTCTCCAGTTCGGCCCCAACTTCCGAGTGAGGCCCGTCTCGAACACATCTTGTGCCCAAGACACTGATGGCTTCTTCGAAGATGAAGCAGCGGCAGGAGCCTCCGTGGCAATTGCTACGGGAACCCTCCTTGGTGGCGAGGCCCCTGCAGTTGGAGCGGCCCCCAAACTAACGACTGGGGCGAATGGCGGTGGCAACGACGCCAGCGGCGCCTCGTCCCTGGGGGCAGCAGCGCCTGTTTCCGCGGTCGCGTGTGCCATTGCATCCTCAGACGAGCTGGTGGCGTCGGAGCTGTCCGTAGATCGGGGTGAAGAAATCGGCTTCGCTAGCTTCATCTTCTTCTTTGGCGCACCTCTCTTCTTCTACTTCGACGGTGTGGCCTCGCGGTGTGAGGTGTGCTCGGGAAGCTCGTCGTCGTCATCGTCGTGGGGATCGAGGCTCTTAATGGCTTCGAGCTCGCGCTGGTGCTGCCCGCGAGTTTTGCGAACCGTGGGGGCAGCAACTTCCACGGGATCATCGTCTTCATCGTCGTCGTCACCTCCGTCGCTCTCGGCGTTGCCTTTGGAGGGCGATGACTCGCTTCCGTCCTGGATGGACGAGCTCGAGTTCTCATCGTCTGCGGGTGGAAGCCACCCTTCCACCACTTGAAACAACTGCAACAAGAACAAACAATGTTAGCACGACCGCAAATACACAAGCTGCGACTGCGAGTGCTAACGGAGTAACAGCTTACCGTTGGAGCTGGGTGCCTTGCAGTATAAGGGGCGACCCCGGCCTTCGCGTCGAGGTACACGGGCTGGGTAATTTTCTTCAGGGCCTGCGTATAATCGTTGAGTCTCCACTCAACGAGTCAGGACTTTGTCGGGTCGTCTTTACCCGTATACTCGTACATGTAGTCATCGCGGCTGGCCAGGGGCACGAGTCGCCGCCCGAGCCAGCAGTTGTAGAGATTGATGGTCTGGAGGCCTTTCTTCTTCAGGCCACGAATGGTTTGTAACATCTCGTCAACAACCATCCGCTGATCCAGCAGGAGTTTGACGACCTGGAGCCGGCGCGGCTCGGGCCGGTCGGCGGAGTACCTTGGAACTGCCACTTCGTCGCCTGGAGTCGACTCGGTGACGTAAAACCAGTATTTCTTCCACTCCTTCGCCGCATTGGCGGGCAGCATCAAATCGAAGAACGATGCCTTTTACTTCAGCTGGAACATCAGGCCGCCTGCGGCTAGCATCGGGCCGCCTGTTTCTTCACGGCTTATTATCCCGTGGGACAGGTCTTGCCACAGGGGGAAGTAGGGCCTGCAGCCCAGATAGCACTCGCAGAACGCCACGAAAATGGCGAGCTTCTCGATGCTATGCGGACCTAGATCTGATGGTTGGATTCCGTAGTAGGCACAGAAACGCCAGAAGAAAAGGGAAGTTGGGAAGCCTAGCCCCCGCTCCAGGTGGCTGGTGAAGCAGATGAACTCCCCCTCGCGCGAACCGGAATCACTTCTCCGGCCGCGGGGATGCGCCATCTACCGGCACGGAGGATCCGTGCCTCCTCAAAAGATGCTAGCAGCGCCTTGGTGCACTTGGATCTTCCCCATGGCTCGATGGAGGGGGCCATCGGCTAGAAATTCATGGAGGTCGGAGCTCTCTGGATTGTTCTGATCGCTGCGCGGAATGGGGAAACAGAGATGTGCGAGATCGGAGGAAGTGAAGGAAGCGTTTTTCGGTTCGCCCTTCGTCCTCCTTATATAGCGGTTGCTACCCGCCATTTTCGGGAGTCGTTACTGCGCGATAATTACGCCAATATTACCGTTGGATTACCCAACGGCTAGTTTGACCACAATTGACGGTCCAACTTCATCTACTCGACTCGTTGCTTCCGGCGACTCGATGATTCGCCGACCCGATCACTATAACAATGACTAAATACTCGCCGACCCGATCACTATAACAGTGACCGAGAACTCGCCGACCCGTTCGCCGTGCTGCGACACGATTGGTCGCCGTTAATGCGACTAAAAATGACTAATTCTTTCCTTTGTTCAAGAGTCCGCCGCCGATTCGACTAGGCGTCCGCATTGGACCCGCATACTCTGACTGCCATCAAACACCTGCGACAAATCAATGACGGCCTCGGGGACTACTGATAGGGATATGCCCACCGGGGTATACCCAGCAGGACGTTTCCTACTGGCCTAAGCCGTCAGCGAGTGGGCCTGCAGGACGGCGACTGGATCAAGACTTGGCATGGACTTAGGCGACTGGAAGCTGGAAGCCCAGAAGCGTAGCTAGGCCCAGTCGGATTAGGTCGTAGGATCTCCTAATCCTTAACTAATTCAGTTATGATCTGTAAACCCTAGCGAGGTGAGCCTATATAAACCTCCCTAGGGTACGCACAAGAGATACGTTCCATCATACACCCAAGCGACTCGCCGCCTAGCCGTCAAGCTCGCCCCATTGTACTCTCACCATAATACAATCTAGCAGGAGTAGGTCTTTACCCTCCGGGGGGCCAAACCTGGGTAAACCCTTGTGTCTCTGCCCTCATCTCGCACCGCAGATGGCTGGCCGCCCTTGCCCCATGTTCTACTACTCGCTGCCGATTGCAGCGTCTATCGTGGTCATTCCCATGATAGACGGTATACCCAATAGTTTCCTTCGGGTATACCCTAAACCCTAAACACATTCCGCTTTGGGTTTAAGCTTGTCGGGATGTAACTTCTTTACATAAGATTTGCAACCCCAAACTTTAAGGAACAACAATTTAGTTTTATTTCCATACCATAATTCATACGGTGTTGTTTCAACGGATTTAGATGGTGTCCTATTTAATGTGAATGCGGATGTTTATAATGCATAACCCCAAAATGATAACGGTAGATCAGTAAGTGACATAATAGAACGAACCATATCTAAGAGAGTTCGAGTACGACGTTTGGACACACCATTACATTGTGGTGTTCCCGACAGTGTCAATTGTGAAAGTATTCCACATTTCTTCAAATTCTCGCCAAACTCGTAACTTAGATATTCACCTCCACGATCAGATCATAGAAATTTAATCTTCTTGTTACGTTGATTCTCTACTTCACTTTGAAATTCCTCAAACTTCTCGAAAGTTTTGGACTTATGTTTAATGAAATAGATATACCCATATCTACTCAATTCATCCATGAAAGTAGGAACATAACGATAACCACTGCGTGATACCACACCAAGAAGTCCGTAGCTCACTCCATCATACCAAAAAATGGAGTCTTGGTCATTTTTCCCATCAGACATGCTTCGCATCTTTCAAGTGATTCGAAATCAAGTGATTCAAGAAGTCCATCAGTATGGAATTTCTTCATACGCTTCACTCCAATCTGAGCAAGACGACAGTGTCACATATATGTTGAGTTATCTCTTAATTTCAAACATTTAGCTTCAATATTATTAACATGTGTATTACTAAAATCAAGATTCAACAAGAATAGACTATCTATCAAAGGTGCATGTTCATAAAACATATTACTCATATAAATTGAAGAACCATTATTCTTGGACTTAAACAAGTAACTGTCTCGCAATAAACACGATACAAATATAATGTTCATGCTTAATGCAGGCACCAAATAGAAATTATTTAAGTATAAAACTAATCCCGATGGTAGATGAAGAGGTAGCATGCCGACCGCGATCACATCAACCTTTGATACATTTCCAACGCACATTGTCACCTCGTTCTTCGCTAGTTTCTGTCTATTCTGCACCACCTATTTCGAGTTAAAATATGAGCAACCGAACTAGTATCAAATACCCAGGCACTACTATGACTACTAGTAAGTGATACGTCCATTTTGCATCACTATTTTATATCATAATTTTATGTTATTCATTGATATATTTCATATTAAGAGGTGATACTTATGTTATTTCATCTATTTTGCGTGTTGCATGAATTTTCGAGGATGAACTGCCAGAGTCAGGATTCTGATGGAAAAAGCGGTGTCTAGATGCAATATTCGCGAAGATGAGAAAATTCCAGAAAATATATGGATGTCTCTATTTTTCCATAAGACGAAGGAAGCCAGAAGGGTAAGTGGAGATGGGCCACAGGGGGCCCATACCACCCCCTGGAGCGCCCCCCTGGGCCATGCCACCAGGTGGTGTGGCCACCCTGGCCCACCGCTAGCGTCGCCCTTTCATCTATATCATACCCCCGAACCCCCAAGACTCGGGGAGCAACCACAGAAAGATTCCGCCGCCTCTGCGGGGCAGAAACTACAGAGAGAGAAAGAGCTCTCCGGCAGGCAGATTTCTGTCGGGGAAATTCCTTCCCAGAGAGGGGAGATCATCTCCATCAACACCATCATCAAGCTAGAATTCATCAGGATCATCATCATCTTCACCATCATCTCCATCAGCACCATCACCACCACTCCATCCCGCTGTAACAATTGGTTTGAATCTTGCATAGTTCTTAGGGGAAACTTTCCCGGTGTTGATTACTTTTGTAGTTGATGCTTTTGAGTGGAACCATTGAATTATTGTTCATGTTCATATTGTTACTTATCATTATATCATCTCTGATCTTGATCCATATGATTTCTGCTGAGTAGTTCGTTTAGTTCTTGAGGACATGGGAGAAGTCATGTTGTTAGTAGTGGAATTTTGTTGAAGTAATATTCAATGGTTTGATATTTAAGTGTGTTATTCTTCTAGTGGTGTCATGTGAACGTCGACTACATGATACTTCACCATTTATGGGCCTTGGGGAATGCATTGTGTATTTGGCTACTAATTGTGGGGTTGCCGGAGTGACAGAAACCTGAACCCCCGTTAGGAAACCTTTGCACAAGGGAGTGTAGAATCTCATAGTTTAATGTTGTGGTTAGGTTTTTATATTAATTATCTTCTTGTAGTTGCGGATGCTTGCAAGGGGTTTAATCACAAGTATGTATTAGTCCAAGTAAGTTCGGTCCATTAGCATAGGTTCACCCACACAACACTTATCTAACCAAAGAAGATTAATCAACTATATGAAGCAAAAGCACTTGACAGTATTCCCATATGTCCTCGAGAACGTTTGGTCCACATAAGTAATACAACCGGCTTGTCCTTTGCTGAAGAAAGGATTGGGCTACTTGCTGCAATTATTATGTGTTTATTTACTTGCATTTTATTTCTTTGCATTATCAAAAACCCATAAAAATCCGTTTGCTAAGTATTTACAGAGAATTCCCGATCCAAACCACTAGTCAACACCTTATGCTCCTCGTTGGGATCGACACTTGATACGTCCAAAACGTATCTACTTTCCGAAACACTTTTTCTATGGTTTCTCCTATAACTTGTGTGATTTGGATACAACTAACACGGAGTGACGCTATTTTCAACATAATTGCTTTGGTCTCTATTTTTTGTGCAGGAAATCGACTTTCAAGAAAAATCCCGGAAAATATTGCAAAACTCATATTTTACCAGAAGACTCATGGAGCCAGAAGACGAGACGGAGGAGGGCCACGAGGGGCCCACACCCCCTGGCCGCGCCTGGGGGTGGTGAGGCCACCTCATGCACTCCCTCGGTCTCCCCCTTCGCCTGCATAAGCCCTCTGACCTAAAAATAGAGGGGGGTTCAACGTTTTTCTAGATAGAGTTCCGCTGCGCCGCCACCACCAGTAACCGCGATTCGAAACCAGAAAATCCGTTATGGCACCCTGCTAGGACAAGGAATTGGAGGAGACCATCGCCATCATCATCACTAACACCTCTCCATCAACCATACATGTTTCTCCCATCCATGAGTGAGTAATCCCATGTTGTAGGCTATGGGGATGGTAGTGATTGGATGAGATCTATCATGTAATCGAATAAGATTGTTAGGACATGGTACCTAGTATCTTTGCTAGTGCCTTTTGACATTGTTGCAACTTGATATGCTTAATGCATGTCACAAGGGCCCAAGTGCCATGATCTCAGATCTGAACATGTTATTGATTCATAATGATATTATTGTTTGTGATCTTACCTGCATGTTGTTTACACATATTATTGTCTGGAACCAAAGGCCCCGACATGATAGAAATTGGGACAGCAGAGGGGATGGCTATGATATGAGGAACACATGTGTTCATGTAGTGTTAATGCGTTGCTCTGGTACTATATTAAAAGGAGTACCTTAATTTCTAGTAGATTCTCTTGAGGCCCCGCTGCAACGGGCTCGTAGGACAAAAGATGTTGTGCAAGTTCTCATTGCAAGCACGTATGACTATATATGAAACACATGCCTATAATTATTTAGTACTTTGATGCTTTATCTTATTTATCTGCAAATTCCCTAGATCTTGGTATTACATGAGTAGTCTCATCCATGCAACACCTGTCCATCCATCCCTATGCCTACCGCACTCAAATCCTGTTGTTTGCTAATATTGTTACTACTGTGTTTGTTTTACTGCTGCTATTACTTTGTTATTGCTACTACAAAACTGTTGCTACTGATAAACTACTGTGAGCAAGACTATTTCCAGGTGCAGCTGAATTGACAACTAAGTTGTTAAGGCTTATAAGTTTTCTTTGGCTCCCCTTGTGTCGAACCAATAAATTGGGTTATACTACCCTCGAAGACTGTTGTGATCCCCTATACTTATGGGTCATCAAGACTATTTTCTGGCGCCATTGCCGGGGAGCATAGCTTTATTTGTAAGTTCACTTGGATTTATTATTGTTTGCTGCTATCCTTTTCATCATGGGAAAGTATCATGATGGAAAATTTCCTATTTTACCATCCACTATAAGAAGAGGTACAATTCTAAACACCTCTACAGCTCTTGATTCACCATATGTTATAAGTAAGCTTGTTACACCGCCACATTCACATGCTATACACACTACTACTACTGCTGAATCTGAAATTGCTTCTGACGCTCATGATGTTACTTCTACTGTGATTGATGAGTGTGGTTCATTAGGTCCTTTCCTAGATTCTACAATTGCTAGAACTATATTGGGAAACATTGAAACTCCTAGTGAAGACACTATTACTCTTGTTAGCTCACCTGAGTCTAGAGAAAGCTATGATATTAATGCTGGTTATATTGAAATGACTGATGAATTTATTGAAGAATATCGAAACACAAGTGGTGCTAGTGCTATTATGAGTCTTCTTGAGAAACGTACTATTATACCTAAACTATCTCCTAATGCTAAGTTTGCTACTTCTTCCATAAACATTAAAGATAAAGATTATGATTTATCTCTTGATTTATCCTATATAAACATTGTTGAGAAAGAACCTTTTTGTGGGACTGAGAATGAAAGGGCTATGGCACATATGACTGAGCTTTCTACTATGAGTTCCTTATTTTCTGATGATATTAAGATGCGCACCTACTTTGTTGCTAAAATTTTCCCTTTTTCACAAAAAGGAGAAGATAAAGCTTAGTTTAATAGTTTGCCTCCTGGATCCATTGATAGCCCTTATTGCTTGATTGCTACTTTATTTCCGAAATATTTCCCTCCTAGTGCTAGAAATGTTGTTTTGCAGAAACTTTTTGATTTTAAACAGGTAGAAGAGGATAAATTACCTGAGTCATGGACAAGGTTCTGTGTCTTGATTCATGCACATCATGGATGTCCATTACCTAAAAATGAGCTTCTTGATATATATTATAATGGACTAACTGATGAATCTAGGACATACCTGGATAGTTTTGTTGATTGTGTTTTCCAGAAAATAACTCATGTAGAAGCTGAAGAATTAATGGCTAAAATAAGCAAGAATTATGATGATTGGAGTGCAATTGAGCCAATTACACCTGAGCCAACAACACCTGAACCAACTATGCCTGAACCAACTACAACACCAACACCCAAGAAGAGGGGAGTGATTGAATTAAATGATGAAGTGATGAAAGAAGCTAAGAAATGTCTTAAGAAGAAGGGTATTAAAGCTGAAGATGTGAAGGATTTACCTCCTATAGAAGAATTATGTAAGCCAATCTCCCACTCATCCACTATTGAGGTACACTCTCTCCAACATTTTGATGAAGGTCATATTCCTTATGGTAAACCTCCTGATCAATGCTTAGAGGAACTTGATACTTTTATTGTTAAGCAAGGTATTTTAATAAACAAGTTCAGAATCATTTATTGGAAAACTCTAGAGCTATTAATGAGTTGAAATATATTGTGGAAATAACTTCTAATGATGTTAAAATGCTTGTTAAACATTTCCAAATGGTTCAAACTCAAATTGAACAATTTGCTAAAGTACAAAAATATATGCTAGTTAATGCTTCTCGAGATAAACATGCTTATGAAATTAGAACTAGGAGTGGTGCTACCAGTCAGGATCCTTTATATCCTGAGGGACATCCTAAAAGAATTGACAAGGATTCTCAACAAGATGGAAATATAGTTACTTCTTCTAAGGGAAAGAAAAAGAAACATAAAATAGTTGAGGAACCTTCTGAACCTGCTATAGATCCTAATAGTATATCTGTCTCTGACGCTGAAACTAAAAGTGGTGGTAATAACAATGATGCTCCTAATAAGGAAGAAATTGAAGAAGAACCTGAAAAGCACACTAAGAACACTAAGGAAGATTTTGTTGCTAATAAACATGGTAGTGAAAGAGAACCTTGGGTTCAAAAACCAATGCCTTTTCCTAATAAGAAACACAAGTCAAAGGAACAAGAACACTATAAAAAGTTTTGTGAGTGGATGAAACCTTTATTTTTGCAAATTCCTTCGACTGATGCTATTAAGTTGCCTACTTATTCAAAGTATATGAAGGATATTGTCTCTAATAAAAGGAAGATTCCTAATGAGGAAATTTCTACTTTGCTTGCTAATTATTCCTTAAATGGTAAGGTTCCAAAGAAACTTGGTGATCCAGGTATTCCAACTATTCCTTGCTCTATTAAAAATAATTATGTTAGAACTGCCTTGTGTGATTTGGGAGCTGGAGTTAGTGTTATGCCTTTTTCTCTCTACAAGATCCTTCAACTAGAAAAATTGATACCAACTAATATATCTTTGAAAATGACTGATAAGTCTACTAATATCCCTGTTGGTATATGTGAGGATGTTCCTATTCAAGTGGCTCATAATTGATTGGTATTAACTGATTTTGTTGTGCTTGAGATGCCTGAAGATGATAATATGTCTATTATTCTTGGGAGACCTTTTCTTAATACTGTAGGTGCTGTCATCAAGGAAAAGTAACTTTTAATATAAATGATAAAGAGCATACTGTCTATTTCCCAAAGAAGATTGATAAGAATTATGGCCTGAATTCAATTGAAAATATTGAAGGCATCAAAGTTGGAGAAATATATTGTCCCATTCCATAAGAAAATTTTGAAACTATTATTATTGGGACTATTGCTATCAAGATTGAGGTAACATAATCATTTAGTGAAATGCAAAGCTTTGTTTCATTTAAGATTATTTTGGTAACAAGACTTGATCAACCTTGTTAACAAAGGGATTTTAATGGAGAAAACGATGTTTTCACAATGATTATCCTTGCTCACTTCTATCTTTCTCCATTCCAATCTTTGTTTTTCCTCTTGTTAGTCTTAGTTTTGCTAGTTGTTTGCATTTTAGAGTGTCTTAGAACTTCTATAGTTTTAGTTTTGGTTTGCTTTTGTGTCTTTTAAAAATATTTTTCTGCGAGAAAATCAATTTTCATAACCTGAAAATTGCCCAAAAATAAAGTTTCCAGAAAATTCATATTAAATTTTTTCATGAAAAAAGGGGCAGAGGGGCACCTGGAGCGACCCAGGGGGACCCACCAGGCCGGCACACACCCTGGTGGCGCGGCCAGCCCAGGTGTGGGCCACCCCTGGCCCTCCACTTAGCCTCCTTCCAGCCACTTCTTTCTCTCTCCCGAAAAACACCGGAAAACTTCTCAAAGCTCGAGTTCCTGCTGTTCTTGATCCCGATTTTTGATCTCCTTGCTCAGCCCATCTTTGTTGATTTTTTGGAGGGATTGCTCTCCGGTATGTGCCTCCTCCGCTTGTCCAATTAGATTTTTGATTGGTGGATTGTATCTTGACTATTTTGCTACTGTAGGTGACATGTTATGTGAGCTTGCATGATTGTTCTATGCTTAGAGAATTCACTTTGATGCATGTTTAGCCCTCTATCAAGTTCCTATAGTAGTTCCTCATCATTTATTAACTTGGAAATCACTTGGTTTGACGTTTGTCTAAAAATTTCAGAAAAAGGGCCATGGACAACCATACCTTTGGAGAAGTGTTTAAAAGTGATGCACCTAGGAGGACAAGGCCTTCAAGATTAGCCTCTAGAGCTAGGCCATCATATAATGAGTATCTTTTTGCACCGCGCTTTGGCAATGAGGGAGATGTGCACCCTTCTACCTTCCCTTGTTTTGCCTTTTTGCAAGCTGGAGGGATCCTCGATTATTTCTTAGCTCTTGTTCAGAGGGTTGGTCTAACCGATTATATGCAGGATAAGAGTGAGCAATATGCTTTGCTCACCAAAACTTTTGTGGAGAGTTTCACTTTCACTAACATCCCTTTCAGGACAGATGTTTCATTCAAAATCTATTATAGGCCTATAACCATGACATTGAAAAGATTTTGCATCATTATAGGTATTGGCATGGCTGAGACGGTAAAGAAGATTCAAGGTCGACCCGCTGATTTGTTGGAGCTCTACCATGGGGTAACAAATGATGATGACCACACAGCCCAGCGCGGGAAGATAAGAAATATTCAACTCCCAGCTCTCAGATATTTTTCTTATTATCTTGCCACTAGCATTCTTGGTAGGGAGAACACTAGCAATATTTCCAACTATCATTTGGCTTTTCTAGCTGCTGCACTTAATAATGAAACCAGGGACAATCTTGGTTCTCTCATTGCTCGCCGCCTAGCTGCTAAAGGACCCATCTATGGGGGTATTATTGTTGCACGTGTAGTTGTTGCCTTATACCTTTCCGTTGATCCGAATGATACAATGCTAGCACCACAGAGGCTCAATCTAGCTGCCATGAAAGCGCATCACTTTGTTACTTGTAGCTCTAGCCTTTAGAGTTTAGTTTATAGGATGATGTTTACTAACGGGGATGAGAGGGAAATTCCTTTTCCACAGGCTACTTTGTTCAGTATTTGCAGGGGGCCTTGCTCACGCTCCAAGGAGGAGATGGACGATCAGCTCCACGTGCTTGGTTTCCACGGGCACTACCAGGGGGACGCGCCCTTTTATGACTACTCTGCACACTACACAAGGGCTTCCTCAAGCATGTACCAGGATGAAGGGGCCTCTTCCTCACATTACGGAGGCACTCCTTCTTGGCCAGGCTGGGATTGATCTCCACTTAGGCCAAAAGCCAAAGCTGTGGGAGGTATACCAACATCACACTCATCTATACATCATGTTCTTTCGGTACTTTGTATATCCATGTTTCACTTTCTTTTTAGTTTCTTGTTTCTGCTTTCCAAAATACAAAACGACCAAAATATTTTTGTTGTTTCTCTTTGTTTGTTTCTTTGTCTTTTAGCTTTGGTTTGCTATAAGAAAAATCCAAAAATATTTTGCTTTGTTTGATTTTGCCTTTAGTTCTTGTTCTTTAAAAATCGAAAACCCAAAAATATTTGTTGTTCTTCTCTGGTTTTGTAAAATTTGTTGCAGGGTTTAGCAGTCCTCAGTGACTCCTTTGGAGTTTGGTTTCATGTTATTATTCAAGACAAACAAGTGAAAGGCAATAATGATGATTTATGACAACTCAAGGTGTGGTAAGAGGCTGGTAATGAACTCTATATGTCTTCATTTTTGTACATATACTCATCATTATGGAGCATGCTTAGTTGGTTCACGTAAGGTGTATGTTATTTATGGATGCTTAGTAGTTCTTGCTCTCTTATGATTAGATCCAACTTGCTAATAGTTTGTAGCATGTCACATGAATGTTTACTTGCATTGTTATATTCATAACTTGGTATGACATTGTGGTATCCTCCTCTGAATGTTTCATTTGAATCGACTTGGCACATGCTCACACATGCATATGACTGAACAAAAGTCAGTTAAGCCTCGTTGATTTATTTTGCCTCAGAGTTCTTGCAGCACTTTTATGCCATAATTAATTTTTTTTTGTTGCAAGCATGATTATGACAGTTATTGCTCTCTCGTTTGTCGCTCGCTTTCTATTGCTAGCCTTCACTTGCACTAAGTATGAGCTCTACTCGTGCTTCCAACTCCCCAAAACCAAAATTGTCAAAAAGCGTCCACAATATGTACCTACTAGCATCATTGCTATTCTGTGTATATTTATTATGCCTCATTTTCTTCCAAATAAAATGTTTGCTTGTTATGATAAAATTAGTTAGTAAAGCTCTCACGAACTTGATGGCACACTTTATTTTCTTGCACTTAATAAACCTAAACCATTATGACTGTCCATGAAAGTTATATGCTTGCACTTATAAGTTGGGAATTAGCAGAACCATGCTGTCACGGGGAACACTTTCAACACCTGTAAATATCTACCTAGTTGATATCATGATCTTTTGTTTGCGAATGTCGGCGGTGTGAAATAAAAGGGGAGCTTGTAAGTCCATGAAGTTATGTATATGTGTTAGAGAAACACCTGGGCGGCTAGCCTAAGCCCTGGCTAATCATGGTGGAAACTTGCAGCATAACCATAGTGATCAATCTTTGAATAATCCTCAATGAAAACCTATGCAAATAGCAAATAAAAAGATAGCTGAGATGCTCACTGTCTGTTGCCTTGTCATTTTGATATGGGATAGCTCTTGTATCATGGGTCAAGGGGCACCCCGTTGGCGGTTCTCTATGATACACATATACTTACAATGCCAAGAACTTGCTTGTGACTAAAGTTGAGTATCATAAGGAACGACCCTCATACTCAAGGGACATGAGATTGCCAACTTATGATTTGTCAAGCATATACTTCATATTTGTTCACTTTAACCTTAATCACCTTAAGATGCTTATGATAGGGGCAATGCAAGCTCAAAGCTAGTAAGTACCATAATCTTTTGGAAGCTCTTTATGAAACTTGAAATCCCTGCTTCCCTATAGGAAGGGTCTATCTTTTACATCTTAGTTGAGTCAGTAAACCTATTCCTTTCTATCTCCAGCAAGCATTTGAGTTGTTGTGATTCAATCATTCATATGATTTATTCAATGTTGTTTCCTATCTTCCTTTTATTTCACATTGCTCTTATCTGAATGAATATTACTTTGAAAGATATCGTTGTGAAATCCCTTTATGTTTGACCAAAATATTCCTGTTATAAACTTCATTACAAAAGCTTTGCTTGAAAACCAAGTATGATTTGTCAACTGTTCTCTGACCAAGAACAAAGTTTGCCATTACCAATTATGATTTTCTTTATGCATCTTTATTGTGACTCCCATACTCGTTGCAAGTTAAGTTATATAATGGTGAGTTTTTCTATTATGATTTGTGTATTGGTGAATGGGATGCTTCTTATCCGTATTCTTTTTATCGACACTTCACTCCATAAACCTGTGGTCATGTTTATTGAGCTCAGTTTTTGCTTGGGGACAAGCGAGGTCTAAGCTTGGGGGAGTTGATACGTCCATTTTGCATCACTATTTATATCATAATTTGGTGTTATTCATTGATATATTTCATATTAAGAGGTGATACTTATGTTATTTCATCTATTTTGCATGTTGGATGAATTTTGGAGGATGAACTACCGGAGTCAGGATTCTGATGGAAAAAGCGGTGTCTAGATGCAATATTCGCGAAGATCAGAAAATTCCAGAAAATATATGGAATTGTAAGATCTCACCCAATAAGTTAGATATCCCTGTGATTGCAGTGCTAGTCCCTGGATCGATTTTCTAGCACCCACAGTTTAAGACGAAGTACACAGAAACAAAGGTCATTATTACATCGTAAATCTAGGAGTACAATAGTTCTTACAACTCACTTAGCCCAAGGCTAATTTATTTAGAGTTCTCATACATAGCATAATAATAGAGTCTTCATATTCATGCGCCACAGGAAAACATGTCGAGTGTAGACCCATAACCCTACTCACCATCAGAGTAACCTACAACATGATAAGTTACAGCCACAAAGGGTCAATACAGTTAGAATTGTATTGGCAAGTGATACCATATTTGTATAGTAGAACTTAACAACTACATGAATATGTCTAAGTGTGGATCTGGCTAGCTTTGCAAAAAAGCAAGTTTTATCCTACTAGTTTGAAAATACTAAGTTTTGCTTTTACAAAACACTAAGGTACCACCAATAGACATTAGTGAACCTCTACCCTTGTTCACCCACAATTTTAACTTAGAGAAATTGGGATGAGGAGATTCTTAAACTGTTTCAATGTCTTGACGCTCAGAAATTGTCCATAATTGGGGACACGGCTAAGTACTTAGGTTTACTCTCTCCAGAGGTGGTGAACTTTCCCCACAAGACTCAACATGCATTGAGACGAGACTTTTCAGAAGCAATCCCTCAGACCACCACGGATGTGTTCCTTCCTATCAATTCTACCACCCTCTGTCTGTCTGGCTGAGTTCTCACAACTTAGTTGGTCAAGGCAGAGCCCATATGCCATGTGGTTGCACTGTAAGCTTCGCGACACAAACATCTCAAATCTCTTTGTTCCTGGGTGGCCATCCACAAGTGTGATACACCAGGGTAAATAATAGAAATGGGCCCTGAGTAACCACTCAACATAATCCATACAAGTCCCAAACCACCCAGGTGTTTCATTAACATTGGTTGTTTTCTTAGTCAAAAATATATAAGTACATAAATTTCAATACCATCATAATATGAATTTCCACCCACGAATTCTAATAGCAATACTAAGCATACTAGCATACGATCTCTCCTAACTTAGTAAAATACTACCAAGATATAATCTATAGGATTTCTATAGCATAGCAATATAAGTAAAACTATCATGCAAGTCCTACTAAAATAACGATAATGCAATAGGTAAAATAATAGGACATATCATGAAATATCACTTGCCTTGGTAGCTAGGAGAGTAGGTACAATCCTCACAACAACAAACTTCACAATCCACACAATATACACATCATAATCAAACAACAAAATAAACAAATCAATATATGGCACTCAAACATAATATGGATGCATGCAATTATGCAATGATATGAAAGCCACATTTTTTAAATAAAGTTCACAATACAGAAGATAAAGTACACTTTTTAAACGCTAAAGATCACAAGATCCACCTAAAAATAATTTATACAATAACTTTTATAGTCAAAATAGCCCTAAAAATATCTCTGCCTAAAACTCAAATTTTATAGCAGCTACTGAACAAAATAAGGCCACAATAATAAAGCTCACATTTTTCTAAATCCATAGACACCAAATTTGCATTTTTCTGAATTATGGATAAAAAGTTATGAATTTTGTAAGTTTAAACATCTAATAAACAAAATTTGGATTTTAAACAGAAAACCTAGCCACGTGGCGCAGCCCTACTCGTTGGTACGGCTTCGCGTAGATCAGGCGCATGCGCCGTTGGATCTAAGTGAAATCATACGGCCCAGATCGGCTGGTACCTCTTCGCCATATCTTCTAATCCTAGCCCTAGGATCTAGATCTAGCGGTCTTGAGCGCTTGGTCAAGACCTGGCAGCGCTGATGGCGCTGTGCGGTGGCGGCGCGTCGGGTGACTGTGCTCCAGTAGTGCTAGGGGGTAAGGGGAGGAGCCCTGGGTATTACCAAGGTCGCGAGGTCGAGGCGGTTGCAGTGGAGGTCGCGGTTGATGAAGTGGCGCATGGGCTCGCCTGCGATTCCTCGCCGGAGTCATTCTCGGCATCGGTGGGATGCAGCCGGAGATGGATTCGAGCCTATAGGTCACAAACAAGCAAACGGAGGGCGTCAGTGAGTGCGCCCGAGGACAGCGGACACAACAGTGCGAGGCAGAGGGCGAGGGGCGGCCAGACCTCACCGGAATTCGTCGCCGAAGTGCGTTAGGACGTCGACAGTTCGAGCTGGAATTCGTAGAGCCTGGCGGCTCTCTGGTGCAGTGTGAGGGTAAATGGAGAGGGGCGGGGGGTATTTAAGTAGAGGGCGTCGGGGTACCAATCACGCCGTGAATCACTCGAATTTACGTGAATTCAATCGCGAGGTAACGACAGAGAGGGGAGCGGGTATGTGCGCGTTAATTGAGGACGACGATGGTGACATGGCGGTAGGGCCAGCTCGTCAGCGAGCAGGTGAGCGAAGGACGCGGTGAGAAAATAAGTCCAGGGGGAGAGGGGGTGCCGGGTGGGCTGAGATGGGCCGAGAGTGCTGGGCTGAATTGGTTGGCAGGTAATTTTTTTTCCTCTAGTCTTTTTCTTTTCTGTTTTTTATTTCTAAAAAGGATTTGAACTAGCAAATAAACTCCAAATCAATTGAAACCTTCACCAAATATTTGAGAGGTGAACCTAGTGTTCAAAAATGTTTGAAAACAACAAACCACTGACAAAAACATTTTGGATAAAAATAAAAATAAAACATAAGCTCTACACCTTGCATATAAAGGAGGGGGTTTTAATAGGGTTTTACTAGGTTTAATCTTTTGAATTTTTTTTTGCAATGCACACATGTCATGATGATATGAATGCAATGATGAAGTTTTGGTTTATGAAAATTTGGGATGTTACAAATCTAACCCCCTTAAGATGAATCCCGCCCTCAAGATTCGGGTTGGCTAGCAAATAAGTGAGGGTGATCTTTCCGAAGCTCATCTTCTCTTTCCCAAGTTGCTTCCTCCTCAGTGTGATGTTTCCAATGTACTTTGCAGAACTTGATTGTCTTAGTACGAGTGACTCTTTCTGCTGTCTCCAGAATCTTGATAGTCTTCTCTTCATAGGTGAGATCATTCTCTAACTGAACTTCTTCTAGTGGTATAGTGTCTTTTAACAAAGTTTCTTCCATCTCTGGATGACACTTTTTTAGCTGGCTAACATGGAACACATTATGAACTGCTGATATATATTCTGGTAATTCTAGATCATAAGACACTTCTCCTTTATGGCTCAAAATCTTGAATGGTACTACATAACAAGGTGCCAATTTCCCTTTGACTCCAAATCTCTTCACACCACGAAGTGGTGAGACTCTGAGATAAGCTCTATCACCTACCTCATAGGTGACCTCTCTATGTTTTGGATATGCATAGCTCTTTTGTCGGGATTGGGCTATCTTTAGTCTATCCTTTACCATCCTGACTTTCTCTTCGGCTTCCTTGATCAGGTCTGGTTCGAATAAGTTTCTTTCTCCTACTCCATTCCACAATAATGGTGTAGTACGCTTCCTTCCATAAAGGAATTCAAACGGAGCCATCTCTATGCTCGATTGATAGCTATTATTGTAATAAAACTCCGCGTTTTGCAGACTTTTGTCCCACTAGATCCATAGTCTAGCGCACAAGCTCTCAACATATCTTCCAAAATCCGATTAATCCTTTTTGTCTATCCATCAGTCTGTGGGTGAAATGCAGTGCTGAATTCTAGTTTAGTTCCCAATGACTCATGTAGTTGTCATCTAAAATGCAAAGTGAACTGAGTTCCTCTAGCCGACACAATACTCTTAGGTACTCCATGCAGACACACAATTCTGTTCATATAGATCTTGGCTAATTTAGCACTTGTATAGGTGGTTTTTACTGGTATGAACTGAGCCACTTTTGTTAAGCAATCCACAACAACCCATATAGAATCGTATCTAGATCTAGTCCTTGGAAGTCTTGTCATAAAATCCATACCAATTTTATCCCACTTCCAATCAGGTATTGGCAGTGGTTGTAATAACCCTGCCGGTTTCTGATGCTCCGCCTTTACTCGACTACACACGTCGCACAAAGCAATGTGCTCTGTGATAACTTTCTTTAAATTGTTCCACCAAAATCTTTCCTTCACATCCATGTACATCTTGGTGTTGCTAGGAGGAATCGAATATGGTGAATTATGTGCTTCTTGCAGGATCATTTTCCGAAGTTCCGGATCATGTGGAATGCAGATATGTTTCCCATACCATAAGGTTCATTGTTCATCTTCATGGAATCCCTTTGCCTTTCCTTTACCAATTTTACTCTTAATTTCCTCTATTTCCTTATCCTTCTTTTGAGATTCTCTGATTTTATCCAATAGTGTTGGTTGTACTTCCAAGGACATAAGATATCCTTCAGGCACTATCTCTAATATTAGCTCTTTAAATTGAGCACTCAATTCTTCTGGCAATTCTCCTCTGGTGAGGCCATTCACATAAAACTTGCGTCTTAATGCATCGGCTACGACATTTGGTTTCCCGGGATGGTATTTGCGGTGACCCAGCATACCACTTCATGATGTAGTATACTATAGTCATAGACATAACACCAATGAAACACCGTTCACTAGTATATTACATCCCTTAGAATGGCACAACAGAAACACAGTGGGTCCAATACATGGCTAAAGGTTACAACTCACGCTTTACACAAGATCCAGAGAACACTCTAGGTTAAAGAGAGAGGAAGAACTTCTTACGGAGAAGAATCAAAGATAAACAATGCAAGAAATATTATACTATTAAGACTAGTATTTTAAATAAGGGATTGGCATTGCTGCTATTGCAATACACTACATAATTAGGTTCTTTGGCTAGAGATTATATTCCTATCTAATCAGTAACTTTGTCTACACTTGAGTTTATGTATATGTTGATGTCCTTGACTTCATTGAAGAGGTTTAGATTTGGATGATGAGTACTGGAGCATAACTTGATGTAGATGTTATCTATCCCGGCTTCAGAATCTAGCAAGGGTTAAGAAGATACTTTGAGTACTAGCATACTCAGCAAATTCACTAGAAAAGGAGTGTTTGATGCACTATAACTACAGCCACAGACCGTAGGTCGTAGGCAATGCAAGTTTTCATAAACATTTCTTCAAAGGTTGCTTTTATTCTGAAAGACTATGTCCGTTAGCCTTCACGGGTTTACCAGAACTTTCATGGAGTTCCTTTCCCGCCGCATTCGCAGCTCCTTCCCGGAACAGGGAGTAACAAGTTACAGTTCTTACACTCTGCAGAGGTGCGTCACTTTACCCATGAGAGATCAACTCTTTGTTGCACAACCGGGAAGCTTATTCCCGTCCACAATTCCATGATGTGGGGCCCAGAAGATGATCCAAGCCAATCACTGCCTCCTTCATGACCTCGCATGCCTCCTTGGTGTACACCATGCCCACATATTGGATTACGGCAATGGTTTTTCAAATCGTTAGATGCCTGAACTATCGTGCGACATTGAGGGTTCCCACCCATATGCTGCATATCCTCTACGAATTACCAATTAATATGCACGCTATGAGGATAACAACCATGACCTGCACATCCAGCTTCATGCGAGAGGAAGAAGATACATCTAACTTCTTCGTCCCATTCCAAATCTCTTGGTCAACGCGTAATATACGGCGCAAGAATCACTGGCGACATTGGTTGTTAAGTCCTAGGTGATATAGTTCTGAACTGTGGTACCCAACTGTCAGATTTACTAGATTAGCTGATCACCTTGGATCAGTAATCAATATCTCACATTATTATTCAAAATAGTGTTTTCTGACCTTTTTCAAATGCAGGTGACGACAACATTGGATTTGTAAAATACTTTACAGAAAATAAACAAAGGACATGAGCAAGTGTGAACTTGCCTTTTGTGATTGCAAGATTATGCACTCACGATCTTCAAGATAATATAAGATCCAAAATTTGAAATCAGCATCATTGGTCCGGTAAGGACTAATGTTTAAAGAAGAAATATGCTCTTATGCATAAGTAATGTGATGCACGTTATAAACGCGAATCCCGGGGATAACGTTGTTCTAGGGTTTGGATACAAGAAATTATGTCTTTGAAATATGTCTATACTTTTAGATGAGTTTAATACTTGTGCTTCTTATTAGGGCTTGTGAGTGTGTGTGAAGCACTATGTAGTTACACTATCATAAAATAATGAGATACATTTAATTGTGAAATGCTACATACGATTCCTTAAATAAGAGTTCTGGTTTGAAGTGACAAAACGAATAACTTTTGAAGAAAAGATTCCTTTTCTAAGGTTTAAACAATCTTTGTGGTTAGTTAGTTGTGGTCGATGTTATTTGTGTTTGCTTGAATAGTTTGGGCTTGAGATGCTTTATAACTTAACTAGTTCAGAACAAAGTTAACTATAAAACATATAACAATGTTTATAGTGTTATATTTAGATTCTTGTAGACTAAAGTTAACTTTAAAACAAAGATAGTTTGAAGTATAATGCTTATAACCTTTGTACCTGGTGTACTTGGTAATGTTTTGCCTTAAGGTTACTTAAGAATGGTTATTATTCTATTTAAGTAGTGGGCTCTTAATTTTGTAGTGGAACAAGATTTCTTGTTTCCTTATAAAGGTATGATTATGGTTTGTGGATAAATAAATAGTACTAGTGACTATTCATGAATTATTTTTTTATTTAGTCCATTATAAAGTTATATTTGATTGATATATCAAGATTTTATAATTATTAAAGAGCTTTTTTAAATCATTTATTCATATAGTAGAAGGATAATTCAATATAATAGTATTTCTAATGTTTTGAATCATTATGACTTATTAGTAATATTCAAGACTAATATTTATTTATTAGACTTGATTGACTAATTTTTAGAAATATTAAAAAAATTATTTACTCTTATATGAATTTTAAACTAAGTAAATAAGTTTAAAATTGAGTTATTAAAATATTTGAATTTTTAATTAACTCAAAAGTAGGATATTATATTTTTAACATGTAGATATTATTTTTGTGATCATTTTGGTATATTACACTTATTTTTGTGATTTAAAAATAATAAGATATGATTTTTATAATACTTATTAGTTTATAAAGACTTAATAAATAACAAATACTTAATTAAGTTGAATTATAATGCATGATTATAATTTTAAATTATAGTTCTTATTTTTCTAAAATTTTTGATATTCTATTTATATTTTTAACATTTACCATTATCAAAAATTTGAATTATCAAAGTTTTATTAATTATAAAACCTTTATTAAATAATATTTATTTAAATAATCATTATAATAATATTTGATAATAATTTTAAGTTGTAGATTTTATTTTTTTACAAATTTTCATATATTATACACATTTTTCTGAATTATAAATCAAAAGTTATTAATTAAATAGGATTTAATCATTTATTTGATTTTTGGAATATTAATAATTGAGCTTATATCATTTTATTTATTTCTTAAACAGGAATCAACTTTTTACACCGAACCCATACCTAGCCGAAGTCACTGACCAGTGGGCCAGTGTCCACCTCAGCTCTCATGTTAGTGAATGTATTTGTTACCGCCCCTCTCTCTACCCCCAGACAATGACATATGGGCCCAAGGCCACGTCATATGCCACGTGAGACAAATACCAGGTCAAACCGCGCTGGGGTCGTAGGATGACATCAGCATGATGTCATGCTGACATTAGCCTGGCCTCCACCTACAGAGGATGGTTGCCGGCGGCAAACCACCGTGCTCTGGTGAACAAGGTCGATGCTATTGGACAGAGGGAACCAAGGCGAACCTATTGGTGGTAACGCCGCTACCTAGTGGTCACCGAAAATACACCGGCGACGAGCTTCTGCGGCGACCAACGGCGGTGCTCAACGAAACGAGGTCTACGGTGAGAATCAGCAAGTGAAATTAAGGTCAAGAGATGCGTAAGCTTACCCTGATGACGATAGAGAGGTCGAGGAGACTTGGGAAGGCGTGACGGCAGCAAATCGACGATAATGGCCACGACGGCCGATGAAAGGAATGCTCGATTTCACATGATTCCCGGTGTGCGGTCTTCCGTGCTTGGTCCTAGGTGAGTCAGACCAGGACGGCGCGTCCAACGGTGGCTACTAGGAGGCGAGGGGTGGTCGAACCTGACCGGAACGACGAACGAGGGTTTCGGGTGAGGAAGGAAGGTGGGTCTGGAGAGCGAGATTGAATATGAGATTGGTATGAGAAGATATAGGAGGACGCGGCGATCTTATCTACTCCTCCCAGGGACGGCGGCACACATCGTAGCACGGCGGTCGATCGACAGCGGAGCTCCGGCCAGCGAGCTGCTTCCAGTAGGCGAGGTAGACGACGAAGTCGATTTTGAAGAAAACCCCCTGGCGTTTCTTTCTTCTCAACCCGCAGTCCCTCTTTGGTCCCACTTGTCAGTCACAGATGAAAACGAGCTGGGCTGGCTGCTGGGCTATTGTGGGCTGCACATGGGCGTTAGATAAGGAAAGAGAAGCTGGGCCACGACCAGGATTTGTTTTTTATTTGTTTTCCCTTTTTCTATTTTCTATTGTACTTTCAGATTTAAATTTTCCTTATTTGATTTTAATTCTCCTTATAGAATTGATTTGTTGAGTAATTGCAGCATTAATAAAGTATATTAAGGTTCGTTTATGAGTTTGTCATATAATGGTATTATTTCTTTATTTGTTTTCTATCAAAACCCTTTTTATATTATGTAGAAGCCCTTATTATTAATTTTTCTTTCTACATTAAATCATGGCTTTATTATATGATATTTCCTTATTTGTTTATAAAACTTAACTCTAGTTGGCTCATAGTTGGAATAGAAATTTTAATATGTATAATGATCCTATATCATTGTTTGATGCATGAAATACAAAAGGAATTAATATGGTTATTACTACTTCCATTAACTTATAAAATGTTAATGTATATAATCCATTATGTTAAACATAGAAGTTTAGGGTTCTTAATTTAGTTATAATTCTTTGTTGATGTGAGAAAAGATTTAATAACTAAGCATATTGTCTTGTGTTTGTGATATTTGATGACATCACCTTTTATAATAGAAAGTTATATCTAGAATGTTTTATAGAAAGGAATTGGTAAAGATACTCTTAAGCATATATAATTATGATAATTGGAATAAACAGAGATGTGCTTATTTGATTTTTTATAGGAAAATATTCCTATAGAGTGATATGCATATAAGATAATGGATCAATAACATGAAATGGATATTATGTTTGGTTTGAGATTTAGAGTTGGTTGTTTACCAAGAATGTCTATCTTCCATAAGTCATCATTCTAGACTTCTAAATAAGGAATTCCTTTCCTAGATATACTATTTCTTCCTATCTATCATCATGGTTAACATGATGAGCTTTACTTCACAAAAAATATTCTTATTCACCTATCATTCTTCTAAACCCATTGATAAATCCAATGAGCTTGACATTGAAGCTTTTATAGTTTCCTCATATCCATACTTGGTTATATCCACTACTCTACTGTTGATAACCTTCCATCCAACAAGTAGTTCCTACAAACTCCACTCATAATCTTCCTTAATCATCTATCACTAATATTTCTTCATTAGATGTATACATCTAACTATATTACTCCAAAGCTTACTATCCTTTAGGATGAATAACACTACTTCCATAACTCTATGCTATACTAGCTTTAATTGAATCATACTGTCTTATATTTACTCTAGTAACTCATACTCCAACCTCACATCATATTAATGTGAACTGTAATGACTACTCTGGGATAACTGATCTATACTAGGGTTTTAATCATGTTCTACACACCAATATCACTTATACTTGATATAAGTATCCAATCTTGTTGAGAAAGTATGATCATTATAATCCTTTAATCATTTATAGCTTAGGTTTCCAATTGGCTATCCAAGGTTTCATCAATACCACTTTTCAATTGTATTTAAATTATCTTCTTAGTATCTCATATTGGATTAAGGGTTATTCATGGACTATGCCCTCTTTAAAATATTTAAGTAGATGCTATGATAAGATCAAGAAGTAGTATATTAAGTATTGATAGTTAAAGAATTTGTGAATCAATGGTTGATTACTCAATCATTGATGAACAATGGATATTGGAATATAACTCAATAGAGATGATAAAGATTGATATGGAAATAAAGATATATGGTGAATGATCTAAATTTAGTTTCTTTCCTACTCAATCTTACTTAAGAAGTAGGGTTAGGTATTACCATGATACTATGGTATAAGCAGATGAGATTAAGATATATCCTTAACTTGCTACTCATGAGTGATTATAATTAATACTATGATATGATCACCTTAGGGATCAAATATAAATCATAATTTATTAGGGTTTAACTTTTATTACATTTGATCTACCCTTAGATAAAATCTCCCTTACCCAAAATAAGGTTTAGCAAAGGTCATATTCAAACTTATCGCAGTTAACTTGATGATCTACTTCAATTCCATCAAGTTAGGAGAAGCTTCAATCACTTTGACAAGTTTTGTTCAAAAGCGCAAAAATTATTTGGATTTTCTATGCATGAATGCAATGCACACATCTGGGTTCAGCTTATTTCTAAGCTCTAATGCTGGGATGTTACAGACTCCCCCCCTTAAAATAAAGTTCGTCCTCGAAGTTCGCAAACTCTCACGTTTTGGAGTAAGGAATTGACTTGTAGCGGTTGCTACATTTCTCCACTCCATGATGACCTTAAATGGAATTAATTATAGTATTCTATAACTTGATTAGATATCCTAATCCAATTATCTTTATTTTATCATCAAACTTTATTACTATGTTAAATACAATCTAGAGAGTCTCACTAAAACAAGGTATAAGTTGCTATATGCCCGTGTTTGTGGTTAGAAGACTATATTTCTATTCTTGTCATAGTATAGTTGATACTGGTACTCCTTCCAAGATCGGATTTGAACTCATTTAGTCCATACCCATTGGAATTTCTTATTCTCAATACTTGTCCAATTGGGTGTTCTCTATTACTTCTTACGGGTTACTTAAAAGTTGTTTCTTCTAAAATTAGTCAGTTAGGTTTATCCTTTTATCACCTTCAAGCTTATACCTTTTTAAGCTTTAGATAATCTTTCATTATCACCTATAGTACCTTTTCAAATTTCATTCATAATGTCTACTATCCCACTTAGGGTTTACTAATAGTCTTTAAATTGTCTATATAGTATTTATTGGCTTTATAACTAGAATGTTGGTCTCTATTCAGTTTATACTTTACCTAATTAGGGTCTGATGAAATATTGTACGGTGTATCCACATAGTTGTGGATCTCCGAAGCAAATCTTTCAGCATTATATGTCGTACATACTATTGGACATTTTTGCTGGGATAAGTTTGACTTTGCGAAACATCTCGAAAGACGATTACCTTCATTTTTTATACTTCCTTAGATCTTACTTAACTTAGGCCAAATTTTATGCTCTTTATGCAACCATTAAGATGATCTGGTTAACTATGTCAACCAACACCGGATGCGAACAAGATACCAACTGTGGATCAGAATGCCGACTATGGATTAAGTACCAACGGCGGATCATTTTGGGTGATAGTTATTACCTACAGTTTCTGACCTACTACTGGCATTCTCTCTGAATTTTCAGGGCTTGAATACCATTTTGGTTCCAAGGTATCTTCTTTGTACTTATTCATGATACTCCCATGAACTTGGTGTAACTACTTTATTAACTTCTTAGCATCTTACCTACTTTGGATGAGCTTTAAGTTTATTACTTCTTATTGATCCATACATCTTTTACACTAAACTTCTTTCTTGAATCCGGCTAAGAATAGTCTATGCTTTATCTATCCTCCAAATGGTGTTAATACTCCTTATATCTTGCTTCATCCTTCAAGTAAGTCTTCATTTTATCTTTGAAACTCATCACTCCCTTACACGAATTCCCGTTCCTATCTAGGTCTATAACATCAAGTCATAACTGGGTGTTACATCATGCATTTGTACACCTAATTATCTTCATGTATCGATCTAGTCAATCAAGAAGATTCAAAAGTCGATAAACAACAAAGTATATACCATGTATTATACATAGGTTTTAAATAATTTACAAATGTACTAGATGTTCCAACGGTTTGCTACACACCTATTTACACAACTATCTTACAAGAACTTCTTGTTCTTGTGAGTATAACCTCACTTATTTCGGCAAACCTTTCAATCTACAATACGCATTACCTTCTATGTACCTTATTCAAGCTCTCATCCCTTGGGATGTCGTTCCTTTCTTACATTCATCTTCCTCTAGTGCTTCCTGGAGTTCCGTCCATGATGAAGTGAAGTCCTACGACTGCCTTCTGTAGCTTAAGGGCATCCAGGAGGTGCGTATTCTTGATTAGAAGTACCGAGACTGAGATTAGTCATTGAAAAATGACTAGAGTTGGAGTAATCTTCTACATAATATTCCAGGTTTTCCGGCAACGCTTCCTCATAGTAAGTTGGCTCCTTACCTTTTCTTGGATCCAGTCTTACATATTGGTGTAGTAGCTATCGGAATACTCTTCTAAATCGATTGGATTGGTATCACCCCCATATGGTCCATTAGGCTCTCTATGGTTATAGTTGGTCTCTTCTTTAATACCTGTATCACAAGGTATAGGATTTCCTATGGTTCCACCTTGAGATTCTACTTCCCATCCATACTTGTTTGTCTCTGGGTTGTTTGGAATAACTCTATTCCATTCCTGTTGTTCGGAGTTGTATTTGGTCCATAGGTCTTCAGGTGGCTGGGTTTCAATTTGGTAGTAGGCATAATATTCTGAGTTTGGATCATCAAACTCAGTTTCCTCATACACTTCTCCTGAAGGTATGTATTTGGGATGCCTAGCTTCTTTATCTAACTTCTTCCTATGTGCCATTGCTTTATGAGGGTCAGTAAAATCCTCAATGACCGTATCCAGTTCCTGAACTAAGAATTGGTGAGTGTTATGATAAGTGTTTAGCAAAGACCGATAACCGTTCCATATACTCTACAACTAGAGTAGGTTCAGCTTGTACTAGAGTAGAGTGATATAACTCATGCTCTAGGTTTGAGGTTTCATGGGGTATAATGGTATGAGTACTACCTTCTAGAGCTTGGGATTTCTGTTCTCGGATCATGGTTATGGTTGTTGCTACAGCAATCTGATATGTAGATGCCATGCACCTTGCCTCTCCTGATGGCATTTCTCCCTTAAGTCCTAACTTCTTGGGTAACATGATCATGACACGGTATTTAGCTAATACCTGCCCATCATAGTAACTATAAATCTTGACCAAAAGTCTCGATTCACATCCCAAACTCCATAGAAGTTGTCGGAGATTATCTGTCCAATCCCCTCCGTAGTCGTTCAACGTCCTGTTCATCACTTGAACATTCCGAGGTGGATATCGAGGTGCCATGTGGAACTATGGATAAGAAATTATCATAAGTCACATAGAGTTAAAACTCTTGGGTAATGATCGGATTTGCAATCATACTAAAGAATTATCGCACTAGCAACATAACTGGATTATTCTCAAGTGAATATCCCTCATATCACTAGAGAACTCTTTATTATTACAAGTATAAGTCCTATAGGTTCTACCCATTTACTAGGTTTCCAACCTAAGGTAAAGAATATGCTCTAATACAAACTGCGGTGACCCAGCAAACCACTGCATGATGTAGTATACTATAGTCGTAGACATAACACCAATGAAACACCGTTCACTAGTATTACATCCCTCAGAATGGCCTAACAGAAACACAGCGGGTACAATACATGGCTAAAGGTTACAAATCACGCTTTACACAAGATCCAGAGAACACTCTAGGTTAAAGAGAGAGGAAGAACTTCTTACGGAGAAGAATCAAAGATAAACAATGCAAGAACAATTATACTATTAAGACTAGTATTTTAACTAAGGGATTGGCATTGTTGCTATTGCAATACACTACAGAATTAGGTTCTTTGGCTAGAGATTATATTCCTATCTAATCAATAACTTTGTCTTCACTTGAGTTGATGTATATGTTGACTTCCTTGACTTCATTGAAGAGCTTTAGCTTTGTATGATGAGTCCTGGAGCATAACTTGATGTAGATGATGTCTATCCCAGCTTCAGAATCTAGCAAGGGTTAAGAACATACTCTGTGTACAAGCGTACTCAGCAAATTCAATAGAAAAGGAGTGTTTGATGCACTATAACAACAGCCACAGACCGTAGGTCATAGGCAATGCAAGTTTGCATAAACATTTCTTCAAAGGTTGCTTTTATTCTGAAAGACTATGTCCGTTAGCCTTCATGGGTTTACCAGAACTTTCATGGAGTTCCTTTCCCGCCGCGTTCGCAGCTCCTTCCCGGAACAGGGAGTAACAAGTTATAGTTCTTACACTCTACAGAGGTGCGTCACTTTACCCATGAGAGATCAACTCTTTGTTGCACAACCGGGCAGCTTATTCCCGTCCACAATTCCATGATGTGGGCCCCATAAGATGATCCAAGCCAATCACTGCCTCCTTCATGACCTCGCATGCCTCCTTGGTGTACACCATGCCCACATATTGGATTACGGCAATGGTTTGTTCAAATCGTTAGATGCCTGAACTATCGTGCGACGTTGAGGGTTCCCACCCATATGCTGCATATCCTCTACGAATTACCATTTAATATGCACGCTATGAGGATAAAAACCACGACCTGCACATCCAGCTTCATGCGAGAGGAAGAAGATACATCTGACTTCTTCGTCCCATTCCAAATCTCTTGGTCAACGCGTAATATACGGCGCAAGAATCACTGGCGACATTGGTTGTTAAGTCCTAGGTGATATAGTTCTGAACAGTGGTATCCCAACTGTCAGATTTACTAGATTAGCTGATCACCCTGGATCAGTAATCAATATCTCACATTATTATTCAAAATAGTGTTTTCTGACCTTTTTCAAATGCAGGTGACAACAACACTGGATTTGTAAAATACTTTAAAGAAAATAAACAAAGGACATTAGCAAGTGTGAACTTGCCTTTTGTGATTGCAAGCACTCACGGTCTTCAAGATAATATAAGATCCAAAATCTGAAATCAGCATCATTGGTCCGGTAAGGACTAATGTTTAAAGAAGCAATATGTTCTTATGCATAAGTAATATGATGCACGTTATAAACGCGAATCCTGGGGATAACATTGTTCTAGGGTTTGGATACTAAAATTGATGTCTTTGAAATGTGTTTGTACTTTTAGATGAGTTTAATACTTGTGCTTCTTATTAGGGCTTGTGAGTGTGTGTGAAGCACAATGTAGTTACACTATCATAAAATAATGAGACACACTTAATTGTGAAATGCTACTTAAGATTTCTTAAATAAGAGTTCTAGCTTGATGTGACAAAACGAATAAGTTTTGAACAAAAGATTCCTTTTCTAAGGTTTAAACAATATTTGTGGTTAGTTAGTGGTGGTCAATGTTATTTGTGTTTGCTTGAATAGTTTGGGCTTGAGATGCTTTATAACTTAACTAGTTCAGACCAAAGTTAACTATAAAACATATAACAATGTTTATAGTGTTATATTTAGCTTCTTGTAGACTAAAGTTAACTTTAAAACAAAGATAATTTGAAGTATAATGCTTATAACCTTTGTATCTGGTGTACTTGGTAATGTTTTGCCTTAAGGTTACTTAAGAATGGTTATTCTTCTATATAAGTAGTGGGCTCTTAATTTTGTAGTAGAACAAGATTTCTTGTTTCCTTATAAAAGGTATGATTACGGTTTGTGGATAAATAAATAGTACTACTGACTACTCATGAATTGTTTTTTTATTTAGTCCATTATAAAGTTATATTTGATTGATATATCAAGATTTTATAATTATTAAAGAGCTTTTTTAAATCATTTATTCATATAGTAGAAGGATAATTCAATATAATAGTATTTCTAATGTTTTGAATCATTATGACTTATTAGTAATATTCAAGACTAATATTTATTTATTAGACTTGATTGACTAATTTTTAGAAATATTAACAAATTTTATTTACTTTTATATGAATTTTAAACTAAGTAAATAAGTTTAAAATTGAGTTATTAAAATATTTGAAATTTTATTTAACTCAAAAGTAGGATATCATATTTTTAACATGTAGATATTATTTCTGTGATCATTTTGGTATATTACACTTATTTTTGTGATTTAAAAATAATAAGATATGATTTTTATAATACTTATTAATTTATAAGGACTTAATAAATAACAAATACTTAATTAAGTTGAATTATAATGCATGATTATACTTTTAAATTATAATTCTTATTTTTCTAAGATTTTTGGTATTCTATTTATATTTTTAACATTTACCATTATTAAAATTTGAATTATCAAAGTTTTATTACTTATAAAACCTTTATTAAATAATATTTATTTAAATAATCATTATAATTGATAATAATTTTAAGTTGTAGATTTTATTTTTTTACAAATTTTCATATATTATTCACATTTTTCTGAATTATAAATCAAAAGTTTTTAGTTAAATAGGATTTAATCATTTATTTGATTTCTGGAATATTAATAATTGAGCTTATAACATTTTATTTATTTCTTAAATAAGAATCAACTTTTTACACCGCACCCATACCTAGCCGAAGTCACTGACTAGTGGGACAGTGTCCACCTCAGCTCTCAGGTTAGTGAATGTATTTGTTACGACCCTGTCTCTACCCCTAGACAATGACATATGGGCCCAAGGCCACGTCATATGCCACGTGAGACAAAGACCAGGTAAAACCGCGCTGGGGTGGCAGGATGACATCAGCATGATGTCATGCTGACATCAGCCTGGCCTCCACCACCAGAGGATGGTTGCCGGCGGCGAACCAAAGTGCTCTGGTGAACAAGGTCGATGCTATTGGAGAGAGGGAACCAAGACGATCCAATTAGTGGTAACGCTGCTACCTAGTGGTCACCGGAAATACACCGGCGATGACTTCTGCGGCGGCCAACGGCGGTGCTCAACGAAACAAGGTCTACGGTGAGAATTAGTAAGCGAAATTAAGGTCAAGAGATGCGTAAGCTTACCCTGATGACGATAGAGAGGTCGAGGAGACTTGGGAAGGCGTGACGACGGCGAATCGACGATAATGGCCACAACGACCGATGAAAGGAATGCTCAATTTGACAAGATTCCCGACATGCGGGCTTCCGTGCTTGGTCCTAGGTGAGTCATACCACGACGGCGCGTCCAACGGTGGCTACCACGAGGCGACGGGTGGTCGAACCTTACCGGAATGACGAACTAGGGTTTCGGGCGAGGAAGGAAGGTGGGTCTGTAGAGCGAGATTGAAGATGAGATTGGTATGAGAGGATAGAGGAGAACGCGGCGATCTTATCTACTCCTCCCAGGGACAGCGGCACGCATCGTAGCGCGGCGGTCGATCGACGGCGGAGCTCCGGCCAGCGAGCTGCTTCCATTAGGCGAGGTAGACGACAAAGTCGATTTTGCAGAAACCCCCTGGCGTTTCTTTCCTCTCAACCCGTAGTCCCTCTTTGGTCCCACTTGTCAGTCACAGATGAGAACGAGCTAGGCTGGCTACTGGGCTGTTGTGGGATGCACATGGACGTCAGATAAGGAAGAGAAGCTGGGCCACGACCAGGATTCGCTTTTTATTTGTTTTCCCTTTTTCTATTTTCTGTTTTAATTTCAGATTTGAATTTTCCTTATTTTATTTTAATTCTCCTTATAGAATTGATTTGTTGAGTAATTGCAGCATTAATAAAGTATATTAAGGTTCTTTTATGAGTTTGTCATATAATGGTATTATTTCTTTATTTGTTTTCTATCAAAACCCTTTTTATATTATGTAGAAGCCCTTATTATTAATTTTTCTTTCTACATTAAATCATGGATTTATTATATGATATTTCCTTATTTGTTTATAAAACTTAACTCTAGTTGGAATAGAAATTTTTATATGTATAATGATCCTATATCATTATTTGATGCATGAAATACAGAAGGAATTAATATGGTTATTACTACTTCCATTAACTTATAAAATGTTAATGTATATAATCCATTATGTTAAACATAGAAGTTCAGGGTTCTTAATTTACTTATAATTTTTTGTTGATGTGAGAAAAGATTTAATAACTAAGCAGATTGTCTTCTATTTGTGATATTTGATGACATCACCTTTTATAATAGAAAGTTATATCTAGAATGTTTTATAGAAAGGAATTGGTAAAGATACTCCTAAGCATATATAATTATGAATTGGAATAAACAGAGATGTGCTTATTTGATTTGCTATAGGAAAATATTCCTATAGAGTGATATGGATATAAGATAATGGATCAATAACATGAAATGGATATTATTTTTGGTTTGAGATTTATAGTTGGTTGTTTACCAAGAATGTGCATCTTCCATAATTTATCATTATAGACTTCTAAATAAGGAATTCCTTTCCTAGATATACTATTTCTTCCTATCTATCATCATGGTTAACATGATGAGCTTTACTTCACAAAAAATATTCTTATTCACCTATCATTCTTCTAAACCCATTGATAAATCCAATGAGCTTGACATTGAAGCTTTTATAGTTTCCTCATATCAATACTTGGTTATATCCACTACTCTACTGTTGATAACCTTCCATCCAACAAGTAGTTCCTACAAACTCCACTCATAATCTTCTGTCACATCCCAAGATTTTGGAAATTAGGACTAGAAAAAAAATTGCATTTGCATGACATTCATGAGCATTGCCTTGCATGTTTGCATCAAGAAAAAATACCGAAATAGAAATAAAGGACTAAAACCCTAAATAATATGTGCCACTTTGTTCCTAATGGGAATTATATTGGCTTTATAAAAACTCACTGTTACTAAGGCCGCAATTATTGCTAAATTATAGCATAAAAAGATCCAACAAATATTATAAAATTTTAGAAACAAAATTGAGCTCATCTGGAGCTATTACGAAAAAGTTATGGAATAATTATAAACAAATAAAGATATAAATGAAATGTAATATACAAGGATTTGTAAATACACTACTTACAAACTAGTGAAAATATTACAAAAAGGACGCTAAGTTGATCCTATAGATTTTAGAAAAATTTGGAAACAAAAATCAATTCAATTGGATTATCTACTAGAAAGTTATAAAATAAATAAGAAAAGAAAAAAGAATAAAAAAATTAACTAAACTAACCTACCCTCACCGGCCGAGCCACCCCGGCCCAGCCCACCTGCCCCACCCTCCTACCTACCGCGCGCGCAGCAGCGCACAAGCAGCCTAAGGCCGGCCCAGCAGCAGCCCGCGCAGCCCGCTCGCCTCCCCGCTCCCGCTGACGCCAGGGCCCCACCGACGCATCTTCCACCTCGCGCCGGTGGCCAGGACGAACACGGGAACGACCCGATCCAAATCCCTCCCCCGAATTCGCGATTTCCGTTCGATTTTTGACCGTTCCGCACGCAATCCCTCCATATAAACCTCCCTCTGTGTTTTTGCCCTTTTTGCAAACCCTAGAACCTCAACCGGAGCCTCCCGATCTCGCCGCTGGCGAGCTCCATTACCGAGCCCAGGAGCAGCCGACCGTGCCCAATTCCTCGTCGGAGCCGCCGCTGACCGACGCCGCTCCAGCCCGCCACCACCGTCGCCCGCGGACGCGGGAGTCCACGCCGTCGCCGCTAAGAGCTCCGCCGCCTCGCCACGCACGCCGTACGCCGCTCGCCCGTCGCCGTCCCTCGCTGGGGAAGCCACCCCGCTGACCGACGCCGCCGGCCACCCCATCCGCCCATCAGCCGCCGCCAGGTGAGCGCCGCCCCCCTGCCGTCTGATCTGGATCCAACGGTCCCGATGGACCATTGAATAGTCAGCCCAGGGCGCTGACTGGTCAGCGCCACGTAGGCGTAGTCAAAAGGTCAGAGTTGATTGTTTACTTTAATTCGATTTATTTTTGGCAGAAAATAGATGGATCTTGTAAATTCAATATAAAATAATCTAATGGACCAAAATTTTTAAATAAAATATGTGTAGAATTAGTGTCTCACGTAGAATATTGCTGTATAGTTGTTTTATACTTTTACAGCAAGGGTTTGTCTTGGTTAATTAAATGAGTTAATGCTCTTTTTATAGTATTAAATTCATAGAAAAATTTCTGTAACTCCAAAAATTGCAAATAAGATGTCCCTGGAATCAGTAGCACAAGGGCAATCTTATAGTGAATTAAAAAGTTAGGCTTACAGTATTGGAATTTGCAGAATCTATTTAAAGGCTTACTGTAGTATTTTAATTACTCAAGAAATTATATAAATTCTTTTTGAGTAATTCCAACTAGTGCTGACTCTATTTTAGGATGCCTATATAGTGGATATTTTTCCAAGATTTTACAAACAGTTTATTAGCAGTGGCTAATTATTTAGTTTCTAGCCCTATTATTTGGGCATTTAAATTGCATGCCTTGTTTTCTATGCACTCAAAATATTTTCCATGCATGCATACAGTAGGTTTACTGAATATGAATATGTGATGCTACTGTATCAATGTCAACTTGTCATGCATGCATCTAGCACTGTCATTGTTTGTATATGAATGTGTATGTTTGTTTATGTGATTGCAATTGTATCGTGTAGATTGTGACGAGTGCAACGCTTGCTCGTGTGTGGATTGTTCATCTGACCGCTACAGCCAAGGCAAGTAGATGCTACCTTGTTCCTGATGTTATCCTACTATTTTTAATGCATTGTTGTGTATTTTGTAGATGCATGTGTAGGATAATACTATCGCTATGCTATGTCCTATTATGTGGTAGGGCTTTCCTGTAGATGAACCACCGTTGGTAGATGTGCTTAGCCATGCTATGATGAACGAGGGCTGGGTTACATCACTGAAATGGATTTCCAAATATGTTGGTTTGCAAAAACTATAAATAACTTAATCAATGAATCTCCTAGGTGTGATGGAATTGATAATTTTTGGTGGTATCATTGCGGAAAGGCACCCAGGTATCAAGAGAGAATGAATGGCTTCTTTATTCTGTAGCTTACGTGTACAACCATGTGCCAATAATGAAATGGGTGGTTGGTTGGACTCAGTAGGTTATGGTAACTCGAACCCACGTATCCAGAGATGTAGAATTTTGGTAGGTTGGAACGGTGCGTGTCGGGTTTGGGGAGCTACTTCCCGAACGGTCTCTTCTTGGACTTCTCCCTATCATCACCCAATATGCGAGTGGTGGTACGAGCTGGGCTGGCCAAGTCACATGGGTAAAGTGTACTAAACCCTGCAGGGTGTATAATCTAATCGATTAGCCGTTTCCCCGGTTATGGATATCTGAGTTGCTTGATATTGATTCCATGACATGTTTCTCGCTCATTCCAATTTCATAATTGCTTTAATGTTGATGGGTTAACTTAATTGGGATCTTTTCAAAGAAAATCTAAAACTGTTTCTGAAAGTAGGACAAAGTTATTTGCAAATGCAAGCTAGCCACAGCTCCACTTGCCAGATATGCAAGTAGATGTTAGTTCTATTGTCTCCTTTAAATAGCTCTACTTGCCATACATTCCATGTATTGACCCTTCGGGGCTGCTACGTTTCATGTTGCAGGATATTCCGATTCTGAGTAATCGATTTAGGCCACGGTACTCCACTCGGCACTTGTTCACTTGTGGGCAATTTGAAGAATGGAGGATTTACTATATTTATGTTGCTACTTGTATAATTTGAGCTAGCCTTGAGCTAAGCTTTTATTGTAATAATGATACTCTGGATCTTCGTTATTTGTGATACACGGATATTTTGCTATGTTATTCATCTTATTCTATTGTGGGCCAATGAACCGATTCAGGGATTGGCATGTCACATAGAAGCTACGGTCTTTTCAGAACCGTAGTGTTACAAGATGGTATCAGAGCAGTGCGTTGACTGTAGGATCGTGACCTAGCAATGGATTTGCAATACCCTAAGAAAACTATAAACACTATATCATTCTATCTATTCTCGTCTTACACTTCTTTCTAGTATCTTCTTATCTTTTCAATTCTCATACTTTTCTCCTTTATGATATAGAAGGAAGGCTCTCTCTAGCAATGAACTCATATTTTGTACTTATTAGATTCTTGTAATCCTTCATCTATCTTTTCTAATATTGTCTTGTTCAAACTTGTAGATGAACACTTGTGCAAGAAATTACAAGATTATGAATAGTTAGATGATGTCCACCATATAATTTTGATATGATTCGTTTAGATATAGCAATCGATCATGGCAAGAACTTGTGTGGTAGTTGTTTTATTGTGATTATGTTGTGCTATTTGATACATTAAAGTTTCAGGATATTTTTGTGAGATTCCATAATATGTTTATGAAGGTTTTGATTAGAAATTCGTGATATTTTCGGTGCAGTTTTCTGCTGAACCCGCTGTACTGTACGATTTTTCATGTCTTATTGGTAACTGGGAAAAATCTGAAAAATAGGGTTTGGTGCGAAACATGATGTACCATATGTACAAAAATTGGCTAAAATTCCTGATGAGTTTAAGGTGCCTAGAAAAATTCGTGAACACTGCTGTAGTTTCAGGACAGATTCTGTCTATTGCCTTTATGATTGTAGGTTCACCCCCAAATGTATATTAGTCAATGGAAAACTATTTTGTGGATGATATGCCACTAAAACAAAACTTCTGGAACATAAATGAAACTATTTTGGTTTGAGTGTTAATTGCAATGATTGTTTGCTTGTGTGCCAATTGTTTGCTTCATATAGTTATGGGTAATATTACTTCTCTAGTATTTCTATCTATAACTTATCTATGCTGTCCCAACAGATGTTGCCCCGCTGCCAACCTACTGAGATGGAGCACCTTATGGTAGCTTAGGCACAGCTAACCCACGTGATGACCCAGTTCATGGAAGCTCAGAGCAACAATAACAACAACAATGGGAACAACCAGCCCCAGGAGGATGCTCTAACGAGGTTTTTGTAATTGAGGCCAGCTAAGTTCTCTACTGCACCTGAACCTATAATTTCTCTTGACTGGTTGCTCTCGGTGAACAAAGATTTAGTGACTGTTGGATGCACTGATGCTGAGAAGGTGAGATTTGGTGCTCACCTACTAGAGGGACCAGCCGCTTCTTGGTGGGATACTTTTCAGATCACCCACCCGATGGACACTGTTACCTGGGCCATGTTTGAGGAAGGTTTCAAGACCAACCATGTTTCTTCAGGAGTTCTAAGCCTGAAGAGGAAGGAGTTTCGCAACTTGCGCCAAACCAACCGCACCGTGGCTGAATATATAGAGGAGTTCAACAATCTGTCGCGTTATGCCCCTGAGGATGTTGACACCGATGCCAAAAGGAGAGAGAGGTTCCTCGATGGCCTCAGTGATGAGCTCTCGGTACAGCTGTTAGTGGTCTATTGTCCCACTTTCCAAGAACTGATGGACAAGGCCAGAATTCTGGAGTGAAAACACAAGCAAGTGGAACGACGCAAGAGGAAGTACAATGATCACAACTCGGGATCACACCATAAGCGTACCAACCATGATGGTAATGGGAATTCTGGACATCACAAGCATGGAGAAAATGGACACAATTCTGAAGGAAACAATGGACATAACCACCACCATCATAAGAAGGATATTAGCCAAGTGATATGCTTCAAGTGCAAACAGAAGGGACACTATGCTGATAACTGCCCGGAGAAGAAGATTGAAGTTGGAGCCAAGTCGGATTCACCTCCGAAGGCAACTGTGAACCATGTGAGCATGGGGAAAGCACTCAATAAGCCATCTCGTGTGACTAGTAAGTTCCCGCTAATTCATACACAACAGTCATGATATTTTAATACTGGTGCATCATGTTCGTTCATATTGAGGCATTCATGGATAAGAGTAGTTACATATGGAGTTATTTAGAGGATCTGTTGAAGAGAACCCACTGGAAAGGATTGATAGCTAGCACAAGATTCCGCAATTGAGTGTTAGATGTTGGAGATGCCAAGTTCATTTTTCTTAAGGGGGTTAGCCTCGACAATAACACTCATAACCTTGCTAGCCATTCCGAATCTCGGGACGAGATTCATCTTAAGGGGGTTAGTCTGTCACATCCCAAGATTTTGGAAAATAGGACTAGAAAAAAATTGCATTTGCATGCCATTCATGATCATTGCCTTGCATGTTTGCATCAAGAAAAAAAATCCCGAAATAGAAATAAAGGAATAAAACCCTAAATACTATGTGCCACTTTGTTCCTAAAGGGAATTATATTGGATTTATAAAAACTCACTGTTACTAAGGCCGCAATTATTGCTAAATTATAGAATAAAAAGATCCAACGAATATTATAAAAATTTAGAAACAAAATTGAGCTCATCTGGACCTATTACGAAAAAGTTATGAAATAATTACAAAGAAATAAAGATATAAATGAAATGAAATATACAAGGATTTTTAAATACACTACTTACAAACTAGTGAAAATATTACAAAAAGGACGCTAAGTTGATCCTATGGATTTTAGAAAAATTTGGAAACAAAAATCAATTAATTGGATTATGTAATAAAAAGTTATAAAATAAATAAGAAAAGCAAAAAGAATAAAAAAAACCAACTAAACTAACCTACCCTCACCGGCCGAGCCACCCCGGCCCAGCCCACCTGCCCCACCCTCCTACCTACCGCGAGCGCGCAGCAGCGCGCAAGCAGCCTAAGGCCGGCCCAGCAGCAGCCCGCGCAGCCCGCTCGCCTCCCCGCTCCCGCTGACGCCAGGGCCCCACCAACGCGTCTTCCACCTCGCGTCGGTGGCCAGGACGAACACGGGAACGACCCGATCCAAATCCCTCCCCCGAATTCGCTATTTCCGTTTGATTTTTGACCGTTCCGCACGCAATCCCTCCATATAAACCTCCCTCCGTCTTCTTGTTCTGTTTTTTGCCCTTTTTGCGAATCCTAGAACCTCAACCGGAGCCTCCCGATCTCGCCGCCGCCGAGCTCTATTACCGACCCAGGAGCAGCCGACCGCGCCCAATTCCTCGCCGGAGCCGCCGCTGACCGACGCCGCTCCAGCCCGCCGCCACCGTCGCCCGCGGACGCGGGAGTCCGCGCTGTCGCCCCCACAAGCTCCGCCGCCTCGCCCCGCACGCCGTACGCCGATCGCCCGCCGCCGTCCCTCGCCGGGGAAGCCACCCCGCTGACCGATGCCGCCGGCCACCCCATTCGCCCATCAGTCGCGGCCAGGTGAGCGCCACCCCCCTGCCGTCTGATCTGGATCCAACGGTCCAGATGGACCGTTGCATATTCAGCCCAGGGCGTTAACTGGTCAGCGCCACGTAGGCGTAGTCAAATGGTCAGAATTGACTGTTTACTTTAATTCAATTTATTTTGGCAGAATATAGATGGATCTTGTAAATTCAATATAAAATAATCTAGTGGGCCAAAAAATTCAAATAAAATATGTGTAGAATCAGTGTCTCACGTAGAATATTGCTGTACAGTTGTTTTATACTTTTACAGCAAGGGTTTGTCTTGGTTAATTAAATGAGTTAATGCTCTTTTTAGAGTATTAAATTCATAGGAAAAGTTCTGTAACTCCAAAAATTGCAAATAAGATGTCCCTGGAATCAATAGAACAAGGGAAATCTTATAGTGAATTAAAAAGTTAGGCTTACAGTATTGGAATTTTCAGAATCTATTTAAAGGCTTACTGTAGTATTTTAATTACTCAGGGAATTATATAAATTCTTTTTGAGTAATTCCAACTGGTGCTGACTCTATTTTAGGGTGCCTATACAGTGGATATTTTCCAAGATTTTACAAACAGTTTATTAGCAGTGGCTAATTATTTAGTTTCTAGCCCTATTATTTGGGTATTTAAATTGCATGTCTTGTTTTCTATGCACTCAAAATATTTTCCATGCATGCATACAGTAGGTATACTGAATATGAATTTATGATGCTACTGTAGCAATGTCAACTTGTCATGCATGCATCTAGCACCGTCATTGTTTGTATATGAATGTGTATGTTTGTTTATGTGATTGCAATTGTATCGTGTAGATTGTGACGAGTGCAACGCTTACTCGTGTGTGGATTGTTCATCCGACCGCTACAGCCAAGGCAAGTAGATGCTACCTTGTTCATGATGTTGTCCTACTATTTTCAATGCATTGTTGTGTATTTTATAGATGCATGTGTAGGATAATACTATCGCTATGCTATGTCCTATTATGTGGTAGGGCTTTCCTATAGATGAACCACCGTTGGTAGATGTGCTTAGCCATGCTATGATGAACGAGGGCTGGGTTACATCACTGAAAGTTGTTTCCAAATATGTTGGTTTGCGAAAACTAAAAACAACTTAATCAATGAATCTCCTGGGTGTGATGGGATTGATAATTTTTGGTGGTATCATTGCGGAAAGGCACACAGGTATCAGGAGAGAATGATTGGCTTCTTTATTCTGTAGCTTACGTGTACAACCATGTGCCAATAATGAAATGGGTGGTTGGTTGAACTCAGTAGGTTGTGGTAACTCGAACCCACGTATCCAGAGATGTAGAATTTTGGTAGGTTGGAACGGTGCGTGTCGGGTTTGGGGAGCTACTTCCCGAACGGTCTCTTCTTGGACTTTTCCCTATCATCACCCAATATGCGAGTGGTGGTACGAGCTGGGCTGGCCAAGTCACATGGGTAAAGTGTACTAACCCCTGTAGGGTGTATAATCTAATCGATTAGCCGTATCCCCGGTTATGGACATCTTAGTTGCTTGATATTGATTCCATGACATGTTTTTCGCTTATTCCAGTTTCATAATTGCTTTAATGTTGATGGGTTAACTTAATTGGGATCTTTTCAAAGAAAATCAAAAACTATTTATGAAAGTAGGACAAAGATATTTGCAAATGCAAGCTAGCCACAGCTCCACTTGCCAGATATGCATGTAGATGTTAGTTCTATTGTCTCCTTTAAATAGCTCTACTTGCCATACATTCCATGTATTGACCCTTCGGGGCTGCTACGTTTCATGTTGCAGGATATTCCGATTCTTAGTAATCGATTTAGGCCACGGTACTCCACTCGGCACTTGTTCACTTGTGGGCAATTTGAATAATGGAGGATTTACTATATTTATGTTGCTACTTTAATAATTTGAGCTAGCCTTGAGCTAAGCTTTTATTGTAATAATGATACTCTGGATCTTCGTTATTTGTGATACAGGGATATTTTGCTATGTTATTCATCTTATTCTATTGTGGGCCAATGAACCGATCCAGGGATTGGCATGTCACATAGAAGCTACGGTCTTTTCAGAACCGTAGTGTTACATCTTCCTTAATCATCTATCACTAATATTTCTTCATTAGATGTATACATCCAACTATATTACTCCAAATATTACTATCCTTTACGATGAATAACATTACTTCCATAACTCTATGCTATACTAGCTTTAATTGAATCATACTTTCTTATATTTACTCTAATAACTCATACTCCAACCTCACATTATATTAATGTGACCTGTAATGACTACTCTGGGATAACTGATCTATACTAGGGTTTTAATCATGTTCTACACACCAATATCACTTATACTTGATATAAGTATCCAATCTTGGTGAGCAAGTATGATCATTATAATCCTTTAATCATTTATAGCTTAGGTTTCCAATTGTCTATCCAAGGTTTCATCAATACCACTTTTCAATTGTATTGAAATTATCTTCTTAGTATCTCATATTGGATTAAGGGTTATTCATGGACTATGCCCTCTTTAAAAGATTTAAGTCGATTCTATGATAAGATCAAGAAGTAGTATATCAAGTATTGATAGTTAAAGAATTTGTGAATCAATGGTTGATTACTCAATCATTGATGAACAATAGATATTGGAATATAACTCAATGGAGATGATAAAGATTGATATGGAAAGAAAGATATATGGTGAAATATCTAAGCTTAGTTTCTTTCCTACTCAATCTTACTTAAGAAGTAGGGTCAGGTATTACCATGATACTCATGGTATAAGCATATGAGATTAATATATAGTTGTTACATTCTTATTATTTGTTTTATATCCTTAACTTGGTACTCATGAGTGATTATAATTAATACTATGATATGATCACCTTAGGGATCAAATATAAATCATAATGTATTAGGGTTTAACTTTTATTACATTTGATCTACCCTTAGATCAAAGTAGATCAAATCTACCTTACCCAAAATAAGGTTTAGCAAAGGTCATATTGAAACTTATCGCAGTCAACTTGATGATCTACTTCAATTCCATCAAGTTAAGAGAAGCTTCAATCACTTTGACAAGTTTTGTTCAAAAGCGCGAAAATTATTCGGATTTTATATGCATGAATGCAATGCACACATCTGGGTTCAGCTTATTTCTAAGCTCTAATGCTGGGATGTTATAGTCACTGTTCAAAAAGTAGGCCGAATCAGCGATTAATAGGCTGATTACTCACTACTAGGGACCTAACCGTGTCGATTACCACTAATCCTTGTTTTAATCGTTTAGCCCGATTAATAGGTCTAACACTCTGATTACTCCTGATTAACCACTACACTTGGTCAAAAAATTTGCAAAATTATCAACACATATCGCCGATCCATCCTCTAGCCCGACCAAATGAAGTAGGTTTTGCGAAGCTCCCGATCGATCCCTGCCTCCGGGAGCTTGATTTCTGCCATCACCAACCAGTTCCTTGTCATTGTTGACCAGTTCCTCGTAGTTGCCGACCAGACCTTAGATACAAGAGCTCTAGCGCCTTAAGGATCTTATCCGGGAGCTTAAGGCTGCCTTTAATAGGGTAGATGGTTGAGGTGCAAGAGGATTCATACGTGTTTTAGGTGCCAATTTTCTTAGGTCACATCGATTAATAGACGACCGATTAAATCAGTTAATCGTCCAAGTTCCGATTAGTCGCTACTCCCAAGCCAACCGAGCAGTTAACAATTACCGATTTCCTTACCATTGGTTACAGTATTCCAAACTTAAGTCGTAATCCTTGATAAGTTCTAGCCATCTTCTTTGTCTTATGTTGAGTTCCTTCTGTGTGAAAATGCATTTCAGACTCTTGTGATCGGTGAACATTTCACAACGCTTGCCCATAAGATAATGTCTCCATGTCTTTAATGCATGGACAACAGAGGCCAACTCTAAGTCACGCATAGGATAGTTTAATTCATAATTCTTGAGTTGTCTCGAGGCATATGCTACTACTTTACCTTCTTGCATTAGCACACCACTGAGTCCTTGGTGAGATGCATCACAATAAACTTGAAAATCTTTCTCTATATATGGCAAGCATAACACTGGTGCTGACACTAATCTTTTCTTCAACTCTTGAAAACTAGTTTCACTTGCTTCAGTCCAGTCAAACTTCTTCTCTTTCTTTAGTAAATCAGTTATTGGCTTTGCTAATTTCAAGAAGTTATCAATGAACCTTCTATAGTATCCTACCAAGCCCAGGAAACTACAGACCTCTTTAACTGTTTTGGGAGGTTCCCATTCTGTTACAACTGATACCTTTTCCCGATCGATGGCTATACATTCCTAGACACAACATGTCCAAGAAATCCAACTTCATTTAGCCAAAATTCACATTTACTGAACTTGGCATACAACTTGTGTTCTGTGAGTTTCTCAAGAATCAAATGCAAATGTTCTTCATGCTCCTCATTGCTCTTGGAATAAATAAATACATCATAGATGAATACCACAAAAAACTTGTCAAGAAACTCCATGAACACCTTGTTCATCATGTTCATGAAATAAGCTGGTGCATTAGTTAGTCCAAACGGCATCACTGTATATTCATACAATCCATATCTAGTGGTGAAAGGAGTCTTTGGTATATCTTGTTCTCTAATATTTAGTTGAAAGTAACCTGATCGAAGATCAATCTTTGAGAACACACGAGCTCCTTCTAGATAATCAAAGAGATCATTAATTATAGGTAGGGGATATTTGTTCTTTATGGTCATTTTGTTAAGTAATCGATAATATATGCATAGCCTCTGACTTCTGTCTTTCTTCTCAACAAACAAAACTGGTGCACCCCAAGACGAAGAACTTGGTTGAATAAATCCCTTCTTCAATTGTTCTCCAAGCTGTTTCTTGAGCTCTTTTAACTCATCCATTGACATTTTGTAAGGTCTCTTTGTATGGGTCCAGTTCCTCACAGTAAGTCTATTAGAAATTCCACATCCTTATCTGGTGGCATGCCAGGTAATTCTTCTAGAAACACATCAGGGTACTCTTTCACTACTGGTACACTGTCTAGGCTAACCCCCTTAATATAATTTAACTTACTTCCCTTGGGTTCAAAATTAGACTTGAACCTAATCCGTTTCTTTTCTAGGGTTGTGAGTGTAACCATTCGTCTGGCATAGTCTATCACTCCCTCATAACGAGTCATCCAGTCCATGCCTAATATTACATCCAATCCTTGGGATTCTAGGATTATTATACTAACTGTAAACTTGTTCTTTCCAAACTCTAGGACTATTTGACGACATCCACAATTTACTACCATCTCTCCACTTGGGGAGCTTACTTTAATAGGACATCCAATTGTTTCAGTTGGGAGTTTATTTTTGTGTACAAGTTCTCTTGAAATGAATGAATGCGATGTGCTGGTATAAAAAAGGATAAGTGCTGGAAAGGAAATAATCTTGAACTTACCAACCACAGCATAAGACTCTTCTTGGATTTCCTCCACATTGATGTGATTCACATGACCTTTTTGAAAAGGATTTGTCTTGTTAGCCCCATCAATCTTCTTTTCTGGGCATTCATTATCATAGTGCCCTATTTTCTTGCACTTGAAACATTCAACCTGACTGATGTTTCTCTTGGTTGGCTGATTCCCATTTCCATGTCCATTATGGTGACTCTTGTGTCCACTTTTGTTGTTTTGGTAACCCCCATTGTTGTGTCCATGATGATTATTGCCATCGTGGTGGAAGTTATTGTTGTGGTTGTTGTTATGATTCCCATGCTTGTGGGATCCAGAACTTCCACTACCTTCACCATAAGAACGCTTGTGAGATGATCCTGACCCATGCTTATCAAAATGGTGTTTCCTCTTCCTATTCTCAACTTGCTTCATCTTGCTTTCTAAGATGGTAGCTTTGTCACACAGAGATTGATAGGTTGGAACATAAGAAACTGACATTTGCATGGACATTTCATCATTCAACCATTCAAGGAACTTATCTTTCCTCTTTGCGTCAGTGTCAACATCATCCGGTGCATAGCGTGAAAGATTGTTGAACTCTTTAATATACTCGTAAATACTGCGATAGCGTTGTTTAAGGTTGTGAAATTCCTTTTTCTTCAACCCCATTACTCCAAAAGAGATGTGAGTAGTGTGGAATCCATCCTCAAACATTGCCCAAGTCACTTGTTCAATAGGGTGAGTGACTTGAAAGTTATCCCACCAAGTAGCTGCTGGTCCTTCCAGTAAGTGTGCTGCAAATCTAACTTTCTCTGCATCATTGCAACCAACTGTTGCCAACTCCTTGTTCACAGAACATAGCCAATCATTTGCTACCATGGGATCAGTTGTACCAGAAAACTTAGCAGGTCTAAACCTTAGAAATCTTGTGAGCATATCAAGAGCTGGTGGGTTGTTGTGGTTGTTGTTATTGTTATTATTATTATTATTATTATTGTTGTTGTTGTTGTTGTTGTTGTTTTGATTCTAGTTCTGTTTTTCCATAAACTGAGTCATCATCTGCATCAACTGTGTATGTGCAGTCATCAACTATTGCATCTCATTGCCATTGTTGTTATTGTTGGGATTGGCACGACGAGGAGGAATCTGTGGTTTCAATAAGGATAAGTAAAGATAAATAACCCATAGATCCTAATATGCACAATACAACATATAACAACAATCAACAATCAAGAAAGCACAAGATAAACTTTAGGGTTCCAAACATCACGATCAACAAGTTTGCAAAGATAAATAACATACTAGCATAGTCATCCACAAGTTGGCATGATCAATGCGACTCGATAATAAAACAATAAGATAGATAGACATCACTACTCCTCCATGTCAACTTCCTCCTCCATTAGCGCAAGTCCTGTTGCGGCGAATCCTTCCTTGTATTCCTCCAAGCTTGTAGACAAATCATCGACCTTCGCCCGTAACTCTGTCTTCTATGAGCTTAACCTCTCTATCACCTCGTGATCCGCATCTAGCTCAAGGTCCTCAAGATCCAACTTAGTCTCCATATCCTTAATCTTCTTGTTCCTCTTCTCTTGGATCTTGAATATCTTCTCTTGCCCTTCAAACTTCTTCTCCATTTCCTTGATTCGCTTCTCTTGCTCCTCGAAGGCCTTGTCCTTCTACTTAAGTTAGACACATAGCTCATCGTTGCTAAGCATCACATTAGTCCTATCAGTATCAAGGTTCCTAATTAGGCTGTCTAAGTCATGGAGGTAGTGTCGCATAGGCTTGATGCTCTCCTTAGCGGCCTCGTCCAACACAATAGGCTCTCCGTCCTCGTCGCATCTCCCAAAGAAATGGAAGTAGTGGTTCTTGATCTCGGTAGAGTGACGTCCACATAGGCGTCCTATCATCTCCTGAATGGCGAGATCGAGGCCCCTCTCTAAGTCATCGTGGAGTATCTTCAAGGCGATTTCCTTAGTTGGAGGCTCTGTCTGGCGTCCTGGCTGAGTAACCCTGAATCCCCACAAGTCCTTCCTTTGAAACTTCCTGAGCTCAAGTCCCTTGATGGTAGGGATTGGAAGAGCGAGCACATTAACGAGATCCAAAATGCGAGTCCCGAAGCGAGTTCCCTTGAATTCCTCGGCAGTGTTGTAGACGAAGTTCAACATCTTTTGCATAGGATGGAGAAAAAAAATAGAGATAACACAAGTCTAGAACAAAACATAAAGTAGCAATAGATGAAAAAAGTTAAAACAGAAGCCAATAACATCCAACAAAACATTAATCCACACAAGTAACGACATACATTATTCAACTAAAGAACCAAGGTTCAAAAACAAATTACAATTTTTTTGCCATACCACATAGGTCGGTATGATAAAATTACTAACGTGAGAAAACACTAAGTGTGATGGTCCAACTATAGGATAAGTCGCGTCCGTCACTCACTAGTCAAGATAGCTATATGGGCATCCTTAGTGGCAATCTGTTTGTCTTGATCACAAGACTCACACGCCAAATCTATAATATCGCTCCTTATCTATTTTATGGTGGTCTCGAAGTCTTGGGTATGTTGTCAATCCTCTCTAAGATCCTTCTTAGTGTTGAGCATTCTACACTTAAGTCTTTCTCCAAGCTCTTCAATGGCATTCCATGCTGCATTCCTTGCAGAGTCAAAGAATGAATATGCATTTCAGAGTTGGTGATCATGCAAAACCCCGTTTCATTGTGGTCATCCTCCTTATTTTTATATAAGTGGAGTTGCACCATCCAATACTCTTATCCTTCATCAATCACCGGAAATCCCTTGTACACGTCTTCACCGTTTATCCCCAAGCTGTTCATGAGGTTCTTGAGTGCCTTGAGAAATTCCGTCTCACATTCTAGTGTCATCGTCAATAGTGGTCCCTTCCTGACGGATTCATCGATGGTGGCCATCTACAAATAGAGATGAGAAAGAAGATGAGGAGAGGTTTTACGAGATGAAAAGAGACAAAGTGTAAAATTCATAGTGGTGTTGTATTTTCCAAGTGGCTTTATTAATATAATCCATCTTATGATCACAAACCTACATGCAACACATTGCTCTGATACCATCTATAAGATCTCACCCAATAAGGTAGAGATCCTTGTGATTGTAGTGCTAGTCCCTGGATTGATTTGCTAGAACCCACAATTTAAGATAAAGTACACAGAAACAAAGGTCTTATTACATCGTAAATCCAGGAGTACAATAGTTCTTACAACTCACTTAGCCCAAGGCTAATTTATTTAGAGTTCTCATACATAGCATAATAATAGAGTCTTCATCTTCATGCGCCACAAGCAAACATGTCGATTGTAGACCCGTAACCCTACTCACCATCAGAGTAACCTGCAATATGATAAGTTACAGCCACAAAGGGTCAATATAGTTGGAATTGTATTGGCAAGTGATACCATAGTTGTGTAGTAGAACTTAACAACTACATGAATATGGCTAAGTGCGGATCTGGCTGGCTTTGCAAAAAGCAAGTTTTATCCTACTAGTTTGAAAATACTAAGTTTTGCTTTTACAAAACACTAAGGTACCACCAATAGACATTAGTGAACCTCTACCCTTGTTCACCCACAATTTTAACTTAGAGAAATTGGTATGAGGAGATTCTTGAATTGTTTCAATGTCTTGACGCTTAGAAATTGTCCATAATCGGGGACACGGCTAAGTACTTAGGTTTACTCTCTCGAGAGGTGGTGCACTTTCCCCACAAGACTCGACATGCATCGATACGAGACATTTCAGAAGCAATCCCTCATACCACCACAAACTCGGTCCTTCCTATCAATTCTACCACCATCTGTCCGTTTGGCTGAGTTCTCACAACTTAGTTGGTCAAGGCAGATCACGTATGCCATGTGGTTGCACTGGAAGCTTTGCGACACAAACATCTCAAATATCTTTGTTCCTGGGTGGCCATCCACAAGTGTGATACACCAGGGTAAACCATAGAAATGGGCCCTGAGTAACCACTCAACATAATCCATACAAGTCCCAAACCACCTAGGTGTTTCATTAACATTGGTTATTTTCTTAGTCAAAAATATATAAGTATATATATTTACATACCACCATAATATGAATTTCCACCCACGAATTCTAGTAGAAAGACTAAGCATTCTAGCATACGATGTCTCCTAACTTAGTAAAATTCTACCAAGATATAATCTATAGGATTTCTATAGCATAGCAATATAATTAAAAATATCATGCAAGTCCTACTAAAATAACGATAATGCAATAGATAAAATAATAGGACATATGATGAAATATCACTTGCCTTGGTAGCTAGGAGAGTAGGTACAATCCTAACCGCAACAAACTTCACAATCCACATAATCTACACATCATAATCAAACAACAAAATATACAAATCAATATATGGCACTCAAAATAAATTTGGATGCATGAAATTATGCAATGATATGAAAGCCACATTTTTAAAACAAAGTTTACAGTACAGAAGATAAAGTACACTTTCTAAAGGCTAAAGATCACAAGTTCCACCTAAAAATAATTTATACAGTAATTTTTATAGTAAAAATAGCCCTAAAATGTCTCTTCTTAAAACTCAAATTTTACAGAATCTACTGAACAAAATAAGTCCACAGTAATAAATCTCACATTTTTTGAATCCATGGACACCAAATTTGCATTTTTCTGAATTGTGGATAAAAAGTTATGAATTTTCTAATTTTAAACATCTAATAAACAAAATCTGGATTTTAAACAGAAAACCCAGCCACGTGGTGCAACCCTACCCGCCATTGGATCTAAGTGAAATCGTACGGCCCAGATCAGCCGGTACCTCTTTGCCATATCTTCTAATCCTAGCCCTAGGATCTAGATCTACTGGTCGTGAGCTCTTGGCCAAGACCTGGCAGCCCTGATGGCGGTGTGCGGTGGCGCGTCGGGTGATGGCACTCTGGTGGTGCTAGGGGTAAGGGGCGGGGCTCTGGGTATTACCGAGGTCGTGAGGTCGAGGCGGTTGTAGTGGAGGTCGCGGTCGATGAAGAGGCACATGGGCTCGCCTCCGATTCCTCGCCGAAGTCGTGCTCGTCGTTGGTGGGTTGCAGACGGAGACGGAGTCTAGCCTATAGGGCACAAACAAGCAAACGTAGGGCGTCAGTGAGTGCGCCCGAGGACAGCGGACACAACAGTGCGAGGCAGAGGGCGAGGGGCGGCCAAACCTCACCGGAATTCGTCGCCGAAGTGCGTCAGGACAGCGGCGGTTCGAGCTGTAATTCACATAGCCTGGAGGCTCTCTGGTGGTGTGGTTTGATGGGAAATGGAGAGGGGCGAGTGGGGTTTAAGTAGAGGGGGTCGGGGGAAGCAATCACGACACGAATCAATCGAATTTACGCGAATTCAATCGCGAGGTAACGACAGAGAGGGGAGCGGGTTTGCGTGCATTGATTGAGGACGACGATGGTGACGTGTCGATGGGGCCAGCTCGTCAGCGAGCGGGTGCGGGAAGGATGCGGTGAGAAAAGAAGTCCAGGGGGAGAGGGGTGCTGGGTGGGCTGAGATGGGCTGGGGGTGCTAAGCCGAATCGGTTGGCAGGTAAGGTTTTTTCCTCTAGTCTTTTTCTTTTCTGTTTTTTATTTCTAAAAAGGATTTGAACTAGCAAAGAAACTCCAAATCAATTCAAACCTTCACCAAATTTTTGAGAGGTGAACCTAGTGTTCAAAAATGTTTTAAAACAACAAACCACTAACAAAAACATTTTGGATAAAAATAAATATAAAACATAAGCTCCGCACCTTGCATATAAAGGAGGGGTTTTTAATAGGGTTTTACTAGGTGTAAATTTTTGAAAAATTTTGTGCAATGCACACATGCCATGATGATATGAATGCAATGATGAAGTTTTGGTTTAATGAAAATTTGGGATGTTACAGGAACTCCCTATTCTTTCAAAAGACGAAGGAAGCTAGAAGGGGAAGTGGAGACGGGCCACAGGGGGCCCACACCACCCCTGGCACGGGCCCCTGCGCCGCGCCACAAGGTGGTGTGGCCACCCTGACCCACCTATGGAATCTCCCTTTCGCCTATATCATCCCCCCGAAACCCTAAGACTCGGGGAGCGACCACAGAAAGATTTCGCTGCCTCTGCAGGGCGAAAACTATGGAGAGAGAAAGAGCTCTCCGGCAGGCAGATTTCTACCAAGGAAATTCCTTCCCGGAGAGGGGAGATCGTCGCCATCAACACCATCATCAAGCTAGACTTCATCAGGATCATCATCATCTTCACCATCATCTCCATCAGCACCATCACCACCACTCCATCCCGCTGTAACAATTGGATTGAATCTTGCATAGTTCTTAGGGGGAACTTTCCTGGTGTTGATTACTTTTTTAGTTTATGCTTTTGAGTGGAACCATTGAATTATTGTTCTTGTTCAAATTGTTACTTATCATTATATCATCTCTGATCTTGATCCATATGATGTCTCATGAGTAGTTCGTTTAGTTCTTGAGGACATGGGAGAAGTCATGTTGTTAGTAGTGGAATTGTGTTGAAGTAATATTAAATGGTTTGATATTTAAGTTGTGGTGTTATTCTTCTAGTGGTGTCCTGTGAATGTCGACTACATGATACTTCACCATTTATTGTCCTAGGGTAATGCATTGTGTATTTGGCTACTAATTATGGGGTTGCCGGAGTGACAGAAACCTAAACCCCCGTTTGGAAACCTTTCCACAAGGGAGTGTAGGATCTCAGAGTTTAATGTTGTGGTTAGTTTTTATCTTAATTACTTTATTGTAGTTTCGGATTCTTGTAAGGGGTTTAATCACAAGTATGTATTAGTCTGAGTAAGGTCGGTACATTAGCATAGGTTCACCCACACAACACTTATCCAACCAAAGAAGATTAATCAACTATATGAAGCGAAATCACTTGGCAGTATTCCCATGTGTCCTCGAGAATGTTTGGTACACATAAGTAGTACAACTGGCTTATCCTTGCTGAAGAAAGGATTGGGCCACTTGCTGCAATTACTATTTGTCTTTATTTACTTGCACTCTATTTGTTTGCATTATCAAAAACCCCTAAAAATCTATTTTCTAAGTATTTACAGAGAATTCTTGATCCAAACCACTGGTCAACACCTTCTGCTCCTCGTTGGGATCGACACTCCTATTTATCGAAAGTACAACGATACACCCCCTATACTTGTGGGTCATCAGTAATATACACATCAATAACATGTATATCGGATATACCTTTCTTTTTGATGTTGTTGTAGTTTAGATCCGCCAAGTATTTGGGGCAATTCTGCTTCCAATGACCTTCTCCCTTGCAGTAAAAGCACTTAGTATCAGGCTTAGGCCTAGTCTTGGTCTTCTTCGTCGGCGCAGTAGCTTTATTACCGCCCTTCTTGAAGTTTCCCTTTTCTTATACTTGCCTTGCTTCTTGAAATTGGTGGTCTTATTGACCATCAACACTTGGTGCTCTTTCTTGATCTCCACTTCCACAGACTTCAACATAGAGAAGAGTTCTGGTAACGTCTTATCCATGCGTTGCATGTTGTAGTTCATCACAAAGTTCTTGTAACATTGTGGTAATGATTGGAGGACACAGTGAATCCCTAAAGCATTATGATTTATTATTCCCAAGCTCTGGAGCTTATTGGCATGCCCAGACATCTTAAGCACATGCTCACTAACAGAGATGCCCTCCTCCAACTTGCAGTTAAAGAACTTTTCAGAAGCTTCATAACTAAACTATGGATCAAATATCATTTTGAGTTAACAGACAATATCATGTGGGTCAAATTTCTCAAACCTATTTTGAAGCTCAGATTCCAAACCATAAAAGATATCACACTAAACTATGGATTACTGATTCTTTCGAGCATGGAAAACATTTTTCTCATCATTGGTAGCATCTTCTGCAGGTGGGTCACCCAGCGGTGCATCCAGCACATAGGTTAACTGACCAACATTGAGGACAATCCTCAAATTGCGGAACCAATCCACGAAGTTGCTTCCATTGTTTTACAACTTTTCTTTCTCTAGGAACGCATTAAAATTGTTGGTAGGGGCCGCCATTGATATACAATGTATTTGCAATAGTTTAGACTAAGTTTATGACAAATTGAGTTCTAATTAATATTTAAATTAATCTAGGTGAACTCCTACTAAAAACAATATCCCTCACATTGTTTTAGTGATCACACGAACCAAATCCACTAAATCAAGTCAAATCATCATGAGACATAATGAGTTTCAATGGCGAACAATCAACATGTTCATCATATTTACTATATGACTCATGCTTTACCTTTCGGTGATCCGTGTTCCAAGACCATGTCTGTACATGCTAGGCTCGTCAAGATTGAACCTTAGTTTCCGCATGAGCAAATCTGGCTTGCTCCCGTTGTATACACTCACAGAATCTAACACACCCGATCATCACGTGGTGCTTTGAAACAACGAGTCTTGTCAATGGTGCCTACTAAGGACGAACACTTTATAACTTGATATTTTGTGAGAGGGATCATCTTATAATGCTAACGTCGTGATCTAAGCAATACAAGATGCATAAAAGGATTAAAATCACATGCAATTCAAAACATGTGATATGATATGGCCTTTATTCTTATGCTTCTGATCTCCATCTTCAAGCATGAACATGATCTCCATCATCACCGGCGTGGCATCAAAATCAATGGCACCGCTCCATGGTTGTCATCCACCCGCATCAACTATTACAACTACTTTGAATAATAGACACGCGGGTCTTAACGAAATTAAAAGACAACCATAAGGCTCCTGCCGGTTGCCGACTTACAATAAGGATCATTGCATACATCATATATAATCATAATCATGGCCATATCACATCATAGCACACCCCTGCAAAACAAAGTTAGATGCCTCTAATTTTCTTTGCATATTTTATGTGGTTTGGGGATTTCTATAAGTACCGTTCTAACTTACGAACAAGAACCACAACGTTGATGCATGAACTATCAAGTTGATAAACAAGAAAATACATGCATGAGTAGGGTTTTCCCTCGGGGGGCCTGAACCTGGGTAAACCTCGTGTCCCCGTGTTGCGCATTTGTTAGCTATTCCGTGATTTCCAGTGTCCCCTCCTTCTCCAAAACCCAAGTCCATAACAATGGGCACTAAAAAGTTGAACCCTCATCATCTATGAACCCAACAGATACATGGTTGACGTGTACAAAGAGTGAAGAGTGATTTCAAGTTGGTCAACACATGAATCATAAAGAATGTATCACATGGTGTAGGGGTTCGTAGCATGCAAAACAAAAAAATTCTACCGCATGAACACACACAATCCAAGATCTATCTACTAGATTGTAGCAACAAGTCGATAGAGTACTCACCCTCGAAGATTCCAAAGCGGCTAACGAGAGCAGATTCTTGTGGGTGATGTAGTCGTTCACTTGCCGATCTCAAGATCACGTAGACGATCCTTCTGGTGCTGCATTCTGGTAGCCCTCCCGCAGTCGGTCACACGTTCGGTACTCGATGAAGACCTTCCTCTACCTTGTTCCAGCAGGTAGCGGAGGTTGTAGCTCTCTCCTCGCGATTCCGACAGCACGACGGTGTGGTTTCGGAGTTTAGAGGGGAGATCTCGTAGGGCTTCACCTTAAGCCGGAGCGGATAGGTGGAGTAGAGGGGTTCCTCGGCTACTAGGGTTTAGAGGATGAGGGAAGGAGGTGGGCCAGCGGCGGTGGCGCAAGGCGGTGCCATGGGTGGCGGAGGCGCTTGGGGCTAGGGTTTGCTTGTTGTGGTGTTGAGGCAGCCTCCTCCCCTCTATTTATGAGAGGGAGGGGAAGCTAGGGGAGAGGTGATACGTTGGAAATGTATCTATAATTTTTGATGCTCCATGCTTGTTTTGTTTCTACTTTGATTTACTTGTCCACACTTTGAGGTGCTTTTTACATGTTTTCTGGTACTAACCTATTAACAAGTTACAATAGTGCCAGATGCCTATTTTCTGTTGTTTTTGGTTTCAGAAAAGTTAGTAAAGAAAAATTCTCGGAATTGGACGGGACAAACGTCAAAGTCAATTACTTTCCATGGGGAACAAGAAGTCCATAGGAGAGCCGGAGGGGCCAGCCAGGGGGCCCAGACCCACCCCAGGCGTGGGCCTAGCCCCGCGCCTGGCTAGGGTTTGCAGCCCCTGGCCGCCTCCTCGGTCTCCCCCTTTGGCTATAAGAGGCCCCCGATGCAGAAACCCTGAGCACCCAATCCTGAAGAAATCCACGAAAACCTCTGTAGCGCCACCGCCACCGAAAGGAAGATTCGGCGGTCAGAAAGTCTCTGTTCCGGCACCCTGCCGGGACAGGGAAGTGCCCCCGGAGCCATCTCCATCGATCTCCATTGATCTCCATCGCCATCTTCATCACCGTTGCTGATTCCCATGATGAGGAGGGAGTAGTTCTTCCTCGAGGCTAAGGGCTCTACCAGTAGCTATGTGTTTATCTCTCTCTCTCTCTCTCTCTCTCTCTCTCTCTCTCTATGCATGATCTTGTTTTGGTCATGAGCTTTGTAATCTAGTAGATCTACCTTGCTACTCAAGTGCTTGAGTAGATCTCTGCTCTCCCCATGTGTGTGAAAGTGACAGCGTGCATGACATGGTGGCACTTAGGTTTGAGTCTACATAAATACTCTTTGTGCTTTAATAGATCTGTGCTTTTCCCCACGTGTCTGAAAGTGACAGCATGCATACCATGTGTGGCACTTTGGCTAGATTGAATATTTGTTATGACTTATATTTGGAGTTGGATGTCTCTATGAAATTGTTGTGCTTGTTGGAACCATCTAGCGCTCAAGGTGACAGTGTGGGGTTATCTAGATTGGGGAAGGCGGACTTTGAGGAGTGCTACCGATGATTAGAGTGTCCAACGGGAGAGTAGTATCATCAAGAGAGGATATTTATATGAGAGAGTGTTCACTAGTGAAAGTATGATCCCTAGGCCTTGTTTCTAAGAATTGAAACACCGTTTTCTACTAGATCTGTTGCATGTTTGCTTTCTTTAGTCCTCCACGCCATCAGCTATTTTCTAGCACCGTTACCACTTGTATTTCACTATCTCTTCGTCGAACTAGTGCACATATACACCTGACAAGTGTATTGGGTGTGTTGGGGACACAAGAGACTTCTTGTATCTTGATTGCATGATTTCTTGAGAGGGAATACCTTTGACCACTTCCTCCCTGAGTTCGATAAACCTTGGGGTGATCCACTTAAGGGAAACTTGCTGCTGTTCTACAAACCTCTGCACTTGGAGGCCCAACAACTGTCTACAAGAATAGAAGTGCGTAGACATCAAGGGGGAGGTCGAATCATACCCCAACTCCCTCTCCTCCTTGGCCGGCGGTGGAGGGAGAGGAGGTTTCCTCTCCTCCCTCCACCAGGAAACATTGTCCCAGTTTGACTTTTCAAACATGCCTTTTGAATTTCAATTTTGGAGTTTGATCTCTCTCTTTTATTTTGCCCAGCCTAGTGACCTAGGACATGATTCAACCATTCCACTTTGTCATGACAAATTCATGTACCCTTCCCCTTCTGGATTGATGAACCTTCTAGACCCTTCTAGATCATTCCGGTGAAAACACGGGAATCATTCCCGAACTCTGGAATTGGACTTTCCTTATATGAATCTTATTCTCCGGACCATTCCGGATCTCCTCGTGATATCCCGGATCCCATCCGAGACTCCGAACAACATTCGGTCTTCTTGCTCACATTCCATATCTACTAAACAACATCGAATCCTTAAGTGTGTCTCCCTACGGTTCATGAATTATGCAGACATGATTGAGACTCTTCTCCGATTAATAACCAATTGAGGAATCTGGAAATCCATATGGCTCCCACATATTTCTATGATTAATTTGTGATCGAATGAACCATGTACATATGATACCAATTTCCCTTTGTCTCATGATATTTTACTTATCCGAGGTCTTATCGTCGATATCTCTATACCTAGTTCAACCTCATTACCGATAAGTGCTCTTTACTCATTCCTGTGATATGTGATCCCTTGTGAGCCAGTCACATGCTTGCAAGCTAATTGTATGACATTCCACCGAGAGGGCCCAGAGTATACCTATCTGTCATATGGATGGACAAATCCCACTCTTGATCCATGTGCCTCGACACGTACTTTCCGAACACTCAATGCCACCTTTATAACAACCTAGTTACGAAGTGGTGTTTGATGTCAACAAAGCATCCATCCGGTGATGGTGATTAGCATGATCACATGGTCGAAGGAATTAGGTTACTATGCATCTGAAAGATTATAGCAAATGAACTATTGAAATGACTTGATCTTTATGCTATGCTTATCTATAGGAGTATGTCCATCACACCATTCTCCTATTGATATGATCTTGTTGTTAATAACATCTCAATGTTCATGATCAGGAAACCATGATCATCTATTAACTAACAAGCTAGTATTATAAAGAGGCTTTACTAGGGACTCTAACAAGTTTACAAATCACACAAGTAGTAGTTTTTCCGGTTAATACAATTATAGCATGAATGTAAACATTTATCATAAACACAGAGATATAATAATAACTAATTTTATTATTGCCTCTAGGGCATATCTCCAACACATGGATCTTGTGGTATGATAAGCTTTGTCAATTATGCATCATGGACTAACCCATTATATATGTTTATTTGGGCTTTCTATATAGGATAGGTATCTTTGAATGGGCATGCTTCAAAAGTGAAGATTTCATATAGCCCATGAGAGGATGGCATCATGTGGTGATCGTCATCAAGGTTGATAAGGCAAGTTCAAGATAAGCATCTCAAGAAGATAATTTGCTTGAAGCTTGCCGTACATATTGGTGATAATGGACATGTGAAGACTTGTCTCAATGAAGCTATCCCATAGTGGTGTATGGGGGAGCAAATTATGAGTCTTCATGAAGCAACAATGATCAAGTGATGCATTTCGGCTTGGATGGTGCTTGAAACATTGTCATCAAGATCACGCGTGATGCGCAAGGAAAAGGTATGGCCTTGCTAGGTTTTTATTTACTGGTCTATAGGTGGTTGTTAGGAGATCGGGTTATAGGATAGATAGCCGTACTATCAAGAGGGGCTTTCAGTTGGGTAACTTGATCGCGTCGTCTTAGGGAGCTGAATACTTTGCATAATTTGCATCTTACTATTTTTTTTCTTCTTGGTATTTCTCCATGTGTTATTCTTGATCTTGTTTCTAGCTCTTCAACAATCCCAAGTTCATCGAAAACAGAATTCGTATGCATCTTATATTGCGTTTACGAGTTTGGAGGTTTTACCGGTTCTTCTTATAGGGAGTCTTCTTACCTTTCTTCATTTGGTTCTATCTTCCTTTGTTATACTATGATGTTTCTCTACAAAATCTTTTATATCTTGTTGTACTCATCAAAACAAGCCCAAGATCATCGAAATCGGAGTCCGAGTGCAAAATTTATTGCATTTTTGGTTAAGTCTATTGCATCCTAGTTGTCGAGCCGGTCCGACCGGTTCCTAGACCTGACGGTCCGATGCCAGCGCCGGTAGATGATGACCCAAAAGTATAGGGGGTGTATCTTAGTACTTCTGATAAATAGGAGTGTCGATCCCAACGAGGAGCAGAAGGTGATGAATAATGGTATGGAGCAGGAAATCCCTGTGAATACTTAGCAAACGGATTTTTAGTGGTTTTATGACAAGGCAACAAAACAAGGAGCAAGTAACATAAGTAACGAACAAATGGAGAAAGTGTCCCAATCCTTTCTTATCAAAGGACAAGCTGGTGGAAATACTTATAAGGACCAATCGTTCTCGAGGACACATGGGAACTCTGTCAAGTGCTTTCACTTAAAATAGCTGTGTACTCTTCTATGATGTTGAAAGTGTTGAGTGGGTGAACCTATGCTAACATACTGCCCTTCCTAGGACTAATACATACTTTGGTTAAACCCCCTGCAAACATTCGTAACTACAGGAAAGTAATTAAGATATAAATCTAACCACAGCCTTAAACTCTGACCTCCTATGCTCCCTTGTGCAAAGGTGTCCTAACGAGGGTTCAGGTTTCTGTCACTTCGGCAACCACGCGATTAGTAGCCAAATACAGAATGCATTCCCCTAGGCCCATAAATGGTGAAGTATCATGTAGTCGACGTTCACATGACACCACTAGAAGAATTTAAAAAAAATTGGCACCACAACTTAAATACTAAACCATTGAATAATAACTCCTCACAGATTCACTACTAACAACATGACTTCTCCCATGTCCTCAAGAACTAAACGAACTACTCACAAGACATCATATGGATCAAGATCAAAGATGATATGATAATGGATAACAATCTAAACATAAATAATAATCCAATGGTTCCACTCACAAGCATCAACTGCAATAGTAATCAACATCGGGAAAGTTTCCCCTAAGAACTAAAGCAATATCCAACACAATTGTTACAGCGGGACAGAGTGGTGGTGATGGTGCTGGTGGAGATGATGGTGTGGATGATGATGATGATCCCGATGAAGCCTAGCTTGATGACAGTGTTGATGGCGACGGTCTCCCCTCTCCAGGAAGGAATTCCCCCGGCAGAAATCTGTCTGCCGCAGAGATATTTCCCTCTTGGTGTTTCCTCCTCCCAGAAGCGGCGGAAATATATCTGTGGTCGCTCCCCGAGCCTTAGGGTTTCAAAGGGAAGATATAAGCGAAGGGGCGGAGTCGGAGGCCGGGCAGGTGGGCCACACCTACCCTAGGTGCGGGGTCAGGTGGGCCCGCGCGTAAGGGGGTGTGGGCCCCTGAGGCCTCAATTCATCCCTCCTTCTGGCTTCCTTCGTCTTCTGGTAAAATAATATATTTCCATATTTTTCTGATCTTCGCGAAATTGCACCGAAATGCCTTCTTTTCCATCAGAATCCAGACTCCAGCAGTCCATCCTCCAGGAATCATCCAACATGCATAAACAGATGAAAAGCCATAAGTAATACCTCATAATAAGACAAATATCAATTAATAGAGGTAAATTATGATATAGAATGGTGATGCAAATTGGGCGTATCAACTCCCCCAAGCTTAGACTTCGCTTGTCCCCAAGCGAATACTGAGCTCAGTAAACATGGCCACATGTTTATGGAGTGAAGTGTCGATAAAAGAATACAAACAAGAAGCATCACACTTACCATTGCACAACTCATAGAATAGAGCAACTCACCATTATATAACTTAGCTTGCAACCAAGTACAACAGTCACAATAGAGATGCATAAATATAAATCATAATTTGAATTGGCAAACTTGTTCTTGGTCAGAGAACACCTGGCAAACATTTTCACAAAAAGCTTTTTTGTAGAAGTTTCAAAACAGGAACACTCTTTGCTCAAAAAGGTTTTTCACAAGTGAAGGCTTTCAAAGTAATACTCAATAGATAAGAGTTTTGTGCAAACAGGGAATACGAAAAACATGATTTAATAAATCACCAAATGAATGCTTGAAACACAACAACTCAAAAGCTTGGTGGATATAGAGAGGACGTAGGTTTACTGACTCAATTGGTAACTAGGAGAAAGGTCCCTTCTTAGAGGGTAGCAGGGATTACAAGTCATAAAGAGCTTCCAAAATATTATGGTACTTACTAGCTTTGAGCCCTCATTGCCCCTATCATAAGCATCTTGAGATGATTAAGGTTAAAGTGAACAAAGATGGAGTATATGCTTGACGAAATATAAGTTGGCAATTCATGTCCCTTGAATACGAGGGCCACTCCTCATGCTACTCAACTTTAGGCCCAGGTAAGTTCTTGTCCTTGTAAGTATTTGCATATCATTGAGAACCGCCAACGGGGTACCCCTTGCACATGGTACAAGAGCTTTCCCATAACCAAAATGACAAGGCAAGCAGACAATGAGCATCTTAGAAATCTTTTTATTTACCATGTGTATAGCTTTTTATTAAGGATTCTTCATAGATGACTCACTATGGTGATGCTGCAAGTTTCCACAATGATTAAGCATGGCTTAGGCTAGCGGCCCAGGCGTTTCTCAAACATAAGATACAAACTCCATGGACTTACAAGTTCCCTATTTATTTCACACCGTTGACATCCATAGACAAAAGAGCACGATATCAACTGTGTACAGAGTACAAGTGCAATGTTGAAAACGTTCCCCATGACAGCACGGTTCTGCTAATTCCAACATATAGATGCAAGCATATACAACTTCGATGTTCACAACGGTTCAAGTCTATTAGGGGCAGAGAATATAAAGTGTGCCATCAAGTTCGTGAGGGCTTTACTAACTAGTTTTCACATAACAAAATAATTTTTAATTCGAAAGGTAGATGAAGCTTGAGAATTTTCTTGGAATAGCAAAAGCTACTAGGTAGATATGGTGGACACAAATGTCAAAAGTTTTGGGTTCAAAGGATTTTGGAAACATGAGAAGTATGCCTTCTCAAAACAGGTTTTTGGCTAGCAAGGCTGGGTAGAAAGCAAGAGAGTTGAAAGAAACAAGCAAACATACAAGTAATAAAGCCAAACATGCAATCTTCCTTGAAGACACAAAAGAATCTTAAATAAAGAATACTAAGCTTATGATCCAACAAGAAAGAAAACAAATGATACCAAATACCTATAGGCCTTTTATTTCTTTCCTTTTCTTTCAAACTAAAGCCACTGACTAGAACTTGGTTTGCCAAAACCAATTTAGATCCACTTTATGATCCCAGAGTGGTGCCAATACTAATCAACAAGATCCATCATATAATAGAGATTGCAAACTAAAATAAGAAGTGCAAAAATAAAAGATGAGACTTCTCATTAATATTCCAATAAAGGCACTCACACCAAGGGATACATAGATAATCAACTAAAAGACATATACTTCCACATGCAAACCAAACTATAAGATAACCTCTCTACCACAGATATGAATCCACTAAAAAGGTAAAAGATAAAAGATAATGGTGGTGATACCGCGACACTCCCCCAAGCTTGCAATAAGATAAGGGGATGCCAAACCTGATGACGAATTACTCCTTCGGTGGTGGTGGTGTTCTCTTGTCATGGGTCAGGAAATCTTCCAGCATCTTACGAAGCCTGTTATTCTCCAAATCCACCTTCATCCTCAAAGCATGGTACTTATCAAAAAACTCGTTGGTGGTTCGAAGGGCTTTCGCTGCCTCAAGGCAGTATATGAGTTCTGGACCGAAGGTTACGATTCCCTGCATGTGACGAGAAAAATCATCCACGGTGTTAATTGCTCCTACAAAAGTAGGTTTCCTTCCCCTTGTTCCTGTGATGGTTTGTTCTTCCAACTCTCACGGGCTTCTTGCCTTTGTCGTTGGCGGAGGCCATGGTGCTCTAAACTTGAGAAGATTTCCTGACAGAAACAGATTGAAACAAAAACACGATGAGAACACGATGCACGAACCTCGGGGGATCTGGGGAGTTATATATTAGGAAGTTTCAATGCATAAGGAAGGTTTTGACACGGAAACGAGGCGGAGACAGAGTTCGAGGGGGAGACACCCCCTTCAGGCGCGACCAGTCCTGGCCCATGCCTAGGGTAGGTTTGTCCACCACGGGCTCTGTTTCCTCTTCAGTTTTATCTCGTAACTTCCCTTATGTATTAAAAACATCAAAAATATAAAAAGATTGGGGTTTCACGAACCTTCTGTTTTCACCACTTTTACTTATTCAAAGACGAACTCTGCAGATTCCTTCTCTCTTTCTCCTGAGAATTTCCTTTTTACAAAACCCTTGCAGAAGCTCAATGACAACATTAGTGTTTGCAAAAACAATAAACCTTTGGCACACACTTCAACTGAAAACCCATCAAAACAAAAGCTTCTGTAAGAGGCAAATGCAAATGAATGGCAGAAATCTGTCAAAAAAGACCAGCAGGTAAAGATTGATTTTTTCGAAGACATTTTGTTGCTCAGATAAAAAAGTGCAGAACTATTGAAAGTTGGGTAACAACTTGTAGTACAAGCTCAGAAAAATGCAGCTCCATCCGAAGTACTGAGCTTCCTCACGAATTTTTACAATGCAGCACAAAAATCTGTCCCATGACAGCCACTTTTCACAACTCCTCTACTTCACAAAAGTAGTTGAACTTGAAACAAAAACCAAAACAAAAAAGGATAAGGAGCGGTTATTATAGAGGTAATAACTTCCAAGACTCGACAAAACTGTTGGGTTATCTCCCAACAAGAACTTTTCTTTAATGCCTTTAAGTTAGGCTAGAAACTTCCAAAGATGCTCACATAGGATATATATATCTGAAGTGAAAGAGAGCATCAAGAAGCAAATAACCAACACACTTGAGCCTAACCTACTTCCTATGCATGGGGGTATCATGAGAAAACGACCTGTTGAAACAAAAATCCACAAGCATAGGAAGACAAAATAGATGCAACTTTAAAGCTTTCAACATAAAACGGGGAAACTTAACATCATTGAGATGCATAAAACCATGTTTCCCTCTCTCATAATAACTTTCAGTAGCACTTTGAATAAAGTTGACAATATAACTATCACTAGAAACAACTTTATCATCAGAATAAGCATACTTATAGTCACCAAAAAGAGGTCCAAGGTCATAGACTGGATCAATAGAAGAAAGTTGTTCCATCCTGCAATCTTTATTAGGAAAGCTATTTTCACAAGGAGCTTTAGAAAATTTGGAAAAATTAAAATCATAAGAATCTCCATCAAACTTAGTTAAAAGTTTTTCCTTCTTATAATCTATAATAAATCCACAAGTGTTCAAGAAAGGTCTACCAAAAATGATAGGACAAGTTTTGCTAGCTGTTGAATTAAGCACTAGAAAATCAGCAGAATACTTAATCTTACCACAGAGAACCTCCAGATCTCTTACAATGCCAATGGGGCAAATGGTCTCCTTATTAGCAAGGTGAATAACCACATCAATGTCCTCAAGCTCACAAGGACCAATCTCATGCATAATTTCCCTATAAAGCTCATAAGGAATAGCACTAGAACTAGCACCAATATCACATAAACCATAGTAGCAATGATCACCAATTTTAACAGAAAGCACATGAACACTAGCTTTTCTAGCCTGACTAGGATGAGAGATAATATTAGAAGCGTCTTCACAGAAGACAATGTGCTCATCCTCTATATTTATAGTGACAGTGTCTTTCACAATGGCTACCACAGGTTCATCATTCAAATTCTTACCAGGCTCCACAGTTTTCATTGTACCTGTGCTATTTGCACTAATAATCATAGAATACTCCTTTACCTTAGCTAGGAAAGGCATTTTCTCAACATGAGGTTCATGCACAATATGATTAGTAGTACAAACTTGAGTACTTCTAACTGGAACATGACTAACAACATCTTTATAAGGAGCATGGTACTTATTCCACTTCTTCTTGGGAATTTCAATGTAAGAGGCAAAGGCTTTAAAACAGTTGGCAATACTTTGGGAATCAATACCAAACTCATTACTGATATCACAGAAGTTTTTAGTACCCATAAAAGATTTAATGCATTCATAATCATAGTTTATACCTGACTTTCTTCCTTTGTCATTCTACCAAGCTTCGGTGTTATCTTGAATACAGTCTAGAAGATCCCATTTAGCTTCTTCCTTCATACATGTGAATGATCCAGCAGAAGAAGCATCTAGTAAATCTTTATCATGAATAAAAATCCTAGCATAAAATTTATTGAGAATAATATTGTTAGGGAGTTCATGAATAGGACATTTAAGCATTAGTAACTTCAATCTCCCCCAAGCTTGAGCTGTACTCTCTCCATCATGAGGCCAAAATTTATATATAAGATTTCTATCCTTATGAATCTCACTGGGAGGATAAAATTTAGAGTAAAAGAGAGATGACATCTCCTCCCATTCCATGGATTGTCCATTCTTCAGCATCTTATACCATTCTTCAGCGCTCCCTTTCAAGGATATGGAGAGTAACTTCTTCTTCACATGTTCAGTTGTGATACCTGCACACTTAAACAACCCGCATAATTCATGGATAAAAAACAAGTGATCACCGGGATGGACAGTTCCATCCCAAAATAATAATTAGCCATAACACGATTAAAAATACTTGTAGGTATCTTAAAATGATCTATCTCAACATGAGGTTGTTCATCCACTACCCTAGCAGTGGTAGTAGTTTTCACAAACAAAAAACCAAGTAGGTTATCCATATTGGAAACAAAGTAACTAAAGCAATACTCACAGTAAAGGTTTCCCTTACCAGTTCCACTCTTCAATAACGCTTCACTCCCCGACAACGGCGACAGAAAATAGTCTTGATGACCCACAAGTATAGGGGGTGTATCGTAGTACTTTAGATAAATAGGAGTGTCGATCCCAACGAGGAGCAGAAGGTGCTGAACAGTGGTATGGAGCAAGAAATCCCTATGAATACTTAGCAAACGGATGTTTGGTGGTTTTTTGACAAGGCAACAAAACAAGGAGAAAGTAACAGAAGTAACGAACAAATGGAGAAAGTGGCCCAATCCTTTCTTAGCAAAGGACAAGCCGGTGGAAAAACTTATATGTACCAAACGTTCTCGAGGACACATGTGAACTCTGTCAAGTGTTTTCGCTTCAAATAGCTAAGTACTCTTCTCTGGTGTTGCAAGTGTTGTGTGGGTGAACCTGTGCTAACATACCGCCCTTCCTAGTACTAATATATACTTGTGATTAAACCCCCTGCAAACATTCGTAACTACAGGAAAGTAATTAAGATATAAATCTAACCACAGCCTTAAACTCTGAGATCCTACGCTCCCTTGTGCAAAGGTGTCCTAACGGGGGTTCAGGTTTCTCTCACTCCGGCAACCCCACGATTAGTAGCCAAATACACAATGCATTCCCTTAGGCCCATAAATGGTGAAGTATCATGTAGTCTATGTTCACATGACACCACTAGAAGAATAGCACCACAACTTAAATACTAAACCATTGAATAATAACTCCTCACATATTCACTACTAACAACATGACTTCTCCCATGTCCTCAAGAACTAAACGAACTACTCACAAGACATCATATGGATCAAGATCAAAGATGATGTGATAATGGATAAAAATCTAAGAAAGTTTCCCCTAAGAATTACAATAGTAATCAACACCGAGAAAGTTCCACTCACAAGCATCAACTACAATAGTAATCAACACCGAGAAAGTTTCCCCTAAGAACTAAACCAATATCCAACACAATTGTTACAGCGGGATGGAGTGGTGGTGATGGTGCTGGTGGAGATGATGGTGTGGATGATGATGATCCCAATGAAGCCTAGCTTGATGACGGTGTTGATGGCGACGGTCTCTCCTCTCCGGGAAGGAATTCCCCCGACAGAAATCTCTCTGCCGAAGAGATCTTTGGCTCTCGGTGTTTTCTGCCCCACAGAGGCGGCGGAAATCTATCTGTGGTCGCTCCCCGAGCCTTAGGGTTTCGAAGGGAAGATATAGGCGAAGGGTCGGAGTCGGAGGCTGGGCAGGTGGGCCACACCTACCCTAGGCGCGGGGTCAGGTGGGCCCGTGGCTAGGGGGTGTGGGCCCCCTGAGGCCCCACTTCGTCCCTCCTTCTCGCTTCCTTCGTCTTCTGGTAAAATAATATGTTTCCATATTTTTCTGGTATTTTTCTGATCTTCGCGAAGTTGCACCGAAACGCCTTCTTTTCCATCAGAATCCAGACTCCGGCAGTCCATCCTCTAGGAATCATCCAACATGCATAAACAGATGAAAAGCCATAAGTAATACCTCATAGTAAGACAAATATCAATGAATAGAGGGAAATTATTATATATAATGGTGATGCAAATTGGGCGTATCAGTAGAACGGCCCGGAGACCATATTTCCTGGTTTTTGGGACCGAGTATATTCCAAGATGGTATACGAAGCCATTCCGGTCTATAGGCCGGTCCACCGGCCTGGGGACCGAGTTTCTTGTCCTGGGGGCGGTCTGACCGACTTTTAGATCAGATCCTTGCTGAAATCCTCCCAACGGCCATATTTGCTTTCCCCTATATAAGGGGGTTCTTCCCCATCGCTCTTTAGTGTTTTGACCATGAAATTTACCACCATTGTTGAACCTATTGAGATTGCTTCCACCCTCTTCGCTCCTATGATTCTTACATATTTTTTAGGGCTTTGGAAGAGGAGATATAGATCTACAATCCCCACAAATCAATTCCTCCTCTAAGTGAGGGGAACACATTGGATCTATATCTTGAAGTCATTGGTTTATTTCCACCATTGTTCTTCCTCTCTAATTCCTCCCTTACACTTGTTGCTTCAGTGGGATTTGAGTGGAGGATTTGAACACCCTTGGTGATCTGTCTGTGCATTCCTGCATAAGTGTTGATCTCTCCATTATGATTTATTCAAGTGAGAGACCGTGAGCTTGTTACTCTTGGAGGGTGACCTCCTAGTTGGCTTGGCGGTTGGTACCACGGTGTAATATTTGTGGAAGATTGTGAAGAGACCCGGGATTATCCTTCATGGAGCTTGTGAAGTGGTGGTGGAGCTTGCCATCTCTGGAGTGGAGGAAAAGCTAACCATAAGTAAAAGGACCTATTCCTTTGTGGGATAGACTCAGAGAAGAAGGTGAGCCTTCATGGCATTGGGAAATCCTTAATGGAATTCCACACCTCTCCAACGTGACGTACCGTACTCGGAAGGTAACATGGGAATACACATTCGTCTCCACGTTCCTCGATTATCTATCTATCCGAGCTTAATTTCCTTGTGATAGCCATCGAGCTTGAAGTTATTATATCTTGCTTATCTCTTGTGGTATATTTATCTTGTGCTATCTTGCTTTTTTGTTGGTGCACTTAGTTGATCCTAGTGTATTAAGGTTTTGTGCTTGTAAAATAAATGTTAGTTCAATTTCGCATTCTATCAAGCAAAAACCGTAATAATTTTGAAATTGCATATTCACCCCCTCTAGACGACATCTCTATGCTTTCAATTGGTATCAAAGCAAGATCCCTTCTTCTTTAGGATTCACCGCCTAGAGTGTAAATATGTCGGCTAGTAGTATAGTGCACAATGACACAATTATCTTTGATGGCACAAATTATGCTTTGTGGAGAAATTGCTTGCTTTGTAATCTTCAGGCCTTGTGTCCAAATATTAAGCGATTTATAGATGTAGGTTTTTCTCCTCCGATGGATCCTCAAATCTATCTTTAGAGGATGAGAAAAATTTACATCTCGAAGCTCAATTATCTAATGAGATTATTTTCTCTTTGAGCCCCACAGTTAATTTCTTCTTAACGATTGTAAAGCACATGTCATCTCATGAGATGTGGTCCAAGCTTAAAGAAATATTTGGTGGGTCCATTTCTCATAATGTTAGTGGTATCTCCAAGGAGCTCTCTTCTCCTTCACATCATGAAGAGCTCAAAGTTGCTTCCACCTCCGGCCGCGATGAGTTCTCATCTTCATCCACTTAACCAACGTATGGCAAGACATAAGGTAAATATATGGTGAGTGGTGTTCATAATTGCAATGTTGATATTGTTCTCACTAATGATGATCCTTCATATCTGTCCCATTGCAATGTTTATTCTTTGGACTTAATCACTTCTCGCAACAATGATGCTATATCCCCTTGTGTTGCTAGTCCTTGCATATCATCTACAAATTATTTGAGTACTAGTGTAGATGACATGCTTGATTTTCCTTGTTCCCATTAACAAAATGCTTCTATTTCCTCTAGTTGTTTATCTAACAATATAGAGGAAATTAAACATTCTATGGAGCAATACATGACCATGAATGAAGACTCAAGAATATCCTCATCTTTATCCTCCCGTTCTCACATGTGCCTTATGGCAAGAGGATCAAAGGTATATCCTACTTTGGATCCCAAAATATCTTCTAAATATAATAATCATGATAATGATGATAGTGATGATGACATTAATGAGGATACTAGTGCTCTCATGCTTGAGTTGAATTTTTTGTGTACCTCTCTTCGTGGTAATAATAAGGTCGTTACTTGTCTCAACCACGTTATGGATACCATAACTAAACAAACGGGAATCATAAAGGAGTTGTATTTCCAACTTGATGATGGGAGTTGGAGATTCAATCTCCTTAAGCAAGATCTTGCCAAGGATAAGCACACTAATTGTATCCTCACACAAAGAATTGAATCTTATGATCTTGAAAATGAAAAATCCATTAGTGGTGCTTGTGCTACTAACTCTACTTCTTGTGAAGCATCTACCCTAAAGGAGAATGTTGAGATAAGGGCTCAACTTGAGTTGCTAACTAGCAATTCTAAGAAATTGGAAGAAAGTCATGAAATGCTCTTGGGCTCATAATGATCTTATAATATCCTATGATGGGCTAAAGTTAGAGCTTGAGGCAAGTATCACTAAGGTAACATCATGTGAGCCTCTTTTGGACATTAGCACAACTTCTACTCAAAATGATATATCACCATGTGCTAGTCCTAGTAATCCATCTAGCCATACCATTGATAAACCTTATGTTGGATTACTTGCTTTTCCTTATTGCTCTAACATTGAAGCTTCTACTTCATCTAGTACTTGTATTTATTCTAACCATTTAGAGGAAATCAAAGAGCTCAAGGCCTAAGACACTTCCTTGAGGAATGACTTGGAAAAGAGTCATGAAGGGAAATCCACACTCGATAATATTATGAGTGTGCAAAAATCTTCTAATAATAAAAGTGACTTGGATTCAACTCCAATAATGTTAAGAAGTGTTAAGAAAAGAACCATTTGGGTTTCCAAGCCTATTGTGACCAACTTCTTAGGACCCAACTTGGTTGGGGACCAACAAGCTCAAACTTGATAAATAGGTCTTTATGGAGGTCATTGGAGACTTGGCTAACTCATTAAGAATTAAGGGATCTTCATATATTATATTTGATCAAGCAAAGTCATAAGGATTATCATCTCCCTATCTTATGTCCAATGTGCCTCTTCACGAAAACTTGTAGTTAACTCATTTATATTGTAAGTTACTTGCCCCTTTACAGGTTTTGCTTTTGTACAAAGTATGTGTTTGTATTTGGTGTGCGTCATGCTTGATTATTTTGTGTATTCAAGTATGTCTAGGTGTTTGGAACATCATTTACTTGTGTGTTTTGTTTTGAGCCTCTAATGCATCTTTATGATATCTTATTTTGCTCTTTTCAAGTGGTTAATGGAACGTCCCATTTTGGGGTAGTGACATGCCTCACGCATCTCTCAAACCTTAAAATGTGTGTACATGAGTATTACCACTCAGTATTGATATTGCAAGCACATCTAGTCACTATGTGGTGTGTCATAATCATGAGAATTTCAAATTTTAAATATCTATTAATTATCTCTAGTTGAGGTTGTTTTGCCTCTTATTAAGAAAAAATGAATAGCACATTATGGAGGAGTAATATGATTCTTTTGCATATCACAATCCTAGGAAATGTGAACATATGAGGTGGTGGCACTTAGAGTTTATATTGTTGATTATCTTGTTTTAGGTGGCATGTTGTATCAAACAAGGTCCTATTTTTTGTTAGAAGTGTTTATTGCTTGTGTTTTTGGTCTTTGTTTGAGTAAGAAATTATTGGTGCGGTCTTCCTCAAATACATATCTCTATATCTTGTTTGGGAGACCATTTGCTTCAAGTTATTCTAATCATTGCTTTGCATGATTGTGTGACTAGTTGAAGCTATCAAGAATCTCTATATTTGCATACCGGTTAATCTTTTTATTCCTATACTATGCTTGTTATTATGAAGATTTATCTTTAATATCCATGCAATATACCACCGGAAATCAATTACAATAGACTCATTGTCTTCAAAAATTGATATACTTCTATGTGGTAGAATTTGTGGATCAACTTCACCTTGGATTTCACCTCTTATTGCCTTATTTTCTTTCCAAAATTTGTTGTGGATCCCATTGTCTTCCTTGTCTTTTGAACATCTCTTTGATGATGTTTTTGGTTATTATCAAATGTGTTTTAGTGGAAGACAAACCTTTTCTTATCGGAACCTTGTGCCATTGTAAAAAGTGTTAAGGGTTTGGTTTTTTTGTTGAAATCTTGATCTTTTGGGAGTTTGTTATCTCATTCTTTCTTCTCTATTTTATTTACTTGAATGATATAAATCTTTGAGCATTTGTGTTTCTACTTCATCTTTTATGCTCAATAGTTTTTGCTTGGTTCATTTGTTGAACTTTGTTGAACAAAGCTTGTGTTGATTTGATATAGTTTGGACAACAAATGTGTTTTGTCACACCTTGTATGCCTTATTGAATATTTTGGTGATTTTTACAAATTATATCTTTGTTGTATCTTGATAATCTCGAGCATGCATTTTTACTAAATGTATATATTATATTTTGTTTTGCTTTCTTTGATCCAATATATAGGGTATACTTAATCAAATCCTTAAATGGCTAAGATGTGCATGAAATTAAAATTTCATCTCTAAATATGCACATATTTTTATGGAGTGTGTCATATGTGTTGTGGTTAGTCTAACCACTTTGGACCAAATAACTTTGGGGACCAAGATGTACTTGAATGTTGGTTTAGGTACATTGGATATGCAATGGATGCTTGTCTCATCTATAAGGAAGGTTTTGTCACCACATGATAATTGGATCTACGCTAGGATGATCAAAGAATTCTTATGTACTAAATCATACCATTGCTATCGCGGTAACAAGTATCTTATTCATGCATGCTATTCTTCCATCCAATCTCTTGAAGGTTGCATATTGGCCTGAATTTATTTGTTTGTAAATGTTGCGGTTCTTGTAAGGATCTTTGAAATACTTCTCTATCCTTATTGCTTATGTGAGTAATTTGAGATGATATATATAATGGGGAGTATATAAAATCATGTTCATGATTCACCAGTTCTAAATATGCCTTCTAGCAATTTATTATTGCATATGAATTCCTGGTACTTTCATGTGGAATATTTTTGAAATTTCTTTGAATCTTTCCTTTTGCTACTTGTTGCCTTTCTCAAAATATACCAACTAGCATTTGTTCCCTTAGTGTTAGTTGTGATGTTTTTTGAGGTTTTTGTTTTTCTATGATGAAATTAATTGATATACCATGAGATAAAATAGAGCCATGGGCTATATATGTACTTAAGCAAAAATATCATGTTTGGTATATCTTATGACTTCCTCTTGGATATCATGTTTTCTTATTTTTATTAACCTCTTATGTGTGGATGTTTCTTTGTGGATTATTCTCATATTTTGTCCACTTATAAACTTATATACACGAGAGTGTTAATCTCTCGCCTTGATAGCCTTGCTCTTTGCCGACCATCTCTCGTATCCTCTTGGTTTTTAATGGTATCGGTAAGGTCTTGATTTATGAGTGCTCGGTTTAATTTTATTGCATCTTCACGCACTCATATCTCATATTTTGTTTCTTTTGGATTTAAGCTTGTCTTGACAAGTGTATTGATTTATATCTAATCCTTGTATCTTGGTTGTGTTCTAAATGATATAGAGGGAGTGAGGATTCCATGTTTGTGCACATTTTATTCAAATAAAACAACTAATTTATGCACGAACCTTGGGGAGCTTCCTTATTTCATTTAGAGCACTATTTGTCCATTTGATTATTTGGATCTTTCAATTGCTTGCTTCATCCATTGAATTTAATTCACCTTCTTATCCTTTTAGCAATCTTTGATCCTCAATATAATTTGATTTCCTCCAAGTATTCATCATTGAATATTTGCATGTGATTTCACTCATATTACTAGTAATGCACACATTGGGTAGGAACTCATACTATATTGTCCTTCTAACCTTGTCATCCATTTTGGCACTTGTTGTCAATGAGGAGAAGTTTAGAGGGTTGAAGGGAAATGGTTTTATACTTAAGATTGGTTTGTTCCTAAGTGTTTGCCTTTCATGCATTTCATCTTTTTTATGTTGTGCATGGTTGGATATATAGTGTAAACTCTCCCGAAGGTTATGCTTGACAATGTATGCAATGAATTTCAAGTTCATCACACGTGCATATATTGTGGGGGAGTTTCCTCTATATATGTTGGTTCTACTCACATCTCCTGCATCAGTTGTAGTTTGTGTGAGTAGAATTGGTTTTGATATGGGTTAGTACCTTTGTGTTACTTAACCATATCAAATACAACCTCTTGTATACAACTTATTCTCGGATAAACTCTGTACTTGTTTCTATTATTAATTATATAAACCCTCTTGTTCTGATTGTCATCAATTACCAAAAAGGGGAGATTGAAAGGGTAATTGCCCCTATGTGTGGTGTTGATTAATGACAATCCCTATGGACTAATGTTTTCACTGAGTTTTATATGAAGCAATATTCCATAGGTCATGCTTGTAGTCCATGTGTTGGATTCAAGTATGGATGCCATGCAGATAAAGATATACCTTGAGTATTGGCATCAAGATCATCCAGTTGAAGAGAAGAATATGATATGATCAAGCTCTTGAGAGTGTGATCTGAACAAAATAATTAAAGATATGGCTCTAAGACGGTGTCATGATAGCCTCATTAGTTAAGCTATAGTTGACTAAGAATTAGAGCATGTAATCAAATGAAGAATTCTTTATGTACCTCAAGATATTGAGATGGATCATGAGAAGATACATGGTTGACCTATACAAAGAGTGAAGAGTGATTTCAAGTTGGTCAACACATGAAGCATAAAGAATGTATCACATGGATCTTGTGGTATGATAAGATTTGTCAATTATTCATCATGAACTAACTCATTATATATGTTCCTTTGTGTTTTCTATATGGGATAGGTATCTTTCCATGGCATGCTTCAAAAGTGAAGCTTCCATATAGCCCATGACAGGATGCCATAAAGTGGTGATCGTCATCAAAGTTGATAATAGAAAGTTCAAGATAAGAATATCGAGAAGATCATTTGCTTGACGATTGCCGTACATATTTGTGATAATGGACATGTGAAGACGTGTCTCAATGAAGCTATCCCATAGTGGTGTATGGTGGAGAAAATTATGAGTCTTCATGAATCAACAATGATCAAGTGATGCATTCTGGCTTGGATGGAGCTTGAAACATTGCCATCAAGATCAAGAGGTATGCGCAAGGCAAAGGTATGGCCTTCCTAGGTTTTTCTTTTAACGATATCAAGGTGGTTGTTGGGAGATCGGGTTATAGGATAGATAGCAGCACTATCAAGAGGGGCTTTCGGTTGGATAACTTGATCACATCGTCTTAGGGAGCTCAATACTTTGCATACTTTGCATCTTCCTATTTTGTTGCTTCTTGGTGTTTCTCCATGTGATATCCTTGAACTTGTCGCTAGATCTTTAACAAGCCCAAATTCATCAAAAAGGAATTCGTATGCATATTCTATTGCGTTTTCGAGTTTGGAGGTTTTATCGATTCTTCTTATGGGGAGTCGTCTTACCTTTCTTCACCTGGTTCTATCCTCCTCTGCCGGACTATGATGTTTATCTACATCATCTTGTAGATCTTGTTGTCCTCGTAAAAACAAGCTCAAGATCATCGAAATCGGAGGCTAGATGAAAAAGTTATTGTGTTTTTGGTGAAGTCTATTGCATTCCGACTGCGGATCCGGTCCAACTGGTTCCCAGACAGAACGGTCCGGTGCTAGCACCGGTAGACCGGCCTGGAGACCGTATTTCCCGGTTTTTGCAACCGAGTCTATTCCGAGATGGTATACAGAGCCAATCTGGTCTGTAGGCCGGTCCACTGGCCTTGGGACCGAGTTTTCCGGTCCCGGGGCCGCTCCAACCGACTTTTAGACATTGAATAAGGATTCTAACATCTTTGCTTTCTCCTGTATAAGAGGGTTCTTCACCATCGTTTTTTTAGTGTTCTTAACCACGAATTTGACCACCATTGTTGAACCTCTTGAGCTTTCTTCCTCCCCTTCCCTCATATGATTCTTACATCTTTTTTAGGGCTTTGGAAGAGAAGATCAAGATCTACAATCCCCACCAATCAATTCCTCCTCTAAGTGAGGGGAACACATTGGATCTAGATCTTGAAGTCATTGGTTGATTTCCACCATTGTTCTTCCTCTCAAATTCCTCCCTAGCACTTGTTGATTTGGTGGGATTTGAGAGTGAAGGATTTGAGCACCCGTGGTGCTCTTGATTTGCATTCTTGCATAAGTGTTGAGCTCTCCATTATGATTTATTCGAGTGAGTGACCGTGAGCTTGTTACTCTTGGAGGGTGACCTCCTAGTTGACTTTGGAGGCTGGTACCATGGTGTACTCTTCGTGGAAGATTGTGAAGAGACCCGGGCTTCTCCTTCATGGAGCTTGTGAAGTGGTTGTGGAGCTTGCCATCTCCGGAGTTGAGGAAAAACTAGCCATAATGAAAGGGCCTATTCCTTCGTGGGATAGACTCGGAGAAGATGGTGAGCCTTTGTGGCGTTGGGAAATCCTTCGTGGAATCCCACACCTCTCCAACATGACGTACCTTACTTGTAAGGGAACACATGAATACATCTTCGTCTTCGCGTGCCTCGGTTATTTCTATATCCGAGCTTTACTTTTCTTGTGATAGCCATCGAGATTGAAGTTCTTATATCTTTCTTATCTCTTGTGGTATATTTATCTTGTGCTATCTTGCTTAGCTTAACTTGTTGTTGGTGCACTTAGTTGAGCCTAGTGTATTAAGGTTTTGTGCTTGTAAAATAAACGTTAGTTTAATTCCATATTCTATAAAGCGAAAACCGTAATAGTTTTGAAATTGCCTATTCACCCCATGTAGGCGACATCTATATCCTTTCAAGCATTAAACTTCCCAGTAAATGAATTGACCTACTACCTATAAGCGTGAGGTTGTTTGGTAAATTAACAAGTTCCTGAAATAGTTGAGTGTATCTCTTCCCGCAATGCTTCCGCCCATAGTTGACATTAGTAACAATTTTTTCAAGTGATTCACTTGAGCTTAGTGTTCCTCTAAAATATAGAGTTACTTCCACAAAATAAAACAATCATATTGATATGATAGTTCATGTTGATTCCTCCCACTTTTCCTAAGCATGTTAGTGTTGGGAGTTTGAATTGTGTCTAATAGTATCTCGCATGAGACTATGGTGTGGTATGACTGCTAGTAATTCCAACCTTGATCAAATATATTGTATTCCTACTTTCCTCCATGATTCCTTTTCTATATAAAAAATGAAACCATTTGATACAATAGTAATTTCAATAAAATAAGAGCTGGTGTGCTTTGTAGAAATAACAATTCCAATCCATACTACCAAAATATGAATAGAGTACTTTCTTCCAGTTAACAAAACATAAGTAGTGACTGTAATAGATGAAAAATCATTAAACAAATAGTAGTATGTATTACTTTTCCAATAATCATAAGAAGAACCAAGTATACACCATATTACTGTGGTGAATAATTCCATGATCTTTATACAAATTTCAATTAATAATATTCCTGAAGTGTGCTTCCCCCACTAATCAATCATCAAACCTTTAAATCCTTTGATGGACTGATTTTCCACTTAAGTATGATATGTTTATAATATACAACAAAGACCTTCCAATCGACTTATATTGTAAAAACTAGAAATAACCAATATCAAGTGCAAATATGAAGGGGGAAAATTGGCCTCTGGTGGGAGTATCCATAAATAAATACCATAAAAAGTGTTTATGAAGTACCATAATCCTCCCACTAAAATTTAGAATTCCATAATTAATATGCCACTTAATTATGTTCCTTGATATGCAACCATGTCGTAAATGAAAGAAAAACAATCGAACCTCTAGTGGGAGTGTAAAATAAATAATACAAATGCCACTCTGATTAAAGAAATCCATAGCTGATATTCCTCACTTAAAGTTTATAATTCCAAAATTAATAAGCTTTATAATTCTGTTTATAGATTACATCCAAGTCGTAAATAGCATCAATAATAAAATTCTAAGCATGTGTTCCTATTATTAGTATTCCTCCCAATAGAGTCATCTCACCAAATAAAGAATTCTAGTCACCAACTTCCAATGGATCAACCAAGACAAATGAGACCAGTGTGTTGAAATCCATAATGCACTCTTTCCATTGAGCAATATTTCCACTCTTCCTTTTCAAAATAGCATGTCATGGTCAATAAATTCCATTAAAGAACTATATATATTAAATCCCTTCCCATTGTAGGTGAATATAATTTCCATACAAAAAAACTTTCCTCCACAAAGGAGTCTGAATAATTAATTTATTCCAAAGTATATCAGATTACACAACTACTTCCATTTAGGCATATATTTTTCTTTTGGAATTGTTTGATGCAAATAAAGTTTCCAGTAATATGTGATATAGACCGAAAGCGATAATCCAACTATTTGGATAAGTTGATAAAGAGCCGGTGCATACAAAAGAATGTACATACCGTGACACAGAGAGTTTATTTGCTTTCTCTTGGAGTGACTTTGATCTTCCTCCATAGGCAAGTGATGTCCAATCAGAAGAAAAAATAATCTTTATAAATTACACATAATTTCCGCTTAATCTATTCTCTCCCATATTCAACAGAATAATCAACCATTGATTTCAATATGTGAGCCACTTTATTATATCCGGCCCATATTTCACAATGTAAATTTCCTTTCCACAATGATGATATCTTCATCAGGCGTTGTGTAAAGTTCGATGGACCGCTCATCAAAGAGAAACCGAGAGAAGAAATAATAATCCATGTCCAGACACTAGTGGAAACGAGGCCTTTTGTTGATCCAGAAAAAGGGCTTTAACACCGGTTCTTCTACGAACCGGTGTTAAAGGGGGGGCCGTACCAGCGTGGCCCCTGAGGCAAAAAAGGAGCCCCCCTTTAACATCGGTTCGTGCCACGAACCGGTGTTAAAGGACACTACAACAGTGGCCCGCGCAGCCCCCCTTTAACACCGGTTCGTGGCATGAACCGGTGTTAAGGGGGGGGGGGGGGGCTATATGTAAGACACCACCGCAGCCCACACACACACCCCACTCTTCCATTCTTTCACTATCTCATTTTGGAGCCTAGCAAGAGGGTGTGAAGAGTGCTATTTGTTTTTTTTTTCATATGCACAAGAGGGGTTCGGTGAAATGCCCGAGAGCTCAAAATAAGTTTTCTTGTTGTTCTTTCCTTCTCGGTCGAGGTCGGCAACTATCCTTTCATGTGTCATTGATGTACTATATATATAAATGGCCATCTCCCTATTATTTTTTGATATATACTACATATTAATGCAGATGAACCGGCAATGGATGTACGGTGACCGCCGCACTTCCAAGTACATTACGGGCCTCCAAAATTTCATCGTTGTGGCTAATGCAAACCGTGGTCACAATGGTTTTATGTGTTGTCCGTGTGTTCACTGTCAGAACAAGAAAGACTACTCAAATACCAGAACCATTCACGCCCACCTGCTTCGATCCGGTTTCATGCCCAGCTATAATTGTTGGACCAAGCATGGAGAAAAAGGGGTTGTGATGGAAGACAACGAAGAAGAAGAGGATGATGACAACTATCATAATATGTATCCTGAATATGATGATACTGCAACGGGGGTAGATAATGAAGATCAAGAGGGAGCAGATGGGCCCGCTGATGACGATCTTGGTCGGGCCATTACTGATGCAAAGGAAGAATGTGAAACTGAAAAGGAGAAGGAGAAGCTGGAGCAGATGTTAAAGGATCACAAAACATTGTTGTATCCAACTTGCGAAGATGGCCACAAAAAGCTAGGTACCACACTGGATTTGCTGCAATGGAAGGCAGAGAATGGTGTGACTGACAGCGCATTTTCAAGGTTGTTGGTAAAAATGAAGAATCTTCTTCCAAGAAATAATTAGTTGCCCGATAGTACATACCAAGAAAAGAAGGTTGTCTGCCCTCTAGGATTAGACGTGCAGAAGATACATGCCTGCATTAATGACTGCATCCTCTACCGCGGTGAGAAGTACGAGAATTTGGATGCATGCCCGGTATGCACTGCACTGCGGTATAAGATCAGACGAGACGATCCTGGCGATGTTGAGGGCGAGGCCCCTAGGAAGAAGGTTCCCGCCAAGGTTATGTGGTATGCTCCTATAATACCACGGTTAAAACGTCTCTTCAGAAATAAAGAGCATGCCAAGTTGTTGCGATGGCACATGGAGGACCGTAAGAAAGACGCGATGTTGAGACACCCCACTGATGGGTCACAATGGAGAAAATTCGAGCGAGAGTAACCGGACTTCGCACGTGACGCAAGGAACTTAAGGTTTGGTCTAAGTACAGACGGCATGAATCCTTTTGGTGAGCAGAGCTGCAGTCACAGCACCTGGCCTGTGACCCTATGTATCTATAACCTTCCTCCTTGGTTGTGTATGAAGAGGAAGTTCATTATGATGCCAGTGCTCATCCAAGGCCCGAGGCAACCCGGCAACGACATTGATGTGTACCTAAGGCCATTAGTTGAAGAACTTTTACAGCTGTAGGCCAAACCAGGTGTACGTATGTGGGATGAGCACAAAGGGGAGCCATTTGACCTACGAGCATTGCTTTTCGTAACCATCAATGATTGGCCTGCTCTTAGTAACATTTCAGGGCAGACAAACAAGGGATACAATGCATGCACACAATGTTTAGATGAGACTGAAAGTGTATATTTGGATAAATGTAAGAAGGTTGTGTACCTAGGGTATCGCCGATTTCTTCCGAACCTGCATCCAGTAAGAAAGAAAGGCAAGCATTTCAAACGTCTGGCAGAACCCCGGAGGAAGCCTGTCCTCCATACCGGTGAGGAGGTATTTGGTATGGTCAAGGACCTAGAAGTAATCTTTGGAAAAGGTCCTGGCAGTCTATCTGTTCCGAATGACGATGCCGGACACGCTCCCATGTGGAAGAAGCAATCTATATTTTGGGACCTACCCTATTGGAAAGTCTTAGAGGTCCGCTCTTCAATCGACGTGATGCACGTGACGAAGAATGTTTGCGTGAACCTGCTAGGCTTTCTAGGAGTGTATGGGAAGACAAAAGATACACCGGAAGCACGGCAGGACCAGCAACGTCTGAAAGCCCCTGAAGAGCCTATGCATCCTGAGAACGAGAAGGGTAAACGATGCCACTTAACTCCTGCCAGCTACGCTCTTACCAAAGCAGAGAAGGAAATCTTTTTTGAATGTCTGAGCAGTATCAAGGTCCCGTCTGGCTTCTCGTCGAATATAAAGGGAATAATAAATATGGCAAGAAAAAATTCCAAAACCTGAAGTCTCATGACTGCCACGTGATTATGACACAATTGCTTCTGATTGCATTGAGGGGGCTTCTACCTGAAAATGTCCAAGTACCCATTGTGAAGCTATGTTCATTCCTCAATGCAATATCTCAGAAGGTAATCGATCCAGAAAGCCTACCAGGGTTACAAACAGATGTGGCCCAATGTCTTGTCAGCTTTGAGTTGGTGTTCCCACCATCCTTCTTCAATATTATGACTCATCTCCTGGTTCACCTAGTAGAAGAGATTGCCATTCTCGGTCCTGTATTTCTACACAATATGTTCCCCTTTGAGAGGTACATGGGAGTCTTAAAGAAATATGTTCATAACCGTGCTAGGCCAGAAGGAAGCATCTCCAAGGGCTATGTAACAGAGGAGGTCATTGAGTTCTGTGTTGATTTTATTCCTGACCTTAAGGCGGTTGGTGTTCCAGAATCACGACATGAGGGGAGACTGCGTGGAAAAGGCACCCTCGGATGTAAAGCAATGATATGTAGGGACGGGCATTCTCTCAATCAAGCACACTACACGGTTTTACAAAGATCTATCTTGGTTGCCCTGTATATCAATGAACACAAGAATTTAATACGCCTCAAACACCCGGGGCAGTCTGATGAATGGATTATAAGTGAACACATGGCGAGTTTTGGCGGCTGGCTGCAAAGACTTCTCACGAATAACACCACTATTGGGGATCAGCTATACTTGTTGGCCAGGACACCATCTTCGACTGTATGTACTTTCCAAGGGTACGAGATAAATGGGAATACATTTTACACGATAGGCCAAGATAAAAAGAGCACCAACCAAAATAGTGGTGTCCGCTTCGATGCAGCAGAAGACAATGGGCAGAAGACCACGTATTATGGGTTCATAGAGGAGATATGGGAACTTGACTATGGACCTAATTTTAAGGTCCCCTTGTTTCGATGCAAATGGTTCAAGCTAACAGGAGGAGGGGTTGAGGTAGACAAGAAGTACGGAATGACAACGGTGGATCTCAACAATCTTATGAAGGTAGACAAGAACTTAGACGAACCATTCGTCCTAGCCAATGATGTGGCTCAGGTTTTCTATGTGAAGGACATGTCCTCCAAACCAAAAAAAAAGAAAAAATATGCAAACGAATACATCATATGATGAGCCAAAGCGTCACATAGTTCTTTCAGGGAAAAGAAACATCGTGGGAATCGAGGACAAGACAGACATGCCAGAAGATTATAATAAGTTTGATGAAATTCTGCCCTTCACAGTGAAAACTGACCCAAGAATTCCGTTAAGTAAAGAAGATGCTCCATGGTTACGTCTGAAGCGATCATAAGGAAGGACATATGCCAAGAAGTTCATGCTCATATTATGTAACTCTAGTACATGTTTTTAATATTAATACATGTCTTGAGTGTTAGTCTTGTTTTGTGGATGGACCGGGACTATGAGAAGAATTTGTCCCGATTCGTACTTACCATGAAGATCTGATCTCCAAATGCGCGCGATCACATATTAGGGAGTGCCTCTATGACCAGTTTCTTGGAGATGCCGGAGGACTAGGCTCCGTCGGCATCTCCCTGAAACTGGCCGTAGTGGTGTCCCTGCTCTCGAAAACCATCTTGCAGCTTTGTAACTTCTCTAACTAGATCAATACACCTGGGAGCTAACTAATTTCACATATTAGGGAGTGCCTCTATGACCAGTTTCTCGGAGATGCCGGAGGACTGGGCTCCGTCGGCATCTCCCTGAAACTGGCCGTAGTGGTGTCCCTGCTCTCGAAAACCATCTTGCAGCTTTGTAACTTCTCTAACTAGATCAATACACCTGGGAGCTAACTAATTTCACATATTAGGGAGTGCCTCTATGACCAGTTTCTCGGAGATGCCGGAGGACTGGGCTCCGTCGGCATCTCCCTGAAACTGGCCGTAGTGGTGTCCCTGCTCTCGAAAACCATCTTGGAGATGCCTCAAACTGGCTGGAGGACTGGACTCACAAGGATGCCTATTTATAGTACAAGCAGCTCGACATAGTGTCGACACTTACGAAATAATGTCGACACTCACCCCTATTATTAGTGCTGACTCGTGTTTTGTCCCGGTTGGTGTCTCCAACCGGGACTAAAGGTTCATCTTTAGTCCCGGTTGGTGTCTCCAACCGGGACTAAAGGTTCATCTTCAGTCCCGGTTGGTGACACCATCCGGGACAAGGTACACGCCGCACGACATAATGTCAACACTCACCCCTATTATTAGTGCTGACTCATGTTTTGTCCCGGTTGGTGTCTCCAACCGGGACTAAAGGTTCATCCCGCCATTTTTTCCCGCCATTTTTCTTCCCGCCATTTTTCTTCCCGCCAGTTCTTCTTCCCGCCATTTTTCTTCCCGCCATTTTTCTTCCTGCCAGTTCTTCCCTCCAGTTCTTCCCGCTAGTTCACTATATATATATGTAGGGTTGGCCTCCATTGTCATTGCACATCTCTAGACTCATATCTGCAACCTCATCACTCTTTCCCATGGCTTCCACCGTAGCACTAACCCCCAGGGAGGTGGAGGCGCTTTGCGCCTCGAACTACCCCTGCCCGCCGGGCTACTGTGTCCCCGTCGGCTGGAGTCTGAGCATCGGAGGCGTGCCAGTTCCTCCTGTCCCTCTAGGTGTGGCGCGCCGGATGGCCATCACGAACCACTACTACTTCGAGCTCACGCCGGAGCAGCGGAGGAATCCCAGATGGCATCCCGACTATTTCCCTACTTGGGAAGCCTTCTTCGTGGATCGGCGTGAGAGGGCGCTCTCCAGGCACGAGGAGGACGACCCACCTCCTCCTAACTTCAACGAGGCCGGCCGTCGGCTATGGTGGAGCGGTCGGACTCTCTAGAGCGTCATGGCCTATGACACTGCCGCCGACTCTAACCCCCTCCTGCGCTACCCTCAAGTCCAACCCACGCGCTACCCTCAAGTCCAGCCCATGCGTACTCTCCAGAGGTTCAATTACGGCGACCCCGACGACGACAGCGATGACGGTGGCGGCGAGTACGACGACTACAGTGGCGAGTATTACAGGTGTAGGCAGGAGCATGACTGAATCACTCCAACATTTCGAAACAAGTTCGGTCGATTGTTACTTAATCTGGCCATGTATCTTAATTTTCAGTTCTTTTATGTATCTTAATTTTCAGTTCCAGTTCGGCTTTATGTAACTTACTATTAGTTGCATTCTCATTGGAGGTTGACAATATGCTATTTTATCAAAAAAACAATGCAAGTTGAGCGAGACTTGGCCCCTAGCTATTTTATCATCATGCCCGTTGTTCGACAAAGTTTGTCGATAGTTTAAAACGGGGATAAAAAAATAAAAAAAGATCGAAACAGTGCGAAACCTTCGTGTGGTGTTATATTATGAGACATAGTTAGAAGAAAAAATCTCAAACTTGGTATATTGATTATGTCTCGAAAAAACCTTCACAAAATGACCTATCTCATTCGAGGTTTCTTGGCTTTCGGGTCAAATGACCAATGTTATGGCTAGAATCAAGGCATATTTTGTGATAATATGGCCATATTATGCATACATGTGCATCATGGCATGGGAAACAATGTTGCAAGAGGAAGTTTTCCTTTTTATCGCACCAAAAAGGCATTTTCCATTTTCGAGCATAAAAAACGGACGGTTTTGTGAAGCAACCACCAAATGGCTAATACGAAAAACCACCAACACATTTTACAAAAATACTAGACCACCTTATATGCACAATGTACCAACAGGGGTATCTGAAACCTTTCCGTCGACCTCTGGTGAAAAAGACAAATTCCTGCCGAATCGGTAGCAAGTGGGTCAAATATGAACTACAGGTACATGATACGATGCTCATGATTTTTTTACAAAAATCATTTTTAGGTTCACAATATGCTATTTTATCAAAAAAAACAATGCAAGTTGAGCGAGGCTTGGTGAGATTCAAGTGTATACAAAAGATGCGACATTTAAATATCCAATCAATTCAAAATGTTAATATAAAAGATGCGGCATTAAAATATGATTTGATCTAATAAAATAGGGTTAGATTCCTTTTTAGATGCTTAATATTTCTTATGTTCAAAGTTTTAGGATTTAACAATTTATTTTTGTTTGAATTGAATAATCAAAATTTATATGTAAGTGTTTTAATCATTTTGAAAATTTTCATGTAAAGTAAATATAAAATTATTTACATGAATGGATAGATATTATTTTTCTGAAAATTATGATATATTATTCATATTTTTCTGAGTTGAAATGAAAAAGATATGAATTTTCTAAATTCATACCCTATTTTTTGAATTAAAAATGCCCCTTTAATGCATGAAATAAATGCCCCCCCTTTAACACCGGTTCCAGACACGAACCGGTGTTAAAGGGGGGGCGCATTTATTTCGTTTCGCGCGCACCCCCCTTTAACACCGGTTCGGGGCTGGAACCGGTGTTAAGGGGGGGGGGGTAATAAATGCGCGCGCGAAACGAATCCTCCCCTTTAACACCGGTTCCAGCCCCGAACCGGTGTTAAAGGGGGGTATTAAATTCTCCTTCCCCTTCCTTTCTTCCCCCAGAGCCAGATCGAACCGCCACTGCCACCGCGCGCGCGCCATCGGAGCAGAGAGAAGCGCCGCCACCGCCACCGCCCATCGGAGCAGAGAGAAGCCACCGCCGTCCGCCACCGCCCTCGGAGAGTGAGGGAGGAATCGGCCGTGGGTGCCCTGAATCGTCGGCCCTGTCACCTCCACCTCTGTCCGCCGCTCGCCATCGACACTGCCGGCAACCCCGACCTTCCCCGGCCTCGTCGACCCCACCATCGTCTTCCTGGTGAGCCTCTGGTGCTCAGGCACATCTTCCCTTCCTCCCTCACGCTCTATATCGCCTCCACATCGTGTAACCGCCGCCGACCGGCGCAATTCCTCCTCGTTCTCTGTTCTCCGGCGACCAAAAAGGGGAGGCACCGCCACTACTAGGTCCGCCTCGACCTCCTCTTTCCAACCAGCCCAACCACAAGTCCCCGCGTGTAGCAGATCGACGGGAGCAAGAACGACCTGAGAGGAGCTCCATTGCTGACGTCAGCGTGATGCAATAATCGTTTTATTTTTCTTTTATTATTTCTGTAATTCTTTTTCTGTAATTATTTCAGTGAAGAAAATACCTGACATGTGGGCCCTATCTGCAAGCAATAAAAACATTTCCATAAATGTTTTCTAATTAAGAAAATTGTTTAAGTAAATTCCAAAAATGCAAATTATTTTATAATATTCCAAAAAATAATTTAAAATGAAATAATTTAAAATGCAAATTATTTTATAATGCATCCGCGCGCAGAGAGCAGAGAGCAGCCGCGCCGGCCCCGCGTCCAGCCCTCGCCGTCGGAGCCGCCGTCCACGCCTCTGCGTCCGGCAGTCGTCGGCGGCACAATGTGAACAATGTGTCAATGCGGCAGCCGTCCACGCCTCTGCGTCCGGCAGTCGTCCTCTGTGAACAATGTGGGGAATATGTGTGATGTATAAAAGATGTAGTCGTGTATTCATATTTGAGTAAAGTTTCTGATGTTGTAACATCGATAATATTGTTTACTTAGTGTTGGTGGTGAACTTGATGGTCAAAATCGGAAAACTCGAAACTAAAATGGCATGTAATTATGGAGGGATTAGTAGTATAGATAGGGTGTCAAGCGGGGCGGGTTCGCGGGCAACATAGTTTCACCGGCTAATATAAATTGTACTATATGCATAGATTAAAACTTGTATACAAATTGGACTGCGTGTACGTGTAGCTGTCTAAGACTAAATAATTGTCTGCAAACCCGCCCCACTTGTATAAAAACTTGCATCCTGCCAACATTACCCTCTTGGGGGTGTCGTTGTGGAGCTCTGACTCATCCTGATTAGGTTTTGGACCCCTCGGAACTCGTTTAAAATGATCAAACATCCTTAGGGTTTTAATTTCATTTGTGTATTTATTTGTGTATTTTTGTATGAATAATATGTATATTTGTGTATGAATCCAAGTCCACTTCAATGTTTACACTCTTACTCTAGATAATATTATTGTTTTAGAAACTATGGATCCACTTAGTAGAAACCTTGAAGAAGAAGAAATAATGGAGAACATTATTGATGAGGACACCTCACAATATCTGAACTTGGAGGGACATGATGACAGCTCAAGTAGTCATGGAGAAGATGAAGACTCCGGTGAACGCAATTTAGTGATTACAAAGTCCGGCGAGGTATATGCATTGATTAAGCCTCTGCTGACTTCCACCAACAATCTTCTTCTACATGTATGAATTAACGCTTCTTTCTTCTTTTAGCCCTCTGGATCGACCAGCCAGCAACCATCTTCTTCTACGAAAAAGAGCAAGCGAGGCGCGAGCCATCGGTTGAAAGATCTTGCAAAGTTCACGATCGAAGCAGTCCGTGTTGATGGCAGGCCGATGGAGCCCAAGAAGGCCGCAGACAAATTTGTACGTCAGGCTGGAGTTCTTGTTAGGGACCAAATCCCAATCATAATTGAAAATTGGAATAAGCCAAAGAACGGCGACGGTACCTTTGTCGATAAAAGATCCAAAGAAACGCTTTCGAATTCGTTGTTGGTAAATTTCGCCCTTCCGCTAGAGGAGGATGAAAACAACCCGGTTATAAAGGAAAAGGGCAAAGAGTGGACTCTAAAGAAGATGGCTGACGCTTTCCGCAACTGGAAGACAAAATTGAACAAATTTGTTAAAGCTGGCGAGACTCCATATTTCGAAGACGCATATTATGCGAAGATAAGACCTCACTGGCCCGAATTTGTGACATATAAAAAAGGTGCTATAGCTAAAAAGAGGTCAGAAACCAATACGCTTAATGCCCAGAAGAAGGAATATCACCAGAGGACGGGGTCAGGTGGCTACATATCTCAGAGGCCTAAGTGGGAGGAAGTTGAGAAGGCCCTGCGCGCAAGAGGGATCACACCCCAGACATATGGTTGGGACCTACGTGCAAAGACTTGGTTCTACGGAATCGGGGCAAGGTTGGACCCAGAAACAGGATTATGTATCTTCCCAACCCTCCTTGCCAAACCCGTCACTAAACTCATCACGGCATACGAGGAAACATCCGCCAGGATCTTTCATCCCGACAGAGAGAATGACCACCTCACACGCGCCATCGGTAAAAAAGAACACCCTGGACATGCACGAGGCACAGGGGGTATGACGTGGAAGGATGGGTTTGCCGAGTGGAGCGACTCTAATAGATGGCGCGGCAGAAAAGAAAAAGAGCGTACAGAGCGGATGATTGTGGCACTGCAGGCGCAAGTGAATGCACAACAGAGCCATCAAGCTACCGGCCCATCTCAGCGGCACGAAGAGCCTGCATTGGAAGCTGTTGGCGGCCTAGACTCTGCGCGGAAAAGCAGCGTGGCTTCCACTGAGAACGTGCAGCCCACGCTTGAAATGGCGGGTCCTCGAGACCCCGTGGATGAGATCACGGAGAGCGAACACGCTGAGCTGCATGTGGGATTAATGGGCTTATCCATTAAGGTGGCTGTTGGCTATGCCTTACCTCCTGTAGCTGGTGGAACTTACCACTGCCGACCGATTCCAGATGGCTATGCTATTGTCGGGGTGGATGAGGTTGTGAAGGAATATGAGGAACCACAACTTGACCATGCTACAGGTGAAGGCGAAACTCAACTCAAATTTGAAGTGAAAACAACCATTCTTTGGAAGAAGGAACACATCGTGCTTCCAAATTGGAGGCCACTGGAACCCCCGCCGTCTCCGCAGCGTTAGCAGTCTGAGCCGCTTCAGCTATCTCCTACGCAGCAGCCATCTCCTGTGCGGCAGCCATCTCCGGCGCTTCAGCCATCTCCTGCGCGACAGCCATCTCCTGCGCGGCAGCCATCTCCGGCGCTTCAGCCATCTCCGGCGCGCCAGCTATCTCCGGCCCGTCAGCCATCTCCGGTGCTTCAGCCATCTCCTCAGCGTAAGCGGAAGAGCACTGCCACAAAGAGCATCACTAGCACTGCCACAAAGAAATCCGCAGGAAACCGTAAGCCAAAGAGTTCAAAAAACCACGTCCCGCAGCCTTCCGCGAAGCCATTGCCGGTTTTACCGTGGAATCGCAGCGACGAGGAGACCAATAGGATCTCGGAAGAAGAGGTCAAGAAATTCTTTGCACCTAGACGGGCCGAGCCAAAGGAGAAAATAGATCCGGCGGTGGTGGAGAAGTTTACAAAAATCTTTTGAAACCTGAAACCCCACTTGTGCCGGACTACGAGCGCCAGATTTTGAAGGCGGATGCAAGGCGCCATAGGGAGACTGAAATTAGCAGTCGTCAGGCACCCCAGAAAACAGTTCCCATGCTCGGAGAGCAGGAAAAACAATCATGCGCCCCGCTCCAAGTGTTCGACACACGGGACGCTCCTCCCATAAATGATTACGAGGAAGAGCTACAAAGAAAGGCCAATGAGATGGGGATGAGTTACATTGCATACTTGAACATCATGGGAGACAACTTGCCCAAATGCGATGCCAACCCCATACAGCCATGGAAGTATGGGAAGAATCTCGTCAAGAAAGAGGAGCTCAAGAATCTACCAACAAAGATGCGAAAATTGCACAAGTGGTACCTTGATTTCTGCAAGACGAGAAAGGAAGAATGGATCACGGCGCATATAAGAGATGAGATTTTCTTCTGCGGAGACGACGGGATCGACTTCAACATTCAATACTTGCATTTTCTATTCAATCAGAAGGAACTCGACAAAGCTGCCATCAGCCTTTATTGTGTGTAAGTACTATTTCTGTAATTTATATCTCATCTCATTCACTTCATTAATTGCATGTATATATATATGTTCATCATATATGTATATACTATTATGTAGGAAAAAGGTTATGGAATGCAGGAAAGGAGACCCTTTTGACATTGGGTTCGTTAACCCAAATAGAGTTCATGAAGAAGTGGTAAGAACCAAACCCGGGCAAACAGAAGATTACTTGCTAAGGTCTTTACTGAGACAACAAACCAAAAGGGAAATACTATTGCCTTACAACTTCTCGTGAGTACTGTTACCCTCTCTCTTGTACACATTCTATTTCAGCTTACTCGATGTTAGTGTAACTGATGATGAGTTATGCGTGCGTAGGTTCCACTTTATACTGCTAGTCATTCAACTAGACTCAGGAAAAGTCCTTGTCATGGACTCGTTACGAAAAGAAAAAGAGATATGGGCAGACTTTAGAGAGATGCTCCAAAGGTAATTTCAATCATATTATCGCACTAGATCGGCAACTTTCATGACAACAAGTAATTAATTACTCCTTTAAACATTTTCTTTGCAGGACAGGGTTTGGAAAAGGTTCACGGGAAGGGCCGTGGGTGAATGTTCAGAAGAACTAAAATTTGTAGACCAAAATGTAAGTAATACTAGCTAGCTTCCAATTCCATTATATCATGCTTTATTGATTATTATTTTGATTGTACTCTCTATTATCGTAAAGTGCGCGCATCAGGGAAACGGCAATAACTTATGTGGGTACTATGTTTGGGAGTTTATTCGCAACACGATATGTGCGACAGGCCAAGCCGCACTAGAACAACTTAAAGTAAGTAAACAAAATCCACAACATTATTTTATTACCATCAATTGTGTTGAGTTTTATTCTTATATATATATTGACGGCCCATTCTTCATATATATTCAGATCGAACAGATGCGGGACCAACTCCTACCATTTGAACGCATACGAGCCATTCAAGAGGAATTGGCGGGGTTCATACTTGATGAGGTCGTCACGCCTGGCGAAGAACTCTTTAGATATCCACCAAAATGAACGATGACGATGTATGTGCCGATGACGATGTATGTGCTGATGACGATGTATGTGCCGATGACGATGTTTGTGTATAATAATAGTTGCTTAATTATTCATATACTCGTATGTACCAATGACGATGTATGTGTATACCGCTCCCGATCGATTCCCCCTCCCGCAGAAATACGCCCAGAACGGGGCAGAGGCAGAACTCTGCCGCGGCAGAAGAACCTTTAACACCGGTTCCAGCCCCGAACCGGTGTTAAAGGGGGGAGCCTGAGGCCTGCGGCAGCCCCACGTGCGCCACCCTTTAACACCGGTTCGTATAAGAACCGGTGTTAAAGGGGCCCCCCTCTAACACCGAACCCTCAACAGCGGTTGAAGAACCGCCGTTAGAGGGCCCTCTCAACCGGATTTAAAGGGGGGGTCTGCACTAGTGAGACTTTAAGTATGCAAAAACAATTCCCTGTTGTGCATGAATATTCTAAAGACAGAACATATTACTACGGAAAATCTAGCTAGTGACGGTCGGTAAAAGTAAAAATCTGGTGGACGTGTACAGTGCGTTGCTACTAAACGACAAAATAAATCAAATCGAAAATTTAAAATGTTTTATAGATCAATCTGTTTATCATATTTAGGATCCATTTTCATCGTTGAGCTAGTCGCGACGAGATCTTCAAAACTAGATCCTATGTTGGTATGTTTCGATAAAAAAATTTTGGACCAAAAAGTTATCCACACCTATATTATAATATGTAAATTATCCACCTTATATCATATAAGTACCCACGTATAAACATGTTAGGTCGAGGCGTTCTCATATTTCCCATATGGTAATTTTTACATATTTTCGTCTCATAAAACCTTGATTAACACATCGACGAGCAATGAGGCTCGGTACCTAATACTCTTTGAGACTTTGTCACTCGTACGCTACAGTAGCAACGATGTGCAAAGCCAAACCGCTAGACTACCGATTATCCTTTACGTCTATTCACTATAACTTAGGGAATGGATAGGGGCATAAGATCAATTTATTATATCATGCAAAAAATATTTAGATTTAATTCGTTCAAAAAAGTATACTTGATGTTTGACGCGATAGTCTTTTGATCCCGTACGCCTCTCGTGTTGACGACCGACGAAGCGGAGCCACTCGAGTAACTTTTGTATTATGTCTAGTTAATTTTTATAATGGTGGATAACTTATATATTATTGATTGGGTAACTTAAATGTTAAAGTATGGATAACTCTTATATTATCGGTGAATAATTATTGTATAGTGTCATGGATAATTTTTTTATCTCTAACTTTATACAATTTTTAGAATAACTTATGGCCACCATAATGTTTAAGACTTTGTTACCTCTATCTTAGTTAATTACATGTACGATAGATTTACTTGATTTAGACAGGTTAGCCTAGGTGTCAGGATATCGAGTCTTCGAAGTCGACGCGGTGAAACTTAAGTCGTAGGGGTTTACATTTGTGTTTACGCATGTATAAAAAAAATCAAACAATCGATTTGTACATAGGATGGATAACTTATGTAATATCAGGTGGGTAACATACGTAGTTCAACATGGATAACTTTTGTGTTACAGGTGGATAACTTTTGGGTCAGAAGTTTTTTCGAAACATATTGATATGGGATCTAGTTTTAAAGCCCTCGTCGCGACTAGCCCAACGGCGAAAACAGATCTAAAATCAGATATACGGTTTGACCTATAAGTCATTTTGAATTTTTAGATTTTCAAATTTAAATTAGACATCAGCTATTTTGTCATTTTATGATTAACAACTAAATACACACTTATTAGACCTAGACAACCTCATGCATCGTACACATATCTTCATACATGTATGCTCGGTATGCATATCCATCTAATGGCTGCTTTTTTCTAAACGTCCGCCAAATTTCATCACATATAGAACGATTGCCGGGTAGCAGCGTCCTGTTACAATAGTCTTTCATGCCTTAACTCTGCACGTGCACAAGTGAAATGGTACCATAAGCCTGATTTGCTAGTTTCCTAGATGGCCGTGTAAGAAAAAATAGCAGCCACGAGCTGCTTGCTACTTTGACTCCCAACACGAGTAATCATGAGATTGCTTCTTGTTGCTTGATTAATCTCCTTTCTCGATTGCCATGACATCGTACTAGTGGAAACGAGGCCTCTAGCAGCTGTTTCAGAACCGCTGTTGGGGGGTTCGGTGTTAGAGGCCCTCTTTTAACAGCGGTTCTTATACGAACCACTGTTAAAGGGTGGTGCACGTGGGGCTGCCGCAGCGCTTAGCCCCCCTTTAACACCGGTTCGTGTCACGGCAGGAAAAAGGTATAAATCTCTGTCGCGGCAGGAAAACGGCATAAATCTCTGCCACTGCAGAGTTCTGCCGCCGCCCCGTTCTGGGCGTATTTCTGCGGCGCAGCGGGGACAGTGAGGGGGGAGGGGGAATCGATCTGAAGAGGTATACACATACATCGTTGTCGGTACATACGAGTACATAAATAATTAAGCAACTATTATTATACACAAACATCGTCATTGTGTTGTATTCTCCGTAAACGTTGAAGCATCAACTACAAGACAAATACGTTCAAGCATATATACAACGTCATTTTGGTGGATATCTAAAGAGTTCTCCGCCAGGCCTGACGACCCCATCAAGTATGAACCCCGTCAATTCCTCTTAAATGGCTCGTATGCGGCGCACGTGCGAGGGTCAACGGGGCAGAGCGACGCGCAGTTCGCGCGAGCAGCAGCCGGATCTGCGAAAATATCTGGACAAATAAACTGGGCCGGCCGGTAGTACCAGCCCACCCGGGCGGTACTACCGTCCGGTAGGACCGGAAATTTGTACCGGGCCAGATCGAAGTGGGTTGCGCGCACCAGGCATGAGCGGTACTTGGCTGCGGTAGTACCGCTCGGCCCAGTTTTTCTTTTTCTTTTTTCAATTAAAACGACAAAATATTCAAACGGACGTAACTTTTAAAAGGTAGCTCCGATTGATCCGATTCCAATTGCGTTGGATAGAGGACAACAAGGGCTTCCCAATAAAAAATAGAAATATTGATTATCACCAAGTGAGAAAGTATCAAGTAGAATAATGTGATATACCTCACTTGGTGAGAAACCGAGAAGCCGCATAAATCAAAATCGCAACAAGATATATATGTGAGATCCGATTTTGATGAACAAGAGCTTGTTATGAAGATTACCACAAGCTCTATATCCTCACATGAATAAGAACAAATAACAACCAAATACGATGATGCAAGTATGCAAAGGTTTGAGCTCTCTCCGAACGATGTCACCGAATTACTCATACGAGAGCCCCTCTTGATAGTACGGTTATCTATCCTAAACCCGGTCTCACACACACAACGTGAGACCAACAAAAGGGAAAACCTATCAAGATTATACCTTTGCCTTGAGCATTCCACTTGAGCTCGATGTAGACGATCTTGACCTTCTCAAGATGGAACGCCTTTCTTAATTCCTCATCATCGACCTCGCATATTGACCTTGCCCAACATATCTTCTTTGCATTTCATCAACCTTGAAGCCAACACATGCTCCAAGCAATGCCAATGGACAAATCCTACAAGTATAACTTAATACACACATTAGTCCATAAAGATTGTCATTAATTACCAAAACCACACATGGGGGCCCAACATGTTCTTTCACTAGGATCATCTCCCATCGTCAGTATTGCCTGTGACCCCGAAGATGGAGCTTCGCCTACGCTACCATTATTATTACGTATTTCCGCTGCTTGAGTTGTATTAAGAACTGGATCATGAGATCCTTATTTGTGTAAGACCTTATGTATGGTTTGTAATGGATGATGTACTATGGTATCCAATTCTGTTATGTCTCGCAAAAATGGTAATCCTGGGATTGCGATGTATGGCATAACATGCATCTGGGATTAAAAATCCGGGTGTTGACAAGTTGGTATCAGAGCCATCCTGACGATAGGAGACCCTAGTTAGACTGGACGTTTGAATCAAAAACTTTGTTTCAAAACCAAAGGAAGCAAATATTTACAAAAACTTATTCACATTCTTATCACTTTCATTCTTTCATGAAAATTCATGTTCCTCAAAAACTCTTGCAAAATACATAAAATTTGACACACTTGATCACTCTACTAACTTACTCATCCTATATTCTTATCGATGGACGTGAAGTACAACAAGTTTTATCAGTTGGGGAATGGAGGAGACCTTATCTTTGAGCGGGATTTGGAACAGCTTTCGGAACTTCTGGAGCGTCCGCACCCCGAGTTCTTCGGAGCTCAACTCAATGATCAAGGAGGAGAAGATCTGCAGTGGCTAATTGTTGCAAGTCTCCAAGGAAAGATTGAACCTCCCACTGCCGAGGGAATTCAATTCACCTTAAGAGAGAACAATTGGCTCGATGGACTTGCCAGGGCCATGCAGGAAGCTCTTGCCCGTCTGTGTGGGCAGAGTATCAACCAGATCAAGGGTACCCGCTTTGAGTTTTGCCCAAGGCGTGATGCTAATGGATAGCCACTGGAAGACCATACCACCACGAGCTGAAGACTCGGTTGGACCAACTTATCTTCATGATGTATGATCGTCAGCAGGAGTTGGATAATTGCCGTGACTACTCCAACCACAAGTCCGCCATCATCAAGACGAAGGATCAGACCATCGCCATGCTAGCAAAGTATCGCAAGTCTCGTCGCCGTCTGCTCGATAAGAAGGAGCGCATCATTGCCCGTCTTCGCCACCGTATCTTGGATTTGGAGGAGACCATCCATGAGAGAGACATGCAGTTGGAGGAAAGGGAGAATGCCGGAGAGGATCTTCGTGGAGACCCCTACTCCTATCTCAGCGATGGTGATGATTTTTTGGAGGATCAGGTTATGGACTTCTTCACCGATGAGGAGGATTTCGCCTTCATCAATGACGATGAGGATGATGAGGATGACGACTACACCGACTCTGAGGAGTAGTAACACTTGAGCACTAGCGTAGTGAGTAGTATTCGGTCCCACTGTATCGTAGTTTCCAGAATGGTTCTTAAAACCATCTGTTTTTCTTGTTTTGTGGTGTGTGTTGTATCGTGTGAATGAATGAATGAAAAGCAAGTTGCTAGAAAAATCTGAGTCAAACTTTAAAAACTTTTCAAAGTCCCAAAACCAAAGAAATTTCCCTCTTTTCTCATGATATATCTCAATCTTAAGATGCCACGTGGAGGAAGTGGTTCATCCCCGGACCTGATGTTGCAGATCTTGCAAATGTTGGTTTCTGACCGCGAAGCTGAAAGAGCCGAACGTCAAGCCAACTTAGCCACCCTTCAACAGATAGCCCAGCTATCCCACAACAATCAAGGCCACGGAAATCAGGACAACCATGGATCTAAGCTGAAGAATTTCCAGAACACCAACCCACCTGTTTTCACTAAGTCAGAAGAGCCCCTAGATGACGATGATTGGCTGCAAACCATGGAAAACAACCTAGAAGTCGCCGGAGTGGAAGCTAACGAGAAAGTTTTGTTCGCCACCCACTATCTAGCCGGAGATGCCATAGCATGGTGGAACATCATTCGTGCGATGACCGGAGGACAAATGATGACCTGGGAGGAATTCAAGGTCAAGTTCAGCAGAACCCATGTGCCACCGGGTTTGATCAAGAGAATGAGAGATGAGTTCAGAGAACTGAAGCAAGGACGGATGACTATAGTATAATAACATGACAAATTCTTGTCATTAGCTAGGTATGCCCCGGATGAGATCGACACTGAAGCCAAGAAGAAAGAAAGATTCCTGAATGGTCTGCATGATGAGATGCAGAGTGTTAGTCAATATCCCCTTTGCTGATATTGAAGCCCTGGTCGACTCTGCCATCCAGATGGAAGTAAAGATCAACCAAGCTAATGAGAACCGCAAGCGTCGCATGATGCATCAACCAGAAACCCATCAGACCCCAAAGTACCGCCCCAGCCCATCTCCAGGATTTGCCCCGAGAACCAACAAACCCCCAATGAACCGTTCGACCTATCCCAACCGTGGAAACCCGAGGCCCGGAGGAAATCACAACAACCCCGGAAACTCTAACAATTTCAACCGTGCACCACCCAAGTTCAACAACAACAATGCTACCGCCAACACTAACACTGCCCTGAGGACTGGAAGCAATGCTGTGCCTGTTGCAGCAAAGGACAAGTCACAAGTGACTTGTTATGACTATGGAAATAAGGGTCACTGCTCCAACGAGTGCCCCAACAAGAAGAATGCCGCAGCCTCCAATGCAAATGCCCCAGCTCAGTAGCAGCGTCGTGTTCAGCCAGGAAGAAGGATTGCCCCAGGGAATTCGCTGAACCGCAACGGCCGTATTTTTCTCATGCATGCTGAAAGAAGCTCAGGAAGCGCCAGACGTTGTGTTGGGTATGTTTTCTATTAATTCAGTACTTGCAAGAGTGTTGTTTAATTCGGGAGCATCGCATTCATTTGTCACCGAAGAATTTGCCTGCACTAGTAAGATTCAACCAACAAAACTGAAGCATGTTATGATCGTTCAAATCCCCGGTTCAACCACCAAGGCTAGGAAAATTTGCAAAGCCGTCCCTATCCAAATCCATGGCATAGACTTTTATGCTAATCTGATAGTACTCGGAACTAAAGGTTTGGAAGTAGTACTAGGAATGGATTGGATGTCCAAACATAAAGGATTGATTGACTGTGCCAAGAAAGCCATCACCATGACCCGTACAGCCGGAATATCAGTCGAGCATATATCTGAAACCTTACCTCGTCAATTCAAGTACAACAAGAGTATAGCCCAACCTACCATTGACCAAGTCTGGATAGTCTGTGAATACCCCGATGTATTTCCAGATGTTTTGCCCGGTATGCCCCCAGATCGTGATATCGAGTTTATCATTGAACTAATCCCCGAAACAGGACCCATAGCCCAGAGACCCTATAGTATGAACCCATCTGAACTAGCAGAACTGAAGAAGCAACTAGATTCCATGTTGGAAATTGGATTAATTCAACCAAGTGCGTCACCATGGAGATCACCTGTCTTATTTGTGGACAAGAAGGATGGAGGTAACCGTTTGTGTATGGATTATCGGAAGTTGAATGATGTCACCATCAAGAACAAGTATCCCTTGCCCAAGATAGAAGATTTGTTTGATCAGTTAACCGGTGCCAAGGTGTTTTCTAAGATTGATCTTAGATCTGGCTATCATCAACTCAAGATTCGCGCAGAGGATATTCCCAAGACTGCCTTTACCACCAGATATGGATTATACGAGTAAACTGTCATGTCTTTTGGATTAACCAATGCCCCCGCTTATTTCATGAATCTCATGAATAAGATTTTTATGGACTTCATGGATAAGTTTGTCGTTGTTTTCATCGATGACATTCTGATTTATTCCAAATCGGAAGAAGAACATGAGCTACACCTAAGGACCATTCTTGGAACCCTTCGAGAGCATCAATTGTATGCCAAGTTTAGCAAATGTGAATTCTGGTTACAGGAGGTAGGATTCCTCGGCCACATTGTATCAGCCGTAGGAATTGCCGCTGACCCTGCAAAGGTGAAAGATGTCAAAGATTGGCAAGCCCCAACCACCCAAACCCAAGTTCGTGCATTTCTCGGATTGGCGGGATACTACCGCAAGTTCGTAGAAGGATTCTCGAGTATCACCAGACCCATGACCCAATTGCTGAAGAAGGACAAGAAGTTTGAATGGACAGACAAATGTGAAGCGAGTTTTCAAGAACTCAAGAGGAGATTGATCTCATCCCCAATCTTAATCATGCCGGATATCACAAAGCCCTTTGTCGTGTATTGTGATGCATCCAAGATCGGTCTCGGATGTGTGCTAATGCAAGAAGGCAAAGTTATATCTTATCTATCTCGACAACTGAAACAACATGAGCAAAATTACCCAACCCATGACCTCGAACTCGCAGCCATAGTTCTAGCCCTGAAGACATGGAGGCACTACCTGATGGGAAACCGTTGTGAGATTTATTCGGATCACAAGAGCCTGAAGTATATATTCACTCAGAAGGAGCTGAATATGAGGCAGAGAAGATGGATTGAGCTAATCAAGGATTACGATATGGACATTCACTATCACCCCGGTAAAGCCAATATGGTAGCAGATGCCCTTAGCAGATTGTCGTGCCGCTTGAACTCCATGATTTTGAAGGAGCAACCAAGTTTGCACAAAGAGATGGAAGATTTCCGAATGGAATTGGTGAGTGAAGGATTTTTGGCTAGCATAGAACTTCAACCCACTTTGATCAGCCAGATCAAAAAGGCGCAGAAAGGAAATGCTAGTATTGACAGAATCAAGCGTCGTATCGGTACAGGCAAAGTACTTGGATTCACCGAAGACGAAGAAGGAGTTCTATGGTACAAAGGATGCCTTTGTGTACCAACAGATTCTGAGTTGAAAGAAGTTATTTTGAAGGAAGCTCATGATACTCTATATTCTATCCACCCCGGAGGAACTAAGATGTATCAAGATTTGAAAGAGCAATTTTGGTGGGATAAGATGAAGAGAGAAATCGGAAGCTATATCGCCAAGTGTGATATATGTCAGCGAGTCAAGACCGGACATCAAAGACCCGCTGGATTGTTGCAACCATTGCAGATTCCGGAATGGAAATGGGATTTCGTTGGAATGGACTTTATCACCGGATTGCCTACTTCTAGTAGGGGAAATGACTCTATTTGGGTCATAGTGGACAGATTGTCCAAACTCGCCCATTTCTTACCCGTCAAGACCACATATCAGAGTTTGAAGCTAGCAGAGTTATACATCGCTAGAATCGTTAATTTGCATGGAGTCCCCAAGAACATCGTATCTGATCAAGGAGCTCAATTTACCTCGAGATTCTGGAAGAAAGTCCAAGAAGGTTTAGGAACCCGACTAGATTTCAGTACCGCTTATCACCCTCAGACCGACGGACAAACGGAGCGAGTAAATCAAATACTCGAAGATATGCTAAGAGCATGTGTGTTAGAATATGGATCTAAGTGGGAAGACTGTTTGTCGTTCGCAGAATTTTCATACAACAACAGTTATCAAGCTAGTTTGCAAATGGCCCCATTTGAATTCATGTATGGAAGGAAGTGCTGCACCCCTTTGAACTGGTCGGAAGTAGGAGAGAGTCAGATTTTCGGACCCGGTATCCTACGAGAAGCAGAAGAGAAGGTTCACAAGATTCGTGAGCACCTCAAGACAGCCCAGTCAAGATAGAAGAGTTACGCCGACAAGAGACGTCGAGACCTCGCCTTCAACATAGGAGATTTTGTATATCTGAAAGTGTCGCCATTGAAGGGAATGCAGCGTTTCCAACTCAAAGGAAAGTTAGCCCCTAGATATATCGGCCCCTTCAAGATTCTGAACCGTCGATGAGAAGTGTCGTATCAATTGGAACTACCCGAAGAGATGTCAGCCGTGAACAATGTGTTCCATATCTCATTACTTCACAAGTGTCTCGAAGTCCCGGAGAAGACTGAAGTATTCAAGAATATTGATCACCGGACTATAGAGATCAATGATGACCTGAACTATCCCGAAGTACCCATCCGTATTTTGGAAGAAGATTTTTGAACTACCAGAACCCGAAGCATCAAGTTTCTCAAAATTCAGTGGAGCAACCACACGGAAGAGGAAGCTACCTGGGAGCGCGAAGATCACATCAGCACGGAGTTTCCCGATCTCTTCAAATCCTAGGTAATATTTTCATCCTTTTTCAAATCTCGGGACGATATTTTGTTTAAGGGGGGAAGGTTTGTAACATCCCAAAAATATGAAACTTGGATCATCAAACTCTAATCATCAAAATTTAGGATTAACAAAAACTTTTCTAAATAAAAATATGAAAGCATGCATATGTGTAAGCATGACAATTTGGATTCTTTTGAATTGCCATGATTGTGTGTTTCCTTGCTTGTAAAAGGATGCTTAGGTGAAATAAACATCATCTAAACAATCCCCACACTTTTCCCAAAGACAAATAAATCAAAACAAACAAAATAAGGGAATGGTCACTTTGGCCAAATTAACTCCCATGCCTACTTTGGCTATCTCTAACTTTCAGAACTTAACAGAAACTTGTTTGGATCTTTGCACCCCTTGATAATACTCATAACAAAGTATCAAGGCCCGCCTTGTGATCATCCAGAAACATTCAAATGCATAGTTTAAATGACAGTTTAAAATTGAATCTATATCATATGGGAAGATCTCACTTTTTCAAAAACCACTCAAACAAGCTCAACTTTCAAAACCCAAGCATCTATAGACTCACCAGCACATGCCTAGCACACCCACCAAAAATCTTTTCAAAATTCAAAACTTGAATTCATGCGGCCATTTCATCAAACACCCTGCAGATGCAAATCAAACAAAATCAAAACACTATAGTGTGCAGTGATTCTGACCAAACTTGTTCCCTCTCTAGCTCACAGCAACCTCAGTAGATCATCTAGCAAACTTAACTAATCACTAGCCTCCCTGTAAGCTATCCATTGTCATCAATGGTGAACAACCCGAGAGCACCATGGTCACCCCAGTGTGGACAGCAAGCTACAAGCAGCACTAGCCTCACCAACCTTGTCTGGGAGCAAGCTAGCACCCCACCGCCACTCCCTGTCCCAGCCGCGAGCAATTCCAGCCCCTGGACCACACGCACAGACCATGCCAAGCTTCTCTACAACCATGCCAAGAGCGCGCCCCGTGCGCCACGCTCGACAGACGCACACAGACCGCGCATCGCCCTTGCCGCGTGCATACGTGATCACCACCATCCCAGCAACCCCGCAGACACGCCCGTTTGCCGCCACGCGGACCACGCGAGCTGTGCGTCATTAAAATTTCCGTCGGGCACGCGAAGAGCACCGCAGAGTTCCGACCAATCCGCACCTCCCCACGCCTCGCCACCATGCCGTTGAGCTTCGCCAGTGAGCACAGCACTGCCCCCTACCATCGCCGACGCCGATAGCCCTCTATGCCGTTGACCACGACGAGCTTAGCTTGCGCCCGTCGGTCCCCTCTCTCCACTATAAATAGAGGCCTCCCCCGCTCGAATTCTTCACACCATTCCACTCCCCTCTCACCCAGAACCACCCCGCCTCAGTCCCGGAGCAAGGCGAGCAGCGCATCGCCGGAATTGCACCGGAGCAGGCCGCCTCTGGAGAAGAAGGGCACCGTCGATTTCGTCCACCCCAGGAGAAGCTGCCGGTACCAGGAGGTTCACTGTCATCGATTTCGTCGTTCGCCCGCCTCGCCTACCCTCGCCTGAGCCCCGGTGAACCTCCCACGACCCCCACCTGCCGTGTTAGGGTTCTGTCTCGCCGGCGCTGCCCGACGTGGACGATGAACCAGAGCCGTTGGATTAGAACTAGATCCAACACACCACGTTGCCCCATACCACTTCGCACCCTCCCGTCTCACTGACGCATGGGGACAGCAACTTAACCAGCCCGCGTAAGCGATGTGCGTAGCAGGCCGGCCCATTTTCTCTTCCCGCGCAGCCCAGTCATTTGAATTTGGATCTTTCCATTTTCATTCAAACACAGTTCTGTACCTAGTTTAAAAAACCAACCCAGCTCGATTCAGTGAACCAAATTGAATGAAACCAATTTTGTTAGAAAGGTATGGAAATGCTGAATCCAAGCCCATTGGATTCAAATCATTTGAATCTATAGATCAACCTTAGTAAAAATAACAAGGCAGAACCTTTTCTGTATTCAAACATTTTTCAAATTTAAACCATAATAGCTTTTGAGTTGATTCCAACTCTCAAAAATCAAATTTGATCATACCTTTCAGAATATATAAAAATATATGGTTTTACTTACAGAAATAATGTCCAAGTAATACAAGGATGCCACTTAGGAATTTCTAGTCACTTTATTTAATTAAAATAAAAGGTTAAACCTTATTAAATTGTGACACCACTTTAAATCACACTCCCATGTACTGAAATGTGTGGTGATGACATGTATCAACATGATCCCATGTTTGGTTTGGAGAATATTAAATCTTAAGTAGTTTTTCAATGAGTAGAAATTACTTTTCTAAAAATAAAAGAAATTAAACCAAGCTTTAATCTTGTAATGTTAGTGATGATGCTAGATCATCTATAGGACCCTTTTGTGTGATGATTGAAAATATTTAAGTATCGTTTGGTGATTGTGTACCTCCTATTTATTTATAGACGGTAGTACCGACCAAGGATACGAGGAAGAAGGAGGATACTACGAAGAAGAAGCCGAGGAGAACTTTAACCACTGCTCTGCACAAGGCAAGCTATCACTTGCAATTATGAGAGTTAAATAACCTATGAAATGCACTAAGCATGCTTGGTTAGATACATTTGATGATACACAATCCTAGTTTTACTTGCAAGCTTTATACTTTATTTCTTTATCAAAGCTCTTACTTATAGTTTACTGGAATAAATTGTAGATATCAGAAAGATAATTGAAGGTTGCATAAAGAGCATAAAACTTGGCCTAAGCTAGATAATCTTTATGTCATCCTAAGGCATGAGATTGAACTTAGTAAAACTCCACTAGTTTTCCACCCCTCTTTAGCACTTACCCCCACTTGTAGATTCTAGTGCTCAGCATAAAACTTGATCAGCTTTAGATGGGAATACTTGGTGAAAATGGTTATGAAAACCTTGGAATGATGGATCATTCTATTGAAATGTTTTGGACATGTGTTTCCGAACACCAGATGATTTTTGGTGATGAAAATGTTGAGGCATGAGCCTTAGCCCTTTATAAAATTGATGGTTGTCTGGATGCGATACCATTCCAATTTTACCGTACAACCACAATACCCGAAAATTGGGTAGGGCTTGACTGGAAACTTATATACCTTAGTATTAGTTCCCTTACGACCAAGGTCTAAGCTGAGTCTACCTTGTGAAGATTGTCCACCCGTGCAGTACCCAAGATGACAGTTGGTCATGGTTGGGAGGCCAAACTCACAGGAGAGGTGCTTATACTAGGGCGTGTAATTGAAAGGTTAGGATTGATTATCCGCATACTGAGTATGGTGAATTTAGGATTTGTTCCTGACGGATGTATCGAATGTTGTGGTGAAAGTGTAAAATCTCTGCAGAGTGTCAAACTATTCGAATAGCCGCGTCCGCGGTTATGGACAGTTGGAGTGGCCATACTATTCCCCCCGTCAGATGTTTTCAGAATGACTTGACCACAACAGAGTTGTGATATGAAATACAAGTTCCCACTTAGGTGTTATAAAACTTCAACTCGCTTTCTTCATTTCTGAACTTAGTAGATGTAAATCTGGCTTTTTGCAAAACAACCCTAGAGCTTAGTGTCCTACTACAAAAATCCCCTTCACTTGTTGGTATTAGTTTGCGAGTACTCATGGCTTTGTCCCTGGCTATTCCCGTGGCCAGACTATGAAGAGGAATACCAGGAGGATGGACCCCAGGAAGGTTACGACAACTAGGATCATCTCCCATCGTCAACATTGCATGTGACCCCCGAAGATGGAGCTTCGCCTATGCTACCATTATTATTACATATTTCTGCTGCTTGAGTTGTATTAAGAACTGGATCATGAGATCCTTATTTGTGTAAGACCTTATGTATGGTTTGTAATGGATGATGTACTATGGTATCCAATTCTGTTATGTCTTGCAAAAATGGTAATCCTGGGATTGCGGTGTATGGCATAACAGTCATCTGGGATTAAAAATCCGGGTGTTGACATGTACCAGCAGTAACAGCTAAGGAGCGCTAAGAAAAACGGATGTAACATCTCTAGCAACGCTTCACAAGCCAAACCCAAGTTATGCTAGGAGCAGTGGATCAGGGAATTTAGGCTACAAAGGGAACATGCATCAGATAGGATTACTCTATTTATCGATGAAATACTTTAAATTCACATGCACATGATAAGAATTGAAATACTTTGAAAACATAGGATTCATATGTATGTGTGGGGACTCGCTTTACTTTTTCCAGTTGATACCTAGCTATAGATCTTCTGGTACATCATCTGGTCTCGCTTGCCAATAACCTTCGATGGTGATCTCAACCTTCCATGGTGTTGACCTTGGTCTTCGATCTTGATCTCGATATCATATTCTAGTAGAGAAGAATCAAATACCGGAAAGAAGGGGAACAATCAACACATGGCATCTATGCAATGCTCATCAAGGATGATGATATGACAATTTAAAAGTTATTGAAATGGAAACCCTAAACATGTTGGTCATTTTAAACGGGGTCTGAGGGGTCCAAAACCTAATTCAGGAAAACCTCGGAGGCATATGAGAGGGGTTATATTGTTGTTCTAATTATACATGTAATGTAAGTTTCTTATCAATGCATTATTATAGCTTAAATCGGTAGATCTTATTTTCTAAACATTTTGATATATTATTTGTATTTTTTGATTTAAAACTAATTAGTTATGAATTTCTCCATTTTAACTCATTTTAAATCATTTTTTAAAATAACTAAACATTTTTGGAATATCTAAAATATTTTCCAACTTGGGCCCACATGTCATAAGTTTAATCATTTCAGAAAACAATTATGGAAATTATTAAAATCCTGACAGGGTGGCCCATAGGGGTATTTATAATTTCAAGAAAACATTTAATAAAAGAAAAAGGGATAATGACCTCATGATAACATCAGCATGACGTCAGCAATGGAGGTGCTCTCAGGTCGAGCAAGCCCCCATTGATCTTCTGCACGCGGGGCCTAGTGGTTAGGCTTGCTGAAGAGAGGGAAGCGAGGCAAATCGAGGGGTGGTGGCGCTGCCATTTATTGGTCGTCGGAGCATCAGCCACGTCGAGCATCTGCGGCGGCGAGCGACGGTGCATGATGAGAAGGGAGCTAGAGAGCGAGAGGGAGTGCGTGGAGGGGTTCCTTAGAACCGTGAGCTCACCCTGAACGCAAGGGTGGTGACGGCGATGCCAGGAAGGTCATACGGCGACGAATCAACGATGGAAATGGCTACGGCCTACGGGATGCAAAGCTCGATTCCGGCAAGCTGGTGGCTCCCCTGCTTGCGTGCTTCGGCAGGGATGAAGAGGGCGGCAAGACGCTTCCAGCACTGGCCAGAACTTGGGCTGGGGTGGCCGAAGTCGATAAGGACGACAGCGGGCAGCGAGCTAGGGTTTCGGGGCCAATAACGGATGTAAAGTGTGCCATCAAGTTTGTGAGAGCTTTAATCACTAAGTTTTCACATAACAAATGGAATTTTTAATTGGAAGGTAGATGAAAACAAGAATATACTTGGAATGGTGTAACACACCATGCATAGGAATTTATAGTGGACACTTTGGAATAACTTGGTTTTTGGGAGTTGGATGCATGAGTAGAGCTTACTCAATACGAGTGGAGGCTAGCAAAGGCTGGGAGCGACCAACTAAGAGAGAAATAATGGCCATAATCATGTAGAGAGAAAAAACATTACTAATCAAAGCATAAAGTGGTACTACAAGTCAAGGATTAAATGATCATAGAGGCTATGGTGACTTGTTCTATAGAGGCATGAACCCAATAAGGTACAAGTCCCCGTGTTTACAGTGCTAGTCCCTGGATCGATTAGCTAGCACCCACAGTTTAAGATGTAATATCAAGAAACAAAGGTCATATTATAACTCATAACCAGGAATAAAATAGTTCATTACAACTTACATAGCTCATATGGCTATCTTATTACAAAGCAGCAGATATAACTATAAAGCATGGAGTCCTTCATCTTCATATGGCATAGGTAAACATGTTGGTTGTAGACTTGTAATCCCTACTCAACAAATTTCACTAACATCAAACAAACCTGCAACATGATAAGTTACAGTCACCAGGGTCAATACATTTGAATTGTATTGGCAAGTGATATCATATTGATATGGAGAATCTAACATCTACATGAATATATGGCTAAGTGGAGTTTTTGGCTGGCCTTTGCATAAAATAAGTTTTCCCTATCCTTTATAAAATAGTTTTTCTATTTTTCAAAGCACTTCATCAAACATGGCACACTGGATATACACCAGGTGCTACCCTTGTTCACCCAACAAGTTTTAACTTAGAGAAATTATAATCATGAGATTCATGAACTGCTTCACTATCTTGATGCTCAAAATTGTCCATAACCGGGGACACGACTAAGTACTTAGTTTTTTACCCTCTCGAGAGGTGGTGCACTTTCCCCACAAGACTCGACATGCATCGTGACGAGACTTTTCAGAAGCATTCCCTCAGACCACCATGGACGCGTTCCATCCTATGATCACTACCACCTTCTTTCCATCTGGATGAGTTCTTGCAACTTAGTTTGACAAGGCGAAGCCCATATGCCATGTGGCTGCACTGGAATCTTTCGCGACAAGAATATCTCTAATCTCTTTGTTTCTGGGTGGCCATCCACAAGTGAGATACACCAGGGTAAACCATAGAAATGGGACCTGAGTAACCACTAAACAAAAATCCATCCATACAAGTCCAATTGTCACCTAGGTGTTTCATTAACATCAGTTGTTTTCATTACACAAAAAAATACTTGTATTTTCATAAGACATCATATCATGATTTCCACCCACAAATTTATATAGCTAGTCTAAGCATTCTAAACTTACCATGTCTCCTATCTCTAGGAAATACTACCAAGGTAGATACTATAGGATTTGCATAGCATAGAAATATTTAAAAATAGACCTATCATGCATACTACAAAAATATCACTAATGCAATATTGAAAATATAGGACTTTTGATGACCAAAGTATCACTTTCCTTTTTATTATAAAATCTAGGTATTCTCCTTGATCTTGCAAATGTCACACTCTTCCAAGTTCACTAAATCACAATCAAGCAAAGCACACATTCAAAACTAGCACACAAAAATAACAAAACAAGTAAACAAAGAAATGCATGCAAACATGCATGCAAAAGGCTATTTATTGAAAAAATTGGTTCTAACAAGGTTCTAAACATTTCAAAAGACCTACTGGTCTTTTATAAAAGTGGAATTTCATTTGAAACCAAACTAGTGAAAATAAGTTATTTAAATCATTTTTCTTTCGTTAGAAAAGCTTTTATTCAAAGGAATAATTTCTAGTGTCAACAAAATATATTTTTAATTTCAAATGTTAGTGTTTATGGTCAGAGGGTTCAAAACAAAGCTATTTGCAAAAGTATTCACATCAAAAATATTTTTTACAACAATTTTTATTGCCAAAATAGCCCTAAACAAGGCTCTGCATAAAACTCTAATTTTTCATAAGAAAATGACCAAAGTAAGGATGTATATGCAAAGTTCACATTTTTAAGAATACATAGACACCTAATTTGTAATTTTTGGAATTATGGATCAAAATTTATGAATTTTGCAAGTTTGATCAACTAATAGAACAAATCTGGATTTTAAATCAAAATCATAGACACGCGGTGCTTCCTGATTGGCTGGTACCGGTTCGCGCGGATCACGCATCACGCACCGTTGGATCTAAGTGGGATCACATAGACCAGATCGAACCGTACCCTTTCTCTCTCTTCTATTCCTAACCGTAGGATTTGCATCCGATGGATCACAACACTCTGGCCAGAGATGGGCGGCGCTGCTGGCGAGCTGTGGCGGCGGCGCGTTGGACAACGACGTACTGGCGGTGCTAGGGGGTAAGGGAGAGGTGCAAGGGCATTACCGTGGTCGCGGGGATGAGGCGGTTGTAGGGGAGGTCGTAGGGGGGCAGGGGCGCACGGGCTCATCGGTGATTCCTCACCGGAGCTGCGTCGGGCGTCGGTGGTTGCGGATGAAGACAGGGTCGAGCGTCTGAGCCATGAGCAAATATCAACACCCGGATTTTTAATCCCAGATGCCTGTTATGCCATACCTTGCAATCCTAGGATTATCATTTTTGCTAGACATAACAGAATTGGTACCATAGTACATCATCCATTACAAATCATAATAAAGGTCTTACAAATATGGATCTCATGATCTAGACTTAATACAATCAATGCAGCGTAAATTAAACGTAGAGGGGCTTCATCTTCAGGATCACAGGCAATGCTGACGATGGGAGATGATCCTAGTTGTCATAGACCTCCTGCTGTCCATCATCCTGGTAGTCCTCTTCATAATCTGGCCAAGGGAATAGCCAAGGACAAAGCCATGAGTACTCTTTTAGTACTCGCAAACTATCACTAACAAGTAAAGTAGTTTGACTAGGAATCCTATGATCTAGGTTTATTTGCAAAAAGCCAGGTTTATTTCAAACTGAGTTCACAAGTAAAGAAAACTAGTTTAATGTTCTATAACACCTAAGAGGGAACTTAGTTTTTATGTTCACAACCCTATTGTGGTCAAGCCAAACTCATAATTCATTTCACAAGTCATTTTGAAAACATCTGACGATGGAATAGTATGGCCACTCCAACTGTCCATGACCGCGGACACGTCTATTCGAATAGTTTGACACTCTACAGAGGTGGTACACTTTCACCACAACATTCGATACATCCATCAGGGATAACCCTAAATCATCATACTTAGTATGCGGATAATAAATCCTAACCTTTCAATTACATATCCTAGTATAGGCACCTCCCCTATGAGTTTGACCTCCCAACCATGACCATCTGTCATCTTGGGTACTTCATAGGTGGACATTCAACACGAGGTAGCCTCAGCTCAACCTCTTTCTGCAAGGGAACCCATACTAAGACATATAAGCTTCCAGTTAAGCCCTACCCAATTCAGGTATTGTGGTTGTATGGTAAAATTGGAATGGTATCGCATCCGAACCCAACCATCATTTTTTAAAAAGGGCCAAGGCTCATGCCAAAAATATTTTAATCATCAAATCATCTTGTGTTCATAACACATGTCCAAAACATTTCAATAGAATGAATCTTTATTCCAAGGTTTTCATAATCATTTTCACCAAGTATTCCCAGCTAAAGTGATCAACTTTTATACTTAGCACTAGCCACTAAATTTGAGGGTATTCACTAACGAGGGGTGCTAGTCAAGTGCGACTATTATGCCATTTGATGAAATCTAGTTCTAAATACTTAGGCCTAGTTTTATGCTCTTTATTCTATCTATAGTATATTTTCAAAATTCACAAGTCACTAAGTAAAGTTAAAGAACTTTGGTAAAAATAAAAGAATAAAGCTTGCAAGTAAAACTGAGAATTGGTATAATCAAGGTTGTATAACCAAAGCATGCCTAATGCATCTTGGATAGGTTAACTTGTAGTGTTAGGCTTGCGTAGGTAGCATGCAAAGTTCTATCTTGCATAGTTAAGAAACTTGCAAGGGTTAGCTTGCCTTGATTGGTGCAGTGGTTGAAGTTTTCTTCTTCTTTGTATTACTCCTCCTCCTCACAGCCTTGGTCGGTACTAGCGTCTATAAATGAATATGAGGTACCTAATCACCAAACAATACTTAACTACCTCTAGTTGGCACACAAAGGTTCACACTAGATGATCTAGGATCATCACAATCATCACATGAAATAAAGACCTAGTCCTTTTTATTTTATTTTAGGAAATTAATTTACACTCATTGAAAATACTTAAGATTTAAAATTCTCCAATTAAAAAATGGGATCATGTTGAGGCATGTCATCACCACATATTCTAATACTTGGGAATGTGATTTAAAGTGGTGGTCATATTTTATAAAGTTTAAAATTACTATTTTATACAATTAATGTGACTAGAAATACCTATAGAGCATTCTTTTAGTACTATTCCAATATCACTGCATGTAAACCTACATATTTTACATATTTAGATAGATCTTGTCAAATGTGATTTTTGAGAGTTGGAATCAACTCAAAAGCATTTATGGTTGATTTTTTAAAAATGTTTGAATGTGTAAAAGTATTTGTCTTGTTATTTTTACTATGGGTGATCTATAATTTCAAATGGTTTGAATCCAATGGGATTGGATAGATAATTTGAATACCTTTCTAACAAAATTGTAATCATGCAATTTGGTTCAGTACATCTCCTTGAATTGATTTTTGAATCTACTGACAGAATCTAGTTTTAACTAAAATGGAAAATAACTATTTGAATCACTGGGCTACACGCGGGAAAGAAAATGGGCCGGCCCAGCTGCACTACTTGTGCGCAGCGGGCTGCTGACAGGGGATCCCGTTAGTCAGCGGCTGTATCTAAACGAACTGGTACATTTCAATCTAAGTCGTGCGATTAGACTAAGATCTACGACCAACGTACGTCGTCTCCGTCGCATAGCTCCAACAAGCCCGAACCCTAACGACAATGGTGGGGGTACGTGGTGGCTCACCTGGGCTCCATCTAGGGTTGGTGATGTGGGAGAACAACGTTGTCCATGACGGCGGTTCAAACGGTTGTCGTGGCGGTTCCTAGGGTGGCTCCAATCAATGACTCCTCTCCTAATATGCAGCGGCGGACTCCGGCCAAATTTCGGCGAGTTGGTGCTCGCCTTGCTCCGAGGAGAGGTGTTGGAGGTTCTGTGAGTAGTGGGGAGTGAGATGGTATGGAGAATGAGGGCTGGGGTGGCTCTATTTATACACCGGCGAGAGGGGCAGAGTGGCATGGGCTAGCTCCTCCGGCGATGGCGGTACAACAAGCTAACAGCATGGCTAAGGGCGTAAGATGGTGCGGTGTTTCCTAGCGGTCATCGCAGGCTTAAAGGCGTGGCACGGAGTGATCGAGGATGGTTGGGAGCGGTCTGTGCTCTTCGCGGAACCGGCGGTGTTCGAGAAGGCGTACAGGGGCTACTGGTCGCGCGACTGCAAACGGGCATGTCTGGGAGGGTAGCTAGGATCATGGCGAGTGGAGTTACGCGCAGTGAGGGAGAAGCGTGGCGTGTGCGTGCATGTCGGTTGTGGCGCTCTGGCGCACTCTCGGCATGGCGACAAAGAAATGGGCGCGACGGTTTTCTGGTGGTCCACTGCTAGGTTGCGCTCGAGGGTTAGACAGGGGGTGGGAGTGGATGGTGGCCTGTCTCCTAGACATCGTGGACAGGCGCGGGGCTTCCTCCTGCGGGATGTCCATGGTCGATCGACAAAGATGGCTCTGGTGGCGTGGCACTGATGCATCGGCGAGGAAGGGGGCTGCTTCAATGCAATGCTAGGCACTAGGGGAGACCAGGGGAGTGAAATGGGGGCAATGGTTTGATCAATTACTGCACACCATAGTAGAAGTTAGGCAAGTTTGATCTGTGTCTGCTAGGTGTTTGATGCAATGGCCGCATGAATTCAACATTTGAATTTTTTGGATGAATTTGGTGAGGGATCTTGTTATAAGCTTGGTAGTCTGAGGTTGCTTGGGTTTGCCAAGGTGAAGTGGTTTGGTTGGTTTTTGAGAAATGGCCATCTTATTAACTACACTTGATTCAATTTTCAATTGTCCTTTAAAAAGATTTGGAATTTGTTTCTGTTGGTTTGTAAAGTGGGCTTGGGTTCACTTTTACTTGGTCTAGCAAGGGGTGAAAAGAATTGGATTTTTTTCTGTTAGAAATCTTTGACTAGGAACACCCAAAGTGGTCTAGTGAACAAGTTTGGCCTAAATGACCATTTTCCTATATTTCTTATATTTGACTTTCTATTTATTTGATGCTGCTTGGAAATGATCTAGATGATGTTGTTTTTATCTTTAGACCAATCCTTATCATTTATAGCAATCAAAAATGTAAATTGCACTCATTCATGCATTAATCATACACACACATCCATTCATATTAAGTTTAATAATAAAAGTTTTTGTTAACCCTAAACTTGGGTGATTAGAACTTGATAATCTTGTTTAATATTTTTGGGGTGTTACAAACCTTCCCTCCTTAAACAAAATCTCGTCCCGAGATTTAAGAAAAAGAAAACTAGGAACTAAAGAGATCTGGAAACTCAGTCCTAATGTAATATTCTCGCTCCCAAGTAGCTTCTTCTTTAGTATGGTTACTCCATTGGATCTTGAGAAACTTGATACTCCTGGTCCTGGTGGTTCTGAAGGCTTATTCCAAAATACGAATGGGTACTTCATGATAAGTTAGGTCCTGGTTGAGCTCTATGGTTATGTGATCAATATTCTAGAAACACATCATGCATGGCTGACATCTCCTCCGGCAGTTCTAGTTGGTATGATACTTCTCCTCAGCGATTCAAAATCTTGAAGGGTCCAATATATCTGGGATCTAACTTCCATTTCAGTTGGAAACGTTGCATTCCTTTCAAGGGTGATACTTTCAGATACACAAAATCTCCGATAGTGAATGCTAGATCTCGACGTCACTTGTCGGCATAACTCTTCTGTCTGGATTGGGCGGTCTTAAGGTGCTCGTGGATCTTGTGAACTTTTTCTTTGGCTTCTCTTAGGATGTCGGGTCACTACAAGAAATGTGGAAAACTATGACCTTCTGATAGTGATCATGAACAAAATCGTCATAGATCTATGACGATTTTGCACCAGATAGTCATAAGCCGTTCGAAGGGGTCAAAACCTTAAAAAATTAAGACATTTTGACTCCAAAACATCATATTTGTCCTAGCTAAAATCGTCATAATATGGCGCATGTAGCCTACAACATTTGTTGTAGCTGATTACGATGATTTAAATTGGTCATAACATCTAAAATAAAATAAAGTTGAAATCAGTAAGTATTTGCCACAGCATTTTCATCTATGCGGCATGTCTATTTGTTAGTTTTTTCATATGTGGCATACCTATGTGTCAATATTTGGTTCCACGTATGCAAACCCCACTAATTGACCTCAAGCGCGCATCAGGAATAATATGCAAAAAATGGGCTGCAAGGGGACTCGAACCGCAGACCTCCCTAGAAACCGAAGGCACCTAACCACTAGACCAACACAAATTAGTTGTTCCATAGTCGTGCTCCGCCAATTTGACTATAAGTCGCGATCGAAACTGGGCCTAGAGGCCAGGTTTCCACTAATGGGCCTTGCTAGGAAGGTATATTTGGCGGCCTTTGACCTTGGGTGCAGTAGATTAGATCCGGTTAGGGTTTTTTCGTTTTTCTTTTTGTGTTTTCATAATACTTGTGTATCTTTCTCATAATAACTCCAAAATAATTGATTTTTGTCTCTAAATTTTTATAAATTTCATTAGATCATACTAGGATGTTAATTATGAATAGTATAATTACTTTCCATTGTGGGTCTACTAATCCCATATTAGTCTTTAGTAGGGACAATATCATAATTAAAAATATGATTTTGAAACTAGGGTTTTGAAGGTTCTTAGCTAGGTGTCGAACCTTGCGAAACTTGCATTGGACCTCTGAAGAAATGTCATATTGTGAGTCTAAAAATGAAATTTGCAAAAAATCATGGGCATCAGATAATGTACCTGTAGTTCAAATCGGACCCAGTTCCTACTGATTCGACAGAAACTTGTATTTTTCATTAGGGGTGGAAGGAAAGGTTTGAGAGACCCCGGTTGGAACATTTGTCCATGTAAGCTGACCTATTATTTGGTGGTTGCTTCACAAAACGGCCCGTTTTTTTGCGCTTGGAAAATCGAAAATGGGTTTTCCATGCGACGAAATGGAAAACTTCCTTCTACAACATTGTTTGCCATCCCATGATGCACATGTGTGCACAATACGGGTGAATTATCAAAAACGATGCCCTGGCTCTAGCCATAACATTGGTCATTTGACCCGAAAGCCATGAAACCTCGAACATGATAGGTCATTTTGTGAAGGTTTTTTGAGACATACACAATTTACCAAGTTTGGTATTTTTCCTTGCAACTATGTCACATAATAAGACACCAAGCGAAGGATTTGCATTGATCAGACCTTTTTTGAATTTTTTATGCCCGTTTCAAACTATGGTCAAAACGGCGGTCATGAAGGTTCTTAGATAGGGGCCGAGCCTCGCTAAACATGCATTGGATATCCGAACAAATAGCATATTTTGAGTCTAAAAATGATTTTTGCAAATCATAATGGGCATCAGATAATGTACCTGTAGTTCAAATCGGACCTACTTCCTACTGATTCGGCATGAACTTGTCTTTTTTGCCAGGGGTGGAAGCAAAGGTTTGAGAGACCCGGTTGGGATATTTGTCCGTGTAAGGTGCACTATTATTTTTGAAAAATGGGATGTTAGAATTTTGAAACTTCCATTTGGTGGTTGCTTCACAAAACGGCCCATTTTTTGCGCTTGGAAAATGGAAAATGGTTTTTCCATGCGACGAAATGGAAAACTTCCTCCTGCAACATTGTTCGACATCCCATTATGCCATGTGTACACAATACAGGGTCATTATCACAAACTATGCCCTGATTGTTGGAGATATGCCCTAGAGGCAATAATAAATGTAGTTATTATTATATCTTTGTGTTTATGATAAATGTTTACATTCATGCTATAATAGTATTAACAAGGAAACATTGATACTTGTGTGATTTGTAAACTTAATTTGAAGTCCCTAGTATAGCCTCTATACTTCACTAGCTTGTTGGTTGATTAATGATTGTGGTTTCCCTATCATGAACATTGAGATGTTATCAACAACAAGATCATATCGTTAGGAGAATGATATGGTGGACATACTCCTATAGATAAGCGTAGCATAAAGATCAAGTCATTTCAATAGTTCAATTGCTATATGCTTTCTGATACATAGTAACCTAATTCCTTCGACCATGAGATCATGCATATCACCTTTACCGGATGGATGCTTTGATGACATCAAACACCACACCGTAACTGGGTGGTTATAAAGGGGGCATTGAGTGTTCGGAAAGTTTTGGTTGAGACACATGGATCAAGAGTGGGATTTGTCCATCCATATGACGGATAGATATACTCTGGTCCCTCTCGGTGGAATGTCATCCAATTAGCTTGCAAGCATGTGACTTGGTCACAAGGGATCACATATCACGGGAACGAGAAAAGAGTACTTATCAGTAACGAGGTTGAACTAGGTATGCAGAGATACCGGCGATCATAACCTCGGATAAGTAACATATCGTGAGACAAAGGGAAATTGGTATCGTATGTAAGTGGTTCATTCGATCGCAAAGTAATCGTAGAAATATGTGGGAGCCATATGAATTTCCAGATTCCTCTATTGGTTATTGTTCGGAGAAGTGTCTCGATCATGTCCGCATAATTCACGAACCGTAGGGAGACACACTTAAGGATTCGACGTTGTTTGAGTAGTTATGGTATTATGAGAAAGAGACCGAATGTTGTTCGGAGTCTCGGATGGGATCCGGGATATCACGAGGTGATCCGGAATGGTCCGGAGAATAAGATTCATATAAGGAAAGTCCCGTTTCGGAGTTCGGGAATGATTCCGGTGTTTTCATCGGGAATGTTCTAGAAGGTTCCGGATTGTCCGGCACTCCGGGGGGGGAAGGGGTACATGAATGTGTCATTACATATTGGAATGATTGCATCATGTACTAAGTGTTCTTGCTGTCCCAAATAAAGGATTAAATTGAATCCTAAAACAGAAAAGTCAAATGTCCAGTTTGAAAGTCAAACGGCTAAAACAAGAAACTGTGGGAAACAAGCAAGAGGAGTTGGGAACCGACTTGAGGGAGGAGTCTCCTCCCCAAGACGGCGCGCCACCCGAGGCCGACTTGGGGAGGGACTCCCCTCCCCTGGCCGCGCCTCCCCACCTATAAAAGGAGGGGCAAGGCCCCCTCCTCTAGACACACAAGTTTCTACCTCTAATCTCCGGTTTAGAGCCGTTTTGGTTTAGAGCTTCTAATTGCTTTAGCCAGTGGTTTAGAGCCTTCTAATTGGTGTGTCTAATCTCTAGACCAATAATTGCCCTCTCTCATAATCCACCATACTCGCTCCGGCTTAAGGCGAAGCCCTGCGGGATTTCCCCTCTACTTTCGGTACCACGCCGTTGTGCTGCCGGAATCGCGAGGAGAGTGCTACAACCTCCGCTGCCTGCTGGAACAAGGGAGAGGAAGGTCTTCGTCGAGTACCGAACGTGTGACCGACTGCGGGAGCGCTGCCGGAACGCAGCGCCGGAAGGATCGTCTACACGATCTTGAGATCGGGAAGAGTACGACTACATCACCCACGAGAATCCGCTCTCGTTAAACGCTTTGGAATCTTCGAGGGTAAGTTATTCCATCGACTCGTTGCTACAATCTAGTAGATAGATCTTGGCTTGTTTGTTTGTATGCGATAGAAATTTTTTGTTTTCCATGCTACGAACCCCTACAGTGGTATCAGAGCCAGGTTTATATGTAGATCTTTTGCACGAGTAGAACACAATGGTCATTGTGGGCGTTGATGCTTTTATTGTCGATTGCTTATTGTGTACTTTGCATCTTGCGGTATGTTGGGATGAAGCGGCCCGGGCTAACCTTACATGACATCGTTCATGAGACTTGCTCCACGCTTGACATGCAACTTGTATTGCATAAGTGGCTTTGCGGGTTCCTGTTTCTCCTAGCATAGTTAAGATCCAATTTACAACGGGTGATTAACAATACTAGTATCAATGTTGTGGTTCTTGTTCGTAAGTTAGAACGACACTTATTGAAAGCCCCAAACCACGTAAAATATGCAAAGAAAGTAGAGGCGTCTAACTTTGTTTTGCAGGGGTGTGCAGTGATGCGATATGGCCATGATTGTGATTATATTTGATGTATGCAATGTTCCTTATTGTAAGTCGGCAACCGGCAGGAGCCATATGGTTGTCTGTAATTTATGTTAAGACCCGCGTGTCTATTCAAAGTAGTTGTAATAGTTGAAGCCGGTGGACGACAACCATGGAGTAGCGTCATTGACCTTGATGCAATGCCGGTGATGATGGAGATCATGTTCGTGCTTGAAGATGGAGATCGGAAGCACAAAGAAGAAAGGCCATATCATATCACATATATATTGAATTGCATGTGATGTTAATCATTTATGCATCTTGTATTGCTTAGTAGACGACGGTAGCATTATAAGATGATCCCTCATGCACATGAATTTCAAGTCATAAAGTGTTCACCCTTAGTCAGCACCGTTGCTAAAGCTTGTTGTTTCGAAGCACCACGTGATGATCGGGTGTGTTAGATTCCGCAAGTGTATACAACGTGAGCAAGCCAGATTTGCTCATGCGGAAACTAAGGTTTGATCTTGACGAGCCTAGCATGTACAGACATGGTATCAGAACACGGATCACCGAAAGGTAAAGCATGAATCATATAGTAGATATGATGAACATGATGATTGTTCGCCATTGAAACTATATCAACTCTCGTGATGATCGTTGTTGATGTAGTGGATTTGGTTCGTGTGATCACTAAAACAATGTGAGGGATATTTTTTTGAGTGGGAGTTCACCTAGTTTAATTACATTAATTAATTTGAACTCAATTTGTCATAAACTTAGTCTAAACTATTGCAAATATGTTGTAGATCAATGGCAGCCCCTACCATCAATTTTAATGCGTTCCGCAATTTCGCGGATTGGTTCCGCAATTTGAGGATTGTCCTCACAGCTGGTAATTTGACCTATGTGCTGGATGCACCGCTGGGTGACCCACCTGCAGCTGATGCTCCCGATGAAGTAAAGAATGTTTACCTCGCTCGGAAGAATCAGTACTCCATAGTTCAGTGTGCTATCTTATATGGTTTGGAATCGGAGCTTCAGAAAAGGTTTGAGGATTCAGACCCATATGATATTGTCGAGGATCTCAAATTGATTTTTGAGACTCATGCGGCAATTGAAAGCTATGAGGCTTCTGAAAAGTTCTTTAACTACAAGATGGAAGAGGGCAGCTCCGTCAGTGAGCATGTGCTTAAGATGTCTGGGCACGCAAACAAACTTCAAAGCTTGGGTATAGTGATTCCTAATGCTTTGGGGATTTACCGTGTCCTCCAATCACTACCACCAAGTTACAAGAACTTTGTGATGAACTACAACATGCAGAACATGAACAAGACGTTGCCATAACTCTTTGCCATGTTGAAATCTGCAGAAGTGGAGATCAAGAAAGAGCACCAAGTGTTGTTGGTCAATAAGACCACCAAATTCAAGAAAGGCAAGTCTAAGCAAAAGGGACACTTCAAGAAGGGTGGTAAGAAAGCTACCACGCCAACGAAGAAGACCAAGGCTGGACCTAAGCCTGATACCGAGTGCTTTTACTGCAAGGGAGAAGGTCACTGGAAGCGGAATTGCCCAAAGTACTTGGCGGATTTGAAGAACGGCAACATCAAGAAGAAAGGTATATCTGATATACATGTTATTGATGTGTATCTCACTAGTACTCGTAGTAGTGCCTGGGTATTTGATACTGGTTCGGTTGCTCATATTTCTAACTCGAAACAGGTGCTGCAGAATAAACGGAAGCTAGCGAAGAACGAGGTGACGATGCGCGTGGGAAACGGATCAAAGGTTGATGTGATCGCGGTCGGCACGCTACCCCTTCATCTACCATCGGGATTAGTTTTATACTTAAATAATTGTAATTTGGTGCCTGCGTTGAGCATGAACATTATATCGGGATCTTGTTTATTGCGAGACGGTTACTTGTTTAAATCCGAGAATAATGGTTGTTCTATTTATATGAGTAATATGTTTTATGCACATGCACCTTTGATAGATGGTCTATTCTTATTGAATCTCGATAGTGGAAATACACATATCAACAACATTGAGGCTAAACGTTTGAAATCAAGCGATAATTCGACCTATATGTGGCACTGTCGTCTTGGTCACATCGGAGTGAAACGTATGAAGAAACTCCATTCCGATGGACTTCTTGAATCACTTGATTTTGAATCACTTGAAAGATGCGAAGCATGTCTGATGGGTAAAATGACTAAGACTCCATTTTCTGGTATGATGGAGCGAGCTACGGACTTTTTGGAAATCATACATACCGATGTGTGTGGTCCAATGAGTGTAGCATCGCGCGGTGGTTATCGTTATGTTCTTACCTTCACGGATGACTTGAGTAGATATGGGTATATCTATTTCATGAAACATAAGTCCGAAACTTTCGAGAAGTTTAAGGAGTTTCAAAGTGAGGTAGAGAATCAACGTAACAAGAAGATTAAATTTCTACGTTCTGATCGTGGAGGTGAATATCTAAGTTACGAGTTTGGCGAGCATTTGAAGAAATGCGGAATACTTTCACAATTGACACCGCCGGGAACACCACAGCGTAATGGTGTGTCCGAACGTCGTAATCGAACTCTCTTAGATATGGTTCGTTCTATGATGTCACTTACAGATTTACCGCTATCATTTTGGGGTTATGCATTAGAAACAACCGCATTCACTTTAAATAGGGCACCATCTAAATCCGTTGAAACGACATCGTATGAATTATGGTTTGGGAAGAAACCTAAATTGTCGTTCCTTAAAGTTTGGGGATGCGAAGCCTATGTAAAGAAGTTACAGCCGGACAAGCTTGAACCCAAAGCGGAAAAATGCTTCTTCATAGGATACCCGAAGGAAACTATTGGGTATACCTTCTATCATAGATCCGAAGGCAAAATCTTCGTTGCCAAGAATGGATCCTTTCTAGAGAAGGAATTTCTCTCGAAAGAATTGACTGGAAGGAAAGTAGAACTCGACGAGGTTGTCGAACCTTCTCTCGAAATTGTGAGTAGCGCAGCACCGGAAGAAGTTCCTGTGGTGCCTGCACCAATAAGATAGGAAGCTAATGATGGTGATCATGAAACTTCGGTTGAAGTTGCTACAGAGCCTCGGAGGTCAACGAGAACTCGTACCACTCCAGATTGGTATGATTCCGTTATGAATGTCATATTGGTGGACAACACCGATGACCCCGAGACATATGAGGAAGCGATGATGAGCCCAGATTCCAATAAATGGCAAGAAGCCATGAAATCCAAGATTGGATCCATGTACGAAAACCAAGTATGGACTTTGGTGGACTTACCGGATGGCCGAAAGGCTGTCGAGAACAAATGGATTTTCAAGAAGAAAACAGATGCTGATGGTAATGTTACTGTCTATAAAGCTCGACTTGTCGCAAAAGGGTTTCGACAAATTCAAGGAGTTGACTACGATGAGACTTTCTCACCGGTAGCGAAGCTAAAGTCTGTGAGGATTATGTTAGCAATCGCTGCATATTATGATTATGAGATATGGCAGATGGATGTCAAAACAGCATTCCTCAATGGAGACATTGATGAAGAGTTGTATATGATGCAACCCAAAGGTTTTATCGATCCTAAAGATGCTAGCAAGGTATGCAAACTTCAACGGTCCATCTATGGATTGAAGCAAGCATCCCGAAGTTGGAATCAACGTTTTGATAAGGTAATCAAAAGTTTTGGTTTTATACAAACTTATGGAGAAGCTTGTATTTACAAGAAAGTGAGTGGGAGCTCTGTAGCATTCTTAATACTATATGTGGATGACATATTGTTGATTGGGAATGATGTAGACCTTCTTAATAGTGTCAAAGAATATTTGAATAATAGTTTTTCAATGAAGGATCTTGGCGAAGCAGCTTACATATTAGGCATAAAGATTTATAGAGATAGATCGAAACGCCAAATATCATTATCACAGAGTACATATTTGGACAAAGTTCTAAAGAGGTTTGGAATGGAAGAAAGCAAGAAAGGGTTCTTGCCCATGTTGCCCAATACGACCTTGAGTAAAACTCAAAGTCCGACATCGGCAGAAGATAGAGAAAGGATGAGTAAGACTCCCTATGCCTCAGCCATAGGATCTCTAATGTATGCCATGCTATGTACAAGACCCGACATTGCATATGTTGTTAGTTTAACTAGCAGATATCAAAGTGATCCAGGAGTGGATCATTGGACAGCGGTCAAAAACATCCTTAAGTACTTGAGAAGAACTAAGGATATGGTTCTTTCTTATGGAGGTGATGAACAACTCGTTGTTAATGGTTACACCGATGCTAGTTGGAACACAGATCCGGATGATTCTAAATCACAATTCGGATACGTATTTATTTTGAATGGTGCAGCAGTTAGCTGGAGAAGTGCAAAGCAAAGCGTTGTGGCGAGATCTTCAACTGAATCGGAATACATGGCTGCTTCGGAGGCTTCACAAGAAGCAATATGGATGAAAGAGTTCATTACAGAGCTGGGTGTGGTTCCTAGTGCGCTGGACCCAATGTCTATCTACTGTGATAACATGGGCGCCATAGCCAATGCGCAAGAACCAAGGTCACACAAGAATCTGAAGCATATCAAGCTACGTTTTCACGCTATTCGAGAACATATCCAGGATGGGGATATAAAGATTTGCAAAGTACATACAGATCTGAATGTGGCGGATCCGTTGACTAAACCTCTCCCGAGGGCAAAACATGACCAACACCAAACTGCCATGGGTGTTCGGTATATTACCATGTAATCTAGATTAGATGACTCTAGTGCAAGTGGGAGACTGTTGGAGATATGCCCTAGAGGCAATAATAAATGTAGTTATTATTATATCTTTGTGTTTATGATAAATGTTTACATTCATGCTATAATAGTATTAACAAGGAAACATTGATACTTGTGTGATTTGTAAACTTAATTTGAAGTCCCTAGTATAGCCTCTATACTTCACTAGCTTGTTGGTTGATTAATGATTGTGGTTTCCCTATCATGAACATTGAGATGTTATCAACAACAAGATCATATCATTAGGAGAATGATATGGTGGACATACTCCTATAGATAAGCGTAGCATAAAGATCAAGTCATTTCAATAGTTCAATTGCTATATGCTTTTTGATACATAGTAACCTAATTCCTTCGACCATGAGATCATGCATATCACCTTTACCGGATGGATGCTTTGATGACATCAAACACCACACCGTAACTGGGTGGTTATAAAGGTGGCATTGAGTGTTCGGAAAGTTTTGGTTGAGACACATGGATCAAGAGTGGGATTTGTCCATCCATATGACGGATAGATATACTCTGGGCCCTCTCGGTGGAATGTCATCCAATTAGCTTGCAAGCATGTGACTTGGTCACAAGGGATCACATATCACGGGAACGAGAAAAGAGTACTTATCAGTAACGAGGTTGAACTAGGTATGCAGAGATACCGACGATCATAACCTCGGATAAGTAACATATCGTGAGACAAAGGGAAATTGGTATCGTATGTAAGTGGTTCATTCGATCGCAAAGTAATCGTAGAAATATGTGGGAGCCATATGAATTTCCAGATTCCTCTATTGGTTATTGTTCGGAGAAGTGTCTCGATCATGTCCGCATAATTCACGAACCGTAGGGAGACACACTTAAGGATTCGACGTTGTTTGAGTAGTTATGGTATTATGAGAAAGAGACCGAATGTTGTTCGGAGTCTCGGATGGGATCCGGGATATCACGAGGTGATCCGGAATGGTCCGTAGAATAAGATTCATATAAGAAAAGTCCCGTTTCGGAGTTCGGGAATGATTCCGGTGTTTTCATCGGGAATGTTCTAGAAGGTTCCAGATTGTCCGGCACTCCGGGGGGGAAGGGATACATGAATGTGTCATTACATATTGGAATGATTGCATCATGTACTAAATGTTCTTGCTGTCCCAAATAAAGGATTAAATTGAATCCTAAAACAGAAAAGTCAAATGTCCAGTTTGAAAGTCAAACGGCTAAAACAAGAAACTGTGGGAAACAAGCAAGAGGAGTTGGGAACCGACTTGAGGGAGGAGTCTCCTCCCCAAGCCGGCGCGCCACCCAAGGCCGACTTGGGGAGGTACTCCCCTCCCCTGGCCACGCCTCCCCACCTATAAAAGGAGGGGCAAGGCCCCCTCCTCTAGACACACAAGTTTCTACCTCTAATCTCCGGTTTAGAGCCGTTTTGGTTTAGAGCTTCTAATTGCTTTAGCCAGCGGTTTAGAGCCTTCTAATTGGTGTGTCTAATCTCTAGACCACTAATTGCCCTCTCTCATAATCCACCATACTCGCTCCGGCTTAAGGCGAAGCCCTGCGGGATTTCCCCTCTACTTCCGGTACCACGCCGTTGTGCTGCCGGAATCGCGAGGAGAGTGCTACAACCTCCGCTGCCTGCTGGAACAAGGGAGAGGAAGGTCTTCGTCGAGTACCGAACGTGTGACCGACTGCGGGAGCGCTGCCGGAACGCAGCGCCGGAAGGATCGTCTACACGATCTTGAGATCGGGAAGAGTACGACTACATCACCCACGAGAATCCGCTCTCGTTAAACGCTTTGGAATCTTCGAGGGTAAGTTATTCCATCGACTCGTTGCTACAATCTAGTAGATAGATCTTGGCTTGTTTGTTTGTATGCGATAGAAAATTTTTGTTTTCCATGCTACGAACCCCTACACTGATTATAGCCATAACTTTGGTCATTTGACCCGAAAGCCATGAAACCTCGAACAAGACAGGTCATTTTGTGAAGGTTTTTTTGAGACATACTCAATTTACCAAGTTCGGTGTTTTTCCTTGCAACTATGTCACAAAATAAGACACCACGCGAATAATTTGCGTTGATCGGACCGTTTTTGAAATTTTTATGCCCATTTCAAACAATGGTCAAAACGGTGGTCATGAAGGTTCTTAGCTAGGGGACGAGCCTCGCTAAAATTGCATTGGATCTCTGAACAAATAGCATATTTTGAGTCTAAAATGATTTTTGCAAAAAATAATGGGCATTAGATAATATACCTGTAGTTCAAATCGGACCCACTTCCTACTGATTCGGCATGAACTTATCTTTTTCGCCAAGGGTGGAAGGAAAGGTTTGAGAGACCCCGATTGGGGCATTTGTCCATGTAAGGTGGCCTATTATTTTTTAAAAATGGGATGGTAGAATTTTGAAACTTCCGTTTGGTGGTTGCTTTATAAAAACGCCCCGTTTTTGCGCTCGGAAAATGGAAAATGTTTTTTACATGCGAAGAAATGGAAAACATCCTCCTACAACATTGTTCGCCATCCCATGATGCACATGTGTGCACAATACGGGTGCATTATCACAAACTATGCCCTGATTCTAGCCATAACTTTGGTCATTTGACCCGAAAGCCATGAAACCTCGAACATGATAGGTCATTTTGTGAAGGTTTTTTTTCAGACATACTCAATTTACCAAGTTCAGTATTTTCCTTACAACTATGTTAGATAATAAGACACCACATGAAGGATTTGCGTTGATCGGACCATTTTTTAATTTTTTATGCCTGTTTCAAACTATGGTCAAAACGGCGGTCATGAAGGTTCTTAGCTAGGGGCCGAGCCTCGCTAAACTTGCATTGGATCTCTGAACAAATAGCATATTTTGAGTCTAAAAATGATTTTTTCTAAAAAATAATGGGCATCAGATAATGTACATGTAGTTCAGATTGGACCTACTTCCTACTAATTCGGCATGAACTTGTGTTTTTCGCCAGGGGTGGAAGGAAAGGTTTGAGAGACCCCAGTTGGGACATTTGTCCATGTAAGGTGGACTATTATTTTTGAAAAATGGGATGGTGGAATTTTGAAACTTCCATTTGGTGGTTGCTTCACAAAACAGCCCATTTTTGCGCTCGGAAAATGGAAAATGGTTTTCCATGCGACGAAATGGAAAACTTCCTCCTGCAACATTGTTCGCCATCCCATGATGGACATGTGTGCACAATATGGGTGCATTATCACAAACTATGCCCTGATTCTAGCCATAACATTGGTCATTTGATCCGAAAGTCATAAAACCTCAAACATGATAGTTCATTTTGTGAAGGTTTTTTTGAGACATACTCAATTTACCAAGTTCTGTATTTTTCCCTGCAACTATGTCAGATAATAAGACACCACGCGAAGTATTTGCATTGATCGGACCATTTTTGAATTTTTTATTTCCGTTTCAAACTATGGTCAAAACGACGGTCATGAAGGTTCTTAGCTAGGGACCGAGCCTCGCTAATCTTGCATTGGATATCTGAACAAATAGCATATTTTGAGTTTAAAAATTATTTTTGCAAAAAATCATGGGCATCAGATAATGTACCTGTAGTTTAAATCGGACCTACTTCCTACTGATTCGGCAGGAACTTGTGTTTTTCGCCAGGGGTGGAAGGAAAGGTTTGAGAGACCCCGGTTGGAACATTTGTCCATGTAAGGTGGACTATTATTTTTGAAAAATGGGATGGTGGAATTTTGAAACTTCCATTTGGTGGTTGCTTCACAAAACAGCCCATTTTTTCCGCTCGGGAAATGGAAAATGGTTTTCCATGCAACGAAATGGAAAACTTCCTCCTGCAACATTGTTCGCCATCCCATGATGCACATGTGTGCACAATACGGGTGCATTATCACAAACTATGCCCTGATTCTATCCATAACATTGGTCATTTGACCCGAAAGTCATGAAACCTCGAACATGATAGGTCATTTTGAGAAGGTTTTTTTGAGACATACTCAATTTACCAAGTTTGGTATTTTTCCCTGCAACTATGTCACATAATAAGACACCACGCGAAGTATTTGCGTTGATCAGACTGTTTTTGAATTTTTTATTTCCGTTTCAAACTATGGTCAAAATGGTAGTCATGAAGGTTCTTAGGTAGGGGCCGAGCCTCGCTAAACTTGCATTGGATATCTGAAGAAATAGCATATTGTGAGTCTAAAAATAATTTTTGCAAAAAATCATGGGCATCAGATAATGTACATGTAGTTCAAATCGGACCCACTTCCTACTGATTCGGCATGAACTTATCTTTTTCGCCAGGGGTGGAAAGAAAGGTTAGAGATACCCCGGTTGGGACATTTGTCCATGTAAGGTGGCCTATTATTTTTTAAAAATGGGATGTTATAATTTTGATACTTCCATTTGGTGGTTGCTTCACAAAACGACCCCATTTTTTGCGCTCGGGAAATGGAAAATGGTTTTTCCATGCGACGAAATGGAAAACTTCCTCCTGCAACATTGTTCGCCATCCCATGATACACATGTATGCATAATATGGGTGCATTATCACAAACTATGCCCTGATTCTAGCCATAGCATTGGTCATTTGACCCGAAAGTCATGAAATCTCGAACATGATAGGTCATTTTGTGAAGGGTTTTCTGAGACACTTGCAGTATACCAAGTTTGGTATTTTTCTGTGAAACAATGGCACATTATAAGACCCCACATGAAGGAATTACGTTGATATGACCATTTTTGAATTTTTTATGCACGTTTCAAACTATGGTCAAAACGGCGGGCATGAAGGTTCTTAGCTCGGGGTGAGCCTCGCTAAACTTGCACTGGATCTATGATAAAATAGCATATTGTGAGTCTAAAAATGATTTTTTCAAAAATTCATGGGCATCAGATCATATACCTATAGGTCAAATTTGACACACTTCCTACATATTCGATAGGAATTTGTCTTTTTCACCAGGGGTGGAAGGACAAGTTTGAGATACCCCGGTTGGGAGATTGTCCATGTAAGGTGGCCTATAACCTTTATAAAATGAGGTGGTAGCATTTTGAATTAGTTCTTTGGTGGTTGCTTCACAAAGCGTCTCATTTTTTACAGTCAGAATGTGAAGACAAACAATCAGAAGACGGAATAAGAGTATCCACGGATCACCCCAATAAATCAGATCTCAGCCGTGTAGATGGTCACCATCCAACGACAGAAATTTCACTCCCACTGAAACTGTGTATGTAGTCAAACAGCGGGAAACCAATTTGAGAAGAGAAGTGTGCGGGCAAACCCTAACCCTAAAACATTTCCCCTCGCCCCAGATCCCCATGCACGCACTCCAGCGCCGCCCCTTCCCTTTCTCTCCCAGCGCCGCCGGTTGCGGCCCGTCCCACCCCAGACCCCCTCCTCTTGCTCGATGCGCACCACCACGATGTGGACGTCACTTCTCCCATCTGCACCAACCTCTGGCCACCCTCGTCGGCGGAAAACCTAGCCCAGAATCACCGGTGCCCCTCCTACTCTCTCTCCGCCACCCGCCGCTGCCCCGCATCCTTCTCCCACCGCTAGAGATCACACTGTCCACCCCACCCCTCCCACCCCCGTCCGAGAGCCTGGGCCACGAGGCCATACTTGTTCCTTCCTTCTTCGTGCACCGCCAAGGCTGCCCTGTGCCGGATCTGGAGAGAAGATATCCTGACGGCCGGATCGGACGAGGCAATGGTCATATTTCACCTACAAGTAAGTAACATTGCGTTCTAGTGATCCAGCGATCCCCTGTCTCCGGTTCCTTCCTTTATCCTCTTCAATTTTTCACGCTCTAATCATGTTCTGTTTACTTGCACCCCCTTCTAGATTTTTGGTTGCTATAACATCGCCCGCATCCACCCAAGGAGCCATCCAGAAGATGGCGAAATCTGGTGAAAGGACATGTGGGCCCCCATGTGTGGTTTTGGTAATTAATGACAATCTTTATGGACTAATGTGTGTATTAAGTTGCACTTGTAGGATTTTTCCATTGGCATCTCTTGGAGCATGTGTTGTCTTCAAGGTCGATGAAATGAGAAGAAGATGTGTTGTGCAAGCTCAAAATGCACCCTCTCTAGAAGATCTCATGTTTGTTACTTGTCATCCTCGGTGATCATGGATCGATGATGAGTAATCAAGAAAGGCGTTCCATCTTGAGAAGGTCAAGTTCGTCTACATCTAGATCGAGTGGAATGCTCAAGGAAAACGTATAATCTTGATAGGTTTTCCCTTTTGCCGGTCTCATGTTGTTAGTGGGACACCGGGTTTAGGATAGATAGCCGTACTATCAAGAGGGGCTCTCGAATGAGTAACTCGATCATATTGTTCGGAGAGAGCTCAAACCTTTGAATACTTGCATCATCGTATTTGGTTGTTATTTGGTCTTACCAAGTGAGGATATAGAGCTTGTGGTAATCTCCATAACAAGCTCTTGTTCATCAAAATCGGATCTTCCTTTTGTATCTTGTTGCGATTTTGATCTATGCGGTTTTCCAGTTTCTCATCAAGTGAGGCATCTCATATTATTTTACTTGATACATTCTCACTTGGTGATAACCAATATTTTATGGGGAAGCTCATGTCGTCCTCTTTCCAACGCAATTGGAATCGGGTCGATCGGAGTTACCAATCAAAAGTTATCACCGTTTGTATTTTTCCGATTAGATTTGAAAAAGAAAAAGGCATATCTGGTTTTCTGGGCCGAACGGTAGTACCGCTTGGTATTACCGGATAGCCCAGTTCGCGCGCAGGCCGCCTCAGTATCACCCAGTTGCAGCGTCCGGTCCTACCGGCCCGGCCCGGTAGTACCGCCCGGGTGGGCCGGTACTACCGGCCGGCCCATCTAGCATTTGCCCTGCACCCGCCACCAGCCCTTCTACTCATGCTGCATGCCCGCGCTCTGCTTGCTTCGCCGCCGCCTCATTCCCCCACACGCGCGCCCACGTTGACCCGCGTCGCTGCGCTGGGTCCCACGCGCTCCCTGCTTTCCCGCGCGCGTGCCCGCCGCCTCGCTTGCTTCGCCTCCCGCGCGCCCAATGAGGTGGCCCCCTGCTGGCCTCAATTTCCTGCAGCTGGCCCGGCACGCCGCTACGTCCGCTCGCGCGCTGCTCGCATCCACAGCTGTTGTTCCCACGCGCAGCCGCCTCTGGCGTGCATGCGCTGCTGGCCGCACGCCCACGTGTGCATGGCCCCTGTTGTGGCCCCACTTGCTGCCACGCGCGATGCCGCTGCTTCCTCTGCGCATGCGTTGTTGCTTCACCTTTTCCTGTAACATGCGATACTATCGGTTAAATCCGGTACTACCGTACCGTTTTGAAAAAGAGCCCAACGGGCAGATTTTCTAGGGCCCTTATTTAAGTCGTTTGCCCGTTTTTAGTTCGGGTTGCTTCTCCCTCTTCTATTAATCTAATCTTTGTCCACACTTGATCTAGATTTTGAAGCTTGATTAATCTCTTCCCCTCCGATGATTCTTGCCGATATTTGAGTGGAAGAGAGAGGAGATCTAGATCTACGTTTTGACCTAACCGATTCATCTCTTTGTGAGTGTATCTTTGGGGATCCAGATTTTGGGGGATTTTGTGTCCCTCTTTGATTCTTCCTCTCTTGTTGCCCCAATAGCTTTAGTAGATTTGTTGGAACTTGAGAGTGAGGGATTGGAACACCTTTGTGGTGTTCTTGACATTTGCATTCGGTGCATCAGTTTGAGTTCTCCCCGGAGGATTTGGTGAGTGAAAGTTGAGAAGCTTTTTACTCTTAGGTTCTTGGAACCCTAGACGGTTTGTTGTGTTGTAGGTTGAGGCCTTGGTGGATTTTTTTGGGAGCCTCCAATTAAGTTGTGGAGAGATGCCCCAACCTTGTGGCCTTTCTGGCATTTGTTGGGAGCCTCCAATTAAGTTCTGGAGAAGTGCCCCAACCTTGTGAGAGGTTCGGGTTGCCACCAACAAGGGCACCGATAGTGGAAGCGTGGATCGATCCCGTTGGGGTGATATTCACCAGAGAATAAGGGAGGCCTTTTGTTTGTGGCGTAGGTGGTTAGTTACCACCCCCTCTCCAAACGAGACGTGCTCCATGTTGGGAGGAACTCGGTAAAATATCGCCGTCTCCGCGTGCCTCGGTTATCTCTATACCCGAGCTCTTACTTATGCACTTTACTTTGTGATAACCTTCGTGCTTGAAGTATATATCTTGCTATCACATAGTTGTTTGTCTTGCTTATCATAAGTTATTGGTGCACATAGGTGAACCCTAGATTGTTCTAGGTTTTGTGCTTAACAAAGTAAACGTTAGCTTTATTCCACCTTTGTTGAGCCCCTCTTGGAAAAGTTTTAATCGCCTATTCACCCCCCCTCTAGGCGACATCTGTATCCTTTCATCTGGTGTCTGCAAGCAATCTACGCCAGCCACAGCATAACTCCCTGACGTCCGGACAAAGCTCCTTCACCAACCCCCTGATTCCGCTGTTGTACCCTGGCACGCTGACGAGCTCCGTGGCCTAGATAATTATTTAACCATCCCCTCGTTCAAGTAATGGCATGATTTCTCTGCTTTTAATCATACTATGCCTGGTAGTTGCTATTGATAATCCTAATTCTACTTTAATTGTACGACATCAGAAATCATGTTTGTTTGCCAAAATCTGACAATATGCTACAATAGCCTTGCTATTTCACTGACACAAGGCCTACTTATGCAAAAATATAAGTGAATCTGTAAGTATGCAAGTGTATCTAACCATGCACTCCTACATAACCTAGATTAGTATATTGTACATGTACGAGTGAATCTTTCTAAATAGTACATATACAAAAAATACTGATAAGGACAGAAACAAAAGCACCCATGTTGCATTTGTTGATGTATTGCGATTGAATTATTCATGTCCAGATATTTAAATATGCAACATTCCTGTAGCATTCTGGTAATGAATCATTTGACTTGAAATGAAATGACCTGTAGCATTCCTAGTTGATTGCTTGAAAAGTTTAGAGTATATGATTGCTTTTTGTTTGCACAATGTGTATCTTGCTAAATTACTTATACATTGAGTTACACATGGAACTACATGGTTGTTTATAATGCTTCTTTTGACTTCTAAATGGTTGTTGGATAATCCGTGCCACTGTTAGTTATCTATGTAATAATATATTCTTTTGACTTCATGCATCCTTGGTTACTTGTAATAATATGTTACCTTTGTTTCATCGCTTCTTCTACTGATAATATTCATGTGCTCAAATATCATATGCCTTTTTTCAACCTTATTTACCTGACTGATATGTCCATGCAGGTTTCCTCCAAATATATTTTGACTGGTCTCTTAAATGTTTCTAATTTATTCTTGCAAATGACACAGAGTTAGTCCCTTCCATTATGCTTCCTAGTCCACACTATTCATATCTGGTACATGTACTACATGTATTTTTTACCTCAGGCCCGGGCTTCTCTTTCTTAACACTCTTGTGCAATGCTCCTGTTTACTAGACAGTGCTATTTGCCTACCATCCCTAAGTTCTATCATGTTTATATCTGATTGTTCTTGATTAGAACACTTACTTCAGCCATGACTCATAGCTTCTAACTTACTATTGTTTCTTACAAGTGTATTAGTATGTGATGCAAAACAGTCGCTCAATACGAATTTATTGTGTTTGATCCCCGAGCACAGAGCGAGCGACAAGTGCACGAAGGAGAAGCGGAAGACCATGAACATGGACAATAGATATGGTCCATGGGCATGCTCGGCTTCGAGTACTACGTTGATCCCCTCAAGATATACCTCAAGATCTACTAAGAGGTGTTCCCCTCTCTCCCAGTATTCCCCTCTTCTCCCTCTCTACTTTATGCTAACCCTGATGCTACACGCGAGCTATTTTTGCATAGATTGTCTACGCATGTGATATGAGAGGAAGGTTGATGGTACGGTATTGGTCTATATACATCCTCGGATTCCCAAGTATGCATCCTTAGGGTGGAATTACCCTGTGTACTGTGATAGTGAAACAAGAACTAACTCAATTAAAATTGTCCTTAATATTACTACTTGAAAAATCTAAATAATGCTGGTTGTGAAATGGACTGGTTAGCATGCTGGAAAGATTTTGTTTGCATGCTGGCCATAGTTAGCATGCTGGAAATATTTTGTTTGCATGCTTGCCATAGATGCTGAAATGACCTGGTTAGCTTCCTGAATATTGCTAACCTGACTAGCTACATTTATGAAAAGCCATAGAAATATTTTTTGCATGCTGGAAAGATTTTGTTTCAAATTCTGTAGTTCTTTATTTTCACTTTAAGTAGATGTGCTTTGCTTACAATACCAGCCTTTTTCTTTTTGTTCACTTTAAGTAGATGCTTTAAGGAGGACCAGTGGCGAGGTGTTGGGCGATCAGGAGCACGTGGGGCGGCGATGTGTTTGGTGAGGAGGCCCTAGGCGGCGCAATTGGCGATGCGCTAGCCTTCTTCCCTTGTCAGGAGCAACGAAACCATGGGCGACGTGCTGGCCTTTTCCCCTGTCCAACACTGGGCGAGGAGACCATGGGCGGCGCGCTGGCCTTCTCCCTGGACGAGCGCTGGGAGAGGAAACCTTGGGCGATGGTATGTGTCATTACTCTATAGAGATTTATCTCAATTCTGCTTACATTGATCCTTGTATATGGTCTACTGTTGTTAATTCACTTAATTCATAGCATTGCCTAAACTATTGATCATTGTGTATTGGTGTGTGCATTCAGCTAGCTAGCTGCTCTAGGTTTAGGCATCATAGCTTGGTCACATGTAAAATAATAAACCCATGCACTCATTTTCCTTTGGTGGTCGTTATCATGCAGGATGGATGAATTGAATGCTGACAGAGGCTTTGTTCTTGGTCCGGTGGTGGTATGTGACCAGCTGCTGGGACATGGTGCCGGAGGAAGTGGTGCACACTAGGAGCAGTCGTGCAGGTTTTCTTGGCATTGGTGGAGAGGGACGTGGTGATGATGGATTATTCCTGCTGTAGGGATATGGTCATGGGGTCTCCATTTTGGGATTGATTCTGTTGTATCCTCTTTCTTGAAGACCATTTTGTATTATATTTTGATAGCACGGTTATTATTGTATGTATGGGATTTGAACCGAAATATTCTAATAGACTTATGGCTGTTCTCAAAAGGATTTCATGTATTTCTTTGGTTTTGACTAAATTATTTGTGGTTTAATTGCTGTCAGATTGTGGTAAAATAAACCTGACAAGTGGGACCAATAGAAAAATGAATCTCATTTTATTGAATAGTCTGACAAGTGGGACACATCTGGCTGGAAGGACCAGCCCATGAAGGAATGGACTTTAGATATGCCAACGCCTAGAATAGAAAAAGGCTCAAAAAATGCAAAGGCCCAAAAGCGAAATGGACCATAAAAGGCAAAGACAAAGTAGAAACAAGGCTGGAATTATTGGGCTCAGCCCATATGTACCAACTAAATGGACTAGGCTTATTTTGCATCACGACAATTTTATTTCATCACAATTTTTCCACATAGAACAAGCCACGTAGGATCTGACGTAGTCGGGATAGACTGCCTATGACGATATTGGATCGTCATAATAGTTATGACGGTCCAATATCGTCATAGACGGTTATGACGATTTTGCAAAAAATGTCGTTATAGTTCATTTGCGACGCCCAGCTTTCGACGATCTCAAATCGTCATAGAATCGTCATAAAAGAACTACTATGACGATTTTGTGACGAAAATGAAGGGTCATATATAGGCAGATTCCTTGTAGTGGGTCCGAAATCTGACACTTCCTTCCGTACATAAACTCAAATGGGCCATTTGCAAACTATCTTGGTAAATGTTGTTGTATGAGAATTTTGTGAAAGGTAGTCAGTCCTCCCATTTAGATCCATATTCCAACACACAAGATCTCAACATATCTTCGAGTATCTAGTTTACTCGCTCCGTTTGTCCATCAGTCTACGGGTGATAAGCTATGCTAAAATCCAGTCTGGTTCCTAATCCTTCTTGGACTTCCTTCCAAAATCTCGAGGTAAACTAGGTTCCTCGATCCGACACAATGTTCTTGGGGATTTCATGAAAAATGATTATCCTAGAAACGTTCATCTCTGCTAGCTTTGAGCTCTAATAAGTGGTCTTGACCGGTAAGAAATGAGCTACTTTAGAAAGTCTATCCACTATGAACCAAATAGAATAATTTCCCCTACTAGATGTAGGTAAACTGGTGATAAAATCCATTCCTATAGAATCCCATTTCCATTCCGGAATCTGCAATGGTTGCAAAAGTCCCGCGGGTCGCTGATGTTCCGCTTTGATTCTCTGACAGATATCACACTTGGCTATGTAGCTTCCGATTTCTATCTTCATCTTGTGCCACCAAAATTTCTCATTCAAATCCTAATACATCTTCGTTCCTCCCGGGTGGATAGAATAAAGAGTATCATGGGATTCTTGCAAAATAGCTTGTTTCAACTCTGAATCTGCTGGTACACAGATAAGTCCTTTGTACCACAAAAATCCTTCTTCATCTTTGGTAAATCCGGGTACCTTCCCTATACCGATACCACGTTTGATTTCGTCGATACTAGCATTTCCTTTCTGTGCCTGCTGATTTGACTGATCAAAGTGGGTTGAAGTTCTATGCTAGCCAAAAATCCTTTAATAACTAGCTCCACTATGAAATTTTCCATCTCCTCATGCAAACTTGGTTGGGCTTCTTTTATCATGGTGTTCAATCGACATGAAAATTTGCTAAGAGCATCCGTACCATATTGGCTTTGCCGGGGTGATAGTGAATGTCAAGGTCATAGTCCTTGATTAACTTTATCCATCTTCTTTGCCTCATATTTAGCTCCTTTTGGGTGAAAATATACTTCAGACTCTTGTGATCCGAATAAATCTCACAGCGGTTACCCATGAGATAATGCCGCCATGTCTTCAAGGCTAAAACTACGGCTTCTAGTTTGAGGTCATGGGCAGGGTAATTATGCTCATGTTGCTTCAGTTGTCTGGACAGATAGGATATGACTTTGCCTTCTTGCATTAACACACATCCGAGACCAACCTTGGATGCGTCACAATACACATCAAAAGGCTTCTTGATATCCGGCATAATCAAGATTGGGGCTGAAACCAGTCTCTTCTTAAGCTCTTGAAAACTTGCTTCACATTTGTCCGTCCATTCAAACTTCTTATCTTTCTTCAACAACTGGGTCATGGGTCTTGCGATGCTCGAGAATCCTTCTACGAACTTGCGGTAATATCCCGCTAATCCGAGAAATGCGCGAACTTGGGTTTGAGTGGTTGGGGCTTTCCATTCTTCAACATACTTAATCTTGGAGGGATAACAGCAATTCCTCCTGCCGACACAATATGTCCTAGGAATCCTACTTCCTTTAACCAGAACTCACATTTGCTAAACTTGGCATACAATTAATGATCCCTAAGGGTTTTAAGGATTGTACTCAGGTGTAGCTCATGATCTTCTTATGATTTGGAATAGATCATAATATCATTGATAAAAACAACGACAAACTTATCTAGGAAGTTCATAAAAATCGTATTTATGAGGTTCATGAAATAAGCGGGGGCATTAGTTAATCCAAAAGACATGAAAGTGTACTCATATAATCCATATCTGGTGGTAAATGCAGTCTTTGGAATATCCGTTGCGCCAATCTTGAGTTGATGATAACCAGTTCTAAGATCAATCTTAGAAAATACTTTGGCACCGGTCAACTAGTCAAACAGATCTTCTATCTTCGGTAGTGGGTACTTGTTCTTAATGGTGACATCATTCGGCTTCCGATAATCCGTGCACAAATGGTTACCTGTGTCTTTCTTATCCACAAAAAAAATAGGTGATCTCCATGGCGACGCTCTTGGTTGAATCAAACCTGTCTCCAGCATAGCATCTAGTTGCTTCTTTAGCTCCGCTAATTCAGACAGGTTCATACCATAAGGTCTCTGAGCTATGGGTCCAGTTCCATGGATTAATTCAATGATAAATTTGATATCCCGATTTGGGGGCATACCAGGCAATTGATCTGGGAATACGTCGGGGTATTCACAGACTACTCTGACTTGGTCAATGGTTGGTTGGGCTAGACTCTTTTTGCACTTGAATTGACGAGGCAAAGTCTCAGATACATGCTCTACTGAGACTCCAGTGGTACTAGTCATGGTTATGGATTTCTTGGCACAGTCGATTAATCCTTTATGTTTCGACATCCAATCCATTCCTAGTACTACTTCCAAACCTTTGGTTCCAAGTACTATTAAATTAGCATAAAAATCTATTCCATGGATTCTGATAGGTACGGCCTTGCAAATTTGTCTAGCTTTGGTGGTTGAACCAGGTATTTGAACTATCATAACATGCTTCAATTTTGTGGGTTGAATCTTACTAGTGCATGCAAATTATTCTGTAACTAATGAGTGTGATGCTCCAGAATCAAACAACACTCTTGCAAGTACTGAGTTAACAGAAAACATACCCAGCACGACATCTGGCGCTTCCTGAGCTTCTTCAGCATTCATGCGAAACAGACGGCCATTGCGGTTGAGCGAGTTCCCTGGGGCGAACCTCCTTCCAAACTGAACACGGCGTTGCTGCTGAGCTGGTGCATTCACATTGGTGGCTGCTGCAGGCTTCTTAGGGCACTCGTTGCATTAGTGACCCTTGACTCCGCATTCAAAACAAGTAATCAGAGACTTATCTTTTCCTACAACAGACACGGCATTGCTTTCAGTCCTTGGGGCAATATTGTTGTTGTTGGGGTTGTTGTTGGACTTTGGCGGTGCACGGTTGAAGTTGTTGGAGTTACCAGGGTTGTTGTTGTGGTTTACTCCGGGCCTTGGGTATCCTCCTCCACGGTTGGGATAGTTCGGACGGGACATAGGGGGTCTATTGTTTCTTGGGGCATATCCTACAAACGAGTTGGGGCGATACTTCGGGGTATGGTGGGATCCTGGTTGATGCATCATTCGACGCTTGCGATTCTCGTTGGCTTGGTTGATCTTTCCTTCCATATGGATTGCAGAATCCACTAAGGCTGCAAGGTCAGCGAAGGGAATGTTGACCAGCACTGTCTGCATCTCATCATGCAGACCATTCAAGAATCTCTCCTTCTTCTTTGCTTCAGTACCAATCTCATCAGGGGCATACCTAGACAGAGATATAAATCTATCATGGTACTCTACCACAGTCATCCTTCCCTGCTTTAGCTCCTTGAATTCATCCCTCATCCGCAGAATCAAACCCGGTGGTACATGGGTTCGGCTGAACTTGAGTTTGAATTCATCCCAAGTCATCATTTGTCCTCCATTCATGGTGCAAATGCTATTCCACCAAGCTCTTGCATCACCTTCCAGATAATGGGTGACAAACCATACTTTCACATTGGCCTCCACTCCTGCGACCTCTAAGTTGTTCTCCATGGTCTACAGCCAGTCATCAGCATCTAATGGCTCTTCAGACTTACTAAATATGGGGGGATTGGTGTTTTGAAAGTTCTTGATCTTGGATCCATGGTTGTCCTCGTTTCCATGGCCTTGATTATTATGGGCCATCTGAGCTATCTGTTGAAGGGTGGATAAATTAGCTTGACGTTCAGCTCTTCCAGCTTCACGGTCACCAACCAACATTTGTAGGATTTGCAGCATTGGATCCTGAGATGAACTGCTCTCTTCGCGAGGCATCAGAAGATTGAGATAGATCATGAGACAAGAGGGAAATTTCTAAGGTTCATGGATTTGTTTTTGAAAAGCTTTTAAACTTTGAGTTTGACTCTGTTTTTGCCAACTAGCAACTTTCATTCATTCATTCATAGCACCCAAATACAAAAACACACCAAACCAGGGTAATAAATGGTTTTAGGAACCATTATGTGAAGCTACAATACTGTCACATCCCAAAATTCTCCTAATTTTGGAATGTGAAATAAATAAATAAGTTTGATTGATTGTTTGACTATGTTGAAATTGTCAAAGAGAAGAAATTTTTGAATAGAAAATCCTCTCAACCTTGAATTCAAAATCTTATATTCTTTTGTTATGACCTAAGTAGCCATATGGGCAAAAGGGCATGGATTGATTATGGATTATAGAATTGGTGTGCAAGATTTCAAAATGAAAATCATGAAGCATTATAAGCATTTCATTACATCCATGCAAAGTTCTCACAAACTGAATCCAAATCCTGGTATCTAAATACTATAGTTGATTCGCCCAAATGTTCCTAAAGGTAATTAAATTGACTTTATAAAAACCACTGTTGCTAAGGCATAAATTATTGATAATTATAGCCTAAAGAGATCCAATTAATATTACAAAATTTTAGAAACAAAATTGAGCTCATTTGGAGCTATTATGAAAAAGTTATGGAATAAATACAAACATACAAAGATATAAATAAAATGGAATATACAAGGATTTATAAACCCACTACTTTCAAACTAGTAAAAAGATTACAAATATGATCCTACAATGATCTATTTGATTTTAGAAAAATTTAGAAACAAGAATCGTGTCATTTGGAGTTCGTATGCAAAAGATATGAGAGAAAAAAGTAAATAGAAAAAAGAAAAAGAAAAAAGAAAAACAAACTAATGGGCCGGCCCACCCGGACCGACCGGAGCACCCACAGGCACGCGCGTACCTGAAGGACGATCCTAGTGCTTTAAAAGTCGTGTGAAAACACGTTTTCTAAACCTATCTCTATTCAAACTCCTATATATTTTTATCTATAACTCTGAATTGACTTCTGTTTGTTTTTATTTGTTCCCTACTCCAAGACCTATCTCTACACCATCCTAAATATCCATATAAACTCGTGGAGCCACAGCTGTACGAGTTTCCCTTCTCGATATCCCGAATCTACACATGCCCGAATCTTATTTCGGTTTTTAACCCATCTAGACTTCGTTGTTTGCCTTCGGCCAAAAAACGAAAGTTGTAGATCTCGTTGAAATATTTCTATCTCGACAAACCTCAACTCTTTTCATCCACCACAGCCGGAGAATTTCGCATCGCAATATTTTAGATATGACGGTGTAAATCCAAGATGTACTCGCGCTCGTTTCTTCAAATCCAAATTCCTTTGGTGAGAAGGTAGTACTAATGTTTCTCCACAACTTTCATGTTGTAAGTTTTTCAATTTGACCTACGGATTTGTCTCTCTAACACATATCTGTTTCTTGTCTATTCTGAGCCAAAATCGGGTCAATCTCCTCTCCTAACCACTGGATCTCATCCCAACGGCCAGGATTAGATCGATTCCTCGAAGGCGTACGAGCCAACCGGATCTCGCCACGTGTCAACGTCAGGTCAGCATCTAGTCCCAGTCAGCATGCAAAGTCAACCTGTCCAGTCAGCGGAATATTCTCTAGAATATTCCGTCGAATTTAAAATTGCACATTATAGATCTAACTTGTAAAATTCATTAGAAATTCATACCACGTCCAAAAATTGCGTATAATATATCAAATTGAAGATAATTTTACGTAAAATCATCTTATAAGAATTGATCCAACCTTTACAGTACATACTTACTGTAATGATTTAATTAGTTTTAACGGTCTTTTAGGTTAATAAATTCATAGGAAATTATACGTTACTCCGAAAAATATGAACAATATATCAAATTGAAGCTACTATAATGTAGATTAATAATATCTGGTTGGATCCAGCCTTTGCGGAATATTTACCCCGTAGCAATTTAATTATTTTTAATAGCTTTATAAATCATGAAATTCATAGTAAATTAATTGCTTGTCACAATAATATAAATGATATACCGATGGAAAGCTGGTTCCATGTAGATCATCGATATTCAAATGGTTCATGCAAATACTGTCAGGTTTCGCAGCAATTAAATAAATAGATTAATGGCTTATTTAGAGTATTAAAATCATAGTAATTCGAATACTGCTCAGAAAATTACAAATAATATGTCCCTGGAATCACAATTCTGTAGAGATCACAGATATAATTTTAGTTTGATTTGTAGGCAACAGAAACTATATGAATAACTTAAAACCCATTAAACACTATTTAAATCATACAAAAAGATCTATAACTCCGATTAGGGTGAATCTAACGCCTACTGGTTCGTATTAACGTCCTCAATCCAGTAAACCCAAGAAATAAATTTAATTCGACAGTTAGAATAGGCGTTACAACAGAACTATAAAAACCCTATATTGGTAAGTAATTATTAATAACAAGTACTCCATTGCATTAATTGGCCTCTTGCATGCATCATATACTTCAATATTGTTTAGAGAACTAAAGTAACAACCATTGTGACTTATTAAATTGTCATGCATGCATTTGTTGCATTTGTTTGATCTCTATGTGCTATTGTTTATGATTGTATGCAATTGTTTGCTCGATAGATTGCGAGGAGTGCAACGTGTGTCATTGCAACTACTATGATTGCAAGTATTGTGGTTATGACGAGTGCAACCATTATATCTATGAGGATTGTGAGGATTATCTAATCGACTACATCTACAACAAAGGCAAGTGGTGCTATCTTGGTCATAAATGTCCTACCGTTTTCCTATGCATCATAGATGTTTTTGTAGAATTGCATATGTAGGAATTGATGTGTATATGCTATGCTATGTCCCATATTATTCCCTAGTAGTTCTTGTTTATGAGCCATCATATTGGTAGATTGCTTAGCTATGCTATTTAGACGAGGAAGGGAATCATACCATGAAAAGTTATTTGTTTTGAAAGGATTTTATTTTGTTAAATGACAAACCAACATGATTTTAATGAACCACCTGGGTGGAATGGCATTGATTGGGTCATCGAGTGTGGATTTATGGTGGGGAATGCCGCCCAGGACACTAAGAAGGGATTGGTTTCTTTATTTGGTAACTTACGTGTACAACCATGTGCCAATAATAGAATGGGCGGTTGGTTGGACTCAGTAGGTTATGGTAACTCGAACCCACGTATCCAGAGATATAGAATAGTGTAGGTTGGACCGGTGCGTGTCGGGTTTGGGGAGCTATTTCCCGAACGGTTCCTTCTTGGACTTCTCCTTATCATCACCCAATATGAGAGTGGTGGTACGAGCTGGGATGTCCAAGTCACATGGGTAAAGTGTACTAACCCCTGCAGGGTGTATAAACTAAGTGCTTAGTTGTGTCCCCGGTTATGGACAATTTGAGCGACCTGATACTGATGCTATGATATTTCTCACTCATCCTTATTTCTTAATTACTTAAAACTTGTTGGGTGAACATAATTGGGTAGGAGCACCTGGGAGTGAACCAGAGTGTCCTATTTATCGTATTGGAAAACTACTTTGTTACAAATGTTAGGATAAAACTGTTGTTTTATGCAAATGAGCCTAAACCCCACTTGGCCAAATAAGCATGTAGTTGATAGATATGTTGTTAACCACTTTAGCCTACTTGCCATACATTCAATGTATTGACCATTAGTGGCTGCAACGTTTCATGTTGCAGGCTATATCGTATCTTAGTGATAGTTCATAGGTCGCGAGACTCCACTCAACAATTGTTCGCATGTGGCACATTTGGAGGATGGAGATCTACCTTGCATTCGTTTTCCGCTGTGTACTTGAATAAATAATGTAAATTCTGGATCATATTCGTTGTATTTATGATGCACCGATATATTTGGTATCATTTTGTACTGTGTGTTCCAGTGAACCGATCCAGGGATTGGCACTATACACATGAACTCAGCCTTATCAGGCGAGGGTGTTACAGATACAGTGGGACCGGATACAACTCACACCTACGATAGTGCTCAAGTGCTACTACTCATCAGAACCAGTGGTTTCTTCATCATCAATGAAGGTGGAATCATCATCAATGTGGAAGTCCATGTCGAGGTCCTCCAAGTAGTCATCATCATCCCTGAGGTAGGAGTACGGATCTCTAAGGATATCTTCCCCTTCGTTCTCCCTCTCCTCAAGATGCATGTCTCGCTCATGGATGGTCTCCTCCAAAGATGACACCTTGTAACGAAGGCAGGCAATGATGCGTTTCTTCTTGCGTAGACGGTGAAGTGACTTGTGCTCCTTCACAAGGATGGCGAAGGTCTGGTCCTTCTTGACTGCAATGGCATGTTTGTGGTTGGCGTAGGCGCTGGCGTTGTCCAACTCCTTTTGCCTATCATACAACATGAAGTTGAGATGATCCACCTGATGCTTCAGCTCCGGATGGCCTGGCACTTCCAATGGCTGTCCCATAGCATCATGCCTTGCGTAGTAAGCAAAGCGAGTGCCATTGATCTGGTGGATGCTTTGCCCACACATACGGGCAATAGCCTCCTGCATAGCCCTGGCGAGTCCGTCTAGCTAGTTGTTCTCCCTCAAGCTAAACCGGATCCCCTCTGAGATGGGTGCCTCCATCTTGCCTCTGAGATTTGGAACTATCAGCCATTGTAGTTCTCCTCCTTACTGATCATTGAGCTATGCCCGAAAGAACTCGGGGTGCGGGCGCTCAAGAAGTTCCGAGAGTTGGCTTAAATCGCGCTCGAAGATGGGCTCTCCTTCGTTTCCCAACTGGTAGAACATGCTATACTTGAGTTCCATCTATAAGAATGTAGGACGAGTAAGTTAGTGAGGTGATCAAATGTGTCAAATTTTATGTAAGTTTGCAAGAATTTTTGAGGAACATGAATTTTCTTGAAAGAATCGCAGTGATAAGAATGAGAATAAGTTTTCATAAATACTCACTTCTTTTGTTTTGAAACTAAGTTTTTGATTCAAGCGTCCATTCTAACTAGGGTCTCCTATGGTCAGGATGACTTTGATACCAACTTGTCAACACCCGGATAAGAATGAGAATAGGTTTTCATAAATACTCACTTCTTTTGTTTTGAAACTAAGTTTTTGATTCAAGCGTCCATTCTAATAGGGTCTCCTATGGTCAGGATGGATCTCATACCAACTTGTCAACACCCGGATTTTTAATCCCAGATGCCTGTAAAGCAATACCTTGCAATCCCAGGATTATCATTTTTGCAAGACATAACAGAATTGGTACCACAGTACATCATCCATTAAAAACCTTAATAAAGGTCTTACAAATATAGGATATCATGATCTAGTCTTAATACAATCAACGCAGCAAAAATTAAATGTAGCGGGGCTTCATCTTTAGGGTCACAGGCAATGCTGACGATGTGAGATGATCCTAGTTGTCATAGACCTCCTGGTAGTCCTCTTCATAGTCTGGCCACGGGAATAGCCAGGAACAAAGCCATGAGTACTCTTTAAGTACTCACAAACTATCTCTAACAAGTAAAGTAGTTCGAGTAGGAATCCTAAGCTCTAGGTTTATTTGCAAAAATCCAGGTTTATTTCAAACTGAGTTCAGAAGTAAAGAAAACGAGTTTAATGTTCTACAAAACCTAAGAGGGAACTTAGTTTTTATGTTCACAACCCTGTTGTGGTCAAGTCAAAGTCATAGTTCATTTCACAAGTCATTTTGAAAACATCTAACGATGGAACAGTATGGCCACTCCAACTGTCCATGACCGCGGACGCGGCTATTCGAATAGTTTGACACTCTACAGAGGTGGTACACTTTCACCACAATATTCGATACATCCGTCAGGGATAACCCTGAATCATCATACTTAGTATGCGGATAATCAATCCTAACCTTTCAATTACACATCCTAGTATAAGCACCTCCCCTATGAGTTTGGCCTCCCAACCATGACCATCTGTCATCTTGGGTACTGCATAGGTGGACATTCATCACGGGGTAGCCTCAGCTCAACCTCTTTCCTCAAGGGAACCCATACTAAGACATATAAGATTCCAGTTAAGCCCTACCCAATTCAGGTATTGTGGTTGTACGGTAAAATTGGAATGGTATCGCATCCGAACCCAACCATCAATTTTTAAAAAGGGCTAAGGCTCATTCCTCAAAAATTTTATCATCAAATCATCTTGTGTTTATAACACATGTTCAAAACATTTCAATAGAATGAATCTTCATTCCAAGGTTTTCATAATCATTTTCACCAAGTATTCCTAGCTAAAGTGATCAAATTTTATACTTAGCACTAGCCACTGAAGTTGAGGGTATTCACTAATGAGGGGTGCTAGTCAAGTGTGACTATCCAAATCTAGTCTTATGCCTTTTGATAACATCTAGTTCTAACTACTTAGGCCTAGTTTTATGATCTTTATGCTATCTATAGTATCTTTCCAAAACTCACAAGTCACTAAGTAAAGGTAAATAACTTTGGTAAAAATAAAAGAATAAAGCTTGCAAATAAAACTGGGAATTGGTATAATGAAGGTTGCATAACCTAAGCATGCCTAATGCATCTTGCATAGGTTAACTTGTAGTGTTAGGCTTGCATAGGTAGCATGCAAAGTTCTAGCTTGCATAGTTAAGAAACTTGCAAGGGTTAGCTTGCCTTGATTGGTGCAGTGGTTGAAGTTTTCTTCTTCTTCGTAGTACTCCTCCTCGTAACCTTGGTCGGTACTAGCGTCCATAAATGAATACGAGGTACACAATCACCAAACAATACTTGAATACCTCTAGTTGGCACACAAAGGCTCACACTAGATGATCTAGCATCATCACAATCATCACATGAAATAAAGACCTAGTCCTTTTTATTTTATTTTAGGAAAGTAATTTCTACTCATTGAAAATACTTAAGATTTAATATTCTCCAATTAAAATATGGGATCATGTTGACACATGTCGTCCCCACATATTCTAATACTTGGGAATGTGATTTAAAGTGGTGGTCATATTTTATAAAGTTTAAAATTACTATTTTATACAATTAAAGTGACTATAAATGCCGATAGAGCATTCTTTTAGTACTAGTCCAACGTCACTGCATGTAAACCTAAATATTTTTACATATTCAGATAGATCTTGTCAAATGTAATTTTTGAGAGTTGGAATCAACTCAAAAGAATTTATGGTTGATTTTTGAAAAATGTTTGAATATGTAAAAGTCTCTGTCTTGTTATTCTTACTATAGGTGATCTATAATTTCAAATGGTTTGAATCCAATGAGCTTGGATAGATAATTTGAATAACTTTCTAAAAAAATCGGAATCATGCAATTTGGTTATGTTCATCTCATTGAATTGATTTTTGAATCTACTGACAGAATCTAGTTTTAACTAAAATGGAAAATAACTATTTGAATCACTGGGCTACGCGCGGGAAAGGAAATGGGCCGGCCCAGCTGCACTGCGCGCGCGCAGCGGACTGCTAATAGGGGGTCCTGTTAGTCAGCGGCTCTATCGAAACGAACTACTACGTTTCAATCTAAGTTGTGCGATTAGACTAAGATCTACGGCTGATGTTCGTCGTCTCCGTCGCACAGCTCTGACGAGTCCGAACCCTAACAGCGATAGTGGGGGTACGCGGTGGCTCACCTAGGCTCCATCTAGGGTCGGTGATGGGGGCGAACGACGTTGTCGATGATGGCGGTTCGAACGGTGGTCGCGGCGACTCCTAGGGTGGCTCCAATCAACGACTCCTCTCCTCCTCTGCAGCGGTGGACTCCGGCCAAATTCCGGCGAGCTGGTGCTCTCCTTGTTCCAGGGAGAGGTGTGGGAGGTTCTATGAGGAGTGGGAAGTGAGTTGGTGTGGAAAATGAGGGCTGGGGTGGCCTATATTTATACACCGGCGAGAGGGGTAGAGCGGCATGGGCTGGCTCCTCCGACGATGGCGGTACATCGAGCTAACGGCATGGCTGAGGGAGTAGGACGGTGCGGTGTTTCCGGCGGTCGTCGCAGTCTAAAAGGCATGGAACGGGGTGGTTGAGGATGGTCGGGAGCGGTCCGTGATCTACACGGAACCAGCAGTGTTCGAGACGGCGTACAGGGGCTACTGGTCGCACGGGGACGAACGGGCATGTCTGGGAGGTAGCTAGGATCATGGCGAGTGCAGTTACGCGCGGTGAGGGCAAGGCGCGCGTGTGCGCACGTGTCGGCTGTGGAGCGCTCTCGGCATGGCGACAGAGAAATGGGCGCGGCAGTTTTCTGGTTAGACAGGGGGTGGTGGTGGACGGTGGCCTGTCTCCTAGACATCATGGACGGGCGCAGGGCTTCCTCCTGTGGGTTGTCCATGGTCGACCGACAAGGATGGCTCGGGTGGCATGGCACTGGCGCAGCGGCGAGGAAGGGGCTGCTTCAATGCAATGCTAGGCACTGGGGGAGACTAGGGGAGTGAAATGGGGGCAATGGTTTGATCAATTACTGCTTACCACAATAGAAGTTAGGCAAGTTTGACCTGTGTCTGCCAGGTTTTTGATGCAATGGCCGCATGAAGTCAACATTTGAATTTTTGGATGAATTTTGGTGAGTGATCTTTATAAGCTTGGTAGTCTAAGGTTGCTTGAGTTTGCCAAGGTGAAGTGGTTTGGTTGGTTTTTGAGAAATGGACATCTTAGTACCTACACTTGATTCAATTTTGAATTGTCCTTTAAATAGATTTGGAATTTGTTTCTCTTGGTTTGTAAAGTGGTCTTGGGTTCACTTTTACTTGGTCTAGCAAGGGGTGAAAAGAATTGTATTTTTTTATGTTATAAATCTTTGACTAGGAACACCCAAAGTGGTCTAGTGAACAAGTTTGGCCTAAATGACCATTTGCTTATATTTCTTATATTTGATTTTCTCTTCATTTGATGCTGCTTGGAAATGATCTAGATGATGTTGATTTCATCTTTAAACCAATCCTTATCATTTATAGCAATCAAACATGGCAATTTCACTCATTCATGCATTAATCATACACACACATGCATTCATATTAAGTTTAATAATAAAAGTTTTTGTTAACCCTAAACTTGGGTGATTATAACTTGATAATCTTGTTTAATATTTTTGGGGTGTTACAACAAACAAACGGAGAGGGTAAGTGCGTGCGCACGAAGATGACGGACGTGGCAGTGCACACTAGAGGTTAAGGGGTGCACAGTGCTCACTGAATTTCGTCGCCGGAGTCGTGGCCGTCGTCGGTCGCTTGCAGGTGATATAGTTGCCGAGCGTCTGGGGCACAAGCAGGCAAGTCAAGGCATCAGTGAGGTGGGCAAGAGGACAAGGAGAAAGATGGTTTGAACCAGAGGCAAGGGAGACTATGCTCACCAGATTTCTTGCCGGAGCTCGTCGGAGACTGCGGCGGCTCGAGCTCGATTCCGAGAAGCCTAGGGGCTCTCGTGGTGTGGCGTTCGAGGGGAAACAAAGAGGAGGGAGAGGGGGTTAGGAGGGCGAGGTCACTGGAGAGAATTACTTGCGAATTTAATCAGATTTACGCGAATTGAAACGAGCAGAAACGACAAAGTGATGGGAGGCGGGTTCAGCGCGATGATGACGAGGAGGATGACGTGGGGGTGGGGGTGGGGCCAGTTCGTCGATGAGAGGGTGTGGAGGTGCGCAGGTGAGAAAAGAAAGCAGAGGGAACATAGGAGTGGCCTGGGAGGGCTTTTAGTGGGCTGGGGTGTTGGGCCGTTTTAGTTTAGCTGGCAGGTAAGTTTTTTTCCTCTTTAATTCTTTTTCTTTTTCTGCTTCTATTTTCTGTTTTTAAACAAACCAAAAGATTTCAAAATCAATTTGATTTGAAAAACTTCACCAGACCTTTTCAGTATGTTTTATACAAAAACTAAGTTGGTTATTTAGTCCAATTCAAATATTTTTATCAATTAATATTCATTTAAAATTAAGTGATGCATATTGGTATTTATTTAAATAAAATTTGACTATGGTTCATAAGCCCATAAAATTTTATTTAAATAAACTTTTATCCTTTTATATTATGTAATAAACATTTATTCTATTTACTTATGGATTTTTTCCATGGTTTAAATTGTATTTGCAACAATTATTATTTATTTATTCATTTATTTGTCTTATAAAAAATCATATATTTTTATTTATAGTTCCAAAAATAGTGATTCCAATTTGTATAATTCTATTTAATAATTATTTATCTTTTTAAATCCTTTTAGGATTACTTTGTTCACAATTTGGTATTGATTTTAGCTATGATCTTTATTATCGTTAGAATAATTTCTTTTATCTTACAAAAAAAAATAAGTTTTTATCCATGGCTCCAAATGGAGTGAAATCAATTCCCATGGTTTTGTAATATTTTTTTGTTTACCAATTTTTTTTATTTAGGAATGTTTGTTGCTAAATTTTTATATGGAACAAAGCCATAGTTTTGGAGTGATCTAGATGATGATTTCTTTTATAAGGGTTTCGGGTTTTGGTTTATGCTTTCCAAGTGTTCAAAATCAAGATACAATCCATGCATGAATGCATTTGATTTGTTTGAAAATTTGTTTGTTGCTTGTTCATTCAAATTTTGTTCAAGCAAGGTTTTGATGTTTCCATTTAGAAGCAAAAGTTTCTTTTCCCCCTAAATTTCAACATTTGTTTCATTTGTTTGTTTATTTTTCACATTTCAAAATGTGCAAAATTTTGGGATGTGACATGTTCATAGTCATAACATGGTGTAAGCATGTGGCAAGTCAACCCAAACAAAGCATCAAAGGAGAATACCACAATATTATGCTTTTGTATGCTAAAACAACGCATGATTCCTTCAAGGCACATTAAGCAATCCTAATTGTTTGGAACAAGTCATGGTACATAAATAATCACTAAGCATAAGGTCAAAACAACATCTAGCATGACATGATAAAGTCTAAGTCACAGTCAAAGCAAGCTCCTCTTGTACTATTCAAGCAAGAAGTTTCTACTCCTATCCAACACCAATCAACTTATTTGAAACAACATAGCTAGAACGGGGGTCCAAACTACTTTATTTAAGCAAACTAAGCAAACAAAAACCAAAAACAAAAACCAAGAAGCTCCAAGAACAACACAATAGTGCATGAAACAATAAAAACAAAGTGTCTAGAAAGACCTGAGATTTTTATTGATGAAGAAGGGGATGCCTTGGGCATCACCAATCTTTGACGCTTGTACCTCTTGAATATTCCTTGGGGTGACATGTGGTGGAATCCCCAAGCTTGATCTTTTGTCCATTATTCATCTCATTACATCATTCTTTCTCTACACCTGAAAATTTTCCTTCATACAAAACTTCACATAATCTTCATTAGCAACATTAGTGTATTCAAAACATAATAGACCTTTGGATTTTAGTTTTAAAACATCAAAACTTTAACTAAAGACACAAAATACTGTAGCAATTCCCTCAAAAAAGCTCAATTTCCCAAAAAGAACCCAAAAAGGAATCAATAAGAAGCAAATGCAAATAATGGCAGGAATCTGTCAAAATAGACCAGCAGGTAGAAACTGATTTTTTTGAAGTCCGTCTGTTGCTCAAATCAAAAAGTGTTTAACTAATGAAAGTTAGCTAACATACTGGGGATTTATTAAGAAAATTATAGCTCAATCCGACTTACAAAGATTTTACACTAATTTTTACGGTGGAGCACAAAAATCTGTTTCGGGACAGCAACTCCCCAAATCTTACTTCCCTCTCATCAGAGGTTATTCTTGGCACAAAAAGAAAATAAAAAGGATAAGGAGATGTCATTATAGATGTCGTCGGATTGTCGACAAGTACGCCATAGGGGGTCCTAGTGGCGTTTGAAGGATAAGGTGTGAGACGTCGGATGTTCCAGGAGCGGTGAGCACAAGTTTACCCAGGTTCAGATCCGACTGCGGTGATCGGATCCTACTCCTGCTAGCAACCCAATAATATATCGATGTAAGATGGATGTTACAGCGGATTACAAGAGAGGTTCGTCTGTGCGAGTTGATTGTGGTGGTTGTTGTGTTATGCCCTAAAGGCTCCCATAGGGCCGGTTTATATAGTCACCGGGGCCTGGAGTTACAGGGAGAGACCTATCCGGCTATGTTACAGAGTCAGTAACTATGTACAGCTTGGACTACAAGTAACACTAGAGGCCTAAGTCGGTAACTCTTCGGAGCCTTGTCGTAGCCGGAACTGGCTCCTCCTCTTTCTCTAACTGGGCCTCCTGTGAAGCAAAGCTCTAACCCGTTGGTGGGCCACCCTGGTCAGCGAGTCCTGTGGGTATACCCGAAAAGCATATCACCAACAGTAGCCCCCGGAAGTCTCCAAGATCTAAAGTCAGATAAATCGTCTAGCTTGATGGTTTCTTCGTCTTGAGAATCTTGAATGGTTCCTAAAAACTTCTTTCATTAATGTAGGATTCCAAGTCAATCGAGTCGGATATATCTTGTTCCGACCTTAGTCTTTTCCTACTTGATTTGAACCATAAGCCGGATTTTTTATCGGCATGCTGACTGACAACTTTACAGGCCAGGTCCTGTCACTGACAGCATTTCCATCAGCACGACCGTTGGTGGGTCCGTTCCTTACGGAACAGAACGTTGTTTCAATGCCTACGCGAAAATCGAGGGGGCGGAAGATTCGAGAGGAATCTAACTCCCCCTCTCCTATACGCGTGGTGATAATCGCGCGTCTCATTGCACGAATCTTGACGTAGAGACAAATAAAGAGGAGAGAAAACCCTTCCTTTTAGATTCATCTCTCCATCGATTCATCCATTGCTTCCTCATACACCTAGAGCTCTCTGTACTAGTTCCCATCTATGCACTGTTGAGAAAAAATCTCTCCTTCCCCCACCAGCCCTTCTTCCTCCAAGATCTATGGCTTCTGCCTCAACCTCTGGAGCGGCAGCAGCGGGTTCGTCGGTGGCGGAAGAGAATAAGATGCGGGGTCTTTGGATCCCCAGCGCCATGGACAACGCGGAGCTCCAAGTCATGGAGGATGAAGGGTTCATCGTTGCCGGCGCATGGCGGAGCGCCTCTGGACACCCCGTTCCTGCGTCGCTCGACGGCGAGAGGGTGTTGTTTGGCACTCATGTCGACCGCGGCCTTAGCTTGCCACCATCGAACTTCCTTGTCGAGGTCCTCAATCACTACGGTATTCAACTACATAACCTTCCTCCCAACTCCCTGCTTGAGCTTAGTTCTCACGCAGCTTTGTGCCAGGGGTTTCTTGGCATTAGGCCAAGTCTCACCCTTTTCCGGTACTGCTATGGTACTCGGAAAAATTCCATCAGTGTCGTCGTTGTCGTGGTATTGCCGACGAGTATGCCATGGAGGGAGTCCTCACAGTGCGTGTTTAGAGACGTGGGGGAAGGCGGACGGTTGACGGGTACGAGGTAACACATCTTACCCAGGTTCAGATCCCACGACGGTGGCGGAATCCTACTCCTGCTATAAATCACTATAAGGGAAATACGCCGAGTTACAGGGATTGGTTTGCTGCACGAGATTGTCTGAGATTGTAAGTTATCGTGCCCTAAAGGCTTCCATAGGCCCAACTTATATAGTCGCCAGGTCCTAGGGTTACAGGGAAAAGTCCTAGCCGGACAGGTTACAGAGTCCTACACTGTCTATTACTAGTCTTGTGTATCTTTCACTCCAAGGCTCGGGGTACGCTGGTGACTCCACTGTAGCCTTCCTTTATCCGGCATGGGCCTCCCTTCTGGATCCATCTAACTGGGCCGCCCAGCAGGACATAGGCCGTGCTACCAACTATGGGCCACCCGGGTTATCCGGATAGGTGGCATGCTATGAGGATACCAATATAGCATATCCCCAACATCCATGCCTTATGTCACCGACACTCTTATCTTAGTCCTTAGAAGAAATCAGATCTATCCTAGGATTAACACTAGTGAATCCATCAAATGCTAGGCCGGAAATTTCTTCTACCATAAGGATATTCCGGCTCCAGGAAAGGTGAAGGTCTTCCGGAGTTTGTCAACGGCGCCGCTCCCCGCCAAGATTCATGGGACCCGGAGGCACCGGAGCTGTCGGATATTTTGATCCTTGCCAAGACGCAGATCGATTATTTCATGAAGCATGAGGGACTTCGTGGATCCGATTTGATCCACTACTGGCTGGAGCACCGGATTCAGCCTCTCCAGCACCACGGAGACCGCCTCATGCATCAAGTCACCAGTGATAAGAAGGACAGCATGAAGATCAGCCCGAGCCATCTTTCGGCGAAGGACTACAGGACCCTCATGCAATATTTGATCAAGGAAAGAGTGGAACGAGAAGGTTCGGAAGTTTCCATGAAAATGTATATGGCCAACCGTCCTCTGAATCCGGTAAATATTTCGACTCTGCTTTTGCGTTTCGTCATTCTTTTATGTTCTTTCTCTGACTCTATTTTCATCGATGCTTTTCGACTTTGTCAGCTCGAGAAACTCTCCGAGTCCGAGCTAGATCCACTAGAGGGATATACTTTAGACGACCCGGAGGCGACGGAGGATCATGAGGTGCAAGAAGTTGCCGCCCCCGCCTCCAAAAAGTGTAACGCGAAGGAAGTTGTTGCTACTGGTAGCCAAGTGCTGCTAGTAGTTAAAAAGTAAGCACCCTATCTTTCATTTTAGTACTCCTGTACCTTTATTTCTTTCCAGAGCACACCTAATATTTAGGATTTTCGTGTTCTAGAGTTAAATCAGCGTTGAAGAGCAAGGTAAAGCTGGACAGCAAGCGGGGCAAGCAGATGCGCCAGCAGAAGCTTGTCATTTCCCCTGCTGTACCGCCGTTGACTCCATCCACTACTCCGTCAGCACAGGGAGCTTCTGCGTCCCCTGGTGCTGGCAAAATCTCGAAAGCCCTGGTCACTGTTGATGACCAGGCAACTAACAAGGGTGAACCCATAAAGGGTAATGATCCCATGGTAATGACCATAGGAACGGTGGATAAGGTGGTTGACTCAGTTGTCCCTAGCCTCAAGAGGAAAGAAAGGAAGAGATCCTCAGACTGGTTCAATCCAGTCTTGAGAAGCAAACCTTGACTCCAGACGTAGCGAGCCAAGAGGAGGAAGACGTCAAGCTGGTTATCCTCCTGGACCAAATTTTGGTCCGGGATGCTAAAGTCGCATCTCGCGAACTTCCAGCGATGGATGTTCCGTCCCTCACCCTTACCGAGAAGGTGTTTCACAACACCAAACTCGGATTTGAAAAGATGCACCTGGAACACATTGAAAGTTTCCGATTCTTATTTGCATTTATTATCATATACTCTATCCCCCAAGCATAAAGTCCGACAAACATCATTGGATCCGAGTTGATTCTTTTAGGTTGCAAAAGAACGATGTAGTGTAGCCCCCAAGGCTCATGCTGTAATTTTAGTTAGTTAAATTTGCAGCCCGAGTCTTAGTAGTCGTATGACGGTATTCCGTCTCTAAACTTATAGAAAATTACATCTTCCAACCAGGAATTGCTCAAGAATATTAGCAATAAGCGCAAAGAAATCAAAGCTTTGCGCTTTGAGAATTCAAAGTTGAAAGTTGAAAAAGATGAAGCAGAAGGTAAACTTTTCCGACTTCTTCTTTGCCAATTCTCTTTTTTGCCATAGTCAAACTTTAGTTTTGTCTGACTAATATTTTTGTCTTTGCAGAACTGTTATGTCAGTCTACCAAGATGGTGGACCAAGACAAAAACTTTAATGTATTATAGGCAGAGAATGCTGAACTCCGGGAAAAGCTTGAGAAGCTAACTGTGGAATTGGAGAAATTTGTAGACAGTGTCCTGGAGTCAAGCAACCACGAGACCGTGAGGCTCGAGAAGCTCCTAGCCGTCCGAGATAAAGAACTGGCTGATCTCAAGAAGGACTTTGATATCCAGAGGGATCTTGCCCAGGAATCAGCTAGTGAGCTAAACAGTCTCCGGAAGGAGCATGCTGAATGGAATTACTCCGTGCTTGGTAAGTTTTCTAAATCTTTTTACTTTGTGTTGTTCATTTTTTGACTTTCGTTTTGCCGAATTTTGACCTTTTGGTTTTTTCCCAGCCCTCCTGATTCTTTCCAACTCTTCCACTTCTGAACCTTGCCTCGAGCGCATTAAGATCGTTAGAGATGTCTTGTTCGATTTCCGCCAAACTCTAGAAGAGGCTGGCGAAGTCGTCAAGCTTTCCGACTTGCACACAATGTCAGTGCATGAGGTGAGGGACAAAGTTAAGGATATTCCGAAGTTGATCAAGGACTGGAAGATCTCCTACGCTCGGACTACTACGAAAACAGCTCAAACCATGGTGATGATCCACCATAGCGAGATGGAAATCTGGCACGTCACCAAGGGCATTGTCGAGGAGGATGATAAGGGTAACCCGCAAGACATCAAGGCCATCCAAGAGTCTTGTGCAGGTTACGCTTGTCGGGTGGCGGAGATGACCAACTACATGATGCCATTCTTCGAATCCGTCGTCGCGCCTCCTTCGCCTCACGATCCAGAAATCAGCAATGCTTTCGAGTCTGAGATCGAGGGCGACACTGCTGTTGATTACAGTGCTCCACCCGCTTCATCACCACCGCCTACAGCATAAACAATTTCTATGCATTATCTTAAACTTATGGCAATGTAATGATGGATACAATGTTTATTTTGTGCTGGTCTATAAAAACTGATGCTTTTACTATCTTAGCACTTTTTCTTATATATTTTTATGCATGTGCTTGAAAATATTTCTGAAGAACTTCTTTTTTATTTATGCCTATACTTATCGGTTTATCTAGCTCTCTACCTCGTCCCTTTCATGGGTCGGCCAACCTTTAGCACGGTAACTTTTCCGAGCAACGGAGCGCAATTGCTAAACCAGTTTAAACTCGAAAACAAAGCCGGCTTCCAGTACCAACAACTCATTACTCGGAAAATTCCCACATCTAAGCAATCAGATAAAGAATCAAAGTATAGACAATAATTTAAGCTTTGTACCCTAAGGTAACATTTTTATATTATTCAAAAATCATAACCAGAACGAACATGAGCATAAAGTACTTTCAAGCATTCTGGGATTTTTGAAAAAATTACATGCTCTTTTGGAAATAAGATGGCAAAAACGTCTCAAAGATAACAATATGAGGAAACCAATACTTTATTTCACTTTTCACATGTACATATATGGTTACAAGGAAATATAACTAAGAATAGAAGGGATGTAGCTGCGAAATATTCCATGGACGGTCTATTTCATCTGGGTCTGTGCTGTCACCAGCTCTTTTCCTTTTCCGAGTATCTGGTCTTTCCTTGACTGGTCTCATGTCGGTTAAATAATATGACCCATTATGGAGAAATCTGCTAACCATAAAAGGTCCTTCCCAAATTGGGGAAAGTTTGTGCTTTCTCTTTTGCACAAGTCGGAGAACTAAATCGCCTTTTCTGAAAGAACGGTTTTGCACTCTCTGACTATGATACTTGCGTAACTTCTGTTGATAGGCTGTAGATCTCTTCTCAGCAACAACGCGTACTTCTTCGATTATATCGAGATCATATTGCCAAGAAACTTCATCATCTTCTTCGATATACGCTTTAACTCGTGGAGCCTGATGACTCAGATCACTTGGAAGAACTGCTTCTGCACCGTAGACCAAGAAGAAAGGAGTATAGCCGGTTGACCTGTTAGGAGTTGTACGTAAGATCCATATCATAGACGGTAATTCTTCCTCCCAAGCTCCAGCAGCCCGACAAAGCGGTGCCTCGAGGCGAGGTCGGATTCCTTGTAGAATAAGGCCATTATTTCTTTCTACTTATCCATTGGCTTGTGGATGTGCGACTGATGCAATATCAAGTCGGATTCCTTGCTCTTCGCAGAATTCGGCAAGTTCACCCATGTAAAAGTTGCTCCCGTTGTCAGTAATTATACTGTGCGGATATCTAAATATGATGATTACGTCCTCGAAGAATCTTCTGGATGTGGATCCATTGCAACTTGTTACGGATTTAGCCTCAATCCATTTTGTAAATTTATCCACCATCACTAGTAGGTGAGTAAATCCACATTTTGCCATGCGAAACGGCCCTACCATATCAAGCCCCCAGACCGCAAATGGCCATGTAATAGGGATTGTTCGCAGCTGTTCAGCCGAAACATGTGCCTGATGAGCGTACTTTTGGCAGCCCTTGCACGTTTTGACCAGTTTGTCGGCATCCGGCTTAGCTGTAAGCCAAAAGAATCCGTGTAGAAAAGATTTTGCCACTAAGGATCTGGCTACAGCGTGGTGACCACACTCGCCTTCGTGGATTTCTCTTAAGATTTTTACTCCTTCTTCCGAAGAAATACATCTCTGAAACACTCCAGAAACACTCCGTTTATAGAGCTCACCGTTTATTATAGTGTAGGCTTTTTTCGTCAGACAATCTGTCGGCTCAAAATTTCGTCTTCGGGTAGTTTTCTGTCTACCAGGAAATCCAGATAGGGTTTTGTCTAGCTGGGAATTATAGCCAGAACTGCTATTAAAGGTGAGTCGGATTTCGTCGGATAGTCCTCATCAACTCCGACTATTGAGGGGACCTTTAAATGTTCTAGAAAAGCTCCATCCGGTACTTGTTTATGCGCAGAGTCTATTCTTGATAGTGCATCTGCTTCCTCATTTTCTGCTCGAGGGATGTGTTGAACCTCAAAACCCTCGAACGATTTGGATAGTTCATCCACAATAGCTTTGTATGCTGCCATGTGCTTGTTTGCATTGCAGATATCGGATACCTGCTGAGCAACTAAATCTGATTCTCTGTAACACATGAGTCTTGATATGCCAATGTTTTTGCCATGCGTATTCCATGTAGCAGTGCTTCGTACTCGGCAATATTATTGGTTCCCGTGAAGTGTATTTGCAACACATAGAACAACTTATCTCCTTGGGGTGATTTGAGCACCACGCCAGCCCCCGAGCCTCCTCGTGCTTTTGATCCGTCGAAGTGAAGGGTCCAAAATTCCGAGTCTGGAGGGCCTGTGTTTTCTGCTGTTTCTGTCCTGTCGACAACAAAGTCGGCGAGAATTTGAGATTTGATTGTTGTACATGGTTTGTACTCAATGTCGAGAGCTGCAAGCTCTATTCCCTACTTTGCGACACGTCCTGTGGCGTCGCGGTTGTTGATTATATCTCGCAGAGGAGCTGTGCTCACTACTGTGATCTTATGCTCTTGAAAATAATGGCGTAGCTTTCTAGATGCAAAGAACACTCCATAGGCTAACTTTTGGTGATGTGGATACCGTTGCTTTGATTCTGTTAGGACCTTACTTAGATAATAAGTTGGCCGCTGCACCTTATGCTCGTAGCCTTCTTCCTCGCGCTCAACTACCGTTACCACGCTTATGACCTTGTTGGTCGCTGCAATGTAGAGTAACATAGATTCCTGAGGTTCTGGTGCTGCAAGAACTGGTGGGTTTGAAAGCAGATATTTCAAACTTTGCAGGGCAGTTTCGGCTTCTGGGGTCCAGAGAAATTTGTCGGTTTTCTTCAAGAGTTTGTACAAAGGTGCGGCTCTTTCGCCCAGCCGGCTGACGAAGCGACTCACCGCTGCAATGCAACCAGTGAGGCACTGTACGTCCTTCAGGCGGGTTGGCCTGGTAAAGTTTAAGATAGCCTTTATTTTTTCCCAATTCACCTCTATGCATCGCTCAGAGACGATGAACCCTAACAATTTTCCGGCTGGAATTCCAAAGAAGCACTTCTTCAGATTTAGCATCATATTGAATTTTTGTAGACTAGCAAACGTTTCATCCAAGTCAGAAATTAAAGTGTCCTTCTTTTTGGGCATAACTGCTATGTCGTCTACGTATACATGGATGTTGCGTCCGATTTGGTCGTTGAGACAACGTTGCATGGTACGCTGATATGTTGCTCCTGCATTCTTTAAGCCAAAAGGCCTAGTTTTATAGCAGAAGGTTCCGAAACGTGTGACGAAAGACGTCTTAATTTGATCCTACTTTTTCATCAGTATTTGGTGTCCGGAATATGCATCGAGCAAACAGAGTAATTCCAACCCTGTCGTTGAGTCGATAACTTGTTCGATTCTTGGCAAAGGAAACAGATCTTTTGGGCATGCCTTGTTCAAAGCGGTATATTCAACACACATCCTTAAATTAATGGTGTCCTTTTTAGGGACAAGTACAGGATTTTCCATCCAATTTGTATGGATGACCTCTGTTATGAAATCCGCTAACTCTAGGCGGGCTAATTCCTTGGCTATTGCTTTGCGCTTTTCATCACCAAACCGTTGTAAGGATTGTTTGACGGTTTTAGTGTCTAGGTACACATTAAGAGAGTGCTCGGCAAGTTCCCTAGGTACTCCGGTCATGTTAGATGGCTGCCATGCAAAGATATCACTATTAGCTTTGAGGAACTCGACGATCGCACTTTCCTATGCGTGGCCTAAGCCTACCCCTATGTTCATCGTCTTGGAGGGATCATCTTCCTTTAGCAACGTCTTCTTCGTCTCTTCCAACGCCTTGAACTGCAAACTTGGCTTCAGCACCTCGTTCTTCGTGGCAGGAATCTCGGACGGATTGATGGTCTTTTTTATCTCCTGGTACTCCTGGGCATGCAACACGGCTTAGGCGAAGGCAACAGATCCTTCTTTGCACTCTTGCGCCTTCCTCAGATTTCCTTGTACGGTGATTACACCCTTTGGACCTGGAAGTTTAATCATGTTGTAGATGTAACAAGGACGGGCCATGAACGCCTAGTAAGACGAACGTCTGAAAATGGCGTGGTAAGCACTTTTGAACGGTACCACCTCGAAAGAGAGTGGCTCAGTCCGATAATTATCTCGGGTTCTGAATGTCACGTCCAGAGTAATCTCACCCAGAGAATCCGTCTGTCTCCCTGGTACAATGCCATGGAAAGTTACACTACTGTAACTCAGCTGGCTCTCGTGTAGCTTCATGCGGTGGAGCGTCTCAATGTAGAGATGTTGATGCTACTCCCACCGTCCATGAGTGTTTTTGAGAACTCGTAGCCATCAATAAGAGGATTGACAACTAGAGGGTACTTTCCCCGATGATGTGTTTTCCTCGGGTGATCTGACCGATCAAAGGTGATGGTTACCTCTGACTAGTCCAGGAACTGTGGGACAGCCGGAACCGTGTCGTTGAGCTCACGAAAAACCGCCTTTTTGTCTTTAGCTGGCTGGGATCCAAGGAAGCAGACGTATGCATCTTTCTTAGTTGGAAAAGTTTTGCTCAAAACAGGCTTTTCCTATCAGTTGAAAACACTAAGTTTTTGTTTGACAAAAATCCAAGGAACCACCAATAGACATTGGTGAACCTTTACCCTTGTTCAACCACAAGTTTTTAACTTAGAAATTGGGATGAGGAGATCCTTGATAGCTTCAATGTCTTTGATGCTCAAATTGTCCTTCGTCGGGGACATGGCTAAGTACTTAGGTTTTACCCTCTCGAGAGGTGGTGCACTTTCCCCACAAGACTCGACATGCATCGATATGAGACCTTTCAGAAGCCTTCCCTTAGACCAACATGGACGCGTTCCATCCTATCACCCTACCACCAACTGTCCATCTGGCTAAGTTATTGCAACCTATATGATCAAGGCCGAGCCCATATGCCATGTGGTTGCACTGGAAGCTTCTAAATACTAAGTATCTCAAATCCCTTTGTTCCTGGGTGTCTTTCCACAAGTTTGATACACATGGTAAACCATAGACATGGGCCTTGTGTAACCACTCAACACAAACCAGGTGATTCATTCACTTAGTTGTTTTATTAAGCAAAATCACAAGTCCAAAGACTTAGCAAAATTTCCATAACATGATTATAATCCACCCTTGTTTGCTACTAGCTAGGCTAAGCATGATATCATAAAAAGTATCTTAACTTAGAGAAAATTCTACTAAGGCTACAACTACTAGGATTTCCCAAGCATAGCATATAGATACTTAGCAAAAATTTCATGCAAACCCTATTCAAAATATCACTAGTTCATAGTCAAAATAATGGGACAAATACATGAAGCACCACTTTCCTTGGTAGTTGGGGGAGTAGAAACAATATTCACAATCACAATCACCACTAGCACCAAAATCTACACATAAAATGATAGCACCAAATTCTCATTAACATATTCAAACAAAAATATATAGGAATGCATGCAAATGCAAAAAAATGAATTTCTACACTGAATAGTTCAAACCAAACAGTACTGAACACAAAACTAACTATATTTAGTCTAAATAAACTCAAATTTGCTTTAAAATCATTTTCTAAATAATTTATATAGCCAAAATAAGCCTATATTTGATTCTGCAAATAAACCTAATTTACAAAAGCAAAATACAAAATCAAGACCACAATAGTGTAGGATTTATTTTTCTGAATCCAATGATATATTATTTGCATTTTTTGGATAAACAGAACAAAAGTTATGAATTTTACAAGTTTAAATCTCAAATAGATTCAAAAACAGATTTTAAATCTAAATCTTAGACACGTGGACGCATCTGATTGGCCCGTACCGCTTCACGTGGATCGGCCAACATGGGCCGTAGGATTTAGGTTAGATCATGTGGCTCATATCTAAGCATACCCTTTCGTTAAGTGATCTAATCAGATCCATTAGATCTAGATCTAATGGCTACGATGCACATGACCAAAGTCTGGCGGCGCGCGTGGCTACTGCGGCCGTGACGCTACTGGAGGCGGAGCTCCGACGATTGCGGAGGGGGCTAGGGGTGGTGTAGTAGCTTACTAGACTCGCGAGAACACGAGGATTCTCAAGGTGTCGCTTGCGTGGGCGGGGGCGTGTTGTAGTGGCCGTGGGAGCTCGCCGGAAACCTTGCTGGCGTCAGGAACGGGTTGGCGGAGACGATGGCGACGTTCTAGGTCTCCCTAGGACAAAAAAATAGGATCAGTGTGTGCACAAGGACGAGGCACTCAACATGGTTTAAACCTGAGGCCAAGGGGCGTTCGATTCGTACCGCTATTGCTTGCCAGAGTTGGTGATAGTGTCGGGTGCTTGATGGAGTCGACGACCTAGGCCAGTACAGGATGAACCAATGGTGTCAGAGGATGCGCAAGATGCAGAGGAACAGTACAGAATGAACGAGAGGAAAGGGCGCGCTCGAGGCTCACCGGAATAGCTCACCGGATATGCTCGGGCAGCGGCGTTGCAAGCGAAAATACGCACAGCCTGGTGGCGTTCTGGCAAGGAAGGTTGGGGGCAAAAGACCGTAGCGGTGAGGGGTTTTAGTAGCCAGCGGGGGCGAGAGAATCACGCAGAGGATCAACGGCAATTAAGGCCATAATCAACGTGGCGCTGATGGGGGAGGAAACGGGCGGCGACGGCGTCCACGCGCGCGGGGTGGGGAAGACGATGTTGATCAGGTACGGGGCGACTGGCAGTGTCAGGGGGGTAAGGCGGGTGCGGGTGAGAGAGAGGGGGAAATGTCCAGGTGGGCTTGCTGGGCCTGTTCTGGAGTTGGGCCAAAAGGGAAGCGGTTGTTTTATTTTTTTCCTTTTGTCTTTTCTTTTTCTGTTTGATTTTTAAGGAATCATTTTCAAACCCAAATTCAAATGAGTTTGATTTCAAATCTTCTCTAGATTTTTGTAGTGTGAACCTTGCACCTAAATGTGTGTAAAACACCACTGTTTAGTCCACTACACTTTGATCCTTTGAAAAATAAAATAAAATAAAACCATGCCTTAATGATATATATAGATAATATGCATAAAAATGGTTTTATATGGAGTTTTGATTTGAAATTTTTGTGCAAGTCAAGAATGCTACGGATGCATGAATGAAATGCAAGCTTTTGTAATTCATGAATTTTGGGATGTTACAAATATAACCCCCTTAAGATGAATCTCGCCCTCGAGATTCGAATTGGCTAGCAAATAGGTGAGGGTGTTCTTTCCAAAGGTCATCTTCTCCTTCCCAAGTTGCTTCTTCTTTGGAATGATGGTTCCACTGAACTTTGCAGAATTTGATAGTCTTAGTCCAAGTAACTCTTTCTGCAGTCTCAAGTATTTTGATAGGTTTCTCCTCATAGGTGAGATCACTCTCCAACTGAACCTCTTCCAAAGGTATAGTATCTTTCAAAGAAGTTTCTTCCATCTCCGGATGGCATTTCTTCAACCGACTCACATGAAACACATTGTGAACTACTAACTTGAATGGTCCAACAAATCTTGGTGCCAATTTTCCTTTGACTCCAAATCTCTTCACACCACGAAGTAGTGAGACTCTAAGATAAGCTCTATCACCTACCTCAGAGGTGACTTCTCTATGCTTTGGATCCGCGTAGCTCTTCTGTCGGGACTGTGCTATCTTCAATCTATCCTTTACCAGTTTGACTTTCTATTCAGCTTCCTTGATCAGTTCTGGTCCAAACAAATTTCTTTCTCTAACACCACTCCATAGCAATGGTGTAGTACACTTTCTTCCATATAAAATTCAAACGGTGCCATATCAATACTGGCTTGATAGCTGTTATTGTAAGAGAATTCTGCGTAAGGCAGACTTTCATCCCAACTAGCACCATAGTCTAGGGCACATGCCCTCAACATATCCTCCAAAATCTGATTGGTCCCTTCTGTCTGTCCATCAGTTTGGAGGTGAAAAGATGTGCTAAACTCTAACCTTGTTCCTAGTGACTCAAGCAATTGTCGCCAAAAATACTCTTGGGTACTCATGCAGACACACAATCATGTTCATGTAGATCTTGGCTAACCTAGCACTTGTAAGTCTTCACGGGAATGAAATGAGCCACTTTAGTGAGGCGATCTACAACAACCCAAATGGAATCATATCCAGATATAGTCCTTGGCAGTCCGATGATAAAATCCATACCAATCTTATCCCACTTCCAATCAGGAATGGTTAGTGGTTGCAATAACCCTGCCGGTTTCTGATGTTCCGCTTTCACTCGACTACACACATCACACAAAGCAATATGTTCTGTGATGTCCTTCTTGAGATTATTCCACCAAAATATTTCCTTCACATCCATGTACATTTTTGTGTTACCTGGATGAATGGAATATGGTGAGTTGTGTGCTTCCTGCAGAATTAGTTTCTGAAGCTCCAGATCTTGCGGAATGCAGATACGTTTTTCATACCATAAAGTACCCTATTCGTGTTCATGGAATCCTTTAGCTTTCCATTTGCTAATTTTACCTTTAATCTCTTCAATTTCTTTGTCTAACTTTTGGGCTTCTTTGATCTTGTCGAACAATGTGGGTTGAACATCCAATGACATGAGATATCCTTCAGGTACTATCTCCAATCCGAGATCTCTGAATTGGGCACACAGATCATCTAGCAATTCTCCCTTAGTAAGGCCATTCACATAAACCTTACAGCTTATAGCATCTGCTACAACATTTGCTTTACCAGGATGGTATTGCAAACTCAAGTCATAGTCCTTGATGAGCTCTAGCCACCTTCTTTGTATCATATTGATTTCCTTCTGAGTGAAGATATATTTCAAACTCTTGTGATCCGTGAAAACTTCACAATGCTTTCCCAAAAGATAATGCCTCCATGTTTTGAGTGCATGGACAACAGAGGCTAACTCCAAATCATGAGTAGGATAATTCACTTCATGAGTTTTGAGTTGTCTCGAGGCATAAGCCACAACTTTCCCATCTTGCATCAAAACTCCACCTAATCCTTGGTGAGATGCATCACAATAGACTTGAAAATCCTTCTCCAAATCTGGCAGACATAAGACTGGTTCTAACACTAGTCTCTTCTTCAATTCCTGGAAACCGATTTCACAACCTTCAGTCTAGTCAAACTTCTTATCTTTCTTAAGTAACTTTGTCATTGGCTTATCTACCTTTGAGAAATTCTCAATGAATCTTCTATAGTACCCTGCCAAGACAAGGAAACTACGAAATTCTTTCACAAACTTAGGAGATTCCCACTCAGTCACAGCTGACACCTTTGTGGGATCGACAGCTATACCATCTCCCGACACAATATGTCCGAGAAATCCAACTTCATTCATCCAGAATTCACACTTACTAAACTTAGCATACAGCTTGTGCTCCCTGAGATTCTCAAGTATCAAACGCAAATGCTCTTCATGCTCTTCTTTGCTCTTGGAATAGATCAAAATGTCATCGGTGAACACGACAACAAACTTGTCCAGAAACTCCATGAACACCTTGTTCATCATATTCATGAAATAGGCTGGTGCATTTGTCAAACCAAATGGCATCATAGTGTACTCATACAAACCATACCTAGTGGTGAAATTAGTCTTAGGTATTTCTTGCTCTCAAATCTTTAGCTGAAAGTAGCCTAATCAAAGAGCAATCTTTGAGAACACACGGTCTCCTTCTAGGTGATTAAATAGATCGTTGATTCTAGGAAAAGGATACTTGTTCTTTATAGTCACCTCATTGAGTGAACGGTAATCTATGCATAGCCTTTGACTTCTATCCTTCTTCTCAACAAACAGAACTGGTGCACCCCAAGATGAAGAACTTGGTTGAATAAATCCTTTCTGCAACTGTTCTCCAAGCTATTTCTTGAGTTCTTTCAACTCATCAACAGACATCTTGTAAGGTCTCTTTGCTATTGGTCCTGGTCCTGGCAGTAAGTCAATCAGAATTCTACATCTCTGTCTGGTGGCATTCCAGGCAATTCTTTTAGAAACACATCCGGATAATCCTTCACAATTAGCACACTGTCTATGCTAACCCCTTAAGAGAATTTAGCTTACACCCTTTTGATTCAAAGTTAGACTTGAACCTAATCCGTTTCTTCTCTGGGGTTATGAGTGTGATATTACGATTGGCATAATATAGCACACCTTCATACTTAGTCATCCAATCCATGACCATAATAACATCCAATCCTTGGGAATCTAGGATTATCAAACTAAATACAAACTTATACTTTCCAAATTCTATCACTAGATCACTACATCCAAAGTTCACTATCATCTCTCCACCGAGAGAGCTTACTTTTATAGGACACCCAATAGTTTCAGTTGGAAGTCCATTTTTATCAACAAATTCCCTTGATATGAATGAATGCGATGCTCCAGTATAAAAAAGAACAAGTGCTGGAAAATAATTAAGCTTGAACTTACCGGCCACAGCATCAGACTCTTCATATATTTCTTCCACATTGATGTGGTTCACTTGTCCCTTCTGGAAAGGGTTGGGCTTGTTGGCTCCTTCAACTTTCTTTTCTAGGCATTCATTTGCATAGTGCCTAGTTTTCTTGTATTTGAAGCACTCAAGCTGACTAATGTCTCGTTTTGCACGCTGACTCCCATTACCATTTCCACTATGGTGGCTCTTGTGTCCACTCTTGTGGTTCTTATACTTGTCATTGTCATGACTGCGATGATGCTTGTTGTCATGGTGACGGTTGTGGTTGTGATGGGTGTTGTACTTTCCATGTTTGTGGAATCCAGAACTTCCACTATCATCATTATGGGAACGCTTGTGAGACGACCCCGAGCTGTGCTTATCAAAATTATGCTTCCTCTTCCTGCCCTCAACCAGTTTCATCTTTTTTTCCAAGATGGTGGCCTTGTCACAAAGTGATTGATATGTTGGGACATAGGCAACAGATAGCTGCAGGTTCAATTCATCATTCAGTCCTTCGAGGAACTTCTCCTTCCTATTAGCATCAGTATCAACCTCATCCGGTGCATAGCACGCCAGATTGTTGAACTCCTCAATGTATTCATCCACACTATGGTGACATTATTTAAGATTGTGGAATTCTTTCTTCTTCAAGTTCATCACCCCTGATGAGATATGGGCAGTGCGGAAACCATCCTCAAAGATAGCCCATGTCATATCCTCAAGGGGAGTGGTGATCTGAAAGTTATCCCACCAGGTTGCTGCTGGTCCTTCAAGCAGATGTGCCGTGAACTTGACCTTTTCTTCATCGGTGCAGCCAACAGTGATTAGGTCTTTGTTCACGGAACGTAACCAGTCATTGGCTATCATTGGATCAGTTGTTCTTGAGAACTTGGCTGGCCTCAACCTTAAAAATCTGGTAGGCATGTCAAATGCTGGTGGATTATTGTTGTTGTTGTTATTGTTGTTGTTGTTGTTGTTGTTGTTGTTGTTGTTGTTGTTGTTGTTGTTGTTGTTGTTTTGTTGTTGTTGTTGTTGTTGTTGTTGTTCTGATTCTGGCTTTGATTGTCCTCTAAGCTCGGTGGAGTGGCGTTCGCAGAGGCATTCGAGTAGCTCCTGCATGACTACATCTAGACCCTTCTCTTTGTCATCGTGCATCAGCTTGAAGGAAATCTCCTCCTGTAGAGGTCCCAAACTGATAAGGTAGAGATCCCTATGTTTACAATCCTAGTACCTGGATCAATAGCTATCATCCACAGTTTAAGATGTAATATCAAGAAACAAAGGTCATAGTACAACTTTATAACTAGGAATAAAATAATTCATTACATCTTACATAACTCATTTGTCTATCTCATTACAATGTAGCAGAAATAACTATATAGCATGGAATCCTTCCTCTTCAAAGTGCCACAGGCAATCTGTTGGTTGTAGACTTGTAATCCTATTCAACACACTTCACTAACATCAAACAAACCTGCAACATAATAAGTTACAACGACAAGGGTCAATACATTTGAATTGTTTTGGCAAGTGATACTATGGTAGAATAGTGGTATCTATCATCTATATGCATTTGGATAAGTGGATCTTAGGCTTGCTTTCCTCAAAATATATTTTCCTTATCATTTGAAAAAACTAAGTTTTTGTTTGTCATAATCACCCAAGGAACAACCAATAGAATTGGTTAACCTTTGACCCTTGTTCAACCACAAGCTTTTAACTTAGAAATTGGGATGAAGATATCCTTGATAGCTTCCATGTCATGATGCTCAAATTGTCCATTGCTGGGGACACGGCTAAGTACTTAGATTTTACTCTCTCGAGACGTGGTGCACTTTCCCCACAAGACTCGACATGCATCGAGACAAGATCTTTCAGAAGCCTTCCCTTAGACCAAAATGGACACGCTCCAAACCTATCACCCCCTACCACCAACTATCCATTTGGCTAAGTTATTGCAACCTATATGATCCAGGCAGAGCCCATAATGCCATGTGGCTGCACTTGAAGCTTCTCAACATTTGACATCTCAAATCTCTTTATTCCTGGGTGGCTTTCCACAAGTGTGATACCATGTTTTCCCCAGTATACTGGACTTGGTGATGCCCAAGTTTTCCCTAGTATACTAGACTTTGTGTAACCACTCAACACAAACCTTTCATTCCATTCCACCCAGGTGATTCATTCACATAGTTGTTTTATTAACAAAACACAAGTCATAGACTTAGAAATATTTCATAGCATGAATATAATCCACCCTTGTTTTCTACTAGCTAGGCTAAGCATAATAGTAGCAAGAATCTTAACTTAGGGAAAATTTTACTAAGGCATAATCTACTAGGATTTTCCAAGGCATAGTTTATACTTAGAAAATTCCATGCAAGTCCTACTCAAAATATCACTAATGTATAGTAAAAATAATAGGACAAAAGGTATGAAGCACCAGTTTCCTTTTTGGTAGATAATATATGTTCACTCCTTGATCTTGCAAATGTCACACTCTTCAAAGTTCACTACAATTCAATCAAGGCACAAATTCAATCTAGCATTCAAACAATTTCATCACATAAAATAATGAAAACAAAACAATGCATGCAAGCATGCATAAGATTGTTTTATTTGGAAAAGTGGTTTCCAATAGGTTATAAACATTTTAAAACACCTATTGGTCATTTATAAAAGTGGCAAAACCATTTAAAATCAAGTTAGTGAAAATGGTCATTTTAAATCATTTTTGTTTTGCTAGAAATGATTTAAACCAAAGTAATAATTTTCTAGTGTTTGATAAATACATTTTTGAACACAAATGTTAGTGTTTTAAGGTCAAAGTGTTTTAGATTACTCCCTTTGCTAAAGGTTTCACCCAAAAACCATTTTTAAATCAAGCAACATTTTATTTTGTTAGAAATGCTTTTAAACAAAGTAATAATTTACTAGGGTTCATAAAATATATTTTTAAATCCCAATACTTGGTCTTTAGGGTCAGAGAGTTTAAATCAAACCATTTTCAAAAGGTTTTACTCAAAAAGCATTTTTAAACCATAATCAACATTTTTATTTAACTAGAAATGCTTTTATTGAAAGGAAAAATTCCTTAGTGTCATAAAATATAATTTTAAACCTAAAAGTTGGTTTTTATGGTTAGTTCTTTCAAAACAAACCATTTGCAAAAGATTTTACTCAAAAATCATTTCTAGAATAATTTTTATAACCAAAATAGGCCTAAACATGTTTCTATAAAAATAACTAATTTTCCAGAAGCAAAATAATAAAATAAGGGCATGGTTGCAAAGTTTGCATTTTTATGAATCCAGTGATATAAAATTTGTAAATTTTGGACGTGTAGATTAAAAGTTATAGATTTTACAAGTTTAATCTATCTAATACATTTTCTGGATTTTTAACAGACAGACTCAGGCCACGTGGCCATTTCCTACTGGCTGGTACCGGTTCGTTTGGATTGAGCTATATTCGCCATAGGATCTCATTTAAATCGCATGGCACAGATCATCGCATACCCCTTCGATTAAGTGATCTATCGCATCCACGGGATCTGCATCTAACGGACGCAATCGATCTGGCCAGAAACGGGAGGCGCTGCGACGGCTGTGCATCGGCGGCGTGCTCTGCTCGCGGTGATTCCTACGAAATAGGAAGCGAGAGAGAGGGGGGGAAAGGCTCACCGGGTTCGCCGTGGAGTGCTGGTTCTCGAGGTGGTCGTTCCAGGGACAGGGGAGCACAGTGACATTGGGGTTTGCTCGCCGGAGAAGCTTCTGGCGACGGGCACTTCTGTTCGTCGTTGTTGGAGAGGCTACGGTGCTCATCAAAGCAAGAGAAAGGGTTTGTAATATGCGAGAGAGAGAGAGGAGGTTGGAGGGGTATCGTCCAGAGAGGAAGGGGAGGTCAGTAATTACCGGAGAATCTCGTCGGAGGCGAGGCAGTGGACGACGACATTCAGAGGTAGACCGAGGCGAGCTCCTAGGGCACGCGCAGGCGAGAGGGACGCACTAGCAGGTGCGCAGGGAGATGGGGAGCAGGCTTGTGGGAAAAGGGGGCAGTGGGGGTGACGGTGTTGGCCGAAATTTCGCCAATGAGCTCGTCGGAGCAGAGGAGGTGTTGGCAAGAAATTCAGGCAACCTAGGGGCGGAGAGGGTGTGGCGTCTGAGGGGAAAGAGAGAGAAGACGTGGGCGCTTAAGATAGCAAGGTCGCTGGCAAGATTAACTGAGCCATCAACGCAAATTTACACGGATTTAACCATGACAGAAATGGCAGCAAGGCTAGGGGCGAGGTCAGCGGGAGGTTGATCACGGGGCGATGGTGGGGTCACGGAGTCAGCGAGTGCTTGGGTTCGTGCGTGAGTGAGAAAACGCTTCGGGAGGGGGAGAGCTGGGTTGCCGGGTAGGCTGCTGTTGGGCTTAGTTGGGCTGGGGTCTGGGTAGGACTAGTTGGGCTGGTTTTTACCATTTTTTTATTATGTTTCTGTTTCTTTTTCTTTTTCCTTTTCTTATTTTCTGTTTTGAATTTATTCAAAGGATTCAAACCTCAATTTAAATCCAGATTTTTGTCAAAGCTTTTCTAAATCTTTTCAGTAGGTTTATCTGTTTATTAATGTATTTAAGTAATCCATTTTAGAATAATCCTTTTTATTCTTTTATGGTTTATTATTTATTTAAAATAGGCACTTGTCTTTATTCAAAAAAGATTTTAAATATATATTCAAACTTCTATTTGAATTCCAATTTTTACCAAACCTTTTTCAGTAGGTTTTATTTATTCATTAGTGCAAATAATTCACTTTGAATTATTTAAAATATCTGTATATGATTTAATGTTCATTTAAATTGGGCATTTGTCTTTATTCAAAAAAAATCAAATATGGTTTTAAACCCATATTTTATCCAAATAATTCTTTTTAAGTTAATTAGATAACTTTTTAATCCACTTTGGAAAATTCCAATTTATTATTTTCTCATGAATTAATTAATCATTTATATTAGGAATTTTTATCTTCATTTAAATAGAATTGAGTTTGGTTAATGCCATATAATTTTTATTTGAATATTCCTTATGCCTTTATTTTATTTGGATTATCTTTATTCCATTTGCTTATGGATTTAATTCAAGTTTTAAATTGTCTTCTAAATAATTTCATTGGAATTAATTATTTAGTTTAGGCAATTTGTCTTTATTTAAATAAAATTGGATATTGTTCAATCCTTATGATTTTATTTAAATAATCTTTTACTCCTTTTTATTATTCAATAAACTTTCATTTGTTTATGGATTTGGCCAAGATTTAATTTGGATTTTAAATATTCCTTATTTATTTATTTTCTTCCTTTGTCTTATAACTGCATATCTTTTTATTTATAGATCCATAATTGGTGATTCCAATTTGTATAATTTTATTTAATATTTCTTTATCTTTTTAAATCCTTTTAGGATTATTTTGCTCATAATTTGGTATGGATTTTAGATAGGAGCTTTATTAGCTTAGGAAATTATTTCTCTTTAACTTATTAAATTCATTAGTTTTTATCCCTGGCTCCAAATTAAATTAAACCAATTTCTATGGTTTTATGATATTTTTGGTTTATCATTTTTGATCATTTATAAATGTTTGTTGCTAAACTTTTATATGGATCAAATCCATAGTCTTAGAGAGATCTTGGAAATGATTTTCTTTCATTAGGGTTTTGGTGTTTTGGTTTAACTTTTCCAAATGTTAAATTTCAAGATACATTCATTGATGAATGCTTTTCACTTGATTGAAATTTTGTTGGATTCCTTTTTCATTCAAATTTTGTTAAAGAAGGGTTTTGATATTTCCATTTAGAATCAAAAAGTTTCTTTTCACCCTAAATTTCAACAATTATTTATTTTGTTTATTTATTTTTCACATTTCAAAATTTGGAAAAATTTGGGATGTGACAGGCTACCACCCTTAAAAGAAATCTCGTCCCGAGATTTGGGAAGGCTAGAGGTTACAAGTTGGTTTCAAGGCAACTAGGGTACTACCACCCTTAAAAAGATTTTTGATTAGATTACATCTTGGCTTACTTGGGATCTTGATGTAACTTCTCTGGACAGTTGTTGGCGTAATGTCCTTTGTCACCACACTTGAAACATGTAACAAGGCTAAGATCCTCATGTTCTGGACAGTTGTTTGCATAGTGTCCTTTGTTTCCACATTTGAAACCTATGACAAGGCTGATGTCTCTTATAGGTTTGCTTGTCTTGTCTTCCTTCTTTTCTAGACAATGTGATGCATAATGGCCTAGCTCTTTGCATTTGTGGAACATCACTTGGCTAATATCCTTCTTCTTCTTTGGTATCATTGCCTCTTGTTTATTTCCTTGGTTCTTCTTTTCTAGACATTCATAAGCATAGTGTTCCATCTCTTTGCAATTGTAACATTGCACCTGGCTAATGTCTTGCTTGCTGGGGTTGGGGCATTTCTTATTTTTGGGTCTCTCCAAAGCTAGGAGTCCTTATAGTTCATGCTCTTCATATTTCACCACAAAGGTGGGAAATCTTTCTCTCTTCTTGGGGCAGTCACTAGAGATATGACCTTCTCCACATGAGTAGCAACACTTTGTGGTTACTTTGGATGTGGCTCTATGAGGCATGGTTCTGACTTTGTTTTTACCCTTCTTCGTAGAAGTTGTTTCCTTATGGAGGTTTCCAAACATTTCATGCATTACATCTTGTTTCATTTGTTGAACTATAGGATAGATAGGGCTTTGGATAGGGACATGATCATTTCCTTTACATAGGAAACAAGTCACTTGGGATGTGGGACATTGTTTAGCTGGATGTTTCTCTTCACAATTAGGGCATTGGTCCACATGCTCTTTGTAAGTGTGTCCTATGTCTCCACAAATATTGCAAGCTTGAGTTCCTTCTATAATATCATCCTTGATATCATTGTTGTCACAATATCCTTGGGAAATGTTGTCTCTCATGTTGATCATTTGATTGGTCATCCTTTGCAACAATCGGGATTGGGTTTCCAAAAAATTCTGCATTGTTGGGTCTAACCCATTGTTGTTCGATAAAAAATGAGTTCTCACTTGATTCAACTGGGCTTGGGTTGCTAGAAGTTGTTCCCTCATGTGCATCTCTTGGTTGTTGTTGTTACCATCCTTGATGTTGGAGTCTCTTGGAGTAGTCATCTGTTTGGGTTGGATTGGGATTAGAATAAGCAAAAGATTTCTAGGGAAGAAGTCTACTCACACACAACAATTCACACAAGCAATGTGCAAGCAATCACGAACAAACATTCCACTCAAACAACAAGGTTCAAGCACATTTTTAGGCAACAAAATATTTTTGCTACACCACATAAGTTGGTGTGATTGATCTAAACTAAACACTAGTATGGTGGTCCAACTATATGGTTCACTTGAGATCATACCATTATTCTTAGTTGTTTCTTCATGAACAATATCATGGTATCCTTGGAAAAATCTTTGCATCTTGGTCACAAAGCTTCAAAGGTGATGATGGTTCCTTCTAAGTTGTGTTTCCTTAGTCTTCAAGTCTTGAGTGACATTCTTGTCTCTCTTGTAGTCCTTAGTGATGTCCAAGTTGAAGTCCTTGGTGAAACTAAAGTTGAAGTCATTGGTGTTGGTGAAGTCCTTGCTCAAGTTGAAGTTTTTGCCATCAAGTTGAAAAGGAGAGATGTAGAATCAAAACCAAAAAGGTTGAGGGAAAGGTTTACAAGATTGTTTGTAAATAAGTTTTGAACAAATATAACTCCTATTTTTTCTAACGGGTTTTGTCCGATCCTAGGGTTACAAACCTACAGGCAACACAGTGCTCTGATACCATCTGTAGAGGTCCCAACCTGATAAGGTAGAGATCCCTGTGTTTACAATGCTAGTCCCTGTATCAATAGCTAGCATCCACAGTTTAAGATGTAATATCAAGAAACAAAGGTCATAGTACAACTTTATAACCAGGAATAAAATAATTCATTACATCTTACATAGATCATTTGGCTATCTCATTACAATGCAGCAGAAATAACTATATAGCATCGAGTCCTTCCTCTTCAAACTGCCATAGGCAATCATGTTGGTTGTAGACTTGTAATCCTATTCAACACACTTCACTAACATCAAACAAACTTGCAACATAATAAGTTACAGCCACAAGGGTCAATACATTTGAAATTGTATTGGCAAGTGATACTATGGTAGAATAGTGGTATCTATCATCTATATGCATTTGTCTAAGTGGAGCTTAGGCTTGCTTTGCTCAAAATAGATTTTCCTTATCATTTGAAAACACTAAGTTTTTGTTTGTCATAATCACCCAAGGAACAACCAATAGAATTGGTTAACCTTTAACCCTTGTTCAACCACACGCTTTTAACTTAGAAATTGGGATGAAGAGATCCTTGATAGCTTCCATGTCTTCATGCTCAAATTGTCCATTGCTGGGGACACGGCTAAGTACTTAGATTTTACTCTCTCGAGACGTGGTGCACTTTCCCCACAAGACTCGACATGCATCGAGACAAGATCTTTCAGAAGCCTTCCCTTAGACCAAAATGGACACGCTCCAAACCTATCACCCCCTACCACCAACTATCTATTTGGCTAAGTTATTCCAACCTATATGATCCAGGCAGAGCCCATAATGCCATGTGGCTGCACTTGAAGCTTCTCAACATTTGACATCTCAAATCTCTTTATTCCTGGGTGGCTTTCCACAATTGTGATACCAAGTTTTCCCCAGTATACTGGACTTGGTGATGCCCAAGTTTTCCCCAGTATACTAGACTTTGTGTAACAACTCAACACAAACCTTTCATTCCATTCCACCTAGGTGATTCATTCACATAGTTGTTTTATTAACAAAACACAAGTCATAGACTTAGAAATATTTCATAGCATGAATATAATCCACCCTTGTTTTCTACTAGCTAGGCTAAGCATAATAGTAGCAAGAATCTTAACTTAGGGAAAATTCTACTAAGGCATCATCTACTAGGATTTTCCAAGCCATAGTTTATACTTAGAAAATTCCATGCAAGTCCTACTCAAAATATCACTAATGCATAGTAAAAATAATAGGACAAAAGGTATGAAGCACCAGTTTCCTTTTTGGTAGATAATATATGTTCACTCCTTGATCTTGCAAATGTCACACTCTTCAAAGTTCACTACAATTCAATCAAGGCACAAATTCAATCTAGCATTCAAACAATTTCATCACATAAAATAATGAAAACAAAACAATGCATGCAAGCATGCATAAGATTGTTTTATTTGGAAAAGTGGTTTACAATAGGTTATAAACATTTTAAAACACCTATTGGAAATTTATAAAAGTGGCAAAACCATTTAAAATCAAGTTAATGAAAATGGCCATTTTAAATCATTTTTGTTTTGCTAGAAATGATTTAAACCAAAGTAATAATTTGCAAGTGTTTGCCAAATCTATTTTTGAACACAAATGTTAGTGTTTGAAGGTCAAAGTGTTTAAGATTACTCCCTTTGCTAAAGGTTTCACCCAAAAACCATTTTTAAATCAAGCAACATTTTATTTTGTTAGAAATGCTTTTAAACAAAGTAATAATTTTCTAGGGTTCATCTAATATATTTATAAATCCCGAAACTTGGTGTTTAGGATCAGAGAGTTTAAATCAAACTATTTTCAAAAGGTTTTACCCAAAAATCATTTTAAAACCATAATCAACATTTTTATTTAACTAGAAATGCTTTTATTCAAAGGAAAAATTCCTTAGTGTCACAAAATATACTTTTAAATCCAAAAGTTGGTTTTTATGGTCAGTAGTTTCAAAACAAACAATTTGCAAAATATTTTACTCAAAGATCATTTCTAGAATAATTTTTATAACCAAAATAGGCCTAAACATGTTTTTGCAAATACAACTAATTTTCTCGAAGCAAAATACTAAACTAAGGGCATGTTTGCAAAGTTTGAATTTTTCTGAATCAAGTGATATAAAATTTGTAAATTTTGGACGTGTAGATTAAAAGTTATAGATTTTACAAGTTCAATCAATCTAATTCATTTTCTGGATTTTTAATAGACAGACTCAGGCCACGTGGTAGTTTCCTATTGGATGGTACCGGTTAGTTTGGATTGAGCTATACTGGCCGCAGGATATCATTTAATTCGCACGGCATAGATCATCGCATACCCCTTCGATTAAGTGATCTATCGCATCCACAGGATCTGCATCTAACGGATGCAATCGATCTGGCCAGAAACGGGTGGCGCTGCGATGGCTGTGCGTCGGCGGCGCGCTCTGCTCGCGGTGGTTCCAGCGAAATAGGAAGCGAGAGAGAGGGGAAAAGCTCACCAGGTTCACCGAGGAGTGCTGGTTCTCAAGGTGGTCGTTGCAGAGACAGGGGAGCACGGTGACGTCGGGGATTGCTTGTCGGAGAAGCTTCTAGAAACGGGCATGTCTGATCGTCCTCGTTGGCGAGGCTACGTTGCTCGTGAAATCAAGAGAAAGGGTTTGTCAGATGCACGAGAGAGAGGAGGTTGTAGGGGTATGGTCCAGAGAGGAAGGGGAGGTCGGGAATTACCGGAGAATCTCGCCGGAGTTGAGGCAGTGGACGAAGACATTCAGAGGTAGACCGAGGCGAGCTCATGGGGCATACACGGGCGCGAGGGAGGCACTGGAAGGTGCGCAGGGAGATGGGGAGCAGGCTCATGGGAACTGGGGGCAGTGGGGGTGACGGTGTTGGCCGGAATTTCGCCGATGAGCTCGTCGGAGCAGAGGAGGTGTTGGCGAGAAATTCAGGTAGCCTAGGGGCGAAGAGGGTGTGGCGTCTGAGGGGAAAGAGAGAGAAGATGTGGGTGCTTAAGATATCAAGGTCACTGGCAAGATTAACTGAGCCATCAATGCAAATTTACGCAGATTTAACCACGATAGAAACGGCAACAAGGCTAGGGGCGAGGTCAGCGGGAGGTTGATGACGATGACAGGGCGATGGTGGGGTCATGGAGTCAGCGAGTTCTTGGGTTCGTGCGTTAGTGACAAAACGCTTCGGGAGGGGGAGAGGTGGGTTGTCGAGTGGGCTACTGTTGCGCTTAGTTGGGCTGGGGTCTTGGTAGGACTAGCTGGGCTGGTTCTTTTCCATTTTTTTATTCTGTTTCTTTTTCATTTTTATTTTCTTATTTTCTGTTTTGAATTTATTCAAAGAATTCAAACCTCAATTTAAATCCAGATTTTTGTCAAAGCTTTTCTAAATCTTTTCAGTAGGTTTATCTGTTTATTAATGTATTTAAGTAATCCATTTTAGAATAATTCTTTTTATTCTTTTATGGTTTATTATTTATTTAAAATAGGCACTTATCTTTATTCAAATAAGATTTTAAATATATATTCAAACTTCTATTTGAATTCCAATTTTTACCAAACCTTTTTCAGTAGATTTTATTTATTCATTAGTGCAAATAATTCACTTTGAATTATTTAAAATATTTGTATATAATTTAATGTTCATTTAAACTAGGAATTTGTCTTTATTCAAATAAAGTCAAATATGGTTTTAAACCCATATTTTATTCAAATAATTCTTTTTAAGTTAATTATATAACTTCTTAATCCACTTTGGCAAATTCCAATTTATGATTTTATCATGAATTAATTAATTATTTATATTAGGATTTTCTATCTTCATTTAAATAGAATTCAGTTTGGTTAATGCCATATAGTTTTTATTTGAATATTCCTTATGCCTTTATTTTATTTGGATTATCTTTATTCCATTTTCTTATGGATTTAATTCAATTTTTAAATTTTCTTCTAAATAATTTCCTTGGAATTGATTATTTAGTTTAGGCAATTTTTCTTTATTTAAATAAAATTGGATATTGTTCAATCCTTATGATTTTATTTAAATAATCTTTTACTCCTTTTTATTATTCAATAAATTTCATTTGTTTATGGATTTGGCCAAGATTTAATTTGGCTATTAAATATTCCTTATTTATTTATTTTCTTCCTTTTCCTTATAAAATCCATATCTTTTTATTTATAGATCCAAAATTGGTGATTCCAATTTGTATAATTTTATTTAATATTTGTTTATCATTTTAAATCCTTTTAGTGTTATTTTGCTCATAATTTGGGATGGATTTTAGATAGGAGCTTTATTAGCTTTGGAAATTATTTCTCTTTAACTTATTAAATTCATTAGTTTTTATCCCTGGATCCAAATTAAATGAAACCAATTTCTATGGTTTTATGATATTTTTGGTTTATCATTTTTGATCATTTATAAATGTTTGTTGCTAAATTTTTATATGGATCAAATCCATAGTCTTAGAGAGATCTTGGAAATGAATTTCTTCCATTAGGGTTTTGGGGTTTTGGTTTAACTTTTACAAATGTTAAATTTTAAGATACATTCATTGATGAATGCTTTTCACTTGATTGAAATTTTGTTGGATTCCTTTTTCATTCAAATTTTGTTCAAGAAGGGTTTTGATATTTCCATTTATAATAAAAAAGTTTCTTTTCACCCTAAATTTAAACAATTATTTATTTTGTTTATTTATTTTTCACATTTCAAAATTTGGAAAATTTTGGGGTGTGACACCTCCGTGAGTGGCGCGTCGGTCGTCCCGGCTGTGAGACTCTAAAGCCCCAAAGGTACTTCCTCTCAAACTTTGTGAGCTGAAGTGCTTTGATACTCGGAAGTGGGAGGTTGAGCACACTAGTATCCTGCACTATGCGTGAACCAAAACGAGTTCCATTGAACTTCTCTGCAGTGCAGATCACACAGCTAGGCATATAATGTAAGATAGAGAGTTATTAGAACAACACAAGTAAGATAAAAACAAGACAGTAAAATGAAAGCAAAAAAGCATACATCACCCATAAAACATACAAGTCATGGCATACAAAGTCTACCACAACACTAAGGTTCAAACATAACTTAGACAAATTCTTTCCATACCACATAGGTTGGTATGATCAAAATTATTAATGCGAGAAAATGATAAGTGTGGTGGTCCAACTACCGGAGTTCATCTCAACTCTCACTCACTTGACAAAATGGCTATCAGGGCATCCTTAGTGGCAATCTGTCTATCTTGATCACAAGACTCCCATATTAAGTGTATGATATCTTCCCTTAGACGTTGGTTGGTATCCTCTAAGTATTGGGCATTCCATGATGCATTCCTTGCAGAGTCAAAGATGTTGTGTGCATTTCAGAGTTGGTGACCATGCAGAATCCCGACTCTTTGTGGTTGTCTTTCTTGTTTTTGTACAAGTGAAGTTGAACCAACCAATATTCTTCTACTTCATCCATCACAGTGAATCCTTTGTACATAGCTGCACCATGTATCCCCATTGTAACCATAAGGTTCTTGAGTGTTTTGGGAAACTCCGTCTCACACTCCAAAGTCATGGTCATGAGTGGTCCCTTCTTGACGGCTTCGTTGATGGAGTTCATCTACAAATGGAGATGAGAAAGAAGATTAGAAAAGTTTACTAGAAGAAAAGGATAAGTGTGGAATTTGCAAAGAGTTGCATTTCTCCTAATGGTTTCCTTAGTCTAATCCAACTTAGGGTCATAATCCTACAGGCAACACAGTACTCTGATACCATCTGTAAGACCCCACCTTTATAAGGTAAAGGTACCTGTGATTGCAATGCTAGTCCCTGGATCAAATGCTAGCATCCACAGTTTAAGATGAAGTACATCGATACAAAGGTCTTTATTACATCGTCATTCCAGAGATAAACATAGACTTTTACAACTCCATAGCCAAAGGATAGTACAAGAGTTCATAACATAATTAAATAAAGTAAAGTCTTCATCTTCATGTGCCGCAGGCAAGCATGTTGAGTGTAGACTCATAACCCTAATCCTCATCAGAATAACTTGCAACATCATAAGTTACAGCTGTAGTGGGTCAATACATTTGGAATTTTATTGGCAAGTGATACCATAGTAGACTAGTAGTATCTAGCAACTATATGAATTTAGCTAAGTGTTGCTTAGGCTTGCTTTGCTCAAAATAGGCTTTTCTTATCAGTTCAAAACACTAAGTTTTTGTTTGACAAAAACCCAAGGAACCACCAATAGACATTGCTGAACCTTTACCCTTGTTCAACCATAGTTTTTAACTTAGAAATTGGGATGAGGATATCCTTGATAGCTTCAATGTCTTTGATGATAAAATTGTCCGTCACCGGGGGCACGGCTAAGTACTTAGGTTTTACCCTCTCAAGAGGTGGTGCACTTTCCCCACAAGAATCGACATGCATCGAGACAAGACCTTTCATAAGCCTTCCCTTAGACCACCATGGACGCGTTCCATCCTATCACCCTACCACCAAGTGTCCATCTGGCCGAGTTATTGCAACCTATATGATCAATACAGAGCCCATATGCCATGTGGTTGCACTAGAAGCTTCTAAACACTTAGTGCCTCAAATCCCTTTGTTCCTGCGAAGATTTCCACAAGTGTGATACACAAGGTAAACCATAGACATGGGCCTTGCGTAACCACTCAACACAAACCATCATACAATTCCACCCAGGTGATTCATTCACTTAGTTGTTTTATTAAGAAAAATCACAAGTCCAAAGACTTAGCAAAATTTCCATAACATGATTATAATGCACCCTTGTTTGCTACTAGCTAGGCTAAGCATGATATCATAACAAGTATATTAACTTAGAGAAAATTCTACTAAGGCTACAACTACTACGATTTCCCAAGCATAGCATATAGATACTTAACAAAAATTTCATGCAAACCCTATTCAAAATATCACTAGTGCATAGTCAAAATAATGGGACAAATACATGAAGCACCACTTGCCTTGGTAGTTGGGGGAGTATGAACAATCTTCACAATCACAATCACCACTAGCACCAAAATCTACACATAAAATGATAGCACCAAATTCTCATTCACATATTCAAACAAATATATATATGAATGCATGCAAATGCAAAGAAATGAATTTCTACACTAAACTATTCAAACCAAACAGTACTAAACACAAAACTAACTATATTTTGTCTAAATAAACTTAAATTTTCTTTAAAATCATTTTCTAAATAATTTATATAGCCAAAATAAGCCTATATTTGATTCTGAAAATCAACCTAATTTTACAGAAGCAAAATACAAAATCAAGCCCATAGTAGTGTATTATTTATTTTTCTAAATCCAATGATATATTATTTGCATTTTTTGGATAAACAGAACAAAATTTATGAATTTTAAAAGTTTAAATCTCTAATAGAATCAAAAACAGATTTTAAATCTAAATCTCAGACACATGGACGCATCTGATTAGCCCGTACCTCTTTGCGCGGATCGGCCAACATGGGTCGTAGGATTTAAGTTAGATCATGTGGCTCAGATCTAAGCGTACCCCTTCATTAAGTGATCTAATCAGATCCATTAGATCTAGATCTAACGGCTATGACACACGTGACCAAAGTCTAGCGACGGTGCTCCGGCGATTGCAGAGGGGGCTAGGAGTGGTGCAGTAGCTTACCAGACTCGTGAGAACATGAGGATGCTCAAGGTGTCGCTGGCGTGGGCGGGGGCGTGCTATAGTGGCCGTGGGATCTCGCCGAAAACGTTGTTGGCATCGGGCACGGGTTGGTGGAGACGACGGCGACGTTATAGGTCTCCCGAGGAAAAACAAACGGGATCAGTGCCTTCACAGGGATGAGGCGCAGAACATGGTTTGAACCTGAGGCCAAGGGGCGTTCGATTTTTACCGCTATTGCTCGACGGAGTTGGTGACATTGTCGGGTGCTCACAGTGCTCGATGGAGTCGATGACCTGGGACAGTACAGGATGAACCAGTGGTGTCAGAGGATGCGCAAGATGCATAGGAACAATACAGAATGAACGAGAGGCAAGGGGGTGCTCGAAGCTCACCTAAATAGCTCAACGGAGATGCTCGGGCAGCAGCGTTGCAAGCGAAAATACGCGCAGCCTGGTGGCGTTCTGGCGAGGAAGGTTGGGAGTAAATGATCGAGGCAGCGAGGGGGTTAAGTAGCCAGTAGTGGCGAGGGAATAATGCAGAGGAAACGGGAGAGGAAACGGGCGGCGACGGAGTCTGTGCACGCGGGGTGGGGAAGACGATGCTGATCTGGCACGGGGCCACTAGCAGTGTCAGCGGGGTAATGTGGGTGCGGGTGAGAGAGAGAGGGGAGAGGGAAAACGGCCGGGTGGGCTTGCTGGGCCTGTTCTGGAGTTGGGACAAAAGGGCAGCGGCTGTTTTTTTTCCTTTTGCCTTTTCTTTTTCAGGAATCATTTTCATACCCAAAATCAAATGAGTTTGATTTCAAATATTCTCTAGATTTTGTAGTGTGAATCTTGCAACTAAATGTGTGTCAAACACCACTGTTTAGTCCACTACACTTTGATCCTTTGAAAAATAAAATAAAACCATGCCTTAATGATATATAGATAATAGGCATAAAAATGGTTTTATATGGAGTTTTGATTTGAAATTTTGTGTCCAAGTCAAGAATGCTATGAATGCATGAATGAAATGCAAGCTTTTGTAATTCAAGAATTTTGGGATGTTACATTGGGATCTCGTGAAGACGACAGTCTTTTGTTTTTCTATGTCTCTCATTTTATTGCTTTAGATCGCCGTACTATCAAGAGGGGGTCCACATCGGAAGGCTGTGGGGAATCATCTGTTTTTGCACAAACCATATAAGCACCACCACAGCCATCCTATTCATCAGCGAGAGAGCGTTTTTCTGATCAGTTGGTGCATTTTTTGTCTGATCGGAACTTCTAGCCAGGCACCAGAAGTTTTGCTCAGGGCTCTCTGTGGTTGGATCTGGGACTAGTTCCGATCTTCCGATGGAAGTTCAGGCCAGCTCTCATAACTCTCTGTTTTGTTATGTTCTATTTGGCGAAACTTCCACCAAAAGTTGCGGCCAGGAATTTCCTTTGCTTTTTCCACTGATACCCTGAGCGGAACTTCCGCCCAGTCACCGGAACTTTCGGTCAGACAATGTTTGCGACCCAGTTGTTCTGCCCCTTGTTCCGCTCAGGTTCAGTACACTTCTGTTTGCAAGTGTTCTATTTGACGGAACTTGGGCCGTAACTTGCATCGGAAGTTTCAGCGGAACTTCCAGTCGTTCTGACCAGAACACCTGGTCAGGATTTTGGAGCGTGCGTCAATGGCCTTCTTACCGTTGGTGCTACACAGAGCGAACTTTCGGCCGCTCGCCGGAACTTCCGGTGAGGTTGCGAACTTCCCAACGATTCAGTTTGGAGGGGGCCTATTTAAGGCGCCCTCCTTCTTCCCCTACCTATCTCTTTAATTTTCTCTCTCCTCCATTAATACTAGAGCTTCACCTCACTAGATCTCTCTCCCTAGCTACTCAAATCACTTGATCTTTTGAGAGGTGAGGGAGGTGACTTAGATCTATAATTCCACCAAAGAAGATTTGATTCCCCCCCCCCACCTATCCTTTGTGGATCTTGTTACTCTTGGGTTTCTTGGAACCCTAGATGGTGTAGGGCATCCTCAGAGCTAATGTCATGTGTTGTAAATCTCCGTGGTGTCGTTGAGGGAATCCAATTGAGTTGTGGAGCTTCCCCCTCAACCTTGTTGTAAAGGTTTCATTTGGCGCCTTCAAGGTCACTGGTTAGTGGATTGTGAGGCCTCCTTTGTGGTGCTCGGGTGACCTTGTGTGGCCCCAACACCTCTCCAACATAACATAGATCCCTTGGGAGTGAACTACGGTAATTACATCTCCGTGTCCCCGGTCTAGTTATCTCGTTCCCTACCTTTACTACTTGCTCTTTACCATTCTTGTGCTTGTTCTTAGTTCTCTAGCATATAGGTTGTTCACCTAGTTGCATATCTAGAGAACTTACCTTCTTGCAGAGGTCACTAAGCAAAGAACCAAAATATTACAAGAAGAGGTCACTAACCACAAACATCAAACAACGGAAGGAAATTTATGCTATTAAGTATAGCAAACTTAACAAATGGCCTAAGAGGCCTGAAGCATAACGATGGCGTCCAATCCATAGATTCCAGGCTGCCGACCGGGAACCCCAAGCTACTTGTCGATGTCGATGCCATAAAGAACTCATCTTCTATGGTAACACTTACTCTTCTGCAAAAGTATCAACGAAGCAAGGGTGACTACAGGGTGTATTCCGCAAGACTTATGGCTGGTTGAGTTATTTTGCATAAAGCCATCTTTCTTTGTAAAACAAGAGGGATAAGAATCTCTACTAATAAGAATATTTTAAAAGGGATAAGAGAGCGGTATCTATATCTTTGATCATCTTTTGATATCCACCAAATCTTCACCAGCTAAACCTACCAACTAGGATCACCCCCTCGATCCTTGAGGAAGCGTCCTTAAGCACACATTGATATACCAAGTTTTACGATTAGGTTCAAGTTCTCTATGATCTTAGAATCCGTTCCCAAGTCGTCCATAACCGCGGACGCAGCTTTTCGAAAAGATTAATATCCTGCAGGGGTGTACAAGTTTACCCACATGTACAAACCGATTCTTAATTCCAAGATATAAGCCCTCTTCCTTAGAAGGCCGGCAGAGAGTGGTTGACCACGACCTTTACCTTGCTTTCGCTGAGACCATGAGTCACGCACTAAGGATATGCCGTCGTAGCGTGTCAAGTCCCGAAGCCGGTCCCTAGAAATGTGAATAGGGTTTGAGATTACAGAGGTCGGGCCTCTCCCATTCCCTGCCACGCTTACCTACCTGTATGAATGCACCTCCTTCAAGAAAAACCAGAATGCATATGTTGAATGGAACGCCCAAACTATGGGACTCATGTAATCTACTAGGCTAGTTAGTTGGTAGAGGGGGTTTCTAGGCCCCCATGTGGCTGTATGCTCGTCTTGATTCAAGAGGCAAGAACTCAGGTCCTAGTTGTGGCAAATATGGGACTGCAAAAACCACAACCCACCGTGGCCTCCCATACAAGCCTTAGCATATCTAACTTTCATCTCTAATCATAGCACGTCATCCTGTCATACTAGATTCATTCGTAGCTCTGATTCATCAACCAGATGGACCAGCAGTAACAACTAAGCACGGCTAAGCAAAACGGATGTAACAGCTCTAGCAACTCTTCACAATCCAAACCCTAGTTATGCTAGGAGCAGGGGATCAGGGAATTTAGGCTACAAAGGAAACATGCATCAGATAGGATTACTCTATCTATCGATGAAACAATTTAGAATCGCAAGAACATGACAAGAATTGAAATAGTTTGAAAACATAGGATTCATATGTATGTGTGGGGCTTCGCTTGTGTTTGCTAGTTGATACCCAACTATAGATCTTCAGGTACATCATCTGTTCTTGTTTACCGATAACCTTCGATGGTGTTGACCTTGGTCTTCGATCTTGATCTCGATATCGTATTCTACCGGAGAAGAATCAATACCGGAAAGAAGGGGAAACAATCAACACATGGCATCTATGAAATTCTCAATCAAGGATGATGATATGACAATTTAAAAGTTATTGAAATGGAAATCCTAAACATGCTTGGTCATTTTAAACGGGGTCCGAGGGGTCCCAACCCTAATTCGGGAAAACCTCGGAGGCATATGAGAGGGGTTATATTGTTGTTCTAATTATACTTGTAACGGAAGTTGCTTATCAATGCATGATTATACCTTAAAGAGGTAGATCTTATTTACTTCTATTTTTCGATTTAAAACGAATTAGTTATGAATTTATCCATTTTTAATTCATTTTAAATCATCTTTCAAAATAATTAAACATTTTTGGAATATCTAAAATATTTTTCAACTTGGGCCCACATATCATAAGTTTAATCATTTCAGAAAACAATTATGGAAATTATTAAAATCCTGACAGGGGTGGCCCACTGGGGTATTTATAATTTCCAGGAAACATTTAATAAAATAAAAAGGCATAATGACCTCATGCTGATGTCAGCATGACGTCAGCAATGGAGGTGCTCTCAGGTTGAGCAAGCCCACATTGATCTGCTTGCTGGAGAGAAGGAAGCAAGGCGAATCGAGGGGTGGTGGCGTCGCCATTTATTGGTCGCTGGAGCAGCAGCCACGGTGATCATCTGCGGCGGCGAACGGAGGAGCATGATGATAAGGGAGATAGAGAGCGAGAGGGAGTGCGCGGAGGGGTTCCTTAGAACCATGAGCTCACCCTGAACGCGATGGTGGTGATGGTGAGGCCGGGGAAGGTCATATGGAGATGAATCGATGGCGGCAATAGCTGTGGCCGACGGGATGCTGATGACCCACAAGTATAGGGCCATAACAGTCTTCAAGGCTAGTATTGCCCAATTTATTGATTCGACACAAGGGGAGCCAAAGAATACTTATAAGCCTTAACAACTAAGTTGTCAATTCAGCTGCACCTAGAAATAGTCTTGCTCACAGTAGTTTATCAGTAGCAATAGTTTTGTAATACCAATAGCAAAGCAATAGCAGCAATGAAACAAAGGCAGTAGTAACAACACTAGCAAATAGTAGGATATGAGTGCGGTAGGCATAGGGATGGATGGACGGGCGTTGCATGGACAAGTCTAAACATATAACTTCAAGATCTTGGGCAATTACATATAAAGAAGATAAATCATCCAAGTACTAAACAATCATAGGCATTTCTTCATATATAGTCATACGTGGTTGCAATGAAAACTTGCACAATATCTTTTGTCCTGCCAGCCCTTTGCAGCGGGGCCTCAAGGGAATCTACTGGAAATTAAGGTACTCCTTTTAATAGAGAACCGGAGCAAAGCATTAACACTCCATGAACACATGTGATCCTCATATCATAGCCAAACCCTTCGGCTGTCCCAATTTCTCTCACTTCGGGGCCATTGGATTTGGACTATGATATGTGTCAACAACTTGCACACAAGATCACAAATAATACTATCATCATGAATCAATAATAAGTTCAGATCTGAGATCATGGCACTCGGGCCCTAGTGTCAAGCATTAAGCACGACAAGTTGCAAATTAGTCAAATAACACTAATAGAGATACTAGGCACCATGCCCTAACAATCTTATTCGATTACATGATAGAACTCATCCAATCCCTATCATCCCCATATCCTACAGCGGGGGATTACTCACTCATGGATGGCGGAGACATGGATGGTTAATGGAGAGGCGTCAGTGATGATGATGGCGATGATCCCCTCCAAATTCCTTGTCCCGGCAGGGTGCCAGAACGGAGTTTCTGGTTCCGAATCGCGGTTTCTGGTGGTGGTGGTGCAGTGGAACTCTTTATGGAAAAACGTCGACCCCCATCTGTTTTTATGTCAAAAGGAAACTTATAGGCAAAGAGGGAGGCCGAGGGGTTGCCTGAGGCGACCACACCCCCTCCAGGCGCGGCCAGGCCTGGCCCGCGCGGCAGGGGGTGTGGGCCCCTCAGGCCCCTACTCCGTCTCGTGTTCTAGCTCCGTGAGTCTTCTGGTGAAATAGGATTTTTAGCATATTTTCTAGGATTTTTCCTGATAGTTGATTTTCTGCACAAAAACTAGACACCAAGGTAATTCTGCTGAAAACAGTGTCAGTCCATGTTAGTTGTATCCAAATCACACAAGTTTAGAGGAGAAACAATAGGAAAAGTGTTCAGGAAAGTAGATACGTTTCGGACGTATCAACTCCCCCAAGCTTTTCTTATTTCTTGTCCTCAAGCAATTCAGTTGAAAACTGAGTGCGATAAAAGAACTTTCACGAACACATTTGCTTCATATGATCTAAATATTCTCATCACAGGAGTAGATACTTAGACAATTCATAATAAGGAGTATGCAACTAAGTCTACTCAATAGTCATTGCAATCTATGAAGAGATTCCAACTCAATAACAATAAGTAGCATGAAACATAAACATAAGCAACATTGCAATGCTCATAATAAGGTATGATAGAGTGGTATCTTGCTTGCCTTTGTTTGTAGAGCACAAATAAATGCCAAGGCACCTCTGAAGTTCAAGTGAAGAATATAAGTAAAGATATCAGAGATACAAGCATCAAAGTCATGACATAATTAACCAAGTTTTGAGACAAAGCACATTACACTAAGAACTACAACTATGCTCTCAAGAAGGTGCTCATAGAATAAGTGGTGACTCAACAAGGAATTGAAAAGGTGTTGAAAGGCTTCCAAATGCTGAAAGTATGGTACTCATTAGCTTTGAGATCTCATTGCCCCCATCATAGGAATCTTTAGATGGTTAATGGCGAAAGAGAGGTCCAATATGAGTTATATGATTGACATACCATAAACTGAAAATCTCATGTCCCTTGAATACGAGGGCCGCTCCTCATGCTACTCACCTGTAGTTACCGACAAGTTCTTGTCATAGTAAATTCATGCGTATCATAGAGAACCACCAATGGGGTACCCCTTGCACATGATACATGAGCTATTCCATAATCAAAATGACAAGGCAAGCATACAATGAGCATCTCAGCGAGCTTTTTATTTGCTGTTTGCATAGTTTTTTATTGAGGATGCTTCACAGATTTCTCATTATGGTTATGCTGCAAGTTTCCACCATGATTAGGCATGGCTTAGGCTAGCGGCCCAGGCATTCCTCTAACACATATCTATATAAATCCATGAACTTACAAGCTCCCCTTTTATTTCACAATGACGACATACATAAACAAAAGAGCATGATATCAACTGGGTACAATGTACAGGTGCAATGTTGAATGCGTTCCCCGTGATAGCACGGTTCTGCTAACTCCCAGCCTATAATTTGCAAGCATATAACTTTCATGGACGGTCACAATGGTTCAGGTTTATTAAGTGCAAGGAACAAAGTGTGCCATCAAGTTCATGAGAGCTTTACTAACCAACTTTATCATAACAAGAAAACATTTTATTTGGAAGAAAAACAAGGCATAATAAATATGCACGGAATAGCAAATGATGCTAATAGGTAGGTATGGTGGACACTGTTGGTAGTATTGGTTTGGGGAGTTGGAAACACGAGTAGAGCCCATACTCAGTGCAAGTGAAGGCTAGCAATAGAGAGGGAGCGACAAACGAGAGAGCAATAACTTTTATAATCATGCTTGCAATAAAACATGACTAATTATGGCATGAAAGTGATACAAGAACTCTAAGGAAAAATAAATCATCGAGGCTTACTGAGTATTGGTTCAGTCATAGGCATGCGTGAGCATGTGCCAAGTCGATTCAAATGAAACATTCAGAGGAGGATACCACAATATCATACCAAGTTATGAATAAAACAATGCAAGCAAATATTCATATGACATGCTACAAACTATTTGCAAGCTGGAGCTAATCATAAGAAAGCAAGAACTACTAAGCATCGATAAATAACATACACCTTATATGAACAGACTAAGCATGCCCACAATGATGAGTATATGTACAAAAATGAAAACAAATAGAGTTTGTTACCAGCCTCTTACCACATCTCAAGTTTTCTTAATCTTCATTATTGCCCTTCACTTGTATGGCTTGAATAATAACATGAAACAAAACTCCACTGAGGACTGCTGAACCCTGCAAAGAACTTCACAAAACCAAAGAAGAACAACAAATACTTTTGGTATTTTTGATTTTTTAACGCAAGCACACAAAGAAAAAACAAACAAAGCAAAATATTTTTGGATTTTTCTTAAGGCAAACCAAAGCTAAAAAGAAAAGAAACAAACCAAGAGAAACAACTAAAATATTTTTGGTCTTTTCGTGTTTTGGGAAAAAAGAGACAAAAGCCAAAAATAAAGTGAAACATGGATATACAAAGAATCGACGAAACATGATATATAGATGAGTGTGATGTCAGTGTACCTCCCCAAGCTTAGGATTTTGGCCAAAGTGGGGCTCAACCCTATGGTGACCAAGAAGGTGCACCTCTGTAATACGACAAAGAGGCCCCTTCGTTCGGGTATGAGCTCGAGGACGCCCCTGTGTAGTGCACAGAGTGGTCATAAGAGGGCGCGTCCCCCTGGTAGTGTCCATGGAAACCACGAAGGCGTAGCTTCTTGTCCATATCCTCCTTGGAGCGTGACCAAGGTCCCTGGCAAATACGAAATAAAGTGGTTTATGGCAAAGGAATTTCTCTCTCTTCCCCGTCAGTAAACATTATAATGTAAACCAAACTCTCAAGGGTAGAGCTAGAAGTGACAAAGTGATGCGCTTTCATGGTAGCAAGATCAAGCCTCCAAGGAGCCAAAATTGTATCATGTGGATCAATAGATAGTTCTAAAGAAGCAACTACATGTGCAACAATAATACCCCCATAAATGGGTCCTCTAGCGGCTAAGCGACGAGCAATGAGAGAACCAAGATTATACCTGATTTCATTGTTAAGTGCCGCTTCTAGAAAGGCAAAATGATAGTTGGAAATATTGCTAGTGTTCTCCCTACCAAGAATACTAGTGGCAAGATAATAAGAAAAATATCTGATAGCTGGGAGTTGAATATTTCTTATCTTTCCGCTCTGGGGTCTGCGGTCATCATCATTAGTTACCCTGTGGTAGACCTCCAACAAATCAGCAGGTTGAGATGGAATCTTATTCACCGTCCTAGCTGTGCCAATACCCAAGATTTCGCAAAATTTCTTCAATGTCATGGAGATAGGACTATTATAGATTTTGAACGACACATCTGACCTGAAAGGGCTGTTAGAAAAAGAGAAACTCTCCACAAAAGTTTTGGTGAGCATAGCATATTGCACACTCTCATCCTGCATATAACTAGTTAGTCCAACCCTCCGAACCAAGGTTAGGAAATCATTGAGAATCCCTGCAGCCTGCAAAAAGGTAAGACAAGGGAAGGTAGAAGGGTGTGCATCCCCCTCATCTCCCTCGTTGCCAAAACGCGGTGTAATGAGATCCTCATTGTATGATGGCCTAGAACGAGAGGATGATCTTGAATGCCTTGTCCTCCTAGGTGCATCACTCTCAAACACTTCTCCAAAGGTGTGGTTGTCCATGACCCTTTTTTCTGGAATTTTTAAATAAACATCAAACCAAGTAATTTCCAAGTTGATAAATGATGAGGAACTACTATAGGAACTTGCTAGAGGGATAAACATGCATCAAAATGAAGTCTCTAATCATATAACAAGCATGCAAGCTCACACAACCTGACACTATAGAAGAAAAATACTCAAGATACAATCTACCAATCAAAAATCTAATTGGGCAAGCGGAGGAGGGACATACCAAGGAGCAATCCCTCCAAAAATTAGCAGCAAAGATGGGCCGAGCAAGGAGATCGAAAATCAGAAGCAAGAAAAGCAGGAACTCGAGCTTGAGAAAGTTTTCCGATGTTTTTCGGGAGAGAGAAAGAAGTGGCTAGAAGGAGGCAACTTGGAGGGCCACAGGTGGGCCACACCTAGGCCAGGCGCCACCTGGGGCTGGCCGCTCCACCAGGGTGTGTGCTGGCCTGGTGGGTCCCCCTAGGCCACTCCAGGTGTCCCTCTGCCCCTTTTTTCGAGGAAAAATTTAATATGAATTTTCTGGAATTTTTCGGGAAACTTTATTTTTGGCCCATTTTAATGGTATGAAAATTGATTTTATCGCACAAAAAGATTTTTTTAGAAGAAACAAAAGCAAAAAAAAAACAAAATTACAGAATTTCTAAGACACTCTAACAAGCAAACAACTAGCAAAACTAAAACTAACAAGACGAAGAGCAAAGACTGGAAAGGAGAAAAATAAAAGTGAGCAGGTATAACCATTGTGAAAGCATTGCTTTGTTCGTTAAAATCCCTTTGTTAACAAGGTTGATCAAGTCTGGTTACCAAAACAATCTTATATGAAACAAAACTTTGCATTCCACAAAATGATTATGTTACCTCAAATTTGATAGCAATAGTCCCAATCATAATAGTTTCAAAACTTTCTTGTGGAATGGGACAATATATTTCTCCAACTTCGATGCCCTGAATATTTTCAATGGAATTTAGGAAATAGATCTTATCAATCTTCTTGGGGAAATAGACAGTATGCTCTATGTCATTGATATTAATAGTTACTTTTCCATGATTACAATTGATGACAGCACCTGCAGTATTAAGAAAAGGTCTCCCAAGAATAATAGACATATTATCATCTTCAGGCATCTCAAGCACAACAAAATCAGTTAAAACCAAGCAATTATGAGCCACTTGAACATGAACATCCTCACATATACCAACATGAATAGTAGTTGACTTATCATCCATTTGCAAAGATATACCAGTTGGTATCAACTTTTCTAGTTGGAGTCTCTTGTAGAGAGAAAAAGGCATAACACTAACTCCAGCTCCCAAATCACTTAAATAAGTTCTACAATAATTATTTTTAATAGAGCAAGGAATAGTTGGTATACCTGGATCACAAACTTTCTTTGGAACCTTACCATTTAAGGAATAATTAGCAAGCAAAGTAGAAATTTCCTCATTAGGAATCTTTCTTTTATTAGAGACAATATCCTTCATATACTTTGAATAAGGAGGCAACTTAATAGCATCAGTCAAAGGAATTTGCAAGAATAAAGGTTTCATCCACTCACAAAACTTGTTATAGTGTTCTTCCTCCTTTGACTTGTGTTTCTTTTTAGGAAAAGGCATAGGTTTCTGCACCAAAGGTTCTCTCTCACTACCATGTTTATTAGCAATAAAATATTCCTTAGTGTACCTAGTGTTCTTAGTGTGCTTCTCAGGTTCTTCCTAAATTTCTTCCTTATCAGGAGCATCATTTTTATCACCACTTTCAGTTTCAGCATCAAAGACATATATACTAGTAGGATCTACAGCAGGTTCAGGTGGTTCCTCCACTAATTTGTGTTTCTTTTCCTTTGTCTTATGAGGACTACCACGACTTTCACCTTGTTGAGAATCCTACTAAATTCTTTTAGGGTGTCCTTCAGGATATAAAGGATCTTGAGTGGCTATACCACTCCTAGTTCTAATTCCATAAGCATGTTTATCTCCGGAGGAATTAAATAGCATATCCTTTTGTACCTTAGCAAGTTGATCAATTTGAGTTTGAACCATTTGAAAATGTTTACAAAGCATTTTAACATCATTAGCTGTTCTTTCCAAAAATATCTTTCAAATCATTAATAGCTCTAGAGTTTTCCAATAAATGATTCTGAACTTGTTTATTAAAATTACCTTCTTTAAAAATAAAAGTGTCAAGTTCCTCTAAGCATTGATCAAGAGGTTTACCATGGGGTCACCTTCATTAAAGTGGAGAGAGTGTACCTCAATAGTGGATGAATGGGGAATTGGCTTACATAATTCTTCTATAGGAGGTAGATTCTTCACATCTTCAGCTCTAATACCTTTCTCCTTTAGACATTTCTTAGCTTCCTTCATCACTTCATCATTTAATGCAATTACTCCCCTCTTATTTAGTGTTGGTAATGGAACTAGTTCAGGCACAACTAGTTTAGGAGTAATAGGCTCAGGTGTATTTAGCTCAGTGGAAGTCCAATCATCATAGTTCTTTCTTATTTTAGCCATTAATTCTTCAGCATTTGTAGAAGTTCTTCTCCTAAAAACACAATCATCAAAACTATCTAGGTATGTCCTAGAATCATCAGTTAGTCCATTATAATAAATATCAAGAAGCTCATTTTTAGGCAATAGACATCCAGGATGTGCATGAATCAAGGGACAAACCTTGTCCATGACTCAATTAACTTCTCTTATTCTCCCTGTTTAAAATCAACAAGTTTCTGCAAAGCAGCATGTCCAACACTGGGAGGAAAATATTTCTGAAACAAAGAAGCAATCAAACAATCAGGGTTATCAATAGATCCAGGTGGTAATCTATTAAACCAAGCTTCAGCTTCTCCTTTTAGTTAAAAAGGGAAGATCCTTATAACAAAGTAATTGCACATATTAAAATCATCAGAGAATAAGGCACTCATAGTGGAAATATCATTCATATGAGCTACATCAATTTCATTTTCAGTCCCACAAAAAGGTTCTTTCTCAAAAATTTCTAAATAGGATAAATCAAGAGAAAAATCATAATATTTATCTTTAATATCTATGGGAGAAGTAGCAAACTTAGCATCATAAGACAGTTTAGGAATAATGGTACGTTTAGGATATGATATTCTCACAAGGAGACTCCTAATAGCACTAGCACCATGTGTGTTTTGGTACTCTTCAATAAATTCATCAGTCATTTCAATGTAACCATCAATAATATCATATCCCTCTCTAGACTCAAGCGATCTAACAGGTGTAATAGTGTCTTCACTAGGAGTTTTAGTGTTTCCCAAAATATTTCTAGCAATAGTAGCATCTAGGAAAGGACCTAATGAACCACTCGCATCAAGCACAGTAGAAGTAACATCATGAGTATCAGAAGCAGTTTCAGATTCAGCAATAGTAGTAGTGTGTATAGCATGTATATGTGGTGTCGGTGTAAGAAGTTTACTTATAATAGACGATGAATCAAGAGCAGCAGAGGTGTTTAGGACTGTACCTCTTGTAGTGGATGGTAAAATAGGAAACTTTCCATCACGAGACTTCCCCATGATGAATGGAGTAGTAGTGAACAGTAATAGATCCAAGTGAACCTACAAATAAACCTATGCTCCCCGACAACGGCGCCAGAAAATAGTCTTGATGACCCACAAGTATAGGGGATCGCAACAGTCTTCAAGGGTAGTATTACCCAATTTATTGATTCGACACAAGGGGAGCCAAAGAATACTTATAAGCCTTAACAACTGAGTTGTCAATTCAGTTGCACCTAGAAATAGTCTTGCTTACAGTAGTTTATCAGTAGCAACAGTTTTGTAATAGCAATAGAAAAGAAACAACAACAGTAAAACAAAGGCAGTAGTAACAACAGTAGCAAATAGTAGGATATGAGTGCGGTAGGCATAGGGATGGATGGACGGGCGTTACATGGACAAGTCTAAACATATAACTTCAAGATATAGGGAAATTACAGATAAATAAGATAAAGCATCCAAGTACTAAACAATCATAGGCATGTGCTCCATATATAGTCATACGTGCTCGCAATGAGAACTTGCACAACATCTTTTGTCCTGCTAGCCCGTTGCAGCGGGGTCCCAAGGGAATCTACTGGCAATTAATGTACTCCTTTTAATAGAGCACCGGAGCAAAGCATTAACACTCCGTGAACACATGTGATCCTCATATCACAGCCATCCCCTCCGGCTGTCCCAATTTCTGTCACTTCGGGGCCTTTGGATCTGGACTATGATATGTGTACACAACTTGCAGATAAGATCACAAACAATACTATCATCATGAATCAATAATAAGTTCAGATCTGAGATCATGGCACTCGGGCCCTAGTGACAAGCATTAAGTACAACAAGTTGCAACAAAGTCAAATAGCACTAATAGAGATACTAGGCACCATGCCCTAACAATCTTATTCGATTACATGATAGAACTCATCCAATCCCTACCATCCCCAAAGACTACAGCGGGGGATTACTCACTCATGGATGGGGAAACATGGATGGTTGATGGAGAGGCGTCGGTGATGATGATGGCGATGATCCCTCCAAATTCCCCGTCCCGGTAGGGTGCCAGAACGGAGTTTCTGGTTCCGAATCGCAGTTTCTGGTGGTGGCGGCAAAGCGGAACTCTTTCTAGAAAAACGTTGAACCCTCCTCGGTTTTTAGGTCTAGAGGCATCTTATAGGCGAAGAGGGAGGCCGAGGGGGTGCCTGAGGCGGCCACACCCCCCCAAGACGTGGGCTGGGCCCACCCGCACGGCAGGGGGTGTGGGCCCCTCAGGCCTCCACTCCGTCTCGTACTATGGATCCATGGACCTTCTGGTGAAATAGGATTTTTGGCATATTTTCCGGGATTTTTCCTGAGAGTTGATTTTCTACACAAAAACTAGACACCAAGGTAATTCTGCTGAAAACAGCATCAATCCGTGTTAGTTGTATCAAAATCACACAAGTTTAGAGGAGAAACAATAACAAAAGTGTTCGGGAAAGTAGATACGTTTTGGACGTATCAGATGCCAAGCTCGATTCCGGCAAGCTGGCGGCTCCCCTGCTTGCGTGCTTCTGCCGGGATGAAGAGGATGGCGAGGCGCTTCCAGCAGTGGCCAGAACCTGGGCTGGGGTGGCCAGAGTCGACGGGGACGACGGCAGACAGCGAGCTAGGGTTTCGGGGCCAAAGGAGAAAATGAGGGAGAGGGGAAAAGTGGGGTCCAAGGTTCATCCGCGGTGGCGCTAGAGATATTATAGACGCTCAGGGGCGGCGGCATTAATCGTGGCGCACCACGGTGCATCGGGTGGCCGGCGGCAAGACACCGAGCTGCTTCGGTAGAGGGAGGAAGACGACACGGAAAGAAAGGTCGAAGGTGTACTGGTCCATCTTGGGCTACAGATGGGCTGCAGATGGCTGCGCGCGAGCGACGGAAAAGGAAGAAGAGGAGCTGGGATGCGGCCCAAATAGATAGGTTTCTATTTTTTCTATTAAAAACCTTTTTTCTTTTCTGTTTATCTTTTATATCTTTGCATATTTCATTTGTAATCTGTTTTGAATAGTTTCAAAATGCAAGAGATTTTGTAAAATATCCGAAAGCACTAAGGGGCCCTTATAACAATTTGGGCTCCATATATTTTGTTATTTTCAAAATTGCAAAAGCCCTTTTGAATACAATTCAAAGAGAGAGGGAGGATTAGGGTTTAGGGTTTTTATTTTATTTCTTGCATGAATTTTTAGGATGATGCTCATGAATGCACATCAAACCCTAATTACCATTAAGCAAAACTAGGGGTGTTACATTGTGTGAGCTAGATCTGGCCTAGTCTGTTGGTTGTTACTGTTGAAGTGAGGTCACCGAAGGGACAAACTCGCTTTTTGAAGCTAAATAGAGGGATCATGTGGTGGTACCCGAAGACCCCTCGACGCAAGTTCTACTTCACGGAATCCTGAGAGCTCCTTCGTGAATACCACCAAGACCTCCTTGTCGTATCCAAGATCGTCAACACAGAACGACAAGACCTCCTTCATAGATCTGATGGCCGAGACCCTAAGCCTTCCTTCCCGGATCCGAAGCCCGAACCCTGGCACCGGCTTCATGCTCTTCTCCACGTACATCAACACCTTGCTTACGGAGGTAAAGACCGATCCCGTCGAGACCCTAAACCCCAAGATCTTTGGACCTTAATGTGTGACCCCTATCTATCCCTATTTTATAAATGCATATTAATTCATCCATACTCGCATACATGTTCATTGTTCAGGGGTATTTTGTTAACTCACGTAATAATTAAATATGGAGACCATATACGGGCTTTTCTAGTCTTATATTGCCTCCATTTAAATTTGTGTAGTGAATCGATGACATATTTTGCCTTATTTAAGTCATGAAGGGAATATGCCCTGAGAGGAAATAATAAAGTTGTTATTATATGTATTCCAAGTATATGATAGATGTTTATTTTGCATGCTATAATTGTATTAATACGAAAACGTTAATACATGTGTGTTTAATAAAAAATAGAAAGTTACTAGTTATGCCTCTCTAATAAACTAGCTCATTGATTAACAAGATGATCAAAGGTTTCTTGATCATGGACATTGGATGTTGTTAATAACGAGGTCACGACATTGTTGGAATGATGTGATGAACATTCATCCAAAGTATAGCATTACGATCAAAGTTATTGTGTTTATATTGCTATAACATCATACGAAGTAATCCTAATCCTTAGACCATGAGATCATGTCAATCACTAACACTAGAAGAGTATATTGATAATGATGACCCACAAGTATAGGGGATCACAACAGTCTTCGAGGGTAGTATTACCCAGTTTATTGATTCGACACAAGAGGAGCCAAAGAATACTTGCAAGCCTTAACACATGAGTTGTCAATTCAGCTGCACCTGGAAATAGTTCTTGCCCACAGTAGTTTATTATTAGCAACAATTTTGTAGTAGCAACAGCAAAGCAACAACAGCAGTAAAACAAGAGAAATAGTAACAGTAGGATATGAGCGTGGTAGGCATAGGGATGGATGGACGGGCGTTGCATGGACGAGTCTAAACATGTAACTTAAAGATCTATGGCAATTGCAGCAAAAATAAGATAAAGCATCCAAGTACTAAACAATCATAGGCATGTGCTCCATATAATCATGTATGCTCACAATGAGAACTTGCACAACATCTTTTGTCCCGCCAGCCCGTTGCAGCGGGGCCTCAAGGGAACTACTGGCAATTAAGGTGCTCCTTTTAATAGAGCACCGGAGCAAAGTATTAACACTCCGTGAACACATGTGATCCTCACATCATAGCCATCCCCTCAGGTTGTCCCAATTTGTGTCACTTCAGGGCCTTTGGATTCGGACAATGATATGTGTACACAACTTGCAGATAACATCACAAACAATACTATCATAATGATACAATAATAAGTTCAGATCTAAGATCATGGCACTCGGGCCCTAGTGACAAGCATTAAGCACAACAAGTTACAACAAAGTCAAATAACACTAATAGAGATACTAGGCACCATGCCCTAACAATCTTATTCGATTACATGATAGAACTCATCCAATACCTACCATCCCCATAGCCTACATCGGGGGATTACTCACTCATGGATGAGGGAAACATTGATGGTTGATGGAGAGGCGTTGGTGACGACGATGGCGATGATCCTCTCCAAATTCCTCGTCCCGGCAGGGTGCCAGAACAGAGTTTCTGGTTCCGAATCGCGGTTTCTGATGGTGGCGGCGCAGCGAAACTCCTTCTGGAAAAATGTCGAACCCCCCTTGGTTTTTAGGTCAAGAGGCGTCTTATAGGCGAAGAGGGAGGCCGAGGGGGTGCCTGAGGTGGCCGCACTCCCTAGGCGCGGGCTGGGCCCACCCGCACGACAGGGGGTGTGGGCCCCTCAGGCCTCCACTCCGTCTTGTACTCTGGCTCCGTGGACCTTCAGGTGAAATAGGATTTTTGGCATATTTTCCAGGGTTTTTCCTGATAGTTGATTTTCTGCACAAAAACTAGACACCAAGGTAATTCTGCTGAAAACAGCGTTAGTTCGTGTTAGTTGTATCCAAATCACACAAGTTTAGAGGAGAATCAATAGCAAAAGTGTTCGGGAAAGTAGATACATTTTGGACATATCAACTCCCCTCAAGCTTAGATTATTGCTTGTCCTCAAGAACTTTAGTTGAATAATGAGTGCGATAAAAGAACTTTCACGAACACAATTGCTTCATATGATGTATACATTCTCAGCACAAGAGTAGATACTTAAACTATTCATAATAAGAAGTATGCAACTGAGTCTACTCAATAGTCATTGCAAGCTATGAAGAGAAACCATCTCAATAATAATAAGTAGCATGAAACATAAACATAAGCAACATTGCAATGCTCATAATAAGATATGATAGGGTGGTATCTCACTTGCCTTTGTTTGTAAATCACATAAATAAATGCCAAGGCACCTCAGAAGTTCAAGTGAATACTAGAAGTAAAGATATCAGAGATACAAGCATCAAAGTCATGACATAATTAACCAAGTTTTGAGACAAACACAAGAATAACAACTATGCTCTCAAGAAGGTGCTCATAGAATAAGTGGTGACTCAACAAGGAGGTGAAAAGGTTTTGAAAAGTTTGAAAGGCTTCCAAATGCTGAAAGTAAGGTACTCATTAGCTTTGAGCTCTCATTGCCCCTATCATAGGCATCTTTATATGGTTAAGGTGAAAGTGAGGTCCAATATGACAGACCATAAACTGGAAATCCCATGTCCCTTGAGTACGAGGGTCGCTCCTCATGCTACTCAACTTTAGTTACCTGTAAGTTCTTGTCATTGTAAATACATGCGTATCATAGAGAACCGCCAACGGGGTACCCCTTGCACATGATACATGAGATATCCCGTGATCAAAATGACAAGGCAAGCAGACAATGAGCATCTCAGTGATCTTTTTCTTTGCTATTTGTATAGGTTTTTATTGAGGATGCTTCACAGATTTCTCATTATGGTTATGCTGCAAGTTTCCACCATGATTAGGCATGGCTTAGGCTAGCGTCCCAGGAGTTTCTCTAACACATATATATAACTCCATGAACTCACAAGCTCCCCTTTTATTTCACACCGACGACATCCGCAAACAAAAGAGCATGATATCAACTGGATATGTATCCATAAGTATTGAAAGCGTTCCCGGTGGCAGCGCGGTTCTGCTAATCCTAGCCTATAAATTGCAGGAATATAACTTTCATGGACAGTCACAATGGTTCAGGTTTATTAAGTGCAAGGAATAAAGTGTTCCATCAAGTTCGTTAGAGCTTTACTAACTAACTTTCTCAAAATAGTCAAACATTTTATTTGGAAGAAACAAGGCATAATGAATATGCATGGAATAGCAAATGATGCTAACATGTAGGTATGGTGGACACTATTGGCAATATTGGTTTTGGGGAGTTGGATGCACAAGTAGAGCTCATACTCAGTGTAAGTGAAGGCTAGCAATAGAGAGGGAGTGATAAACAAGAGAGCAATAACTGTCACAATCATGCATGCAACAAAACAGGACTAATTATAGCATGAAAATGATACAAGAACTCTGAGGCAAATAAATCATGGAGGCTTACTGACTATTGTTTAGTCATATGCATGTGTGAGCATGTGCCAAGTCGATTCACATGAAACATTCAGAGGAGGATACCACAATATCATACCAAGTTATGAATAGAACAATGCAAGCAAACATTCATATGACAAGCTACGAACTATTAGCAAGCTGGACCTAATCATAAGAGAGCAAGTACTACTAAGCATCCATAAATAACATACACCTTACATGAACAGACTAAGCATGCTCACAATGATGATTATATGTACAAAAATGAAAACAAATAGAGTTTGTTACCAGCCTCTTACCACACCTCAAGTTGTCTTAATCTTCATTATTGCCCTTCACTTGTGTGACTTGAATAATAACATGAAACCAAACTCCACTGAGGATGGCTGAACCCTGCAAAGAACTCACAAAACCAAAGAAGAACAACAAATATTTTTGGTGTTTTCGGTTTTTCAAAGCAAGCAAACAAAGCAAAAACATACAAAGCAAAATCTTTTTGGATTTTTCTTTAAGGCAAACCAAAGCTAAAAAGTAAAGAAACAAACAAAGAGAAAAAACAAAAATATTTTTGGTATTTTTGTGTTTTGAGAAAGTAGAAACAAAAACCAAAAATAAAGCGAAACAATGGATATACAAAGAACCGACAAAATATGATATATAGATGAGTGTGATGTCGGTATACCACCCCCCAGCTTAGGCTTTTGGCCTAAGTGGGGCTCTACTCCATGGTGACCAAGAAGGTGCACCTCCATAATACGACGAGGAGTCCCCTTCGTCCTGGTACGAGATCAAGGACTCCCTTGTGTAGTGCATAGAGGGGTCGTATGAGGGTGCGTCCCGCTAATAGTGTCCATGGAAGCCAAGAATGCGCAACTTATCATCCATCTCCTCCTTGGAGTGTGACAAAGGTCCCTGGGAAATGCTGAACAAAGTGGTTTGGGGCAGAGGAATCTCTGTCTCTTCCCCGCCAGTAAACAACATTCTATAAACCAGGATCTCAAAGGTAGAGCTAGCTGTGACAAAGTGATGCGCTTTCATGGCATCAAGATTGTAACATCCTAGGATTAGCACCTTGAAATAGATAGGACACATGTTTGTGCATTGCAATCATGCATCAAAAAATCCGAAGAATTTTCGCGCAAAACTAAATAAGATATAGAGGGATCGAGATCTCTCTTGTTCTGATGGAAACATTAGGACATGTGAGATCGATTTCGACATGACCTCTATTGTACTTTTGTGTTTTAGGGGAAGATAATTCAAATTTGAGTATTTAATTGATAGATTTAAATACTATAAGAATTTGAAATAGAGTAGTAATTGGAAATTAAATTGTAATAAGAAACAAGAGGTGAGCTCTTATTTCTAAAAAGATACACTAATGATAAATCTCAATTAATAAAACACAAAAATGAAAGAAATGAATTATAATAAATAAGAATGTTATTCTTTTTTAGAAGTAAGACATAAATATTTATTTGGTTCCCAGAAAAATGGAACACTTTATTATATAATACAATGTTACATTGTTGCTACAATAAAAGAATCAAAGTATATTTCTATAAAACAAATAAATATAAAAAGGAATTACAAAAATGAAATAACTAAAAGACTTCTTTATTGTGAGAAGATACATATATTACAAAGTCTTACATTTATTCAAATAGAAAGGAATATGGCAATATGAGTAATACTTAAGGAATAGACATAGACCTTATGTCTCAAAAGTATAAACATACATGATGATAGCGCTATAAATAATTGATTCATATTTTTAATCAAGATATAATATTACAAAGAGAAAGAAAATTGAACTTTATTATTGTACCATATTACACTGACTATTACAATATTCAAAGTAAAAAAGAAAAACAACATTACAAGAATAATAGATAGAATCCTAAACTAAATCTTCATATCCTGAGGATTTCCTTCTTGATCTTGTATATCTACAAAGCAATTTAAAGGAACACAAAACAAAAGTAAAATAATAAGGGGGTTAGAGTAAATATTGAGCTCTCGGAATGAATAGTGTAATGCACTATAATCATTTCATAACTGAGCTAATCTTAAGACGGGCAAGTTTCACCAAATCATTGTATCTGTCCTTAATCAGATAAGTTGCCTCAGCACAGCATCATTGGCCAGGGGAAAATTTCACCAGAGAGAAGGGTAGAATAGTAACAGTAAATTCAGAGGAATCCTTTGATCTGATCCATTTGAGTGAGGCATGCACAGAGGCAGCTCACTCATCTGCATGCACCAGTGTGTTGTCAAGCCAACAGAGATGTAATCAAGGTAGAAAAGGAAGCCACAGCTACATAGGTTTTTTCCCTGTACACACATCTTATCTCTCTATTCTCAGAGCATCATAAGATATCACTGGTCATCACCAGATTCACAACAAATCCACCACACCAATTTACACAAATCAGCCAACAGATCAACCTGGTAACCTGAGCAAGCTCAAGCAGCACAAGGAGAAGCATGGTAGGTGTGCAACAAGGAGGACAGTAGCAGATCAACACCACAAAGGAGGATAAGGAAATTGTTTCCAGAAGCTTACCAGCAATAAAAAAATGGAACCTGATCAAGATCCACCACAAGAATCACTACAAGCACATATTCTTAGATCAGTATAGCATATGTTCTTGTGTTTTTATTTCTGATCATGGAGTTGTGTGGGAGAAAGAGCTCTCAGACTGGGTAGTAGTGCTACTCCAAAATCATCTTAGAGCTAACAAAAGGGCAACAAGAGTATCTATTCATGTGCAACAAAAGTAATGCCTCAGTTCATACATCATTGGCTTACTTAAGTAAATCCATCATTTGGTTATAGAAAGGATTCCTGCTGGCAACTAAAACTTGAGATAGTTAGCTACAACACCAGATCTGGCTAGTCAATGTTTATAAAAAATTTGGGTATCCTCAATTGTGGTGTCACAACTTTAACACCATCAACAACCAGATGGTAATTGTGTAACCAAATTCAAGTAAAAGCTACCTCGCAACAAATCCAATCCATACCATCAGTTTTAATAACTATGAAACATTTCAACATATACTATCCTGTGGAAAGTATGCACATAGTATCACAGTTCCACTTAAAAATGAAAATCAATTTAATTCATATCATTTTCCTAGAAGCCACAGTTAGGAATCATGTAGTCAATTACTGTCATGTTGACAGCATATATACATAACCACCCAATCTCACTTGAAAATGAATTCAAATCATTTTCCTAGCTAATGGGCCAGGAATCATTTAGTATACTGTTATTATAACTAGTAGAGCAGTGCATATCCTAACATACCTAGAGCTGGTTGTCATATATCATCCACCATCCAACTATTAAGCATCACAATAAGCTGCCAAGGTCACTACTGTGCACACTCTAGGGTGGAGGCACCACAGTAGTAACTCCTAAAGAATGGACAGCCGAAAATCACAATCTTCATTTCATAAGATCATCCAGAATTCAAAATCTACCCTCTCCTATAAGTTTAGAAGAATTCAGATCATCTTCCTAGTCACATCAACTAGGAATCATTCATTAAACTAATCACATTTGCAAACCATCCCAAATAAAGCAACCCACTAGACTGAACCATAACCAGTAAACAGATATCTCATAAGCTAGTAATTTTACTGAAGCACATTGATCATCGACAAGATCAAAGACCATGTATAAGGGACAATACCAGAATCCACTAAACCTAACTCAATTGAACCATAGGTCTCAAGTAATTTCATCAAGTAGATGAACCCTAGAACATGGGATTAGCCCCAATTAAGGTTTGTATAAGTAGCAATAAGGAATTGAAAGGGAGACAGAGAACAAAGGGGAGGCGAATCAGACTTACCCGAGGTCCTCGCTTAAACTCGAGAAGAAGAAGCAGACCAACAATGACACCAAGCATGGCGGCACGGAGAGCACCAACAACGCTCAATCCACACCAAGCCACGTTAGCATCATCACCAAAACAGAGGTGATGGCGGCAGACGGTCACCCCACCACTAGATCAACCACACAGCCATGATGGATCACGGGACAAAGAAAGGCCGAAACATCCGAACCCTAGCCGCTAGTCTAGTGCTCAACACAGCTAGGAAAGATAACGGCTTTCAAATCGAATTGGACACCGCGGATGAGCAGCCTAAATCACCTCGAAGGCCAGCAGGGCAACGACGGGGATAATCAAATCTCGCCGGAATCGAGGAAAAACTCAGCGACGTCATGGCATAGCTGGGGGCGTCGAAAGGGAAAAGGAGAAGAAGCTCGAGGAGAGGAGTGGAACCAAATGGGTCGGCCTGTTGGGCTTGAACCCCACCATGTTGGGTCTACTAGACCAACTAGGTCCATTGGACCAAATATTAGGCTAGGCTGGCCCAAAACCTTGGCCCACCAAATAAAAGAAAAATAAAAATAAAAATAAAAATAAAAATAAATATTAAAGCTACTAAAATCCTAAGTAAAATTTCATAAAACAAGGAAGAAACCTAAAAAATTGAATAAAAATCATTTTTGTGTATAAAAATAAATCTACTATTTTTATAAAAATACTATCTTAACTCTTTTATAAATACAATTTGAAGTAAATATTTAAATACATTTAATCCTCTATGGAATTTTATAAACATAACATTAATACTTAAAATTAAATAAAAATCATTTTTAAGATCTTGAATAAATATATTACACTAGAAAAATATTAAAAATACTATCAGAAAGTTTTTTCATATTTTAAGTAATAAATCCTTGTCTATTACCTATTATCAAAATTAATATTTTAATATTGGTGAATTTTTAAAATATAACAAAAATACGAAAAATCTTAGAAAAATTAGAACTATATTTTAAAACTATAATCATACATTATTATTTCACCTAATTAAACATTTATTATTTATTAAGTAATTATAAGGTAGTAAATCTTATAAAAATCATATCTTATTATTTATAAATCATAAAAAAAATATAATATACCAAAATGATCATAAAAATAATAATTACATATTAAAAATATAACATGTCACTTTTAAAGTAAATAAAAACCTAGTACCCTAATAACTTGAATTCAAATCCAAATTTCTTAATCAATAATTCATATAAGGGTAAATAAAATTTACTAATACTCTAAAAATTAACCAATTAAAGTCTAATAAATATTATGAGTCTTAAATATTGAGAATATGAAGTCAATTTAGTTCAACACATCCTAAATATAAATCTTATTGAATTATCATTCATCCATAAGTGTAAATTATTTTCTAAAAAGATTCTTACCAAATATAAAATCTTCAAAAATGATAAATTTCTAACAAATAAAACCTTTTATCATTGTTTCACTCAAAATTGTATAATGGACTAAATCCAAAGATAATTCATAAGAAGTAAATAATATTTTTTACTTATTCACAAACCATAACCACACCCTTATAAGGAGATAAATCCTATTATACATTTATAATGTAAAGAAACCACTACCCAATTAGAAGTAATGCCATTCTTAAATAACTTTAAGGAAATATTATAAGATGAGCAAGTACAATATCATGAGCATTACACCTTAAAATCCATCCATGTTCTTAAAGTTAACTTTAGTCCACAAGACTTTAAATATAATGCTAAAACCTTGTTATGTGTTTTATAGTTAGCTTTGATCTGTTATAATCAAGTCGTAACCATCTCAAGTCCAGACTATTCAAGAAAGCATAAATAACATCAATCACATTCTATTAATCCTATTCTAAAAACTATCAGGATTGTTTAAACCTTAATAAAGAAATCTTTTCTTCAAAAGTTATTTGTTTTGGCACTTAGGTCAACAGATGAAAATTAATCGTAATCACATTACTTTTAATTTACATATATACTTAGGATTGATAACACTTAAGTTCTTAATAAGTGACATTACTTGTAAAGTAAAATTTGAAGATAAACAATTGTAGTGTAAGCAATCTTGAGTAGCATTCCATATGTGTGTATCTTATGGTTGTATGATATTCTAAATATGTGTTGTTCACCCACACTCACAAGCCTTAATAAGAAGAACAAGTGTGAAACTTAATCTAAAAGGACAACACATTCCAAAGAAATCATTTCCAGTATCCAAACCCTAGAACAACGCTTATTCCGAGGATTCGCGTTTATAAAATGCATTACATTACTTATGCATAAGAGCATCTTGCTTCTTTAAACATTAGTCCTTACCGAGCCAATGATGATGATTTAAGATATTGGATCTTATATTGGCTTGAAGACCGTGAGTGCATAATCTTGCAATCACAAAAGGCAAGTTCACACTTGCTCATGTCCTTTGATTATTTTCTGTAAAGTATTTTGCAAATACAGTGTTGTCATCACCTGCATTTGAAAAAGGTCAGAAAACACTATTTTCATAATAATATGATTATAGGTTAATTACCATGAGGTAATAACCTATTATGAAAGTTTCGTTGGTAAAGGAACATATTATCTAGGACTTAACAACCAATGTCGCCAGTGATTCTTGCGCCATATATCACGCGTTAGCCATGAGATTTGGAATGGGATGGAGAAGTCAGTTGTATCCTTTTCCTCTTGTATGGAGGCAAGACGACCTTAACGTGACGTTGTGATTCCTTGAGCGGATGCAACATATGGGTGGGCACCCTTACGACCCACACTTTTGGTGTCTAGATTATCGATGCATGGTGTTTAGGGATATAGTCCATTTAAATGGTAGTCGTCCGGGCATCACCAGATCAAAGAGTCTTCGGGAACCCATCAGGGTTTTAGCCTGCCCGAAAGGGGGCTTAACGGAGGTGAGCCGGCCTTGAAGGATCTGTAGACATATGAGGTCGCGGAAAGGGCAGTGATTGGCTTGGATCTTAGTCTGGGCCCCACACCAAGGAAGTGTGGACGAGAATGCAACTCGGATGTGCAAAAAAGCTAAGATCTCTCATGGGACAAGTAACGCTCCTCTGCAGAGTGTAAGAACCGTAACTTGTTACTCCCTGTTCTGGGAAGGAGCTGCGAACGTGGCGGGAAAGGAACTCCATGAAAGTTCTGGTAAACCCGTGAAGGCTGACGGACATAGCTTTTCAGAATAAAAGCAACCTTTGAAGAAATGTTTATGAAAACTTGCATTGCCTATGACCTACGGTCTGTGGCTGTAAATATAGTGCATCAAACACTCCTTTTCTAGTGAATTTGCTGAGTACGCTCGTACTCAACGTATCTTCTTAACCCTTGCTAGGTTCTAAAGCTAGTATAGACGACATCTACATCAAGTCAAACTCTAGGAATCATCATCAAAGGCTAAAGCTCTTCAATGAAGTCAAGAAAGTTAACATATAAATCAACTCAAGTGAAGACGAAGTTACTGATTAGATAGGAATATAATCTCTAGCCATAGAACCCATTTTTGTAGTATATTGCGATAGCACCAATGCCAGACCAGTAGTTAAGATACTAGTCTTAATAGTATGATAGTTTTTGAGTTGTTTATTTCCGATTCTTCTTTGTAAGAAGTTTCTTTCTCTCTCTTTAACCTATAGTCATGTCTTGGACCTGCTGTGTTTCTGTTGTACCACTCCGAGGGATGTAATACTAGTGAATGGTGTTTCATTGGTGTTATGTCAACGACTATAGTGTACTACATCATGCAGTGGTATGATGGGTCACCGGAGTTGGTATCAGAGCATATGCTTTGACCTTAGGATTAAAACCCTTTTAGTAAGATCTGTAGGTTGGATAGTGACTATAGGAGCCATCTTATCTAAACCAAATATTCTATGATCTGTGATGAGTATCCACTTGAGGATAACCTTGTCGCACTTAAGTTGGATGCTTTGGTCATCTTTCTTAAAAGTCGTTATCCATATTTTCTGGGTATCGTACTAGTTCCAAGATGGTAGAACACTATTAATATGTCTTAAAGTAATCTAAAATAGTCATGAAGAATATGACTAAGATTAGGGTATCATAGGGAGTAGTTATTCATCTTTTCTTCGTAAGTTTCTATTTAGTGTCTTCCAAAGGAGATATAACCCACCAAGATACTTTAGGAAAGTCAATCGGCCATAGTGGATTAGGATCAAGTGTAAGACATCATATGGAAGTAGTCTTAATGGTGTAGCCTAACTCTAGAATTCAAGTAGCATAGTGGAATTTTATTGTTAGTTGATAACCAAAGAGAATATGATGAATATCATTAGGATAAATGTTGATGTAATGAGTAGTAATAATGTGGGATTCACTTGAGAATCTTATGTGATGAAGTGAAATTATGTTAAGATTTAATAATAGTGCAGTGTGAAACAAAGTTATCATGGTTAGATTAGCTCCTGAATCATGTAAGTAGGTAAAACATAATACGATCATGGTGAGATTAGCTCCGGAACCATGATGTAAGTGTAAGTATGACAAGTACTTAGTGAATTATCTTGGAGTAGAGTAAGGAAATAACATGGTAGAACTATGATGGAAGTCATAGGTGCTAGAAATTTCCAATAATCTTTGGTTTAAGTTAGCAAATAGAATCTGACTATTCTTTTGGAGAAATCATGTGAGGTTAGTTTACTAATAAAGAAAGGTTAGTTATAATTAGTCATTCCGAAAGTGAGATTAAAGGTCAGTCAAAACCAAATTGAGACCACTTTGCTTAAGCATTATCCTGTTGCAATTGAGCAATCTGGGTAAATGTCGAGACAAAGTATAGTTTAACCCTATGTGCTAAGTATCACGATGAAAACCTATATGAGGAGGTGTCATATACTACACAACTAAGCCTGAATGCTAGAGATATTATACTCAACTACTATATTCTGGGCTTAGAAAATTGTGTGTTATATGTACCACATTTGGATTTATTTGTTTTCCTTGGATCTTCTTGATTGACTAGATCTGTACATGAAGTTTGACTTGATGTGTAAATGCATGTTGCAACATCCAGTTACTACTTGATGTTATAGACCTAGATAGAAAAGGGAATTCGTGTAAGGGAGTGACGAGTTCCAAAGACCAAGATGAAGGCTTACATGAAGAGTGAAGCTAAGTATAAGGAGTATCAAAACAATTTAAAGGATGAATCAAGTTCATATCATTCTTAGCCACCTATAAGAAGAAATATTAATGTAGGAAATACATGAAGCAACAAGAAGTAATAAACTTAAGTTCACCCAAAATAGGTGATTTTGCTAAGAAGTTAATGAAGTAGTAGTATCTAGTTCATGGAAGTATCATGAATTAGTAAAAAGAAGAAGCTTTGGAACAAAATGGTATTCAAGCTCTGAAAATTCAGAGAGAATGCCAATAGTATGTCGAACAATCGTAGGGTAATACATACACCCTAGGATAGTCCACATCTGGTATTTGATCCATAGTCGGTATTCTGATCCACAGTTGGTATCTTGTCCGTAGCCGGTGTTGGTTGACATAGTTAACCAGATCATCTTAATGGTTGCATAAAGAGCATAAAACTTGGCCTAAGTTAATTAAGACATAAATGAGTATAAAATTTAAGCGATCGTCTTTCGAGACGCTTCGCGAAGTCAGACCTATCAAAGCAAAAATGTCCAAATAGTAAGTAAGACAAATAATGCTGAAAGATTCACTTTGGAGATCCACAATTGTGTGGATACACCGTACAATCTTTCATAAGACCCTAACTAGGTAGAGTATAAGCTGGATAGAGACCAATAAATACTATATATACAGTTTGAATACTATTAGTAAACCCTAAGGGGGAGAGTAAACATTAGAAATGAAAGTTGAAGAAGTACTATAGTAATAACAAAAGATTGTCTAAAAGCCTGATAAGGTAAAAGCTTGAAGGTGACAGAATAGACTAATTCCAATAGACTCATTCTAATAAAAACCACTCTTAAATGATACTTAAGGGGGACAAAGCACATCCAATTGTACAAGTATAGAGGAACATGAAATTCCAATGGGTATGGACTAAATGTGTTCAAATCCAATCTTCAGAAGGACTACCAGTTTGAACCATACAATGGCAAATGAAAGATTAGTCTTTTGGCCACAAATATTGTCTTATAAAATTGAAAAACCCTGTTTTAGTGAGACTTCGTAGACCGTACATAGTATAGTAAGAAAGTTCGATGATTAAATAAAAGGAGTTGGATTAGGATACTTAATCAAGATAAGAAATTAAAGAAGAGACCCAATTAAAGGATTTTATAAGGGATTATCCCTAAGGAATGATAGTAAAAGGAACTTTGGAGTATTGGAGACAAAAAGTTTAGATTGCCAAGTATGATGAAGATTCAAGGAAAAGATCTAGATATAAAATACTATAATTACCTCCATTTGAAGTTACTATGGAATGGAGAAATGTTGTGACCAAGACAAGTCAATTCCATATTTTGAAACGTGAGAGTATACGAACTTAGGGGACGAAGTTTATTTTAAGAGGGAGAGTCTGTAACATCCCAGGATTAGCACCTTGAAATAAATAGGACACATGTTTGTGCATTGCATTCAAGCATCAGAAATCCGGAGAATTTTCGCGAAAAACTAAATAAGCTATAGAGGGATCGAGATCTCTCTTGTTTTGATGGAAACATTAGGACACGTGCGATAGATTTCGACATGAACTCTATTGTACTTTTGTGTTTTAGGGGAAGATAATTCAAATTTGAGTTTTTAATTGATAGATTTGAATACTATAAGAATTTGAAATAGAGTAATAATTGGAAATTAAATTGTAATAAGAAACAAGAGGTGAGCTCTAATTTCTAAAAATATACACTAATGATAAATCTCAATTAATAAAAATGAAAGAAATGAATTATAATAATAAATAAGAATGTTATTCTTATTCACTACTAGGAAAACAGCTATAGGTAATCCGCACATCCGTGGCTCACATGGTTGAAGTGCCCCACGGCTAAAACAGGCGTGGCTCACCTGTGGGCAGTGCCCTACTAGTAACTAGAACAACCGTGGCGCACATGACTATAGTGCGCCACAGATGTGTGTGGTCCAGGGCCCTGTTGGATGCTCGCCAAACATCTGTAGCGCACTATAGTCATGTGCGCCACGGTTGTTAGTGTCATCTGTGGCGCACATGGGGGGGTGCGCTACGCCTAAGCACACGCCCCCTCTGCTGTGAAACGGCCACAAACATCTGTGGCGCACATGGCATAGTGCGCCACAGATGTATAAACTTAGCCGTAGGGCACTCTGCCCTAGTGCCCTACGCCTAAGTGGCATGCACCAACTCCACCCCCCCCCCCGTGGATCGCCTTTTTAGGGTTTGCAAAAAATAAACGAAAATGATAAACACTTCAAAAAATTAAATCCTTTCATATTTAGGTAGGTAATGTGGTATAGCTTCTAGTAAAATTAACAAAAATGAGTTTCGACTTTATTTGCAAAAAAAAGTCATGCGTCGTTTGGCGATTTTTTAGATTTTCAAAATTCGAAAAGAGTAAAAAGTTATGGTCAAAAGACCGTTTTTTCCTGCAGAAAAAAGAGGGCGACTTACCCGTAGCGCACCTACACCTAGTGCGCCACGGATAAGCTTGGGCGGGATTCAAATTTGAATCCCCACCCCGCCCCTCCTCCCTTTTCCTTTCCCCTTTTCCCTTCCCCTTTTCCCTCTTCCTCTCCCTTTCCCTTCTCCTTCTTACTTCTTCCTTCTTCCTTCTTCCTTCTTCCTTCTTCCTTCTTCCTTCTCCCTTCTCCCTTCTCCCTTCTCCCTTCTCCTTCTCCTCTCCTTGCAGTGATGGCGCGACGTCGACCTCCTTCTCCTCCTCCTCGCAGTGACAACGGGCGACGTCGACCTCCCTTCCTCCCTCTCTTCCTCCATCTCTTCCTACCTCCCTCTCTTCTTCTCCTCCTCCTCTTCTTCTCCTCATCTTCCTCCTCTGCCTCCTCTTCTTCTCCTCCTCTTCCTCCTCTGCCTCCTCTTCTTGTTCTCCTCCTCTTCCTCCTCTTCTTCTCCTCCTCTTCCTCCTTTGCCTCCTCTTATTCTTCTTCTCCTCCTCTTCATCCTATTCTCCTCCTCCTCCTCCTTGTAGTTCCGACAACGACAACAAGGTGACGACGAGGAGGCGACGACGGCGACCTGCACCGACGCACGATGGCACTGACAACGAGATCCAGATCTGCTGCTTTTTTTTGAATTTTGAAATTTATATCCGTGGCGCACAACACCTAGTGCGCCACGGTTATCGTTTCATACGCATGGCGCACCTGCCCAAACTTCTGTGGCGCACTGGCATGTGCGCCACGCCTGTATCTAAACTTCTGTGGCGCACTAGGCAGTGCGCCACGGCTGAGAGATAGCCGTAGCGCAAGGCCCGTGGCGCACTGCTAGTGCGCCACGGATGGGCATTTCGGGTGCGCCACTAACAACCTGTTTCCTAGTAGTGATTTATAAGTAAGATATAAATATTTATTTGGTTCCAAGAAAAATGGAACACTTTATTATATAATACAATGTTACTTTGTTGCTACAATAAAAGAATCAAAGTATATTTCTATAAAACAAATAAATATAAAAAGGAATTACATAAATGAAATAACTAAAAGACTTCTTTATTGTGAGCAGATACATATATTCCAAAGTCTTACATTTATTCAAATAGAAAGGAATATGGAAATATGAGTAATACTTAAGGAATAGACATAGACCTTATGTCTCAAAAATATAAACATACATGATGACAGTGTTGTAAAGAATTGATTCATATTTTTAATCAAGATATAATATTACAAAGAAAAAGAAAATTGAACTTTATTATTGTACCATATTACACTGACTATTACAATATTCAAAATAAAAAAGAAAAACAGATAGAATCCTAAACTAAATCTTCATGTCCTGAGGATTTCCTTCTTGATCTTGTATATCTGCAAAGCAATTTAAAGGAACACAAAACAAAAGTAAAATAATAAGGGGGTTAGAGTAAATATTGAGCTCTCAGAATGAACAGTGTAATGCACTATAATCATTTCATCACTGAGCTAATCTTAAGAGGGGCAAGTTTCACCAAATCATTGTATTTGTCCTTAATCAGATAAGTTACCTCACCACAGCATCATTGGCCAGTGGAAAATTTCACCAGAGAGAAGGGTAGAATAGTAACAGTAAATTCATAGGAATCCTTTGATCTGATCCACTTGAGTGAGGCATGCACAGAGGCAGCTCAGTCATCTGCATGCACCAGTGTGCTGTCAAGCCAACAAAGATTCAATCAAGGTAGAAAAGGAATCCACGGCTACACAGGGTTTTTTTCCTGTACACACATCTTATCTCTCTATTCTCAGAGCATCATAAGATATCACTGGTCATCATCAGATTCACAACAAATCCACCACACCAATTTACACAAATCAGCCAACAGATCAACCTGGTAACCTGAGCAAGCTCAAGCAGCACAAGGAGAAGCATGGCAGGTGTGCAACAAGGAGGACAGTAGCAGATCAACACCACAAGGAGGAGAAGGAAATTGTTTCCAGAAGCTTACCAGCAATAAAAAAATGGAACCTGATCAAGATCCACCACAAGAATCACTACAAGCACATATTCCCCAAGCCACTATTCTACTTAACACCAGCAGGTTGGTTTCTTAGATCAGTATAGCTTCTGTTCTTGTATTTTTATTTCTGAGCATGGAGTTGTGTGGGAGAAAGAGATCTTAGACTGGGTAGTAGTGCTACTCCAAAATCATCCTAGAGCTAACAAAAGGGCAACAAGAATATTTGTTCATGTGCAACAAAAGTAATGCCTCAGTTCATACATCATTGGCTTACTTAAGTAAATCCATCATTTGGTTATAGAAAGGATTCATGCTGGCAACTAAAATTGAGATAGTTAGCTACAACACCAGATCTAGCTAGTCAATGTTTATAAAACAATTGGGTATCCTCAATTGAGGTGTCACAACTTTAACACCATCAACAACCAGATGGTAATTGTGTAACCAAATTCAAGTAAAAGCTACCTCGCAACAAGTCCAATCCATACCATCAGTTTTAATAACTATGAAACATTTCAACATGTACTGTCCTATGGAAAGTATGCACATAGTATCACAGTTCCACTTAAAAATGAAAATCAATTTAATTCATATCATTTTCCTAGAAGCCACAGTTTGGAATCATGTAGTCAATTACTGTCATGTTGACAGCATACATACATAACCACCCAATCTCACTTGAAAATGAATTCAAATCATTTTCCTAGCTAATGGGCTAGGAATCATTTAGTATACTGCTATTATCACTAGCAGAGGAGTGCATATCCTAAAGAGATGGTTGTAATATATCATCCACCATCCAACTATTAAGCATCACAGTAAGCTGCCAAGGTCACTACTATGCATACTCCAGGGTGGAGGCACCACAGTAGTAACTCCTAAAGAAAGGACAGCCGAAAATCACAATATTAATTTCATAAGATCATCCAGAATTCAAAAGCTACCCTCTCCTATAAGTTTATAAGAATTCAGATCATCTTCCTAGTCACATCAACTAGGAATCATTCATTAAACTAATCACATTTGCAAACCATCCCAAATAAATCAAGCCACTAGATTGAACCATAGCCAGTAAACAGATATCTCATTAGCTAGTAATTTTATAGAAGCACATTGATCATGGAAAAGATCAAAGACCATGTATAAGGGACAATACTAGAATCCACTAATCCTAACTCAATTGAACCACAGGTCCCAAGTAATTTCATTAAGCAGATGAACCCTAGAACATGGGATTAGCCCCAATTAAGGTTTGTCTAAGTAGCAATAAGGAATTGAAAGGGATATAGAGAACAAAGGGGAGGTGAATCAGACTTACCCGAGGTCCTCGCTTAAACTTGAGAAGAAGAAGCAGACCAACAACGACACCAATAATGGCGGCACGGAGAGCACCAACGACGCTCAATCCACACCAAGCCACTTTAGCATCATCACCAAAACAGAGGTGATGGCGGCAGACGGTCACCCCACCACTAGATCAACCACACAGCCACGATGGATCACGGGACAAAGAAAGGCCGAATCATCCGAACCCTAGCCGCTAGTCTAGTGCTCAACGCGGCTAGGAAAGATAACGGATTTCAAATCGAATTGGACACCGCGTATGAGCAGCCTAAATCACCTCGAAGGCCAGCAGGGCAACGACGGGGATAATCAGATCTCGCCGGAATCGGGGAAAAACTCAGCGGCGTCATGGCATAGCTGGGGGGCGTCGAAAGGGAAAAGGAGAAGAAGCTCGAGGAGAGGAGTGGAACCAAATGGGTCGGCCTGTTCGGCTTGAACCCCACCCGGTTGGGTCTACCAGACCAACTAGGTCCATTGGACTAAATATTGGGCTAGGCTGGCCCAAAACCTTGGCCCACCAAATAAAATAAAAATAAAACTAAATATTAAAGCTACTAAAGTCCTAAGTAAAATTTCATAAAATAAGGAAGAAACCTAAAAAAATGAATAAATATCATTTTTGTGTATAAAAATCATTTTTGTGTATAAAAATAAATCTACTATTTTTATAAAAATACTATCTTAACTCTTTTATAAATACAATTTGAAGTAAATATTTAAATACATTTAATCATTTATGGAATTTTATAAACATAAGATTTTTTTGAGGGTAAAACAGTAGGGTAAAAAACCCCATAGCAATTTTTATAAATCATAAAGAATTACACTAGAAAATTAATTTTTATAAACATAAGATTAATACTTAAAATTAAATAAAAATCATTTTTAAGATCTTGAATAAATATATTACACTAGAAAAATATTAAAAATACTATCAAAAAGGTTTTTAATATTTTAAGTAATAAATCCTTGTCTATTACCTATTTTGAAAATTAATATTTTAATATTGGTGAATTTTAAAAATATAACTAAAATACCAAAAATCTTAGAAATATTAGAACTATAATTTAAAACTATAATCATACATTATTATTTCACTTAATTAAACATTTATTATTTATTAAGTAATTATAAGGTAATAAATCTTATAAAAATCATATCTTATTATTTATAAATCATAAAAATAAATATAATATACCAAAATGATCATAAAAATAATAATTACATATTAAAAAATATAACATGTCACTTTTAAAGTAAATAAAAACCTAGTACCCTAATAACTTGAATTCAAATTCAAATTCCTTAATCAATAATTCATATAAGGGTAAATAAAATTTACTAATACTCTAAAAATTAACCAATTAAAGTCTAATAAATAGTATTAGTCCTAAATATGGAGAATATGAAGTCAATTTAGTTCAACACATCCTAAATATAAATCTTATTGAATTATCATTCAGCCATAAGTGTAGATTATTTTCTAAAAAGATTCTTACCAAATATAAAATCTTCAAGAATGATAATTTCTAACAAATAAAACCTTTTATCATTGTTTCACTCAAAATTTTATAATGGAATAAATCCAAAGATAATTCATAAGTAGTAAATAATATTTTTTACTTATTCACAAACCATAACCACACCCTTATAAGGAGATAAATCCTTTATACATTTATAATGTAAAGAAACCACTACCCAATTAGAAGTAATGCCATTCTTAAATAACTTTAAGGAAATATTATAAGATGAGCAAGTACAATATCATGAGCATTACACCTTAAAATCCATCCATGTTCTTAAAGTTAACTTTAGTCCACAAGACTTTAAATATAATGCTAAAACCTTGTTATGTGTTTTATAGTTAGCTTTGATCTGTTATAATCAAGTCGTAACCATCTCAAGTCCAGACTATTCAAGAAAGCATAAATAATATCAATCACATTCTATTAATCCTATTCTAAAAACTATCAGGATTGTTTAAACCTTAATAAAGAAATCTTTTCTTCAAAAGTTATTTGTTTTGCCACTTAGGTCAACAGATGAAAATTAATCGTAATCACATTACTTTATAATTTACATATATACTTAGGATTGATAACACTTAAGTTCTTCATAAGTGACATTACTTGTAAAGTAAAATTTGAAGATAAACAATTGTAGTGTAAGCAATCTTGAGTAGCATTCCATATGTGTGTATCTTATGGTTGTATGATATTCTAAATACGTGTTGTTCACCCACACTCACAAGCCTTAATAAGAAGCACAAGTGTGAAACTTAATCTAAAAGGGCAACACATTCCAAAGAAATCATTTCCAGTATCCAAACCCTAGAACAACGCTTATTCCGAGGATTTGCGTTTATAAAATGCATACATTACTTATGCATAAGAGCATCTTGCTTCTTTAAAGATTAGTCCTTACTGGACCAATGATGATGATTTCAGATATTGGATCTTATATTGTCTTGAAGACCGTGAGTGCATAATCTTGCAATCACAGAAGGCAAGTTCACACTTGCTCATGTCCTTTGATTATTTTCTGTAAAGTATTTTGCAAATCCAGTGTTGTCATCACCTGCATTTGAAAAAGGTCAGAAAACACTATTTTCATAATAATATGATTATAGGTTAATTACCATGAGGTAATAACCTATTATGAAAGTTCTGGTGGTAAAGGAACATATTATCTAGGACTTAACAACCAATGTTGCCAGTGATTCTTGCGCCGTATATCACACGTTAGCCATGAGATTTGGAATGGGACGGAGAAGTCAGCTGTATCCTTTTCCTCTTGTATGGAGGCAAGACGACCTTAATGTGGCGTTGTGATTCCTTGCGCGGATCCAACATATGGGTGGGCACCCTTATGCCCCACACTTTTGGTGTCTAGATTATCTATGTATGGTGTTTAGGGATATAGTCCATTTAAATGGTACTCGTCCGGGCATCACCAGGTCATAGAGTTTTCGGGAACTCATTAGGGTTTTAGCCTGCCCGAAAGGGGGCTTAACGGAGGTGAGCCGGCCTCGAAGGATCGTGTAGACATATGAGGTCGCGGAAAGGGCAGTGATTGGCTTGGATCTTAGTTTGGGCCCCACACCAATGAAGTCAATAAAGTCAACATATACATCAACTCAAGTGAAGACGAAGTTACTGATTAGATAGGAATATAATCTCTAGCCATAGAACCCATTTCTGTAGTGTATTGCGATAGCAGCAATTCCAGACCATTAGTTAAGATACTAGTCTTAACAGTATGATTGTTTTTGAGTTGTTTATTTCTGATTCTTCTTTGTAAGAAGTTTATTTCTCTCTCTTTAACCTAGAGTGTTCTCTAGATCTTGTGTAAAGAGTTGAGTTGTAACCTATAGTCATGTCTTAGACCTGCTGTGTTTCTGTTGTACCACTCTGAGGGATGTAATACTAGTGAACGGTGTTTCATTGGTGTTATATCAACGACTATAGTGTACTACATCATGCAGTGGTATGATAGGTCACCGTAAAGATCAAGCCTCTAAGGAGCCAAAACTGTATCATTTGGATCAACAGCAAGGTCTAAGGCAACAATAACATGAGCAGCAATAATTCCCCCATAAATGGGTCCCTTAGCAGCTAAGCGATGAGCAATGAGAGAACCAAGATTATACCTGGTTTCATTGTTGAGTGCATCATGTAGGAAGGCCAAATGATAGTTGGAAATATTGCTAGTGTTCTCCCTACCAAGAACACTAGTGGCAAGATAATAAGAAAAGTACCTAATAGCTGGGAGTTGAATATTTCTTATCTTTCCCCACTGGGCTCTACGGTCATCATCATTAGTTATCTCGCGGTAGAGCTCCAACAAATCAGTGGGTTAAGCTGGAATCTTCCTCACCGTCCCAGCTATACCAATACCCAGGATCTCACAAAATTTCTTCCATGTCATGGAGTAAGGCCTATTGTAGATTTTGAAAGACACATCTGGTTTGAACAGGCTGTTAGAAAAAGAGAAACTCTCCACAAAGGTTTTAGTGAGCGTAGCATACTGCATGCTCTCATCCTGCATATAACTCGTTAGTCCAACCCTCCGAACCAAGGTTATAAAATCATTGAGAATCCTAGCAGCCCGCAAAAAGGTAGGACAAGGAAAGGTAGAAGGGTGTGCATCCCCCTCATCTCCCTCCTCGCCAAATCGTGGTGTAATGAGATCCTCATTGTATGAGGGCCTAGCTCGGGAGGATGATCTTGAAGGCCTTTCCCTCCTAGGTGCATCACTCTCAAATTTTTCAACAAAGGTGTGGTTGTCCATGACCTCTTTTTCTGAAATTTTTAGACAAACATCAAACCAAGTGATTTCCATGTTGATAAATGATGAGAAACTACTATAGGAACTTGCTATAGGGATACACATGCATCAAAATGACATATCTAAGCATAGAACAAGAATGCAATATCACACAACCTGACACCTATAGCAACAAATACTCAAGATACAATCTACCAATCACAAATCTAATTGGACAAGCCGAGCAGGCACATACCAAGGAGCAATCCCTCCAAAAATCAGCAGCAAAGATGGGCTGAGCAAGGAGATTGAAAAACGGGAGCAAGAACAACAAGAACTCGAGCTTGAGAAAGTTTTCCGGTGTTTTCGGGAGAGAGAGAGAAGGTTGCTGGGAGGAGGCATCTTGAAGAGCCACAGGTGGGCCACACCCAGGCCAGGCGCCACCCGGGGGCTGGCCGCGCCACCCAGGGGTGTGATGGCATGGTGGGTCCCCTTGGGCCACTCCAGGTGTCCCTCTGCCCCTTTTTTCGAGGAAAAATTTATTATGAATTTTCTGGGATTTTTCGGGAAACTTTATTTTTGGCCAATTTTCAGGGTATGAAAATTGATTTTCTCGCAGAAAAGATTTTTTTAGAAGAAGCAAAAGCAAACAAAAACCAAAACTACAGAAGCTCTAAGACCCTCTAACAAGCAAACAACTAGCAAAACTAAAGCTAACAAGAGGAAAGGCAAAGACTAGGAAGGAGAAAAGTAAAAATGAGCAAGTATAACCACTATGAAAGCATTGTTTTGTTCATTAAAATCCCTTTGTTAACAAGGTAGATCAAGTATTGATACCAAAACAATCTTATATGAAGAAAAACTTTGCATTCCACAAAGTGATTATGTTACCTCAAACTTGATAGCAATGGTCTCAATCATAATAGTTTCAAAACTTTCTTGTGGAATGGGACAATATATTTCTCTAACCTTGATGCTCTCAATATTTTCAATGGAATTCAGGCAATAGCTCTTAGCAACCTTCTTGGGGAAATAAACAGTATGCTCTTTTTCATTAATATTAAATGTTACTTTTCCTTGATTGCAATTGATGACAGCACCTCCAGTATTAAGAAAAGGTCTCCCAAGGATAATAGACATATTATCATTTCAGGCATTTCAAGAAGAACAAAATCAGTTAAAACCAAGCAATTATGAGCCACTTGAACATGAACATCCTCACATATACCAACATGAATAGTAGTTGACTTATAAGCCATTTGCAAAGATATATCAGTTTGTATCAACTTTTCTAGCTGGAGTCTCTTGTAGAGAGAAAAAGGCATAACACTAACTCTAGCTCCCAAATCACATAAAGCAGTTCTAACATAATTGTTCTTAATAGAGGAAGGAATAGTTGTTATACCTGGATCACCAAGTTTCTTAGGAACCTTACCATTGAAGGAATAATTAGCAAGCAGAGTAGAAATTTCCTCATTAGGAATCTTCCTTTTATTAGAGACAATATCCTTCATATACTTTGAATAAGGAGGCAACTTAATATCATCAGTCAAAGGAATTTGCAAAAATAAAGGTTTCATCCACTCACAAAACTTTTTGTAGTGTTCTTCCTCCTTTGAATTGTGTTTCTTATTAGGAAAAGGCATAGGTTTCTACACCCAAGGTTCACTCTCACTACCATGTTTATTAGCAATAAAATCTTCCTTAGTGTACCTAGTGTTCTTAGTGTGCTTCTCAGGTTCTTCCTCAACTTCCTCCTTATCAGGAGCATCATTTTTATCATTACCACTCTCAGTTTCAGCATCAGAGACATATATACTATTAGGATCTACAGTAGGTTCAAGTGGTTCCTCAACTATTTTATGTTTCTTTTTCTTTCCCTTACGAGGACTACCACTACTTTCACCTTGTGGAGAATTCATCTCAATTCTTTTAGGGTGTCCTTCAGGATATAAAGGATCTTGTGTAGCTATACCACTCCTAGTTCTAATTCCATAAGCATGTTTATCACCTGAGGCATTAACTAGCATATCTTTTTGTAACTTGGCAAGTTGATCAATTTGAGTTTGAACCATTTGAAAGTGCTTATAAAGCATTTTAATATCATTAGCAGTTCTTTCCACAATATCCGTCTACTCATTAATAGCTCTAGAGTTTTCCAATAAATGATTCTAAACTTGTTTATTAAAATTACCCTGTTTAACAATAAATGTGTCAAGTTCCTCTAAGCATTGATCAGGAGGCTTACCATAAGGAATATCACCTTCATCAAAGTGAAGAGAGTGTAGCTCAATAGTAGATGAGTGGGGCATTGGCTTACATAATTCTTCTACAGGAGGTAGATTCTTCACATCTTCAGCTCTAATACCTTTCTCCTTTAGACATTTCTTATCTTCCTTCATCACTTCATCATTTAATGCAATTACTCCCCTCTTCTTTGGTGTTGGTGTTGGAACTGGTTCAGGCACAACTAGTTCAAGAGTAATAGGCTTAGGTGTATTTAGCTCAGTTGAAGTCCAATCATCATAATTCTTGCTTATTTTAGCCATTAATTCTTCAGCATTTGTAGAAGTTATTTTCCTAAAAACACAATCAGCAAAACTATCTAGGTATGTCCTAGAATCATCAGTTAGTCCATTAATATCAAGAAGCTCATTTTTAGGCAATGGAAATCCAGGATGTGCATGAATCAAGGCACAGAACCTTGTCCGTGACTCAGGTAATTTCTCTTATTCTCCCTGTTTAAAATCAAAAAAATTCTGCAAAGCAGCATGTCTAGCACTGGGAGGAAAATATTTCTGGAAGAAAGAAGCAATCAAGCAATCAGGGTTATCAATGGAACCAGGAGGTAATCTATTAAACCAAGCTTTAGCTTCTCCTTTTCGTGATAAAGGGAAGATCTTAGTAACAAAGTACTTGTGCATATTAAAATCATCAGAGAATAAAGCACTCATAGTGGAAAGCTCATTCATATGAGCTACAACACTCTCATTTTTAGTCCCACAAAAAGGTTCTTTCTCAACAATGTCTAAATAGGATAAATGAAGAGAAAAATCATAATCTTCATCTATGATATCTATGGGAGAGGTGGAGAACTTAGGATCAGAGGAAAGTTTAGGAATAATGGTAAGTCTCTCAAGGAGACTCTTAATTGCACTAGAACCATGTGTGTTTCGGCACTCAATAAATTCATTAGTAAACTCAATGTAACCATCATTAATATCGTATCTCTCTCTAGACTCAGGTGAGCAAACATGTGTAACAGTGTCTTCACTCAATGTAATTCCTATACCAGCCATAGTAGCATCTAGGGAAGGACCTAATGAACAACTCGCATCAAGCACAGTAGAAGTAACATCATGAGTATCAAAAGCAGTTTCAGATTCAGCAGTAGTAGCAGTGTGTGTAGCATGAGTATGTGGTGGTGGTATAACAGGCTTACTTATAACAGACAGCGAATCAAGAGCAGCAGAGGTGCTTAGGACTGTACCTCTTATTGTAGTGGATGGTAAAATAGGAAACTTTCCATCACGAGACTTCCCCATGATGAAAGGAGTAGAAGTGAACAATAATAGATCCAAGTGAACTTACAAATAAAGCTATGCTCCCCGACAACGGTGCCAGAAAATAGTCTTGATGACCCACAAGTATAGGGGTTGCAACAGTCTTCGAGGGTAGTATTACCCAATTTATTGATTTGACACAAGGGGAGCCAAAGAATACTTGCAAGCCTTAACAACTGAGTTGTCAATTCAGCTGCACCTGGAAATAGTTCTTGCTCACAGTAGTTTATCAGTAGCAACAATTTTGTAGTAGCAATAGCAGCAGTAAAACAAGAGCAATAGTAACAGTATTAGCAAACAGTAGGATATGAGCGCGGTAGGCATAGGGATGGATGGACGGGCATTACATGGACGAGTCTAAACATGTAACTTCAAGATCTAGGGCAGTTGCAGATAAATAAGAATATGCATCCAAGTACTAAACAATCATATGCATGTGCTCCATATATAGTCATGTGTGATCGCAATGAGAACTTGCACAACATCTTTTGTCATGCCAGCCCGTTGCAGCGGGGCCTCAAGGGAACTACTGCTAATTAAGGTGCTCCTTTTAATAGAGCACCGGAGCAAAGCATTAACACTCTATGAACACATGTGATCCCTACATCACAACCATCCCCTCATGTTTTCCCAATTTTTGTCAATTCGGGGCCTTTGGATCCGGACAATGATATGTGTACACAACTTGTAGATAAGATCACAAACAATACTATCATAATGATTCAATAATAAGTTCAGATCTGAGATCATGTCACTCCGTCCCTAGTGACAAGCATTAAGCACAACAAGTTGCAACAAAGTCAAATAGCACTAATAGAGATACTAGGCACCATGCCCTAACAATCTTATTCGACTACATGATAGAACTCATCCAATCCCTACCATCCCCATAGCCTACAACGGGGGATTACTCACTCATGGATGAGGGAAACATTGATGGTTGATGGACAGGCGTTGGTGATGACGATGGCGATGATCCTCTCCAAATTCCACGTCCCGGCAGGGTGCCAGAACGGAGTTTATGGTTCTGAATCGCGGTTTCTGATGGTGGCGGTGCAGCGTAACTCCTTCTGGAAAAACGTCGAACCCCCTCGGTTTTTAGGTCAAGAGGCGTCTTATAGGCTAAGAGGGAGGTCGAGGGGGTGCCTGAGGCGTCCGCACCCCCAGGCGCGGGCTGGGCCCACCCGCGCGAAGGGGGTGTGGGCCCCTCAGGCCTCCACTCCGTCTCGTACTCTGGCTCCGTGGACCTTCTGGTGAAATAGGATTTTTCGCATATTTTCCGGTATTTTTCCTGATAGTTGATTTTCTGCACAAAAACTAGACACCAAGGTAATTCTGCTGAAAACAGCGTCACTCTGTGTTAGTTGTATCCAAATCACACAAGTTTAGAGGAGAAACAATAGCAAGAGTATTCAGGAAAGTAGATACGTTTTGGACGTATCAGATAACATCAAACGTCACACCGTAATAGGGTGACTATAAAGGTGTGTTCGGTGCTACGAAGGTGTTATGTAGAGGCTCATGGATTAAGAGTGGAATTTGTCCATCCCTATGACAGATAAATATACTCTATGCCCTCTCGGTGATATCACATTAGTTAGATTGTAAGCAAGTGATGTGATCACTAGAATGTTATATCACAGGAACGAGAAAAGAGTGCATGTCGGTAACGAGATCAAACTAGGTATGGAGATACCGATGATCCAAACCCCCTATCCTCACCCTCATATGCAAATAAAAAAAGCGGTAAGTAAAAATAAGTTTTAATTAAAGAGAAGAATCAATGGATTCCTGATTAAATCCCTCCTACTTCTTATATTTTTTACAATTTTGGTTAAGTGAGGGATCAAATATGTAGTCAACTTTGTTTGATGGTAGCTTGGAGGATTAGAAATATGACTATTGATTTCCAATTAGCTGTTTTTGCATTAATTGTGACTTCATCAGTCGACATGTAATATATCGCGAGACAAAGGGATTAAGTTACTAGCGTAAAAGGTTCTCACGATCACAAGAAGTCATCGTTGAATGTGTGGGAGTGGTATGGATCTCCAGATCCTGCTTCTGATTATTGATCCGAGAGGAGTCTCGATCATGTCCGCATTATTCATGAACCGTAGGGTGACACACTTAAGGGATATTGGCACCATTTGGAGCAAATATGTTTTAGACAAGAATTACAAAGCGCAGGAATTATTTCACTAGACATCGGAACTGTTTTGGGTGAAATTGCTGGAATTGTTTTTGCATGTGAAATTGAATAGTAGCAAGGGGTTTTATGTGAATTTTTGTTAATTAATGTAATTGAAAAAATTCTGAATAAATAAATAAAAGGAGTTTTATTTAATGAGAGATTACATTAAATTTGGTGGAAATTAAATGGGAATTTTGAGTGGGATTTTGAGTGGAGGAAATGGGGAGCCAATTTGTGAGTGGGACCTCCACTCACATGAATGTAGGGAGGGGTGGGGGCAGCCCCCATGCGCCGGCCACCCCCTTGGGGTGCCCCCATCCTCCTATATAAAGCCCCCATCTCCCTTTCTCTCACTCACGCCTCCTCGTGAAGGATCTCTCTCCCCCTCTAGAATTATTCCCCCATGGTCTCGGACTAGCGAGATACATGTTCCCGACGGCTTTTCAGCTGGAAGGAGTTGTTTCTTCCGCTGCATCACTGGATCAAGGATGCGGAGGTTGTTCGGTGTCTTGAACATGTGTGCGATCACGGATGTGCTGCTGATTTGCGGCGCTGGACTTCTTCTCGATCTTTAGATCGGCAAGCATTCGAATATATCATCCACGAGTACAACCTTGTTAAACTTTGTCGGTCTACAAGAGTATATTCTCTATAGATGTATATCCACCCGTTGCTTGTATCTAGTAGATAGATCTTGGTGCTTAGTAGTTCCCATCGTAGATTTTTTTTTGTTTTCTATGCTGCGAACCCAATAGTGGTATCAGAGCCGGATCTATGCGTGGATCCTTTGCACGGGTAGTACACATATGAGTATGTGGGCGATGATGATCATGTTATTTCTTATTGTTTGTACTTTGTATATTGGTGGCATAGTGGGATGAAGCGACCCAGACAAACTTTACATGTCCTCACACATGAGACTTGTTCCACGCTTGACATGCAACTAGTTTTGCATAAGTGGCTAATAACATCCTACTATAGTCAATATTTGATTTACAACGAGTTGTTAATAACTTGGTTATTATCGTTGTGGTTACATGTTCATAGGTAAGAATGGTTCTATCTTCGAAAGCCCTAAACCACGTAAAACTTGCAATGGATAAATTAGAAGCGTTTAGTTTAGATTGTTGTTAGGCTAGTGTCATGATATGGTAATGTTTTAAGTAGATGTATAGTTGATAATCTTACAACACACCTAACATGTAAGTTCCATAGACCTTGGCCTTACACACAAAGGAATGATAAAGATCATAACACAATTCACATGATAGTGATCAAGTGCAAGAGCCATATCATCACTTTTCACATATGATGTTTTTGCATCTTATATTGCTTTTTTGGAATTTTAGTAGCATTATAAGATGATCCCTCATTTATATATCAAGATAAAATGTGTTATACCTTAAGTATGCACCGATTATGTTTCGTCGCTTCAAGGCATCACGTGATGATCGGGTGTACTTTAATCCATGATCATATTTTGGATGTAAGACAGTTTTACACACGCAAGTACTAAGGTTCTTACTTGGTGAGCTTAGAATGTACAGACATGGCCTTAGAACACGGACCGAAAGGTTAAGCATGCGTCATATATTTGATATGATGCCCATATAGATGCTCGCCTTTGAAACTACACCGATTCACGTGATGATCGGACTTGGGGTAGTGGATTTGGTTCATGTAATCACCAAAAAGACACGAGGGATGTTATTTTTGAGTAGGAGTTCGTTCATAAGTTGGATTAGTTGATCTCGATCTATCATAAACTTAGTCTAAACTTTACAAATTCTATTGTAGATGGCACCACCTGCTTTTAATTTCAATGTGTTCATGGAGAAAGAGAAAATTTCATCGAATGGTAGCAACTTTACCAACTGGGCCATGAATTTGAGGATTATCCTCACTGCTGCACAAATCAATATGTGCTAGAAGCGCCGCTATGCCTCCCACCACTTGATGATGTTCCTGACGAAGAAAAGAACGTCTATTTGACTCGTCAGGAGGACCACAACTTAGTTCATTGCTGCATATTGTATGGGCTAGAGCCAGAACTTCGAAAGCGTTTCGAAAATGGCAATGCCTTTGATACAATGGGTGAATTCAAAATGATTTTCGATACCCATGATGCTGTAGAGAATTATAATGCTTATGAAAAGTTCTTTAGCTGCATGATGGAAGAGAACAGCTCCGTTAGTGAGCATGTACTCTAAATGTCTGGGTACACTGATAAGCTTGTGTCCTTGGGAATAACGATTCCCATTGACTTAGGCATACATCATGTTCTCCAAATCTCCCACCTAGCTACAAGAGCTTCATGATGAACTACAACATGCAGGGCATGAAGAAGTCTCTCCTCGAGCTTCTGTCAATGCTTAAGACTGCAGAGGTGGAGATTAAGAAAGAACATCAAGTGTTGATGATTAATAAGACCACCGGTTTCAAGAAAGACAAAAAGGGTAAATAGAAGGGAAAGAAGGGCAGCAAATCTGTTGGCGTGCCTGAAAAGAAATCCTAAGCTAGCCCTAAGTCTGATACCGAGTGCTATTATTATAAGGGGACTGGCCATTAGAAGTGCAACTGCCCCAAGTATTTGGCAGACAAGAAGGCCGGCAAGGCAAAAAAGGTATATATGATATACATGTTATTGATGTGTACTTGACTAGTAATGGCAGTAGCACCTAGGTATTTGATACTGGATCGGTTGCTAATATATGTAACTCGAATCAGGGGCTGCAGAACAAGTGACCACTAGCAAGGGGTGAGGTCATGATGCATGTCAGCAATGGATCAAAAGTTGATGTGATCGGCATCGGAATGCTGCCTCTCCACTTAACTATGGGTTAGTTATAAAACTAAATAATTGTTATTTGGTGTCTGCACTGAGCATGAACATTGTATCTGGATCGTGTTTGATGTGAATTGGTTATTCATTTAAATCTGAAAACAATGGTCGTTCGATTTATATGAATGATATCTTTTATGGTCATGCACCTGTGATGAATTGTTTATTTCTATTGGATCTCGATAATAGTGCTACACATATTCATAATGTTTATGCTAAAAGGATTAAACATGATAATGATATATCTGCATATAGGCGGCACTACCGTCTAGGTCATATTGGCATTAAACGCATGAAGAAACTCCATTCAGATGGACTTTTGGAATCACTTGATTTCGAATCATTTGATACAGGTGAGCCATGCCTTATGGGCAAGATGACTAGAACGCCGTTTTCCGGTTCAATGGAATGGGAGACAGAATTATTTAAAATCATACATACTGATGTATGTGGTCCAATAAGTGTGTCCGTGCAAGGTGGATATAATTATTTTGTTACTTTCACGGATGATTTGAGTAGATACGGGTATATCTATTTGATGAAACACAAGTCTAAAACCTTTGAAAAGTTCAAGGAATTTTAGAGTGAAGTGGAAAATCATCGTAATAGAAAGATCAAATTTATGTGGTCCGACCATGGAGGTGAGCATCTAAGTTATGAGTTTAGCGCACATATGAAAGAGTGTGGAATGGTTTCACAACTCACACCTGCCGGAACACCATAGCGTAATGGTGTGTGGGAACGTCATAATCGTACTTTATTAGATATGGTTCGATCTATGATATTTCTGACTGACTTGCCACTGTCATTTTGGGGTTATGCACTAGAAACCGCTTCATTCACTTTAAATTGGGCACCATATAATTCTGTTGAAAAGACACTGTATGAATTGTGGTTTGGAAACAAACCTAAGCTATCATTTCTTAAAGTTTTGGAATGTGATGTCTATGTGAAGAAACTTCAGCCTGATAAACTCGAACCCAAAGAGGAAAAATGCATCTTCGTTGGATACCCTAAGAAACTATTGGGTATTCCTTCTATCATAGATCTGGGGGCAAGATTTTCATTGCCAAGAATGGATCCTTTCTAGAGAAAGAGTTTCCCGCAAAATGTGTGTGTAGTTAGAAGGTAGAACTCAAAGAGGTTATTGAACCTTCTCTTCATAAAATGGCGAGTAGCGCAGTGCCGGAAGCTGTTCCGGAGTTGACTTCACCGAATGAAAAGGTAACTAATGATAATGATCATGAAACTCCGAAAAAGAATACTACCGAAGCTCGCAGGTCAAGCATGACACGTGCAGCTCCTGAACTGTACGAAAATCATGTTATATTTCATGGTTGATGAAATAGATGACCCTGCAACGTATGAATAAGCAATGATGAGCTCGGATTCCAACAAATGGCTAGAAGCCATGAAATCCGAGATGGAATCCATGTACGAATACCAGGTTTGGACCTTGGTGGACTTACCTCACGACCGAAAGGCCGTGGAGAACAAATGTATTTTCAAAAGAAAAACTTATGCTGATGGTAATGTAACCATCTATAAAGCTTGACTTGTCGCAAAGGGGTTTCGACAAATTCAAGGAGTTGACTACGATGATACATTCCCTCTCGTAGCGATGCTAAAATTGGTTAGGATTATGTTAGCAATTGTTGCATATTTTGACTATGAGATGTGGCAGATGGATGTCAAAATTGCGTTCCTCAATGGAAACATTGAAGAAGAGTTGTATATGATAGAACCAAAGGGTTTTGTCGATCCTAAGGATGCTGACAAGGTATGCAAGCTTCAGCGATCTATCTATGGACCGAAGCAAGCATCCCGGAGTTGGAATCTCCGCTTTGATGAGGTTATCAAAGAGTTTGGATTTGCCCAAACTTATGGAGAGGCTTGTATTTACAAGAAAGTGAGTGGGAGCAATGTGGCATTTCTGATATTATATGTTGATGACATATTACTGATTGGAAATGATATAGATCTTTTAAACATTGTTAAAAGTTATCTAAACATCAAATATTCGATGAAGGACCTAGGTGAAGCATCATACATATTAGGCATAAAGATCTATAGAGATAAATCAAGACGCCTGATAGGGTTATCATAGAGGACATACCTTGATAAGATTTTAAAGAAGTTTAAAATGGAAGAAAGTAAGAAGGGGTTCTTACCTATGTTGCAAGGCAAGACATTGAGTAAGACTCAAAGTACGGCTACGGTGGAAGAAAGAGAGATAATGGAAAAGATCCCCTATGCTTGAGCATAGGATCTATCATGTACGCCATGCTATGTACAAGACCGGATGTGGCACATGCTATTAGTTTTACTAGTAGATACCAATCTAATCTAGGTAGGGAACACTATATAGCGGTCAAGAATATCCTTAAGTACTTAAGAAGAACTAAGGAAATGTTTCACATGTACGGAGGTGAAGAAGAGCTCGTCGCTAAATGTTATGTCTACGCTAGCTTCGACACCGATCCGGATGAATCTAAGTCTCAATCCGGATAGGTATTTCTCATGAACGGAGCAGCAATTAGTTGAAGGAGTTCCAAACAACCTGTAGTGGCGGGATCAACAACGGAGGCCGAATATGTTGCTACTTCGGAAGCAGCTCAGAAAGCGGTTTGGATGAAGGAGTTCATAACCGAACTAGGTGTGATTCCTAGTGTGTTGGACCCAATGGTGTTCTATTGTGACAACAATGGACCCATATCCAATGCCAAGGAACCAAGGTCTCACAAGAATTCCTAGCATATTAAGAGTCATTTTCACTCCATCCACGAACATGTCAAAGATGGACATATAAAGATTTGTAAAGTACACATGGATCTCTATGTAGTAGATCGGATGACTAAAATTCTCCCTAGGGAAAAACATGAGCAACACCAGAACTCCATGGGTGTTAGATTTATCACTATGTAACTAGATTATTGTCTCTAGTGCAAGTGGGAGACTGAAGGGAATATGCCCTGAGAGGCAATAATAAAGTTGTTATTATATGTATTACAAGTAGATAGATGTTTATTTTTCATGCTATAATTGTATTAATACGGAAACTTTAATACATGTGTGTTTAATAAACAAATATAAAGTTCCTAGTTATGCCTCTCTGATAAACTAGCTCATTGATTAACAAGATGATCAAAGGTTTCCTGATCATGGAAATTGGATGTTGCTAATAAAGAGGTCAAAACAATGTTGGAATGATGTGATGAACATTCATCCAAAGTATAGAATTATGATCAAATTCATTGTGTTTATATTGATATAACGTCATATGAAGTAATCCTAATCCTTAGACCATGAGATCATGTCAATCACTAACACTAGAAGAGTATCTTGATAACATCAAACATCACACCGTACCAGGGTGACTATAAAGGTGGGTTCGGTGCTATGAGGGTGTTATGTAGAGGCTCATGGATCAAGAGTGGAATTTGTCCATCCTGATGATAGATAGATATACTCTGGGCCGTCTTGGTGATATCACATTAGTTAACTTGCAAGCAAATGATGTGATCACTAGAATGTTATATCATGGGAATGAGAAAAGAGTGCATATCGGTAACATGATCAAACTAGGTATGGAGATATTGATGATCGAATCTCATACATGTAATATATCACGAGACAAAGGGATTAAGTTACTAGCGTAAAAGGTTATCACGATCATAGGAAGTCATCGTTGAATATATGGTAGTCAGTATGGATCTCCAGGTCCCGCTTCTGATTATTGATCCGAGAGGAGTCTCGATCATGTCCGTATTATTCGCGAACCGTAGGGTGACACACTTAATGGATACCGACACCATTTGGAGCAAATATGTTCTAGATGAAAGAATTACAAAGTGCAGGAATTATTTCACTAGACACCGAAATTGTTTCGGGTGAAATTGCTAAAATTGTTTCTGCATGTGAAATTGAATAGTAGCAGGGGGTATTATGTGAATGTCTGTTAATTAATGTAATTTAAAAAATCTAAATAAATAAATAAAAGGAGTTTTATTTAATGAGAGATTACATTAAATTTGGTGGAAATTTAATGGGAATTTTGAGTGGGATTTTGAGTGGAGGAAATGGAGAGGCAATTTGTGAGTGAGATCTCCACTCAGATGAATGGAGGGAGGGGTGGGGGAAGAACCCATGTACCGGCCACCCCCTTAGGGTGCCCCCCTCCTCCTATATAAAGCCCCCTCTCCCTCTCTCTCACTCACACCTCCTCGTGAAGGATCTCTCTCCCCTCTAGAATTATTCCCCCATGGTCTCGGACTAGCGAGATACATGTTCCCGGTGGCTTTTTGTCTAGAAGGAGTTGCTGCTTCTGCTCCATCGCTGGATAGACGATGTGGAGGTAGTTCGGTGGCTTGAACGTGTGTGTGATCACGGATGCGTTGCTGATTTGCGTTGCTGGACTTCTTCTCAATATTGAGATCGGAAAGCGTTTGACTACATTATCCACGAATACAACCTCGTTAAACTTTTTCGGTCTACAAGGGTATGTTCTCTATGGATGTATATCCACTTGTTATTTGTATGTAGTAGATAGATCTTGGTGCTTAGTAGTTTTAATCGTAGAATTTTTTTTGTTTTCTATGCTGCGATCCCAACAAGTCAACATTTAAATTGCGGGGTATCTAAACAACATGAATCGTCTAATAAATTTTCGGGACCCCTGTTCCTCTTAATATTGCCTAGTCGCATCGCATCTTTGCCATGTCCTACACCATACATGCATCATGCCCGATCTTCTGTCGTAGTATTAAATAGTGCATTCGGTGTTTGTTTTAGTTCTTTTCTTCTTCACAGATTAGGTCGATGAGTTAATGCGAGTGTCAACCCGATCTTCGGATGAATCTCTGGCAATGTTTCCCAGGCGAGCATTCTCCCTCTTTCTACCTATTGTGCATTTGTAGTCTTTACTACCTCCTGTTGATCTATTGCTATATGTGTTGTGATGCTTTAGTTTTCCGTACCAGTTGTACCCCTTGTATTCTATATTGCCTTGGACACCTACTATTGCATGTTGTTTAGGTAGACAGTTGGCCTTGTGAGTCATAGTCGCTTGCTCAGGTGTTGCTTCACGTCGTCGAGTGCCACCGATGTTAGGGTTGGCACATGATTAATTGTGGAAATGATCATGGTTCTAATGAGAACTTTTTAATTAAATTTTGGGAGTATATATATGCAGAGGCACAGAGGGGTAATAGTTGAGATTTGGTTATTATCTCGCCCCCTGTGTTCACCTAGGACCCGAGTTCTTGACATCTGTTCCGAGACTGAGCGCACTAACCACATGTGGGGTGTATGGGCACCCCTATCGGCTTAGTACCTGATTTTAAAGGACTGTACTGGGGGCTACAAACTATTTTGGGGTTTTAATGCCATGTATGCCATGTTATACCATGTTTATTATCTATTGCTTGATGAACGTTTACTACTATACTATTTAGGATGTGGGTCGTTATGTTGAGGATTATACCTATTACCTCTGATCTCTTGGCCGATCTCGCAACCTCTAGGTCCATCTTCAAAGCTTGTCTGACTTTGTTACGGGTAGCTTAGTGGGGCGGCCCCCATATATTTTCTTTGGGTCTAGGAAAGCGTCGTGTCCAAGGCCCCATCAGCATACCGATGGGTGTATGTTAATTGATCTGGAAAAAAGGGTTGAAGTGTGTGTGGAAACTTTGGTGCACCTTGCAAGGTTAAATATTTTCAAAAATCCGTTTTCACGGTTATGGACGAATTGGAGAACAGTTTCTTGATCATAGACAACTATAACTAAAGTTTACTGTAATAATATTACTTGTATCAGATATGACTAGTAAGTTGGATAACCATCATGGAAAGAAAGAATAAAACTGCCAACCATGTGAGTTTCCTCGGCATGACAGAATTGGACCATTTGGATCGATAGTTTGGATCGGCCCGATGGAAATTCCCAAAGTTGCGGCGTATGGGCATCACCCCTAAGATCCTACTATCTTGGTTTAGAAATATAAGACATATTAACTTTGTGAATCGAATGTTTCTAGACGCCCCTTAGTATATAGATTCGTAGAGGTTCGGAGTGAAGCTATACACTAAAAGGCATCTATAGACATTCATTTTACAAAACAAAAATGAATGGAGGGAGTATTCTCATGAGTGATCAGGTGCGCGTGTGCATTTTTGTTTGAACGCGACCTTGCCATTGATTAATTTGGGTTGATGAACTGGGAAAACCTCCTAACCCATTGATGCACATGATTAAATGCATGCACCAATCACCACTGAGGCTCCCATTTATGCCTAGTGGAAGAAAAGAGACCAATCACCACTAAGGCTTCCATTTATTCCTAGTGGAAGAAAAGAGACCAAGAGCAACTCTAGCAGAGGTGCTATATGGCGCCTACGCTAAATGGGTATTACCATTGCATGTCTCTAATCCGGATAACTCGGGTGGCCCACAGTTGGTAGCAAGGCCCATGTCATGCTGGATGGCCCAGTTAGACGGATCCAGAAGGGAGGCCCATGCCGGATAAAGGAAGGCTACGAGGGAGTCACCCACGTACCTGGAGCCTTGGAGTGCAAGACACGTAGACTAGCTGTATCTAGTGTAGGACTCTATAACCTGTCCGGCTAGGACTCTTCCCTATAATCCTAGGACCTGTCGTATTTATAAGACGGCCCTATGGGAGCCTTTAGGGCACGGACACAACTCTCATATCACGCATAGAGAACCAATTCATGTAACTCGGCGTATTTCCCTTATAGTGATTTATAGCATGATTAGGGTTCCGCCACCTCTGTGAAAACTAAACCTAGGTAAGATGTGTTACCTCGTACCCGCCAACCTTCCGCCTTACCCCACGTCTCTAAACAAGTTCGGTGATGACCCCTCCATGGCGTACTCGTCGGAAATATCACGACAGCTGGCGCCTACCGTGGGGCAAGAGGTTCTTACAGCAATGATCCAGGTGGGATCCTTCACCGTTTTCGAAGGTGGAAAAATCGCATCTGCGCCGGTGCTCCGACTTGATCATCGCTCTTGAGAGTATGAGAATGATTAATTGTCTCTCCTCTTGATCGAGCATGTGGCCAAGTCGGCAGCGTCATGGGATCTACTTCAGCTCCGACCAAGAACGCAAGAGAAATTCGGACTACAAAGCTCGGGGCCTCAAGAAGTTTCAAGGAGGGGGTATCTTTTCTCGCGAGCAGAGACGGACCTGTCGTGATTAAATCTGCCGGCGGTATGGCTCAGTCTGTGAGAGGAAACTTGTCGTGATGTTAGTCTTGTCACGCGGGGCAACAATCGAGCTGAGTTTGATCTATGGTCCTCAAGCCGGAGCCATCGCGCGGAGCCATCGCATTTGAACTAAACAAGGCCCAATTTATTTGCTGTATAGGCTATGTGTACGTACGCACATAGCAGCAGATTGATCGGCGGGGCTCGACTATTCAACCGGCAATAAAAGATTTCTTGTCTACTTCGGATTTGTTGTGTGCGACGGCCAGGAACCAAGGCAAAATCAATCTTTACGTGCTTAGTCAGCTTTGAATAGCTCTACCTTCCATCTTGGTTTGATTGCCGAATTGGATCCAAAGAAGCTAGTATTGTAATAGAGGCACTTGTGATTTCTTCCAAGTCGCCGTACTGGTTTTGGAATTGGAGTCCCTCTCAATATTTTGGATCAATGATCAATAAGGAAATTCAGAACTATCTGAAGCTAGTATTACCTCACATGAATAACGACAGTTGCTTGCATAGATTTTGAGGCAAGGATGCGAATCGTATGCATGGCCACGTGAGGGAGTGATGGCTGTGAAATATAGCTATCCACGTCCGCATTTAAACTAGATATTATCGTATATTTGATGAAATATCTCTCTAAAACCTACCACTAATGCCTAATGATCAAAGAGGTATGCAATCATTTCTTTCCATTTTTCCTTGCACATATAATGGCGTATAATGATGGGAATCACTATATACATGCCAAAGATACGAGAATTCCAACACGTCAAAAAAACCAGGAGCCGTGAAGTGGATCCAGAAGACTTAACAACCAACTATACAGGCTGCCGCCGTATAGTTGTTGCCTTATAGTTTGCACCGATTTTATTAGGTCAAACAGAACAACTTTTGTGAAGGGACCCCTATATAAAGAGGCTTCGAGCGACGAGAAACAGGACCTCGACTCCACAATCTCGCTTCTTTTCAACCTCAACTCTCCTTGCCGCCACACCGGAGGAATAGATCTAGATCTAAACCTCAAAACCCTTCTCCACCACCATAGCCATCTTCCACTACTTGTAATAGTAGATCTCATCTTCAATTGCCGACATTGTAAGACTATTGGCTATCAACTCTATGATCTTTGTTACAATGTTTATGATTGTCGATTGGATCTCTATGTGTGAGTAATTCTCCTTCGGTTAAGGGCTTCGGCCTAGCCATGTAGCTTTTGTGCATGTTATTTATCATAGATGGGATCATGTATTAGTTTGTATGACAAGATGAATGTAGTACCCTCTCTTGCCTCAATCTAAGGACTTGTCAGGTACCCAAGACCCCAAGGATTGATCCAGGTAAAGGGAGTGTGAGTAATGGATGTTCCGTAGGATAGGAACCCCAGTGACAGAAAGGGTAGTATAGATGTATGTGAGGAATTTACTTGGGATTAACGGTGACATCACGATGCATATCATTGGTTCTCTTTCTTATATGGATGAGACTAGTAGGTTATTGCGATAAACGGTTGCGGAGGCGATAACAATTATGGATGCACTGCCCACATATAATTATCTTGCTCTAACAATTACATCCATACTTTATTATTATCTATTATTCCTATCAGATGTTTTGCACAGCTACTAGTGAAAACCGAAGACCTTAGGCCCTCTCTCTCCATCGTCAACAACAACAAAAATATCGCAAACTCTTGGTCCTATGAAAATGCAATAGGAATTCTTAAACTCTCGAAGGCCCGTTTAAGTAATCCTACTTTGCTTTCTGCTTCCCGAGGATTCGATAAACCTAGGTATGCTAGGGAAAAGAGCTATACTACATTCGTAATCCAGATCGAAGGTATCAACCCTTTTTCTGGCTCCCGAAGAAACAATAGCTACCCTGGTGAGGATAGTAGGAACCTTGCTAGTTTTAATTCTTGTTTTTAATTTTTTTAGTTTGCTTTCAGTTCTTATTTGAAAAAACAAAAAAATTAGTTAATCTTTTTAATTCTTGTTTTATCATCATTAGTACTTGTTTAAGAAAATCCCAAAACATAGGAAGTATGGCTGAAAAGAAACATGGGGAGTTTGCAAATCCTAACAATGGTTATTTGTGTACTCATATTACTCAGCCAGCAATTCCTGCTGAAGATTATGAAATTAAGCTCCAGTATTTAAGTTTGGTTCAACAAAATAAATTTGAAGGCTCTGCTGGAGAACATGCAGGTATGCACTTAAATACTTTCACTAAAATATGTGATATGATGCATATTAAAGATGTTGACCTAGATGCGGTCAAGTTGCGCTTATTTCCTTTCTCTCTTAGATGAAGAGAAAAAGAATGGTTGCTATCTTTGCCTAAAAATACTATTGCATCATGGGTGGAATATACTCTTTATTTATGACTAAATTGTTTCCACCTGCAAAGACTATGCAATTCCGATCTAATATTACTGGTTTTAGATAGGAAGAACGTGAGCCACTAGCGCTTGCATGGGAGAGAATGAAAAAATGCATGAGAAATAGTCCTAGTCATGGGATGGAAGATTGGTTAATTCTCCATTTATTTTATAATGCTCTTAACCCTGTTTCTATGTCTATGCTAGATACTGCAGCTGGACGAACATTTATGGGTAAACAAATTACCAAAGCAAAGTAGCTGCTAGACAATATGCAAGACAACTGAAAGGGCATGTATGCCCCCATGTGTGGTTTTGGTAATTAATGACAATCTCTATGGACTAATGTGTAAATTGAGTTTCACTTGTAGGTTTTTCCATTGGCATTGCTTGGGCCATGCATTGGTCTCCAGGTTAGAAGATGAATAAATGTCCAAGGGCTTTGTGCCCATTGGAATCATGAAGAAAGAAGGAGCTTGAAGGTCGATCAAGGCATGTGCAAAGAATTGCATCAAGATGGATCAACCTCAAGTAGGGATGAAGAAGGGCGAGCTCAAGATGTGCCATCTCTAGAAGATCTCATGCTTGAAGCTTGCCATCCTCGTGCTCATTGAATGATGAAGACAAGTTCAAAGAAGAGGTTTCCCCATGGAGTATGGAGGAGCAATTTTCAAGTCTTCATCTTCATCAAGAAAGAGCATCCAAGAAAGGTGTTCCCACTATAGAAGAACAAGACGGTCTACATCAAGTTCAAGTGGGATGCTCAAGGCAAAGGTATGTTCTTGATAGGGCTTTTCTTTTGCCGGTCTCGTATTGTTAGTTGGGAGACCGGGTTTAGGATAGATAGTCGTGCTATCAAGAGGGGCTCTCAAGCGGGTGTCTCGTCTGCATCGTTCAGAGATAGCTCAAACCTTTGAATTCATAGCTTCATCTTTCTTGGTTGTTTTTTGGTTCTTGTCCATGAGAGGATCTAGAGCTTGTGGTCACCATCATAACAAGCTCTAGTTCATCATCTAAGGATTTCACTTGCTTATCTTATTGCGGTTTTTGATCTTGCGAGTTTTCCGGCTCCACACCTTGGGGGATACTTCACATATATATTCATGATATTTTCTCCCAAGGTGATACCCAATATTTCGTGGGACACAGCTTTTCTTCTTGGTTCTTGGCTTTCTCTCTCTCCTCCATTGTCAACCTTGAAGAAGCTTTCCCTCTCCCTTTCCCCTCCTATGATTCTTGCATCTTTTTTAGGGATTTGAGAGAGGAGATCTAGATCTACAATCCCCCCAAGTCAAATCCCTTCTTTGTGAAGGAATCATTGGGATCTAGATCTTGGAAGAGTCTTGTGTTATTCCTTCCATATTCCCCCAATAGCTTTTGTAGCTGTCGTGGTGGTATCACGGCAGATGCCATGGGTAGGCTAAAGTATGGGGCCAATATATGCTAGAGGGATCTGGGGAGGGAAGATGTAGTTGATTCTACACACAGAAGATTAAGGCAAAGGTCTTTATTTCTTCTTCCTTGGGCTACAAGTGCTCCTTGAGCTGTATATAGGGAGAAGAGAAGAACTTTACCAGCCTAACGGCTCTAACTCTAGTCGATGCCCCCTTCTGAGTCCAAGCCTCTCCTTATAAAGGAGAGCCCTGGGTTCCTCTAGGGCTGACGTGGCAAGCATATTCGAGGAATATGCTTGTCCCAATATAGTAGTTCGGCGCCCCCTTTCCCTGTCGCCCCTCTAACGACGGCAAGGTTCTAGAGGGCCCCTCCTGTGCGCCTCGGTCTTCTGGACTGTCACCTCTGTGACCTCCTCCTGCCTCTCTGTCGCTCTGCGCCTTTGTCCGTAGCGCTTGGCTTTGCTCAGATTCTCCCTAGCTTGCAGCTAGGGTTTGACTTCAGGATTCTCCTTCTCCTGCAAGCTTCATATCATTCGATGCTTCCTCGCATAGCTCGGATCTTCCTTCACCTGCATCAAGATTGCTCAGGCTAACCCGGCCGACTCACGTAATATCTCGGCCGGGTAATGTCTTAATATACATATACGGGCCTCTCGCCTCCATATGTCGGCCGACTTCTACAAGATTCGGCCGACTTAGACTGTAACTCGGAAACCAGACGGGGGTCGTATCTTCGTCTTTCCCCGTCTTTAACCTATCCGGGGTCACCCCCCCCCCCCAACATTAGTCCCCGAAGCTGGTGTGGCCCTGCCGATAACTTCGGCCGGGTCGTATCAGCTTCATCACATATTTCTGTATTGTTTCTGAGTTATATGTTTCTCGTTCGAGGTACCCATGTTCCTTCTCTCGTACGTCTTGTCCTATGTGTCACCCCCATCATTGTTCTTCTAGTTTTTTGTTCCTCTACAGTATTTACTGACAAGCTACAGTTAACCCTGTACCTGATGCGCCGGCGCTGCGACGCCTCGTGTGCCGTTTCCCTGGGGGATCGCAACCTTCTTCGCTGCTGTGTGGCCGTTGGTGCGGTTCCACTTAACGTCGTGCGTTTGTGCCGCACCCACGATCTACACGGTCAACTGCTGCACCCACGATCCCACTACCTCGCTTGTGGCTCAACTATAAAGAGGGGCACGGCGTCTGGGAATTTACTTTTCCCCTTCTCGTTCGCCTGTGCCCTTCTTCTTCCTCTCGCTTCCGCGCCCTCTCGCAGCTCCGCCGCCGCGCGCTCATCAGAACTTCTGACGGCGAGGACTCCGCCGCGCCGTTCTGTCCGCCTCGCCTGCGCTCACCAGCTCCGGCACCGTCGCCGGTGAGTTCTTTCCGACTGCATTGCCTAGGTTTTACCCTAGATTTCTCCGTTTCGATCTTGTATTCGTGCGGCGGTTCCTCTGCTCCTCCGCCACCGCTCCCGTGCAAAATCACGACGGGGCCTTGCAGCTCTAAACTTTCCTCCGCCGCCAGCTCTTCTTCCGGCGATCTTTCCGGCGAACCCATGTCTAGCTTGTTTAGTGGCGCTCTGGTAGAGGATGATGACGCTGGCTCTGGGCCCGAGCGAGGCTCGTGGCAAGGCTCTTCTGTTACACGCCGCGAGATTGAGTGGCTTATCCGAACTCGGAGGATTCCCGCCGAGGTCTCTTGTCGCTTACCCGGCAGCGAGTCCTCTTCGGATGTTAGGGAGGGCGAGTATGTAGTTTTTATGTCGCACTTCGCCCGTGGCTTTGGTCTCCCTCTTAGCGATTTTGCTAGAGAGTTTCTCGACTACTTCGGCCTTCAGCCGCATCATCTTCCTGTGAATGCCATTGCTTCTCTTTCTGCTTTTATCTCCGCCTCGGAGGGATACTTCAGCCTATGGCCGTCCATGCACGTCTGGTCGAAGTTCTTCCAGATTCGTTCTAACGTAGTCCCTGACAAGTCTCTGCACCCTTCCGAGAAATTGCTTACTCAATGTGGGGCAGCGTCCATTACACCTCGGAGGAAGTCCGTATTTCCTCCTGTCACCGGGCTAGAGTCGTGCAAGAAGTGGCACAAATCCTTCTTTTACGTCAAGAATAGAGGGACGGAGGACAAGATTCGGCTTCCTGCCTTCTCAATTGGTCCGCCTTCTAAGGTGAATTGGACTTACAATCCAAGGAAAAGTCATGCCTTGGCCGAGGCTTTTGAGATTCGGCTTAAAGAGCTGATCCGCGCCGGGTTATGTGGCGAAGACCTGATGGCTACCTTTATCAGTAGCCGAATCTGCCCATTCCAGAAGCGGACTCACAAACTGTGCTACATGAGCGGTCCTCTTGACCCTAACCAAGTCTCGATCGTGGAGCTGGACAATTACCTTATCTATAAGCGTGTCCGAGCTATCTTTAAGACGGAGATGCCTGAGGATTGGGCTTGGGGATTGAAACCGTTCACCCGCGATCATCCGCCTCCCGAAGTAAGCTTAATCAATAACGCTCTGCTATTCCATTGTTTTCGTAACGGATTCCGCTAACTTTCTTTTTCCTCGTCTTGCAGAGGTTCACAGAGCAGAAGAATGAGGATGCCGAAGTTTTGTTGCTTCCGTGGCCTGCGGACTGGAGCACCCCGGATACCGGTGAGCCGGACTCGGAAGAGTTCGTCCCTAAGTCGGATCCTGCCCCGGCTCGAGCTCGTGGCAAGACCTCGGCGCACGAGGAGGAAGGTGATTCGGACGAGGTCCAAGTTCTTGAGGTAGTTGCCGCAATGCCTATTTCTTATGCATTTCCGACTTCTACTTTCCCAGCTAATCCGGCCGGTCAGGTTCACGACGCCGAGCCTATTGCTTCTCGCCCCCATGTTACCTCGGGGAAACGCGGGGCTCCTGCTGGTGCCTCGAAGGCGGTCCCCAAGAAACGAATGAAGAAATCCGCTCTGAATCCTCCCAGGTGCAAGATTATGCCTGGGGTCGCCGGGTAAGTTCCTTTTGCTCGTATTTCTTGTTTCTCTCTTTCTGTTTTTCATACTGACACTCTTTTTTCTTTCTTATTTTTGCAGTGCTCCGCTTTCTGTTAAGCCCAGCGGTCCTAGCATGACTAACCGCCCGATTCGGCAGCCGTCTCCTCCGCACGTCGATGATACCAGGATTCCCAGTCCTGCTCGTGCTGCCTCTCCTCCAGCTCCGAATCCGTCGCCTCCTCGTCACGACGTAACTGAAACTCCTTTTGTTGACAGTGATTCCAATCAGCCCTCCTAGATTTTCATCGAACACGTTGCCCCTTCTGTGGGTCCCAGCGCTGCTACTGAGCCTCTATCTGCCCCAGCAGTTTCTACAGCCACTCTAGCCCCGGCCGAAGAGGTCGTTATCCCGGCGCCTTCTGCGACCGTGACTCCTGCTGCTCCCGAAGACACCGCCCCCATTACCGAGGTATCGCTTCCTGCTGATGCCTCGTCTAAGGCGAGAAAAGCTGTTGCCACCAAGGCTTCCTCTTCCCAGAAAGGTCTTGTTGGCTCTTCTCAGCTGAGTATTGCCGACATGCTGCGCAAGGGAACTGCGCCTACCAAAGCCTCCGTTGCCTCGGCTGCCAGCACCCATCTTGCTCTTCATAAGAGCCCTGCGGCTGCAGTGATTACACAACATGTCCGGGGTAAGGTCTTAACTCGGACTGCTAGTGGGAACAGCCTTGGCTCGCTGGTGGAGTATGCCAATAATTGGAATGCTGCTGATCATTTTGAGGGTAATCCCATCAATCAGCCCTTTCAGCTTTCCGACATCAGCGGCCGTTTCGATCAAGCCGCCAAGTTCATCCTTGACACTAACAAGATGAATGAGGTAATTGCTGTTTTGCGGAGTTTAGATTAGTTCCCCAGATGTTACTATATGCTCTAGTCCCCGAAACTTGCAAGGAAATAACTTGTTATATGCTTGGAAGTTTAATGATGTTTTACTTAATTTAACTTTATTTCTAGGGTTCGAATATCCGGCCACTTAGATTCGAGTTAAGTTTTACTTGACTCGGATCTGATTTAGCTTCGAATATCCAGCCACCTAGATCCGAGTTAAGTTTTGCTTGACTCGGATCTGATTTAGCTTCGAATATCCAGCCACCTAGATCCGAGTTAATTTTTTGCTTGACTCGGATCTGACTTAGCTTCGAATATCCATCCACCTAGATCCGAGTTAAGTTTTGCTTGACTCGGATCTGATTTATCTTTGATTATTCATTTATCGTTTTGCTCCATTGTTCAGGTTGCACATGACCGGCGAACTGCCGAATTTCAGAGGTTGCTTTTCTCGCATCGCAAACTGGAGGAAAAGTATGATAAAATCCTTCCTGTGGTAAAAAAGGCTGGTAAGTCGATAGTTCCTTTTTGTTATTCTCGACATTCTTATTGATTTGTCTGCTAGATGCCGGCTCAATTTTTGGGTGAACAGGTAATATTAATAGCCTCAACACTCGTTTTGAGAAGAAAGTCAAGAGCTTGGAAGGTTAGTTTCCCTTTTATCTTAGACCTTTTCCCTTTTTAACATGTGTGCTAAGCTTGTTTATTTCGTTTGGCTTTGGTAAAGCCGAGTTGCAAACCTTTGCAGCGTCTCACCAAGATTGCACGCCCATCCCTGACGTGATGCTGCATTTTTTAGAACAAAGCGCTGCTCATTCGGCACAGCTACAAGAAAAAGATGATGAAATAGCCCGCCTTCGAGCCGAGGTGGATACCCTTAAGCTCTCTCGGAAATCCGAACTAGAAAAGATCGACCAGGAATTTTCCGAGGAGAAGAATTGGCTAGTTTTGGAGCTACAGAAGAATAAAGAACTCCTCGAGGCTGCCGAACTGAAAACTCAGGGATTGAGCGAGGAAATTGCTCGTTTTGAGAAGAGCAAGGTCGATTGGGACAAAGACCTTCAGCTAATGATGAGTTTCATTCATCGTAAGCTTCTTAGCACAGCCGAATTATATTTTTGTCTTTGTCTCTGCTGCTACCTGACACGTTCGTGTTTTGCGCAGATCATTTTCCCGAAGCTAAGCCCGTTAGTTCTAAAGCGGTTCTTGCAGCTCATGTGCGCCGAGGTGTTCCTGTTGCCGCTGACTCGGAGTATTCAATGGAGGATTTCCTGGTTGCTGTTGGTGCTGCAGTTGGTCCAATGAAGATTATGGGCCAGGATTTGGTGCAAGCAACTATTCGAGCTTACCACGTTCTTTGGCCGAACACTTTTGGGACTCCTGATATCAACAAAGTCGAATTACTGGTGAAAAGACTGATGGCATCTGAGAGGAAACTAAGTCTCTGGAGGGAATCAGCCGGGCGCGCTGGTGCTGATATGGCCCTTACTGTTATCATGTCATGGTATGAAGACATTTCTCTTGATATCCTGAGAAATTTGCGCACTGGTTCTCGGTGGGTTGAAGACCCCACTTTCGTCGCTCTTCGACAAGCTCGCGCCTTCCAACTCGTCGAGTATGCCGACATGCATACCTGGAATGAAGGGCCGAGTTTTCTTCCAAACCCGGCTGATGAGGTCGTAGTTGAGGATGCCTCGGATAACAATTCGGCTGAGAAAGGGGAGGGTGAGGATGACTCGGCCACATCTGGCAGCTCCAGTTCAAGCTCAGACAACGACGACGATGCGCGATCCTCCTCCAAAGGTACTGGGCATTCAACTACACAGACTGATGCTCCTGATCAGCCTCGGGCTTCCGCTGAAGTTGCACCTGGGTCTATGGAGGGCGAGGCAACCTCGGTCGAAGTTCCTCCTACGTCGGAGTGCCCATCGCCTGACCAAGTTGCTGCCTCTCCAGCGAACAATGCTTAAGTTATTTATTATCCCTGGCATGCCGGGTGTATGATGTATGCGAAACATTTGTACGCTCTCTGTATGATTTGAATTTCTTTTGCCGTGTACTGCTGTGACATATACGCTTGTACTTGTTATCATTTGGTTAAGTGGGTGTTCGTCCGAATTCTTGCTATGGTGGCCCGCAATTTCCTGATTTTAGGATTTATCCTTGCCTTCGTTTTTTTGTGGTTTATCCGAGTAGTCTAGGCGTGAGCTCTGAATATCATATAATATTGATCTGTTCTGAACAGAGGTTGACTACTACCTTGGAACAATATATGGCAATCCCTGAATCACTGTTTATCGCGCCGAACTTCAATATGTAAACCAAATTTCAGAAATAATATAAGACCAATACCGAGGCGCTCCTCAGGGTAGTGCTCAACATAAAACTGGGGCAGCATATGGCAGTCCCCGAGTCGCTGCTTTGGATGCCGAGGTTCAAATATTTAATATGAAATGGAAATAATATATGGCATTCCCCGAGTCACTACTCTGGGTGCCGAGATTTAGTACATAAGATGATATTGAAATAAAAGACGGCAGTCCCCGAGTCATTGCTCTGGGCGCCGAGGTTCAAATATATAACATGATATTGAAATAACACACGGCAGTCCCCGAGTCACTGCTCCGGGTGCTGAGATTTAAATACATAACATGAAATTGAAATAACACACGGCAGTCCCCGAGTCACTGCTGTGGGCGCCGAGGTTCAAATACATAACATGAAATTGAGATAACATATGGCAGTCCCCGAGTCACTGCTCTGGGTGTCGAGGTTCAAATATATAACATGAAATTGAGATAACATATGGCAGTCCCCGAGTCACTGCTCTGGGTGCCGAGGTTCAATACATCATTGGTTCTTGACCTTGAGATACAATGCTACGAGTAAAATGGTCGAAGTAAAGCTACATTCCATGGACGCTTCGTTTCTTCGCCAGATTTGTCTGCCTTGTTCCCTCCGGGGGGCTGAGCGTCGATTAGATAATAGGCATCGTTATGCAATGCTTTGCTCACAATGAATGGTCCCTCCCATGGAGGTGACAACTTGTGCATGCCGGTCGTGCGTTGCACCAGCCGGAGGACTAAATCTCCTTCTTTGAACACCCTTGGATTCACCTTCTTGCTGTGATATCGTCGCAGGTTCTGCTGATAAATAGCTGATCGTGATAGTGTCAGTTCTCTGGCTTATTCTAGCAGGTCTACAATATCTTGCCGAGCTATCTCGTTTATCTCCGAGGTTGTATACTGAGTAACTCTTGGCGAATCATATATTATGTCGGCTGGAAGTACGGCCTCTGCCACGTATACCAGAAAGAATGGTGTATAACCTGTTGATCTATTCGGAGTAGTCCCGAGGCTCCATAGTACGGCTGGGAGTTCCTCAATCCAACATCCTGCCGACCTTTGAAACGGTTCGACAAGCCGTGGTTTTATTCCTGATAGCACCGGTCCATTAGACCTTTCCACTTGCCCATTAGATGCTGGGTGAGCCACAGAGGCAATATCTAGTCTTATGTGTTTCTCTCTGCAAAATCTGGCGAAGGCTCTTTCTGCAAAGTTTGTGCCATTATCTGTAATAATACTGTGCGGATACCCATATCTTAAGATAATATCTTTGAGAAATTTCACTGCTGTGGACCCATCGCATTTTTTTATTGGTTTCACTTCAATCCATTTTGTGAACTTGTCCACCATAACCAATATGTGGGTCATTCCTCCTCATGCCGTCTTAAATGGTCCCACCATATCTAAACCCCATACAGAAAATGGCCAAGTGATGGGTATTGTTTTTAACTCGGCCGATGGCATGTGTATTTTGGTTGCGTATCTCTGACACCCATTGCATTTTTTAACAATTCTTTTGCTTCTTTCAATGCCGTCGGCCAATAAAATCCATGCCTGAATGCTTTGGCTACCAAGGCATGAGATGAGGCATGGTGCCCACATTCTCCTTGGTGTATATCTAGGAGGATCTCCTAACCTTCTGCCGAACCCACACACTTCTGCAACACGTTTGTGACGCTTCTTTTATATAGCTCATTGTTTATGATTGTATTAGCTTTTGCTCTCCTTACAGTTTGTCTAGCTAATACCTCATTACTCGGCAACATCGAGTCTTTTAGGTAAGAAAATATGGGTTGCGCCCATAGCGGTGTGACTTTTTCTGGTGTGATCTCACTGTCTATTTCCATGTTTTCTGCCGACATACCTATCTCGGCTTTCCCCATGATTGTGCTTACTTCGGCTGTCCTCCTCTTGGGGGGTTCCGAGTTATATTGCTGATCTACTTCCATTGGCGCGTTACCTTCTGCTGAATTTGCCGGGATAAAGATAGATTCGGATTCTGGTGATGGGATTATTGATGGTTTCCTGAGGTGTTCCAGGGCAATACCCAGAGGAATTGATTGCCGGGTTGACCCTAGTTTTGACAACGTGTCTGCGGCATCATTTTCTGCCCGAGGTATGTGGTGAAATTCACATCCTTCAAAGTATCCACTGATCTTTTGCACGTGAAATCTGTATAAAGCCATATTAGCATCTAATGCGTCCCAACTGCCCGAGACTTGCTGTACTATTAGATCCGAGTCGCCATAGCACAAGATTCGGCGTATGCCAATTTCTTTTGCTACTTTCAATCCATGGACCAGTGCTTCATATTCGGCTACGTTGTTGGACGCAGCAAAATGTATTTGTAGCACATACTTCAGTTGGTCTCTTTTAGGCGAGGTTAACACTATTCCTGCCCCCAAACCATTCCTTAGTTTGGAACCATCGAAATGCATAGTCCAATAATTTGGGTCTGGCAATGGTGGCTCATAATGCACCTCGGCCCAGTCTACGAAAAAGTCGGCGACTGCCTGAGATTTGATTGCATCTCTCCTATCAAATTGTGGAGCGTATGGTGACAAATCGATTGCCCATTTTGCTATTCGGCCACTCGCGTCTTTGTTGCTCAATATGTCGGCTATGGGCGCCTCACAAATCACTTTGATGGGATGCTCTTCGAAGTAATGTTTAAGCTTTTTCGCCGACATATATACCCCATAGGCCATCTTCTGATAATGTGGGTAGTTCTGCTTTGAAGTGGATAACACCTCACTTAAATAGTACACCGGCCTCTGAACCGACTTACCATCTTCAAGTCGTTCCACTACGACTACAACACTCACTACTCTGTTGGTAGCCGCTACATAGAGTAACATAGGCTCTTTTAATAATGGAGAGGCCAAAATGGGTGCTGTGACTAACATCTTTTTCAACTCATGAAATGCGATGTCCGCTTGTGGAGTCCAAATGAATTTATCTGATTTCTTCATCAGCTGATAGAGTGGTAGCGCCTTCTCTCCTAGCCGACATACAAACCGGCTAAGCGAGGCCAGACAACCCGTGAATTTTTGTACATCATTTAAACATTTTGGCAATTCCATTCTTTCTACTGCCTTTATCTTTGTTGGTTTGGCCTCTATACCTCGCCTAGATACAAGAAAACCGAGTAATTTTCCTGCCGGCATGCCAAACGTGCATTTTTCTGGATTGAGCTTCATTCGGAACCTTCTCAGGTTCGCGGAAGTTTGCCGTATATCTTCCAGTAACGTTTTGCTTTCCTTGGTTTTGATGACCACGTCATCTACATATACTTGTACATTTTTTCCTATCTGATCGTGTAAACATTTTTGCATGCATCTCTGATATGTCGCTCCTGTGTTTCGCAAGCCGAATGGCATTGTGCGATAGCAATAAGCCCCGTACGGTGTAATAAACGCGGTCTTTATTTGATCAGCCGGATTTAACGGTATCTGGTGGAAACCAGAATACGTGTCTACAAATGACAATAACTCACAACCAGCGGTCGAATCAATGACTTGGTCTATTTTAGGCAATGGAAAAGGATCTTTTGGACACGCCTTGTTCAGGTTGGTGTAATTGATACACATTCGCCATACAATGGCTACATTGGAATCATCTTTCTTCTTCTCTACTAGCATCGGATTCGACAACCAATTCGGATACAACACCTCCATGACGAACCCGGCCACGAGGAGCCGAGCTATTTCATCTCCTATTATTTTTCTCCTGTCTTCGGCGAAGCGGCGGAGAGGTTGCTTCACCGGCCTTGCTCCTGGCCTTACGTTCAAAGAGTGCTCAGCCAACTCCCTCGGAACACCTTGCAGATCTTGAGTTGACCATGCAAATATGTCCCGATTCTCACGGAGGAAGTTGGTGAGCTCGCTTTCCTATTTAGCGTCCAGGCCTGCACCAATAGTAACAGTACGCTCCGTGAATTGCTCATCGATCTGAAATTTCTTTGTTTCTTTAGTCGGCTGAAAAGATACACTGCCATGCGGGTTGGCTAGCGCCGGCATGTTCAGCTGTGCCGACTGAGCGAGGGCTGCTACCTCTTGAATTCTTCTCTTTTCTCTTGATATAACCAATGATTCGGCCAAATTTGACCCGGCTGAAGCACACTCCATTGACTTCTTGTAATCCCCTGCTACTATTATCACTCCTTGTGGTCCGGGTAGCTTCATTTTCAGATAACTTACATGACAGTTGCCCATGAATTTGGCCAGCGCAGGCCGTCCGAGTAGAGCATGATAACAACTTTCTAGATCCACCACTTCAAACTCTAAGTTTTCTGCTCTGCAGTTATCTCTTGTGCCGAATAATACATCCACTCGGATTTTACCAATGGATTCGCATGAAAGTCCTGGGACTATCCCATGGAAAGTGGTCCTCGTGGACTGCAGCATGTTCTGCGATATTCCGAGTTTATGCATGGTATCTTTGTACATGATGTTGATACTGCTTCCATTGTCAATGAGTACTTCTGAAAATTTCACATTGATGCTTGGTCCAACAAATGTTGGATCCAACACGAGTGCATACGACCCTGGATTCGGCATTATCTTGGGGTGATCCTTTATGCTCCAAGTTACATCCTGATCTGACCAGGGCACATATCTTGGTACTGCCGGCATAACTGCATTTACTTCCATATGCCGGCGCTGCACACTCTGCTTGTCTTGCTGTTCCGTTGTGAACACGCAGTAAGACTGATGATGTTCTCTGTAATTATTGCGTCCAGTATTCGCTGGATTTGTCCTTCCATCCTGGACTTGGTTCATCACTTGATGTACCGCATCTCTCCGATCCGAGTTATCATACCTCGGGGGAGGAGGCGGTAACATCAGTTGCTGTGCATTTGCTCCAGTCAACTGTGGTTGATGCTGTTGATGCACTTGATGGGGCGCTTCCTGAATGCCTACGGGGTTTCCCATTGCATTTTTCATCCATGCGCATTGGCGGGTCGTATGGTTGGCTGGCCTGGATGGGTTTGACGTGTGAAATTTACACGGCTGATCTAACATAGATTCGAACGTGTACTTCGGCCTCTCCTGCCATTGCTTCTTTTGTTCTGGGGTCCACTTTCTTTTTCCCTCATTCCTTGGTGTCCACTGCTGAGGACCATTCTTCTGCCGTTGAGTCGCTCCGTGACTCGGCGGATCCTGTGCTACTGCTGCCACTTGGGCCGAATTATATCTATAATCCGGCCTTTCTTCTCTTCTTCTTCCTCTGAAGTCACTGCGCCTGGATGACCCGGCCAAATCTCTTGCATATTGGTCTTGTTGCTCCCGATGATCTGCCGACATTAATTCTGGTTGCGTTGGATCTCCTAATGCGTAGGAGTCCACTATTCTGATAGTTTCTGCCAATGTGGTCGGCATATTTCTTTGCAGACGTTGCCACAACACACTGGCATAACGACATCCTTGAGCGAACCAAGCTATTGCTTGCGACTCTATAACTCCTTCACATGAGTTTCTCAGGTTACACCATCGAGTTAAAAACTCTCTATCTGTTTCATTCGGCCTCTGCTTGCACATGGCTAACGGTTGCGGCCTGTTTGGCCTCTTGTATGTGCTGGTAAAGTTGCTGACGAACATTTCTTCAAAATCCAACCAATAGTTGATACTGCCCGTTGGTAGATTATTCAGCCATACCCTAGCTGGTCCTTCCAACATTTGTGGGACATACCGTACTGCCCATCGTAAGTTCCCACCCGCTATTTTCACAGCTGTGGCATAGTCAATCAACCAGTCTTGTGGCTTGGTACTCCCATTATATGTTTTCGTGCCTCTCGCTAGCTGAAAGTTTGGCACAGGTGGTTCGCCCATGATCCGTGGTCCAAAGCATGTCGGACCTGGTGGACCCTGTTCTTCCAACAACTCGGACCGGTATAGCCGGTCCAGCTTCATTCTTGCATCATTTGATGGCAAATCTCTGTACAGAATTCTGTCTTGCATTCCATAGCGGTTATTTCCACCATGGATCACATATTCCATCTCGGAATAACCATCATTGTACCTTTCATTCACTTGATTGTGGCGTGCTGGCCTCGCTTCTATTTCCTGCCGGGGTTCATGCCTTGGTTGCGGGTTGAGCGGCAGCTCTCTCCTTACTTCGACCGGGGTATTCTTCTCATGATTGCCACTTGCGGGTTCTCTTCTGCCGACATCTCCATTGCCTTGGCTCCCGCCGTCTTTTTCCACACGGTCGTGGTTCCTCTCCCCACTGTTACCTCGGCTTGCATTGCCTCTGTTCTCATTTGCCTTTCCAGCCATTGCCGGATCATATGGAACAATTTGCTTGTTCCTCTTTCCTGAGGTTACTGCTTTGTCCCTTCGTGCATTATTTCCGGGTGAAGATGCTGCTGCCACGGATAAGGCAGGTGCTGCCCCTGCCGAGTGAACCATTCGCGAGGCCCCCGGCCTTGCCGGGTCTGCCTTGAGTATTTCTTCGTTTTGCTGGTTCGCAATGCGGACCAGCTCATTCACTCTTTCCTGTTGTTTCTGTCGGGCTTCCCCGGTCAACCCCTCTAATTCCAATGCTGCGGCATTTGCCGCTCTCAGGTTCTTTGCCGGGGTACTGTACCTCGGCAATCCCAAGTCAACTGATTCCGCCCTATGAGCATCATGCTCTTTGTTGAAATCATCCATGAGGTTCTTCCCCCTTAATCTTAATTCGTCCACCCGTTCGGGTGCGACATCAAGCTTATTAGCTTTGGCATATTCTCTCAGGGTCCTGTTCAAGGACTCCCGCAAGGCCGATACCTTCTTGGCCTCTACCAACACCTTTTGCCTGGTTTCTTCTAACTCAGCCTGAGCATTTGCCGGATCAAGTATCGGCGCTACAGGTGTAGTCAAGTTTTCTATGGTCGCCTGAAGAATGTTTTCTGGCCTTTCCAGAGGTGGCCCTCTTACTCTTGGTGCTTTTGGGGTGGTGTCCTGCACCTCGGTTGGGTTGGTCACTGGCGGGATTACCTCGATGGGTTGTGGTGCGGTCTGCCTGGGTGCGCCTTGTACGCCTGTAGCGGGTTCCTTGCTTGACCCGGCTGCTGCTGCTCCAGTTTGCACTCCAGCAGCGACCATCACCTCGACGTTGCCCGCAGGATGTGCTCTGGGTGGATGGCTTGCTTCGTTAAGAGGTGGCTCTCCTGCAACAACAACTCGGTGAGGATAAACGCCGGACACGTCGACGCCGACGTAAACCTTGAGCCCGCCCAGGCTGATGAAGACACCATTACGCGGGGGAGTTTTCCCCCTGAAGCTCCCTGCATTGTCACTGACATAGTCGCAGAGACCAAATCTCTGGACCAAGCCAGAAACAACGCGCTCGCCCGTGTTGATGAAGTTTCCCGTCCGGATCATAACTCCAGCTAGCACCGCTGCTGGCCCCATGGTGGGCGCCAACTGTCGTGGTGGTATCACGGCAGATGCCATGGGTAGGCTAAAGTATGGGGCCAATAGATGCTAGAGGGATCTGGGGAGGGAAGATGTAGTTGATTCTACACACAGAAGATTAAGGCAAAGGTCTTTATTTCTTCTTCCTTGGGCTACAAGTGCTCCTTGAGCTGTATACAGGGAGAAGAGAAGAACTTTACCAGCCTAACGGCTCTAACTCTAGTCGATGCCCCCTTCTGAGTCCAAACCTCTCCTTATAAAGGAGAGCCCTGGGTTCCTCTAGGGCTGATGTGGCAAGCATATTCGAGGAATATGCTTGTCCCAATATAGTAGTTCGGCGCCCCCCTTTCCCTGTCGCCCCTCTAACGACGGCAAGGTTCCAGAGGGCCCCTCCTGTGCTCCTCGGTCTTCTGGACTGTCACCTCCGTGACCTCCTCCTGCCTCTCTGTCTCTCTGCGCCTTTGTCCGTAGCGCTTGGCTTTGCTCAGATTCTCCCTAGCTTGCAGCTAGGGTTTGACTTTAGGCTTCTCCTTCTCCTGCAAGCTTCATATCATTCGATGCTTCCTCGCATAGCTCGGATCTTCCTTCACCTGCATCATGATTGCTCAGGCTAACCCGGCCGACTCACGTAATATCTCGGCCGGGTAATGTCTTAATATACATATACGGGCCTCTCGCCTCCATATGTCGGCCGGCTTCTATAGGATTCGGCCGACTTAGACTGTAACTCGGAAACCAGACGGGGGTCGTATCTTCGTCTTTCCCCGTCTTTAACCTATCCGGGGTCACCCCCCAACAGTAGCTTTGTTGGAATTTGGGAGAGAAGGACTTGCCCTTGCATTTGGTGCATAGGTTTGAGTTCTCCTCGTGTGTTCTTCCTCCCTTACTCCCCCAATAGCTTTTGTAGCTTTGTTGGAATTTGGGAGAGAAGGACTTGCCCTTGCATTTGGTGCATAGGTTTGAGTTCTCATCAGAGATTCGACGAGTTCAAGCTTGTGAGCTTGTTTCTCTTGGGTTCCTTGGAACCCTAGACGGTTGTGTGGTTGGATTTTTGACCTTTTGTGGTCTTGTTGACCTTTTGTGGTCTTGTAGACTTTTGTGGCATTGTTGGCCTTTTGTGGCATTGTTGGCCTTTTGTGGCTTTGTTATTGGGAGCCTCCAATTGAGTTGTGGAGTTAGCCCCAATCTTGTACGGGTTCGGTGACGGCCCTCAAGTGTCCCATAGTGGAGCAAGTGCCCGCCTTTTGTGGTGCGCACTTGGGAGAATAGGGTGAGCCTTTTGTGGCGTCGGTGAGTTGCGTGCTTCCGCATCCGGGGTGAGGCCTTGTGTGGCGTTGGGTGAGCATCGAGCCACCACACCTCGAGGTGAGCCATTTGTGGCGTTCGGAGAGCATTGCGCCATCGCACCTCTCCAATGGAGACGTAGCTTCTTTGGAAGTGAACTTCGGGAAACAAATCTTCGTCTCTGCGTCCATCGGTTATCTCTCAACCGAACCCTTTACTTATGCACTTTACATTGTGATAGCCATCGTGCTTGAAGTATTTATACCTTGCTATCACCTTGTTGCTTGTATTGCTTAGCATAGGTTGTTGCTGCACCTAGGTGAACTTAGTGGCTAGGTTTTGTGCTCAATAAATTAAACGTTAGTTTTATTCCGCATTTACTTGAGCCTAAACCATAATAATTTTAAAAGCCTATTCCCCCTCTAGGCGACTTCCTTTGTACTTTCAACAACCATGCCCAATGGCATGTGGTAAGATCAAACACAAAGAATGTGAACTCCGTCACACCTCAAGAAACCGAAGAACTCAATGCTAAGTTGAATTATATTCGTCGTTATCTTTCCAACAAAATTGGTTTCATCCCGTTTGGAGTTCGGATGCAAAAGTTATTGCGTTTCTGGTTTCTAGAATTTCCCTGACCGGAAGTTGCGGCTTGCCATCGGAAGTTCCGGGTCTTCTTCCGCTCACGCTGAGTAACCTTCTGTTTTGGATGTGCTATTTGACGGAACTTCAGTCGGAATTTCTACCGGAAGTTTCGCTCTCACCGGAAGTTCCGGCCAGTGACCGGAAGTTCCGCTCAGGCCGAAAGTTCCGGTTGAATTTCCGGCTCTTGTTCCGCTCACGTTCAGTAACCTTTTGTTTTCGTTGTGTCTATTTGACGGAACTTCTGTCGCAACTTTCACCGGAAGTTTTGCTCCCACCGGAAGTTCCGGTGAACCGGCGGAAGTTCTGGCCATGATTTGTTTTTTCAGTTTCTCGCTCCGCAGTTTCCGACCGTTGGCTGTGTGCCACCGGAACTTCCGGCCTCCCACCGGAAGTTCCGGCCAGGTGTCGCGAATGCCCATAACAGGCATATCTGGGAGCCCTTTAAAAGGGGCTCCTCTTCCCCTTCGTGGGACACAGCTTTTCTTCTTGGTTCTTGCCTTTCTCTCTCTCCTCCATTGTCAACCTTGAAGAAGCTTTCCCTCTCCCTTTCCCCTCCTATGATTCTTGCATCTTTTTGAGGGATTTGAGAGAGGAGATCTAGATCTACAATCCCCCCAAGTCAAATCCCTTCTTTGTGAAGGAATCATTGGGATCTAGATCTTGGAAGAGTCTTGTGTTCTTCCTCCCTTATTCCCCCAATAGCTTTTGTAGCTTTGTTGGAATTTGGGAGAGAAGGACATGCCCATGCATTTGGTGCATAGGTTTAAGTTCTCCTCGTGTGTTCTTCCTCCCTTATTCCCCCAATAGCTTTTGTAGCTTTGTTGGAATTTGGGAGAGAAGGACTTGCCCTTGCATTTGGTGCATAGGTTTGAGTTCTCCTCGGAGATTCGACGAGTTCAAGCTTGTGAGCTTGTTTCTCTTGGGTTCCTTGGAACCCTAGACGGTTGTGTGGTTGGATTTTTGACCTTTTGTGGTCTTGTAGCCTTTTGTGGCGTTGTTGGCCTTTTGTGGCATTGTTGGCCTTTTGTGGCTTTGTTGTTGGGAGCCTCCAATTGAGTTGTGGAGTTAGCCCCAATCTTGTACGGGTTCGGTGACCGCCCTCAAGCGTCCCATAGTAGAGCAAGTGCCCGCCTTTTGTGGTGCGCACTTGGGAGAATAGGGTGAGCCTTTTGTGGCGTCGGTGAGTTGCGTGCTTCCGCATCCGGGGTGAGGCCTTGTGTGGCGTTGGGTGAGCATCGAGCCACCACACCTCGAGGTGAGCCATTTGTGGCGTTCGGAGAGCATTGCGCCATCGCTCCTCTCCAACGGAGACGTAGCTTCTTTGGAAGTGAACTTCGGGAAACAAATCTTCGTCTCCACGTCCATCAGTTATATCTCAACCGAACCCTTTACTTATGCACTTTACATTGTGATAGCCATCGTGCTTGAAGTATTTATACCTTGCTATCACCTTGTTGCTTGTATTGCTTAGCATAGGTTGTTGGTGCACCTAGGTGAACTTAGTGGCTAGGTTTTGTGCTCAATAAATTAAACGTTAGTTTTATTCTGCATTTACTTGAGCCTAAACCGTAATAATTTTAAAAGCCTATTCCCCCCTCTAGGCGACTTCCTTTGTACTTTCAACAACCATGCCCAATGGCATGTGGAAAGATCAAACACGAAGAATGTGAACTCCGTCACACCTGAAGAAACCGAAGAACTCAATGCTAAGTTGGATTATATTCGGCGTTATTTTTCCAACAAAATTGGTTTCATCCCGTTTGGAGTTCGGATGCAAAAGTTATTGCGTTTCTGGTTTCTGGAATTTCCCTGACCGGAAATTCCGGCTGGCCATCGGAAGTTCTGCTAGGGCATTTTTGCCGCCGAAAGTTCCGGTGGAAGTTCCGGGTCTTCTTCCGCTCACGCTCAGTAACCTTCTGTTTTGGATGTGCTATTTGACGGATCTTCAGTCGGAATTTCTACCGGAAGTTTCGCTCTCACCGGAAGTTCCGGCCAGTGACCGGAAGTTCCGCTCAGGCCGAAAGTTCCGGTTGAATTTCCGGCTCTTGTTCCGCTCACGTTCAGTAACCTTTTGTTTTCGTTGTGTCTATTTGACGGAACTTCTGTCGGAACTTTCACTGGAAGTTTTGCTCCCACCGGAAGTTCCGGTGAACCGGCGGAAGTTCCGGCCATGATTTGTTTTTTCAGTTTCTCGCTCCGCAGTTTCCGACCGTTGGCTGTGTGCCACCGGAACTTCCGGCCTCCCACCGGAAGTTCCGGCCAGGTGTCGCGAATGCCCATAACGGGCAGATCTGGGAGCCCTTTAAAACGGGTTCCTCTTCCCCTTCGTGGGACACAGCTTTTCTTCTTGGTTCTTGGCTTTCTCTCTCTCCTCCATTGTCAACCTTGAAGAAGCTTTCCCTCTCCCTTTCCCCTCCTATGATTCTTGCATCTTTTTGAGGGATTTGAGAGAGGAGATCTAGATCTACAATCCCCCCAAGTCAAATCCCTTCTTTGTGAAGGAATCATTGGGATCTAGATCTTGGAAGAGTCTTGTGTTCTTCCTCCCTTATTCCCCCAATAAATTTTGTAGCTTTGTTGGAATTTGGGAGAGAAGGACTTGCCCTTGCATTTGGTGCATAGGTTTGAGTTCTCCTCGTGTGTTCTTCCTCCCTTATTCCCCCAATAGCTTTTGTAGCTTTGTTGGAATTTGGGAGAGAAGGACTTGCCCTTGCATTTGTTGCATAGGTTCGAGTTCTCCTCGGAGATTCGACGAGTTCAAGCTTGTGAGCTTGTTTCTCTTGGGTTCCTTGGAACCCTAGACGGTTGTGTGGTTGGATTTTTGACCTTTTGTGGTCTTGTTGACCTTTTGTGGTCTTGTAGCCTTTTGTGGCGTTGTTGGCCTTTTGTGGCATTGTTGGCCTTTTGTGGCTTTGTTGTTGGGAGCCTCCAATTGAGTTGTGGAGTTAGCCCCAATCTTGTACGGATTCGGTGACTGCCCTCAAGCGTCCCATAGTGGAGCAAGTGCCCGCATTTTGTGGTGCGCACTTGGGAGAATAGGGTGAGCCTTTTGTGGCGTCAGTGAGTTGCGTGCTTCCGCATCCGGCGTGAGGCCTTGTGTGGCGTTGGGTGAGCATCGAGCCACCACACCTCGAGGTGAGCCATTTGTGGCGTTCGGAGAGCATTGCGCCATCGCACCTCTCCAACGGAGACGTAGCTTCTTTGGAAGTAAACTTCGGGAAAGAAATCTTCGTCTCCGCGTCCATCGGTTATCTCTCAACCGAACCCTTTACTTATGCACTTTACATTGTGATAGCCATCGTGCTTGAAGTATTTATACCTTGCTATCACCTTGTTGCTTGTATTGCTTAGAATAGGTTGTTGGTGCACCTAGGTGAACTTAGTGGCTAGGTTTTGTGCTCAATAAATTAAACGTTAGTTTTATTCCGCATTTACTTGAGCCTAAACCATAATAATTTTAAAAGCCTATTCCCCCTCTAGGTGACTTCCTTTCTACTTTCAACAACCATGCCCAATGGCATGTGGTAAGATCAAACACAAAGAATGTGAACTCCGTCACACCTCAAGAAACCGAAGAACTCAATGCTAAGTTGGATTATATTCGTCGTTATCTTTCCAACAAAATTGGTTTCATCCCGTTTGGAGTTCGGATGCAAAAGTTATTGCGTTTCTGGTTTCTGGAATTTCCCTGACCGGAAGTTCCGGCTTGCCATCGGAAGTTCCGCTAGGGCATTTTTGCCGCCGAAAGTTCCGGTGGAAGTTCCGGGTCTTCTTCCGCTCACGCTCAGTAACCTTCTGTTTTGGATGTGCTATTTGACGGAACTTCAGTCGGAATTTCTACCGGAAGTTTCGCTCTCACCGGAAGTTCCGGCCAATGACCGGAAGTTCCGCTCAGGCCGAAAGTTCCGGTTGAATTTCCGGCTCTTGTTCCGCTCACGTTCAGTAACCTTTTGTTTTCGTTGTGTCTATTTGACGGAACTTCTGTCGCAACTTTCACCGGAAGTTTTGCTCCCACCGGAAGTTCCGGTCAACCGGCGGAAGTTCTGGCAATGATTTGTTTTTTCAGTTTCTCGCTCCGCAGTTTCCGACCGTTGGCTGTGTGCCACCGGAACTTCCGGCCTCCCACCGGAAGTTCCGTCCAGGTGTCGCGAATGCCCATAACGGGCAGATCTGGGAGCCCTTTAAAAGGGGATCCTCTTCCCCTTCGTGGGACACAGCTTTTCTTCTTGGTTCTTGCCTTTCTCTCTCTCCTCCATTGTCAACCTTGAAGAAGCTTTCCCTCTCCCTTTCCCCTCCTATGATTCTTACATCTTTTTGAGGGATTTGAGAGAGGATATCTAGATCTACAATCCCCCCAAGTCAAATCCCTTCTTTGTGAAGGAATCATTGGGATCTAGATCTTGGAAGAGTCTTGTGTTCTTCCTCCCTTATTCCCCCAATAGCTTTTGTAGCTTTGTTAGAATTTGGGAGAGAAGGACTTGCCCTTGCATTTGGTGCATAGGTTTGAGTTCTCCTCGTGTGTTCTTCCTCCCTTATTCCCCCAATAGCTTTTGTTGCTTTGTTGGAATTTGGGAGAGAAGGACTTGCCCTTGCATTTGGTGCATAGGTTTGAGTTCTCCTCGGAGATTCGACGAGTTCAAGCTTGTGAGCTTGTTTCTCTTGGGTTCCTTGGAACCCTAGACGGTTGTGTGGTTGGATTTTTGACCTTTTGTGGTCTTGTAGCCTTTTGTGGCGTTGTTGGCCTTTTGTGGCATTGTTGGCCTTTTGTGGCTTTGTTGTTGGGAGCCTCCAATTGAGTTGTGGAGTTAGCCCCAATCTTGTACGGGTTCGGTGACCGCCCTCAAGCGTCCCATAGTAGAGCAAGTGCCCGCCTTTTGTGGTGCGCACTTGGGAGAATAGGGTGAGCCTTTTGTGGCGTCGGTGAGTTGCGTGCTTCCGCATCCGGGGTGAGGCCTTGTGTGGCGTTGGGTGAGCATCGAGCCACCACACCTCGAGGTGAGCCATTTGTGGCGTTCAGAGAGCATTGCGCCATCGCTCCTCTCCAACGGAGACGTAGCTTCTTTGGAAGTGAACTTCGGGAAACAAATCTTCGTCTCCACGTCCATCAGTTATATCTCAACCGAACCCTTTACTTATGCACTTTACATTGTGATAGCCATCGTGCTTGAAGTATTTATACCTTGCTATCACCTTGTTGCTTGTATTGCTTAGCATAGGTTGTTGGTGCACCTAGGTGAACTTAGTGGCTAGGTTTTGTGCTCAATAAATTAAACGTTAGTTTTATTCTGCATTTACTTGAGCCTAAACCGTAATAATTTTAAAAGCCTATTCCCCCCTCTAGGCGACTTCCTTTGTACTTTCAACAACCATGCCCAATGGCATGTGGAAAGATCAAACACGAAGAATGTGAACTCCGTCACACCTGAAGAAACCGAAGAACTCAATGCTAAGTTGGATTATATTCGTCGTTATCTTTCCAACAAAATTGGTTTCATCCCGTTTGGAGTTCGGATGCAAAAGTTATTGCGTTTCTGGTTTCTGGAATTTCCCTGACCGGAAATTCCGGCTGGCCATCGGAAGTTCTGCTAGGGCATTTTTGCCGCCGAAAGTTCCGGTGGAAGTTCCGGGTCTTCTTCCGCTCACGCTCAGTAACCTTCTGTTTTGGATGTGCTATTTGACGGATCTTCAGTCGGAATTTCTACCGGAAGTTTCGCTCTCACCGGAAGTTCCGGCCAGTGACCGGAAGTTCCGCTCAGGCCGAAAGTTCCGGTTGAATTTCCGGCTCTTGTTCCGCTCACGTTCAGTAACCTTTTGTTTTCGTTGTGTCTATTTGACGGAACTTCTGTCGGAACTTTCACTGGAAGTTTTGCTCCCACCGGAAGTTCCGGTGAACCGGCGGAAGTTCCGGCCATGATTTGTTTTTTCAGTTTCTCGCTCCGCAGTTTCCGACCGTTGGCTGTGTGCCACCGGAACTTCCGGCCTCCCACCGGAAGTTCCGGCCAGGTGTCGCGAATGCCCATAACGGGCAGATCTGGGAGCCCTTTAAAAGGGGTTCCTCTTCCCCTTCGTGGGACACAGCTTTTCTTCTTGGTTCTTGGCTTTCTCTCTCTCCTCCATTGTCAACCTTGAAGAAGCTTTCCCTCTCCCTTTCCCCTCCTATGATTCTTGCATCTTTTTGAGGGATTTGAGAGAGGAGATCTAGATCTACAACCCCCCCAAGTCAAATCCCTTCTTTGTGAAGGAATCATTGGGATCTAGATCTTGGAAGAGTCTTGTGTTCTTCCTCCCTTATTCCCCCAATAAATTTTGTAGCTTTGTTGGAATTTGGGAGAGAAGGACTTGCCCTTGCATTTGGTGCATAGGTTTGAGTTCTCCTCGTGTGTTCTTCCTCCCTTATTCCCCCAATAGCTTTTGTAGCTTTGTTGGAATTTGGGAGAGAAGGACTTGCCCTTGCATTTGTTGCATAGGTTCGAGTTCTCCTCGGAGATTCGACGAGTTCAAGCTTGTGAGCTTGTTTCTCTTGGGTTCCTTGGAACCCTAGACGGTTGTGTGGTTGGATTTTTGACCTTTTGTGGTCTTGTTGACCTTTTGTGGTCTTGTAGCCTTTTGTGGCGTTGTTGGCCTTTTGTGGCATTGTTGGCCTTTTGTGGCTTTGTTGTTGGGAGCCTCCAATTGAGTTGTGGAGTTAGCCCCAATCTTGTACGGGTTCGGTGACCGCCCTCAAGCGTCCCATAGTGGAGCAAGTGCCCGCATTTTGTGGTGCGCACTTGGGAGAATAGGGTGAGCCTTTTGTGGCGTCAGTGAGTTGCGTGCTTCCGCATCCGGCGTGAGGCCTTGTGTGGCGTTGGGTGAGCATCGAGCCACCACACCTCGAGGTGAGCCATTTGTGGCGTTCGGAGAGCATTGCGCCATCGCACCTCTCCAACGGAGACGTAGCTTCTTTGGAAGTAAACTTCGGGAAAGAAATCTTCGTCTCCGCGTCCATCGGTTATCTCTCAACCGAACCCTTTACTTATGCACTTTACATTGTGATAGCCATCGTGCTTGAAGTATTTATACCTTGCTATCACCTTGTTGCTTGTATTGCTTAGAATAGGTTGTTGGTGCACCTAGGTGAACTTAGTGGCTAGGTTTTGTGCTCAATAAATTAAACGTTAGTTTTATTCCGCATTTACTTGAGCCTAAACCATAATAATTTTAAAAGCCTATTCCCCCTCTAGGTGACTTCCTTTCTACTTTCAACAACCATGCCCAATGGCATGTGGTAAGATCAAACACAAAGAATGTGAACTCCGTCACACCTCAAGAAACCGAAGAACTCAATGCTAAGTTGGATTATATTCGTCGTTATCTTTCCAACAAAATTGGTTTCATCCCGTTTGGAGTTCGGATGCAAAAGTTATTGCGTTTCTGGTTTCTGGAATTTCCCTGACCGGAAGTTCCAGCTTGCCATCGGAAGTTCCGCTAGGGCATTTTTGCCACCGAAAGTTCCGGTAGAAGTTCTGGGTCTTCTTCCGCTCAAGTTCAGTAACCTTCTGTTTTGGATGTGCTATTTGACGGAACTTCAGTCGGAATTTCTACCGGAAGTTTCGCTCTCACCGGAAGTTCCGGCCAGTGACCAGAAGTTCCGCTCAGGCCGAAAGTTCCGGTTGAATTTCCGGCTCTTGTTCCGCTCACATTCAGTAACCTTTTGTTTTTATTGTGTCTATTTGACGGAACTTCTGTCGGAACTTTCACCGGAAGTTTTGCTCCCACCGGAAGTTCCGGCCATGATTTGTTTTTTCAGTTTCTCGCTCCGCAGTTTCCGACCATTGGCTATGTGCCACCGGAACTTCCGGCCTCCCACCGGAAGTTCCGGCCAGGTGTCGCGAATGCCCATAACGGGCAGATCTGGGAGCCCTTTAAAAGGGGCTCCTCTTCCCCTTCGTGGGACACAACTTTTCTTCTTGGTTCTTGGCTTTCTCTCTCTCCTCCATTGTCAACCTTGAAGAAGCTTTCCCTCTCCCTTTCCCCTCCTATGATTCTTGCATCTTTTTGAGGGATTTGAGAGAGGAGATCTAGATCTACAATCCCCCCAAGTCAAATCCCTTCTTTGTGAAGGAATCATTGGGATCTAGATCTTGGAAGAGTCTTGTGTTCTTCCTCCCTTATTCCCCCAATAGCTTTTGTAGCTTTGTTGGAATTTGGGAGAGAAGGACTTGCCCTTGCATTTGGTGCATAGGTTTGAGTTCTCCTCGTGTGTTCTTCCTCCCTTATTCCCCCAATAGCTTTTGTAGCTTTGTTGGAATTTGGGAGAGAAGGACTTGCCCTTGCATTTGGTGCATAGGTTTGAGTTCTCCTCGGAGATTCGACAAGTTCAAGCTTGTGAGCTTGTTTCTCTTGGGTTCCTTGGAACCCTAGACGGTTGTGTGGCTGGACTTTTGACCTTTTGTGGTCTTGTTGACCTTTTGTGGTCTTGTAGCCTTTTGTGGCGTTGTTGGCCTTTTGTGGCATTGTTGGCCTTTTGTGGCTTTGTTGTTGGGAGCCTCCAATTGAGTTGTGGAGTTAGCCCCAATCTTGTACGGGTTCGGTGACCGCCCTCAAGCGTCCCATAGTGGAGCAAGTTCCCGCCTTTTGTGGTGCGCACTTGGGAGAATTGGGTGAGCCTTTTGTGGCGTCGGTGAGTTGCGTGCTTCCGCATCCGGGGTGAGGCCTTGTGTGGCGTTGGGTGAGCATCGAGCCACCACACCTCGAGGTGAGCCATTTGTGGCGTTCGGAGAGCATTGCGCCATCGCACCTCTCCAACGGAGACGTAGCTTCTTTGGAAGTAAACTTCGGGAAACAAATCTTCGTCTCCGCGTCCATCGGTTATCTCTCAACTGAACCCTTTATTTATGCACTTTACATTGTGATAGCCATCGTGCTTGAAGTATTTATACCTTGCTATCACCTTGTTGCTTGTATTGCTTAGCATAGGTTGTTGGTGCACCTAGGTGAACTTAGTGGCTAGGTTTTGTGCTCAATAAATTAAACGTTAGTTTTATTCCGCATTTACTTGAGCCTAAACCGTAATAATTTTAAAAGCCTATTCCCCCCTCTAGGCGACTTCCTTTGTACTTTCAACAACCATGCCCAATGGCATGTGGAAAGATCAAACACGAAGAATGTGAACTCCGTCACACCTCAAGAAACCGAAGAACACAATGCTAAGTTGGATGAGCTCATATTAGCCGTTAAAGGTAAGGAAACCCCGATAAGAGCTACTCCCGAACCAACTATTACAGAAGTAGACTTCATAGCTCGAAATGATTATAACCCTGCTTGGAAGAAAAACTATAATCCTAATTTCTAGAAACAATACTCTAGTCCTGCAGGTAACTCTAATAATAATATGGCATAAAGTAATACTAGTCTCCAAGAAACTCTTAAAGCTTTTATGGACTCACAAAATGATCAAAACAATATTCTAGTCAAAATTATGATGCTATGCTTGGTAAATTATCTAACCAAGTTGTTAGTTTGAGAAATGATTTGCAGGCCCTCCAAGAAAGAACAAGGATTGTTGAGGCACAGCTAGGTAAGATAACCGAGAGTCAAACTCTCATTCTAGCTAAATTTGTAGGTAAAGCTTATCCTAATCTAGTTGAAGACCTCAAGATGATAAGGATCAAAAGGGAGGATCCCAAAGAACTTGATTTAGCAATGCTCCTTCACCAAACTACACATTTTAAGATCTGGTAAAAATGATCAATGTTAAGATTCCGGTAAGTGAAGGAATGAGGAAGCCATGTATCAACACTTAGTTAATTAGGTATCAATAAAGGTACGTGATCTTGAATAAGAATATAAGAAAATTATTGAAAAATTGCCTGTTAAGCTAGATGATATATTTGAGCCTACTATTAAAATTAAAATTGGGACTAATGAAATAGCTGCACTCTGTGATCTAGGTACAAGTGTTTCAAAAATTCCAAAGAGTATTTTTAACAAGTTATGGCTCTTTTTAAATCACCGAACTAAAATTACATCTAGCAGATTCTACTTATAAACAAGTAGTAGGCATTAAATAAAATACCTTAGTATACATTAAAGGTTGTCCTTCTCTTGATTTTGTTATTGTTGACATGCATGAATATGATATTTCCCCTATTATATTAGGCCGTCCTTTCTTAAGAACTATTAAGGATTTAATCAATTTGCATGAAGGGAACGTGAAGATCCAATTGCCTTCGCGGGATCATTTTGTTATTCATTTCCCTAGGAAAAATAAAGACAAGCAAGATGATAAGGAGGCCATCACTTTGAAGGCCAATTACTTTGGAGTGGGTGTTCCACTCATATGGCCTAAGTGAGTGATACGTCCAATTTGCATCACCATTCTATATCATAATTTTCCTCTATTCATTGATATATGTCTTATTATGAGATGTTACTTATGTCTTTTCATCTGTTTTTGCATGTTGGATGATTCTTGGAGGATGGACTGCCAGAGTCAGGATTCTAATGGAAAACGAGGTGTTTTGATGCAATTTCACGATGACATGGATATGTCCTATGGGTACCTAATGTTAGTATACCTGGTCCAGCCCGACGGAAGGCCCACTCGATGACCTGCCATGGTCCATGACGCCTATGACGTTTCGGCTGCTATGAAGCCCATATGGACACGGACTCCCAAGCGCACAAGACAAGAAAACCTCAAGACTAGAGTTTGAATACAACTTGTAACCTACTCGTATGGCACCCGAGACCTAGCCTCCCCATATATAAAGGCTAGGAGGGTCCAACGAGGAGGGCACGACCTACAGACGCCATAACCCCCCGATAGACTAGACCACAATAGATCTACAGATCTAGCTCTCGACTCATACTCTCGCATACGCACCTCACGCCAGATCGAATCTGCGCACCCCTGTAATCTTCGGTTCCGCCGTAATCAAGAGCAGACAAGCAGGAGTAGGGTTTTCCCTCCGGGGGCCTGAACCTGGGTAAATCCCGTGTCCCCTGGATGCTTGTCTGTTAATCGTGCCACGATCTCCAGCATCCCCATCTTCTCCAAAACCCAAGTCCATAACAATGGGCATTGACGAGATTAAACCTCGTCACACGAAGATCAGAAAAATACCAGAAAAACCATGGAAAATTATATTTTCCCAGAAGACGAAGGAAGCCAGAAGGGGAGGCGGAGTTGGGCCACAGGGGGCCCACACCCCCCAGGCCCGGACCCCTAGGCCGCGCCTAGGGTGGGTGTGGCCCACCTGGCTATCCTCCGACTCCTCCCTCTCGCCTATATCTTCCTCTCGGAAACCTAAAACATAGGGAGGGACCATAGAAAGATTTTGCCGCCTCTGCGGGGCGGAAAACACCGAGAGAGAAAGAGCTCTCCACAGACAGATTTCTCCCGGGGAAATTCCTTCCCGGAGAGGGGAGATCGTCGCCATCATCAAGCTAGGCTTCATCAGGATCATCATCATCATCCACACCATCATCTCGACCAGCACCATCATCACCATTCCATCCCGCTGTAACAATTGTGTTGAATACTTGCATAGATCCTAGGGAAAGCTTTCCCAGTGTTGATTACTATTGTAGTTGATGCTTGTGAGTGGAACCATTGGATTATTGTTTATGTTCAGATTGTTATCCATCACCATATCATCTTTGATCTTGATCCATATGATGTCTTGTGAGTAGTTCGCTTAGTTCTTGAGGACATGGGAGAAATCATGTTGTTAGTAGTGGATTTGTGTTGAGATATTATTCAATGGTTTAGTATTTAAGTTGTGGTGCTATTCTTCTAGTGGTGTCATGTGAATTGTGTATTTGGCTACATGATACTTCACCGACGACATGATACTTCGCCATTTATGGGCCTAGGGGAATGCATTATGTATTTGGCTACTAATTGTGGGGTTGCCGGAGTGGCAGAAACCTGAACCCCCGTTAGGACACCATTGCATAAGAGAGTGTAGGATCTCAGAGTTTAAGGCTGTGGTTAGGTTTGTATCTTAATAGCTTTCCTGTAGTTGCGGATGCTTGCAGGGGGTTTAATCACAAGTATGTATTAGTCCAAGTAAGGTCGGTACATTAGCACAAGTTCACCCACACAACACTTACAACACCAAAGAAGGGTACTCAGCTATTTGAAGTGAAAGCACTTGACAGAATTCCCATGTGTCCTCGAGAACGTTTGGTCCTTATAAGTATTTCCTGTTGGAGATATGCCCTAGAGGCAATAATAAATATAGTTATTATTATATATTTGTGTTTATGATAAATGTTTACATTCATGCTATAATAGTATTAACAAGGAAACATTAATACTTGTGTGATTTGTAAACCTAAATTAGAGTCCCTAGTAAAGCCTCTTTATAATACTAGCTTGTCGGTTAATAAATGATTGTGGTTTACCTATCATGAACATTGAGATGTTATTAACAACAAGATCATATTGTTAGGAGAATGGTATGATGGACATACTCCTTTAGATAAGCGTAGCATAAAGATCAAGTCATTTTAATAGTTCAATTGCTATATGCTTTCTGATACATAGTAACCTAATTCCTTCGACCATGAGATCATGCTTATCACCATCACCGGAAGGATGCTTTGATGACATCTAACACCACACCGTAACTGGGTGGCTATAAAGGTGACATTGAGTGTTCGGAAAGTATTGGTTGAGACACATGGTTCAAGAGTGGGATTTGTCCATCCATATGACGGATAGATATACTCTGGGCCCTCTCGGTGGAATGTCATTCAATTAGCTTGCAAGCATGTGACTGGCTCACAAGGGATCACATATCACGGGAACGAGAAAAGAGTAATTACCAGTAATGAGGTTGAACTAGGTATGCAGAGATACCAACGATCAAAACCTCGGATAAGTAAACTATCGTGCGACAAAGGGAAATTGGTATCGTATGTAAGTGGTTCATTCGATCGCAAAGTAATCGTATAAATATGTGGGAGCCATATGAATTTCCAGATTCCTCTATTGGTTATTGTTCGGAGAAGTGTCATGTCCGCATAATTCACGAACCGTAGGGAGACACACTTAAGGATTCGACGTTATTGAGTAGTTATGGAATGATGAGTAAGAGACCGAATGTTGTTCGGAGTCTCGGATGGGATCCGGGATATCACGGGGAGATCCGAAATGGTCCGGAGAATAAGATTCATATAAGGAAAGTCCTGTTTCGGGGTTGGAGAATGGTTCCGGTGTTTTCATCGGGAATGTTCTGGAAGGATCCGGAATCTCCGGCACTCCGGAGAGGAAGGGTACATGAATGTGGCATAACAAGTTGGAATGGTTGCATCATGTACTAGGTGTCATCTCTGAACAAAATAAAGGGTTAAATCATATCCTAATTTGAAAAGTCAAACGCCAATTTGAAAAGTCAAACGGCTATTTTTGTTTGGTGGAGGGAGAGTAGGAAACCTACTTGGGGAGGAAGTCCCTCTCCCTCCACCGCCGGCCTTGGAAGCCGAGTTGGGGAGGGACTCCCCTCCCCTTGGCGCGCCCCCTCCACCTATATAAGGAGGGGCAGGGCTGCCCCTCCAAGACACACACCTAGCCCCTCTAAACCCTAACCCTAGCCGCCGCCCACCATAGCCGCCGCCCTAGGGTTTCTCCCAAGCCGCCGAGTTGGGGCTTCTAGTTGCCCTAGCCGCCGGCCTAGCCCCTTCTACTTGGTGCGTCTAAACCCTAGATCACCGAGGCTCTCTCATAGTCCACCATACTCGCTCCGTCTTAAGGCGAAGCCCTGCGAGATCTCCCCTCTACTTCTGGTACCACGCCGTCGTGCTGCCGGAATCACGAGGAGAGTGCTACAACCTCCGCTGCCTGCTAGAACAAGGGAGAGGAAGGTCTTCGTCGAGTACCGAACATGTGACCGACTGCGGGAGCGCTTCCAGAACGCAGCGCCGGAAGGATCGTCTACGCGATCTTGAGATCGGCAAGAGTACGACTACATCAACCACGAGAATCCGCTCTCGTTAAACACTTTGGAATCTTCGAGGGTGAGATATTCTATTGACTCGCTGCTACGATCTAGTAGATAGATCTTGGCTTGTTTGTTTGTATGCGGTAGAAAATTTTTATTTTCCATCCTACGAACCCCTACAGTGGTATCAGATCCGTGTCTATATGTAGATTTGTTGCACGAGTAGAACACAATGGTCATTATGGGCGGTGGTGTTTTTATTATCAATTTCTTCTTGTGTACTTTGCATCTTTCGATATGATGGGATGAAGCGGCCCGGGCTAACCTTACATGACATCGTTCATGAGACTTGCTCCACGCTCAACATGCAACTTGTATTGCATAAGTGGCTTTGCGGGTGTCTGTCTCTCCCATTATAGTATATATCCAATTTACAACGGGCACTTGATAGTTCAAACATCAACGTTCTAGTTCTTGTTCGTAAGTTAGATTGACACTTATTGAAAGCCCCAAACCATGTAAAACATGCAAAGAAATTAGAGGCGTCTAACTTTGTTTTGCAGGGGTGTGCTGTGATGTGATATGGCCATGATTGTGATTATATTTGATGAATGCAATGTTCCTTATTGTAAGTTGGCAACCGACAGGAGCCATATGGTTGTCTTTAATTTCTGTTAAATCCCGCGTGTCTATTCAAAGTAGTTGTAATAGTTGAAGCCGGTGGACGACAACCATGGAGCAGCGTCATTGACCTTGATGCAATGCCGGTGATGATGGAGATCATGTTCGTGCTTGAAGATGGAGATCGGAAGCTCAAAGAAGAAAGGCCATATCATATCACATATTATGAATTTCATGTGATGATAATCCTTTATGCATCTTGTATTTCTTAGTTAACGACGGTATAATTATAAGATGATCCCTCATGCACATAAATTTCAAGTTCTAAAGTGTTCATCCTTAGTAAGCACCGTTGCTAAAGCTTGTTGTTTCGAAGCACCACGTGATGATCGGGTGTGTTAGATTCTGCAAGTGTATACAACGTGAGCAAGCCATATTTGCTCATGCGGAAGGTAAGGTTTGATCTTGACGAGCCTAGCATGTACATACATGGTCTCGGAACACGGATCACCGAAAGGTAAAGCATGAATCATATAGTAGATATGATGAACATGTCGATTGTTCGTCATTGAAGCTACATCAACTCTCGTGATGATCGGTGTTGATGTGGTGGTTTTGGTTCGTGTGATCACTAAAACAATGTGAGGGATATTTTTTTGAGTGGGAGTTCACCTAGATTAATTTAACTATTAATTAGAACTCAATTTGTCATAAACTTAGTCTAAACTATTGCAAATATGTTGTAGATCAATGGCGCCCCCTACCATCAATTTTAATGCGTTCCTAGAGAAAGAAAAGTTGAAAAACAATGGAAGCAACTTCGCGGATTGGTTCCGCAATTTGAGGATTGTCCTCAATGCTGGTAATTTGACCTATGTGCTGGATGCACCGCTGGGTGACCCGCCTGCAGCTGATGCTACCGATGAAGTAAAGAATGTTTACCTGGCTCGGAAGAATCAGTACTCCACAGTTCAGTGTGCTATCTTGTATGGTTTAGAATTGGAGCTTCAAAAAAGGTTTGAGAATTCAGACCCACATGATATTGTCCGTGAACTCAAATTTATCTTTGAGACTCATGCGGCAGTTGAGAGCTATGAGGCTTCTGAAAAGTTCTTTATCTGCAAGATGGAAGAGGGCAGCTCCATTAGTGAGCATGTGCTTAAGATGTCTGGGCACGCAAACAAACTTCAAAGCTTGGGTATAGTGATTCCTAATGCTTTGGGGATTTACCATGTCCTCCAATCACTACCACAAAGTTACAAGAACTTTGTGATGAACTACAATATGCAAAGCATGAACAAGAAGTTGCCATAACTCTTCTCCATGTTAAAATCTGCAGAAGTGGAGATCAAGAAAGAGCACCAAGTGTTGATGGTCAATAAGACCACCAAATTCAAGAAAGGCAAGTCTAAGCAAAAGGGACACTTCAAGAAGGGTGGTAAGAAAGTTACCGCACCAACGAAGAAGACCAAGGCTGGACCTAAGCCTGATACAGAGTGCTTTTACTGCAAGGGAGAAGGTCACTGGAAGCAGAAATGCCCAAAGTACTTGGCGGATTTGAAGAACGACAACATCAAGAAGAAAGGTATATCCGATATACATGTTATTGATGTGTATCTCACTAGTACTCGTAGTAGTGCCTGGGTATTTGATATTGGTTCGGTTGCTCATATTTGTAACTCAAAACAGGTGCTGCAGAATAAAGGGAAGCTAGCGAAGAACGAGGTGACGATGCGCGTGGGAAACGGATCAAAGGTTGATGTGATCGCGGTCGGCACGCTACCTCTTCATCTACCATCGGGATTAGTTTTATACTTAAATAATTGTTATTTGGTGCCTGCGTTAAGCATGAACATTATATCGGGATCTTGTTTATTGCGAGACGGTTACTTGTTTAAGTCCGAGAATAATGGTTGTTCGATTTATATGAGTAATATGTTTTATGCACATGCACCTTTGATAGATGGTCTATTCTTATTGAATCTCGATAGTGGAAATACACATATTAATAACATTGAAGCTAAACGTTTGAAATCGAGCGATAACTCGACCTATATGTGGCACTGTCGTCTTGGTCACATTGGAGTGAAGCGTATGAAGAAACTCCATTCCGATGGACTTCTTGAATCACTTGATTTTGAATCACTTGAAAGATGCGAAGCATGTCTGATGGGTAAAATGACTAAGACTCCATTTTCTGGTATGATGGAGCGAGCTACGGACTTATTGGAAATCATACATACCGATGTGTGTGGTCCAATGAGTGTAGCATCGCGCGGTGGTTATCGTTATGTTCTTAACTTCACGGATGACTTGAGTAGATATGGGTATATCTATTTCATGAAACATAAGTCCGAAAATTTCGAGAAGTTTAAGGAATTTCAAAGTGAGGTTGAGAATCAACGTAACAAGAAGATTAAATTTCTACGTTCTGATCATGGAGGTGAATATCTAAGTTACGAGTTTGGCGAGAATTTTAAGAAATGCGGAATACTTTCACAATTGACACCGCCGGGAACACCACAGCATAATGGTGTGTCCGAACGTCGTAATCGAACTCTCTTAGATATGGTTCGTTCTATGATGTCACTTACAGATTTACCGCTATCATTTTGGGGTTATGCATTAGAAACAGCCGTATTCACTTTAAATAGGGCACCATCTAAATCCGTTGAAAGACACCGTATGAATTATGGTTTGGGAAGAAACCTAAATTGTCGTTCCTTAAAGTTTGGGGTTGCGAAGCCTATGTAAAGAAGTTACAGCCGGACAAGCTTGAACCTAAAGTGGAAAAATGCGTCTTCGTAGGATACCCAAAGGAAACTATTGGGTATACCTTCTATCATAGATCCGAAGGCAAAATCTTTGTTGCCAAGAATGGATCCTTTCTAGAGAAGGAATTTCTCTCGAAAGAAGTGACTGGAAGGAAAGTAGAACTCGACGAGGTTGTCGAACCTTCTCTCGAACTTGCGAGTAGCGCAGCACCGGAAGAAGTTCCTGTGGTGCCTGCACCAATAAAGAGGAAGCTAATGATGATGATCATGAAACTTCGGTTGTAGTTGCTACAGAGCCTCGCAGGTCAACGAGAACTCGTACCACTCCTGATTGGTATGATCCCGTTATGAGTGTCATGTTGGTGGACAACACCGATGACCCTGCGACGTATGAGGAAGCGATGATGAGCCCACATTCCAATAAATGGCAAGAAGCCATGAAATCCGAGATTGGATCCATGTACGAAAACCAAGTATGGACTTTGGTGGACTTACCGGATGGCCGGAAGGCTGTCGAGAATAAATGGATTTTCAAGAAGAAAACATATGCTGATGGTAATGTTACTTTCTATAAAGCTCGACTTGTCGCAAAAGGGTTTCGACAAATTGAAGGAGTTGACTACGATGAGACTTTCTCACCTGTAGCGAAGCTAAAGTCTGTGAGGATTATGTTAGCAATCGCTGCATATTATGATTATGAGATATGGCAGATGGATGTCAAAACAGCGTTCCTCAATGGAGACATTGATGAAGAGTTGTATATGATGCAACCCAAAGGTTTTGTCGATCCTAAAGATGCTAACAAGGTATGCAAACTTCAACGGTCCATATATGGATTGAAGCAAGCATCTCGAAGTTGGAATCAACGTTTTGATAAGGTGATCAAAAGTTTTGGTTTTATACAAACTTATGGAGAAGCTTGTATTTACAAGAAAGTGAGTGGGAGCTCTGTAGCATTCTTAATACTATATGTAGATGACATATTGTTGATTGGGAATGATGTAGACCTTCTTAATAGTGTCAATGAATATTTGAATAATAGTTTTTCAATGAAAGATCTTGGCGAAGCAGCTTACATATTAGGCATAAAGATTTATAGAGATAGATCGAGGCACCTAATATCATTGTCACAAAGTACATATTTGGAAAAAGTTCTAAAGAGGTTTGGAATGGAAGATAGCAAGAAAGGGTTCTTGCCCATGTTGCCCAATACGACCTTGAGTAAAACTCAAAGTCCAACAACGACAGAATATAGAGAAAGGATGAGTAAAACTCTCTATGCCTCAGCCATAGGATCTCTAATGTATGCCATGCTATGTACTAGACCTGACATTGCATATGCTGTTAGTTTAACTAGCAGATATAAAAGTGATCCAGGAGTGGATCATTGGACAGCGGTCAAAAACATCCTTAAGTACTTGAGAAGAACTAAGGATATGGTTCTTTCTTATGGAGGTGATGAACAGCTCGTTGTTAATGGTTACACCGATGCTAGTTGGAACACTGATCCGGATGATTCTAAATCACAATCTGGATACGTATTTACTTGGAATGGTGCAGCAGTTAGCTGGAGGAGTGCAAAGCAAAGCGTTGTGGCGAGATCTTCAACTGAATCGGAATACATGTCTGCTTCGGAGGCTTCACAAGAAGCGATATGGATGAAAGAGTTCATTACAGAGCTCGGTGTGGTTCCAAGTGCGCTGGACCCAATGTCTATCTACTGTGATAACATGGGCGCCATAGCCAATGCGCAAGAACCAAGGTCACACAAGAAGCTGAAGCACATCAAGCTACGTTTCCACGCTATTCGAGAACATGTCCAAGATGGTGACATAAAGATTTGCAAAGTACACACAGATCTGAATGTGGCGGATCCGTTGACTAAACCTCTCCCGAGGGCAAAACATGACCAACACCAAACTGCCATGGGTGTTCGGTATATTACCATGTAATCTAGATTAGTTGACTCTAGTGCAAGTGGGAGACTGTTGGAGATATGCCCTAGAGGCAATAATAAATATAGTTATTATTATATCTTTGTGTTTATGATAAATGTTTACATTGATGCTATAATAGTATTAACAAGGAAACATTAATACTTGTGTGATTTGTAAACCTAAATTAGAGTTCCTAGTAAAGCATCTTTATAATACTAGCTTGTTGGTTAATAAATGATTGTGTTTTCCCTATCATGAACATTGAGATGTTATTAACAACAAGATCAAATCGTTAGGAGAATGGTATGATGGACATACTCCTATAGATAAGCGTAGCATAAAGATCAAGTCATTTTAATAGTTCAATTGCTATATGCTTTCTGATACATAGTAACCTAATTCCTTCGACCATGAGATCATGCTTATCACCATCACCGAAAGGATGCTTTGATGACATCAAACACCACACCGTAACTGGGTGGCTATAAAGGTGGCATTGAGTGTTCGGAAAGTATTGGTTGAGACACATGGTTCAAGAGTGGGATTTGTCCATCCATATGACGTATAGATATACTCTGGGCCCTCTCGGTAGAATGTCATCCAATTATCTCGCAAGCATGTGACTGGCTCACAAGGGATCACATATCACGGGAACGAGAAAAGAGTACTTATCAGTAACGAGGTTGAACTAGGTATGCAGAGATACCGACGATCAAAACCTCGGATAAGTAAACTATCGTGAGACAAAGGGAAATTGGTACCGTATGTAAGTGGTTCATTCGATCGCAAAGTAATCGTAGAAATATGTGGGAGCCATATGAATTTCCAGATTCCTCTATTGGTTATTGTTCGGAGAAGTGTCTCGATCATGTCCGCATAATTCACGAACCATAGGGAGACACACTTAAGGATTCGACGTTATTGAGTAGTTATGGAATGATGAGTAAGAGACCGAATGTTGTTCAGAGTCTCGGATGGGATCCGGGATATCACGAGGAGATACGGAATGGTCTGGAGAATAAGATTCATATAAGGAAAGTCCTGTTTCGGGGTTGGAGAATGGTTCCGGTGTTTTCATCGGGAATGTTCTAGAAGGATCCGGAATGTCCGACACTCCGGAGAGGAAGGGTACATGAATGTGTCAAAACAAGTTGGAATGGTTGCATCATGTACTAGGTGTCATCTCTGAACAAAATAAAGGGTTAAATCAAATCCAAGTTTGAAAATTCAAACGCCAATTTGAAAAGTCAAACGGCTATTTTATTTGGTGGAGGGAGAGTAGGAAACCTACTTGGGGAGGAAGTCCCTCTCCCTCCACCACCGGCCTTGGAAGCCGAGTTGGGGAGGGACTCCCCTCCCCTTGGCGCGCCCCCTCCACCTATATAAGGAGGGGCATGGCTGCCCCTCCAAGACACACACCTAGCCCCTCTAAACCCTAACCCTAGCCGCCGCCGCCCACCATAGCCGTCGCCGCCCTAGGGTTTCTCCCAAGCCGCCGAGTTGGGGTTTCTAGTTGCCCTAGCCGCTGGCCTATCCCCTTCTACTTGGTGCGTCTAAACCCTAGATCACCGAGGCTCTCTCATAGTCCACCATACTCGCTCCGGCTTAAGGCGAAGCCCTGCGAGATCTCCCCTCTACTTCCGGTACCACGCCGTCGTGCTGCCGGAATCGCGAGGAGAGTGCTACAACCTCCGCTTCCTGCTGGAACAAGGGAGAGGAAGGTCTTCGTCGAGTACCGAACGTGTGACCGACTGTGGGAGCGCTGCCGAAATGCAGCGCCGGAAGGATCGTCTACGCCATCTTGAGATCCGCAAGAGTACGACTACATCACCCACGAGAATCCGCTCTCGTTAAACACTTTGGAATCTTTGAGGGTGAGTTATTCTATTGACTCGTTGTTACGATCTAGTAGATAGATCTTGGCTTGTTTGTTTGTATGCGGTAGAATTTTTTTGTTTTCCATGCTACGAACCCCTACATTTCCACCGGCTTGTCCTTTGCTAAGAAAGGATTGAGCCACTTGTTGCAGTTGTTCATTGTCTTTATTATTTGCACTTTGTTTATTTGCTTTATCAGAAAACCCCTAAAAATCCGTTTGCTAAGCATTTACAGAGATTTCTTGCTCCATACCACTAGTCAACACCTTCTGCTCCTCGTGGGATCGACACTCCTATTTTTCGAAAGTACTATGATACACCCCCTATACTTGTGGGTCATCAATACTATTTTCTGGCGCCATTGCTGGGGAGTGAAGCGCTATTGAAGAGTGGAACAGGTAAAGGAAACTTCTACTATGAGTATTGTTTTTTATTTCTATTTGTTACTTTGTTTCCAATATGGATAACCCACTTGGTTTTCTGTTTGGGAAAAATACTACCGCTGTTAGGGTAGTAGATGAACCACCACTTGTTGAGATAGATCCTTTTAAGATACCTACAAGTATTGTTGATCGTGTTATGGATAATTATTATTTTGGGGATGGAACTGTCCACCCTGGTGATCATTTGCTTTTTATCCATGAATTATGCGGGTTGTTTAAGTGTGCAGGTATCACAACTGAATAGGTGAAGAAGAAGTTACTCTCTATATCCTTGAAAGGGAGAGCTGAAGAATTGTATAATCTGCTGAAGAATGGGCAATCCATGGAATGGGAGGAAATAGTACCTCTCTTTTATTCTAAATTCTATCCTCCCAGTGAGATTCATAAGGATAGAAATCTGATATATAACTTTTGGCCTCGTGGTTGAGAGAGTACAACTCAAGCTTGGGGGAGATTGAAGTTACTAATGCTTAAATGTCCTATTCATGAACTCCCTAACAATATTATTATCAATATCTTTTATGCTGGTCTTTCTCTTCATGATAAAGATTTACTAGATGCTTCTTGTGCTGGATCATTCACACGTATGAAGGAAGAAGCTAAATGGGATCTCCTAGACCGTATTCAAGGGAACACTGAAGCTTGGGATAATGACAAAGGAAGAAAGTCAAGTATAAACTATGATTATGAATGCATTAAATCTTTTATGGGAACTGATGACTTCCGTGATATTAGTAATGATTTTGGTCTTGATTTCCAAAGTATTGCCAATTGTTTTAAAGCCTTTGCCTCTTACATAGAAATTCCCAAAAAGAAGTGGAACAAGTACCATGCTCCTTATAAATATGTTGTTAGTAATGTTCCTGTTAGAAGCACTGAAGTTTGTACTACTAATCATATTGTGCCTGAACCTTATGTTGAGAAAATACCTTTCCCAGCTAAGGTAAAGGAGTACTCTATGATAATTAGTGCGAATAACAAAGGTACAAAGAAAACTGTGGAACCTGATGAGCAAATGAATATCGAACCTGTGGTAGCCATTGTGAAGGATCTTGTCACTAAAAATATAGAGGATGAGCACATTGTATTCTATGAAGACGCTTCTAATATTGTCTCCCATCCTAGGAAAGCTAGAAAAGCTAGTGTCCCTGTGCTTTCTGTTAGAATTGGTGATCATTGCTACTATGGTTTATGTGATATTGGTGCTAGTTCTAGTGCTATTCCTTATGAGGTTTACAGGGAAATTATGCATGAAATTGGTCCTTGTGAGCTTGAGGATATTGATGTGGTTATTCACCTTGCTAATAAGGAAACCATTTGCCCTATTGGTATTGTAAGAGATGTGGAGGTTCTTTGCGGTAAGATTAAGTATCCTGCTGATTTTCTAGTGCTTAATTTGGCAGCTAGTAAAACTTGTCCTATCATTTTTGGTAGACCTTTATTGAACACTTGTGGAGCTATTATAGACTATAAGAAGTAGAAAGTTTTAACTATGTTTGATGGAGATTCTTATGAGTTTAACTTTTCCAAATTTGCTAAAGTTCCTTGTGAAAACAACCTGTCTAATGAAGATTTCGGGATGGACCTACTTGCTTTTATTGCTCCGGTTTATGACCTTGGACCTCTTTTTGGTGATTGTAAGTATGCTTATTCTGATGATAAAGTTGTTGAAAGTGACAGTTATATTGTCAACTTTATTCAAAGTGCTACTGAAAGTTATTATGAGAGAGGTAAACATGGTTTTATGCATCTCAATAATGTTAAGTTTCCCCGTTTTATGTTGAAAGGTTTGAATTTGCATTTGTTTTGTCTTCCTATGCTAGTGGCTTTTTGTTTCAACAATTTGTTTTCTCATGATACCCCCATACATAGTAAGTGGGTTAGACTCAAATGTGTTGGTTATTTGCTTCTTGATGCTCTCTTTCACTTCAAATATTTATCTCCTGTGTGAGCATCTTTGAAACTTTCAAGCCTAACTTAAAGGCATTAAAGTAAAGTACTTCTTGGGAGATAACTCAATAGTTTTGTCGAGTCTTGGAAGTTATTGCCTCTGTAATAACCGCTCCTTATCCTTTTTGTTTTGGTTTTTGTGTCAAGTTCAACTACTTTTGAGAAGTATAGGAGTTGCGAAAAGTGGCTGTCCTGGGACGGATTTTTGTGCTGCATTGTAAAAATTCGTGAAGGAGATCAGTACTTCGGATGGAGCTGTATTTTTTTTTTTGCTTGTTCTCCAAGTTTTTACCCAACTTTCATTAGTTTTGCACGTTTTGATTTTGGCAACAGAAGGTTTTCGAAAAAAATCAATCTTTACCTGCTGGTCTGTTTTGACAGATTTATGCTATCATTTGCATTTGCCTCTTATATGGATTCCCTTTCAGATTCTTTCTGGGCTTTTGGAAAGGAGTTTATACAATAGCTTTTGTTTTGATGGATTTCATTTGAAGTGTGAACCTAAAGGTTTATTGTTTTTGCTTACATTAATGTTGCCATTGAGGTTTGTGTAATGTTTTGTGAGAGAAGGAATTTCCAGGAGAAGGAGAAAAGGAGTCTCAAGAGTTCGTCTTTGAATAGGTAAAAGGGGTGAAAACGGAAGTTTCGTGAAAACCCTATCTTTTTATATTTTTTACGTTTTTATTACATACGGAGGTTACGAAATGAAACAGAGGAGGAAACGGAGGCCGGGGTGGCCACAACCACCCCAGGCGCAGGCCCAGCTGGCCGCGCCTAGAGGGGGTGTGAGCCCCCGAGCTCCGCCTCCACCTTGTTTTCATACCAATACCTTCCTTATGATTTCAAACTTCATAATATATAACCCCCCGGGTTCCCCGAGGTTCGTGTATCGTGTTCTTCCCGTGTTTTCGTTTCGATCTGTTTCTGTCAGGAAATCTTCTCAAGTTTAGAGCTCCATGGTCTCCGCCAATGACAAAGGCAAGAAGCCCGAGGAAGATGATCCTCAAAACCCCAAGGAGGAGGAGATCTTGGTTGGGGATGAAGAAGACATGGACGAGGACGAGCATCCGGACACCCGTGGTACAGTCGCAAGCATTGGAGTGGTGGCAAAACCTACCAAGCTTAGGAGGACAGCATGGATGTTTACAGGAGGGAAAACCCCGCGTCATATCCTCTCTCCATGGTCACCTCCTCCATGTACCAAGAATCCCTTCCATACTCTCATACATGAGCATCAATACCAATAGGTGCCCAAAGGGAACTTGCCCTCGGTTTGGGATCTGCCTCGCTCTGACCATGCAGGGAAGGAACACACTAAGAAGGAAGAGTGGGGAAAGAATAGCAAGGACTGGGACTCTCGGTCCAATATGATCATCAACCGTATTGAGCAAAATTCGGAGTTGGTTCGTACTCTGACCTTCGAGATAGAGGATTTGAGGAAACTTATTGAGGAGCTTATCAAAAGAACACCACCACCACCGAAGGAGTAATCCGTCATCAGTTTTGGCATGCCCTTGGCTTGTTCCAATCTTGGGGGAGTGCCGCGGTATCACATCATTATCTTTTACCTTTTTAGTGGATTCATATCTTTGGTAGAGAAGTTATGTTATAGGTTGGTTTGCATTGTGGAAGTATCTCTCCTTTAGTTGATTACCTATGTATCCCTTGGTGTGAGTGCCTTTATGGAATATTAATGAGAAGTTTCATCTTCTACTTTTTGCACTTCTTATTTAAGTTTGCAATCTCTATTATATGATTGATCTTGTTGAACATTATTGGCATCACTTTGGGAGCATCAAGTAGATCTAAATTGGTTTTGGCAAACTGAGCTTTGGTCAGTAGCAACACTTTTTGAGGTTTGAAAGGAAAATAAAAAAGCTTACAGGTATTTTGTATCATTTATTTTCTTTCTTGATTGGCTCATAAGCTTACTATTCTTTATTTAAGATCTTTTGTGTCTTCAAGGAAGGTTGCATGTTTGGCTTTATCACTTGTAGGTTTTCTTGTTTCCTTCAACTCTTTTGCTTGCTACCCAGCCTTGCTAGCCAAAAACCTGTTTTTGAGAAGGCATACTTCTCATGCATCCAACCCCTTTGAACCAAACCCGTGCCATTTGTGTCCACCATATCTACCTATTAGCATTATTGCTATTCCAAGCAAATTCTCAAGCTTCATCTACCTTTTGAATTAAAAACTATTTTGTTATGTGAAAACTAGTTAGTAAAGCTCTCACGAACTTGATGGCACACCTTATTTTCTTGCCCCTAATAGACTTGAACCGTTGTGTCATCGAAGTTGTATATGCTTGCATCTATACGTTGGGATTAGCAGAGTCGTGGGAATGACCACGGCAGATGCTGCAATCGGCAGCGAGTAGTAGAACATGGGGCAAGGGCGGCCAGCCATCAGCGGTGTGAGATGAGGGCTGAGACACAAGGGTTTACCCAGGTTCGGCCCCCCGGATGGTAAAGACCTACTCCTGCTAGATTGTATTATGGTGAGAATACAATGGGGCGAGCTCGGCGTCTAGGCGGAGAGTCGCTAGGGTGTATGATGGAACGTGTCCTCTATGCGTCCTCTAGGGAGGTTTATATAGACTCATCTCGCTAGGGTTTACAGATCACAACCGAATTAGTTAAGGATTCGGAGATTCTATGACCTAGTCTGACTGGGCCTAGCTACGCTTCTGGGCCTTCAGCTTCCAGTCGCTTGAGTCCACGCCAAGTCTTTATCCAGTCACCGTCCTGCAGGCCCACTCGCTGACGCTTGGGCCAGTAGGAAACGTCCTGCTGGGTATACCCCGGTAGGCATATCCCCATTAGTAGTCCCCGAGGCCGTCGTTGATTTGTCGCAGGCGTTTGCTGGCAGTCGGAGTATGCGGGTCCAATGCGGACGTCCAGTCGAATCGGCGGCGGACTCCTGAACAAAGAGAAGAACTAGTCATTTCAGTCACAATAACGGCGACCAATCGTGTCGCAGCTTGGCGAGCGGGTCGGCAAATACTTAGTCACTATCATAGTGATCGGGTCGGCGAGTCTTCGAGTCACTGGGAGCGACGAGTCGAATGGATGAAGTTGGACCATCAATTGGGGTCAAACTAGCCGTTGGGTAATCCAACGGTAACTTCGGCGTAATTACCGCGTAGTAACGGCTCCCGAAACTGGCGGGTAGCAACCGCTATATAAGGAGAATGATAGGCGGACATGGAAACGGTTCTTCTTTCTTCCTCCTATCTCGCTCGTCTCCGTTTCCCCATTCCACACAGCGATCTGAACAATCCAGAGAACTCCGATCCCCACGAATCTCCAACCGATGGCCCCCTCCACCGAGCCATGGGGAAGATCCAAATGCACCAAGGCGCTACTGGCATCCTTCGAGGAGGCTGAGATCCTCCGTGCCGGCAAATGGCGCATCCCCGCGGCCGGAGAAGTGACTCTGGATCCACGCGAGGGAGAGTTCATCTACTTCACCAGCCACCTAGAACAGGGGCTGGGCTTCCCAACTTCCCTCTTCTTCCGGCGTTTCTGCGCCTACTACGGAATCCAGCCATCGGATCTAGGTCCGCATAGTATCGAGAAGCTCGCCATCTTCGTGGCATTCTGCGAGTGCTATATGGGCTGCAGGCCCTACTTTCCCCTGTGGCAAGACTTGTTCCACGGGAGAATCAGCCGCGAGGAGTCAGGCGGCCTGATGCTAGCCGCGGGCGGCTTGACATTTCAGCTGAAGGCGAAGGCGTCGTTCTTCGATCTGATGCTGCCTGCCAAGGCGGCGAACGAGTGGAAAAAGTTCTGGTTCTACGTCACCGAGCCGACTCCAGACGATGAAGTGGCGCTTCCAAGATACTCCGCCGACCGGCCCGAGCCGCGTCGGCTCCAAGTCGCCAAGCTCCCGCTGGACCAGCGGATGGTTGTTGATGAGATGCTGCAAACCATCCGTGGCCTGAAGAAGAAGGGCCTCCAGACCATCAACCTCTACAACTGCTAGCTCAGGCGGCGGATCGTGCCCTTGGCCAGCCGCGAGCACTATATGTACGAGTACACAGGGAAGGACGATCCGATGAAGTCCTGCCTCGTTGAGTGGAGACTCAATGACTACACACTGGCCCTGAAGAAGATCACTTAGGCGGTGTACCTTGATGCGAAGGCCGGGGTCGCCCCTTATACTGCCAGGCGCCCAGCTCTAACGGTACATCGTTATCCTGTTAACACTCGCAGTCACAGCTTGTGCACTCGCGGTCGTGCTAAGTCTGTTTGTTTTTGTTGTAGTTGTTCCAAGTGGTGGAAGGGTGGCTTCGACCCGCGGATGATGAGAACTCAAGCTCGTCCGTCCAGGACGGAAGTGAGTCATCTCCCACCAAAGATGACGCCAACAGCGACGGGGATGACGACGACGACGATGACGAAGACGAGCCCGTGGAAGTCGCTGCCCCCACAGTTCACCAGACCCGCGGGCAACACCAGCGCGAGCTCGAAGCGAGTAAAAGCCTCGAGCCTCACGATGATGACGACGACGAGTTTCCCGAGAACACCTCACATCGTGAGGCCACGCTGTCGAAGAAGAAGAAGAAGATGGCCCCGCCGAAGAGGAAGGCGAAGCCAGCAAAGTGGATATCTCCGCCCCGATCTGCGACCAGTTCCGACGCCACCAGCTCGGCCAGGGACGCAGCGGCACACGCGACCATGCGCCGGACGCTGCCGCCCCCAGGGACGAGGCTCCGCTGGCATCGTTACCACCTCCATTCGCCCCGATCGCTGGTTTGAGCGATGCTCCAGCCGCAGGGGTCTCGCCTCCAAGGGAGGCTCCTGCGGCAATTATCGCGGAGGCTCCTGCCGTGACTTCATCTTCGAAGAAGCCGTCAGTGTCTTGGGCACACGATGTGTTCAAGACGGGACTCACTCGGAGGTTGGGGACCGAGTTGGAAAAGCCGGCTAGCATCCGCACCGGTCTGCGGGTCATACTAGTCGCCAAGTGAGTGTTGTTCATCTGCTTGTTTTTCGTCGTAGTCGGACAGTCTTATTCATATCGTTGTTTCACAGAAATGGTGTTAAAAAGATCGGCCGTCCCTTCGTGGCCAAGGTTCCGCCATTCACCACCGAGGCATACTCCTCGCGGAATAGGAAAGCCGATGAAGTCGCTGCTCCTGCCGAAGGCATCAAGAGGACGAAGGGCGACGACGTCTTCACGGTCTCTGACGACCCGACGGTTGCTCCGAGCGATCATCCGACTACCGCGGCCGTGGCCTCTAAGAGCATGGAGGGTGTTGGCTCACCCGATGTGGCCGAGCCGGCTTTGAGTGGCGCAGCGGCGTCTGCGGCGACCTTCCCTCGCTTCATGGCGAAAGCGGCCGCAGCGAGTGGCTCGGTGCCTACGAGCCGGATGCCTAGGGTCGCCGAAGTGGAGTTTGAGCAACGTCGCGGCCATACTCCGGTCGTGCTTGCGTCTGTGGATGCGCTGGAGCTTCACGGCATGCTAGGCGCTGCCATCCAGGTATGTCCAGTCCCCGAGGATCGGGCCACTGAATTTCAGTGGTCGGATTCTTAATGTTTTTATGCCATCCAGTCCCCGAGTGCCTAGTCGCTGAATTTCAGCGGGTGGGTACTTAGGAATTTCATTATCCAGTCCCCGAGTGCCTAGTTGCTGAATATCAACGGGTGGGCACTTAAGAATTTCATTAACTAGTCCCCGAGTGCCTAGTCGCTGAATTTCAGCGAGTGGGCACTTAGAAATTTCATTGCTGTTGATGTTGCAGTTTGTGCGCAGGGCCTACAGCACGAATCGGCCGATCGGCTTGCTACAAAGTGTCGCTTCGAGAAGGAACTCGTTGCCATCCAGGAGACGAACAAGGGGCTTCAAGCAATTGCAGCCGAGGCGGAGGAGGTCCGCCGGGGCCTTGTCCCGGTGGGTGACTTGACAGCGGCTCAGTCCGCTTTGAGCGTGGCCGAAAAGCGGGTCGCTGACCTGGAGCGTGAGCTCAAGGAAGCGAGGGAGGAAGCGAGTTCAGCGGAGGGGCGTGCGAAAGCTGTTGTCACTTCTGCCGCTGAAGAACGGAAATTATCTGACGCGCTCGTTGCTGGGCTGCAGGATGACCTTTCTTCTCTTCAACGTTTCATCATGGACCTCTGCTGCCCGCTGATTGGTAAATTCTCCTTCACCCAATTCTTGGTGGCACTAACTTTATTGTGATGTTGACGAGGCGCTTACTATTTATTGATGTGCTGCAGGCCGGATTACTGACAACGTGGAAGAAGCGCAGTCGTATGACGCGCGGCAGTGCGTGGCCACTCTGGTCGACTCGGTTGCGTTGTTGGCGACTTGCCTTCGAGCATATCTTCAGGAGATATCGCCCACGGAGGTGATCCCCAGTGACCTTGTCGAGGTATGGCGCTATCTGGAGAAGGCTCCGTCGATGGTCGAGTTCATGACGCGGTCGGCCTTCCGGCGTGGGGCAGCGACGGCGCTCAGCCTTGGGCTTGCCCATTTCCCGGAGGACTTCGACCTTGACGATGTCACGAGCGGCTACCCCTCGTCAACGGGCTCGGTAGAGATTGCTGAGGTTCTGAAGCTGACGGACCGGGCTGTGGTGTACTCCGACCGCGTTTGGGTGATGGGCGACCTCATCCCCTATCAGGAGACGGTTGTCGCCCCCAAAGATCCTGAGCCGAAGCATCGGGACTTCAAGGTTTAACAGCCATTCCGTGCGGCAATGGAGGGCGAGCTAACGACGTACCCGTCGAACCCGTACGTGCCCTTCATCCGTAACCGCAGGGGTTGCGGTGAGTCTGCGTCAAAACCTGTGGAGTAGAAGCGTTGTGCCCTTGGCGTTAGTACAAGATAACTATTGAACTTTCCTTGTATTTTGGAACAACTTTGTGCTTCTATAAAGGAAAATCGTGTTGTTTTATCATTTGTTTTGCGATTTTGGATTTTGATTGAACGAGTCCCCGAGCGCGTCTGCCCTTTTATGGGGTTTATCTCGTTGTTATATGTTTGTTAACTTTTAATGAGTTGAGGTCGACTCGCCATGGCTCGGAAAGCCAGTCGCAAGGCGACTCCCAGGAGTGCTCTTTACTTGACCGCTTTCCCAGACGCGAACGGGGTTGGGTTGCCGAGTCCCCGAGCGTGGTACTTGGTGGTTCTAGTCGCAACTCCAAGGTAGGTGAGGACTAAGCGTGTTTTTGTTAGCGCGTCTCTCCTGCCTGATCCGGAGGATCAGTCGCGTGGCGAGTCCTGGGCACGCTCTCATACTTGCCGTTTTTCCCTAGTCGCTCGTATTTGGCTGGGTGTCAGTCCCCGAGCGTGGTACTTGGCCGTTCGGGTCGCTGTGCCGAGGATGCGGAGGACATTGCTCGCTGTGAGGAGCGAGTGCAGTTGTCTTGGCTCGTTGAGCCAGTCGGGCTAGGCGACTCCAATGGGGCTCCGGGTTGGCGTTTTTTGTGGACGTTACGAGGCCTGGAGTTTCCCAGTGCCCTCGTACCGCACTACTTGGCCGCGCCGGTCACTTTACCAGAGGTTGACTTCTGCGAGTAGCGTAACGCTGTTATTACGAGTGCGAGTGGCACAAGACACGGAGAGTAAACACAATTTTCGGTGACCGATCAGCTTTATTTCATAGCGGGTGGAGAGTACATGTATGGAGTTCTAGGAGTAGAACTTCCGTAGGAGGTTTACATTCCATGGCCGCTTGACGTCGAGGTTCCCGTCCCCTCGGACGTCGGTGAGGTAGTAGGCGTCGTTGCCTAGGACTCGCCCGATGGCGAATGGTCCCTCCCAAGGGGGGAGAGCTTGTGCATGCCCTTCTTGTCCTGGATTAGGCGCAGTACCAGGTCGCCTTCCTAGAAAGTGCGAGTCCTTACTCGCCGGCTATGGTAGCGGCGGAGCCCTTGCTGGTAGATGGCAGTGCGGGAGCGAGCTAGGTCGTGTGCCTCGTCGAGCTGGTCGACTCCGTCTTGGCGTGCAAGTTCGTTTGCAGCCTCCGTGTAGTTGACCACCCTTGGTGAATCATGCTCGAGGTCGGTGGGCATGACTACCTCGGCACCATACACCATGAAGAAGGGGGTGAATCCTGTCGACCTGTTGATGGAGGTGAGGATGCCCCAGATGACGGAGGGTAGCTCCTCGACCCAGCACCCGGCGGTGCGCTCCAGTGGGACTTGGAGCTGTGGCTTCAGGCCGTGGAGGATGGTCTAATTGGCGCGTTCCGCCTGGCCATTGGACTCCGGGTGCGCGACTGAGGTGAGGTCGAGTCGGATGTGGTGTTCCTCGCAGAACTCGGCCATGGCTCCTTGGGCAAAGTTGGTGCCGTTGTCCGTGATGATGTTTTTGGGGAAGCCGTAGTGGTAGATGAGCTCACGGAGGAACTTGGAGGCAGTCTTCCCGTCGCATTTGCAGACTGGCTTGGCCTCCGCCCATTTTGTGAATTTGTCGACTGCGACTAGGAGGTGGGTGAAGCCGGAGGGGGCCTTCTTGAAGGGGCCTACCATGTCCATGCCCCATACGGCGAATGGCCAGGTGATGGGGATTGTCTTGAGCGCCGAACTCGGCACATGGGTCTGGTTGGCGTATTTCTGGCATCCGGTGCACCTCCGGACGCTGTCAACCGCGTATGCGTGTGCTGTGAGCCAGTAGAAGCCGTGTCGCATAGCCTTTGCGACCAGAGAGCGGGCGCCAGCGTGGTGTCCACAGTCGCCGGAGTGAATGTCTTGGAGGATTTTGCGTCCTTCAGCGGGTTGAACGTAGCGTTGGAACACGCCAGTCACGCTGCGCTTGTGGATCTCGCTGTTGATGATGACGCAGGACTTGCAACGACGTGCTATCATCCGGGCGTCCTCTTCTTCCGCGGGCAGGGTGCCTCCCTCCAGGTAGGCGACGTATGGCGCGGTCCAGTCGTTTGGCTCGGCGATTAGTGCGACCAGGGCTGCTTCTGGCTGCAGCGGGATTCCGATGTCGATCTCCCTTGGGGGAGAGACAGAGGGCTTGGTGATGGTGTCGACGAATACGCGGGCGGGTGGCGCTAGGCGAGCCGAGCCAATGCGAGAGAGTGCGTCGGCCTCCTCGTTCTTCCGCCTGTCAATCCACTCGACGGAGTAGCCTGCGAAGTGTCCACCCAGCTGGTCCACTGCTTGGCGGTATGCTGCCATGGAGGGGGAGACGGCTTCGCAGGTGCCGACGACTTGCCCAGCGACTAGGTCGGAGTCTCTGTAGCAGCGCAGGCGGTGGACGTTCATCTCCTTGGCAGCTCGCATGCCGCGGAGTAGCGCCTCGTACTCGGCCATGTTGTTGGTGCAGGGGGTGAAGTTGAGGTAGAGGACGTAGCGGAGATTGTCGCCCTTCGGAGATGTTAGCATGATCCCTGCTCCTGCGCCGTCTGCGTTCTTGGAGCCGTCAAAGTGTAGGTTCCAGTAATGGAGGTATAGCAGCTTCTCTGGCTGCTGGGCCTCCTCCTAGTCGGCGAGGAAGTCTGCGAGAGCCTGTGAATTGATCGCCTTGCGCGGCTCGTACTTGATGTTGTGGACGCCGATCTCGATGGCCCACTTGGCGACTCGCCCGGTCGCCTCGCGGTTGCGGATGATATCCTGCAACGGTGCTGAGGAGACGACCATTATTGCGTGCTCCTGGAAGTAGTGAGGTAGTCGCTGCTGTGCTCGGAAGATCGCGTATACCAATTTGTGGTATTGCGGGTAGCGCTGGCGCGACTCGGTGAGGACTTCGCTGATGTAGTACACTGTCCGCTGCAACGGGCGTTCCTTTCCTTCCTCTGGCCGTTCGACGACCATGACGGCGCTAACGATGCGTTCGGAAGCCGCGACATAGACCAACATGGGTTCCTTGTTGACGGGGGCGGCGAGTAGCGGTGCTGCGAGTAGCACCTCCTTGAGGTCGTGGAGCGTGTCTTCTGCCTCCTTGTCCCACTGGAAGGTGGGGTTCTTGCGCATTAGGAGGTAGAGGGGCATCGCCTTTTCGCCTAGCCAGGGGATGAAGCCACTGAGAGCCGTGACTCGCCTGGCCAGCTTCTGGACGTCGCGCAGGCACTCGGGTCTGCCGAGGCGAGAGATCGTGTTGATCTTGGCGGGGTTCGCTTCGATCCCGCGCTTGGAGACGACGTATCCCAGTAGCTGTCCAGTTGGCACACCGAAGGTGCACTTCCCTGGGTTTAGCTTTATCTTGTATTTCCGCAGGTTGGCGAATGTTTCCGCCAGGTCGACGAGTAGGTCGTTCTGGCGAGCGGACGTTACCACCACGTCATTGATGTAGACGTGGATATTGCGGCCAATTTGGCTCGCAAGGCACTCCTGCATGCACCGCTAGTAGGTCACCCCGGCGTTCTTGAGGCCGAAGGTCATGGCAGTGTAGCAGAAGGCTCCGAATGGCGTAATGAATGCCATCTTATCTTCGTCCTCGACAGCCATTTTGATCTGGTTGTACCCAGAGTAGGCGTCGAGCAAGCATAGCGACTCCGAGCCCGCAGTTGAATCGATGATTTGGTCAATCCGCGGGAGGACGAATTGCTCCTTCGGGCAGGCGCTATTTAAGTTTGTATAATCGATACACATCCTGCAGGTCCCGTTTTTCTTCTCGACCAGGACTGGGTTTGCCAGCCACTTGGAGTACTTGATTAGCCGGATGAATCCTGCAGCGAGTAGACGCTGCACCTCCTCGGCGATGGCTCGGTGGCGCTCTTCATTGAAGGGCCGCAGCGACTACTTAACAGGTCGCACTTTGGGGTCGGCGTTGAGTTTGTCCTCAGCGAGTTCCCTCGGGACACCAGGCATGTCAGAGGGCTTCCACGCGAAGCTGTCCCTGTTCTCACAGAGGAACTCGATGAGCACGCCTTCCTATGCTAGGCTCATGCCAGTACCGATCGTCACCGTCTGGCTGGAGTCACCTGGGACCAGCTCGACGGTGCGGGTATGCGTTGTTGCCTCGAAGGCGGTGGAGTTTCCGCCCTCCGAGTTGGGCTTCTTGAGTATGGTGGGGTCGTCATTGTTGACCCCTCTCGCATACTTGGCGAGCTCATCGGCGTGGCTGGCCTCTGTCGCGATGACGGCGTCGGCGAGTTCGGCTCCTTTGGCCTGCACTCGGCGGCCATGTCGGGGTCGCCGTGGATGGTGATGACGCCACACGGCCCGGGTAGCTTCATCGCGTTCTACGCGTAGTGGGGTGCTACCATGAACTTGGCGAACGCCCGGCGCCCCAGGACGCAGTGGTAGGGGCTGTCAAAGGGCACCAGCTCGAAGACGATCCGCTCGGTGCGGAAGTTTGCCGGTGTTCCCAAGGTGACTGGCAGTGTCACCTTGCCGATCGGGTACGCCTTCTAACCGGGAACGATGCCGTGGAACATGGTGTAGGTCGTCTCGATCATCGACTGCGGGAGCCGCAGTCGCCTAAAGGTGTCCAAGTACAAGATGTTGATGGAGCTGTCGCCGTCCATCAATGTTTTGGGGAGCCAGTAGTCTCCCACCTTGGGCTTGACCACCAGGGCTCGGCCCAGATACTCGATCCGTGGCGAGTGGTCCGCGCGGCTCCAAGTGATTGGTTGCTCAGACCAGTTGAGGAACTGGGGGATATCTATCTGGGCCACCGCGTTGACGGCAACGGCGCGGGCGATGACCTTCTTCTCGCGCTTCGTGTTGAACCCTGTGAAGGTGTGGAGCGAGCTGGCGACGCTGCCAAACTTTCCGCCGTTTGGCGGGTTGTTGTCGGGGTCTTCCCGCGCGCGTCGTGCCTTCTCAATATCCTTGAGAGAGTGGCAGTCGGCGGTCCTATGCGTGGCGGGTTTTCCTTCCCTTCTGTGAAATACACAAGGTTGTTTAAGAAGGGCCGCGGGGTCGAACCTCGGCTTCGCCTTGTGGTTGCCACCATCGCGGCGTTGTCCCCCGTCGCGGCGGAAGCTCTTGGGCTCGCGCTGCGCGTATCCAGCGTTGGCGACGAAGTCGACTCGCCCATCACTGTGGCGCTTGCCGGTGAGGCGAGTGTTGCTGTAGCATAAGTCAGGTCGTCTTCCGTTGTCGTGGCCGCTCGTGCGACGGTGTCCTCCCTACTCGCCGTCGGTTTCTTGGTTTGGGTCCTCCTTCGCGTACCTTTTTGCGATCTCCAGGAGGTCCGGTATGTTGTCGAGTTTGTGGTACGCTCGTTTGAGCTTGGCGACCAGTTGCTCGTAGTGGCACGAGGTCTTGAAGCAGTGGATCGCGGTGTCTGGTTGGATTCCGACTGCGTTGTACCACAGATATTGCCACCGTTGGACCCAGCTGCGGGTCGACTTGCGGGGACCCTGGATGCATCGTTCCAGGTCCTCGATGGTGGTGGCGCGGGTGTATGAACCCTCGAAGTGCCTGACGAAGTCCTCGCGCATCTCCTCCTAGGAGTCGATGCTATCCGCGGGAAGGGTGTTAATCCACTGCCTGCACGCCCCCTCCATCACCAGGGGGAGGTAGCGGGCGGCTAGTAGGTCGGTGTGGCCTGCGATCCCCATCGCCATGAGGTAGGTATCCAGCCATACGGAGGGATCATACGAGGGGTCGTACTTCTCTATTTCTTTCGGCGCTTTCAAGTTCGCCGGGTATCTTTCGCCTCGGATCATCGGTCCGAAGCACTGGGGCCCGATGCGGCTCAGCGACCCCCTCGGTTCACCGTCGCGGCGGTTGGTGAGGGTGTGCCGCAGGTCGTCAGGCTGGCGTGCGCGCCAGCTCTGGTTGTTGATGATGTGGGTGCGGGAGTCGACGGGTTGTCCGTTGGCAGCGACGAAGTTGTCACCGGCCTAGGGTCGTTGGTAGAGAGTGCCGCGTTCGCGGGTCGGTGTTGGAGCTATATGGGTTTGGGTGGCGAGCAGTTGAGAGTGTTCACCGCCATGGGGAGGCCGCTTGAGGCCGCTCTGCTGCCCGATGAACGCGAGGACATTCGACCCTGTGAGTCAACGCCTGCGTTTTGTTGCTCGACCGCTTTCGCGTGCAGAGCCTTAGCGTATTGAATCTGCAGGGCACCTTCCCCAGTGTTGCTCGACCCGTGACGAGGTTGTCCATTGGGGTGGAGAACAACGGGAGGCCGTTCGCGTCTCGCTCTCGTGAGGAGACCATGATCCGTGGATGGTCCGTGGGGGGTGCGCGGTTGGGTGGTGGCGGGGCGCCATTGGCCGTTGCTCCTGGTGGGGGCCGAGTGCTTCCTCCTGGCGGCGCGTTCTCGCAGATCGCGCGCTCGGCCGCGCGGGTCGGGTCGTTCTCGTCGTCGAAATTCAGGGCGCTCCCCTGGACGGTAGGTTCAGGCGCGACCTGATTCGGAATTGGTGGTAGCGTGACAGCTCCTGCGCTGTCACCTGCTCGAGGCGAAATTTTTCGCGCTCGGCTTGTTCCTTGCGGACCGCCTCCGCCAGCTTCAGGCGGAGTTCCTTGACCTCCGTCGCCGTCGCATTTGGAGGGATCGGCGTGGAGAATGGATCTTCCGGTGGGTCGGCGCCAGTTGCCATGTAGGTCGCGGCGTGGCGACCGGTTCTGTCGTGGAGTTCGGCGGAGTTCTCCGACCCGGAATCAAAGTCGAAGATCCCGAGGATGGAGGGATCCTCGAAGTCTCCGACGTTGGAGACCTGGGTGATGGAGCCCGCGGGTGACGTGGTGACAATGGATCCGGCGAGTGACGCCAGGGTCGCCGAATCGGTGTCATCGTTGAGGGCCGCATCGTCCGCGGCCACGGTGGTTTTGGCCATGTTGGTGTGGGCCGAGTCATACTCGGAGGAGAGGCGGTGGATCGTGCGGACCTGGCTCTCAGAGAGCCAGTCGCATGGCGGCGACTCGCGGATGTGAGCCGAGTCCTTCGAGATGATGACGCCAGTGAGGCCGACGAAGAGGCTGATCGTGCCGACCGGCAGGATCACGCTATGTGTGACGGGTCGCGCCGCCAGGACGTAGCTGCTCGGCAAGACCTGGAGCATCTCGCCGATCGCGATCATGCGGCCGGTGGCTATTGACTCGTTGATGGGTAGATTGGATCTCGCCACAGAACACTGGCCTGACCGGCCAGGCCCCACGATGGGCGCCACTTTCGTGGGAATGACCACGGCAGATGCTGCAATCGGCAGTGAGTAGTAGAACATGGGGCAAGGGCGGCCAACCATCTGCGGTGCGAGATGAGGGCTGAGACACAAGGGTTTACCCAGGTTCGGCCCCCCGGAGGGTAAAGACCTACTCCTGCTAGATTGTATTATGGTGAGAATACAATGGGGCGAGCTCGGCGGCTAGGCGGCGAGTCGCTAGGGTGTATGATGGAACGTGTCCTCTATGCGTCCTCTAGGGAGGTTTATATAGACTCACCTTGCTAGGGTTTACAGATCACAACCGAATTAGTTAAGGATTCGGAGATTCTATGACCTAGTCCGACTGGGCCTAGCTACGCTTCTGGGACTTCAGCTTCCAGTCGCTTGAGTCCACGCCAAGTCTTGGTCCAGTCGCCGTCCTGCAGGCCCACTCGCTGACGCTTGGGCCAGTAGGAAATGTCCTGCTGGGTATACCCCGGTAGGCATATCCCCATCAAGTAGAACCGTGCTGTCACGGGGAATGCTTTGAACACTTATGGATACATATCCAGTTGATATCATGCTCTTTTTTTGCGGATGTCGTCGGTGTGAAATAAAAGGGGAGCTTGTAAGTCCATGGAGTTATGTATGTGTGTTATAGAAACGCCTGGGCCGCTAGCCTAAGCCATGCCTAATCATGGTGGAAACTTGCAGCATAACCATAGTGAGAAATCTGTGAAGCATCCTCAATAAAAACCTATGCAAATAGCAAATAAAAAGATTGTTGAGATGCTCACTATCTGCTTGCCTTGTCATTTTGATTATGGGATAGCTCCTCTATCATGTTCAAGGGGTACCCTGTTGGCGGTTCTTTATGATACACATGTACTTACAATGAAAAGAACTTACTGGTAACTAAGGTTGAGTAGCATGAGGAGCGGCCCTCGTACTCAAGGGACATGAGATTTCCAACTTATATTTCATCAAGCTTTGTTCTTGGTCATAATCCATCCTTGTTCACTTTAACCTTAATCATCTCAAGATGCCTATGATCGGGGCAATGAGGGCTCAAAGCTAGTAAGTACCATAATCTTTTGGAAGCTCTTTATGACTTGAAATCCCTGCTTCCCTCTATGAAGGGACCTTTCTCCTATTTCTAAGTTGAGTCAGTAAACCTACTTCCTCTCTATCTCTAGCAAGCATTTGAGTTGTTGTGTTGCAAGCATTCATATGATGATTTATTCAATCATGTTCTTTATCTTCCTTGTTTTGCAAAAGACTCTTATCTATTGAGTATTACTTTTAAATCCATCATTGTGAAAAACTTTTTTGAGCAAAGAGTGCTCCTGTTTTTGAAGACTTCTACAAAGGCTTTATTTGTGAAACTGTTTGCCAGCTGTTCTTTGACCAAGAATAAAGCTTGCCAATTCCAATTATGATTTATCTTTATGCATCTCGATTGTGACTTTTGTAATTGTTGCAAGCTAAGTTATATAATGGTGAGTTGCTTTCTTCTATGAGTTGTGTAATGGTAAGCATGATGCTTCTTGTCTGTATTATTTTATCGACACTTCACTACATAAACCTGTGGACATGTTTACTAAGCTCAGTTCGCTTGGGGACAAGCGAAGGTCTAAGCTTGGGGGGAGTTGATACGTCCAATTTGCATCACCATTCTATATCATAATTTGCCTCTATTCATTGATATATGTCTTATTATGAGGTGTTACTTATGTATTTTCATATGTTTTTGCATGTTGGATGATTCTTGGAGGATGGACTGCCAGAGTTAGGATTCTGATGGAAAAAGAGGTGTTTTGATGCAATTTCACGAAGATCAGAAAAATCATGGAAAATGATATTTTCCCAGAAGATGAAGGAAGCCAGAAGGGGAGGCGGAGTTAGGCCACAGGGGGCCCACACCCCTAGGCGTCCCCCCTATTCCGCGCCTAGGGTGGGTGTGGCCCACCTGGATGGCCTCTGACTCTGCCCTCTTGCCTATATCTTCCTCTCGGAACCCTAAAACACAGGGAGCGACCATAGAAAGATTCCGCCACCTCTGCGGGGTGGAAACACTGAGATAGAAAGAGCTCTCCGGCAGACAGGTTTCTGCCGGGGAAATTCCTTCCCGGAGAGGGGAGATCGTCGCCATAAACACCATCATGAAGCTAGGCTTCATCGGGATCATCATCATCATCATCCACACCATCATCACCACTCCATCCCGCTATAACAATTGTGTTGAATACTTGCATAGATCTTAGGGGAAACTTTCCCGGTGTTGATTACTATTGTAGTTGATGCTTGTGAGTGGAACCATTGGATTATTGTTTATGTTCAGATTGTTATCCATCACCATATCATCTTTGATCTTGATCCATATGATGTCTTGTGAGTAGTTCCTTTAGTTCTTGATGACATGGGAGAAGTCATGTTGTTAGTAGTGGATTTGTGTTGAGATATTACTCAATGGTTTAGTATTTAAGTTGTGGTGCTATTCTTCTAGTGGTGTCATGTGAACGTCGAATACATGATACTTCACCATTTATGGGCCTAGGGGAATGCATTGTGTATTTTGCTACAAATTGTGGGGTTGCCGGAGTGACAGAAACCTAAATCCCCGTTAGGACACCATTGCATAAGGGAGTGTAGGATCTCAGAGTTTAAGGTTGTGGTTATGTTTATATCTTAATTGTTTTCCTATAGTTGCAGATGCTTGCAGGGGGTTTAATCACAAGTATGTATTAGTCCAAGTAAGGTCGGTACATTAGCACAGGTTCACCCACACAACACTTACAACACCAAAGAAGGGTACTCACCTATTTGAAGCGAAAGCACTTGACAGAATTCCCATGTGTCCTCGAGAGCGTTTGGTCCTTATAAGTATTTCCACCGGCTTGTCCTTTGCTAAGAAAGGATTGGGCCACTTGCTGCAGTTGTTCGTTGTCTTTATTACTTGCACTATTTTCTTTGCTTTATCAGAAAACCCGTAAAAATCCGTTTGAAAAGTATTTACAGGTATTTCTTTCTTCATACCACTAGTCAACAACTTCTGCTCCTCGTTGGGATCGACACTCTGATTTATCGATAGTACTACGATACACCCCCTATACTTGTGGGTCATCAGTGAGCAATATCAAGGTCAAGCTATTGACCATAAAAGAGCACTGCATGGGAGGCAACCGATGTGAAATAAAGGTTTGAGTTAAGTTTTCAATTTTTAGTTTAAATTTTATATAGAATAAAGAGTGTTAGAAAACTCTAGTGATAAGAAGAGATTTATCGGTACTAAAAATTCTTGTTTTATATATGCCATTGTTGGTTGAAATTTTAGTCTGTCATTTTTCTATCAAAACAATGTGTTTCGTTAAGTTTCAGTTTAAAAAGTAATTCTTAAAGAAATAGAAATTTTTTGATGTGTACAGAAAGGTTAACGACCAACTATATGGCGGGAATAAAAATTCCTGCTGTATAGTTCCGGTCGTATAGTTATGTTACCCATCGACAATTTTTCATCCTAGGATGCTAAAGGTTTGACGACCAACTATACGGCCAGAACTTTTGTTACAATTTTTCATCCTAGTTACAGCCGCTAGAAAGAAACCCTAGAATTTTGCCGTCAGACCTACTATACGGCGGGAACAAAGTGTTCCGGCCGTATAATTGCCGCCGTATAGTTGAGTCCGACCACTTAAACGCATGGGGAGGTACCCAAAACATCAAAACATCAATCCTTTTCTCTCTTCTACCTCCAAACTCTCTCAAAATCTCAAGGGATCTTCACCCCTACTCAATTTCGTTCGAATTCCTCGCACACAAGTGATCAACGGTATGTTTCTCCTCTGATACTCCAATTAATTTTCGCAAATTCATCTATTATCTATTGTCATTATCAATCTAGGGTGAGACTTATTTAGAACTATTTGCCATGAGTATCTTGCCTAGATTATTATGTTGAGGAGATTCTTTAGTGTGCTATGATGAGGATTATGCTATGACCAGTTTTTGTTGGATCAAAAAGTTTTATATTTGTCTTTCTTATTTATTTTTAGAAGATGAACGTGAGGAGCCAGACATGTGCTCTTTCCGCCGCTAGTTCTTCTCGGGTTGCAGCTCAGGAACATATGGGGATTCGATTCAAGAACAAATCCCATTGTGATCGTTTCGACAAGATCAAAAACCGAGAAGTCAAGGCAACCAAGTGGCCTTGCCCCGTCAGTTTGAACTAAATCGTAATCTCTAATGACTTTAATTTACTTTGAAATAGAGTTGGCCTAAAAAACATTGTATTTCATGATCCACCAACCTATCGCCGGTTAACCATTTAATGTATTAGTTCTATGAAAAGCACCGACAAAGCATGGCATGGGGAGGATATAATTTCTTTCCAACTCACGAACAAAAATTATTACGTATCACTTGATGAATGGTGCAATTGTTTCGGTTTACCCAAAAATGATCCTAATGCTCTACGCACAGCTTTTACCGGCATGGAACCTTCCCCTGAATTCTTTTATAATAGTATAAGCTTTACTTCTAGAGTCAGTAAGGGGAATAATCTCCAACATCCTGCTATTCGTTATTAGTTCTATGTTATTGCTAACACCTTGCAACCACACAATGAGTTGACAAGACTCAATAAGGAGGAGATCTTAGTCCTTGCAAAAGCTGCTTTCAACTATGACAACTTGTCACTTCACCTGGGCACAATTCTTGTGCGCTACTTGGACTACCAATACCACCAAAGCCAAGGACCAATCACTTGTGGAGGAGTCATCACCGTGCTTGCCAATGTTCTAGGCATCGACCTAGGTGAGTTAAAACCGGTCCTAGGTGAGCGACGTGTTGGTTTCTGTGGCATCCCGCAAAAACCACTACTAGAAAATCGCGTTGTTTTTGTGCATTGCATCATCATGACCGCACGCTCATGTCATCATGCCACATTGCATTTGAGCATCGTCATCATCTTGCATTTGCTTGCATAAACTATTTGCAGAAAAACCTAATTTGTTTTCTAAAACGCCCCATCTTTAATTCAAAACCAAAACCCGGGCTTGTCCGGATTGTTTTATTTTGTCTAGCATCGGTTTGCAAAAGACCCGTTTTTAAATGTTAAAACATTTATACTATTTTTTTTAGGGGCAGCCAACCGGCCACCCCAGTTAAATCCTAAAACTACCTATCCTAACTCTACCCACCCTACCTCCACCTCACCCCCACCTATCCCCATCCGCCACATCACCTTCTCCCCTCCCTCCAGCCACTCGGCTGCTGCCACCTCAGCCACCCTTCCTCTCTCCACCACGCCACCTCCCTGGGCCGGTCCCACCCTTTTCCCACACGCACACCAACCCGCAGCCACCTCCCTCAGCAGATCCCACCCCCACACGCCTGGGTCCCACCCCACTACCCCTGGCCCGCCCCGACCCCACTCCCACCGGCACCCCCGCTCGGCCCCGACCCCATCGCTCCCCCTCCCTCGTCTTCCTCCTCTCCCCGCCTGTCTCCACCCCGTCCTCCTCGCCGGTTCGGGCTCGCTCCCAGTCGCCCGCGCGCCGCCAGCTCTGCGGCCCGCCTCCTTCCCTCCCCGCGGCCGTCCCCCTCCTCTCCACCCACCGCCGCCCGTTCGTCCTCCGGTGAGCCGCCCCACCTCGCCTCTCGCGCCGGCGCGCCTCCCCCGACCCCGTCCTCACCGCCCCACCGCGCATCCCCGGCCGCCCTCGCTCGGGTCGCCCTTCCACCGCTGTTCGCCGCCGGCCCCTCTACCCCGCGCCGCCGCCTCGCAGGCGAGCTCCTCCGGTCCTCCTCCACCTCGCCCGACCTCCGCCGGTCCCGCTCGTCACAGGCGCCGCCGGCGACCGCTCCCTCCGCCCGCTCCTGCGCCTCCTTCTGCTCTCCCGCCGACGGGCGCCTTCTCCGGCCGCCGGCCTCCCTCTTCCGGCCAAGCGCCTCCACCGCCGGCGACACCCTCCTTCGGCCTCCTCCACCCCTCCCTGCGAGCAAGCCGCGCCGTCGTCCTCCATGCTCCTCTGGCCGACGACGTGACCGTCGCCGCCACGAGCTCCCCATCCCGAGCTCGGCCCTGTCCGCCGCCGCTGCCCCTGTGGCCTCCCCGTGGTTTTCCTCTCCTTCTCGGCAAGCCTCCCTGGCGCCCTCGCAGAGCTCCGCCTCGACTCGTCGTGGGTGCCTCGCCTGCCCCCTGCAAGCTCAGTTCCCAAGCCGCCACTTCGGCCACACGTGATGCCCCGCACCAGCGTGTCAACAAGTTCTGCTCCTCTCCTCCACATGTGTTATCGCGTGATGCAAATGATGGTTCTGTGGGGAACTGCGTCCTCGGCTATGAATCTCCCGATGGGCAAGAACGAGAAGCTGGACAAGGGCATCGGGTTCTATCGCCAAGACCATCCGAAGACCAACGGTGCCCGATCCATTTGAGTACGCCATCGACGACAAGTTCGCCATCACAGACAATTGAGTCCGGAACTCCAAGATCTCCGCCACAAACCCCAAGATCGTCGAGAGGGAACCGACGACCCCGGTCTCGAGGATCCGATGCCCGGACGTCAAGACCGCCACATGGAAAACCCCAAAGAACCCGAAGACCAATCCCGCCGAACGCCAAGAACTTCAATCGGATCCGAGGACACCGAAGACCGCGGATGCGACAGGATCGTCCCCGGACGCCAAGTACTTCCCTCGGACGCCAAAACCCGAACCGGAAGGACGCCAAGATCGCCACAAGGACGACAAGATCTACTTCCGATCGAAAAGCCCTTCGCAACGACAAGATCTACCTCAGTTATCTGAGCACGCTCCCGTTTCCGTCGAACCCTGGACCCTGAGACCGACCCCGAACCCCGGAAACCCAAGACCGTCGCGACCCCTAATTTGTGAACCCTTTCCTCGAACCCTGTTTCATAACATAATAACAACTTGTTGCATATTGGATTGTCATACTCGCATGCATATCTGTGGTTTGGGGGCCTTATGCCGAATCACCCAATAATTAAATATGGGGCCCATATGCGGGCAAATCTAGCTTTATATTGGCCTCATTTAAAATTGTGTAGCGAACCCGGTGCTAGCTTTTGCCATGTTAAGACAACATTTAAATTGCGGGGATCTAAATAACTTGCACCATCTAATTAATTGTCGGGACCCCGGTTCCACTTAATATGACCTAATTGCATCGCATCTTTGCCATGTCATTCATCATACATGCATCATGCCGATCTTCTGCCGTTGTATTAAATAGTGCATCCGATGTTTCTTCTAGTGTTTTGCTTCTTCGCGGATAAGGCCGTTGAGTTGATGTGAGCTTCGCCCCGATCTTCGGTTGACCCTTCGGCAATGTTTTCAGGCGAGCATCTCCCCCTTTCTACCTATCTTACTTTTATAGTATTTACTTCCCTCCTGTTGATCTATTGCTATCTGTGTTGCGATGCTCTAGTTTCCGTACCCGTGATATCCCTTGCAGCCATATATTGCCTTGGACACATCCTATTACCGGTTGTTTGGTAGATAGTTGGACTCGCGCGTCGTAGTCGCTTGCTCAAGTGCTGCTGCGTGTCGTCAAATGCCACAGTTGTTGATGTATTGCCGCATGTTGTTGTTGGAGCTGATCATAGTTTTACTTATTGTTCACTTTAATTCCTGTTTAACAACTAAAATTGAATAAGCAGAGGCATCGGTGGGTGATAGAAAATATTTGGTTTCCGAACGCCCACTTGTGTCCCGTAAGACCCCGAGTACTTGATACCTGTTCCTTGATTTATCGCGCTATCCACATCCGGGAGGTATATGGGACCCCCCTGAGCCAGAGCTTGATTCAGTCTTATTTCTTGGGGCCACAAACTAGTTTGAGGTTTTATTTACTATCCTGTACTTATGCCATGCTACTTATGTATTTACGATTGTGCGAGGAGCACACTGTACTGTTTAGGAATTGTGACCCGTTTACGTGGTATCGACAGTCCCCGTTTGGGGATCTGCTGTCGTTTACCGCCGGCCCCACAAACCTTGAGTCCGTCTCGGAGCTTGCTTACTTCGTTGCGGGTGTACTCCAAGGGGTGGCCCCCTGAAATATTTCTGGATCCTGTGATTGTTCAGTCGTGAAAGCCTCGTTGGGTTTTGATTTGGTTTTTCCGAGGTTGATCGAGCGTGTGTTGCTATTGGTGCACCCCGGCCGGGTAAAACTTTCTGAAAGCCGTGTCCGCGGATATGGACGACTTGGAGCACAGTATCTCGATCATAGACAAACATAACTAAAGTTTATTGCTATAAATTTGACTTTATAATGACTAGTAATCAGCTTCACTATAACGGAATGGCTAAATAATACTGCCCACAATTGCTTGTTTGGAGTGTCGCTTGCGACCATTGTACCTGACTAGTAAGTATTGCAACTACAACGGAATGGCTGATTAAAAGTACCAACAACTGCTGGGTTTAAGGGTTATCTCATGCTATTCACATTTGATTAGTAAGAGTTACAACTATAACGGCATGGTTAATTAAAAGTGCCCACTGCTTACTTTATCAGGACGATTATCTAAACCTGCCTAGTAAAGTGCCGCAACTATAACTGAATAAGTAAAACTTCCAACTGTGTGAGTTCCTCGGTTGACTTCCTCGACGGTCTCGAGGGGGAAACGCCAGGATGGGTTTGTTTGATGATAGTATCAGGTTATCCCCGAATAGGTCTTTCTTATTCCCCTCTGATATCCGCCAGTTGTATCGAGTCTCTATAGGTTGTTTAGTGCATGCTGCCGCTGCCGCTCAGTCCACCATACCTATGTAGGCGAGGACCGCCGAATTCTAGCCTCGCCGTGTACTGGCATCAGTACTGACGCTCCTCTTTTTCCTTTGCCTTTGTCGGCACCCCTTTTGTTTAAGCAGGTTTGAGATCGACGCCGTTAGCAGGGTTACCCTTCCGGCTTGGCCTGGGCAGGGTTATGGACGCCATTGGTTATTCTTCAGGGCTCTTAGCCCCATTTGCATCTTGTCCGTAGCTGGATGCTATATCGTTTTCAAGGTGATTTGGATCTTTGTATATTATATTTGTATTCTTGACTCATTGAGTCCCTGCTATATATATATCTGTTCTGTGGGTCCCATCGTGGACTGTTGTGTAATGTTATTACTTCGTTTTCCACCCGCACGAAAGTGCCTGGTGGGCACCTTTGAATCGTTTCTATGCGGGTTTTGGCGAATTTTGCTCAAACTTGCATAGGTCCGATTCCGAGGGTGTTACAGAGTGGTATCAGAGCTCAGCAGTTGCGATACCCCACAAGTCCAGCCTGTAGGATAACCTAGCTAACGGCCGAAGTAGAGTGTCAAAACTATTTTTGCAAAATCGGTTGGATAGTTCTGATTAGGTCTGATTTTACTCCTTACCCCTCTGCTATTCTCCTCTCACCTCTACGCGTTTTGAATCCGCTCTCATCTCTCTCTTCGAGTCCAGGATTTCTCGTGGTTGGGTTTTCCGTCGTACCTTCAGGGTTTCGCTTTCTCCCTTTTGTAACGGAGGTGCTACGATCATCAATCTGCAACTTGTCTGTTGTACCCTTCATCCAATCTCTTGTTCTTGAGCTCTTTATCCATATGTGTTCCTTGCTGGATATCTGTGTCGTTGGAAAACATATGAGAAGGACGAGCATTGGTGAAGTTGGAGTTGACCTTGAGCATGTGTTGTTCATGCCAATGGAACCATCGCGAAACCTAATCATTGTGTCTTTCATACGAGTTATGCTGGCATCATCCCTTTGTTCCGGATACCACCTATGAAGATCTTCAGTCTAAATCTTGAGAGTTGAGTTGCTTGATTCTCCTACCCATGTATAGAGTTGATAGTTGGGTCCGGGATGGACTGATCACCCTACCCGACTCTTACTGTTCGCTCGGTACATCGAACTGGTGGATCAATGTAACTTTTCCCTCTTCTAATGGAAGTTAGAGGTGGCCTTATCGTTTGATACCTCTACCTTCGTCCTTTGTTCTCTGGAGTGTTCTCTCGACGATCAGGAACAACGACCCTTTGTTGGTGGTGTCGCCGATTTCAAGATGGAAGATGAACCCTCGTTAGTGGTGTCGCGAGGATCTACACGAAGCGCGAAGACGCCGACCGCCGATCTTCTTCCCGGTACCACGAGGCGGATCTCGAGGGCGAGATCCATTGTTAGTGGTGTCGAATTGTGGCATCCCGCAAAAACCACTACTAGAAAATCGCGTTGTTTTTGTGCATTGCATCATCATGACCGCACGCTCATGTCATCATGCCACATTGCATTTGAGCATCGTCATCATCTTGCATTTGCTTGCATAAACTATTTGCAGAAAAACCTAATTTGTTTTCTAAAACGCCCCATCTTTAATTCAAAACCAAAACCCGGGCTTGTCCGGATTGTTTTATTTTGTCTAGCATCGGTTTGCAAAAGACCCGTTTTTAAATGTTAAAACATTTATACTATTTTTTTTAGGGGCAGCCAACCGGCCACCCCAGTTAAATCCTAAAACTACCTATCCTAACTCTACCCACCCTACCTCCACCTCACCCCCACCTATCCCCATCCGCCACCTCACCTTCTCCCCTCCCTCCAGCCACTCGGCTGCTGCCACCTCAGCCACCCTTCCTCTCTCCACCACGCCACCTCCCTGGGCCGGTCCCACCCTTTTCCCACACGCACACCAACCCGCAGCCACCTCCCTCAGCAGATCCCACCCCCACACGCCTGGGTCCCACCCCACTACCCCTGGCCCGCCCCGACCCCACTCCCACCGGCACCCCCGCTCGGCCCCGACCCCATCGCTCCCCCTCCCTCGTCTTCCTCCTCTCCCCGCCTGTCTCCACCCCGTCCTCCTCGCCGGTTCGGGCTCGCTCCCAGTCGCCCGCGCGCCGCCAGCTCTGCGGCCCGCCTCCTTCCCTCCCCGCGGCCGTCCCCCTCCTCTCCACCCACCGCCGCCCGTTCGTCCTCCGGTGAGCCGCCCCACCTCGCCTCTCGCGCCGGCGCGCCTCCCCCGACCCCGTCCTCACCGCCCCACCGCGCATCCCCAGCCGCCCTCGCTCGGGTCGCCCTTCCACCGCTGTTCGCCGCTGGCCCCTCTACCCCGCGCCGCCGCCTCGCAGGCGAGCTCCTCCGGTCCTCCTCCACCTCGCCCGACCTCTGCCGGTCCCGCTCGTCACAGGCGCCGCCGCCGACCGCTCCCTCCGCCCGCTCCTGCGCCTCCTTCTGCTCTCCCGCCGACGGGCGCCTTCTCCGGCCGCCGGCCTCCCTCTTCCGGCCAAGCGCCTCCACCGCCGGCGACACCCTCCTTCGGCCTCCTCCACCCCTCCCTGCGAGCAAGCCGCGCCGTCGTCCTCCATGCTCCTCTGGCCGACGACGTGACCGTCGCCGCCACGAGCTCCCCATCCCGAGCTCGGCCCTGTCCGCCGCCGCTGCCCCTGTGGCCTCCCCGTGGTTTTCCTCTCCTCGTCGGCAAGCCTCCCTGGCGCCCTCGCAGAGCTCCGCCTCGACTCGTCGTGGGTGCCTCGCCTGCCCCCTGCAAGCTCAGTTCCCAAGCCGCCACTTCGGCCACACGTGATGCCCCGCACCAGCGTGTCAACAAGTTCTGCTCCTCTCCTCCACATGTGTTATCGCGTGATGCAAATGATGGTTCTGTGGGGAACTGCGTCCTCGGCTATGAATCTCCCGATGGGCAAGAACGAGAAGCTGGACAAGGGCATCGGGTTCTATCGCCAAGACCATCCGAAGACCAACGGTGCCCGATCCATTTGAGTACGCCATCGACGACAAGTTCGCCATCACAGACAATTGAGTCCGGAACTCCAAGATCTCCGCCACAAACCCCAAGATCGTCGAGAGGGAACCGACGACCCCGGTCTCGAGGATCCGATGCCCGGACGTCAAGACCGCCACATGGAAAACCCCAAAGAACCCGAAGACCAATCCCGCCGAACGCCAAGAACTTCAATCGGATCCGAGGACACCGAAGACCGCGGATGCGACAGGATCGTCCCCGGACGCCAAGTACTTCCCTCGGACGCCAAAACCCGAACCGGAAGGACGCCAAGATCGCCACAAGGACGACAAGATCTACTTCCGATCGAAAAGCCCTTCGCAACGACAAGATCTACCTCAGTTATCCGAGCACGCTCCCGTTTCCGTCGAACCCTGGACCCTGAGACCGACCCCGAACCCCGGAAACCCAAGACCGTCGCGACCCCTAATTTGTGAACCCTTTCCTCGAACCCTGTTTCATAACATAATAACAACTTGTTGCATATTGGATTGTCATACTCGCATGCATATCTGTGGTTTGGGGGCCTTATGCCGAATCACCCAATAATTAAATATGGGGCCCATATGCGGGCAAATCTAGCTTTATATTGGCCTCATTTAAAATTGTGTAGCGAACCCGGTGCTAGCTTTTGCCATGTTAAGACAACATTTAAATTGCGGGGATCTAAATAACTTGCACCATCTAATTAATTGTCGGGACCCCGGTTCCACTTAATATGACCTAATTGCATCGCATCTTTGCCATGTCATTCATCATACATGCATCATGCCGATCTTCTGCCGTTGTATTAAATAGTGCATCCGATGTTTCTTCTAGTGTTTTGCTTCTTCGCGGATAAGGCCGTTGAGTTGATGTGAGCTTCGCCCCGATCTTCGGTTGACCCTTCGGCAATGTTTTCAGGCGAGCATCTCCCCCTTTCTACCTATCTTACTTTTATAGTATTTACTTCCCTCCTGTTGATCTATTGCTATCTGTGTTGCGATGCTCTAGTTTCCGTACCCGTGATATCCCTTGCAGCCATATATTGCCTTGGACACATCCTATTACCGGTTGTTTGGTAGATAGTTGGACTCGCGCGTCGTAGTCGCTTGCTCAAGTGCTGCTGCGTGTCGTCAAATGCCACAGTTGTTGATGTATTGCCGCATGTTGTTGTTGGAGCTGATCATAGTTTTACTTATTGTTCACTTTAATTCCTGTTTAACAACTAAAATTGAATAAGCAGAGGCATCGGTGGGTGATAGAAAATATTTGGTTTCCGAACGCCCACTTGTGTCCCGTAAGACCCCGAGTACTTGATACCTGTTCCTTGATTTATCGCGCTATCCACATCCGGGAGGTATATGGGACCCCCCTGAGCCAGAGCTTGATTCAGTCTTATTTCTTAGGGCCACAAACTAGTTTGAGGTTTTATTTACTATCCTGTACTTATGCCATGCTACTTATGTATTTACGATTGTGCGAGGAGCACACTGTACTGTTTAGGAATTGTGACCCGTTTACGTGGTATCGACAGTCCCCGTTTGGGGATCTGCTGTCGTTTACCGCCGGCCCCACAAACCTTGAGTCCGTCTCGGAGCTTGCTTACTTCGTTGCGGGTGTACTCCAAGGGGTGGCCCCCTGAAATATTTCTGGATCCTGTGATTGTTCAGTCGTGAAAGCCTCGTTGGGTTTTGATTTGGTTTTTTCGAGGTTGATCGAGCGTGTGTTGCTATTGGTGCACCCCGGCCGGGTAAAACTTTCTGAAAGCCGTGTCCGCGGATATGGACGACTTGGAGCACAGTATCTCGATCATAGACAAACATAACTAAAGTTTATTGCTATAAATTTGACTTTATAATGACTAGTAATCAGCTTCACTATAACGGAATGGCTAAATAATTCTGCCCACAATTGCTTGTTTGGAGTGTCGCTTGCGACCATTGTACCTGACTAGTAAGTATTGCAACTACAACGGAATGGCTGATTAAAAGTACCAACAACTGCTGGGTTTAAGGGTTATCTCATGCTATTCACATCTGATTAGTAAGAGTTACAACTATAACGGCATGGTTAATTAAAAGTGCCCACTGCTTACTTTATCAGGACGATTATCTAAACCTGCCTAGTAAAGTGCCGCAACTATAACTGAATAAGTAAAACTTCCAACTGTGTGAGTTCCTCGGTTGACTTCCTCGACGGTCTCGAGGGGGAAACGCCAGGATGGGTTTGTTTGATGATAGTATCAGGTTATCCCCGAATAGGTCTTTCTTATTCCCCTCTGATATCCGCCAGTTGTATCGAGTCTCTATAGGTTGTTTAGTGCATGCTGCCGCTGCCGCTCAGTCCACCATACCTATGTAGGCGAGGACCGCCGAATTCTAGCCTCGCCGTGTACTGGCATCAGTACTGACGCTCCTCTTTTTCCTTTGCCTTTGTCGGCACCCCTTTTGTTTAAGCAGGTTTGAGATCGACGCCGTTAGCAGGGTTACCCTTCCGGCTTGGCCTGGGCAGGGTTATGGACGCCATTGGTTATTCTTCAGGGCTCTTAGCCCCATTTGCATCTTGTCCGTAGCTGGATGCTATATCGTTTTCAAGGTGATTTGGATCTTTGTATATTATATTTGTATTCTTGACTCATTGAGTCCCTGCTATATATATATCTGTTCTGTGGGTCCCATCGTGGACAGTTGTGTAATGTTATTACTTCGTTTTCCACCCGCACGAAAGTGCCTGGTGGGCACCTTTGAATCGTTTCTATGCGGGTTTTGGCGAATTTTGCTCAAACTTGCATAGGTCCGATTCCGAGGGTGTTACAGAGTGGTATCAGAGCTCAGCAGTTGCGATACCCCACAAGTCCAGCCTGTAGGATAACCTAGCTAACGGCCGAAGTAGAGTGTCAAAACTATTTTTGCAAAATCGGTTGGATAGTTCTGATTAGGTCTGATTTTACTCCTTACCCCTCTGCTATTCTCCTCTCACCTCTACGCGTTTTGAATCCGCTCTCATCTCTCTCTTCGAGTCCAGGATTTCTCGTGGTTGGGTTTTCCGTCGTACCTTCAGGGTTTCGCTTTCTCCCTTTTGTAACGGAGGTGCTACGATCATCAATCTGCAACTTGTCTGTTGTACCCTTCATCCAATCTCTTGTTCTTGAGCTCTTTATCCATATGTGTTCCTTGCTGGATATCTGTGTCGTTGGAAAACATATGAGAAGGACGAGCATTGGTGAAGTTGGAGTTGACCTTGAGCATGTGTTGTTCATGCCAATGGAACCATCGCGAAACCTAATCATTGTGTCTTTCATACGAGTTATGCTGGCATCATCCCTTTGTTCCGGATACCACCTATGAAGATCTTCAGTCTAAATCTTGAGAGTTGAGTTGCTTGATTCTCCTACCCATGTATAGAGTTGATAGTTGGGTCCGGGATGGACTGATCACCCTACCCGACTCTTACTGTTCGCTCGGTACATCGAACTGGTGGATCAATGTAACTTTTCCCTCTTCTAATGGAAGTTAGAGGTGGCCTTATCGTTTGATACCTCTACCTTCGTCCTTTGTTCTCTGGAGTGTTCTCTCGACGATCAGGAACAACGACCCTTTGTTGGTGGTGTCGCCGATTTCAAGATGGAAGATGAACCCTCGTTAGTGGTGTCGCGAGGATCTACACGAAGCGCGAAGACGCCGACCGCCGATCTTCTTCCCGGTACCACGAGGCGGATCTCGAGGGCGAGATCCATTGTTAGTGGTGTCGAATTGTGGCATCCCGCAAAAACCACTACTAGAAAATCGCGTTGTTTTTGTGCATTGCATCATCATGACCGCACGCTCATGTCATCATGCCACATTGCATTTGAGCATCGTCATCATCTTGCATTTGCTTGCATAAACTATTTGCAGAAAAACCTAATTTGTTTTCTAAAACGCCCCATCTTTAATTCAAAACCAAAACCCGGGCTTGTCCGGATTGTTTTATTTTGTCTAGCATCGGTTTGCAAAAGACCCGTTTTTAAATGTTAAAACATTTATACTATTTTTTTTAGGGGCAGCCAACCGGCCACCCCAGTTAAATCCTAAAACTACCTATCCTAACTCTACCCACCCTACCTCCACCTCACCCCCACCTATCCCCATCCGCCACCTCACCTTCTCCCCTCCCTCCAGCCACTCGGCTGCTGCCACCTCAGCCACCCTTCCTCTCTCCACCACGCCACCTCCCTGGGCCGGTCCCACCCTTTTCCCACACGCACACCAACCCGCAGCCACCTCCCTCAGCAGATCCCACCCCCACACGCCTGGGTCCCACCCCACTACCCCTGGCCCGCCCCGACCCCACTCCCACCGGCACCCCCGCTCGGCCCCGACCCCATCGCTCCCCCTCCCTCGTCTTCCTCCTCTCCCCGCCTGTCTCCACCCCGTCCTCCTCGCCGGTTCGGGCTCGCTCCCAGTCGCCCGCGTGCCGCCAGCTCTGCGGCCCGCCTCCTTCCCTCCCCGCGGCCGTCCCCCTCCTCTCCACCCACCGCCGCCCGTTCGTCCTCCGGTGAGCCGCCCCACCTCGCCTCTCGCGCCGGCGCGCCTCCCCCGACCCCGTCCTCACCGCCCCACCGCGCATCCCCGGCCGCCCTCGCTCGGGTCGCCCTTCCACCGCTGTTCGCCGCCGGCCCCTCTACCCCGTGCCGCCGCCTCGCAGGCGAGCTCCTCCGGTCCTCCTCCACCTCGCCCGACCTCCGCCGGTCCCGCTCGTCACAGGCGCCGCCGGCGACCGCTCCCTCCGCCCGCTCCTGCGCCTCCTTCTGCTCTCCCGCCGACGGGCGCCTTCTCCGGCCGCCGGCCTCCCTCTTCCGGCCAAGCGCCTCCACCGCCGGCGACACCCTCCTTCGGCCTCCTCCACCCCTCCCTGCGAGCAAGCCGCGCCGTCGTCCTCCATGCTCCTCTGGCCGACGACGTGACCGTCGCCGCCACGAGCTCCCCATCCCGAGCTCGGCCCTGTCCGCCGCCGCTGCACCTGTGGCCTCCCCGTGGTTTTCCTCTCCTCGTCGGCAAGCCTCCCTGGCGCCCTCGCAGAGCTCCGCCTCGACTCGTCGTGGGTGCCTCGCCTGCCCCCTGCAAGCTCAGTTCCCAAGCCGCCACTTCGGCCACACGTGATGCCCCGCACCAGCGTGTCAACAAGTTCTGCTCCTCTCCTCCACATGTGTTATCGCGTGATGCAAATGATGGTTCTGTGGGGAACTGCGTCCTCGGCTATGAATCTCCCGATGGGCAAGAACGAGAAGCTGGACAAGGGCATCGGGTTCTATCGCCAAGACCATCCGAAGACCAACGGTGCCCGATCCATTTGAGTACGCCATCGACGACAAGTTCGCCATCACAGACAATTGAGTCCGGAACTCCAAGATCTCCGCCACAAACCCCAAGATCGTTGAGAGGGAACCGACGACCCCGGTCTCGAGGATCCGATGCCCGGACGTCAAGACCGCCACATGGAAAACCCCAAAGAACCCGAAGACCAATCCCGCCGAACGCCAAGAACTTCAATCGGATCCGAGGACACCGAAGACCGCGGATGCGACAGGATCGTCCCCGGACGCCAAGTACTTCCCTCGGACGCCAAAACCCGAACCGGAAGGACGCCAAGATCGCCACAAGGACGACAAGATCTACTTCCGATCGAAAAGCCCTTCGCAACGACAAGATCTACCTCAGTTATCCGAGCACGCTCCCGTTTCCGTCGAACCCTGGACCCTGAGACCGACCCCGAACCCCGGAAACCCAAGACCGTCGCGACCCCTAATGTGTGAACCCTTTCCTCGAACCCTGTTTCATAACATAATAACAACTTGTTGCATATTGGATTGTCATACTCGCATGCATATCTGTGGTTTGGGGGCCTTATGCCGAATCACCCAATAATTAAATATGGGGCCCATATGCGGGCAAATCTAGCTTTATATTGGCCTCATTTAAAATTGTGTAGCGAACCCGGTGCTAGCTTTTGCCATGTTAAGACAACATTTAAATTGCGGGGATCTAAATAACTTGCACCATCTAATTAATTGTCGGGACCCCGGTTCCACTTAATATGACCTAATTGCATCGCATCTTTGCCATGTCATTCATCATACATGCATCATGCCGATCTTCTGCCGTTGTATTAAATAGTGCATCCGATGTTTCTTCTAGTGTTTTGCTTCTTCGCGGATAAGGCCGTTGAGTTGATGTGAGCTTCGCCCCGATCTTCGGTTGACCCTTCGGCAATGTTTTCAGGCGAGCATCTCCCCCTTTCTACCTATCTTACTTTTATAGTATTTACTTCCCTCCTGTTGATCTATTGCTATCTGTGTTGCGATGCTCTAGTTTCCGTACCCGTGATATCCCTTGCAGCCATATATTGCCTTGGACACATCCTATTACCGGTTGTTTGGTAGATAGTTGGACTCGCGCGTCGTAGTCGCTTGCTCAAGTGCTGCTGCGTGTCGTCAAATGCCACAGTTGTTGATGTATTGCCGCATGTTGTTGTTGGAGCTGATCATAGTTTTACTTATTGTTCACTTTAATTCCTGTTTAACAACTAAAATTGAATAAGCAGAGGCATCGGTGGGTGATAGAAAATATTTGGTTTCCGAACGCCCACTTGTGTCCCGTAAGACCCCGAGTACTTGATACCTGTTCCTTGATTTATCGCTCTATCCACATCCGGGAGGTATATGGGACCCCCCTAAGCCAGAGCTTGATTCAGTCTTATTTCTTGGGGCCACAAACTAGTTTGAGGTTTTATTTACTATCCTGTACTTATGCCATGCTACTTATGTATTTACGATTGTGCGAGGAGCACACTGTACTGTTTAGGAATTGTGACCCGTTTACGTGGTATCGACAGTCCCCGTTTGGGGATCTGCTGTCGTTTACTGCCGGCCCCACAAACCTTGAGTCCGTCTCGGAGCTTGCTTACTTCGTTGCGGGTGTACTCCAAGGGGTGGCCCCCTGAAATATTTCTGGATCCTGTGATTGTTCAGTCGTGAAAGCCTCGTTGGGTTTTGATTTGGTTTTTCCGAGGTTGATCGAGCGTGTGTTGCTATTGGTGCACCCCGGCCGGGTAAAACTTTCTGAAAGCCGTGTCCGCGGATATGGACGACTTGGAGCACAGTATCTCGATCATAGACAAGCATAACTAAAGTTTATTGCTATAAATTTGACTTTATAATGACTAGTAATCAACTTCACTATAACGGAATGGCTAAATAATACTGCCCACAATTGCTTGTTTGGAGTGTCGCTTGCGACCATTGTACCTGACTAGTAAGTATTGCAACTACAACGGAATGGCTGATTAAAAGTACCAACAACTGCTGGGTTTAAGGGTTATCTCATGCTATTCACATCTGATTAGTAAGAGTTACAACTATAACGGCATGGTTAATTAAAAGTGCCCACTGCTTACTTTATCAGGACAATTATCTAAACCTGCCTAGTAAAGTGCCGCAACTATAACTGAATAAGTAAAACTGCCAACTGTGTGAGTTCCTCGGTTGACTTCCTCGACGGTCTCGAGGGGGAAACGCCAGGATGGGTTTGTTTGATGATAGTATCAGGTTATCCCCGAATAGGTCTTTCTTATTCCCCTCTGATATCCGCCAGTTGTATCGAGTCTCTATAGGTTGTTTAGTGCATGCTGCCGCTGCCGCTCAGTCCACCATACCTATGTAGGCGAGGACCGCCGAATTCTAGCCTCGCCGTGTACTGGCCTCAGTACTGACGCTCCTCTTTTTCCTTTGCCTTTTTCGGCACCCCTTTTGTTTAAGCAGGTTTGAGATCGACGCCGTTAGCAGGGTTACCCTTCCGGCTTGGCCTGGGCAGGGTTATGGACGCCATTGGTTATTCTTCAGGGCTCTTAGCCCCATTTGCATCTTGTCCGTAGCTGGACGCTATATCGTTTTCAAGGTGATTTGGATCTTTGTATATTATATTTGTATTCTTGACTCATTGAGTCCCTGCTATATATATATATCTGTTCTGTGGGTCCCATCGTGGACTGTTGTGTAATGTTATTACTTCGTTTTCCACCCGCACGAAAGTGCCTGGTGGGCACCTTTGAATCGTTTCTATGCGGGTTTTGGCGAATTTTTCTCAAACTTGCATAGGTTCGATTCTGAGGGTGTTACAGTTTCTCTAATTTGAGGGCTTGTGTAATGCTCACTAGGAGAGGTGGTGTTTATTATCTGCATATTGTTGGAGCTGGGCGTCTCTACCCCGCTCCTTCGCCTAATGGTCTTTTCTCTATCGAGGAAGGACGCGTGCTTTATGACTGATGGGTTGAGCAACACCAACCCGAGGAGGAGAATCCGGAGGAGGATGAAGACCAAGAGGAGGAGCAAGATGTCCCTCATCAGGAGCAGCAGCCACCAAACCGGCTGGAAACATATCAAGATTTTCAAGAACTTGGAGGAACTATGGAGGGAATGCATAATATCGCCCTGAACCTCCGAGAAACAACAAGTAACCTCTAAACTCAATTTGCGAACTAGAGTTACAACTATCACTACTAGGAAACATGTTGTTAGTGGCGCACCTGAAATGCCCATCCGTGTCACACTAGTGGTGCGCTACCATGCCTGCGCTACGGCTAAAACATACCCGTAGTGCACTGCCTGGTGTGCTACGGGTACCTGGACATATCTATAGCACACCTACATGTGCGCCATGGCTAGAAAGGCTAGTGCGCTTCCACTATATTCCTTGTGGTGCACAAGGCAGTGCGCCACTGAAGTTCGTCACGTGCGTTTTAGGTCATGTGCGCCACTAAAGCCCGGCCATGTGCTCCACGGGCAACTTTTTGTTTCTTAATTCTGAGCCAGATGATATACAATACAGATTATATACAATATTCAAGGAAGATATACACACACAGATATAAGATATACAATTATATATATGAATACACAATTTGCAAAACAAGATTGAAACAAATACATATAGATAAGTTCATTACATGAATACATAGTATAATTTACATTGTTTCGATCAAGTTACAAAGTAGTTGGTGACATGCGAATACATGTGTCTCAAACAAGTTAGAGCTCGGAAGCTCGCCTCGACAACTAAACTAGAAACAAGCGCATGATAAACAACCAAGGACGAAAAACATCACCGCGACAAAGGTGTAGGTCTCCATCCGGTTCCTCGTCCTAACTCCAGCTAGATAGCGCGTGTATCTAGCTTCCGCCTCCGCCATAGTGGTGTACCCTTTGTAGCTATTGCCGCTGAAATGTTGCACCTGTCTCCGGCAGTCTTCCCAATAATCGTAGACTCCGGGAACCCATCCCTTGTACACGACGTACCACGTTATCTACTAGTTGGCAACAATAATTAACCGATGATTGAAAAACATGTATAATTAAAGTCGCATATGAAGATAAACTTACAGAAAGTAGTCCCAACTCAAAAAGACCAAAGTAACTCAAAAAGCATGCCTCATATATAACTAGGTAGTTAGACATAGGAATATGCTACGACGGAACTATAAACCAAGTAGGATGCACAACATATGGACTTGTGCATAGAACAAGGCTTACAATCTCGTCGCAGCACATTCACATATATAGTATGCCATGACATTTCAATCATCGACATTCTCGAAAAATACCAAAGTAACTCAAAAAGAATGCCTCATATAGAACTAGGTCATTGGACATAGGAATATGCTATGACGGAACAGTAAGCCAAGTAGGATGCACAACACCTGGACTTGTGCATATCACAAGGCTCACTATCCCGTCGCCGCACATTCACATATATATAATGTGCCACGACATTTCAATCATCGGCATTCTCAAAAAAAGACCAAAGTAAGCAAAGGATCAAAGAGTAAGTAAAAAAACCAAGCATTGATTCATATATAATAATAAGAAAAATAAGTAAGCGATGATTCAAAAACCTAATAAGCTAAGTAGTAGCATGTACTTGTCCACACACACAAGGTCATCTATAGTTTGGAACTACAACTAGGCCAATATCAAGACTTCTGGATCGGCTCAGGGAACGGGATGATGCCTTGTCTCGTCATGAACTTCCTATAGTCACCCTGCATCTCTAGGCGATCTTCTATGTCATGGTTATTCGGGATATTTCCTCCGTATAATACCCCCCTGATGGCGCCCAGTACTTTCGTGGGAGGCTTCGTTGGAAACCCCAAGAGCAAGGTGTGATGAGCACAACAGCAAGTCTTCCCTCAGTATGAAACCGAGGTTATCAAACCAGTAGGAGGAAGGGAACGTCTCAAAGGTCTTGCAACCAATGTGGAAACCTACACAACACGAACTCAAGACTTTACCCCAACGAATCAATGAGGTTTTCAAGATCACCGGTCTGCTGTAATAAAGGATTAACTGTATGGTATGGAAGGTGAGGATGGTTTGCAGCAAGTAAATAGGTAACAGTGGAAGATGTATCAATGGTAAAGATTGGATCGGGGTCCATAGTTGACTAGAGGTGCTCTCCTTAGATAAACAACATGGCATGAAGGGTAAACAAATTACAACAGGGCAATTGACAGGAACTGAGCAAGGCATAACAATGCAATACTAGACAAAAAGATCCTATGAGATTCGATTGGAAATACAACAATATACATAGACCGCCATCCAACTTCATCTATGACTAGAAGTCCATCTTCAGGTTATCATCCGAACCACCTCCAGTATTAAGTTGCAAGCAATAGACAACTGCTTCAAGCAAAGTGTGTAAGGTAAATAATCCACTTGTTTCATGAACAAGAGACCATTGTTTTCTCCCTAGTGGAAACAGCTCATCTACAACCGAAGAGATTTCTGTCACTTCCCTTGGAAACTAGAGGCATGAACCCACTATCGAGCATAAATACCCTCTCTTGGAGTCACTAGCAACTACTTGGACAAGATAGCTACTAACAACGGAGAGCATGCAAGATCACAAACAACGCAGACATGATAAAATCAAATAGACGAAACCATTAATCAATCTGACATAGTAATCTCAATATCCATCGGATCCCCGCAAACACAACATGCATGATTACAAATAGTTTAGATCTTGATCATGAACGGAGCTCACAAGATCTATACATGAAAGCAGAAGGAGGAGATACAACCATCTAGCTACTACATGGACCCGTAGTCCAAGGTGGATTTACTCACGCTTCATACCGGAGAAGAAGGCCTCTAGGATAATCTCCCCTCCGATAGGGTGCCGGGAAGAACTTCAGATCCCCCTCCCAATCTAGGGACGATGGTGGCGGCGGTTACAGAAGGTTTCGTGGAGTTTTGATCGGGTGCCTAGGGTTTCTGCATCGGGGGCTTCTTGTAGGCAAAGGGGTGAGCCAGGAGGGCCACCAGGGGGCCACACCCTACCCAGGCGTAGGGTGGGACCACCCGTGCCTTAGGGGGGTCTAGCCGCCCTGTGGCGCCCCTCCGTCTTGTCTTCTAGCTTCATGTCGCCCACGGTAAAATATTGACTTTGGCTTTTGTCCCGTCCAATTCCGAGAATATTGATTTTCTGCCTTTCTAGAACCAAAAACAGAAGAAAACAGGAAACTGGCATTGTGGCAACTTGTTAAAAGGTTAGTTCCAGGAAAAAAAGACCTCAAAGTATGGACAAAGCAAAGCAGATACTTAACAAGCATGGAACATCAAATATTATAGATACGTTTCCGACGTATCAAGCATCCCCAAGCTTAACTCCTGCTCGTCCTCGAGTAGGTAAGTGATAAAAGAATAATTTTTGAGGTGACATGCACCATCAAAACCAAGATCAAACCATTTGCAAGCATTGAAAGCTAGGATCAAAGAACTCTAAACATGTGCATGAAAGATGGAGTTCTAACAATAGGATATAGTAAATATGCATGCAACATGAAAGGCTACAAATAAAGATCATGAATAACATGCATTGAAAAACATTTGTTTGTTTCACATACAGAAAACATGGCATAGTGGCATTCATCTTGTCCCTCATGGAGTAGCAAATAGATGCATAGGACACCTTCAAAGTTCATAAGAGTGACTAGATACAAATAGCACAAGAACAAGTAATATCACAATATGCATCAATCAATAAGTTTTGGGACACTGCACATAGAACTAAGAATGACAATTATGCTCTCTTAATGGTGCCTAAGGGTGGAAGGTGGAGACTCAATATAATAGTGGAAGAAAGGCCTTTCATAAAGGGAAGCAGGGATTTCAAGTTTCAAAAAGAGATTCCAAAAATCATGGTACTTGTTATATTTCAGCCCTCATTTCCCCTATCATAAGCATCTTGAAGTGATTAAGGTTAAAGTGAACAAACTATGGAGTATATGTTTGACAAAGTATAAGTTGGCAATCTCAAGTACCTTGAATACGAGGGCCACACCTCATGCTACTCAACTTCAGTCACCTATAAGTTCTTGTCATAGTAATTACATGCATATCATAGAGAAGCGCCAACAGGGTACCCCTTGCACATGGTACATGAGCTATCCCATAACCAAAATGACAAGGCAAGCAAACAATGAGCATCTCAGCGATCTTTTTATTTACTATGTGCATAGCTTTTTATTGAGGATGCTTCACAGATAGCTCATTATGGTGATGCTACAAGTTTCCACCATGATTAGTCATGGCTTAGGTTAGCGGCCCAGGAATTTCTCTAACACAAAATACATAACTCCATGGACTTACAAGATCCCTCTTTATTTCACACCGGTGACATCCATAGACAAAAGAGCATGATATCAAATGTGTACAAAGTATGAGTGCAATGTTGAAAACGGTTCCCATGACAGCATGGTTCTGCTAATTCCAACATATAAGTGCAAGCATATACAACATAGACGACACAATGGTTCAGGTTTATTAGGGGCAAAGAATATAAAGCGTGCCATCAAATTCGTGAGGGCTTTAATCACTAAGTTTTCACATAACAAAATACTTTTTAATTGGAAGATAGATGAAAACAAGAATATACTTGGAATGGTGTAACACACCATGCATAGGAGTTTATAGTGGACACTTTGGAATAACTTGGTTTCTTGGGAGTTGTAAGCATGAGTAGAACTTACTCATACAAGTGGAGGCTAGCAAAAGACTGGGAGCAACCAACTAAGAGAGCAATAATGGCCATAATCATGCAGAGCAACAAAACATTACTAATCAAAGCATAGAGTGGTACTACAAGTCAAGGACTAAATGATCAAAGTGGTTATGGTTACTTGTTCATAGTCATAACATGGTGTGAGCATGTGCCAAGTCAACCCAAACAAAGCATCAAAGGAGAATACCACAATACTATACTTTTGTATGCTAAAACAACGCATAATTCTTTCAAGGAACACTAAGCAATCCCAATTGTTTGTATCAAGACATGCTACATCTATAATCACTAAGAATAATGTCAAAACAACACCTAGCATGTCATGCTAAAGTGTAAGTCATAGTCAATGCAAGCTCCTCCTGCACTTTCAAGCAGGAACTTCCTACTCCTTTCCAACACCAATCGACTTATTTGAAACAACACAGGGATAATGGGGGTCCAAACTAATTTATTCAAGCAAACTAAAAAAACTAAGCAAACCAAACGAAAACTAATACACTCCAAGAACAACACAACAGTGCATGAAACAATAAGAACGAAGTGTCTAGTCAGACCTGAGCTTTTATTGATGAAGGGGATGCCTTGGGCATCCCCAAGCTTTGACACTTGTACCTCTTGGATATTTATTGGTGTGACACCGGGGTGGCATCCCCAAGCTTGAGATTGTGTCCATTCTTCATCTCATTACATCATTCTCTCTCTACACCTGAAATTTTTTCTTCATACAAAACTTCACACAATCTTCATTAGCAACATTAGTGTATTCAAAAGATAATAGACCTTTAGGCTTAGCTTTGGAACATCAAAACTTTTCACTAAAAACATAAGCTACTGTAGCAACTCCTGCAAAAAGCTCAATTTCCCAAAAAGAACCCAAAAAGGAATCAATAAGAAGCAAATGCAAATAATGGCAGAAATCTGTCAAAACAGACCACCAGGTCGAAACCGATTTTTTCGAAGACCTTATGTTGCTCAAATCAAAACGTGTTGAACTAACAAAAGTTAGCTAACATACTGGGGGGTTTATTCATAAATTTTCAGCTCAATCCGACTTACAGAGACTCCTCACGAATTTTTATGGTGGAGGACAAAAATCTGTTTCGGGACAACAACTCCCCAAATCTTACTTCCCTCTCATTAGAGGTCATTCTTGGCACAAAAAGCAAACAAAAAAATAAGGAGAGTTCAATACTGAAGTAACAACTTCCAAGACTCAAGGAAACTCTTGGGTTATCTCCCAACAAGTACTTTTCTTTAACGCCTTTAAGTTAGGCACAAGAAGCAAGAAATCAAGTATTTTCAAATGAGGAATTATTACCCCTCTTGCTCCTTCCTTTCTTACCTTTCTTCTTCTCTTTAGGGAAAATATGATTGCTTACTGGAGGAGCAAACTGCATAATGCCTTTTCCCACATCTATTATTTCTCCAAGGTGTTTCAGTAGGGATCTTCCAAGTGTAATCTATCTTTTGCCTACACATTCAATAACAAGATAATCAGTATACACCATTTCCCTGAGATTTTTGTAAACACACCTTCAGCTATTCCAATGGGTAATAAAGTGGCATTATTAGTAATAGAGATTTACTCTCCTCCTTTAGAAAGAACCCAAAGACTCAAAGACTCATAAATATATTTAGGAATAAGGCAAAATTCAGACATGATATCACAATGAGCATCAAAAAGTGTAGTATCTATAGAGACTTTGATTGTAGGAAACCACTTTGAAGGCTCGGAATTTATTGGAACGTAATCATGGTACTCCCTAAGTGTGTGATAGCAACTGTTAAAAGAAGCAGTACTGGACTCAAGAGTGTTCAACCTAGCAAAAATATTTATGAAAGAGGATAGACTTGCCAGGTGTATTATAAATTATAATCAATTTCTTTATGGCATCAAAAGCTTCATCCTCAGTGCATTGAAAAATATCTTTCCCAGCCACAGCATCCAAAGCATATCTATAACAAAGAGCAATACCACGGTAGAAACTATTGATAACCAAGCTAAGACTCATCTTAGGCTCAGTTTCCCTTTGTAAAGCAGAGATTCTAGACCAAGATTTTTAAAACTCTCTTCACCTTTTTGCTTGAAAGCAAAGATCTCTTCCATAGGTGTCAGAGAGATAGGACCAAAACCACACATGGTAGCAACTAGAGCATTAACTAATTTTATTGTGTTTTTAATAAGAGAAATCAAACCAAACTAGAATAATTTTTTTGGAGTTTTTGATTAAAAGAGGCAAACAAAACCGAGCAAAAGAAATTAAGCAAACAAAAACAAAGTAAAGAGAAAGGTTGAGGAGGACTCCCGTTGTGAAGACGTCCTTAGCCTCCCCGGCAACGGCGCCAGAGAAACTTGATGGCACCCGGTACTGTCGTGGGACGCTTCATTGGAAACCCCAAGAGAAAGGTGTGATAAGCACAGCAGCAAGTCTTCCCTCAGTATGAAACCGAGGTTATCGAACCAGTAGGAGTAAGGAAACGTATCAAAGGTGTTGCAAGCAACGTGGAAACCTACACAACACAAACTCAAGACTTTGCCCCAACGAACCAGTGAGGTTGTCAAGCTCACCGGTTTGCTGTAACAAAGGATTAACTGTATGGTGTGGAAGGTGATGATGGTTTGCAACAAGTAAATAGGTAAAAGTGGAAGATGTATCAATGGTAAATATTGGACCGGGGTCCATAGTTGACTAGAGGTGCTCTCCTTAGATAAACAACATGGCATGAAGGGTAAACAAATTTCAGCAGGGCAATTAACAGGAACTGAGCAAGGCATAACAATGCAATACTAGACAAAAAGATCCTATGAGATTCGATTGGGCAATGCAGCAATATACATTGACTGACATCCAATTGCATCTATGACTAGAAGTCCACCTTCAGGTTATCACCTGAACCCCCTCCAGTATTAAGTTGCCAGCAATATACAACTGTTTTAAGCAAAGTGTTTAATGTAAACAATCCACTTGTTCCAGGAAGAAGAGACCGTTGTTTTCTCACTAGTGGCAACAGCACATCTACAACCGAAGAGATTTCTGTCAGTTCCCTTGGAAACTAGAGGCATGAACCCACTATCGAGCATAAATACCCCCTCTTGGAGTCACTAGCAAGTACTTGGCCAAGATAGCTACTAACAACGGAGAGCATGCAAGATGACAAACAATAGAGACATGATAGAATCAAATAGACAAAACCATTAATTAATCTGACATAGTAATCTCAATATCCATCAGATCCCCGCAAACACAACATGCATGATTACAAATAGATTAGATATTGATCATGAACGGAGCTCAAAAGATCTATACATGAAAGCACACGGAGGAGATACAACCATCTAGCTACTACATGGACCCGTAGTCCAAGGTGGAACTACTCACGCTTCATACCGGAGAAGAAGGCCTCTAGGATGGTCTCCCCTCCGACAGGGTGCCGGAAAGAACTTCAGATCCCCCTCCCTGATCTAGGGACGATGGTGGCGGGGGCTATAGAAGGTTTCGTGGAGTTTTGATCGGGTCCCTAGGGTTTCTGCATCGGGGCTTCTTATAGGCGAAGGGGCGAGCCAGGAGGGCCACCAGGGGGGCCACACCCTACCTAGGCGTGGGGTGGGCCCACCCGCGCCTAGGGGGGTCTGGCCGCCCTGTGGCGCCCCTCCGTCTTGTCTTCTGGCTTTGTGTCGCCCACGGTAAAATATTTACTTTGGCTTTTGTCCCGTCCAATTCCGAGAATATTGATTTTCTGCCTTTCTGGAACCAAAAACAAAAGAAATAAGGCAACTAGCACTATGGCAACTTGTAAATAGGTTAGTTCCAGAAAACAGATAAAAACACCCCAAAGTGTGGACAAAGCAAAGCAAAGTAGATACTAAACAAGCATTTAACATCAAAAATTATAGATACGTTTTCGACGTATCAAGCATCCCCAAGCTTAACTCCTGCTCGTCCTCGAGTAGGTAAGTGATAAAAGAATAATTTTTGAGGTGACATGCACCATCAAAACCAAGATCAAACCATTTGCAAGCATTGAAAGCTGGGATCAAAGAACTATAAACATGTTCATGAAAGATGAAGTTCTAACAATACGACATAGTAACTATGCATGCAACATGAAAGGCTAGAAACAAAGATCATGAATAACATGCATTGAAAAACATCTGTTTGTTTCACATACAGAAAACATGGCATTGTGGCATTCATCTTGTCCCTCATGGAGTAGCAAATAGATGCATAGGACACCTTCAAAGTTCATAAGAGTGACTAGATACAGATAACACAAGAACAAGTAATATCACAATATGCATCAATCAATTAGTTTTGGGACACTGCACATAGAACTAAGAATGACAACTATGCTCTCTTAATGGTGCCTAAGGGTGGAAGGTGGAGACTCAATATAATAGTGGAATAAAGGCCCTTCATAAAGGGAAGCAGGGATTTCAAGTTTCAAAAGGAGGTTCCAAAAATTATGGTACTTGTTAGATTTCAGCCCTAATTTCCCCTATCATAAGCATCTTGAAGTGATTAAGGTTAAAGTGAACAAACTATGGAGTATATGCTTGACATTGTTAACGAAGCCCAAACCCGGTGGAACCTTAACCACGAATACCGGGTGCGAGGGATCTTTATCCGCTAGAAGGCGTCTCTCTACCATCAGCACACCGTCATGCAAACTCTTCATTTCCGAACTAGCGAGCCTCCGCAATTCTTAGTTATCATGGGCTCACCAGCCACATGCATCCTCCACATAATACCCTTGATTCTTGGTGGCCCGTCCCGAAACCTGATCGAATTTGTAGTTGATGCCACCGGCTGGCTCGAGCTGGTAGATTTTTTCCCTGGACTTTTTGCCTTTTGGAGAGCGGGCATGCACTGCAATCTGAGCACCGACCGCCCTATATAGTGTGTGCGGGCTTAGAATAAAGGGTTGGTTGGTTGTATCAGCTGGCTTGGTGAAGGCGGAAGCTCGAGGCGTCTTCTGAGAACCAAATAGACGCTTGGTGATAGTGGCTTTCTCTGTGTGGCCACCAGCTGGGTCTTTGTTTGGGCCGTCGTTACAAAACTGAGTGTTGAAGAACTGATCGAAGTCTTCGTCGTCCTTGTTCGGATCGAGCTCCATGTGCATATCATCAACATGATCATCCGACCCACCGCGTGGAGGTGACGACGGGGAAGTAAGGGGGCCTTGCCATGCCTTGTCACTGGCACGACAGGCGGTGTTGTTGTCTGTGGGGTGATGGACCCTGCCGTAACCAAACGAATCATGCTCTTTTGCCATTGCAAGAATAAGCCAAAGAAACTTCTGAGGACAGCCGACTCTTCTTCATCTGCTGTCACATCCCAAGATTTTCCAAATCTTGTAATGTGAAAAATTAATGAACAAAATAAATAATTGTTGAAAATTAGGGTGAAAAGAAACTTTTGTTTCTAAATGGAAACTTAAAATCCCATCTTGAACAAACTTGAGTAAAGTTTGAATCCAACTAAATTCAAATCAAGTGAAATGCAATCTTCATAAATACACCTGGAAATTTAGACACTTGGAGAAAAAACCAAAACCCTAAACCCTAATGGAATAAAATCATTTCCAAGATATCTCTAAGACTATGGATTTGATCCATATAAAAATTTGTCAACAAACATTTATAAATGATCAAGAATGACAAATAGAAATATTATAAAACCATAGAAATTGGTTTCACTTAAATTGAAGCCATAGGTAAAATCTTATAAATTTAGTAAGATAAGGAAATTGAATTTCCAAAGCTAATAAAGCATCTGTATAAAAATCCATACCAAATGGTGAGCAAATAACCTTAAAGGGATTTAAAAGGATAAACAAATATTAAATAAGATTATACAAATTGGAATCACCAACTTTGGATCTATAAATAAAAAGATATGGATTTTATAAGATAAAGATAGAAATATTAAATGAAGAATATTTAAAGACCAAATTAAATCTTTGCCTAATCCATAAGCAAATGGAATGAATATAATCCAAATCCAAATAAAATAAATAGATAAAGAATCTTCCAAATAAAATAAAATGACTTTGACCAAATCCTATTCTATTTGAATAAAAATAAAATCCCTATTAAGAAGTGATTAATTAAATCATGGGAAAATAATATTTGGAATTTACCCAAGTGGATTAAAAGTTATTTAATTAACTTAAATAAGATCAAAGAAATCTTCCAAATAAAATGTAAAGAAATTAAAACTATATTTAATTTCATTGGAATTAAAACAAATATCCAATTTGAATGATTAAAAAATCATATTAAAAATGTTCCAAAATAAGTCCAGGAGAATTATTTGACACCCTAAATTAAATAAATAAACCTACTGATAAGGTTTTGTAAAAAAATATTGGAATATTAAATAAGAGTTTGAAAATATATTTAAACTCATATGAATAATGGCATATGCTTATTTTAATAAAAGATGAAACATAAGAAAAATAGTAGAATTATTCCTGAAATAGTATTTAAATTACATGTGTAAACAGTATGGAATTATACTGAACTTTTGAACAAGGTTTGGAATTCAAATAAGGTTTGAAAACATTTAAATAAAATCAAAACGGAAAAAGAAATCAAGAAAAAGAAAAAGAAACAGATAAAAAAAAGGAATAGAAAGCAGCCCAGCCCAGCTAGCCACTAAGCCCAGCAGCCCACTCCCTCTCTTCTCCCGCAGGAAAACGATTCGAACCAGAAAAGCCACCCGCAAAGTTGCTGACTGCCTGGCCCCACCCCCACTATCTCTCTCACGCTGACAACGACGCCCCACTGCCACCTCATCGTCGTCTCCACCCCGCGCGCTGACCACGCCCTCCCCGGCTGTTGCTGCCGATTTTTTTGCCGGCGTAATTCGCCTTAACGCCGCGGTTACTCCTCGCTGTGACCACGCCTCCTTAAACTCCCACGACCCCTCTCCATTTCCCCTCGCTCACCCCTCCTCTTCGGCCACAAGGCTGCTTGAATTTCTTGCTTCAAGCTCTCTGTCTCCGACGAGCTTCGCCAGTAATTCCGACCACACCTCACCGCACCTTGCCCCCTCGACCAGGCTAACTTGTTCCCCATCAAACACCGCACCTCCCAGTGGCCTCAGCTTGCTCGCGCTTGACCCGCAGCATCGGCAACGACGACAGCTGAGCATCGCCGCCGTCGGCCTCGACTCCGACGAGTCCTCCTGGTAAGAATAAGACCACCCCTTACCCTTCTTTTGATGCTCGATTGTCCGTGACTCGCGTGTGAAACTAACAGCACCCTCTGTTCCCTCTCACGTGCCCTGTAGCAACATCCCCGACGACGCTAGTGCGAGCCCGACGCCAGACAGAACTCCGGCGAGAAATTTCGGTCGTCCTCGTGCGCCCCTATCCAGGATAAGACTGCGTCGAGCTTCCCCACGACGCTGCGATCGCTGTGAGCCATATCTCTCTCTCGCCTTCTGAATCACCGGCAACCTCGCCGCCAGCACCGCTGGTTATTCGTCAAGGTGATGAGGACCGTAGGATCTTGATCTGACGAGTGTGAATAGATTGAACCCGAAGAGGTATGGAGCCACCTATGCCACTCGATCTAATTTAAATCCAACGCTTCACATCGACCGATCCAAGCGAAACGGTATGGACAAATAAGAAACAGACACGTGGCCTAGAGTTAATTTAAAACAGAAATTTGTTCTATTAGATGATCAATTTTGTAAAATTCATAACTTTAAAACAACACGTCCAAATTTTGCAAATTTTATATCAATGGAATCAGCAAGAGAAATCCTACTCAACCATGCCCTTTGTTTAGTAAAATGCTTCTGTTAAATTGGTTGTTTTTGCAGAAACTTGTGTAGGAATATTTAGAATATAAAATTTATTCTAAAATTATTTTGGTGATAAAACCTTTGGGCAAATGGATTGTTTGAACCTACTGACCATAGAAATAAATTTGTGGTTTCAAAAACATATTTGGTGAAGCAAAAGAATAAAACTTTGATTTAAAGCATTTCTAGTCAAATAAAAATAATGTTTATTTATTAAAAATACTTTTGGAAGAAAACCTTTGGGAAATGTTTTTTTTAACTCTCTGATCCCAAACACCAAGTTTTATGATCTAAAAATACATTTGGTGAACCCTATAAAGATTATTGCTTGCTAAAGGAAATTCTAACCACATAAAATATTGATTTCGTTTAAAAATGGTTTATAAAGTAAAATATTTTGCAAATGATTTTGCCACTTTTATAAAATGACCAATAGGTGTTTTCAAATGTTTATAACCCATTAGAAACCATTTTTCCAAATAAAACAATCTTTGGCATGCTTGCATGCATTGCTTTGTTTCTAGTATTTTATGTGATGTTTGCTTGAATGGTAGATTGAAATTGTGCCTTGCTTGATTGAATTGTAGTGATTTAAAGAGTGTGATCATTGCAAAGACAAGGAGTGAACTTATATTCTCTACCAAAAAGGCAAGTGATGCTTCATACTTTTGTCCCATTATTTTCACTATATATTAGTGATATTTCTAAAGTAGGACTTGCATGGAATTTTTGCTAAGTATAAACTATGCCATGGGAAATCCTAGTAGATGAAACCTTAGTAGAAATTTCCTAAGTTAAGATTCCTACTACTATCATGCTTAGCCTAGCTAGTAGAAAACAAGGGTGGATTATATTCATGCTATGAAATATTTCTTAGTCTAGGACTTGTGTTTTGTTTAATAAAACAACTATGTGAATGAATCACCTGAGTGGATTGCTTGTGAATGGGTTATGTTGAGTCGTTACACAGGGCCCATATCTATGGACTACCCTAGTGTATCTCACTTGTGGTTTTCCACCCAGGAACAAAGAGATTTGAGATGTGAAATGTTGAGAAGCTTCAAGTGCAGCCACTTGGCATTATGGGCTCTGCCTGGATCATATAGGTTGCAATAGTTTAGCCAAATGGACAGTTGGTGGTAGGGGATGATAGGTTGGAACGCGTCCATTCTAGTCTAAGGGAAGGCTTCTGAAAGATCTTGTCTTGGTGAAACCAAGTCTTGTGGGGAAAGTGCACCACCTCTATAGAGTGTAAAATCTAAGTACTTAGCCATGTCCCTGGTAAAGGACAATTTGAGCATCAAGACATGATGTCTATCAAGAATCTCCTCATCCCAGTTTCTAAGTTAAAAACTTGTGGTTGAACAAGGGTTGAAGGATCACCAATTTCTATTGGGAGATGCCTTGGGTGATTTTGTCAAGCAAAAACTTAGTGTTTACAAATGATAAGGAAAATATATTTTGATCAAAGCAAGCCTAAGATCCACTTAGCCAAATGCATATAGATGATAGACTCCACTATACTACCATAGTATCCCGTGCCAATACAATTCAAATGTATTGACCCTTGTGGCTATAACTTATTATGTTGTAGGTTTGTTTGATGTTTGTGAGATGTGTTGATTAGGATTACAAGTCTACAACCAGCATGACTGCCTGTGGCACTTTGAAGATGAAGGACTCCATGCTATAATTATATTCTGCTGCATTGTAATGAGATAGCCAAATGAGATATGTAAGATGTAATAAATTATTTTTTTCCTGGTTATAAAGTTGTATTATGACCTTTGTTTCTTGATATTACATCTTAACTGTGGATGCTAGCTATTGATCCAGGGACTAGCATTGTAAACACAGGGATCTCTACCTTATTAAAGGTTGGGAACCTTACAACCGCTCCTAGGGGTTGAATGGGAGGTTCCAAGTCATAGCAACCCCTTAGCACCCGACTAATTTTAACCCTGTGCACGCTATCTGGCATCGGCCTTGAGTGGAACGTGCGCTGCAAGGGTTGAACGATGGTACCCTTGGCAAAATCCCTCGGCTCATTGTTCATGTATCATAAGAGAGTGCAAGGAACATCCATTTGCGGAAAACATGTACGGCGTCAGAGAGATGCCATAAGAGTAATAGATGGCGTGAAAGGTTGTAAAGTAATTTGTTTACCGTGATGACATCGAGATCGGCTAATGTCGAGGCACCGCATACGACGACAGCGTGCAAGAGACAGCGGGGCTGCTTGATGGCACGGTGCTGACTACCAATGTATTCTCCCTACTGGGTGCATCGAGCTCCGGTGCCGGCGCGACGATGGTAGGGGGAGTCACCAACATGTCTGACGCCGCGGTGATGGCAGGGGGAGTCACCAACACTTCCGACGCCGCGGTGCTAGCGGGAAGAGTCACAAACACATAATTTGCCTGATTTGTCGGTGCCGCGCTGTTCGAGTGGCTGCTGACCATGCTTGGGATTGGGCACGGCCCTTGTCGACCACCCGCACTCTAGTTCGCTATTGACTCCACCAACGTAGGCAGGATGGACGTGAGGGTGATTGCCAGGTTGTCTTGGACGATCTGTGGGATCCGCGCCACTTGTTCCTAGTAGTGTATTTCCCCCACCATAGTGATTTAAAGGGCTTGCAAACGCCTAAGCTTGGGGAGATTTTATATCTATTTTATTTCGCTTTCATTTGCTTTATCTTATTTTCGACGTTATGCTTTTATTTGAGTTTATAAGCACTCGTGTTGGTTTCCCCAACACTTTATCTTAGTAATTTTATTTTGTTTGAGATTGTAACATCCCTAAAATCATGTTTTCAAAGCTTTGCATATCATCCATGCATTCATGATCATTTAGGGTTCATTTTCAAAGTCATTACAAAAACAGGAGCATCTGAATGCTCATTATTTTATGTAAGCAAGGCTATGGCCATATTGCTACCTTCTATTAAGAAAAATACTTATTTTAATCAGTAAGGTTTTGAGCTTGAGCTTGAGTGTTGTTTCTAAGGTTTGGTCAAGGTTTTCAAAAACAAATTATGAATTATAAACCATTCCTATACTAATTATAAACATTTAACTAAGGCTTGTTTTAAATTTCATTTTCAAACCCATTTTGAATTTGAGTGTGAACAGATGTGTTACACACCCCAGAATGCAAGATTCAATAAACAAATGTTTGGAGAAAATTTCATTTGAAACAGATTTGATTTGATCATTTGAATTCAACCCAGAAATTCAATCAGAAAAAGAAAAAGAAAAGGGAGAAAAAAATAAAACAAACTTTCTAATCTAGCCCAACCCAGCCCACTCAGCCCAATTAGCCCAGCAGCTTCTCCCCCCGCAGAAAATGTTTCGCACCACTGGGCTAACCCGCGCAGTCGCTGACGACTAGACCCCATCCGACATGTCTCTCTCTCACTGAACGCCAGGCCCCACACGCCAGTCGTCGTCTCCACCCCGCGACCCCTTCTTCCCCAAATTACGCCGGCTATTTCGGTGATTAAACCTCGCGTCAATTTGATTGATTGCGCGAGTAATTCTCTCCCCTGACATTGCGTACTTAACCGCCTGCATCCTCCCCAGTCGCCTCCCTCTCTCTGCCCCTAGGCTGCTCGGAATCGCCCCCGAACCACCCACTGCTCTGACGAGCTTCAGCCCAAATTCCGGCCAACCACCGTCTCCCTTGCCTTCCTGACACCGCGAGTGAGTTCCGCATCCCCCTCTGCACCTACTAGTATCACACACTCGCCCGCGCGCGCTCCCATTCGTCGGCAACCTCAACGTCAAGCAAGCGCCGCCGTCTGTCTCAACTCCGGTGACGTCTCCTGGTAGTTCCCGACCACCCCCGTCTTTCTTTTTGATGCTCACGTATTTGCCAGACTCGTGCGCATCTAACACACCGCTTGTTTCACTCTGGCATGGTCTACAACTCCGGCAACGACGACGAACAGCCGTGCCCGACGATAGACTCCACTCCGGCAAGGAATTCCCACCGTGTCCGTGCGCCCCTTGACAAGCCACTGCCACGTTGAGCTCCATCACGCCTCTGCAAGTCTGGTAAGCCCCTCCACTAACCCAGCCCCCTCTGTAGCCGCCGGAGCGTCGCTGACAGAGCGCCGCTGCCGCGCCACCGTCGCCAGCACCGCCGATCTTTGGTCGCTTGATCAGCAACCTTCAGATCTAGATCCAACACACGCGATAGAATCATTTAGCGAAGGTGTATGTGTTAGATCTGGCCGTGCGATTTCATTTAGATCGTGTGGTCCACACTGGTCGATCCGGCCGAACCGGTACAGGCCAATCAGAACACGACGCGTGGCCTACGTTTAGATTTAAAAACAGAATTTAGATCTATTAGTGATTCAAACTTGTAAAATTCATAACTTTTGATCCACACGTTCAAATTTTGTAAATTTTATATCATTGGAATCAGGAGAAAGAATCCTATCTATTTATGCAATGTGTTTAATGTTTTGCCTCTGTAAAAAGGTTATTTTTGCAGAGACATTTGTAGGCTTAATTTGAGTATGGAAATATTTGAAAAATGTTTTCAAGATCAAATAAAGTTTATTTTGAGTATTTTGGTCTTGTTTTTGTTTCAGTACTGTACCCTTGTCTTGTTTGGTGTAGAAAAATCATCACATGGCATTTGCATGCATTCATATATTTTTGTTTATATATTTTGTTATGTGATTTTGGTGCCATTATTTTATGTGTAGTTTTTGGTGCAAATAGTGATTGTGGTTGTGAAGATTGTTGCTACTCCCCAAACTACCAAGGCAAGTGGTGCTTCATGTTTCTATCCCAATAATTTACCCATGCATTAGAAATATTTTGTATAGGACTTGCATGATTATTTTGCTAAGTACCTATATGCTATGCTTGGGAAATCCTAGTAGTTGTAGCACTGTTAGAATTTCCTTTAAGTTAAGATACTTGCTATTGCCATGCTTAGCCTAGATATTAGCAACCAAGGGTGGATAATATAATCATGCTATAAGAAATACTTCTAAGTCTTTGGACTTATGTTTTGCTTAATAAAACAACTAAGTGAATGAAACACCTGGGTGGAATGGAAAGATAGGTTTGTGTTGAGTGGTTACACAAGGCCCATATCTATGGTTTACCTTGTGTATCTCACTTGTGGAAAGCCACCCAGGAACAAAGGGATTTGAGATGCCAAATGTTAAGAAGCTTCTAGTGCAGCCACATGGCATTATGGGCTCTGCTTGGATCATCTAGGTTGCAATAACTTAGCCATTTGGACAGTTGGTGGTAGTGGGATGATAGGTTGGAGCGCGTCCATTTGGTCTAAGGGAAGGCTTCTGAAAGGTCATGTCTTGGTGAAAATCAAGTCTTGTGGGGAAAGTGCACAACCTCTGCAGATGGAAGAATCTAAGTACTTAGCCATGTCCCTGGTATTGGACAGCTTGAGCATCAAGACATGGAAGCTATCAAGAATCTCCTCGTCCGAATTTTCTAAGTTAAAACTTTTGGTTGAACAAAGTTGAAGGTTCACTAATTTCTATTGGTGAATCCTTGGGAAAGTTTTGTCAAAGAAAAACTTAGTGTTTTCAACTAATAGGTAAAACCTATTTTGAGCAAAGCAAGCCTAAGATACACTTAGCCAAATTCATGTAGTAGCTAAATGTTAATATTATACTAAGGTATCACTTGCCAATACTATTCCAATGTATTGACCCACGGTGGCTGTAACTTGTGATGTTGCAGGTTACTCTGATGATGATTAGGGGTTATGAGTCTACACTGAACATGCTTGCCTGTGGCACATGAAGATGAAGACTTATTTATCTTAATCTATATTTGAACTCTTGTATTAGGCCTGTGGCCATGGAGTTGTAAAAGACTATGTTTGTCTCTGGAATGATATGTAATAATGACCTTTGTATTTGTGTACTTCATCTTAAACTGTGGATGCTAGCATTGATCCAGGGACTAGCATTGCAATCACAGGGATCTTTACCTTTATAAAGGTGGGATCTTACAGATGGTATCAGAGCATTGTGTTGCCTGTAGGATTATGACCCTAGGATTGGATTAGAAACCACTAAGGAAAAAAAATTCAATAACTTCCACACTTGCCTTATTCTTCTCGTAAACTTTTCTAATCTTCTTTCTCATCTCTATTGATAGAAGGATGCTTTGATAGCCTTTAGTCTAGAGAGTGAGAGTCGTAATGTACTTCGTTAGTTGGACCACCACACTTATCATTTTATTTCCAAAATTTTGTCTAAGTTAATTTGAACCTTGGATGCTTGTAATGGATTTATGTATGCCATGACTTGTGTGATTGTTTGCAAATGATATGCTTGTGCTACCTTGTCTTGAGTATTTCTGTTGATGTTGTTTCTAACTTTTCTCTATCTTATAAAATAGATGCCTAATGTTACTATCAGCACGGCTGAAGAGTTCAAGGGAACTCGTTTTGGCACTCATCTTATTGAGCTCGCTAGTATGCTCAATCTTCCGCTTCCTAGCATCATGGTGCTTCCCCTTACCAAGTTTGAGAGGAAGGACCTATGGGGCTTCAAGGTTAATCAGCCATGACGCCAGACTGAGCCTACTACGGAGGCAATCATCTTCAAGTTTATGCACGACGACAGGGAGAGAGGCCTAGAGGTAGTCATGCAGGATTTACTTGGGCGTCTGTTAGGGAGACATTCTCGGGAGATTAGAGGTACTCACTTCCACACCTTCGGAAGACGCGACGAGGATGGTGAGGCAATTGAGTTCGAGGATGCTGCTAGAGAGACGGCAGAGCCGATTCGTCTATACCTCCAGGACCTAGAGGTTCTTCTTAGGCACCTAGATACTGACAGGACCAACGTCATGCTTAGCAATGACGAACTCCAGGTGCAGCTTCATGAGAAGGACAAGCTCTTCACGGAGCAAGATGAGATAGTCAAGGAAATGGAGGCCAAGTTTGAGAGTCAGGATAGAAAGTTCAAGAGTCAAGAGAAAAGAGTCCAAGATAGGAACAAGAGGATTCGAGAGAGGACTGCAGAACTTGAGGCCAAGGACTTCGAGCTCAAGCATCAGCATGGTGTGATTGAGAGACTTCGTTCACAGAAGAGGGCTCTCAAAGCCAAGGTAGAGGCCTTAACTACCAATGTCGAGGAGTACAAGACCGCTATGGAGAATTCAGGTCTTACACTTGTCAACGAGGAGGTTGATGCAGAGGAGTAGTGATGAGTACTCGTTTATTTTTCATTTACCATGCTTTTGATTATTGAGTCGCAATGACCATCCAACATGTGGATGGCTTGCTATTGGTGTGTTTGCTTTTCAAACTTGTTGTTTATGTCGTTGAACCTTATGTTATTTTGATGCTTGTTTGGTGATTGTCTATGTGTTGTATTGTGCATAATAAGCAACTATGGGCATCTCATTCTTATCCTTATTGAAAACGGCAGATGCCTCCTCGACGTGCCAACCCCAACCCGAACAACAACAATGTCACCCCCGAGATGCAGCAGCTGATGACAGCACAGGCACAACTGATGCAGATGATGACTACTTTCATGCAGAATCAGAATAATAACAACAACAACAACAACAACAATCAGAACAATCCACCAGGTTTTGACATGCTCACTAGATTCCTAAGACTAAGGCCTGCTAAGTTCTCAGGAACTACTGATCCCATGGTGGCCAATGATTGGCTACATTCAGTGAATAAGGATTTGGTAACTGTCGGCTGTACCGACGAGGAGAAAGTCAGGTTTGCAGCACACTTGTTGGAAGGACCAGCAGCTACTTGTTTGGATAACTTCCAGATCACCACTCCCATTGAGGATGTGACATGGGCTATCTTTGAAGATGGTTTCCGTATAGCTCACATCTCATCCGGAATGATGAGCTTAAAGAAGAAGGAATTCCATATTCTGAAACAACGCCACCGCAGCGTGGCTGAATATATTGAGGAGTTCAACAATCTGCGCGTTATGCACCGGATGAAGTTGATACTGATGCCAAGAGGAAAGAGAAGTTCCTCGAAGGATTGAATGATGAACTGAATCTGCAGTTATCTGTGGCCTATGTCCCCACCTATCAATCTCTTTGTGACAAGGCTGCCATCTTGGAGAGCAAGATGAAACAGGTTGAAATCAGGAAGAGGAAACACTCTGACAAGCATGGCTCGGGATCGTCTTACAAGCGTTCCCATTATGATGATAGTGGGAGTTCTGGATCCCACAAGAATGGAAAGTACAACGGCCACCACAACCACAACCGTCATCATGACAACAAGAATCACAGTAGTCATGACAATGACAAGTACAAGAATCACAAGAGTGGGTACAAGAACCACCACAATGGAAGTGGAAGTGGTAGTGGAAGCCAGCCTGTCAAGAAGGATCTTAGTCAGGTTGAATGTTTCAAGTGCAAGAAGATGGGGCATTATGCAAATGAATGCCCAGAAAAGAAAGTTGAGGGACCCTACAAGCCCAACCCTTTCCAGAAGGGACAGGTGAACCACATCAATGTGGAAGAGATCTATGAGGAACCTGATGCTGTTGCTGGTAAGTTCAAACTCAATTCTGTTCTAGCATTTGTTCTCTTTGATACTGGTGCATCGCATTCATTCATATCAAGAGCATTTGTTGAAAGAAATGAACTTCCAGTAGAAACTATTGGGTTTCCTATAAAATTAATTTCTCCTGGCGGAGAAATGATAGTGAACTCAGGATGTCATGATCTAGTCATAGAGTTTGGGAAGTATAAGTTTCCCGTTAATCTGATAATCCTAAATTCCCAAGGATTGGATGTCATTTTGGGAATGGACTGGATGACTAAGGACAAGGGAGTGCTAGATTGTGCCAACCATACTGTCACACTCACAACTCCAGAAAGCAAAAGGATTAGATTCAAGACTAACTTTGAACCAAAAGGGAGTAAGCTAAATTCTCTTAAGGGGTTAGCATAGATAGTGTGCCAATTGTGAGTGAATATCCGAATGTGTTTCCGGAAGAATTGTCGGGAATGCCACCAGATAGAGATGTGGAATTTCTGATTGATTTGCTACCAGGATCGGGACCAATAGCAAAGAGACCTTACAAGATGTCCATTGATGAGTTGAAAGAACTCAAGAATCAACTTGGAGAACAGTTGCAGAAAGGATTTATTCAACCAAGTTCTTCATCCTGGGGAGCACCAGTTTTGTTTGTGGAAAAGAAAGATAGAAGTCAAAGGTTATGCATAGATTACCGTTCACTCGATGAGGTGACTATCAAGAACAAATACCCTTTGCCAAGAATCAATGACTTGTTTGATCAGTTAGAAGGAGCCTGTGTGTTCTCAAAGATTGATCTCCGGTCAGGTTATTTCCAGCTCAAGATAAGAGAACAAGACATACCTAAGACAACTTTCACCACTAGGTATGGATTGTATGAGTACACTGTGATGCCATTTGGTTTGACCAATGCACCAGCTTATTTCATGAATATGATGAACAAAGTGTTCATGGAGTTCCTTGACAATTTTGTTGTCGTATTCATCGATGACATTTTGATCTACTCCAAGAGCAAAGAAGAGCATGAAGGACATTTGAGTTTGATACTTGAGAAGCTTAGAGAGCATAAGTTGTATGCCAAATTCAGCAAGTGTGAATTTTGGTAAAATGAAGTTGGATTTCTTGGACACGTTGTGTCAGAAGATGGTGTAGCAGTTGATCCCGCTAAAGTGTCAGCTGTAACTGAATGGGAATCTCCAAAGTAAGTAAAAGAGGTTCGTAGTTTCCTTGGCTTGGCAGGATACTACAGAAGGTTCATTGATAATTTCTCCAAAATAGCTAAGCCAATGACTGGGTTACTAAAGAAAGACAAGAAGTTTGCTTGGTCTGAAGGATGTGAACTCAGTTTCCAAAAATTGAAGAAGAGACTAGTGACAGCACCAGTCTTATGTCTGCCAGACTTGGAGAAAGATTTCCAAGTGTATTGTGATGCATCTCATCATGGATTAGGTGCAGTTCTAATGCAAGAAGGGAAAGTTGTGGCTTATGCCTCGAGACAACTCAAAACTCATGAGGTAAATTACCCTACTCGTGATTTAGAGTTAGCCTCTATTGTCCATGCACTCAAAACATGGAGACACTATCTTTTGGGAAAACGATGTGAAGTGTTCACAGATCACAAGAGTTTGAAGTATATCTTTACTCAGAAAGAAATCAACATGAGACAAAGAATATGGCTAGAACTCATCAAGGACTATGACTTGAGTTTGCAATACCACCCCGGTAAAGCAAATGTTGTAGCAGATGTCTAAGCCGTAAGGTTTTTGTGAATGGCCTTACTAAGGGAGAGTTGCCAGATGATCTGTGTGCCCAATTTAGAGATCTCAGATTGGAGATTGTGCCTGAGGGACATCTCATGTCATTGGATGTTCAACCCACTTTGTTGGACAAAATCAAGGAAGACCAAAATACAGACAAGGAAATTGAAGAGATTAAGGAAAAGATTGGCAAGGGAAAGGCCAAAGGATTCCATGAAGATGAACAGGGTACTTTATGGTATGGCAAACGTATCTGTGTTCCACAAGATCCAGAGCTTCGGAAACTGATTTTACAAGAAGCACACAACTCACCATATTCCATTCATCCGGGTAACACCAAAATATACATGGATATGAAGGAAATATTTTGGTGGAATAATATCAAGAAGGACATCGCCGAACATATTGCTTTGTGTGATGTATGTAGTAGAGTGAAAGAGGAACATCAGAAACCAGCAGGATTGCTACAACCACTACCTATTCCTGATTGGAAGTGGGACAAGATTGGCATGGATTTCATCATTGGATTGCCAAGGACCAGGTTAGGATATGATTCTATTTGGGTAGTAGTAGATCGCCTAACTAAAGTGGCTCATTTCATACCCGTGAAGACAACCTACACAAGTGCTAAGTTGGCCAAGATCTATATGAATAGGATTTTGTGTCTGCATGGAGTACCCAAGAGTATTGTGTCTGATAGAGGAACTCAATTCACTTCTCATTTTTGGAGGCAACTACATGAATCATTGGGAACGAGATTGGAATTCAGCACTGCTTTGCATCCTCAGACTGATGGACAGACAGAAAGGACCAACCAGATTCTCGAAGATATGTTGAGAGCATGTGCTCTAGACTATGGAGCTAGTTGGGATGAAAGTCTTCCTTACGCAGAATTCTCATACAATAATAGCTATCAAGACAGTATTTAGATGGCACTATTTGAGTTTCTCTATGGGAGAAAATGTACCACCCCATTACTATGGAATGGTGTGGGAGAAAGAAATTTGTTCGGACCAGAACTAATCAAAGAGGTTGAAGAGAAAGTCAAGCTAGTTAAGGACAGATTGAAGATAGCACGGTCCCGACAGAAGAGCTACGCAAATCCTAAGCATAGAGAAGTCACCTATGAAGTGGGTGATAGAGCTTATCTTAGAGTGTCACCACTTCATGTAGTGAAGAGGTTTGGAGTCAAAGGAAAATTGGCCCCAAGATATGTTGGACATTCAAGATTCTAAGTCGTAAAGGAGAAATAGCTTATGAGATTTAATTTCTAGAATCATTGTCTGCTGTTCACAATGTGTTTCATGTGAGTTAGCTAAAGAAGTGCCATCCAGAGATGGAAGAGACATCTTTGAAGGATACTATACACTTGGAGGAGGTTCAATTGGAAAGTGATCTTACTTATGAGGAAAAACCTATCAAGATTTTTGAGACTGCAGAACGAGTTACTCGGACTAAGACTATCAAATTCTGGAAAGTTCAATGGAACCATCATTCCGAAGAAGAAGCAACATGGGAAAGAGAAGATGATCTTCGGAAAAACCACCCTCACCTATTTGCTAGCCAATCCGAATCTCGAGGGCGAGATTCACCTTAAGGGGGTTAGATTTGTAACATCCCTAAAATCATGTTTTCGAAGCTTTGCATATCATCCATGCATTCATGATCATTTAGGGTTCATTTTCAAAGTCATTACAAAAATAGGAGCATCTGAATGCGCATTATTTTATGTAAGCAAGGCTATGGCCATATTGCTACCTTCTATTAAGAAAAATACTTATTTTAATCAGTAAGGTTTTGAGCTTGAACTTGAGTGTTGTTTCTAAGGTTTGGTCAAGGTTTTCAAAAACAAATTATGAATTATAAACCATTCCTATACTAATTATAAACATTTAACTAAGGCTTGTTTCAAATTTCATTTTCAAACCCATTTTGAATTTGAGTGTAAACATATGTGTTACACACCCAGAATGCAAGATTCAAAAAACAAATGTTTGGAGAAAATTTCATTTGAAACAGATTTGATTTGATCATTTGAATTCAATCCAGAAATTCCATCAGAAAAAGAAAAAGAAAAAGGGAGAAAAAAATAAAACAAACTTTCTAATCTAGCCCAACCCAGCCCACTCAGCCCAATTAGCCCAGCAGCTTCTCCCCCGCAGAAAAAGTTTCGCACCACTGGGCTAACCCGCGCAGTCGCTGACGACTAGACCCCACCCCGCATGTCTCTCTCTCACTGAACGCCAGGGCCCACACGTCAGTAGTCGTCTCCACCCCGCGACCCCTTCTTCCCCAAATTACGCCGGCTGTTTTCGGTGATTAAACCTTGCGTCAATTCGATTGATTGCGCGAGTAATTCTCTCCCCCGACCTTGCGTACTTAACCTCCTGCGTCCTCCCCTCCTTTTCCCCAGCCGCCTCCCTCTCTCTGCCCCTAGGCTGCTCGGAATCGCCCCCGAACCACCCACTGCTCTGACAAGCTTCAGCCCAAATTCCGGCCAACCACCGTCGCCCCTTGCCTTCCTGACACCGCGAGTGAGTTCCCCATCCCCCTATGCACCTGCCAGTATCACCCACTCACCCACGCGCGCTCCCATTCGTCGACAACCTCAACGTCAAGCAGTTCCCGACCGCCCCTGTATCACCCAGTTCTCAACTCCGGTGACGTCTCCTGGTAGTTCCTGACCGCCCCCGTCTTTCTTTTTTATGCTCACGTATTTGCCAAACTCGTGCGCATCTAACACACCGCTTGTTTCACTCTGGCATGGTCTACAACTCCAGCAATGACGACGAACATCTGTGCCTGACGACAGACTCCACTCCGGCGAGGAATTGCCACCGTGTCCGTGCGCCCCTTGACAAGCCACTGCCATGTTGTGCTCCAGCACGCCTCTGCGAGTCTGGTAAACCCCTCCAGTGACCCCAGCCCCCTCTGTAGCCGCAGGAGCGTCGCTGACAGAGCGCCGCCGCCGTTCCACCGTCGCCAGCACCGCCGATCTTTGCTCGCTTGATCAGCAACCGTCAGATCTAGATCCAACGCACGCGATAGAATCATTTAGCGAAGGGGTATGTGTTAGATATGGCCGTGCGATTTCATTTAGATCGTGCGGTCCACACTGGTCGATCCGGCCGAACCGGTACATGCCAATCAGAACATGACGCGTGGCCTATGTTTAGATTTAAAAACAGAATTTAGATCTATTAGTGATTCAAACTTGTAAAATTCATAACTTTTGATCCACACGTTCAAATTTTGTAAATTTTATATCATTGGAATCAGGAGAAAGAATCCTATCTGTTTATGCAATGTGTTTAATGTTTTGCCTCTGTAAAATGGTTATTTTTGCAGAGACATTTGTAGTCTTAATTTGAGTATGGAAATTATTTGAAAAATGTTTTCAAGATCAAATGAAGTTTATTTTGAGTATTTTGGTCTTGTTTTTGTTTCAGTACTGTACCCTTGTCTTGTTTGGTGTAGAAAAATCATCACATGGCATTTGCATGCATTCATATATTTTTGTTTGTATATTTTGTTATGTGATTTTGGTGCCATTATTTTATGTGTAAATTTTGGTGCAAATAGTGATTGTGGTTGTGAAGATTGTTGCTACTCCCCAAACTACCAAGGCAAGTGGTGCTTCATGTTTCTATCTCAATAATTTACCCATGCATTAGAAATATTTTGTATAGGACTTGCATGATTATTTTGCTAAGTACCTATATGCTATGCTTGGGAAATCCTAGTAGTTGTAGCAATGTTAGAATTTCCTTTAAGTTAAGATACTTGCTATTGCCATGCTTAGCCTAGATATTAGCAACCAAGGGTGGATAATATAATCATGCTATAAGAAATACTTCTAAGTCTTTGGACTTATGTTTTGCTTAATAAAACAACTAAGTGAATGAAACACCTGGGTGGAATGGAAAGATAGGTTTGTGTTGAGTGGTTACACAAGGCCCATATCTATGGTTTACCTTGTGTATCTCACTTGTGGAAAGCCACCCAGGAACAAAGGGATTTGAGATGCCAAATGTTAAGAAGCTTCTAGTGCAGCCACATGGCATTATGGGCTCTGCTTGGATCATCTAGGTTGCAATAACTTAGCCATTTGGACAGTTGGTGGTAGTGGGATGATAGGTTGGAGCGCGTCCATTTGGTCTAAGGGAAGGCTTCTGAAAGGTCATGTCTTGGTGAAAATCATGTCTTGTGGGGAAAGTGCACAACCTCTGCAGATGGAAGAATCTAAGTACTTAGCCATGTCCCTGGTATTGGACAGCTTGAGCATCAAGACATGGAAGCTATCAAGAATCTCCTCGTCCGAATTTTCTAAGTTAAAACTTGTGGTTGAACAAAGTTGAAGGTTCACTAATTTCTATTGGTGAATCCTTGGGAAAGTTTTGTCAAAGAAAAACTTAGTGTTTTCAACTAATAGGTAAAACCTATTTTGAGCAAAGCAAGCCTAAGCTACACTTAGCCAAATTCATGTAGTAGCTAGATGTTAATATTATACTAAGGTATCACTTGCCAATACTATTCCAATGTATTGACCCACTATGGCTGTAACTTGTGATGTTGCAGGTTACTCTGATGATGATTAGGGGTTATGAGTCTACAATCAACATGCTTGCCTGTGGCACATGAAGATGAAGACTTATTTATCTTATTCTATATTTGAACTCTTGTATTAGGCATGTGGCCATGGAGTTGTAAGACTATGTTTGTCTCTGGAATGATATGTAATAATGACCTTTGTATCTATGTACTTCATCTTAAACTGTGGATGCTAGCATTGATCCAGGGACTAGCATTGCAATCACAGGGATCTTTATCTTTATAAAGGTGGGATCTTACAGATGGTATCAGAGCATTGTGTTTCCTGTAGGATTATGACCCTAGGATTGGATTAGAAACCACTAAGGAAAAAAAATTCAACAACTTCCACACTTGTCTTATTCTTCTCGTAAACTTTTCTAATCTTCTTTCCCATCTCTATTGATAGAAGGATGCTTTGATAGCCTTTAGTCTAGAGAGTGAGAGTTGTAATGTACTTCGTTAGTTGGACCACCACACTTATCATTTTATTTCCAAAATTTTGTCTAAGTTAAGTTGAACCTTGGATGCTTGTAATGGATTTATGTATGACATGACTTGTGTGATTGTTTGCAAATGATATGCTTGTGCTACCTTGTCTTGAGTATTGTTGTTGATGTTGTTTCTAACTTTTCTCTATCTTATAAAATAGATGCCTAATGTTACTATCAACACGGCTGAAGAGTTCAAGGGAACTCGTTTTGGCACTCGTCTTATTGAGCTCACTAGTATGCTCAATCTTCCGCTTCCTAGATCATGGTGCTTCCCCTTACCAAGTTTGAGAGGAAGGACCTTTGGGGCTTCAAGGTTAGTCAGCCAAGACGCCAGACTGAGCCTACTACGGAGGCAATCATCTTCAAGTTTATGCACGACGACAGGGAGAGAGGCCTAGAGGTAGTCATGCAGGATTTACTTGGGCGTCTGTTAGGGAGACATTCTCGGGAGATTAGAGGTACTCAATTCCACACCTTCGGAAGACGCGACGAGGATGGTGAGGCTATTGAGTTCGAGGATGCTGCTAGAGAGACGGCAGAGCCGATTCGTCTATACCTCCAGGACCTATTGGTGAATCCTTGGGAAAGTCTTGTCAAAGAAAAACTTAGTGTTTTAAACTAATAGGTAAAACCTATTTTGAGCAAAGCAAGCCTAAGCTACACTTAGCCAAATTCATGTAGTAGCTAGATGTTAATATTATACTAAGGTATCACTTGCCAATACTATTACAATGTATTGACCCACTGTGGCTGTAACTTGTGATGTTGCAGGTTACTCTGATGATGATTAGGGGTTATGAGTCTACACTCAACATGCTTGCCTGTGGCACATGAAGATGAAGACTTATTTATCTTATTCTATATTTTAACTCTTGTATTAGGCCTGTGTCCATGGAGTTGTAAAAGACTATGTTTGTCTCTGGAATGATATGTAATAATGACCTTTGTATCTATGTACTTCATCTTAAACTGTGGATGCTAACATTGATCCAGGGACTAGCATTGCTATCAAAGGGATCTTTACCTTTATAAAGGTGGGATCTTACAGAGATTTTCAAGCCGAGCTTTGCCGCCAATTTTCTATTCTTTAATCCCCTTCTCAAAAACCACAAAAAGATTTCTCCGTTTATCTTTATTTTCCCTCTCTCTCTCTTTTATTCACCTCGAAGTTCTCATTGATCTGCAGGAGAGTGATTGACTTCGAGTTTTCAAGAAACAAATAAAAATGGAAGAGAGAAGTGGAACCAAACATGAGAGGTATGCCTTATGACTCCCCACTTTTGAAGTTTGAGAAACCCATGCTAGTTAGTAGTAATATTGAGATGTTATATCGGTAGAGCGAGTCTCTATATTATAGTAAAAATTTGTTTGCATGGGTATTTAATTGGGTACGTTTTGTTCCAGCTCTTGTAGTTAACCAAGTCTTTCCTAAAAATTAGCTAAGCAATTGAAACAAGAAAAAGTCTCACAAATTGAAGATTTGGGTGTTGTATTGTTTAGACTTGAAAGCTTATTCCTAGACACACTCAATACCATAGAAAATAATGATTGACTTGTGTAACATCCCAAAAATATAAAACAATGATCATCAAACTCTAATCACTAAAATTAGGGTTAACAAAAACTTTGATTAATTAAAATCATATGAATGCATGTGTGAATGAGATGATTTGATAAATGCATGAATGAACTTGTGTGATTAACCTAAATAGCAAGAAATGGGTTAAATAGGAAAATAACATCATATAAAACATTTCCATGCAAAAACAAATCAAGAGAAGATAAAAAACAAATCAAATAAAGCAAATGGTCATTTTTGCCAATCTTGCTCACTAGGTCACTTTGAGTATTTCTAGTCCAAGATTTCAAACAGAAACTTTCCCAATTCTTTTCACCCCTTGCTAGAACAAGTAAAAGTGAATCAAAGCCCACCTTTCAAACTTACAGAAACATTTGGAAACCTCATTCAAATCACAATTCAAAATTGAATCTTTATCATATGTGAATATGACCCATTTTCAAAACCCAACCAAACCAGTGCCTCTTGACTAATCCAACTAACCAGACACTCCCTAGTATGTGCCTAGCAAACCCACCAAGTTTGAATCCAAAATTCAAATTAGAATCTCTTGCGGCCATTTTATCAAACACCTTGCAGATAAAATCAAACAAACATCAAACACTATAGTGTGCAGTAATTTTGGCCTAACTTGTTCCCTATCTAGCTCACTCTACGCCCTCAGTAGATCATCTAACTTGTTTAACCCCTCTAGCTCACTGTAAACCATACCATGCCATTAATGGCAAGCATGCCGAGCCTCACCTTGCCACCCCATTGTTGATAGCAAGCTAGGAGCAGCACCAAGCCTAGCAAACATGTCTAGCAGGCACTCCACCGTCCACCGCCACTCCCTGTCCCAGCCCCGAGCACTGCCAGCCCCTGAACCACATGACAAGACCATGCCAAACCTCTATGCATACGAGCCGAGGGTGCGCTAGTGCGCCACCCTCGACCAGCACCCACAGACTGCGCGCCGCCCTTGCCGCGTGCGTGCGTGATCACACCCGCCCCAGCAACCCCGTAGACATGCCTGTTCGCTGTCGCGCGGACCACGCAAGTTGTGCGCCATTAAAATCGCCATCGGACCCGCCTAGAGCATTAACGCATTCCGATCGATCAGCACCACCCCACGCCTCGCCACCATGCCGCTGAGCTTCGCCAGGGAGCACAACATCGCCCCCTACCGTCGCGCATGCCAGTAGCACTCTGTGCCGCCGACCACGACGAGCTCAGCCCGTGCCTGTCGGTCCCCTTCAGCCACTATAAATAGAGGACTGCACCGCTTGTTTTATTCACACCAGTGCACTCCCTCTCCCTCATAACCACCCCACCTCACTCCCGGAGCAAGGCGAGCAGCGCAACGCCGGAATTTGGCCGGATCCCGCCGCTGCTGGAGAAGAAGGTAGTCGTCGACTGGAGCCGCCCCAGGAGAAGCTGCCGGTACCAGGAGAACCGCCGTCGTCGACTTCGTCATTCGCCCCCGTCGCCGACCATCGCCTGAGCCCTGGTGAGCCTCCCACGACCCCCACCTGCTGGCTAGGATTTTGTCTCGTCGGCGCTGCCCGACATGGACGATGAACCAGAGCCGTTCGATTAGAACTAGATCCCACGGTCCACATGGCCCCGTACCGCTTCGCCCCTCACCGTCTCACTGACGCGTGGGGACAGCCACTTAACCAGACCGCACGTGCGCTATGCGTAGCGGGCCGGCCCAGTTAACCGTCCCGTGCGACGAACAATTCAAATTTACTTTTATTCATTTAATTTCAAACATAGTTCTGTACATAGATTCAAAAATCAACCCAGCTCGATTCACTAAACCAAAATGCGCGAAACTAATTTTGTTAGAAAGGTACTAGAAAGCTTAATCCAAGCCCGTTGGATTCAAACCATTTAGATTTGTAGATCACCCATGGTAAAAATAACAAGGCAGGAGCTTTTCCGCATTCAAACATTTTTCAAAATTCAACCATAAGAGCTTTTGAGTTGATTCCAACTCTCAAAAATCACATTTGACCATACCTTTCAGAATATATAAAAATATATATGATTACTTACATAAATAATGTAAAAGTAATAAAAGAATGCCCCATAGGCATTTATAGTCATGTTAATTAATGAAAATAAAATGGTTAAACCTTATTAAATTGTGACACCACTTTAAATCACATTCCCATAAGACAAGTGTTTTAATCCTTGTAATGCTAGAGATGATGATAGATCATCTAGTGTGAACCTTTGTGTGATGATTAGAAATAGTTAAGTATTGTTTGGTGATTGTGTACCTCGTATTTATTTATAGACGCTAGTACCGACCAAGGATACGAGGAGGAAGGAGGATACTACGAGGAAGAAGCCGAGGAGAACTTCAACCACTGCTCTGCACAAGGAAAGCTTATACTTGCCATTATGCAAGCTAACACTTGCAAGATACCCTACTTATGCAAGCTACTACTTGCTTGTTACTATGCCAGCTATATGACTTAATCATATGTGATTATACCCACTTGACCCACCATCCTAGTTTTACTTGCAAGCTTAGTATTTTATTTTCTTTATTAAAAGCTTTCTATCAAAAGTTTACTTAGTGACTTGTAGATTCTAGAAAGAAAATTGAAGGTAGCATAAAGAGCATAAAACTTGTCCTAAGTTAGATAATCTTAATTTCATCCTAAGGCATGAGATTTACTTAGATAAGATACACTTGTTTATTACCCACCATTAGTATTTACCCCCACTTGTAGATGCTAGTGCTAAGCATAAAACTTGCTCAACTTTAGATGGGAATACTTGGTGAAAATGGTTATGAAAACCTTAGAATGATGAGTCATTCTACTGAAATGTTTTGACATGTGTTCTTGAACACCAGATGATTTTGATGATAAAAATGTTGAGCCATGAGCCTTAGCCCTTTATAAAACTGATGGTTGTTTGGATGCGATACCATTCCAATTTTACCGTACAACCACAATACCCGAAAATTGGGTAGGTCTTGACTGGAAATTTATATACCTTAGTATGGGTTCCCTTGCGGCCAAGGTCTGCGCTGAGGCTACCTTGTGAAGATTGTCCACCTATGCAGTTCCCAAGATGACAGTTGGTCATGGTTGGGAGGCCAAACTCACGGGAGAGGTGCCTATACTAGGTCGTGTAATTGAAAGGTTAGGATTGATTATCCGCATACTGAGTATGGTGAATTCAAGATTGTTCATGACGGATGTATCGAATGTTGTGGTGAAAGTGTACAATCTCTGCAGAGTGTCAAACTATTCGAATAGCCACGTCCGCGGTTATGGACAGTTGGAGTGGCCATACCGTTTCCCCGTCAGATGTTTTCAAAATGACTTGTGAAATGAATTGTGACTTTGACTTGACCACAACGGAGTTGTGATATGAATTCAAGTTCCCACTTAGGTGTTATAAAACTTTCAACTAGTTTTCTTTGCTTCTGAACTTAGTAGAGGTAAATCTGGTTTTTTGCAAAACAACCCTAGAGCTTAGTATCATACTACGAAAACCCCCTTCACTTGTTAGTATTAGTTTGCGAGTACTTAAAGAGTACTCATGGCTTTGTCCCTGGCTATTCCCGTGGCCAGACTATGAAGAGGAGTATCAGGATGACGGACCGCAGGAAGGTTACCACAACTAGGATCATCTCCCATCGTCAGCATTGCATGTGACCATGAAGATGGAGCTTCGCCTACGCTATCGTTACTATTACGTTATTTCGCTGCTTGAATTGTATTAAGAACTGGATCATTAGATCCTTATTTGTGTAAGACCTTATGTATGGTTTGTAATGGATGATGTACTGTGATATCCAAATCCGTTATGTCTCGCAAAAATGGTAATCCTGGGATTGTGATGTATGGCATAACATGCATCTGGGATTAAAAATCCGGGTGTTAACAACTTGATAACTCTCTTTGAAAAGATTTGTTCAATTGAATTAATGTTTAGCGGTTTTTGTGAGCATGCCAAATTTTGACATATAAATCATAAGAATGATATATCTTTATGTGTGTCAAAATTTATGGGATGCCAACAACTCTGCTGGGGATACTACTTTGCGGCCCGAAAGTTCGCAGGCGAAGGCAACGCGTGGCCCGAGTTGCATGTAATCACTGCGATTCGAAAAGTTCGAGGGGTAATTACCGAGAGGTGCATTTCTAGTGAATGGTGGCCAAACCAAATATTTTCAAATCTTAGCTGTTATGTCAGGATATTCTGTTACATTAGTACCTGTCGTGCCCCTGATGTGCCCCTTCTAAGTCACCGTCCATGTGCCACATGGGAAAATCCATTTCTGTACTTTCCTAAGCCCCTACACTAAATCCGGTGGCGGCGGCGGTCCTTTTTCTCCCTCCCCCTACACCGAATCCGGTTCGGTGGTGGCAACGGTCATTTTTCTATACTTTCCCCGCCCCCTCCCCCTCCCCCTCCCACCCACCCACACACACACACGCTGAATCCGGAGGCGGCATGTTGTCACATCCCAAAATTTTCCAAATTTTGAAATGTGAAAAATAAATAAACAAAATAAATAATGGTTGAAATTTAGGGTGAAAAGAAACTTTTTGTTTCTAAATGGAAGCATCAAAACCCTTCTTGAGCAAAATTTGAATAAAATGGAATTCAACAAATTTCAACCAAGTAGAATGCATTCATCAATGAATGTATCTTGAAATCAAAGCACTTGGAAAAGTTAAACCAAAACCCTAAAACCCTAATGGAAGAAAGTCATTTCCAAGATCTCTCTAAGACTATGGATTTGATCCATATAAAAATTTATCAACAAATATTTATAAATGATGAAGAATGATAAATAAAAATATTATAAAACCATAGGAATTGGTTTCCTTTAATTTGGAACCTTGGATAAAAACTTATGAAGTTAATAAGATAAAAGGAAATAACTTTCCAAGGCTAATAAAGATCCTATCTAAATCCATGCCAAATCTTGAGCAAAGTAATCCTAAAAGGATTTAAAAAGATAAACAAATATTAAATAAGATTATACAAATTGGAATCACCAATTTTGGATCTATAAATAAAAAGATATGGATTTTCTAAGGCAAAGAAAGAAATAAATAAGGAATATTTAAAAGTCAAATTAAATTTTGGCCAAACAAATAAAATGAAAGTTTATTGAATAATAAAAATAAATAAAAAGATTATTTAAATAAAACTATATGGGCTTTGAACCATATTCAAATTATTTAAATGAAGACAATAAAAATGATTAAATAAATCATGGAAAAAAGAAATGAAATTACCAAAGAGGATTAAAAGTTATCTAATTGACTTAAAAAAATAAAATAATTATTTGAAGAAATAAAATGGATTGGAACCATATTTGAATCTTATTTAAAATAAAGACAAATGTCTAAATTAAATAAATAACAAACCATATGAGAATATAAGAAATATTCTAAAATGGAATATTTGATTAATTAAGATTAAACCTACTAAAAAGGTTTGTTAGAAATATGATTTAAAAACTAAGCTTTTGAATCATGTTAAATATTACTTGAAAATAAAGACAAATGGATATTTAAATAAATAATAAAGCCCAAGAAAATACAAGGAAATATTCTAAAATTGGACTTTAAAATACTTTGTTAAACAACATTAGAATATACTGAAAGTTTGGAAAAAGGTTTGAATAAACAATATGAATTCAAATGGGTGTTTGAATTTGAAAACAGAAAATAAAATGGAAAAAGAAAAAGGAAACAGAAGGAAAAAAATGGAAAACAGAAACAACCCAACCAGCCTAGGAAACCCTAGACCAACAAGCCCAACATCAGCCCACCCAGGAAACCCCTCTTCCCTGGACTTTTCTCACCAGCGAATCAACCCGCACTTCACTGACCACGTGACCCCATCGCCACACAAGCATCGTCTTCAACCCCGCTGACCATGCCCTGTCTCTCTGCTGTTTCTGCACTGGTCCATTTCGTGTTAATTGGCATTGATGCCGCCAGTAATTCCTCCCTACAACCATGCTATCTTAACCGCAACCCTCTCCTCTCCATTTCCCCTCAACCTCCCACCCCCGAGTGCCCCTAGGCTGCGAGAATTCTTGACCACACCATCGCTGCCTCCGACAAATTCCGGCGAGCCTAGACCGCGCCCCTTTCCCTAGATCACGCAGACTTGTTTGCCAACCTCGTGCTCATCTGCCAACACCTTCCCCTTGCCCGTGCGCGCCCTAGAGGCTCGACAACAACGAAGCCTTCTCGCCACCGTCGACTGCTTCAAGTCCGGCGAGAGGTTGCCGACGATTCATTGCACCCCTTGCCCTCTGGTAGGTCCCCTCACAACCTTTGCAACCGTGCGCATCTCCCAGACTTGTTTCCTTTCCTTCTTATGCCCTAGGAGCTCACCCCCGACAATGATAGTATGTGCCCGACACCGATGCTAGCTCCGACAAGGAATCTCCATCAGCTCCTTGCGCCCCTGTCCCTCATGTGGCCACCTCGAGCATCACCGTGACCCTGCGAACCCGGTGAGACCTCCCACTCCTCCTCTCGCTTCCTAGAGTCATCGTAACATCACCGCCCGAACGCGCCGCCGTCGCTCACTGTCGCTAGCGCCACCCATCCTTGGTCAGCTACTCTGGATCGTTGGATGTAGATCTGGCGGATAGGATAGAACGAGTAGCGAAGCGGTATCATGCGTCCTGTGCCGTTCGATGCAACTTAGATCTAACGGCCAGTATCGATCGATCCACGCGAAACGGTATCGTCCAGTTAGAATCAGCCACGTGGCCCTGTGTATTGTTTTAGAAACAGAAACTTATCTATTAGATGTTTAGATTTGAAAAAAATCATAACTTTTAATCTACACATCCAAATTTTACAAACTTTATATCAATGAAATCAGGAAAAAGAAACCTTTGCAACCATGCCCTTTGTTTAGTATTTTGCTTCTAGGAAATTTAATGTTTTTTCAGAAACATGTTTAGGCTTATTTTGTGTATAAAATTTGTTCTAAAAATGATTTTTGGGTAAAATCTTTTGTAAATGGTTTTTTTAACCTACTGACCATAAAAACCAACTTTTGGATTTAAAAGTACATTTTATGGCACTAAGGAATTATTCCTTGAATAAAAGCATTACTAGTAGAATAAAATTATTGATTATGTTTTAAAAATAGTTTTTGAGTAAAACCTTGTGCAAATGAGTTGAATTAAACTCTTTAACCCTAAACACTAAGTTTTGAATTTAAAAATATATTTGATGAACCCTAGAAAATTATTACTTTGAATAAAAAGATTTTCTAGTTAAATTAAAATGCTGCTTGATTTAAAAATGATTTTGGAGTGAAAACTTTTGGAAATTGATTTGTTTTAAACACTTTGACCATAAACACTAACATTTGTGTTTAAAAATATATTTGGCAAACACTAGAAATTATTACTTTGATTTAAATCATTTCTAGCAAATCAAAAATGATTTAAGTGGCCCATTTTCACTAACTTGAATTTAAATGGCTTTGCCACTTTTATAAATGACCAAAAGGTGTTTTTAAAATATTTATAGCCTTAGTGAAACCACTTTTCCAATAAAACAATCTTTTGCATGCTTGCATGCATTGTTTTGTTTTCTTTATTTTATGTGGTGAATTGTTTGAATGCTAGATTGAATTGGTGCCTTGCTTGAATTGTGGTGAACTTTGAAGAGTGTGAAAATTGCAAGATCAAGTAGTGAATCTATATTCTCTACTAAAAAGGCAAGTGGTGCTTCATATATTTTTTCCTAATATTTTGACTATGCATTAGTGATATTTCTAAGTAGGACTTGCATGAAATTTTCTATGTGTTAACTATGCCATGGGAAATCCTAGTAGATGATGCCTTAGTACAATTTTCCCTAAGTTAAGCTCCCTACTACTATAATGCTTAGCTTAGCTAGTAGAAAACAAGGGTGGATTATATTCATGCTATGAAATATTTCTAAGTCTATGACTTATGTTTTGTTTAATAAAACAACTTTGTGAATGAATCACCTGGGTGGAATGGTGTGAATGGATTTATGTTGAGTGGTTACACAGGGCTAGTAAACTAGAAAATACTTGTGTATCTCACTTGTGGAATGCCACCTAGGAACAAAGAGATTTGAGATGTCAAATGTTGAGAAGCTTCAAGTGCATCAACATGGTAATATGGGCTCTGCCTGGATCACATAGGTCGCAATAACTTAGACAGATGGACATAAGGTGGTAGGGGGTGATATGTTTGGAACGCATCCATTTTGGTTTAAGGGAAGGCTTCTAAAAGATCTTGTCTCGATGCATGTCGAGTCTTGTGGGGAAAGTGCACCACCTCTCGAGAGAGTAAAATCTAAGTACTTATCTGTGTCCCCGGCAATGGACAATTTGAGCATCAAGACATGGAAGCTATCAAGGATCTCCTCATCCCAATTTCTAAGTAAAAAGCTTTTGGTTGAACAAGGGATAAAGGTTAACCAATTTTATTGGTTGTTCCTTGGGTGATTTTGACAAACAAAAACTTAGTGTTTTCAAAGGATAAGGAAAATCTATTTTGAGCAAATCAAGCCTAAGCTCCACTTAGCCAAATGCATATAGATGATAGATACCATTACTCTACCCTAGTATCACTTGCCAATACAATTCAAATGTATTGACCCTTGTGGATGTAACGTATTATGTTGCAGGTTTGTTTGATGTTAGTGAGGTGTGTTGAATATGATTACAAGTCTACAACCAACATGATTTCCCATGGCACTTTGAATATGAAGGACTCCATGCTATATAGATATTTCTGCTTCATTGTAATGAGATAGCCAAATAAGCTATGTAAGATTTAATGAATTATTTTAGTCCTGGTTATAAAGTTGTATTATGACCTTTGTTTCTTGATATTACATCTTAAACTATGGATTCTAGATATTGATCTAGGGACTAGCATTGTAAACACAGGGATCTCTACCTTATCAGCTTGGGACCTCTACAGATGGTATCAGAGCATTGTGTTGCCTGTAGGATTGTAACCCTAGGATTGGACAAAACCCCTTAGAAAGATAGGAGTTGTATTTCTTCAAAATTATTTATGAACAATCTTGTAAACTCTTTCCTCAACCTTTTTGGTTTTGATTCTACATCTCTTCCTTTTCAAACTTGATGGATAAAGACTCCACCATGAGCAAAGACTTCAACATCATCAATGACTTCAACTTTAGTTTCACCAAGGACTTCAACTTGGACATCACTAAGGACTACAAGTGAGACAAGAAGATTACTCAAGACTTGAAGACGAAGGAAACACAACCTAGAAGAAATCATCATCACCTTTGAAGATTTGTTACCAAGATGCAAAAAAAATTCCAAGGAAACCATGATCTCATTCAAGAAGAAACAACTAAGAAGAATGGAGTGATCTCAAGTGAACCATATAGTTGGACCACCATACTAATGTTTAGATAGATCATATATTGATGACACCAACTTATGTGGTGTAGGAAAAATATATTTTTGCCTAAAAATGTGCTTGAATATTGTTGTTTGAGTGGAATGCATGTTTGTGATTGCTTGCACATTGCTTTGTGTGAATTGTTGTGTGTGAGTAGAATTCTTCCTCTAGAATCTTTTGCCTATTCTAATCCCAATCCAACCCAAACAGATGACTTCCCCAAGAAACTCCAACATCAAGGATGGTGACGACAACAACCAAGAGATGCACATGAGAGAACAACTACTAGCAACCCAAGCCTAGTTGAATCAAGTGACAACTCAGTTTTTAGCCAACAACAATGGGATAGACCCAACCATGCAAAAGTTTTTGGAAATCCAATCCCAATTTTTGCAAAAGTTGACCAATCAAATGATCAACATGAGAGACAACCTTTCCCAAGGAGATTGTGACAATAATGATGTCAAGGATGATATTATAGAAGGAACTCAAGCATGCAATATTTGTGGAGACATATGACATACTTACAAAGAGCATGTGGACCAATGCCCTAATTGTGAAGAGAAACATCCAACTAGACAATGCCACACATCTCAAGTAACTTGTTTCCTATGTGAAGGAAATGATCATGTCCCTATCCAATGCCCCATCTATCCCATAGTTCAACAAATGAAGCGAGATGGAATGCATCAAATGTTTGGGAACCTCCATAAGGGAACAACTTCTACCAAGAAGGATGAAGGCAAAGTCAGAACCATGCCTCATAAGGCCAAATCCAAAGTGACCAAAAAGTGTTGCTACTCTTGTGGAGAAGAAGGTCATATCTCTAGTAACTGCCCCAAGAAGAGAGAAAGCTTTCCCACCTTTGAGGTGACATATGAAGAACATGAACTAGAAGAATTCCTAGCTTTGGAGAGACCCAAAAATAGGAAATGCCCCAAACCCAGCAAGAAGGACAAAAGCCAGGTGCAATGTTACAATTGCAAAGAGATGGGACACTATGCCAGTGAATGTGCAGAAAAGAAGAAGAACGAAGGAAACAAACAAGAGGAAATGATACCAAAGGAAAATAAGGATATTAGTCAGTTGATGTGTTTCAAATGCAAAGAGCTAGGCCATTATGCAAGAAACTGTCCAGAGAAGTTACATCAAGATCCTAAGTAAGCCAAGATGTAATCTAGTTGAAAACCTTTTTAAGGGTGGTAGTACCCTAGTTTTCTTGAAGCCAACTTGTAACCTGTAGCCTTCCCAAATCTCGGGACGAGATTTCTTTTAAGGGTGGTAGCCTGTCACATCCCAAAATTTTCCAAATTTTGAAATGTGAAAAATAAGTAAACAAAATAAATATGGTTGAAATTTAGGGTGAAAAGAAACTTTTTGTTTCTAAATGGAAGCATCAAAACCCTTCTTGAACAAAATTTGAATAAAATGGAATTCAACAAATTTCAAACAAGTAGAATGCATTCATCAATGAATGTATCTTGAAATCAAAACACTTGGAAAAGTTAAACCAAAACCCTAAAACCCTAATGGAAGAAAGTCATTTCCAAGATCTCTCTAAGACTATGGATTTATCCATATAAAAATTTGTCAACAAACATTTATAAATGATCGAGAAAGATAAATAAAAATATTATAAAACCATTGGAATTGGTTTCCTTTAATTTGGAACCTTGGATAAAAACTTATGAAGTTAATAAGATAAAAGGAAATAAATTTCCAAGGCTAATAAAGCTCCTATCTAAATCCATGCCAAATCTTGAGCAAAGTAATCCTAAAGGGATTTATAAAGATTAACAAATATTAAAGAAGATTATACAAATTGGAATCACCAATTTTGGATCTATAAATAAAAGGATATGGATTTTCTAAGGAAAAGAAAGAAAGAAACAAAGAAGGAATATTTAAAAGTCAAATTAAATCTTGGCCAAACAAATAAAATAAAAGTTTATTGAATAATAAAAAGAAATAAAAAGATTATTTAAGTAAAACTATATGGGCTTTGAACCATATTCAAATTATTTAAATGAAGACAATAAAAATGATTAAATAAATCATGGGAAAAATAAACGAAATTACCAAAGAGGATTAAAAGTTATCTAATTGACTTCAAAAGAATAAAAGAATTATTTGAAGAAATAAAATGGATTGGAACCATATTTAAATCTTATTTAAAATAAATAAAAATGTCTAAATTAAATAAATAACAAACCATATGAGAATATAAGAAATATTCTAAAATGGAATATTTGATTAATTAAGATTAAACCTACTGAAAAGGTTTGTTAGAAATATGAATTAAAAAGTAAGCTTTTTAATCATATTAAATATTACTTGATAATAAAGACAAAAGGAGGAGAGCGGCCAGTCCACGCGCTCTCCCTCCCGCGTTGCCCCCCGCGAGACGACGGGGAGGAACCGTAATCTCCATGCCGCCAGGTCCCTTTCTTCCGCGCCGCCGGGGCCCTCTCTTCCGCCCCCTCCCCCTCGCCGCCGCCAGCAGGTGCGCCCGGTCGTAGCCTGGCCGGCACCGGCGGCAGCGAGGTCTTCTCGTCCTCTCACGCGAGGGCATGGTCGCGGGGCAGCGCTCCGGGCTGGAGATTGGCTCTTCCGGTGGGAGCCATGGCGGTGGTGCTTGGCCTCTGTCTGGCGGCGGCGTGACGGGAGTCGAGTAGGTGGTGCGCGTCTGGGCGGCACGGGCCATGGGCAGTACCGGCGGCGGGTCCTGGTCGCTGGTGGCCTCAGCTGAGCATGGAGGTAGTGCAGCACGACGGAGGCTCAGCGACGTCAACGGTGGGATGGCAACAGTGGGTGCCTGCGGAAGTTGCTAGCGATGGTCTCCATGGCAGGGCTGTTCGGCCCAGGTCTAGTCCCATGTGGGCCCGATCTGGGCTCAACGGCACCAAGGCCTGGAAGAAGCTCTATGGACCAGATCTGGGTCTAATCTGGCCAGGCGGGCCAGATCTAGGACTGATCTGGGCTTAGCGGGCTTCGGCTATCACGGGTGGCGGTACCTCGGTGCTGGGACGACAGTCTAGGAGGTGGCCTTGGTCCTCTCCTTCGACTACTGGACGGCTAGACGCAAGGGGTAGGCCAGGCGGGCCTACCTTCGGCTACCACCGCGTGCTGGGTTTGGCCTGTAGATGGTACGGAGGTTGTCGTGTCTGTCTCACTTGTCCGCCCCAGGCCGGTCCCCTTCATCTTCCGGCGACATGGAGGGGCCATGTTTACTGGGTGCGTCGTCCATCTACTCCTTTGTGCTGCATTTTTTTGGTTGCCCTGGCCTGAGTCATTGCTCGTCAAGGTGGTGTCTGGCCCTGCTAACCCAGGGGGTGTGCCTCAGACCGGTGGCGGTCCGACAAGTCCGGGTGAACTCGGTTGCAACGACGCTGCTGCTTGGCGGCGGGGATCTGCTGCTGCTTGCCCCTGCTGCTGCATCCGGTCGGCTATCACCCTCCGGCAGTGGAGGTAGTCCCCTCCCGCGTGTGACTGTACCACTGAATCCCGCCGAAGTTCCTCCCTTTCGGTTGTACTAGTCTCACACTATGGCTCACGGTGAGACGGCTGGGTGACTGCAAGACCGTGGTGGCGTATCCTGGTGGGCGGCCTGCGTGGTGGAGAAATTCGAAGTGTCTGGGAGTGTTTTTTTTTGAGAGGTTAGGAGAAATCCCTGTCGTCTAGACACCGACGCGGTGACGCCTGCGGGTGTCGCTATCCTTCCTGAAGGGCATCGGGTGTATCTCTTCCCTACCTCCCGTAGCGTATCGGGGAAACCCTAGGACCAGTCCGGGAAGTAGCGTCGTTGTCGTTGCTTTCCTTCTTGAAGGTGTTGCTTGGTACGCGACGCTTCAGAGAGCTAGGAACGTGGTGGTAATCTTCCGGAGGGCGCAGCGGTTGCAGGTCATCCTTGTTTTCGTCAAGCCACTATTTTTGGCTTTGTTTTCTCTTCTTTTTTCTTTTTTGTTCTTTTTGTTTTGTCTTTTGGGCGTTGTGTTGTCTGGCCCAGCAGCGGTCTCAAATGGTTGCTATATTTATATAGCTGGGCGAAAGCCTGTTTCCAGGAGGAAAATAAAGACAAATGTCTATTTAAATAAATAATAAAGCCCAAGAAAATACAAGGAAATATTCTAAAATTGGACTTTAAAATACTTTGTTAAACAACATTAGAATATACTAAAAGTTTGGAAAAAGGATTGAATAAACAATCTGAATTCAAATGGGTGTTTGAATTTGAAAATGCAAAATAAAATGGAAAAAGGAAAGGAAACAGAAGGAAAAAAATGGAAAACAGAAACAACCCATCCAGCCTAGGAAACCCCAGCCCAACAAGCCCAACATCAGCCCACCCGGGAAACACCTCTTCCCTGGACTTTTCTCACCAGCGAATCAACCTGCACCCCACTGACTGTGTGACCCCACCGCCACACAAGCATCGTCTTCAACCCCGCTGACCACGCCCTCTCTCTCTGCCGTTTCTGCAATGATTCATTTCGTGTTAATTGGCGTTGATGCCACCAGTAATTACTCCCTGCAACTGTGTTATCTTAACCGCAACCCTCTGCAACCGTGCGCATCTCCCTGACTTGTTGCCTTTCCTTCTTATGACCTAGGAGCTCACCCCCGACAACGACAGTACATGCCCGACGCCGACGCTAGCTCCGGCGAGGAATCGCCATCAGCTCCGTGCGCCCATGTCCCTCCTGCGGCCACCTCGAGCATCACCGTGACCCTGCGAACCCGGTGATACCTCCTACTCCTCCTCTCGCTTCCTAGAGTCGCCGTAACATCACCGCCCAAATGCGCCGCCACCACTCACCATCGCTAGCGCCACCCATCCTTGGTCAGCTACTCTGGATCGTTGGATGTAGATCTGGCGGAAAGGATATAACAAGTAGCGAAGCGGTATCATGCGTCCTGTGTCGTGCGATGCAACTTTGATCTAATGGCCAGTATCGATCGATCCATGCGAAACGGTATCGTCCAGTTAGAATCAGCCACATGGCCCTGTCTATTATTTTAAAAACAGAAACTTATCTATTAGATGTTTAGATTTGAAAAAATTCATAACTTTTAATCTACACGTCCAAATTTTACAAAGTTTATATCAATGGAATCAGGAAAGAGAAATCTTTGCAACCATGCCCTTTGTTTAGTGTTTTTCTTCTGGAAAAATTTAATGTTTTTGCAGAAACATGTTTAGGCTTATTTTGTGTATAAAATTTATTCTAAAAATGATTTTTGGGTAAAATCTTTTGTAAATGGTTTGTTTTGAACCTACTGACCATAAAAACCAACTTTTGGATTTAAAAGTATATTTTGTGACACTAAGAAATTATTCCTTGAATAAAAGCATTACTAGTAGAATAAAATTATTAATTATGTTTTAAAAATAGTTTTTGAGTAAAACCTTGTGCAAATGAGTTGAATTAAACTCTCTGACCCTAAACACTAAGTTTCGAATTTAAAAATATATTTGATGAACCCTAGAAAATTATTCCTTTGAATAAAAAGCTTTTCTAGTTAAATAAAAATGGTGCTTGATTTAAAAATGATTTTTGAGTGAAACCTTTTGGAAATGGATTTTTTTAAACACTTTGACCATAAACACTGACATTTTTGTTTAAAAATATATTTGGCAAACACTAGAAATTAGTACTTTGATTTAAATCATTTCTAGCAAAATAAAAATGATTTAAGTGGCCCATTTTCACTAACTTGAATTTAAATGGCTTTGCCACTTTTATAAATGACCAAAAGGTGTTTTAAAAATATTTATAGCCTTAGTAGAAACCACTTTTCCAATAAAACAATATTTTGCATGCTTGCATGCATTGTTTTGTTTTCTTTATTTTATGTGGTGAATTGTTTGAATGCTAGATTGAATTGGTTCCTTGATTGAATTGTCGTGAACTTTGAAGAGTGTGAAAATTGCAAGATCAAGGAGTAAATATGTATTCTCTACTAAAAATGCAAGTGGTGCTACATACATTTTGTCCTAATATTTTGACTATGCATTAGTGATATTTCTAAGTAGGACTTGCATGAAATTTTCTATGTGTTAACTATGCCATGGGAAATCCTAGTAGATGATGCCTTAGTAGAATTTTCCCTAAGTTAAGATCCCTACTACTATCATGCTTAGCTTAGCTAGTAGAAAACAAGGGTGGATTATATTCATGCTATGAAATATTTCTAAGTCTATGACTCATGTTTTGTTTAATAAAACATCTTTATTAATGAATCACCTGGGTGGAATGGTGTAAATGGATTTATGTTGAGTGGTTACACAGGGCTAGTAAACTAGCAAATACTTGTGTATCTCACTTGTGGAATGCCACCTAGGAACAAAGAGATTTGAGATGTCAAATGTTGAGAAGCTTCAAGTGCAGCCACATGGTAATATGGGCTCTGCCTGGATCACATAGGTCGCAATAACTTAGACAGATGGACATAAGGTGGTAGGGGGCGATATGTTTGGAACGCATCCATTTTGGTCTAAGGGAAGGCTTCTAAAAGATCTTGTCTCGATGCATGTTGAGTCTTGTGGGGAAAGTGCACCACCTCTCGAGAGAGTAAAATCTAAGTACTTATCTGTGTCCCCTGCAATGGACAATTTGAGCATCAAGACATGGAAGCTATCAAGGATCTCCTCATCCCAATTTCTAAGTAAAAAGCTTTTGGTTGAACAAGGGCTAAAGGTTAACCAATTTTATTGGTTGTTCCTTGGGTGTTTTTGACAAAAAAAAACTTAGTGTTTTCAAAGGATAAGGAAAATCTATTTTGAGCAAAGCAAGCCTAAGATCCACTTAGCGAAATGCATATAGATGATAGATACCATTACTCTACCCTAGTATCACTTGCCAATACAATTCAAATGTATTGACCCTTGTGGTTATAACTTATTATGTTGCAGGTTTTTTTGATGTTAGTGAAGTGTGTTAAATAGGATTACAAGTCTACAGCCAACATGATTGCCTGTGGCACTTTGAAGATGAAGGACTCCATGCTATATAGATATTTCTGCTGCATTGTAATGAGATAGCCAAATGAGCTATGCAAGATGTAATGAATTATTTTACTCCTGGTTATAAAGTTGTATTATGACCTTTGTTTCTTGATATTACATATTAAACTATGGATGCTAGCTATTGATCCAGGGACTAGCATTGTAAACACAGGGATCTCTATCTTATCAGGTTGGGACCTCTACACATGTCAAGCGAGGCCAAGGTGGTAGCTACGTCGGCGACTGATTCGGCTTCGTTGGAGCCAACGTCTCGGGCACAACGCTAGATAAGCGAAGCAGCGGCATGGTTTGCAGCCCAGGTTAGCGAGGAGGTCAGCCAGAAGTCTGATAAAAGGGTACCTACGAGCAGCGAGTTGAAGATAAAAGCTAGGCCGGCGGTGGAGTGTTCATCTGCAGTCCGGGGTCGTGCAACCCAGATCTCGAAGAAAAACACCCGGGAGAAGAGCGAGAGGTGAATTTTTTCATCTGTTCCTTGTCTTGCAAATAGATTAGTTACTGCAAAGTAGTATTGAATGAACTTAAAGGTCCCCTTTTTAATCAAATTAGGAAGAACTTCGATGCAGCAGACCTATATGAGTTCACTGTTCATGTCCGCTAGTACACTGCAAAACCAGATTTTGGTTGCGAGAGGGTTGTGTTCGGGCAGGATGTGCGTCTGCTTGTCAACTACAAAGAGGTTGTGTCTGTTTCGCAGCTGATAGATATGCCTCATTCTAGAATTCCTTGGGGTTCCACACATAGAACAAAATTGGTGTGGCGTAACATGAGTGATACCTATGTGAAAATTGAGCACTCCCATGAGCTTCATATGCTTTGGGAGTGTTGTGCAGCTGATCGTCAGGTGAAAGTTGAAGTGATGATTGATGATATGTATGCAGATACTGGAGATCTTGCTGCCAGAGCTTCTGCTGCTCGATTTTACGGGCCACCCTATGTTGATCAAGCTAAGTTCAGTATACACCCGAAGATGGATATATACACAGCAAAACTTGATGGCGGAGTTAGTAAGCAAATTTCGCCATGTACTCTGGAGATAACCATCGATTCCAAAAACATAACTCTTGTTGAACTAAGAGAGATGATTGGTAAGGAAATCATTATTGGCCCTAAGCAGATGGCACGACTCCGGTGGTGGCATCATAAGAAGCAGGAGTTCAGAGAGGTTTTGGATATCGATGATCTGATGCAGATTATGCGACGAAAGAAGAAAACCAGGAGGGTGTTCTTCCTGTCTACCATTTCTGATGTTGTTAGACAGGTTGTAGAGGATGTAGAGGCCCCTGCTGTGGTTGAACAGAACAAGGAGGTAGACGTTGATCAGATCTGATGAGAGCTGCTACCCAGGGCTTGTCAGATAGACCGTAGGGCTACCCTGCCTGTATTTGTAACAAAGATTGTTGTTGCTTTGAAACTATGTTGATGTGGCCGTGTTTTTTTAGAGATTGTAATCCGATGTTCTATGAGCTATTGAGATTTTCGGACATATCACTCGATAAAAGCATCGTTGTCGTAATAAGACACAAGTACATTGTAGTTGACATGATTGTGTTTGCTGAGATGATGTGATAATTTTTTTCTGAGATTATGATTGTTGAGAGATTATAATATAATGTGCTGTGAGATATTGGGATTTTGGGACATATCATTCATTGAAACCATCACTGAACAAGTTGATATATAAGTACCTTGTAGTGAACATGATTATGATGTAATATAATTCTCTGTGGGATCAATAAAAAACTTACTAAGTAGGAGACAGTGATCTATTGGACACACAGGTCTAGGATTTAGGAATAAGGGTTAAGGGGTTAGTACAATAAACAGTTCATTAGACCCTAAACCATAAACCATAATCCTATATTGTTCTGTACATAAGATTATATATGTTGTTATAAGTCAAACAAATTGGGAAGGAGGAAGTACATGATTAATATTACAAATTAAAATGAAGGAAGATAAAAACTATTAGATATGAGATAGTAATCCAGCCACATGACATTGTATCAATTAAACCGTTGTAGCATGACAATTTAGTCAATGCTGCAACGACGACACACTTCACTTTCCCCACTCCTTATCTCTCCACTCACTACCTTCCTCTCTCTCTCTCTCTCTCTCTCTCTCTCTCTCTCTCTCTCTCTCTCTCTCTCTCTCTCTCTCTCTCTCTCTCTCTCTCTCTCTCTCTCCTCACCATCGTCGACGCATCGCTGCGGCCGCATTCACCATGCCGCCCTGGAACGACGAGGACGACCAGTCGAGCAATGGCAACTTTCTCTCCGACATCGAGTATTCCCTCCCCAATGTGAGTTCTTCTGTTTTCTCGGCAATGGTTAGGCATTGGTAATTACCTCGTCCCAAGACTTAAAATGTGCATGTAATCGTGTTTATTTCTATATTTTCGTTCCCTTATAGGTAACACTCATGATCTACGACCCTGATTGGGAGGGCCTAGATCTAGATTGGGAAATACCAATGGCGACATGAAGAATATTGTGTATTGTTATGTTGATAATTAGGTCCCGTGTTTTTTTAGGTTGGCCCGATGTGTAAAGCAGTAGAGTGGGTGGACCTTGAGTGGCCAGACGCACTTAAGAAATGTTTGGCCTAGTTGTGGGATATGTATGAGCTCGAAAGGTCGGGGCGATTTAAAGATGCCCGTGATGCAGCTGTAAAAAAAATTACAAACTCTTGGTAGGAAATAAGGAGCTGGAACAGGAAATCAAGCATTTGTGGTCAGAACTAAATGACACAATCAATGGGACCTTGGTGGTGGGAACTGCACGGAAGATTCAGAAGGCGGAAAAGGAGAGGGGTCAGCTCATGGAAGAGAATAAGAAGATAGAGTACTGCATTGTGGAGCTGTTGAAGGATCTGAAGAAGGAGCGCGAGGTGAAGAAGGACATGCTATAGACGATCAAGGAAATTTTAGATGAATAATTTGTGCCATGGAAATATCTGAAACTAGTTAACTATAAGACTTGAAGTTGTGATATCTTGACTAATCCAAACTCAATCCTTGAGCAAAATAACCTTTTATAAGAAAGCATAGTTTGCATAGAGATAGGTCCACGTTTACAAAATCACTACTACACATGGTTAAACCACGATTTGGTCCATCAGAACACATAGTTTGCAAACTAACTTCAGAGGAACTTATAGTTTGCACTGAGCCTGGCGCGAAGATGGTCGTTTTCCTTGATGAGAAGCTCCAGTTCGAGGGTTCGTTCGATCAGGTCTGCTTTGGTTTTTACCTGCTCCCTCAGTACTTGGACGTATGCCTCCTGCTGGTTCAAGTGCTCCGTTTGGGAAGCGACAAGCTTATAAGTAAGCTTAAGATTATCCACCATGAGATCCTTGATGATGTCCTCCTTCGCACGCACCGAGGCGATACTTTTCTCATGAAGTTCCTTCCAGTCGGCGATGTCCACTTTCAGACTGTGGCACTTGTCATAAAGGATGGTGACTTCTTCTCTCAAGCGGTCATGGGACACTTTTTGAAAATTCTGCTTCTCCAGTTGGATAGACATCTTGTCCTTTAGCCAGGTCGGCAGTTCTGGGTTGAGCTTTCGCTGCTTCTGCTGCAACAAAAATATGTGGTTAGTTTCCAAAATTTAAACAATTAAATAGTGTCAAAGTCATAATTTGAAGGACAGAACAATCAAGGATTGTACAAATTTAACAGAATCAACTAGTGGCACAGTCCTAATTCCAGATATAATGTCAGAGCAATATAGGCTTTTTCCCAATTCAACTAGATAAACTAGTGGCATACTTCTTATTTATATGACTGAGCAATATACCCTTTTTTCCAATTCAACAGGATAAAGTAGTGGCATAGTCCTAATTTAAATTTCAGAGAAATATAGCCTTTTTTCCCATTTCAACAGGATAAAGTAGTGGCACAGTCCTAATTTCCATTTCAGAGCAATATAGCCTTTTTCCCAATTCAACAGGTTAAAGTAGTGGCACATTACTAATTTCAATTTCAGAGCAATGAAGCCTATTTTTCCCAATTCAACAGCATAAAGTAGTGGCACAGTCCTGATTTCAATTTCAGAGCAATAAAGCCTATTTTCCCAATTCAACAGGATAAAATAGTGGCAGAGTCCTAATTTCAATTTTAAAGCAACATGGGACTATATCCAACTAAGGGTGCTGTTGGTTTTTCCAATGTAACCAAATAGTAGTGGCATATTCATAATCTAATTCCAAGCTCAGATACATAATGGAAAGAAAGGATGATGACCATTCATGAGAACACAAACCCATAATTAAGTTGACATGCAAGTAAGATAAACAGAGAAATAAGGAGTTTCCCCAAGATTGCTTAATTGCATGATATGTATAAATTACAAAAGTAGCGGAGCATGAACAAAGATTCCTGCCCCTACACCCCCCACCCCCTACTCTGAATCTGAATTGGGCATTGTCGTTGGCTCCCCGTTCTCCTTGTTTGGACTCTTGGGCACGGTGAGACCTAGACCCATGTCCTCCTTCATCTGTCTCAATGCATCCATGCAACGGTCCCTGTCATTGTAGGCTATGATGTCTGCCTTTGCTTCGATGATGCATTCTCTGCGTGTCTCGGTGGCTTCGTCAAGCAGGAGGACACATCTATCCTGGAGATTCTTCTTGTCACGCAAGAGCTTTGTAATTAAGTTGATGCCATGTCTTGTTTGGACAAGATGTGTGCGTTCAACTTCTGCAGATCGTCGATCACCCTATGCAGCTCGTCACGCTCTGCTTCGAGCCTCCTAATGATAAGTGAAAAATCAAGCGTGATCTCCTTCTCCAGAGACAAACACCTTCGAACGCGATCATTAGCCTGGGTTAGGGAGCGTGCACCCTGCAGTTGGTTGTCTATCTTGGCATTGATTGCGGCCACCTTGTCACGGCAATCGGCCTTCGCTTGATGCATCGTTCATGTTATTTAAAATAGGAACTCTATAATTGTACTGCATGTTCTAGGGAAGCAGAATATTCAAGTCACAAAAACCCCAAATGTGTCTACGAAGATTGAGCGTGGTCCCTACTTGGAGGATACTTGCGGGCAGACACGATAATATTTCTACATTTGGAATCTCAAAAATAAAACCAAATACATGTCGGGATTTCATACCTCGGTGAGCCGGGGAACAGTGTCGAACGGGTCCTGCGACGCCGCTGCCATCATGCTGGTTTCAGGATCCACGACTGTCCTAGAATATGTAGCAGAGTAAGAAGAAGAAGAAGACTGTACCGGGAGGTGCCCTGGCCTGCTGCACCATTCAGCGCCGCCGACGCCATTGTGCTGCTTTCAGGGTCCACAGCCGCCCTAGAATATGTAGCATAGTACCGAGAGGAGCCCTGGCCTGCTGCAACATGCAGCGCTGCCACCACCATCGTGCTGCTTTCAGGGTCCACGGCCGCCCTGGAATATGTAGCATAGTAAGAAGAAGAAGAAGAAGAAGAAGAAAAGGAAGAAGACTGTATCGGGAGGAGACCTGGCCTGCTGCAACATGCAGCGTTGCCGCTGCCATCGTGCTGCTTTCAGGGTCCACGGCTGCCCTCGAATATGTAGCATAGTAATAATAATAATAATAAGAAGAAGAAGAAGAAGAAGTATACATAGAAGAAGAAAAAGAAGACTGTACCGGGACGAGCCCTGGCCTGCTGCAACATGCAGCGCCTACGCCACCATCATGATGCTTTCAGGGTCCATGGCCGCCCTGGAATATGTAGCATAGTAATAAGAAGAATAAGAAGTAGACATAGAAGAAGAAGAAGAAGACTATACCGGGAGGAGCCCTGGCCTGCTGCAACATGCAGCGCCGCCGTCGCCGCCATCGTGTTTCTTTCAGGGTCCACGGCCGCCCTGGAATATATAGCATAGTAATAAGAAGAATAAGAAGTAGACATAGAAGAATAAGAAGAAGAAGAAGAAGAAGACTATACCGGGAGGATCCCTAGCCTGCTGCAACATGTAGCACCGTCGCCGCCATCGTGCTGCTTTCAGGGTCCACGGCCGCCCTGGAATATGTATCATCATAATAAGAAGAAGAATAAGAAGTAGACATAGAAGAAGAAGAAAACAGAGAAGAAGAACAAGACTGCACCGGGAGAGGCAGGAGCCCCAGCCTGCTGGAACATTCAGCGCCATTTCTAGGAAAGATTGGGTCTCTATGCGAGGGGGACTGAGCAGCTGGTTGAGAAGTAAGTCCAAGGCGGCGATTTTTCTCCATTCTCTCCATGTGCACGGTCGATCTGCCTCTGCCTCTGCCTCTCCTGTATGGAGCCAAGGATAATGCAGATGGAGGAAGGTGGGGGCAGGAGGAAGAAGAAAGTGATGTGCGGGGGAGAATGGTCAAAGAGTACAGTCCGTGGGACAGTCTTATACAAGACCACAGTCTACTCCGGTGCTATCTCAACCTAAATCCACTGTTCATTTGTTAATCGATGGCCTATGTCGCTACCTTCTCAAAGAAGCATGACTGGCAGAACCAGGGAATGAAACCCCAAAGTACACACGATGGGACTCGATTGGAATGGCTTTAATGAGATGGACGGTTCAGTGGAGGCTTCGGCGCACGCCTCCTTGTTTCCCGTGGATTGGGGTGGGACTACGAGGGAGGAAGTAATTACGGGCTTCACATCCAGCATGCGTGCATGCTCAAGGGGTTGTCACGACGCGCGCAACTGCTGCACGGACAGAACTTGATGGAGCATTCAACTCCACGTCGACAGTCACACACTGGACACTTCCTGACGCTGCCACACGGTGCATTTTGTGGTTTTTTAGGTGACAACACTCCTAGTACGTAGATATTTTATGATGTAGCACAATTTTTACGTGACTAGACTATGAGATGCTCCTGGCGCCCCAGGATCGGCACCCAACTCTATGTACCCGCCATCGCGCATTTCCGAACAACTTCCTCGCGCAGCATGGAACCGTGTCGTGGCGGATCCTTGCCAGTGGATGACCATCCTGCGTCACCTGCTTGTCGCGGCATCGTTCGTGCGTGCTGGCACCCATCTGAGGCACCATGATGTGTCTAGCCGTGCCTGGATCCATCGACATCAGCGCTCGAGGACACCGTGACGTCGAAGCTTGTCGTACCCGCCACACCCGAGAAGCGCGTTACACCGGCAGCTAAGACGGGGGAGCGCCGGAGGAAAGCATGCGAGACCACCATGAAGAAGGGCAGGAGGAATAGAGGAGCCAGCAACGAGGACGACTCTGACTCGAGAAACGAGGAGGCGTTCATGGAGCAGTTGGAGGCAAAAGCGGAGGAGAGTGACGTTGACCCGTGGGACTACAAGGAGGAGGACTCCGACAAGGAGAGGGCGCGTACATACGAGGAGGGAGTTGTCGATTTATCATCGGAGGATAATGCCGCTGCCACCGACGATGACGATGATGACGAGTAATGTTCTGTTGTTACTATTGTTATTATTACATTTTTAACTGCCACACCCTGCATTGTAATTGTTGTAACTACCATGTCGTGTGTAATAATACTGGGATGTTGCTACTATAACAATTTTGTGTGGCCATTGGATCAAATAGGATCAACGGTTGGCTGGCACGATCCGCGTGACAACTATCTGACCAATCAGGGCGTGCTAGTTTCTGCGTGAGCTATAGTAAGGGCTTTTCTGAGTATTCGTGACTAGCATAGAGGGAAAATCTGAGTAAACATGGAACCACTCCATGGATTAAGCCCAAACCAGTCACCTAGCTCCCTCTCGGCATCGCAAGCGACTTCTCCAACTAGAGATTTCGTGGTGCTTTGGAGAAATCTCCACTTTCCATTTTCTGGACCCGAAAAACCTGTGTTTTCCCAAAGGAGGTGCAAGATTAGGGCGCGCCATGGACCCGAGACAATTTCCACGCATGCTACACCATGGTTCATGGCCATTCCCGGGAGGTGGGCATTTATCTCGTGGTGCAAGCATGTACTGTATTTTTCTGAGTTACGGCCCGGTAAATGCAGTTTCTAACTGTATGTACCATATAAGACACTCTAAATTTTCTGGGACAAATGGTTAGGGGTGCCCCATGGGGTACCTAGGCTAGATGCATGCCTGGGTCCAAGATTGCACCGACCGTCGCGTTGCCGCCCCCGCCGGCGGGTTTCCCCGTTTTCTTGGGCAACACCAAACAAAATCTGAAGAAAAAAACATGAAAACGTCTCCTGGAGCCCTTGCATGTGACCCATTACCCTCATAAAATCATAGGCAGGGCATACCAGGACATTTGGCAACCAAGGCACCACCAGGATGTCTAACGAGTGTGAGTAAACATGGCTTCCAGCACTAGATCCCCCCCTCGCTGCCCAGAACATGGAGCCACTCCATGAATTGAGCCCAAACTCGGCACCTAGCTCCCTCTGGGCATCGCAAGCGACTTCTCCAACTAGAGATTTCGTGGTGCTTTGGATAAATCTCCACTATCCATTTCCTTGACCCGAAAAACCGGCGTTTTCCCAAAGGAGGTGCAAGAATAAGACATGCCCATGGGCCTGAGGCAATTTCCACGCATGCTACAGCATGGTGCATGTCCATTCCCGGGAGGTGGGCATTTATCTCGTGGTGCTGGCATGCACGGTATTTTTTCTGAGTTACAGCCCGGTAAATGCGGTTTCTAACTATATGTACCTTATAAAACACTAAATTTTCGGGGAAAAATGGTTTGGGGTGCCCCATGGGGTACCTAGGCTGGATGCATGCCTGGGTCCAAGATTGCACCAACCGTCGCGTTGCCACGCCCGCCGACGGGTTTCGCCATTTTCTTGGGCAGCACCAAACAAAATCTAAAAGAAACAAAAAAAACGTGAAAACGGCTCCTGGAGCCCTTGCATGTGACCCACTTCCCTCATAAAAATCATAGGAAGGTCATACCAGGTCATTTGGCACCCAAGTCACAACCAGGATTTCTATCGAGTGTGAGTAAACATGGCTTCCAACCCTAGATCCCCCCCCTCGTTGCCCAGAACATCGAACCACTCCATGGATTGAGCCCAAAATTGGCACCTAGCTCCCTCTCGGCATCGCAAGCGCCTTCTCCAACTAGAGATTTCGTGGTGCGTTGGAGAAATTTCCACTTTCCATTTTTTGGACCCGAAAAATTGATGGTTTCCCAAAGGAGGTGCAAGATTAGGGCGTGCCAATGGGCCCGAGGCAATTTCCATGCAAGCTACACCATTGTGCATGTCCATTCCTGGGAGGTGGGAATTTACCTCGTGGTGTGGGCATTTACTCTATTTTTTCCGAGTTACGGCCCGGTAAATGCGGTTTCTAATTGTATGTACCCTATAAGACATTCTAAATTTTTGCGGAAAATGGTTTGGGGTGCCCCATGGGCCATCTAGGCTGGATGCATGTCTTCGTCCAAGATTGCATCGACTGTCGCGTTGCCGCGCCCGCCGGCGGGTTTCGCCGTTTTCTTGGGCATCACCAAACAAAATCTAAAAAAACAAAAAAAACGTGAAAACGGCTACTAGAGCCCTTCCATGTGACCCACTGCCATCATAAAATCATAGGCAGGGCATACCAGGTGATTTGGCACCCAAGGCACCACCAGGATGTCTATCGAGTGTGAGTAAACATGGCTTCCAACCCTAGATCCCCCCCTCGCTGCCCAGAACATGGAACCACTCCATGGATTGAGCCCAAACCTAGAACCTAGCTCCCTCTCGGCATCGCAAGCGACTTCTCCAACTAGAGATTTTGTGGTGCTTTGGAGAAATCTCCACTTTCCATTTTCTGGACCCGAAAAACCGGCGTTTTCCCAAACGAGGTGTAACATTAGGGCGCGCCCACGGGCCCGAGGCCATTTCCATGCATGCTACACCATGGTGCATGGACATTCCCGAGAGGTGGGCATTTATCTCGTGGTGCGGGCATGTACTGTATTTTTTCCGAGTTACAGACCGGTAAATGAGGTTTCTAACTGTATGTACCCTATAAGACACTCTGAATTTTTGGGGAAAAATGGTTTGGAGTGCCACATGGGGTACCTAGGCTTGATGCATGCCTGGGTCAAAGATTGCACCGACCGTCGCGTTGTCGCGCTCGCCTTCGAGTTTCGCCGTTTTCTTGGGTAGGACCAAACAAAATCTAAAAAAACAAAAAAAACGTGAAAACGGCTCCTGGATCCCTTGCATGTGACCCACTGCGCTCATAAAATCATAGGCAAGAAATATCAGGTCATTTGGCACCCGAGGCACCACCAGGATGTCTATCGAGTGTGAGTAAACATTGTTTCCAAACCTAGATCCCCCCTCGCTACCCAGAACATGGAACCACTCCATGGATTGAGCCCAAACCCGGCACCTAGATCCCTCTCGGCATCGCAAGCGACTTCTCCAAATAGAGATTTCGTGGTGCTTTGGAGAAATCTCCACTTTCCATTCTTTGGACCCGAAAAACCGGCGTTTTCCATAGGATGTGCAAGATTAGGGCGCGCCCATGGGCCCGAGGCAATTTCCATGCATGTTACACCATGGTGCATCGCCATTCCCGGGAGGTGGGCATTTATCTCGTGGTGCGGGCATGTACTATATTTTTTCCAAGTTACGGCCCGGTAAATGCGGTTTCTAACTATATGTACCCTATAAGACACTCTAAATTTTCGGGGAAAATCGTTTGGGGTGCCCCATGGGGCACCTAGGCTGGATGCATGCCTGAGTCAAAGATTGCACCGACCGTCGCGTTGCCGCGCCCGCCAGCGGGTTTTTCCACTTTCTTGGGCAGCACCAAACAAAATCTAAAAAAACAAAAAACGTGAGAATGTGAAAACGGCTCCAGGAGCCCTTGCATGTGACCCACTGCCCTCATAAAATCATAGGCAAGGCATACCAGGTCATTTGGCACCCAAGGCACCACCCTCGCTGCCCAGAACATGGAACCACTCCATGGATTGAGCTCAAACCCGGCACCTAGCTCCCTCTCGGCATCGCAAGTGACTTGTCCAACTAGAGATTTCGTGGTGCTTTGGAGAAATCTCCACTTTCCATTTTCTGGACCCAAAAACTGGCGTTTTCCCAAAGGAGGTGCAAGATTAGGGCGTGCCAATGGGCCCGAGGCAATTTCCAAGCATGCTACACCATGGTGCATGGGCATTCCCTAGAAGTGGGCATTTATCTCTTGGTGCAAGCATGTACTGTATTTTTCTGAGTTACGGCACGGTAAATGCGGTTTCTAACTGTATATACCCTATAAGACACTCTAAATTTTCAGGGAAAATGGTTTGGGGTGCCCCATGGGGTACCTAGGCTGGATGCATGCCTGAGTCGAAGATTGCACCGACCATCACGTTGCCGCGCCCACCGGTGGGTTTCGCCATTTTCTTGGCCAGCACCAAAAAAAATCTTAAAAAACAAAAAAAATGTGAAAACGGCTCCTAGAGCCCTTACATGTGACCCACTGACCTCATAAAATCATAGGCATGGCATACCATGTCATTTGGCACCCAAGGCACCACCGGGATGTCTATCGAGTGTGAGTAAACATGGCTTCCAACCCTAGATCCCCCCACGCTGCCCAGAACATGGAACCACTCCATGGATTGAGCTCAAACCTGACACCTAGCTCCCTGTCGGCATCACAAGCGACTTCTCCAACTAGAGATTTCGTGGTGCTTTGGAGAAATCTCCACTTTCCATTTTCTGGACCTAAAAAACCGGCGTTTTCCCAAAGGAGGTGCAAGATTAGGGCGTGCCCATGGGCCTGAGGCAATTGCCATCCATTCTACACCATGGTGCATGGCCATTCCTGAGAGGTGCGCATTTATCTCTTGGTACGGGCATGTACTGTATTTTTTCCGAGTTACGGCCCGACAAATGCGGTTTCTAACTATATGTACCCTATAAGACACTCTAAATTTTCAGGGAAAAATGGTTTGCGGTGCCACATGGCATGCCTAGCCTGGATGCATGCCTGGGTCCAAGATTGCACCGATCGTCGTGCTGTCGTGCCCGCCGACGAGTTTTGCCGTTTTCTTGGGCAGCACCAAACAAAATCTTAAAAAAACAAAAAAACGTGAAAACGGCTCCTGGAGCCCTTGCATGTGACCCACTGCCCTCATAAAATCGTAGGCAAGGCATACCAGGTCATTTGGCACCCAAGGCACCACCATGATGTCTATCGAGTGTGAGTAAACATGGCTTCCAACCCTAGAACCTCCCCTCGCTGCCCAGAACATGGAACCACTCCATGGATTGAGCTCAAACCCGGCACCTAGCTCCCTCTCGGCATCGCAAGTGACTTGTCCAACTAGAGATTTCGTGGTGCTTTGGAGAAATCTCCACTTTCCATTTTCTGGACCCAAAAACCGGCGTTTTCCCAAAGGAGGTGCAAGATTAGGGCGTGCCCATGGGCCCGAGGCAATTTCCAAGCATGCTACACCATGGTGCATGGGCATTCCCTAGAGGTGGGCATTTTTCTCTTGGTGCAAGCATGCACTGTATTTTTCCGAGTTACGGCACGATAAATGTGGTTTCTAACTGTATGTACCCTATAAGACACTCTAAATTTTCAGGGAAAATGGTTTGGGGTGCCCCATGGGGTACCTAGGCTGGATGCATGCCTGAGTCGAAGATTGCACCGACCATCGTGTTGCCGCGCCCACCGGTGGGTTTCGCCGTTTTCTTGGCCAGCACCAAACAAAATCTTAAAAAACAAAAAAAATGTGAAAACGGCTCCTAGAGCCCTTATATGTGACCCACTGACCTCATAAAATCATAGGCATGGCATACCAGGTCATTTGGCACCCAAGGCACCACCAGGATGTCTATCGAGTGTGAGTAAACATGGCTTCCAACCCTAGATCCCCCCATGCTGCCCAGAACATGGAACCACTCCATGGATTGAGCCCAAATCCGGCACCTAGCTCCCTCTCGGCATCACAAGCGACTTTTCCAACTAGAGATTTCGTGGTGCTTTGGAGAAATCTCCACTTTCCATTTTCTAGACCTAAAAAACCGGCGTTTTCCCAAAGGAGGTGCAAGATTAGGGCGTGCCCATGGGCCTGAGGCAATTGCCATCCATTCTACACCATGGTGCATGGCCATTCCCAAGAGGTGGGCATTTATCTCGTGGTACGGGCATGTACTGTATTTTTCCCGAGTTACGGCCCGGGAAATGCGGTTTCTAACTATATGTACCCGATAAGACACACTAAATTTTCAGGGAAAAATGGTTTGCGGTGCCACATGGCATGCCTAGCCTGGATGCATGCCTGGGTCCAAGATTGCAACGATCGTCGCGCTGCCGCGCCCACCGACAAGTTTTGCCGTTTTCTTGGGAAGCACCAAACAAAATCTTAAAAAAACAAAAAAAAAACGTGAAAACGGCTCCTGGAGCCCTTGCATGTGACCCACTGCCCTCATAAAATCATAGGCAAGGCATACCAGGTCATTTGGCACCCAAGGCAACACCATGATGTCTATCGAGTGTGAGTAAACATGGCTTCCAACCCTAGAACCTCCCCTCTCTGCCCAGAACATGGAACCACTCCATGGATTGAGCTCAAACCCGGCACCTAGCTCCCTCTCGGCATCGCAAGTGACTTGTCCAACTAGAGATTTCGTGGTGCTTTGGATAAATCTCCACTTTCCATTTTCTGGACCCAAAAACAGGCGTTTTCCTAAAGGAGGTGCAAGATTAGGGCGTGCCCATGGGCCCGAGGCAATTTCCAAGCATGCTACACCATGGTGCATGGCCATTCCCTAGAGGTGGGCATTTATCTCTTGGTGCAAGCATGTACTGTATTTTTCCGAGTTACGGCACGGTAAATGCGGTTTCTAACTGTATGTACCCTATAAGACACTCTAAATTTTTAGGGAAAATGGTTTGGGGTGCCCCATGGGGTACCTAGGCTGGATGCATGCCTGAGTCGAAGATTGCACCGACCATCACGTTGCCGCGCCCACCGGTGGGTTTCGCCGTTTTCTTGGCCAGCACCAAACAAAATCTTAAAAAACAAAAAAATGTGAAAACGGCTCCTAGAGCCCATACATGTGACCCACTAACCTCATAAAATCATAGGCATGGCATACCAGGTCATTTGGCACCCAAGGCACCACCAGGATGTCTATCGAGTGTGAGTAAACATGGCTTCCAACCCTAGATCCCCCCAAGCTGCCCAGAACATGGAACCACTCCATGGATTGAGCCCAAACCCGGCACCTAGCTCCCTCTTGGCATCACAAGCGACTTCTCCAACTAGAGATTTCGTTGTGCTTTGGAGAAATCTCCACTTTCCATTTTCTGGACCTAAAAACCCGGCGTTTTCCCAAAGGAGGTGCAAGATTAGGGCGTGCCCATGGGCCTGAGGCAATTGCCATCCATTCTACACCATGGTGCATGGCCATTCCCGAGAGGTGGGCATTTATCTCGTGGTACGGGCATCTACTGTATTTTTTCCGAGTTACGGCCCGACAAATGCGGTTTCTAACTATATGTACCCTATAAGACACTCTAAATTTTTAGGGAAAAATGGTTTGCGTTGCCACATGGCATGCCTAGCCTGGATGCATGCCTGGGTCCAAGATTGCACCGATCGTCGCGCTGCCGTGCCCGCCGACGAGTTTTGCCGTTTTCTTGGGCAGCACCAAACAAAATCTTAAAAAAACAAAAAAACGTGAAAACAGCTCCTGGAGCCCTTGCATGTGACCCACTGCCCTCATAAAATCATAGGCAAGGCATACCAGGTCATTTGGCACCCAAGGCACCACCATGATGTCTATCGAGTGTGAGTAAACATGGCTTCCAACCCTAGAACCTCCCCTCGCTGCCCAGAACATGGAACCACTCCATGGATTGAGCTCAAACCCGGCACCTAGCTCCCTCTCGGCATCGCAAGTGACTTGTCCAACTAGAGATTTCGTGGTGCTTTGGAGAAATCTCCACTTTCCATTTTCCGGACCCAAAAACCGGCGTTTTCCCAAAGGAGGTGCAAGATTAGGGCGTGCCCATGGGCCCGAGGCAATTTCCAAGCATGCTACACCATGGTGCATGGGCATTCCCTAGAGGTGGGCATTTTTCTCTTGGTGCAAGCATGTACTGTATTTTTCTGAGTTACGGCACGGTAAATGCGGTTTCTAACTGTATGTACCCTATAAGACACTCTAAATTTTCAGGGAAAATGGTTTGGGGTGCCCCATGGGGTACATAGGCTGGATGCATGCCTGAGTCGAAGATTGCACCGACTATCGTGTTGCCGCGCCCACCGGTGGGTTTCGCCGTTTTCTTGGCCATCACCAAACAAAATCTTAAAAAACAAAAAAAATGTGAAAACGGCTCCTAGAGCCCTTACATGTGACCCACTGACCTCATAAAATCATAGGCATGGCATACCAGGTCATTTGGCACCCAAGGCACCACCAGGATGTCTATCGAGTGTGAGTAAACATGGCTTCCAACCCTAGATCCCCCAAGCTGCCCAGAACATGGAACCACTCCATGGATTGAGCCCAAACCCGGCACCTAGCTCCCTCTTGGCATCACAAGCGACTTCTCCAACTAGAGATTTCGTGGTGCTTTGGAGAAATCTCCACTTTCCATTTTCTGGACCTAAAAAACCGGCATTTTACCAAAGCAGGTGCAAGATTAGGGCGTGTCCATGGGCCTGAGGCAATTGCCATCCATTCTACACCATGGTGCATGGCCATTCCCGAGAGGTGGGCATTTATCTCGTGGTACGGGCATGTACTATATTTTTTCCGAGTTACGGCCCGGCAAATGCGGTTTCTAACTATATGTACCCTATAAGACACACTAAATTTTCAGGGAAAAATGGTTTGCGGTGCCACATGGCATGCCTAGCCTGGATGCATGCTTGGGTCCAAGATTGCAACGATCGTCGCGTTGCCGCGCCCGCCGACAAGTTTTGCCGTTTTCTTGGGAAGCACCAAACAAAATCTTAAAAAAACAAAAAAAAACGTGAAAACGGCTCCTGGATCCCTTGCATGTGACCCACTGCCCTCATAAAATCATAGGCAAGGCATACCAGGTCATTTGGCACCCAAGGCAACACCATGATGTCTATCGAGTGTGAGTAAACATGGCTTCCAACCCTAGAACCTCCCCTCGCTGCCCAGAACATGGAACCACTCCATGGATTGAGCTCAAACCCGGCACCTAGCTCCCTCTCGGCATCGCAAGTGACTTGTCCAAATAGAGATTTCGTGGTGCTTTCGATAAATCTCCACTTTCCATTTTCTGGACCCAAAAACAGGCGTTTTCCCAAAGGAGGTGCAAGATTAGGGCGTGCCCATGGGCCCGAGGCAATTTCCAAGCATGCTACACCATGGTGCATGGCCATTCCCTAGAGGTGGGCATTTATCTCTTGGTGCAAGCATGTACTGTATTTTTCCGAGTTACGGCACGGTAAATGCGGTTTCTAACTGTATGTACCCTATAAGACACTCTAAATTTTCAGGGAAAATGGTTTGGGGTGCCCCATGGGGTACCTAGGCTGGATGCATGCCTGAGTCGAAGATTGCACCGACCATCACGTTGCCGCGCCCACCGGTGGGTTTCGCCGTTTTCTTGGCCAGCACCAAACAAAATCTTAAAAAACAAAAAAAATGTGAAAACGGCTCCTAGAGCCCTTACATGTGACACACTGACCTCATAAAATCATTGGCATGGCATACCAGGTCATTTGGCACCCAAGGCACCACCAGGATGTCTATCGAGTGTGAGTAAACATGGCTTCCAACCCTAGATCCCCCCACGCTGCCCAGAACATGGAACCACTCCATGGATTGAGCCCAAATCCGGCACCTAGCTCCCTCTCGGCATCACAAGCGACTTCTCCAACTAGAGATTTCGTGGTGCTTTGGAGAAATCTCCACTTTCCATTTTCTGGACCTAAAAAACCGGCGTTTTCCCAAAGGAGGTGCAAGATTAGGGCATGCCCATGGGCCTGAGGCAATTGCCATCCATTCTACACCATGGTGCATGGCCATTCCCGAGAGGTGGGCATTTATCTCGTGGTACAGGCATGTACTGTATTTTTTCCGAGTTACGGCCCGGCAAATGCGGTTTCTAACTATATGTACCCTATAAGACACTCTAAATTTTCAGGGAAAAATGGTTTGCGGTGCCACATGGAATGCCTAGCCTGGATGCATGCCTGGGTCCAAGATTGCACCGATCATCGCGCTGCCGCGCCCGCCGACGAGTTTTGCCGTTTTCTTGGGCAACACCAAACAAAATCTTAAAAAAACAAAAAAATACGTGAAAACGGCTCCTGGAGCCCTTGCATGTGACCCACTGCCCTCATAAAGTCATAGGCAGGGCATACCAGGTCATTTGGCACCCAAGGCACCACCAGGATGTCTATCGAGTGTGAGTAAACATGGCTTCCAACCCTAGACCCCCCCTCGCTGCCCAGAACATGGAACCACTCCATGGATTGAGCCCAAACCTGGCACCTAGCTCCCTCTCGACATCGCAAGCGACTTCTCCAACTAGAGATTACGTGGTGCTTTGGAGAAATCTCCACTTTCCATTTTCTGGACCCAAAAACCGGCGTTTTCCCAAAGGAGGTGCAAGATTAAGGCGTGCCCATGGGCCCGAGGCAATTTCCAAGCATGCTACACCATGGTGCATGGCCATTCCCTAGAGGTGGGCATTTATCTCTTGGTGTAAGCATGCACTATATTTTTTCCGAGTTACGGCACGGTAAATGCGGTTTCTAACTGTATGTACCCTATAAGACACTCTAAATTTTTAGGGAAAATGGTTTGGGGTGCCCCATGGGATACCAAGGCTGGATGCATGCCTGGGTCGAAGATTGCACCAACCGTCACGTTGCCGCGCCCACCAGCGGGTTTCGCCGTTTTCTTGGCCAGCACCAAACAAAATCTATAAAAACAAAAAAAATGTGAAAACGGCTCCTGGAGCCCTTGCATGTGACCCACTTACCTCATAAAATCATAGGCATGGCATACCAGGTCATTTGGCACCCAAGGCACCACCAGGATGTCTATCGAGTGTGAGTAAACCTGGCTTCCAACCCTATATCCCCCCAAGCTGCGCAGAACATGGAACCACTCCATGGATTGAGCCCAAACCCGGCACCGAGCTCCCTCTCGGCATCACAAGCGACTTCTCCAACTAGTGATTTCATGGTGCTTTGGAGAAATCTCCACTTTCCATTTTCTGGACCTGAAAAACCGGCGTTTTCCCAAAGGAGGTGCAAGATTAGGGCGTGCCCATGGGCCTGAGGCAATTGCCATCCATTCTACACCATGGTGCATGGCCATTCCCGAGAGGTGGGCATTTATCTCGTGGTACGGGCATGTACTGTATTTTTTCCGAGTTACGGCCCGGCAAATGCGGTTTCTAACTATATGTACCCTATAAGACAGTCTAAATTTTCAGAGAAAAATGGTTTGCGGTGCCACATGGCATGCCTAGCCTGGATGCATGCCTGGGTCCAAGATTGCACCGATCGTCGCGCTGCCGCGCCCGCCAACGAGTTTCGCCGTTTTCTTGGGCAGCACCAAACAAAATCTTAAAAAAACAAAAAAAAAACGTGAAAACGGCTCCTGGAGCCCTTGCATGTGACCCACTGACCTCATAAAGTCATAGGCAGGGCATACCAGGTCATATGGCACCCAAGGCACCACCAGGACGTCTATCGTGTGTGAGTAAACATGGCTTCCAACCCTAGACCCCCCCCCTCGCTGCCCAGAACATGGAACCACTCCATGGATTGAGCCCAAACCTGGCACCGAGCTCCCTCTCGACATCGCAAGCGACTTCTCCAACTAGAGATTTCGTGGTGCTTTGGAGAAATCTCCACTTTCCATTTTCTGGACCCAAAAACCGGCGTTTTCCCAAAGGAGGTGCAAGATTAAGGTGTGCCCATGGGCCCGAGGCAATTTCCAAGCATGCTACACCATGGTGCATGGCCATTCCCTAGAGGTGGGCATTTATCTCTTGGTGCAAGCATGCACTATATTTTTTCCGAGTTACGGCACGGTAAATGCGGTTTCTAACTGTATGTACCCTATAAGACACTCTAAATTTTCAGGGAAAATGGTTTGGGGTGCCCCATGGGATACCTAGGCTGGATGCATGCCTGGGTCGAAGATTGCACCGACCGTCGCGTTGCCGCGCCCACCGGCGAGTTTCGCCGTTTTCTTGGCCAACACCAAACAAAATCTATAAAAAAAATGTGAAAACAGCTCCTGGAGCCCTTGCATGTGACCCACTTACCTGATGAAATCATAGGCATGGCATACCAGGTCATTTGGCACCCAAGGCACCACCAGGATGTCTATCGAGTGTGAGTAAACATGGCTTCCAACCCTAGATCCCCCCAAGCTGCCCAGAACATGGAACCACTCCATGGATTGAGCCCAAACCCGGCACCGATCTCCCTCTCGGCATCACAAGCCACTTCTCCAACTAGAGATTTTGTGGTGCTTTGGAGAAATCTCCACTTTCCATTTTCTGGACCTGAAAAACCGGCGTTTTCCCAAAGGAGGTGCAAGATTAGGGCGTGCCCATGGGCATGAGGCAATTGCCATCCATTCTACACCATGGTGCATGGCCATTCCCGAGAGGTGGGCATCTATCTCGTGGTACGGGCATGTACTGTATTTTTTTCGAGTTACGGCCCGGCAAATGCGGTTTCTAACTATATGTACCCTATAAGACTGTTATCGCCATATTTTGGCCAAAGGAGGAGTTGGGCCGTGATCAAGATGGGCTTAGAAGATACGTATATGCAACGTGTTGTTGAATCGGCCTCGTGCGTTGATTTGGGCTAAATTGCCCGTGTATCTTATATTGTAATAGATTCCGTTTAGATTTAGGTAAGAGATAGAGTTGTAGAGTTATTCCAAAGACAGAAAGTCTCCGGACTATAAATATGTACCTAAGGTTATCGAGAAAAGGAGGACAATCACGTTCACAACAAACACAATCTCGGCGCATCGCCACCCCTTGTTCCTAGGGTTTTTCTCGGGTAAGTGCCATGCTGCCTAGATCGCACCTTGCGATCTAGGCAGTATCTACTTATGCGTTATCTGGTGTTACTCGTACTGAAGCCTTGTTGATGGCGAGTAATACTATTATCATAGATTTGTGTAGGCTAGCATCGGTACCTTTTTGTTATTGATTGTTTAGTTATGCTGCCTCTAGTTATCTCGCCGCTTTTGCACCTTTTCCCGGGTGCAAGGGTGGCGTCTTGCTTGATCTTTATTTAAATCGATTTGATTTGTTATAGCTGTGCCTTTTTCTCCAAGGTTTAGTTTGATATCTACATGATCAGGCCTTGCAAACGGGTTGAACGATCCAGTAATATGTAAGATATGGTTTACTAATCCAAGAGGAGTTGTTCCGGGAATTGACTTTACGTCGGTTTTTAGGCCTTCTCTAGGGTTAGTTTTCCATCATCTTTCGTATCTACCAGGCTCAATTACGTGTAGGATGTTCCAGTCATGTAGTGAAAACGTTAAACTGTCGTAGATCGATTTGATTTGTATTGATGAAGCAAAACCCATGATATCGTAGATCTAATGCAGAACCATGGGTTAATCGGCTCTAAGAGCCGATTTACAGGGAAACCTGGGAGCTGGTCACGGCTCGAATTTTACGTATACTTGTTTACCATGCAGGAAACCAATCGAAGCAATCCTTCACCTTCCTGACCAGGTATAGGTCAGGTGGCACACCCTCGAACCAAGCCAGGACGTGTGCCGGAGTTTTGCGGGCCGTTGCCCGAGGGACCAGGGCCCACCAGCTGTTCTGGGAGCCTCCCGGCTCTTTGTGTTGCCCGTCGCTGCTCGCCGGTGGGTTTTGGTAGGCAACACATTCTGGCACGCCCGGTGGGACCATTTAACAACGTCTACATCAACATCCGACGCTGCGATGGACAACAGACCGGTCACGTACGATGAGCTGCCTGAGGAGCACAAGGCGAAGTATGATGACGTCAAAGCTCTCTTCGAAGCCGATCTCATCAGCTCTTTTGAGAGGACTCGTAGGCATGGCATCAGGTGGAAAGGGTTCTCACCCGAGGGTGCTCTTGATGAGGTGGATCTGTCTGTTCCTTCAGAGGAGCGCACCAGAGCTCTGCGCCAGGAAGTCAACTACATGGTGGCTCATTCTCTTCACCGCCATTCTGAGAGCTTGGTAAACGCTTTCGAGCGGATCGCAGTTCGCGTGGTTCAGGAGATCATGAAACATCAGTACTCTCCGTCGGGGCCTACTCTGGGGACTCACCAGGGAGAAAGACCGCTCCAGGCCAGGCCACCACTGCCATTCACACTTGCAGCTCCGGAGCCACCAGGGGCACCGGCGTACGTCGTCTACAAGGTCGGAGGCGACCCTGGCGATTGCCAATTCCTGTGTGAACCACCTAAAGAAATCCCACATGGATACGTGTGCACCTACGTGCCAGACTGCAACAGCTTGACGCGCACGAACCAGATTGCAACCGCAGGGATTGCTGGGGCAGGAGTTTCTGGAGCAGGGGCTTCGGGAGCAGGTGTTTCTGGAGCAGGAATCTCTGGGATGGACGCCGACAAACAGGCGTGGCTAGCCAAGTATGCCACTGGAACGAGTCATGAGAATCTAGCCCCTGCAGCCAAAACAACGGAACAAATCCGTACCATCTTGAGAGACCAGTTCGGCTTCGTGCCGAAGAGAAGGACAATCGTCTATTCAAAGCCGTACCCCAACGAGTTTGACCTGATCCCGCTGCCACCCAAGTATCGGCTCCCTGAGTTCTCGAGATTTAGCGGGTCAGAAGGGTCGAGCTCGATCGAGCACGTGAGCCGATACCTGGCACAGTTAGGCATGATATCAGCATCAGATCAGTTGCGCGTAAGGTTCTTTGCACAATCTTTGACAGGACCAGCTTTTGGGTGGTACACCTCGCTGCCACCTGATTCGATCCAGACCTGGAAGCAACTGGAAGAGAAGTTCCACATTCAGTACCATTCAGAAGCTACCGAGGCTGGCATTGCAGACCTGGCACAGGTGCGGCAAAAGCGGGGAGAAACGGTAGCCGAGTACATCCAGCGCTTCAGGACTGTCAAGAACCGATGTTACTCAGCTCGGTTAACTGAGAAGGAAGCAGTCGAGCTGGCAGCATTGGGTCTCGCAGCACCCATCAAAGATCTGGCTTTCCAAGTAGAATACAACTCGTTGGCGCACATGGCCCAGAAGCTGACGATGTATGAGAAGCGCCACCCTGAGTTGTACCAGGACAAGTTCAAACGTCCGATAGGCCTGGTCGATACAGAAGAAGAAGACCCCACGCAAGACCAGGAGGTGGCCGTGGCTGAATGGGCTCGGGGGGCAGATCCCGTATCCTGCAAATGGGTGAAACAGCAAGGGCCTGCAAAAGGGTTCGACTTCGATGTGAGCAAAGCTGAGCAAATATTTGATTTACTGCTGAAAGAAAAGCAGCTGAAGTTACCCGAAGGCCACAAAATCCCTACGGCTCAAGAGATGAACGGAAGACCATACTGCAAGTGGCATCACTCGTTCACCCACACCACCAATGACTGCAAAGAGCTACGTCGCCAGATCCAAACGGCGATAGAGCAGGGCCGTCTCATCCTAGGGCAATTCGCCATGAAAGTAGACACCAACCCGTTCCCCGGCGTCAACATGGTAGAACACAGCCACTCCACGAGGCGCCAGTTGGATTTCTCGTTCGATGTCAACATGGCAGGACTAGGGTACCACCATGGCACGTACAGGGAGGAAGGCGGTCGCTCTCGCGGCAGAGTAAGAGAGGAGGCTTGTCCACGCGACCGGCCCAGCTACGACAGGCGGTACTTAACTGAGGAACAAGTGAAAAGTGTGCGATATCAGAAACCACATTCCACGCATCTCCTTAACAAGTATGAGCGTCAGTATGACCAACGTCGCCGGCGCGACGGAGAAGATGAAGGATATGAGCACCTCGCTAGGGGACCGTCAAAAGAAAAGGAAGGTGCAGACAAACATTGGGATTGTCCGTTCTTCAAGTATTGCTGGGATGCGGGAATGAGCCGATTGCCTACGATCGATAACTGCCCAGAATGCGGACAGCAGAAGGAGGACACGGAGCCAGTTTCAGTGTTTAAGCGCCTAGGGCCTCTCCCACCTCAGAGCCGACGCAGGGAGTCGTCTCGAGCACAAGGTCTCAAGGAGCCAACGGATGACAAAGAGAAAGACAGGTATCACCGTCCACGGTGGTGTCCCGACGGACTCAGACACACCCAAAAGCGTAGAGTGCAGCGGCTGCGTAACTTGGAGGAAGCCGAAGCGCAGTATCTCCACGCTCTAAAGAAAGCACGGCCCGATCTGGCCGTTAAGACTAGGCAGACCTTGGAAACGGAAGATCACCCGAAAAGGAAAGAGTGGCACCCCAAACCGGTAAAAGCCGATGCAAAGACATCGGCTGGCACAAACATGGTATTCATCCTTCCGTCAGATTTCTGCGCGCCAAGAACCAACGAGCTAGCAGTGGCACAGTTCGACTGCGGCCCACGGCCAGTTATCTTTGAGAAGCCACGTGAGAAGGGTTACAAACATCTGAAAGCCCTGTACCTACGAGGTTACATCAATGGGCAACCTGTCAGCAAGATGTTAGTGGACACCGGAGCGGCAGTCAACATAATGCCATACTCCATGCTACGGCGTTTGGGACGCTCCACTGCAGATCTGATCAAAACCAACGTCACTTTAAGCGACTTCAACGGCCAGACTTCAGAAACGCAAGGCGTACTGAACGTGGATCTGACCGTGGGCAGAAAAACCATCCCTACGTCATTCTTCGTCGTGGACAGCAAAAGCACCTACGCTGTCTTGTTAGGGAGAGATTGGATTCATGCTAACTGCTGCATCCCATCCACGATGCACCAGTGCCTAATACAGTGGGATGGAGATGAGGTGGAGGTCATTCATGCAGATGATTCTGTCGAGGTCTCCATTGCTGGCATGAACGTCTGGGAAGCAGAAGACCAAGAGCCGATCTCTGGAATCAGTCTAGACGGCTGTGAACGCATTGAGGCTACAAAAAACGGGGTGAGGCTGGTCTTATCCACCGGCCTGATAGAGTAGCAAAGTCCACGATGGTACGTGGTACGGCCGATCCCTGCGATCGGCCACAAAAAACAAAAAGCAGCAATCTTACGACGAGCAGATCATGCAGTCGTAGCAGGGAGATTCCCAGCCATTGTAAAACCATAAGGTGTAAACCGTCCTTGACTAATGCAATCAAAAAGGGGGCCGATTCAGGCAATCGGCCCAAATTATTTTTGTTAACCTCACCTATTGTCTGCCCTGTGCTTAGCGTCGATTTGACAGGTGACGGAAAGCTAGGGTATGGATTTACATCTGCTGATGAACTAGAAGAAATCGACATTGGTCCTGGGGATAAGCCACGACCAACATTTATCAGCAAAAAGTTAGATCCGAGTCTGCGGGGACCGATGATAGCCCTGTTGAAAAAATATCCAGACTGCTTCGCCTGGGACTATACAGAGATGCCTGGGTTAGACAGGAGCATCATTGAGCATCGACTCCCGCTTAAAAAAGGATTTCGGCCATTCCAGCAGCGGGCACGACAGATGAAGGCCGAAATTCTGGAAGAAGTCAAGAAGGAGGTCGAGAAAATGTTGACAGCCAATTTAATCAGGCCATGCAGGTATGCTGAGTGGATTTCTAGTATCGTACCTGTAGAGAAAAAGGATGGCCGTTGGCGTGTCGCCATAGATTTTCGGGACCTCAATAGAGCTACCCCAAAGGATGAGTATCCAATGCCGGTGGCAGAAACGTTAATCAACGCAGCGGCTGGCCATAAGATCTTGAGCTTCATGGATGGCAATGCCGGTTACAACCAAATTTTTATGGCTCCAGAAGACATACACAAGACTGCGTTCAGAGTACCAGGCTTGGTGGGGTTGTTTGAATACGTTGTCATGACGTTTGGACTGAAGAATGCCGGTGCCACGTACCAAAGAGCCATGAACTACATTTTCCATGATCTGATCGGCAAGCTGGTGGAAATTTATATCGATGACGTAGTGGTCAAGTCTGCCTCAGTAGAAGGACACTTGGGCGATCTACAGCGCGTCCTGGACCGAACAATAAAATTCGGCCTACGGATGAATCCAAAGAAGTGTGCCTTCGGTGTAACGGCCGGTCAGTTCTTGGGTTTCTTGGTCCATGAACGCGGGATAGAGATCGGCCTGAAAAGTCAAGAGGCCGTGCGAACAATGAAGCCACCTACCACGAAGAAAGATCTACAGTCTCTCATCGGCAAGATCAACTTCGTCAGAAGATTCATCTCCAATCTATCAGGAAAGATAGAGCCGTTCATGGGACTGGTGAAAATTAAATCTGACGAGGAGTTCCGCTGAGGAACAGAACAACAACGATCCTTCGACGAAATCAAAGAATATTTAACGAAGCCGCCAGTTTTAGTTCCACCCTAGCCGGACAGGCCATTCTACATTTACTTGTCAGTAGCGGACACGTCCATCGCCTCAGTGGTGGTGCAAGTTTATGATGGGCTGGAGCGCGTGGTATTTTACATCAGCAGAAGGATGCTGGATGCAGAGACAAGGTACCCTGAGATCGACAAGTTGTGCCTCTGCCTGTTTTTCACCTGCACCAAGCTGCGCCACATTTTGCTATCAGCAGAGATTGTCATCATCTGCAAATCAGACGTCATAAAGCACATGCTGTCGGCTCCTATGTTGAAAGGCCGACTTGGCAAATGGATGTTTGCATTATCGGAGTTTGACATCCGGTATCAACCCGCGAAAGCAGTTAAGGGGCAGGCATTGGCCGACCTTATCGCTGAAAGGATCAACACCAATATAGCAGCACTGTCTATACGAGCGTGGGCTATGTTCTTCGACGGATCGGTTTGTGACGATGGGTGCGGCATCGGCATGCTACTCGTGTCACCCTGGGGGGCAACATTTTCCTTCTCTATCAGGTTATCTGCCCCTCGCACCAACAACGTCGCTGAGTATGAGGCGATACGCAAGGGAATGGAGTTGCTCATCGAAGCTGGAGCGGAAGCAGTGGAAATTTTTGGAGACTCCAAGCTGGTGATTTCTCAACTCACGGAGGAATACAAGTGTGAGAGCGAGTCGCTCTTCCCATTATGGATGCAATGCCGTGAGCTGATGGCACAATTCCGATACATAAACTTCACCTGGATCCCGCGATCGCAGAATACCGAGGCAAATGATCTTGCACAAATGGCTTCAGGCTACAAGGACGTGGCAGAGGGAGCCGATGTTCAGGTGCAATTCCTGGACGCAGACGACTGGAGAGCCGATATCTTCAATTACTTAAAGGATCCGGCTCGGGGGGAACCTAAACGGATAAGATACAAGGCCATGAAGTATGTTCTCATTGGGGACGACATGTTTTACAGGACTCTAGAGGGGTTATTGCTCAAATGTCTGGGGACAGCCGAGGCCAATCGTCTCCTACACGAGGTACACGAAGGCGCCTGTGGAACTCACCAATCGGCTCACAAGATGAAGTGGTTGATCAGGCGATCAGGGTTTTATTGGCCTACCATGCTCGAGGACTGTTTTAAGTACTACAAAGGGTGTCAAGCATGTCAGAGATTTGGAAAAATTCAGATGGTACCCGTGTCAGCAATGAACCCCATCATCAAGCCTTGGCCATTCCGAGGTTGGGGCATGGATATGATCGGCAAGATCAATCCTCCGTCAAGCAAAGGCCACATGTGGATTTTGGCCATCACGGATTATTTCACCAAGTGGGTGGAAGCCGTCCCTATGAAGTCAGTAAGTTCAAAGGATGTTGTCGATTTTGTGAAAGAACACGTCATTCATAGGTTTGGGATTCCCCAGACTATCACGACCGATGGAGGTTCGGTCTTCACTTCTCACGAGTTCAGAAAGTTCTGTGAGGACACAGGGATTAAGCTGATTCGATCATCTCCGTACTATGCTCAAGCAAATGGGCAAGCTGAAGCGTCCAACCAGAGCCTTATCAAGCTGATCAAGAGGAAAATCGATGAGCACCCTAGGCGTTGGCACGAGGTTTTGTCAGAGGCTTTATGGGCTTACCGCATGTCATGTCATGGAGCGATAAAAACCTCGCCGTACCATCTGGTCTATGGACAAGAAGCCGTATTGCCCTGGGAAATTACGGCTGGATCGAGACGTGTCACTTTTCAGAACGATCTAACGACTGAAGAATATGCAGCCCTGATGAGTGACAGCGTTGAAGATTCGACTGAGCTTAGGCTGTGGTCGCTTGAGAAAATCAAAGAGAACAAGGCCAAAGTAGCTCGTGCATACAACAAGAAGGTGAGACCTAAGGAGTTCCACATTGGCGATCTGGTATGGGAAGCGGTGTTGCCATTAGGGACTAAGGATGCAGCATATGGTAAATGGTCTCCAAATTGGCACGGGCCATACAGGGTCGATCAAGTTTTAAGAGGGAACGCGTACATGCTGGAGGAGCTGGATGGCGTGAAATCCCCAGTGGCTGTCAACGGTCAGCATCTCAAGAAATACTTCCCAAGCATGTGGGATGATGGACAGTGAGATATGGGAGCCGATACACGAAATCGGCCAATAAAAAAAATTATTATTATATATTTCCCAAGCACGTGGGATGATGGACAGTGAGATATGGGGGCCGATACATGAAATCGGCCAATATAAGTATACAGCCGATGCACAGTCATCGACTTTAGAGGTTCAAAACTGTTACAAGCAGATGCCAGTTTACATAAACGAGCTACTGAAGAAATGCCTCGAAGGCTTGGAGGGCGTCAGCACGGACACGGTCCACCTCGGCGATCTCGGCTTCGTCATCTTCATCCTTGCCCGTCACTAACTGCTTGTTCAGGGCACGTATTTCTGCCAGATCGATCTTCAGTTCAGCTTTGAGGCTCTCTGCTTCATCTTGGGAGCGGGCGATGGAGGCTTCCTTGTCACGAATGAGCTGTTTTGTCGCCCGGACCTTTTCTTCAAGATCTTCCAGCTCCTTTTTCAAAGATGTGAGCTCGGCGGTACTGACAGAGGTGTCAGTTTTGGCGTCAAGGGACGCCTTTTTCTCATTGAGCTGCTGACATCTGTCGGCAATATTCGCCTTCAGCGGGAGTTGGGCACGACGCAGGTTGATCCTTTCACGAGCTAGCTTCACCCTTGACCCGTAGAAGGACAGAGTTACGACGGGCCAAAGCTTCACCTGCAATGCTACTGGGAGTTGGTCCTTGATTTCAGCAAGAACGCCCTTCACCTCTTCAGAACCCTCGATCAAGTCCTCGATTGGGGAAGACAGTAAGGCTCTAAGTCGTTGGAATTGAGGTAGAACAGCCCTGGCTTGTGGTTCATCGGTGGCGACAGAGGGAGTTGGATCGATCGAGTCAGGATCAAATGTCAGCAAGCCTGAAATGTCACAACCCTGGCAGCCCGAAAAGGCGTCAGTATGCGTCCAACGGGGAAGAATAAACCGAAAGAAGTTAACATACCTCTCCTAAGACCGAGGGGATAGCAGACGACGAGGCGATCGGCTTGTGTGTGGGTGCTGGAGGCGTTGCCAAAGTGGTAGCCGTTTCATCTTCATTTTCGGGGATTGCCAGGTCTGGTTTGGCTAAAGGCGTCGGCGCGACCCCGGCCTTCCCACTAGAAGCATCAGTTGTCTGCATGAAAGGTGATTAACCGATGTAAATGATGATGAATCGGCAGACAAAAGGAAGTAAGGGGCAAGAGCATAAAGGATGATGATTTTCGAAACCTCTTGGCTCGATGAAGAAGCTTGTGGTCCTTTACGAGCTCTCTTAGGACCCACAGCTGGCCCGGCCTCGACTGGTGCTCGGGGGGCAGCAGGTTCAGGAACCGACCTTTTCCTGGAAGCCGATGGTGGCACATCTGGCTGGCTCGGGGTGATGGTCCTCTCAGAATCCGTTGGGCTCGATTCTCCCTCATTGGGTTGTGTGTCCTCGTGGGAAGTATCTTCGACGGAAGCCTGCAAAAGAAGGAAAGCTGTTAGACACGAGCACGTCTGCAAGAATGAAAGAATGAGAAGAATCGACCAAGACATGGATCAGCCTACATGCGAGCTTTCTGGACAAGGGCTCCGGTGTCTCAAGGTCTTCCTGGCAGCTACATTCCTCATCATCGTTCTTGTCTTAGTTGTAACTCGAGGGGCAGCTGATGTTGAAGTTCCTTGCTTCTTAGAAGCCGATTGAGGTGTTATCGGCTGTTTCAGCATCATGACCTTTTTCAAAGGCGGCGAGTTTTTGCAGAAAAGAACCACAGGAGCTGGCGGAAAGAACTCAAAGGGGGAGCCATCACTGTGTGTAGGTTCAGGGCCATCTTGTTGCTGCAAAGGGAGAAATTGGGTTAGTAGAAGAGTCATTTATGAGCTGCATTAAGAAAATTTACAAGTAGTGGTACCTGTTCCACGGGGATGTCATAATCGGCATCAAGTTGTTTCAGCAACGGTCCCAGAGCTTTCCTGAAAGCGTGGGTTTTCCACATCGACCACCAGTCCTCGAAGCCATCAGTTGATGAAGCGAAGGTGAGGTCAGTTGGAATAGGGATGGTCAGAGCATCAAAGAAGGAGTAACACCTCTGACTGGTGAGAGGATCAGGCAGGTCGGCTCTGCACTCTGTAAGATGATGGAGAAAGAGATGGGGAGGTACTTGTCCAAGGCCAAATTGCCGGGCCACTATGACCGGCTGGTAGAATTCATACCCAGGCTTGATGATTCTGTTGGATGTACTCATACCAACTGGAAGGAAACAGGGACGGATCACAATGGAAAAGAGTTGCCGAGTGCTGGTGTCATCGGCAAAGTTATCTAGCCTGAAGGAGAGTGGATTTTCGAAATGTTCAGATTCTTCCATGTAAGGGAAGAAGGTAGGATTGTCCAGGCCTTGAAAGAAAGTGCTGAACCACTTGGCTGCTTCCTGAGGGGATAGTTTGCTGCCTGGCAGCCTGTACAAAGCTTGGCCATAACTAGTGCATCGGATCTGCTTCCCTTTGACATCGGGAAAGGTACAACTCGCCAAAAGGGGGGAGTTTGGGATGTGGTTCTGAAAGTACAGCTGAGCCCATAGCTGAATGAACCACCAAGGACCACCTGTTTTGACTGCTATGCCTGAGAACAGCTTGACAGACATCAACTGGAGATATCGATAGACCTCTCCAAGGAACAGTTTGCCGATGCCAAGTTGAGTACCTTTGGCCAGTTCGTGGGCTAGGCCGAGATAGTTCTTGGTTGGAGCAAGGGAAGGGCCACAGAATATGAAATGCTCCAGCCAGAAGTTGAGAAAGGCTGTATGTTCTTTCTCTGAGACAGGGCCCTTTGTTTTCATATGGCGTTGGAGGTAGGCACCCCAGTTCGTGCAGTCTGTTTTAGAAGACAATTTGTAGGGGACTTTGGTCAGTTTAAAAGCAGAGGGGCTGGGTGATGTGACATCCAGGCCAGTGATCATCACCACGTCTAACAGGGTTGGTGACATAGGGCCATGACCGAACATAAAGCAGTTCAGAGCGTCAGACCAGAAGTAGCCGATGGTTTTCAGAAGGTTCTCATGTTTCTCAAGAGGAGACAATGATAAATGCAAGGCATCGGCTATTCCTGTGGTTTCCCATTGGGATTGGTAAGCTCTAGCTACTCTACTGAACCAAGAGACCCAGTGTTCAGGGGGATTAGGCCAGGCTCGCAGACAGTCGGCCCAAGAGTTCAGATCTAGGTCTTGGCTTACGAAGGGGATTCTATTTGCTTCGCAAGAAATCAGATGAGCAGGGCTAGATTCTGTGCGAGGGCCAAGACAGAGAGAGTTTGGGAGAGAAGGATGCGGCAGCAGAATGTCTGAAACCTAGAAAATTTAATGGTGGAATAAGGCATTAATTCAGGTGTTCGCCATTAAGTCTAGCATCGTGTTCAGACTGCGAGGAGTAGGCGTACCTTCAGATCGGAGACCTCTGGGTTGGTGTTGGACGATTCCGCCATCTAGTTCGCCGGCGGAGATGGATCTATGCAGTTGGGGATCGAGGGTTCTTGTCGCTGTGAGCTCGATCTGGTCAGTGGGAGATTGAAGATCTAGGTCGCCCTTTTTGAAGAAGGTCGCAGGTTACTGTTTGAAACTGGAAAGCAGCCGCTTAGGTTTGCCTAAATATACGACCAAAGTTTGACCCTGTCAACGTTTTTGGGAAAGCCGATGTCCATCGGCTCTTTGAGCTTTGACTTAGTTAATGGAATGAGTGCAGTGTGGTAAAAGCCGATACAGCGTTATCGGCTTCTGGAGCATCGACCTATTTTGGCTATCGGCAAAATTGGGACGAAAAAAGCAATCTTCAAGAAACAGATTTTCATTCATTCATTCAAAAGCTGATTGCTTACAAAAGACTGATTGATTACAAAAGGGAGCTTGCTACTACTACTACTACTACTGGTTCCTAATCTAGACGCCGAGGTCGTCGTCGCTGTCGTCGCCGCCGTCCTGTTCGCTGTCCTCAGCACTGCTGCCGGCGTCGTCTTCGCTGCTGCTGATCCAGATGCCCGCGGGGGCCTCCTCGTCCTCGTCATCGTCTTCGGTGTCCTTGCTGGACCCGGCGCGGAAGTACTTCACCGGCTGGTACTCCTCGGAGGAGGTGTCCTCCTCTTCCTCCTCCTCGTCGGAGGAGTCGACGTCGTCCCAGGACATGGCGTCGTCGGTGCTGTCCGCCTCCAGTTCCCCATCGGCGAGGAACTGCAGGTCCTCCTCGCCGTCAGTCAAGGACGCGTCGTCCTCCGACCAAGCGGCGAAGTCCCAATCCCTCTCGTCCCACCATTGTGGGGCGAGAGTGTTGTACGCCGCTATCGGCGGGTGTTCTGGCGTCGGCTCTCGGTCGCTCATTGAGTTGGAGGCTTGGGAGGACAGGCCAGATGAAGCGGAGGAGGCCATGGCGGAGAAAGAGGGTTTTTTCGGCGGAGGAGGAAGAAGGGTTTTTTGTGGCTACTGGAGGAAGATGGGGACTGCAAACTGCTTAGGTGAATTTAAATAAGGGGAATAGTATGAAGCGGTTCAATGCTATAGCGGTTTCCCAGAATGCACTGCCGAAGTTGTCAAATCATGCGCTGCGGGGAAGTGGAGAAGACAAGGCATCATGATGAGGGGGTGGCGTGACGATCCTGTTCTGCAATGCATTCTGTCAACGCGCAACCCAATACAAAAAAAAGGGGGAGAGGAGAAGAAAAAAACAGAGTGGTTTTGGAATTATTATTGCCAAAACCAGGGGGCATGTGTTATCGCCATATTTTGGCCAAAGGAGGAGTTGGGCCGTGATCAAGATGGGCTTAGAAGATACGTATATGCAACGTGTTGTTGAATCGGCCTCGTGCGTTGATTTGGGTTAAATTGCCCGTGTATCTTATATTGTAATAGATTCCGTTTAGATTTAGGTAAGAGATAGAGTTGTAGAGTTATTCCAAAGACAGAAAGTCTCCGGACTATAAATATGTACCTAAAGTTATCGAGAAAAGGAGGACAATCACGTTCACAACAAACACAATCTCGGCGCATCGCCACCCCTTGTTTCTAGGGTTTTTCTCGGGTAAGTGCCATGCTGCCTAGATCGCACCTTGCGATCTAGGCAGTATCTACTTATGTGTTATCTGGTGTTACTCGTACTGAAGCCTTGTTGATGGCGAGTAATACTATTATCATAGATTTGTGTAGGCTAGCATCGGTACCTTTTTGTTATTGATTGTTTATTTATGCTGCCTCTAGTTATCTCGCCGCTTTTGCACCTTTTCCCGGGTGCAAGGGTGGCGTCTTGCTTGATCTTTATTTAAATCGATTTGATTTGTTATAGTTGTGCCTTGTTCTCCAAGGTTTAGTTTGATATCTACATGATCAGGCCTTGCAAACGGGTTGAACGATCCAGTAATATGTAAGATATGGTTTGCTAATCCAAGAGGAGTTGTTCCGGGAATTGACTTTACGTCGGTTTTTAGGCCTTCTCTAGGGTTAGTTTTCCATCATCTTTCGTATCTACCAGGCTCAATTACGTGTAGGATGTTCCAGTCATGTAGTGAAAACGTTAAACTGTCGTAGATCGATTTGATTTGTATTGATGAAGCAAAACCCCATGTTATCGTAGATCTAATGCAGAACCATGGGTTAATCGGCTCTAAGAGCCGATTTACAGGGAAACCTGGGAGCCGGTCACAGCTCGAATTTTACGTATACTTGTTTACCATGCAGGAAACCAATCGAAGCAATCCTTCACCTTCCTGACCAGGTATAGGTCAGGTGGCACGCCCTCGAACCAAGCCAGGACGTGTGCCGGAGTTTTGCGGGCCGTTGCCCGAGGGACCAGGGCCCACCAGCAGTTCTGGGAGCCTCCCGGCTCTTCGTGTTGCCTGTCGCTGCTCGCCGGTGGGTTTTGGTAGGCAACAAAGACACTCTAAATTTTCTGAGAAAAATGGTGTGCGGTGCCACATGGCATGCCTAGCCTGGATGCATGCCTTAGTCGAAGATTGCACCGACCGTCGCGTTGCCGCGCCCACCGGCGAGTTTCGCCGTTTTCTTGGCCAGCACCAAACAAAATATATAAAAACAAAAAAAACGTGAAAACGGCTCCTGGAGCCCTTGCATGTGACCCATTTACCTCATAAAATCATAGGCAGGGCATACCAGGTCATTTGGCACCCAAGGCACCACCAGGATGTCTATCGAGTGTGAGTAAACATGGCTTCCAACCCTAGACCCCCCCTCGCTGCCCAGAACATGGAACCACTCCATGGATTGAGCCCAAACCTGGCACCTAGCTCCCTCTCGATATCGCAAGCGAATTCTCCAACTAGAGATTTCGTGGTGCTTTGGAGAAATCTCCACTTTCCATTTTCTGGACCCAAAAACCGGCGTTTTCCCAAAGGAGGTGCAAGATTAAGGCGTACCCATGGGCCCGAGGCATTTTCCAAGCATGCTACACCATGGTGCATGACCATTCCCTAGAGGTGGGCATTTATCTCTTGGTGCAAGCATGTACTATATTTTTTCCGAGTTACGGCACGGTAAATGCGGTTTCTAACTGTATGTACCCTATAAGACACTCTAAATTTTCAGGGAAAATGGTTTGGGGTGCCCCATGGGATACCTAGGCTGGATGCATGCCTTAGTCGAAGATTGCACCGACCGTCGCGTTGCCGCGCCCACCGGCGAGTTTCGCCGTTTTCTTGGCCAGCACCAAACAAAATCTATAAAAACAAAAAAAAAAGTGAAAACGGCTCCTGGAGCCCTTGCATGTGACCCACTTACCTCATAAAATCATAGGCATGGCATACTAGGTCATTTGGCACCCAAGGCACCACCAGGATGTCTATCGAGTGTGAGTAAACATGGCTTCCAACCCTAGATCCCCCAAGCTGCCCAGAACATGGAACCACTCCATGGATTGAGCCCAAACCCGGCACTGAGCTCCCTCTCGGCATGACAAGCGACTTCTCCAACTAGAGATTTTGTGGTGCTTTGGAGAAATCTCCACTTTCCATTTTCTAGACCTGAAAAACCGGCGTTTTCCCAAAGGAGGTGCAAGATTAGGGCGTGCCCATGGGCCTGAGGCAATTGCCATCCATTCTACACCATGGTGCAATGCCATTCCCGAGAGGTGGGCATTTATCTCGTGGTACGGGCATGTACTGTATTTTTTCCGAGTTACGGCCCGGCAAATGCGGTTTCTAACTATATGTACCCTATAAGACACTCTAAATTTTCAGAGAAAAATGGTTTGCGGTGCCACATGGCATGCCTAGCCTGGATGCATGCCTGGGTCCAAGATTGCACCGATCGTCGCGCTGCCGCGACCGCCGAGGAGTTTCGCCGTTTTCTTGGTCAGCACCAAACAAAATCTTAAAAAAACAAAAAAAACGTGAAAACAGCCCCTGGAGCCCTTGCATGTGACCCACTGCCCTCATAAAGTCATAGGCAGGGCATACCAGGTCATTTGGCACCCAAGGCACCACCAGGATGTCTATCGAGTGTGAGTAAACATGGCTTCCAACCCTAGAACCTCCCCTCGCTGCCCAGAACATGGAACCACTCCATGGATTGAGCTCAAACCCGGCACCTAGCTCCCTCTCGGCATCGCAAGTGACTTGTCCAACTAGAGATTTCGTGGTGCTTTGGATAAATCTCCACTTTCCATTTTCTGGACCCAAAAACAGGCGTTTTCCCAAAGGAGGTGCAAGATTAGGGCGTGCCCATGGGCCTGAGGCAATTTCCAAGCATGCTACACCATGGTGCATGGCCATTCCCTAGAGGTCGGCATTTATCTCTTGGTGCAAGCATGTACTGTATTTTTCCAAGTTACGGCACGGTAAATGCGGTTTCTAACTGTATGTACCCTATAAGACACTCTAAATTTTCAGGGAAAATTGTTTGGGGTGCCCCATGGGGTACCTAGGCTGGATGCATGCCTTAGTCGAAGATTGCACCGACCGTCGCGTTGCCGCGCCCACCGGCGAGTTTCGCCATTTTCTTGGCCAGCACCAAACAAAATCTATAAAAACAAAAAAATGTGAAAACGGCTCCTGGAGCCCTTGCATGTGACCCATTTACCTCATAAAATCATAGGCAGGGCATACCAGGTCATTTGGCACCCAAGGCACCACCAGGATGTCTATCGAGTGTGAGTAAACATGGCTTCCAACCCTAGACCCCCCCTCGCTGCCCAGAACATGGAACCACTCCATGGATTGAGCCCAAACCTGGCACCTAGCTCCCTCTCGATATCGCAAGCGAATTCTCCAACTAGAGATTTCGTGGTGCTTTGGAGAAATCTCCACTTTCCATTTTCTGGACCCAAAAACCGGCGTTTTCCCAAAGGAGGTGCAAGATTAAGGCGTACCCATGGGCCCGAGGCATTTTCCAAGCATGCTACACCATGGTGCATGACCATTCCCTAGAGGTGGGCATTTATCTCTTGGTGCAAGCATGTACTATATTTTTTCCGAGTTACGGCACGGTAAATGCGGTTTCTAACTGTATGTACCCTATAAGACACTCTAAATTTTCAGGGAAAATGGTTTGGGGTGCCCCATGGGATACCTAGGCTGGATGCATGCCTTAGTCGAAGATTGCACCGACCGTCGCGTTGCCGCGCCCACCGGCGAGTTTCGCCGTTTTCTTGGCCAGCACCAAACAAAATCTATAAAAACAAAAAAAAAAGTGAAAACGGCTCCTGGAGCCCTTGCATGTGACCCACTTACCTCATAAAATCATAGGCATGGCATACCAGGTCATTTGGCACCCAAGGCACCACCAGGATGTCTATCGAGTGTGAGTAAACATGGCTTCCAACCCTAGATCCCCCCAAGCTGCCCAGAACATGGAACCACTCCATGGATTGAGCCCAAACCCGGCACCGAGCTCCCTCTCGGCATGACAAGCGACTTCTCCAACTAGAGATTTTGTGGTGCTTTGGAGAAATCTCCACTTTCCATTTTCTAGACCTGAAAAACCGGCGTTTTCCCAAAGGAGGTGCAAGATTAGGGCGTGCCCATGGGCCTGAGGCAATTGCCATCCATTCTACACCATGGTGCAATGCCATTCCCGAGAGGTGGGCATTTATCTCGTGGTACGGGCATGTACTGTATTTTTTCCGAGTTACATCCCGGCAAATGCGGTTTCTAACTATATGTACCCTATAAGACACTCTAAATTTTCAGAGAAAAATGGTTTGCGGTGCCACATGGCATGCCTAGCCTGGATGCATGCCTGGGTCCAAGATTGCACCGATCGTCGCGCTGCCGCGACCGCCGAGGAGTTTCGCCGTTTTCTTGGGCAGCACCAAACAAAATCTTAAAAAAACAAAAAAACGTGAAAACAGCTCCAGGAGCCCTTGCATGTGACCCACTGCCCTCATAAAGTCATAGGCAGGGCATACCAGGTCATTTGGCACCCAAGGCACCACCAGGATGTCTATCGAGTGTGAGTAAACATGGCTTCCAACCCTAGAACCTCCCCTCGCTGCCCAGAACATGGAACCACTCCATGGATTGAGCTCAAACCCGGCACCTAGCTCCCTCTCGGCATCGCAAGTGACTTGTCCAACTAGAGATTTCGTGGTGCTTTGGATAAATCTCCACTTTCCATTTTCTGGACCCAAAAACAGGCGTTTTCCCAAAGGAGGTGCAAGATTAGGGCGTGCCCATGGGCCTGAGGCAATTTCCAAGCATGCTACACCATGGTGCATGGCCATTCCCTAGAGGTGGGCATTTATCTCTTGGTGCAAGCATGTACTGTATTTTTCTGAGTTACGGCACGGTAAATGCGGTTTCGAACTGTATGTACCCTATAAGACACTCTAAATTTTCAGGGAAAATTGTTTGGGGTGCCCCATGGGGTACCTAGGCTGGATGCATGCCTTAGTCGAAGATTGCACCGACCGTCGCGTTGCCGCGCCCACCGGCGAGTTTCGCCGTTTTCTTGGCCAGCACCAAACAAAATCTATAAAAACAAAAAAAATGTGAAAACGGCTCCTGGAGCCCTTGCATGTGACCCATTTACCTCATAAAATCATAGGCAGGGCATACCAGGTCATTTGGCACCCAAGGCACCACCAGGATGTCTATCGAGTGTGAGTAAACATGGCTTCCAACCCTAGACCCCCCCTCGCTGCCCAGAACATGGAACCACTCCATGGATTGAGCCCAAACCTGGCACCTAGCTCCCTCTCGATATCGCAAGCGAATTCTCCAACTAGAGATTTCGTGGTGCTTTGGAGAAATCTCCACTTTCCATTTTCTGGACCCAAAAACCTGCGTTTTCCCAAAGGAGGTGCAAGATTAAGGCGTACCCATGGGCCCGAGGCATTTTCCAAGCATGCTACACCATGGTGCATGACCATTCCCTAGAGGTGGGCATTTATCTCTTGGTGCAAGCATGTACTATATTTTTTCCGAGTTACGGCACGGTAAATGCGGTTTCTAACTGTATGTACCCTATAAGACACTCTAAATTTTTAGGGAAAATGGTTTGGGGTGCCCCATGGGATACCTAGGCTGGCTGCATGCCTTAGTCGAAGATTGCACCGACCGTCGCGTTGCCGCGCCCACCGGCGAGTTTCGCCGTTTTCTTGGCCAGCACCAAACAAAATCTATAAAAACAAAAAAAAAGTGAAAACGGCTCCTGGAGCCCTTGCATGTGACCCACTTACCTCATAAAATCATAGGCATGGCATACCAGGTCATTTGGCACCCAAGGCACCACCAGGATGTCTATCGAGTGTGAGTAAACATGGCTTCCAACCCTAGATCCCCCCAAGCTGCCCAGAACATGGAACCACTCCATGGATTGAGCCCAAACCCGGCACCGAGCTCCCTCTCGGCATGACAAGCGACTTCTCCAACTAGAGATTTTGTGGTGCTTTGGAGAAATCTCCACTTTCCATTTTCTAGACCTGAAAAACCGGCGTTTTCCCAAAGGAGGTGCAAGATTAGGGCGTGCCCATGGGCCTGAGGCAATTGCCATCCATTCTACACCATGGTGCAATGCCATTCCCGAGAGGTTGGCATTTATCTCGTGGTACGGGCATGTACTGTATTTTTTCCGAGTTACGGCCCGGCAAATGCGGTTTCTAACTATATGTACCCTATAAGACACTCTAAATTTTCAGAGAAAAATGGTTTGCGGTGCCACATGGCATGCCTAGCCTGGATGCATGCCTGGGTCCAAGATTGCACCGATCGTCGCGCTGCCGCGACCGCCGAGGAGTTTCGCCGTTTTCTTGGGCAGCACCAAACAAAATCTTAAAAAAACAAAAAAACGTGAAAACAGCTCCTGGAGCCCTTGCATGTGACCCACTGCCCTCATAAAGTCATAGGCAGGGCATACCAGGTCATTTGGCACCCAAGGCACCACCAGGATGTCTATCGAGTGTGAGTAAACATGGCTTCCAACCCTAGAACCTCCCCTCGCTGCCCAGAACATGGAACCACTCCATGGATTGAGCTCAAACCCGGCACCTAGCTCCCTCTCGGCATCGCAAGTGACTTGTCCAACTAGAGATTTCGTGGTGCTTTGGATAAATCTCCACTTTCCATTTTCTGGACCCAAAAACAGGCGTTTTCCCAAAGGAGGTGCAAGATTAGGGCGTGCCCATGGGCCTGAGGCAATTTCCAAGCATGCTACACCATGGTGCATGGCCATTCCCTAGAGGTGGGCATTTATCTCTTGGTGCAAGCATGTACTGTATTTTTCCGAGTTACGGCACGGTAAATGCGGTTTCTAACTGTATGTACCCTATAAGACACTCTAAATTTTCAGGGAAAATTGTTTGGGGTGCCCCATGGGGTACCTAGGCTGGATGCATGCCTTAGTCGAAGATTGCACCGACCGTCGCGTTGCCGCGCCCACCGGCGAGTTTCGCCGTTTTCTTGGCCAGCACCAAACAAAATCTATAAATACAAAAAAAATGTGAAAACGGCTCCTGGAGCCCTTGCATGTGACCCATTTACCTCATAAAATCATAGGCAGGGCATACCAGGTCATTTGGCACCCAAGGCACCACCAGGATGTCTATCGAGTGTGAGTAAACATGGCTTCCAACCCTAGACCCCCCCTCGCTGCCCAGAACATGGAACCACTCCATGGATTGAGCCCAAACCTGGCACCTAGCTCCCTCTCGATATCGCAAGCGAATTCTCCAACTAGAGATTTCGTGGTGCTTTGGAGAAATCTCCACTTTCCATTTTCTGGACCCAAAACCGGCGTTTTCCCAAAGGAGGTGCAAGATTAAGGCGTACCCATGGGCCCGAGGCATTTTCCAAGCATGCTACACCATGGTGCATGACCATTCCCTAGAGGTGGGCATTTATCTCTTGGTGCAAGCATGTACTATATTTTTTTCCGAGTTACGGCACGGTAAATGCGGTTTCTAACTGTATGTACCCTATAAGACACTCTAAATTTTCAGGGAAAATGGTTTGGGGTGCCCCATGGGATACCTAGGCTGGATGCATGCCTTAGTCGAAGATTGCACCGACCGTCGCGTTTCCGCGCCCACCGGCGAGTTTCGCCGTTTTCTTGGCCAGCACCAAACAAAATCTATAAAAACAAAAAAAAAGTGAAAACGGCTCCTGGAGCCCTTGCATGTGACCCACTTACCTCATAAAATCATAGGCATGGCATACCAGGTCATTTGGCACCCAAGGCACCACCAGGATGTCTATCGAGTGTGAGTAAACATGGCTTCCAACCCTAGATCCCCCCAAGCTGCCCAGAACATGGAACCACTCCATGGATTGAGCCCAAACCCGGCACCGAGCTCCCTCTCGGCATGACAAGCGACTTCTCCAACTAGAGATTTTGTGGTGCTTTGGAGAAATCTCCACTTTCCATTTTCTAGACCTGAAAAACCGGCGTTTTCCCAAAGGAGGTGCAAGATTAGGGCGTGCCCATGGGCCTGAGGCAATTGCCATCCATTCTACACCATGGTGCAATGCCATTCCCGAGAGGTGGGCATTTATCTCGTGGTACGGGCATGTACTGTATTTTTTCCGAGTTACGGCCCGGCAAATGCGGTTTCTAACTATATGTACCCTATAAGACACTCTAAATTTTCAGAGAAAAATGGTTTGCGGTGCCACATGGCATGCCTAGCCTGGATGCATGCCTGGGTCCAAGATTGCACCGATCGTCGCGCTGCCGCGACCGCCGAGGAGTTTCGCTGTTTTCTTGGGCAGCACCAAACAAAATCTTAAAAAAACAAAAAAACGTGAAAACAGCTCCTGGAGCCCTTGCATGTGACCCACTGCCCTCATAAAGTCATAGGCAGGGCATACCAGGTCATTTGGCACCCAAGGCACCACCAGGATGTCTATCGAGTGTGAGTAAACATGGCTTCCAACCCTAGAACCTCCCCTCGCTGCCCAGAACATGGAACCACTCCATGGATTGAGCTCAAACCCGGCACCTAGCTCCCTCTCGGCATCGCAAGTGACTTGTCCAACTAGAGATTTCGTGGTGCTTTGGATAAATCTCCACTTTCCATTTTCTGGACCCAAAAACAGGCGTTTTCCCAAAGGAGGTGCAAGATTAGGGCGTGCCCATGGGCCTGAGGCAATTTCCAAGCATGCTACACCATGGTGCATGGCCATTCCCTAGAGGTGGGCATTTATCTCTTGGTGCAAGCATGTACTGTATTTTTCCGAGTTACGGCACGGTAAATGCGGTTTCTAACTGTATGTACCCTATAAGACACTCTAAATTTTCAGGGAAAATTGTTTGGGGTGCCCCATGGGGTACCTAGGCTGGATGCATGCCTTAGTCGAAGATTGCACCGACCGTCGCGTTGCCGCGCCCACCGGCGAGTTTCGCCGTTTTCTTGGCCAGCACCAAACAAAATCTATAAATACAAAAAAAATGTGAAAACGGCTCCTGGAGCCCTTGCATGTGACCCATTTACCTCATAAAATCATAGGCAGGGCATACCAGGTCATTTGGCACCCAAGGCACCACCAGGATGTCTATCGAGTGTGAGTAAACATGGCTTCCAACCCTAGACCCCCCCTCGCTGCCCAGAACATGGAACCACTCCATGGATTGAGCCCAAACCTGGCACCTAGCTCCCTCTCGATATCGCAAGCGAATTCTCCAACTAGAGATTTCGTGGTGCTTTGGAGAAATCTCCACTTTCCATTTTCTGGACCCAAAAACCGGCGTTTTCCCAAAGGAGGTGCAAGATTAAGGCGTACCCATGGGCCCGAGGCATTTTCCAAGCATGCTACACCATGGTGCATGACCATTCCCTAGAGGTGGGCATTTATCTCTTGGTGCAAGCATGTACTATATTTTTTCCGAGTTACGGCACGGTAAATGCGGTTTCTAACTGTATGTACCCTATAAGACACTCTAAATTTTCAGGGAAAATGGTTTGGGGTGCCCCATGGGATACCTAGGCTGGATGCATGCCTTAGTCGAAGATTGCACCGACCGTCGCGTTTCCGCGCCCACCGGCGAGTTTCGCCGTTTTCTTGGCCAGCACCAAACAAAATCTATAAAAACAAAAAAAAAGTGAAAACGGCTCCTGGAGCCCTTGCATGTGACCCACTTACCTCATAAAATCATAGGCATGGCATACCAGGTCATTTGGCACCCAAGGCACCACCAGGATGTCTATCGAGTGTGAGTAAACATGGCTTCCAACCCTAGATCCCCCCAAGCTGCCCAGAACATGGAACCACTCCATGGATTGAGCCCAAACCCGGCACCGAGCTCCCTCTCGGCATGACAAGCGACTTCTCCAACTAGAGATTTTGTGGTGCTTTGGAGAAATCTCCACTTTCCATTTTCTAGACCTGAAAAACCGGCGTTTTCCCAAAGGAGGTGCAAGATTAGGGCGTGCCCATGGGCCTGAGGAAATTGCCATCCATTCTACACCATGGTGCAATGCCATTCCCGAGAGGTGGGCATTTATCTCGTGGTACGGGCATGTACTGTATTTTTTCCGAGTTACGGCCCGGCAAATGCGGTTTCTAACTATATGTACCCTATAAGACACTCTAATTTTTCAGAGAAAAATGCTTTGCGGTGCCACATGGCATGCCTAGCCTGGATGCATGCCTGGGTCCAAGATTGCACCGATCGTCGCGCTGCCGCGACCGCCGAGGAGTTTCGCCGTTTTCTTGGGCAGCACCAAACAAAATCTTAAAAAAACAAAAAAAACGTGAAAACAGCTCCTGGAGCCCTTGCATGTGACCCACTGCCCTCATAAAGTCATAGGCAGGGCATACCAGGTCATTTGGCACCCAAGGCACCACCAGGATGTCTATCGAGTGTGAGTAAACATGGCTTCCAACCCTAGACCCCCCCTCGCTGCCCAGAACATGGAACCACTCCATGGATTGAGCCCAAACCTGGCACCTAGCTCCCTCTCGATATCGCAAGCGAATTCTCCAACTAGAGATTTCGTGGTGCTTTGGAGAAATCTCCACTTTCCATTTTCTGGACCCAAAAACCTGCGTTTTCCCAAAGGAGGTGCAAGATTAAGGCGTACCCATGGGCCCGAGGCATTTTCCAAGCATGCTACACCATGGTGCATGACCATTCCCTAGAGGTGGGCATTTATCTCTTGGTGCAAGCATGTACTATATTTTTTCCGAGTTACGGCACGGTAAATGCGGTTTCTAACTGTATGTACCCTATAAGACACTCTAAATTTTCAGGGAAAATGGTTTGGGGTGCCCCATGGGATACCTAGGCTGGATGCATGCCTTAGTCGAAGATTGCACCGACCGTCGCGTTGCCGCGCCCACCGGCGAGTTTCGCCGTTTTCTTGGCTAGCACCAAACAAAATCTATAAAAACAAAAAAAATGTGAAAACGGCTCCTGGAGCCCTTGCATGTGACCCATTTACCTCATAAAATCATAGGCATGGCATACCAGGTCATTTGGCACCCAAGGCACCACCAGGATGTCTATCGAGTGTGAGTAAACATGGCTTCCAACCCTAGATCCCCCCCTCGCTGCCCAGAACATGGAACCACTCCATGGATTGAGCCTAAACCCGGCACCGAGTTCCCTCTCGGCATCACAAGCGACTTCTCCAACTAGAGATTTCGTGGTTCTTTGGAGAAATCTCCACTTTCCATTTTCTGGACCTGAAACACCGGCGTTTTCCCAAAGGAGGTGCAAGATTAGGGCGTGCCCATGGGCCTGAGGCAATTGCCATCCATTCTACACCATGGTGCATGGCCATTCCTGAGAGGTGGGCATTTATCTCGTGCTACGGGCATGTACTGTATTTTTTCTGAGTTACGGCCCGGTAAATGCGGTTTCTAACTAGATGTACCCTATAAGACACTCTAAATTTTCGGGGAAAAATGGTTTGCGGTGCCACATGGCGTGCCTAGCCTGGATGCATGCCTGGGTCCAAGATTGCACCGATCGTCGCGCTGCCATGCCCGCCGACGAGTTTCGCCGTTTTCTTGGGCAGCACCGAACAAAATCTTAAAAAAACAAAAAAAACGTGAAAACGGCTCCTAGAGCCCTTGCATGTGACCCACTGCCCTCATAAAGTCATAGGCAGGTCATACCAGGTCATTTAGCACCCAAGGCACCACCATGATGTCTATCGAGTGTGAGTAAACATGGCTTCCAACCCTAGACCCCCCCTCGCTCCCCAGAACATGGAACCACTCCATGGATTGAGCCCAAACCTGGCACCTAGCTCCCTCTCGGCATCGCAAGCGACTTCTCCAACTAGAGATTTCGTGGTGCTTTGGAGAAATCTCTACTTTCCATTTTCTGGACCCGAAAAACCGGCATTTTCCAAAGGATGTACAAGATTAGGGCGCGCCCATGGGCCCGAGGCAATTTCCTAGGATGCTACACCATGGTGCATGGCCATTCCCGGGAGGTGGGCATTTATCTCGTGTTGCGCGCATCTACTGTATTTTTTCCGAGTTACAGCCCGGTAAATGCGGTTTCTAAAAGTTTGTATCCTATAAGACACTCTAAATTTTCGGGAATAATGGTTTGGGGTGCCCCATGGGGTAGCTAGGCTGGATGCATGCCTGAGTCGAAGATTGCACCGACCGTTGTGTTGCCGCGCCCGCCGACGTGCTTCGCCGTTTTCTTGGGCAGCACCAAACAAAATCTAAAAAAATAAAAAATGTGAAAACAGCTCCTAGAGCTCTTGCATGTGACCCACTGCCCTCATAAAATCATAGGCAGGGCATACCAGGTCATTTGGCACCCAAGGCACAACCAGGATGTCTATCGAGTGTGAGTAAATATGTCTTCCAACCCTAGAGCCCCCCTCGCTGCCCACAACATCGAACCACTACATGGATTGTGCCCAAACCCGGCACCTACCTCCCTCTTGGAATCGCAAGTGACTTCTCCAACTAGAGATTTCGTGGTGCTTGGGAGAAATCTCCACTTTCCATTTTCTGGACCCGAAAAACTGGCGTTTTCCCAAAGGAGGTGCAAGATTAGGGCGCGCCCATGGGCCCAAGGCAATTTACACGCATGCTACACCGTGGTGCATGGCCATTCCCGGGAGGTGGGCATTTATCTCGTGGTGCGGGCATGTACTTTATTTTTTTCGAGTTATGGCCCGGTAAATCCGGTTTCTAACAGTATGTACCCTATAAGACAGTCTAAATTTTCCCGGAAAAATGGTTTGGGGTGCCCCATGGGGTACCTAGGTTGGATGCATGCCTGGGTCCAAGATTGCTCCGACCATCACGTTCCCGCGCCCGCCGGCGGGTTTCACCGTTTTCTTGGGCAGCACCAAACAAAATCTAAAAAACAAAAAACGTGAAAACGGCTCTTGGAGCCCTAGCATGTGACCCACTTCCCTCATAAAATCATTGGCAGGGCATACCAGGTCATTTGGAACCCAAGGCACCACCAGGATGTCTATCGAGTGTGTGTAAACATGGCTTCCAACCCTAGATCCCTCCCTCTCTGCCCAGAACATAGAACCACTCCATGGATTGAGCCCAAACCCGCCACCTAGCCCCCTCTCGGCATCGCAAGCGACTTCTCCAAATAGAGATTTTGTGGTGCTTTAGAGAAATCTCCACTTCCCATTTTCTGGACCCGAAATACCAGCGTTTCCCCAAAGGAGGTGCAAGATTAGGGCGCGCGAATGGCCTGAGGAAATTTCCACGCATGCTACACCATGGTGCATGGCCATTCCCGGGAGGTGGGCATTTATATCGTGGTGCGGGCATGTACACTATTTTTTCCGAGTTACGGCCCGGTAAATGCGGTTTCTAATTGTATGTACCCTATAAGACACTCTAAATTTTCGGGGAAAAATGGTGTGGGGTGCCCCATGGGGTACCTAGGCTGGATGCATGCCTGGGTCCAAGATTGCACCGACCGTTGTGTTGCCGCGCGCGCCGGCGGGTTTTGCCGTTTTCTTGGGCAATACCAAACAAAATCTAAAATAACAAAAAAAACATGAAAATGGCTCCTGAAGACCTTGCATGTGACCCACTGCCCTCGTAAAATCATAGGCAGGACACACTAGGTCATTTGGCTCCCAAGGCACCACCAGGATGTCTATGGAGTGTGAGTAAACATGGCTTCCAACAATAGATCCCCCCTCGCTGCCCAGAACATGGAACCACTCCATGTATTGAACCCAAACCCGACACCTAGCTCCCTCTCGGCATCGCAAGCGACTTATACAACTATATATTTCGTGGTGCTTTGGAGAAATCTCCACTTTCCATTTTCTGGACCCAAAAAACCGGCGTTTTCCCAATGGAGGTGCAAGATTAGGGCGCGCCAATGGCCCGAGGAAATTTCCACGCATGCTACACCATGGTGCATGGCCATTCCCGAGAGGTGGGCATTTATCTCGTGGTGCGGGCATGTACTGTATTTTTTCCAAGTTACGGCCTGGTAAATGCGGTTTCTAACTGTATGTACCCTATAAGACACTCTAAATTTTCGGGGAAAATGGTTTGGGTGCACCATGGGGTACCTAGGCTGGATGCATTCCTGGGTCCAAGATTGCACCGACCGTCGTGTTGCCGCGCCCGCCGTCGGGTTTCGCCATTTTCTTGGGGTGCACCAAACAAAATCTAAAAAAACAAAAAATCGTGAAAATGGCTCCTGGAGCCCTTGCATGTGATCCACTACCCTCATAAAATCATAGGCGGGGCATACCACGTCATTTGGCACCCACGGCACCACTAGGATGTCTATTGAGTGTGAGTAAACATGGCTTCCAACCCAAGACCCCCCACTCTCTGCCTAGAACATGGAACCACTCCATGGATTGACCCCAAACCCGGCACATATCTACCTCTAGGCATCGCAAGTGACTTCTCCAACTAGAGATTTCATGGTGCTTTGGAAAAATCTCCACTTTCCATTTTCTGGACCCGAAAAACTGGCGTTTTCACAAAGTAGGTGCAAGATTAGGGCGCGCCCATGGGCTCGAGGCAATTTCGAACCATGCTACACCATGATGCATGGCCATTCCCGGGAGGTGGGCATTTATCTCGTGGTGCAGGCATGTATTGTATTTTTCCCGAGTTACGGCCCGGTAAATGTGGTTTCTAACTGTATGTACCCTATAAGAAACTCTAAATTTTCGGGGGAAAATGGTTCGGGGTTCCCCATGGGGTACCTAGGCTCGATGCATGCCTGGGTCCAAGATTGCAATGATCGTCGTGTTGTCACGCCCTCCAACAGGTTTCGCCATTTTCTTGGGCAGCACCAAACAAAATCTAAAAAAACGTGAAAATGGCTCCTCGATCCCTTGCATGTGACCCACTGCCCTCATAAAATCATAGACAGGGCATACCAGGTCATTTGGCACCCAAGACACCACCAGGATGTCTATCGAGTGTGAGTAAACATGGCTTCCAACCCAAGACCCCCCACTCTCTGCCTAGAACATGGAACCACTCCATGGATTGAGCCCAAACCCGGCACCTAGCTCCCTCTCGGCATCGCAAGCGACTTCTCCAACTAGAGATTTCGTGGTGCTTTGGAGAAATCTACACTTTCCATTTTCTGGACCCGAAAAACCGGCGTTTTCCCGAAGGAGGTGCAAGATTAGGGCGCGCCCATGGGCCCGAGGCAATTTCGACGCATGCTACACCATGGTGCATGGCCATTCCCGGGAGGTGGGCATTTTTGACCCACAAGTGTAGGGGATCGCAACAGTCTTCGTGGGTAGTATTACCCAATTTATTGATTCGACACAAGGGGAGCCAAATAATACTTGCAAGCCTTAACAACTGAGTTGTCAGTTCAGCTGCACCTGGAAATAGTTCTTGCTGACACAAGTATATCAGTAGAAACAGTTTGTAGTAGCAACAGCAGCAGTAACAATAACAGTGAAACAGTAGCAATAGTAATAGTAACGGTAACAGTAGGATTCGAGTGCGATAGGCATAGGGATGGATGTCGAGCGTTGCATGGACAAGTCTAAACATGTAACTTCAAGACCTTGGTGAAATGGATCGTATGGGCACCTAGAGGGGGGGGGTGAATAGGTGCTAACCAATTTTTAATACTTTTTCAATTTTAGGCTTGACACAAAGTAAATTCTCTAGATATGCAACTACGAGAATTTCCCTATATGTAACCCTAACTACTAAGCACGTAAAAGAGGAGCGAGGAAACCGTAGTGGAGCACGTGGAGACACAGGGATTTGTTTTACCGCAGTTCCTTCCTTGTTAAGGGAAGTACATCTGCGTTGGAGGGGTGGGCGGTTCTAAGACCACCACGCCACAATAGGACTCACCCTATTCTCCGATGGATCTCGCCACGAGAGGCCTGATCCACCTTCTCCACTATTGGATCCCTTCGAGGCGGGAACCGGTGCCTTTTACAACACTATCGGGGCACACACCCACAACCGAATTGGGGGCTCCCGGGATGACAACAAGCTATCACAAAAACAAGGTTTATCAATATAAACAAAAACGAGGATCTAGATCTTTGCAAGAAATACTAGATCGGAGGTTCTCCAAATGAATGGAGAGGAGATGAAGCGCATGATTGCTGATGATGAAGATCGAGTTCTCCTCCTTCGATTCCCCAAGGGATGGGGCCTTTGGGTGGATCTAGGTGGAGCACTCTTGTATGAAGTTTTGAGATCTGATCTGTTCTTTTTCGAGATGAATCAAGAGTTCTGGCAGGAGGGGGATGGCTGGCTTAAATACCCCCTCACCAGATCTGGTCGTTGCACAACTTTGGGGGAGGATTATCCGCCCCCCACTTGGGGCGGATTATCCGCCCCTAGGAAAACTCCGCCCCAAGGGCGGATTCTCCGGGGGATACTCCGCCCCCTCTCTGGGGCTTGCGCCTTGGTGAAACTTGCAGAAGATCTTGGGGGGTGGATAATCCGGCCCCCCTGAGGGGCGGATTATCCGGCCAAGACGGAAAGTCCGGCCAAAACTCCGCCCCCTCTCTGGGGCTTGCGCCTTAGCGATGAGCAGGAGGGGCGGATTATCCGCCCCTGGTGGGGCCGGATTATCCGCCCCCAAAGGCAGAGTTCTGAGATGCAACACTTCAACACACATTAAATGATCCTTGGTATTGTTATCTAACACACAAAACACTAGGGATTAAGAAATGTTCTTTCAATCTCCCCCTTTTTGGTGTTAGATGACAATACTAGGATTTGCAATGAAACCGGCAAGTGCCACCTTAGATAATGAAAGACGCTCCCCCTAGATGTGTGCATATTTAAGATTTGCATTTGAATACAAATACACACACTAGGTAGAACACTACTTTAAGGTTTGGAAAAAATGTCATAGCACCGGAATATATAGCCAAGGCATACATAGATAATCCCATGAATCCATATGTCGTCAAATATGCTCCATAACTCCAGAATTCCATGGGGTCCATGATAGATAAATCCAGAAATCCATGAATACCAAACATAGTACCAAACAGTGGAGTACGACATAGTCTTACACAAACAACCACAAATAGCAAACAAGTTCACGCTAGAAAAGGCACAAGCAAGCAAATGAAAAACAACTAAAATCGAAGATCTTGTGCCCGACCCTTGCAAATCCATGAGACCTAATAGAACTACTTCTCCCCCTTTGGCATCGAAACGCCAAAAAGGAAGAAGAGCGATGCTAACGTCCCTGGAGATCACTCCTCCTCATCCTCGTCGTAGTCATTCCTGTCCCCTTCCTCTTCATCATACTCATCATCATCGTCATCAGCTGGAGGAGTGGGTGCCCTCGGTGGAGGAGGAAAGAGACAACTCTCGAGCTCGCCATAGTTGATCCCTGAAGTGTTCCACTGAGCGTACGGGTCCGGAGCAGTTGGAGGAGGTGGATTGCCAGTGGCACCTGAGACATGGTGGAGGATAAGCTGCTGCGTGTGATCCCTCTCATGATCCCTGCGGTACGCCTCATATTGGCCCTTGTGAATGTCAATACCCATGCAAAGAATGTTCCGCTGGAACCAATTAAGCTTCTTGACCTCACGTGCCATTGGGGACACCGTGGAACGACGACCACTAGCCCGAGCATCACGCATGAAGGACTCTGGGGCAGTGGAGGGGTGATGAGTCTTCTGAGCCTTGTTGTAGATTTTCTTGGGCTTATGAACACCATCCAAAGCAGTGCCAAACTCTTCATGGTGTAACATATGCTTGACAAGCATCATAATGAACGGAGCATAAGGAATGGAGAGCCGGTTGATCATAGCATCCGTCATCTCATGAAAAATATAGTCCATGACATCCAGTTTGTAACCAGTGGCTGATCCAGAGTTGGTGGCACACTCGTGAGCAAACGCAAGGAGAGGAACAAGGTGGCCACGGATCTTGTCATTGTTGCCACCACTAGGCGCGATGCAGTCCCGAAACATGCCAACAAGAGAGGCATACAAGGGAGAGAGACCAGCGAAAGTACCAGCAACACCATCAGGAGAAAGACAGGGAGCCAGTGCAGCGTCCTTGGATGGCTTCAAGGGAGTAATGATGCGGTGACCAGCGGGAGTGTCACGGCCATGGAAAGCATACCCAAGAACCTGCCCAAAAGTGAGAAAGTCTGACTGAAGCATGGTAGTCCCGGTCATCCACTTCATAGTGCGGCGCTCATCACCGCAGATCACAAGTGTGGAAAAGAACTGGCGCACCACAGAAGAGTCATAATCGCACTGAATGGTCATGAGGTGGTGAAGCCCCATCTTGTTGGTCACATCCAATGCCTCAAGGAGTCGAGCCTTGGATTGAGCCTCAGTCAAGTTGATGGGACGCATGGGGCGAATCTTGAGAGTAGCATAGACATCATCATGGATAGCCCGAAAGTGAGCATTCCAAAACATACTATCCTCGGGTTGGCCATCACTGTCAACATCATCATAGTAGTCTGTCTGGCCGATGGTGGCATACTGAATGTTGTCCATAGACTTGTAATTGGGCCGAGACTGTTTGCCCTTGCGAGAAGCGGTTCGCTTAGATTTCTTACTTGCCTCGGCCATCCTTGCAGCCTCTCTTGCTGCCCTACGGACCTTTGTTTCGTCAATAAACTTCCCTTCTGCAGTGGGTTTGAGATAACGGGGACGGGGACGACAGACGAAGGTCTTGGTCGGCTTGGAACCACCTGTGAATAGCATTGAGAGAGGTAGCAAGGAGATGAGCATGCACACAAGTCCAGGAGAAAGAAAACATGGAGAAAGAGTAGCAATGCAACCCCATAACCAATGATGTGCATGAGCAGAACCAGAACCAAAACAGACCAGAGTGTAACTCTCCAGGCCGGATTATCCGGCCCTGGCAGGGGCGGATAATCCGCCCCCCGCAATAAAATTCTGGATTGGCTCAGATCTACCATGGCAAAACAGATCGAGTACTAGGGTTGCAAGGCTACTGATTCTAGCATGTAAGAAACAACACCAAGAACCTTCTACAACGAGATTTCCACCAAAAAGAATACATCCCATACAAAAGGATAGAGATGACGGACTTACCCTCACTCATTGGAGGAAAATCGCGGAGGAGAAGATACCCGGAGGCGAGGTGAAGAAGATCCGGGGAGAGCCCGGAGAATCCGGTGGTCAAATCGACTCCGGGAGAGGCGGATGCTCCGGCGGCGGCTGGGGTCAAAGGTAGGGTTGGGGGAGGACTGGCTGCTCTGTTTGAGTCTGCCCTCCCCGACCCAGCCTATAAGGGGCTGATTTCGCCCGGGGCGGATAATCCTCCCCCCACTTAGGGCGGAGAATCCCCCCCCCCCCAGAAATTCTGGAAAACAGAATCAGTCCAAAGCACCCTAACAAATCTCTCGATGGTGTTTTAGAGGACTTGTGTGCAAGAATAGATGGTTCAAGGAGGGAGGGAAAGGCTTGGGTTGAGAGAATCAAACTGAGATGGTACTACGCACCCAAATTTGCAAGAATCAAATCAACCAAAAGCCAAATTTGAGTGTGTTTTCCATAAGAACAAAAGGTATGCAAGAAAATCCAACGAGACCCATGAAAAACCAACTCTTCCCGAGGAAGAGGGCGGTGGCCGAAGCCACCATGTTGGAGTGCATGGCATGACACCGCGAAGATGTATCTTGAGTTCAAAACCAATGCTCATCGATGACCCACATATCACAAAATGATATTAAGGGAAATGATTTTACTTGCTTTCGGCATTATGGGGGGAGGGTTGGCCCAATCAATTAGGACCACACTCCCCCTATGTCTATGCCCGCATCTAAACCAAATACATGAATAAGCGCAAGTGAGTGTGCAAGAATAGTCAAGCCAAGCTCCTTGAATCTATGATATTTAGCTCATTCCGCAAATAACAAAATCTTGCTTCATCGAGGGGCTTCGTGAAAATATCAGCAAGTTGGTTCTTCGTGCTCACAAAGGAAAGAGCAATATCTCCACGAGCAACATGATCCCGAATAAAGTGGTTGTGAATCTCTATATGTTTTGTTCTCGTATGCTGCATGGGATTGTAAGCAATTTTGATAGCACTTTCATTGTCGCATAAAAGAGGCACTTTGTCACAATTGACACCATATTCCGTTAAAGTTTGCCTCATCCATAACAATTGAGTACAAGCACTTGCAGCAGCAACATATTCAGCTTCGGCGGTTGAGAGAGAAATACAATTCTGTTTCTTTGATGACCAACACACTAGAGACCTGCCCAAGAATTGGCATGCACCAGAGGTTGATTTCCTATCATCTTTGTCACCAGCCCAATCTGAATTGGTGTAACCACATAGAGAGAAACTTGAACCCTTGGGATACCATAATCCAAAATTTGGGGAATGAACCAAATATCGGAAGATTCGCTTGACCTCCACTAAGTGGCTTTCTTTAGGAGCGGCTTGGTACCTTGCACACACTCCTACACTTAACACGATATCGGGCCTAGATTCGCAGAGGTAAAGGAGAGAGCCGATCATGGATCGGTATACCTTTTGATCCACATCTTTACCCTTGGGATTGAGCTCAAGATGACACTTTGTTTGCATTGGGGTAGCAACGCCATTGAGATCCGTCATCTTGAACCTTTTTAGCATGTCTTGGATGTACTTAGCTTGATTAATAAAGGTTCCCTCTCGAAGTTTTTTTATTTCAAATCCAAGAAAAAACCTTAGCTCACCCATCATGGACATCTCAAACCTGTCAGTCATAAGCTTTGAAAATTCATCGTTAAAAGCTTGGTTAGTAGAGCCAAAGATAATGTCATCTACATAAAGTTGGCATACAAAAAGCTCCCCATTGACCTTCTTAGTAAAAAGAGTGGGATCGATTGGCCGAACTTCGAATCCACGGTCTAGCAAAAGCTCATTAAGGTGCTCATACCACGCACGTGGGGCTTGTTTAAGGCCATAGAGCGCCTTATCGAGTTTGTAGACATGGTTCGGAAATTTGGGGTCCTCAAACCCTGGGGGCTGCTTGACGTATACTAACTCATGTAAAGGACCATTAAGGAAAGCGCTCTTAACATCCATTTGTTGTAATTTAAAATTATGATGGGCTGCATATGCAAGAAGGATACGGATGGACTCAAGGCGAGCTATAGGAGCGTAGGTCTCGCCAAAATCAATTCCTTCTACTTGAGAGAATCCTTGAGCCACGAGTCGTGCTTTATTCCTCACAACAATGCCATTTTCATCCTGTTTGTTCTTGAAGATCCACTTGGTGCCGATAACATTGCGGCAATCCTTTGGCTTTTCTACGAGCTTCCAAACTTTGTTGCGTTCGAAGTTGTTTAATTCTTCATGCATTGCAACAACCCAATCGGGGTCTTCCAGAGCATCAAAAACCTTCTTTGGTTCAACCATGGAAATGTGAGCTTGATGATCACATAAGCTAGCAAGCTCTCTTCGAGTGGATACCCTTCGTCGTAGATCACCAACTACCTTGTCAAGAGTGTGACCTCTTAGTTCAAGGTTGCGATCAGTACGAGCCTTGCGACAATCCTCAATATCCTTATTGTTTCTTGGAGGAGTGGATTCAATTGTTGTATCCTTGTCTTGATTACTGCATTGCCCTTGATCTTGGTCACCAGTACTGCCAGAAGATTGTTGCTGAACATTTTGTTCAGGCCCGGATAATCCGCCCCTTGGAGGGGCCGGACTATCCGGCCTGGGAGATGAAGTACCAGAACCATCTTCCTGAGAAAGCCTGACTGGAGTTGGAGAACCAGGGCCGGATAATCCGCCCCTAGGTGCCGGAGAATCCGGCCTGGGAGCTTCAGAGATGTTGATTTCTCCTTCGGATCCCCTGGTACGAGTTGGAGTGCCAGGGGCGGATTGTCCGCCCCTTAGAGGGGGCGGATAATCCGGCCTGGGACTACCATCTTGTCCAGGAGACTGATGATCTTCAGCAGGTTGCGGTGTTGGTGCAGAGTTTTCTCCAACAGTAGGAGCTTGTTGATCTTGTGTAGATGAGGGCTCCACTTGAGTGGAGCATTGTCCTTCCCGATCCGCCACAAGGGGTTCCTCAATGGGGCAGAAAAATCCCACACCCATTATTCTTATGGCATCTTGGGGTATTTCAACATCTGCATCACAAACATCAACTTGCCCTACAAAGGAGCCGTTATTTTCATCGAACTCCACACTACAAGATTCTACAACAATCCTAGTGAGCTTGTTGTAGAGCCGTTATTTTCATCGAACTCCACACTACAAGATTCTACAACAATCCTAGTGAGCTTGTTGTAGACTCTATAAGTGTGGGATTCGGCACCGTAACCAACAAAAATACCTTCTAAAGCCTTGGATTCAAATTTTGACAAACGGACACCTTTAATAAGAAAGAAACACTTACACCCGAATACCCTGAAGTATGAGATGTTGGGTTTGTTGCCGGTAAGTATTTCATATGGGGTCTTGTCCAAGATCTTCCGAAGGTAAAGCCGGTTTGAAGAGTGACAAGCAGTGGATATGGCTTCAGCCCAAAAATTATAAGGAGACTTAAATTCAGCTAGCATAGATCTTGCCATATCCATCAAAGTCTGGTTCTTCCTCTCGGCTACACCATTTTGTTGAGGGGTGTACGCAGCGGAATATTGGTGTCTAATCCCCTCTTCGCTAAGAAACTCGTTTAAAGTGTAGCTCTGTTGGAGATATGCCCTAGAGGCAATAATAAATGTAGTTATTATTATATCTTTGTGTTTATGATAAATGTTTACATTCATGCTATAATAGTATTAACAAGGAAACATTGATACTTGTGTGATTTGTAAACTTAATTTGAAGTCCCTAGTATAGCCTCTATACTTCACTAGCTTGTTGGTTGATTAATGATTGTGGTTTCCCTATCATGAACATTGAGATGTTATCAACAACAAGATCATATCGTTAGGAGAATGATATGGTGGACATACTCCTATAGATAAGTGTAGCATAAAGATCAAGTCATTTCAATAGTTCAATTGCTATATGCTTTCTGATACATAGTAACCTAATTCCTTCGACCATGAGATCATGCATATCACCTTTACCGGATGGATGCTTTGATGACATCAAACACCACACCGTAACTGGGTGGTTATAAAGGTGGCATTGAGTGTTCAGAATGTTTTGGTTGAGACACATGGATCAAGAGTGGGATTTGTCCATCCATATGACGGATAGATATACTCTGGGCCCTCTCGATGGAATGTCATCCAATTAGCTTGCAAGCATGTGACTTGGTCACAAGGGATCACATATCACGGGAACGAGAAAAGAGTACTTATCAGTAACGAGGTTGAACTAGGTATGCATAGATACCGACGATCATAACCTCGGATAAGTAACATATCGTGAGACAAAGGGAAATTGGTATCGTATGTAAGTGGTTCATTCGATCGCAAAGTAATCGTAGAAATATGTGGGAGCCATATGAATTTCCAGATTCCTCTATTGCTTATTGTTCGGAGAAGTGTCTCGATCATGTCCGCATAATTCACGAACCGTAGGGAGACACACTTAAGGATTCGACGTTGTTTGAGTAGTTATGGTATTATGAGAAAGAGACCGAATGTTGTTCGGAGTCTCGGATGGGATCCGGGATATCACGAGGTGATCCGGAATGGTCCGGAGAATAAGATTCATATAAGGAAAGTCCCGTTTCGGAGTTCGGGAATGATTCCGGTGTTTTCATTGGGAATGTTCTAGAAGGTTCCGGATTGTCCGGCACTCCGGGGGGGGGGGGGGGAGGGTTACATGAATGTGTCATTACATATTGGAATGATTGCATCATGTACTAAGTTTTCTTGCTGTCCCAAATAAAGGATTAAATTGAATCCTAAAACAGAAAAGTCAAATGTCCAGTTTGAAAGTCAAACGGCTAAAACAAGAAACTGTGGGAAACAAGCAAGAGGAGTTGGGAACCGACTTGAGGGAGGAGTCTCCTCCCCAAGCCGGCGCGCCACCCAAGGCCGACTTGGGGAGGGACTCCCCTCCCCTGGCCGCGCCTCCCCACCTATAAAAGGAGGGGCAAGGCCCCCTCCTCTAGACACACAAGTTTCTACCTCTAATCTCCGGTTTAGAGCCGTTTTGGTTTAGAGCTTCTAATTGCTTTAGCCAGCGGTTTAGAGCCTTCTAATTGGTGTGTCTAATCTATAGACCACTAATTACCCTCTCTCATAATCCACCATACTCACTCCGGCTTAAGGCGAAGCCCTGCGGGATTTCCCCTCTACTTCCGGTACCACGCCGTTGTGCTGCCGGAATCGCGAGGAGAGTGCTACAACCTCCGCTGCCTGCTGGAATAAGGGAGAGGAAGGTCTTCGTCGAGTACCGAACGTGTGACCGACTGCGGGAGGGCTGCCGGAACGCAGCGCCGGAAGGATCATCTACACGATCTTGAGATCGGGAAGAGTACGACTACATCACCCACGAGAATCCGCTCTCGTTAAACGCTTTGGAATCTTCGAGGGTAAGTTATTCCATCGACTCGTTGCTACAATCTAGTAGATAGATCTTGGCTTGTTTGTTTGTATGCGATAGAAATTTTTTGTTTTCCATGCTACGAACCCCTACAGTGGTATCAGAGCCGTGTCTATATGTAGATCTGTTGCACGAGTAGAACATAATGGTCATTGTGGGCGTTGATGCTTTTATTGTCGATTGCTTCTTGTGTACTTTGCATCTTGCGGTATGTTGGGATGAAGCGGCCCGGGCTAACCTTACATGACATCGTTCATGAGACTTGCTCCACGCTGGACATGCAACTTGTATTGCATAAGTGGCTTTGCGGGTGCCTGTTTCTCCTAGCATAGTTAAGATCCAATTTACAACGGGTGATTAACAATACTAGTATCAATGTTGTGGTTCTTGTTCGTAAGTTAGAACGACACTTATTGAAAGCCCCAAACCACGTAAAATATGCAAAGAAAGTAGAGGCGTCTAACTTTGTTTTGCAGGGGTGTGCAGTGATGTGATATGGCCATGATTGTGATTATATTTGATGTATGCAATGTTCCTTATTGTAAGTCGGCAACCGGCAGGAGCCATATGGTTGTCTTTAATTTATGTTAAGACCCGCGTGTCTATTCAAAGTAGTTGTAATAGTTGAAGCCGGTGGACGACAACCATGGAGTAGCGTCATTGACCTTGATGCAATGCCGGTGATGATGGAGATCATGTGCGTGCTTGAAGATGGAGATCGGAAGCACAAAGAAGAAAGGCCATATCATATCACATATATATTGAATTGCATGTGATGTTAATCCTTTATGCATCTTGTATTGCTTAGTAGACGACGGTAGCATTATAAGATGATCCCTCATGCACATGAATTTCAAGTCATAAAGTGTTCACCCTTAGTCAGCACCATTGCTAAAGCTTGTTGTTTCGAAGCACCACGTGATGATCGGGTGTGTTAGATTCCGCAAGTGTATACAACGTGAGCAAGCCAGATTTGCTCATGCGGAAACTAAGGTTTGATCTTGACGAGCCTAGCATGTACAGACATGGTCTCGGAACACGGATCACCGAAAGGTAAAGCATGAATCATATAGTAGATATGATTAACATGATGATTGTTCGCCATTGAAACTATATCAACTCTCGTGATGATCGGTGTTGATGTAGTGGATTTGGTTCGTGTGATCACTAAAACAATGTGAGGGATATTGTTTTGAGTGGGAGTTCACCTAGTTTAATTACATTAATTAATTTGAACTCAATTTGTCATAAACTTAGTCTAAACTATTGCAAATATGTTGTAGATCAATGGCAGCCCCTACCATCAATTTTAATGCGTTCCTAGAGAAAGAAAAGTTGAAAAACAATGGAAGCAACTTCGCGGATTGGTTCCGCAATTTGAGGATTGTCCTCACAGCTGGTAATTTGACCTATGTGCTGGATGCACCGCTGGGTGACCCACCTGCAGCTGATGCTCCCGATGAAGTAAAGAATGTTTACCTCGCTCGGAAGAATCAGTACTCCATAGTTCAGTGTGCTATCTTATATGCTTTGGAATCGGAGCTTCAGAAAAGGTTTGAGGATTCAGACCCATATGATATTGTCGAGGATCTCAAATTGATTTTTGAGACTCATGCGGAAATTGAAAGCTATGAGGCTTCTGAAAAGTTCTTTAACTGCAAGATGGAAGAGGGCAGCTCCGTCAGTGAGCATGTGCTTAAGATGTCTGGGCACGCAAACAAACTTCAAAGCTTGGGTATAGTGATTCCTAATGCTTTGGGGATTTACCGTGTCCTCCAATCACTACCACCAAGTTACAAGAACTTTGTGATGAACTACAACATGCAGAACATGAACAAGACGTTGCCAGAACTCTTTGCCGTGTTGAAATCTGCAGAAGTGGAGATCAAGAAAGAGCACCAAGTGTTGTTGGTCAATAAGACCACCAAATTCAAGAAAGGCAAGTCTAAGCAAAAGGGACACTTCAAGAAGGGTGGTAAGAAAGCTACCACGCCAACGAAGAAGACCCAGTCAACTATAAGTATAAGACTGCTGGCCTGAGAGAAGGCAGTCTCTCTCGGGAAACATGGCCCAATTTCTCTTCTTTCTAAGGCTGGACCTAAGCCTGATACTGAGTGCTTTTACTACAAGGGAGAAGGTCACTGGAAGCGGAATTGCCCAAAGTACTTGGCGGATTTGAAGAACGGCAACATCAAGAAGAAAGGTATATCTGATATACATGTTATTGATGTGTATCTCACTAGTACTCGTAGTAGTGCCTGGGTATTTGATACTGGTTCGGTTGCTCATATTTGTAACTCGAAACAGGTGCTGCAGAATAAACGGAAGCTAGCGAAGAACGAGGTGACGATGCGCGTGGGAAACGGATCAAAGGTTGATGTGATCGCGGTCGGCACGCTACCCCTTCATCTACCATCGGGATTAGTTTTATACTTAAATAATTGTTATTTGGTGCCTGCGTTGAGCATGAACATTATATCGGGATCTTGTTTATTGCGAGACGGTTACTTGTTTAAATCCGAGAATAATGGTTGTTCTATTTATATGAGTAATATGTTTTATGCACATGCACCTTTGATAGATGGTTTATTCTTATTGAATCTCGATAGTGGAAATACACATATCAACAACATTGAGGCTAAACGTTTGAAATCAAGCGATAATTCGACCTATATGTGGCACTGTCGTCTTGGTCACATCGGAGTGAAACGTATGAAGAAACTCCATTCTGATGGACTTGTTGAATCACTTGATTTTGAATCACTTGAAAGATGCGAAGCATGTCTGATGGGTAAAATGACTAAGACTCCATTTTCTGGTATGATGGAGCGAGCTACGGACTTGTTGGAAATCATACATACCGATGTGTGTGGTCCAATGAGTGTAGCATCGCGCGGTGGTTATCGTTATGTTCTTACCTTCACGGATGACTTGAGTAGATATGGGTATATCTATTTCATGAAACATCAGTCCGAAACTTTCGAGAAGTTTAAGGAGTTTCAAAGTGAGGTAGAGAATCAACGTAACAAGAAGATTAAATTTCTACGTTCTGATCGTGGAGGTGAATATCTAAGTTACGAGTTTGGCGAGCATTTGAAGAAATGCGGAATACTTTCACAATTGAAACCGCCGGGAACACCACAGCGTAATGGTGTGTCCGAACGTCGTAATCGAACTCTCTTAGATATGGTTCGTTCTATGATGTCACTTACAGATTTACAGCTATCATTTTGGGGTTATGCATTAGAAACAACTGCATTCACTTTAAATAGGGCACCATCTAAATCCGTTGAAACGACACCGTATGAATTATGGTTTGGGAAGAAACCTAAATTGTCGTTCCTTAAAGTTTGGGGATGCGAAGCCTATGTAAAGAAGTTACAGCCGGACAAGCTTGAACCCAAAGCGGAAAAATGCGTCTTCATAGGATACCCGAAGGAAACTATTGGGTATACCTTCTATCATAGATCCGAAGGCAAAATCTTCGTTGCCAAGAATGGATCCTTTCTAGAGAAGGAATTTCTCTCGAAAGAATTGATTGGAAGGAAAGTAGAACTCGACGAGGTTGTCGAACCTTCTCTCGAAATTGCGAGTAGCGCAGCACCGGAAGAAGTTCATGTGGTGCCTGCACCAATAAGAGAGGAAGCTAATGATGGTGATCATGAAACTTCGGTTGAAGTTGCTACAAAGCCTCGGAGGTCAACGAGAACTCGTACCACTCCAGATTGGTATGATTCCGTTATGAATGTCATGTTGGTGGACAACACCGATGACCCCGAGACATATGAAGAAGCGATGATGAGCCCAGATTCCAATAAATGGCAAGAAGCCATGAAATCCGAGATTGGATCCATGTACGAAAACCAAGTATGGACTTTGGTGGACTTACCGGATGGCCGAAAGGCTGTCGAGAACAAATGGATTTTCAAGAAGAAAACAGATGCTGATGGTAATGTTACTGTCTATAAAGCTCGACTTGTCGCAAAAGGGTTTCGACAAATTCAAGGAGTTGGCTACGATGAGGCTTTCTCACCGGTAGCGAAGCTAAACTCTGTGAGGATTATGTTAGCAATCGCTGCATATTATGATTATGAGATATGGTAGATGGATGTCAAAACAGCATTCCTCAATGGAGACATTGATGAAGAGTTGTATATGATGCAACCCAAAGGTTTTATCGATCCTAAAGATGCTAGCAAGGTATGCAAACTTCAACGGTCCATCTATGGATTGAAGCAAGCATCCCGAAGTTGGAATCAACGTTTTGATAAGGTAATCAAAAGTTTTGGTTTTATACAAACTTATGGAGAAGCTTGTATTTACAAGAAAGTGAGTGGGAGCTCTGTAGCATTCTTATTACTATATGTGGATGACATATTGTTGATTGGGAATGATGTAGACCTTCTTAATAGTGTCAAGGAATATTTGAATAATAGTTTTTAAATGAAGGATCTTGGCAAAGCAGCTTATATATTAGGCATAAAGATTTATAGAGATAGATCGAAACGCCAAATATCATTGTCACAGAGTACATATTTGGACAAAGTTCTAAAGAGGTTTGGAATGGAAGAAAGCAAGAAAGGGTTCTTGCCCATGTTGCCCAATACGACCTTGAGTAAAACTCAAAGTCCGACATCGGCAGAAGATAGAGAAAGGATGAGTAAGACTCCCTATGCCTCAGCCATAGGATCTCTAATGTATGCCATGCTATGTACAAGACCCGACATTGCATATGTTGTTAGTTTAACTAGCAGATATCAAAGTGATCCAGGAGTGGATCATTGGACAGCGGTCAAAAACATCCTTAAGTACTTGAGAAGAACTAAGGATATGGTTCTTTCTTATGGAGGTGATGAACAGCTCGTTGTTAATGGTTACACCGATGCTAGTTGGAACACAGATCCGGATGATTCTAAATCACAATCCGGATACGTATTTATTTTGAATGGTGCAGCAGTTAGCTGGAGGAGTGCAAAGCAAAGCGTTGTGGCGAGATCTTCAACTGAATCGGAATACATGGCTTCTTCGGAGGCTTCACAAGAAGCAATATGGATGAAAGAGTTCATTACAGAGCTGGGTGTGGTTCCTAGTGCGCTGGACCCAATGTCTATCTACTGTGATAACATGGGTGCCATAGCCAATGCGCAAGAACCAAGGTCACACAAGAAGCTGAAGCATATCAAGCTACGTTTTCACGCTATTCGAGAACATATCCAGGATGGGGATATAAAGATTTGCAAAGTACACACAGATCTGAATGTGGCGGATCCGTTGACTAAACCTCTCCCGAGGGCAAAACATGACCAACACCAAACTGCCATGGGTGTTCGGTATATTACCATGTAATCTAGATTAGATGACTCTAGTGCAAGTGGGAGACTGTTGGAGATATGCCCTAGAGGCAATAATAAATGTAGTTATTATTATATCTTTGTGTTTATGATAAATGTTTACATTCATGCTATAATAGTATTAACAAGGAAACATTGATACTTGTGTGATTTGTAAACTTAATTTGAAGTCCCTAGTATAGCCTCTATACTTCACTAGCTTGTTGGTTGATTAATGATTATGGTTTCCCTATCATGAACATTGAGATGTTATCAACAACAAGATCATATCGTTAGGAGAAAGATATGGTGGACATACTCCTATAGATAAGCGTAGCATAAAGATCAAGTCATTTCAATAGTTCAATTGCTATATGCTTTCTGATACATAGTAACCTAATTCCTTCGACCATGAGATCATGCATATCACCTTTACCGGATGGATGCTTTGATGACATCAAACACCACACCGTAACTGGGTGGTTATAAAGGTGGCATTGAGTGTTCGGAAAGTTTTGGTTGAGACACATGGATCAAGAGTGGGATTTGTCCATCCATATGACGGATAGATATACTCTGGGCCCTCTCGGTGGAATGTCATCCAATTAGCTTGCAAGCATGTGACTTGGTCACAAGGGATCACATATCACGGGAACGAGAAAAGAGTACTTATCAGTAACGAGGTTGAACTAGGTATGCAGAGATACCGACGATCATAACCTCGGATAAGTAACATATCGTGAGACAAAGGGAAATTGGTATCGTATGTAAGTGGTTCATTCGATCGCAAAGTAATCGTAGAAATATGTGGGAGACATATGAATTTCCAGATTCCTCTATTGTATATTGTTCGGAGAAGTGTCTCGATCATGTCCGCATAATTCACGAACCGTAGGGAGACACACTTATGGATTCGACGTTGTTTGAGTAGTTATGGTATTATGAGAAAGAGACCGAATGTTGTTCGGAGTCTCGGATGGGATCCGGGATATCACGAGGTGATCCGGAATGGTCCGGAGAATAAGATTCATATAAGGAAAGTCCCGTTTCGGAGTTCGGGAATGATTCTGGTGTTTTCATCGGGAATGTTCTAGAAGGTTCCGGATTGTCCGGCACTCCGGGGGGGGGGGAAGGGGTACATGAATGTGTCATTACATATTGGAATGATTGCATCATGTACTAAGTGTTCTTGCTGTCCCAAATAAAGGATTAAATTGAATCCTAAAACAGAAAAGTCAAATGTCCAGTTTGAAAGTCAAACGGCTAAAACAAGAAACTGTGGGAAACAAGCAAGAGGAGTTGGGAACCGACTTGAGGGAGGAGTCTCCTCCCCAAGCCGGCGCGCCACCCAAGGCCGACTTGGGGAGGGACTCCCCTCCCCTGGCCGCGCCTCCCCACCTATAAAAGGAGGGGCAAGGCCCCCTCCTCTAGACACACAAGTTTCTACCTCTAATCTCCGGTTTAGAGCCGTTTTGGTTTAGAGCTTCTAATTGCTTTAGCCAGCGGTTTAGAGCCTTCTAATTGGTGTGTCTAATCTCTAGACCACTAATTGCCCTCTCTCATAATCCACCATACTCGCTCCGGCTTAAGGCGAAGCCCTGCGGGATTTCCCCTCTACTTCCGGTACCACGCCGTTGTGCTGCCGGAATCGCGAGGAGAGTGCTACAACCTCCGCTGCCTGCTGAACAAGGGAGAGGAAGGTCTTCGTCGAGTACCGAACGTGTGACCGACTGCGGGAGCGCTGCCGGAACGCAGCGCCGGAAGGATCGTCTACACGATCTTGAGATCGGGAAGAGTACGACTACATCACCCACGAGAATCCGCTCTCGTTAAACGCTTTGGAATCTTCGAGGGTAAGTTATTCCATCGACTCGTTGCTACAATCTAGTAGATAGATCTTGGCTTGTTTGTTTGTATGCGATAGAAATTTTTTTGTTTTCCATGCTACGAACCCCTACAAGTTCTTGAATTTTGTGCCGTTGTCACTTCTAATTGCCAAGATGGGAACATTGTGTTGACGTTGAACTTCATTGGCAAAGTCGATGACAGTTTGTTGAGTCTCACTTTTCAGCTTGAAGAAATATACCCATGTATATCTTGAGTAATCATCGACGATGACCAAGCAATATTTCTTCCCACCAAGACTTGCATGAGAAGGAGGACCAAATAAATCCACATGGAGTAATTCCAAGATCCTCTTCGATGACACAATAGTCTTCCTCTTGTGGGGAGAATCATGCATTTTTCCTTCAACACAGGCCCTGCAAACACGATCTTTGGCAAACGAGACATTGTCTTTTAGTCCAAGAATGTGGCCACCCTTTTGGAGACTTTGCAAAGTTCTCATGTTGACATGGGCTAAACGGCGATGCCATAGCCAGCCCACGTCGGCCTTTCCGAATTGACACATCGGACCCGAAGTGGTTTTCCCCGAGAAGTCCACCACATACAGGTCATTTTCGACGTATCCAACGAAAGCGACCTTTAGAGACTTGCTCCATAAGAGTACCACCAAATCATCATCGATAAAAACAGCAAAACCCATCTTGCCAAGGGCACGAACAGAAAGAAGATTGTATCCAAGGGTCTCAACAAGCATGACGTCCACGAGGGAGATATCGTGGGCAACCACAACCTTGCCAAGACCCAATACCTGAGATTTAGACTTATCACCATAGGAGACTGTGATATTATCAAGATTTGGACGCATCTCCGTGATGATCTCCTTGCTTCCGGTCATATGACTAGTGCAGCCACTATCCAGCACCCATTTCGACCCACCGGAAGCATAGCCCTGCAAGAAAATTACTTCTTGGTTTTAGGTACCCATTTTTCAATGGGTCCTTTCATGTTAGTAACAAGGGTCTTTGGGACCCAAATAGACCAAGCAATATATTCATCAAAAGGACCAACATAATAAGCATAAACATCGCCATAATCATCACAAAAGAGTTCATAATTCGGATTGTGAGACCCTGCAAAAACAATATTATTAGTCTTGTCTTTTGTGACAACCTTCTCAGCAGTGCTTGTCTTTAATTGCACATTCTTGGTCTTGTTCTTCTTGGTTTTCTTCTTCTTGGACTTGGTGACATACCCAAGTCCCTCTTTACCATGATTTGACCTTTGCTTGTCAAGGACTTCATCAAGCACACCTTTGTCCTTTGTAGTGATGTCCTTGATCACTCCTTTTTCCACATTAGCATTTTTCTTGTTACTATATGTTGAGTTGGACGAGCTAGGAGTATCATATTCGGCCAATCGACTTTGAAGCTGATCATGTGACTCATTGAGGATAGAGAACTCGTTTTTCAACGCCTTGTGAGCATTGTCAAGTTTCTCCAATTCCTCGGAGAGTCTATCATGAGCAGCCCCAAAGTCAATCCTTTCCTTCTTTAACTTCTTTGCCTTGGTGACCGCATTGTCACGTTCCTTAACGAGTTTAGTCACAATTTCTTCATGTGACTCTTCCATAGACTCAAGCCTCTCTTCAAGAGAGACCCGAGCTTCTTCTTCTTCTTCAAGAGCATTTTTAGGGATGCAATTTCCATTGCATCCTCCCTTTCAATTTTGCCCTTTTCTTCGAGGAGTGCTTCGTTTTGGGCCAACTGATCCATAAGAGCCTCAAAACGAACTTTGTGCTCACCTTGCAGGTTAGTATAGAAATAATCCAAGGCAATAATCTCTTCTTTAACCTTAAGACTAGAAGGATCATCCATGTCTATCATAGCCTTGGGAAAGGAAGAGTTAGAAGAAGTTACCTCGGAGCTTCTTGCCATGAGACAAGTAGGATTCTTGTTGATGATGTTTTCGTTTGGAGAGTCGAAGAGTGATGTTGATGTAGATGTGGTGGCTATAGCAGCCACCTCTTGAGAGCTATCGTCCTCGTCCTCATCTTCACTCCCCGATGAATATTCTTCTTGAGCTACTAGAACAATCTTTGGTTGCTTCTTGAAAGGAGCATTTTTCTTTACAAACTGTTTCTTACGTGGAGCTTTTGATTTGTCCTTGAAAATGAGTCTTCCTCCATTATCCTCTCTACTTTGATATGGACACTCAGCTACGAAGTGCAGCCGGTCACCACAATTAAAGCATGTTCTCAACTTGGGACCATTTTCTTTTCTTCCATAGGCTCCACCTTTGCGATCTAGTTCAGCTTTAGCCTTGGCTGGATCTTTCCAAAAGTTTCTTGCATAAAGAGCCAAGTATTGTCCGTGGATCTTTTTTATATCTTCGGGACAGTCCAGGCCTTCTACCGCATATTCATCATGATCAATCACACTAGTCTTCAAAGCCATGTTGACCCCCTTTTGCATCCCCATAGCTCGAGCACGAGCATCTTCGGCATTCTTGGCAGCCACTTTAAAGGCGGCCATTTCTTGCATTACCTCATTGGATGACATGAGGTGATAATTATGCCTACCTTGGAGACTTTTCAAATCTGTGGGCTCAAATGGCATAAGAGCACTGACATACTTGCGCTTGATCCAAGCATCATCAACATGAGCTGCACCGTGGTTTCTGAAGGTTGTAGCTATTGCCTTGAGCCTCCTATACATGTCCTCGTGGTCTTCTCCATCCAGCGTATAAAATATTTCATCTTCATTGCTCAAGGCATCATATCTATTCCTTCTCATACTTTCATTTCCGATGAAGAGCTCGGTGAGAGCATCCCAAGCTTCTTTAGCTGTGCTAAGATGCTGAATGTGTGGCATTTCTTTGTCACCCACACCAAGCTGTATCATGTGTAGAGCTGTAGCATTGAGTTGGCTATCGACCACTTCTCTCCTTGTGAGATTGTTAGGATTTCCAATGTGAAGACCATTTTTGATGATCTTCCACAACTCTATGGAGGAACTACACACATGAGATTTCATCAAAAATTGCCATTGAGAGAAAGTAGATGCTGAAAGTTTGGGTGGATCACCCCTATTATGTATATGTGGGTGAGGAATAGGCGGATCAGGGGAATACACATGAGAAACCTCATTGTATCCATCCTTACCGCTATCCTTTTTCGAGGAGGAGTTCTTACTAGTATCATCACCTACCACTTCGTTATCTTTGGAAACAGTTTTACCCGTTTCCTAGGATTGCGGAGTGGTATCCTCAGAGTTAGATGGAGGTGATGCTGTGGATGTGGAGAGATGCATTATCAATTGACGCATGTCTTCCATCTTAGCCTCCATTGAACTCACCAAGGTTGTTTCCAACGTCTTGAGATCGTTCATGGTGACTACCTCCGGAGCATCACTCCCATCTCCCTTGGAACCCATACTTCTCTTAGGCGGTTAAGCCCGAAATAAGAGCCGAGGCTCTGATACCAATTTAAATGGATCATATGGGCACCTAGAGGGGGGGGTGAATAGGTTCTAACCAATTTTTAATACTTTTTCAATTTTAGGCTTGACACAAAGTAAATTCTCTAGATATGCAACTACGAGAATTTCCCTATATGTAACCCTAACTACTAAGCACGTAAAAGAGGAGCGAGGAAACCGTAGTGGAGCACGCGGAGACACAGGGATTTGTTTTACCGCAGTTCCTTCCTTGTTAAGGGAAGTACATCTGCGTTGGAGGGGTGGGCGGTTCTAAGACCACCACGCCACAATAGGCCTCACCCTATTCTCCGATGGATCTCGCCACGAGAGGCCTGATCCACCTTCTCCACTATTGGATCCCTTCGAGGTGGGAACCGGTGCCTTTTACAACACTATCGGGGCACACACCCACAACCGAATTGGGGGCTCCCGGGATGACCACAAGTGTCACAAAAACAAGGTTTATCAATATAAACAAAAACGAGGATCTAGATCTTTGCAAGAAATACTAGATCGGAGGTTCTCCAAATGAATGGAGAGGAGATGAAGCGCTTGATTGCTGATGATGAAGATCGAGTTCTCCTCCTTCGATTACCCAAGGGATGGGGCCTTTGGGTGGATCTAGGTGGAGCACTCTTGTATGAAGTTTTGAGATCTGATCTGTTCTTTTTCGAGATGAATCAAGAGTTCTGGCAGGAGGGGGATGGCTGGCTTAAATACCCCCTCCCCAGATCTAGCCGTTGCACAACTTTGGGGGCGGATTATCCGCCCCTGGGAAAACTCCGCCCCAAGGGCGGATTCTCCGGGGGATACTCCGCCCCCTCTCTGGGGCTTGCGCCTTGGTGAAACTTGGAGAAGATCTTGGGGGGCGGATAATCCGGCCCCCCTGAGGGGCGGATTATCCGGCCAAGCCGGAAAGTCCGGCCAAAACTCCGCCCCCTCTCTGGGGCTTGCGCCTTGGCGATGAGCAGGAGGGGCGGATTATCCGCCCCCCTGAGGGGCGGATTATCCGGCCAGGCCGGAAAGTCCGGCCAATATTCCGCTCCCCCTTCTCGGGCTTGCGCTTGCTTGGGCAGAGGGAGGGGCGGATTATCCGCCCCTGGTGGGGCCGGATTATCCGCCCCCAAAGGCAGAGTTCTGAGCTGCAACACTTCAACACACATTAAATGATCCTTGGTATTGTTATCTAACACACAAAACACTAGGGATTAAGAAATGTTCTTTCACTTGGGCATTGTAGATAAATAATAACAAGCATCCAAGTACTAAACAATCCTAGGCATGTGCTCCAAATATAGTCATACGTGCTCGCAATGAGAACTTGCACAACATCTTCTATCCAGCCAGCCCGTGGTAGCGGGGCCTCTAGGGAACTACTGGCAATAAAGGTGCTCCTTTTAATAGAGCACCGGAGCAAAGCATTAACACTCCATGAACACATGTGATCGTCACACCACAGCCATCCCCTCCGGTTGTCCAAATTATTGTCACTTTGGGGCCTTTGGATCGGACAATGATATGTGTACACAACTTGCAAATAAGATCACAAACAATACTATCATAATGATTCAATAATAAGTTCAGATATGAGATCATGGCACTCGGGCCCTAGTGACAAGCATTAAGCACAACAAGTTGCAACAAAGTCAAATAGCACTAATAGAGATACTAGGCACTATGCCCCTAACAGATCTTATTCGATTACATGATAGAACTCATCCAATCCCTACCATCCCCAAGCCTACAGCAGGGGATTACTCACTCATGGATGAGGGAAATATCAGTGGTTGATGAAGATGCATTGGTGATGACGATGGCGATGATCCTCTCCAAATTCCCCGTCCCGGTAGGGTGCCAGAATGGAGTTTCTGGATCCGAATCTTGGTTTCTGGTGGCGGAGCGAAACTTTTTCTGGAAAACTATCAAACCCCCCTCTGTTTTTAGGTCAGAAGGCAACTTATAGACGCGGAGGGAGGCCAAGAAGCTGCCTGGGGTGGCCAAACCTCCCCTAGGCGCGGGGTCAGTGGGCCCGCGCCTAGGGTGGGTCTGGCCCCCCTGGCCTCCCCTCTATCTCCCCTTCTAGCTCTGTGGATCTTCTGGTGAAATATAATTTTTGGCATATTTTCCGGGATTTTTCCTGATAGTTCAATTTCTGCACAAAAACAAGACACCAAGGTAATTCTGCTGAAAACAGCGTCAGTCTGTGTTAGTTGTATCCAAATCACACAAGTTTAGAGGAAAAACAATAGCAAAGTGTTCGAGAAAGTAGATACGTTTTGGGCGTATCAACTCCCCCAAGCTTAGCTTATTCCTTGTCCTCAAGCAATTCTGTTGAAAACTGAGTGCGATAAAAGAACTTTCACGAATACTATCCTTCATATGATGAATATATTCTCAGCACAGGAGTAGATGCTTAGACAATTCATAATAAGGAGTATGCAACTAGGTCTACTCAATAGTCAATGCAAGCTATGAAGAGAAACCAACTCAATAATAATAAGTAGCATGAAACATAAACATAAGCAACATTGCAATGTTCATAATAAGGTATGATAGAGTGTTATCTCGCTTGCCTTTGTTTGAAGAGCACAATATAAATGCTAAGGCACCTCTGAAGATCAAGTGAAGACTAGAGATAAAGATATCAGAGATACAAGCATCAAAGTCATGAAATAATTAACCAAGTTTTGGATTAAACACAAGAATGACAACTATGCTCTCAAGAAAGTGCTCATAGAATAAGTGGTGAGTCAACAAAGTTGTGAAAACGGTTTTGTGAAGGTTTGAAAGGCTTCCCAATTCTGAAAGGAAGGTACTCGTTAGCTTTGAGCTCTCATTGCCCCTATCATAGGCATCTTCATGTGGTTAAGGTGAAAGTGAGGTCCACTCTGAATCATATACTTGACAGACCATAGACTGGAAATCCCAAGTCCCTTGGGTACGAGGGTCGCTCCGCATGCTACTCAACTTTGGTCACCTAAAAGTTCTTGTCATTGTAAATACATGCATATCATCGAGAACCGCCAACGGGGTACCCCTTCCACATGGTACAGGAGCTTCCCCATAACCAAAATGACAAGGCACGGAGACAATGAGCATCTCAGCAATCTTTTTATTTACCATATGCATAGATTTTTATTGAGGAAGCTTCATAGATTCTCATTATGGTGATGCTGCAAGTTTCCACCATGATTAAGCATGGATTAGGCTAGCGGCCCAGGCGTTTCTCTAACACAATGTATAAACTCCATGAACTAGAAGCTTCCCCTTTTATTTCACATTGTCGACATCCATAAACAAAAGAGCAAAGTATCAACTGGATAAGGTATCCAACAGGTGTTGAAAGCATTCCCTGTAATAGCACGGTTCTGCTAACTCCCAGTATATAATAAGCAAGCATATAACTTTCATGGACTAGTCACAATGGTTCAAGATTATTAAGTGCAAGGAATAAAGTGTGCCATCAAGTTAGTGAGAGCTTTACTAACTTACTTTCTCAAAACAGACAAACATTTTATTTTGGAAGAAAACACGGCATATGGAATATGCACTTAAATAGCAAATGGTGCTAATAGGTAGGTATGGTGGACACAACTAGCAATATTGGTTTTGGGGAGTTGGAAGCATAGGTAGAACACATACTCAGTGCAAGTGAAGGCTAGCAATAGAGAGGGAGCAACAAACGAGAGAGCAATAGCTGCCATAATCATGCTTGCAACAAAACAGGACTAATTATGGCATGAAAGTAATACAAGAACTCTGAGGCAAAATAAATCATCGAGGCTACTGACTATTGATTAGTCATATGCATGCGTGAGCATGTGCCAAGTCGATTCACATGAACAGTCAGAGGAGGATACCATAATGTCATACCAAAGTATGAATAAAACAATGCAAGCAAACATTCATATGACATGCTACAAACTATTAGCAAGTTGGAGCTAATCATAAACAAGAAAGAACTACTAAGCATCCATAATGACATACACTTTACACAAACAGGCTAAGCATGCTCACAATGATGAGTATATGTACAAAAATGAAACAAATAGAGTTCGTTACCAGCCTCTTACCACACCTCGAGTTGTCTTAATCTTCATTATTGCCCCTTCACTTGTGTGACTTGAATAATTAACATGAAAACCAATATCCACTAAGGACGGCTGAACCCTGCGAAGAACTCACAAAACCAAAGAAGAAGAACAAATATTTTTTGTGTTTTCGATTTTTTAGAAACAAGCAAACAAAGAAAAACCAAACAAAAACAAAGCAAACCAAACCAAACAAAGCAAATATTTTTGGATTTTTCTTTTAAGGCAAACCAAAGAAAAGAAACAAAGAAACAAACCAAGAGAAACAACGAAAATATTTTTGGTATTTTAGTGTTTTTGAGAAAGAAGCAACAAAAACCAAAAAGGAAGCGAACCAATGGATATACAAGGAACCGACCGAACATGATATATAGATGAGTGTGATGTCGGTATACCTCCCCCAAGCTTAGGCTTTTGGTCTAAGCGGGGCTCAATCCCATGGTGCACCTCCATAGTATGCCGAGGAAGCTCCCTCGTCCTGGTACGAGCTCGAAGCCGCCCATGTTTAGTGTACAGCGGGGTCATGAGCGGGCTCTCCCCTTATAGTGCTCGTGGAAGTTAAGAGAACGCAGCAACTCATCCATCTCCGCCTTCGAGCGGGACCAAGGTCCCTGAGAAATACTGAACAAAGTGGTTTGGGTAGAGGGATCTCTCTCTCTCTTCCCCGTCAGTAAACATCATTCTATAAACCATGTTCTCAAGAGTAGATCTAGAGGTGACAAAGTGGTGCGCCTTCATGGCTGCAAGATCAAGTCTCTGGGGAGCCAAAACTATATCATGGGGATCAATAGCGATGTTCAAGGAAGCAGCTATACGGGTAGCAATAATTCCTCCATAAATGGGTCCCCTAGCAGCTAAATGGCGAGCAATGAGGGAACCAAGATTATACTTATCCTCACTGTAGAGCGCAGCAGCTAAGAAGGCCAATTCATAGTTGGATATATTACTAGTGTTCTCGCTACCAAGAACACTGGTGGTAAGATAGTAGGTGAAGTACCTGATAGCTGGAAGTTGAATGTTCTTTATCTTCCCTCTTTGAACACTGTGGTCATCATCATTGGTTATTCCTCGGTATAATTCCAAAAAATCATCGAGAAGAGCTGTAATCTTATTTGATGACCCTTTTGTACCAAGTCCCAGGGCCTTGCAAAATTTCTTCAAAGGCATAGAATGAGCCCTGCTATAAAGTCTGAAAGACACAGAAGGATTGAACAAACTATTGGTGAAGGAGAAACTCTCCACAAATGTTTTAGTAAGTGAAGCATATTAATTATGCACTCTCATCCTGCATGAAACTTGTTAGACCAGCCCTCTCAATCAAAGCCATGAAATCATTAAGAATCCCAGCAGCTCGCAAGAAAGTTTAACAAGGAAAGGTGGAGGGGTGAGCATCCCCTTCATATCCCTCGTCACCAAACCACGGAGTGATGAGATCCTCATTGTATGAGGGTATGGAGCTGGTAGATGACCTTCGTAGCCTTGCCCTTCTAGGTGCATCACTCTCAAAAATGTCACCAAAGGTGTGATGGTCCATGACTTCCCTTTGCTGAAATTTTAAACAACCATCAAACCAAGTGATTTCTAAGTTGATAAATGATGAGAAACTACTATAGGAACTTGCTAGAGGACTACAAATGCATCAAAACAAAGTTTCTAAGCATAGAAAAAGCATTCAAGCTCAAACAACCTGTCACCTACAGTAGCAAAATACTCAAGATACAATCTACCAATCACAAATCTAATTGGACAAGTGGAGGAGGCACATACCAAGGAGCAAACCCTCCAAAAATCAGCACTTGAGATGGGATGAACAAGGAGATCAAAAATCACGAGCAATAACAGCAAGAACTCGATCTTGAGAAAGTTTTCCGGTGTTTTTCGTGAGAGAGAAAGAAGGTGGCTTTGAGGAGGCAGCCTGGAGGGGCCTAGGTGGGCCAGACCCCCCCTAGGCGCCACCAGTGGTGGGCCTGCGCCTACCACATGTGTGGGGCCTAGGGGTGGCCCCTGGGTCATCTCAGGTGCCACTCTGCCCCCTTTTTCGAGGAAAAATTTATTTTGAATTTTCTGGGATTTTTCGGGAAACTTTATTTTTGGCCAATTTTTAGGGTATGAAAATTGATTTTCTCGCAGAAAGAGTTTTTTCAGAAGAAGCAAAAGCAAACCAAAAGCCAAACTACAGGAGCTCTAAAAGATGCAAACAAGTAAACAACTAGCAAAACTAAAGCTAAAGCAAATACTAGGAAGGAGAAGGGAAAAAGAAAGCAAGTATAACTACAGTGGAAACATTATTTTGTTCATTAAAATCCTTTTGTTAACAAGGTTGATCAAGTCTTGTTAACAAAACAATCTTATATGAAACAAAACTTTGCATTCCACGAGGTGATTATGTTACCTCATACTTGATAGCAATGGTCCCAATCATAATAGTTTCAATATTTTCTTGTGGAATGGGACAATATATTTCTCCAACCTTTATGCCTTCAATATTTTGAATAGAATTCAGGCAATATCTTCTAACAACCTTCTTGGGGAAATAGACAGTGTGCTCTTTGTCATTAATATTGAAAGTTACTTTTCCTTTATTACAATTGATGACAGCACCTGCAGTATTAAGAAAAGGTCTCCCAAGAATAATAGACATATTATCATCTTTAGGCATTTCAAGCACAACAAAATAAGTTAAGACCATGCAATTATGAGCAACTTGAACAGGAACATCCTCACATATACCAACAGGAACAGTAGTTGACTTACCAGCCATTTGCAAAGATATATCAGTTGGTATCAACTTTTCTAGCTGGAGTCTCTTATAGAGAGAAAAAGGCATAACAGTAACTCCAGCTCCCAAATCACATAAATCAGCTCTAACATAATTATTCTTAATGGAGCAAGGAATAGTTGGTATACCTGGATCACCAAGTTTCTTTGGAACCTTAGCATTGAAGGAGTAATTAGCAAGCAAAGTATAAATCTCCTCATTAGGAATCTTCCTTTTATTAGAGACAATATCCTTCATGTACTTTGAATAAGGAGGCAGTTTAATAGCATCAGTCAAAGGAATTTGCAGAAATAAAGGCTTCATCCACTCAAAAAACTTGTTGTAGTGTTCTTCCTCCTTTGACTTGTGTTTCTTACCTGGAAAAGGCATAGGTTTCTGCACCCAAGGTTCTCTCTCTTTACCATGTTTATTACCAATAAAATCTTCCTTTGTGTACCTAGTGTTCTTAGTGTGTTTCTCAGGTTCTTCCTCAACTTCCTCCTTATCAGGAGGCTTATCAATATTACCACTCTCAGTTTCAGCATCAGAGACAGATATACTATTAGGATCTATAGCAGGTTCAAGTGGTTCCTCAACTTTCTTATGTTTCTTTTTCTTCCTCTTACGAGGACTACCAAAATCATCACCTTGTTGGGAATCCTGCTCTATTCTTTTAGGGTGTCCTTCAGGATATAAAGGATCTTGAGTAGCTATACCACTCCTAGTTCTAATTCCATAAGCATGTTTATCTCCCGAAGCATTAACTAGCATATCCTTTTGTACCTTAGCAAGTTGATCAAGTTGGGTTTGAACCATTTGAAGGTGTTTACAAAGCATTTTAATATCATTAGAAGTTCTTTCCACAATATCTTTCAACTCATGGATAACTCTAGAGTTTTCCAATAAATGATTCTGAACTTGTTTATTAAAATTACCTTGTTTAACAATAAATGTGTCAAGTTCCTCTAAGCATTGATTAGGAGGCTTACCATAAGTAATATCACCTTCATTAAATTGGAGAGACTGTACCTCAATAGTATATGAGTGGGGAATTGGCTTACATAATTCATCTATAGGAGGTAGATTCTTCACATCTTCTGCTCTAATACCTTTCTCCTTTAGAAACTTCTTAGCTTCCTTCATCACTTCATCATTTAATGCAATAACCCCCCTCTTCTTTGTTGTTGGTGGTGGAACTGGTTCAGGAACATCTGGTTTAGGATTAATAGGCTTAGGTGTATTCAGTTCACTTGAAGTCCAATCATCATAATTCTTGCTTATCTTGTTCATTAATTCTTCAGCATCTGTAGGAGTCCTTTTCCTGAAAACACAATCATCAAAGCTATCTAGGTAGGTCCTAGAATCATCAGTTAGTCCATTATAATAAATATCAAGAAACTCATTCTTAGGTAATGGACATCCAGGATATGCATGAATCAAGGAACATAATATTTTCCATGACTCAGGCAATTTCTCTTCTTCTTCATGTTTAAAATCAAAAAGTCTCTACAAAGCAGTATGTCTAGCACTGGGAGGAAAATATTTATGGAAGAAAGAAGCAATCAAGCAATCAGGGCCATCAATGGAACCAGGAGGTAATCTATTAAGCCAAGCCCTAGCTTCGCCTTTTAGTGAAAAAGGGAAGATCTTAGAAACAAAGTACTTGCGCATTATTTATCTGCAATGCCCAGAGAGAAATCATAATCTTTATCTTTAATATCTATGGGAGAGGTGGCAAACTTAGGATCATAGGACTTCTTAGGTATAATAGTATGTCTAGCAAGGAGACTCTTAATAGCACTAGCACCATGTGTGTTTCGGAACTCTTCAACAAATTCATCAGTGAGCTCTATGTAACCATCATTAATATTAAAACTCTCATTAGACTCAGGTGAGCTAACAGGTGTAACAGTGTCTTCACTAGGAGTTTCAGTATTTCCTACACTAGCCATAGTAGCATCTAGAAAAGGATCTAATGAACCACTCGCATCAAGCACATTAGAAGTAACATCATGAGTATCAAAAGCAGTTTCAGATTCAGCAGTAGTAGCAATGTGTGTAGCATGAGAATGTAGTGGTGGTGCGACAAGCTTACTTATAAGAAATGGTGAATCAAGAGCAACTGAGGTGTTTAGGATTGTACCTCTTCTTGTAGTGGATGGTAAAATAGGGAACTTTCCATCACGAGACTTCCCCATGATGAAAGGAGTAGCAGTGAACAATAATAGATCCAACTGAACTTACAAATAAAGCTATGCTCCTCGGCAACGGCGCCAGAAAATAGTCTTGATGACCCACAAGTTTAGGGGATCGCAACAGTCTTCGCGGGTAGTATTACCCAATTTATTGATTCGACAGAAGGGGAGCCAAAGAATACTTGCAAGCCTTAAAAACTGAGTTGTCAGTTCAGCTGAACCTTGAAATAGTTCTTGCTCACAGAAGTTTATCAGTAGCAACAGTTTGTAGTAGCAACAGCAGCAGTAACAACAACAGTGAAACAGTAGAAATAGTAACAGTAAAAGTAATAGTATGATTCGAGTGCGGTAGGCATAGGGATGGATGTCGGGCGTTGCATGGACGAGTCTAAACATGTAACTTTAAGACCTTGGGCATTGCAGATAAATAATAACAAGCATCCAAGTACTAAACAATCCTAGGCATGTGCTCCAAATATAGGCATACGTGCTCGTAATGAGAACTTGCACAACATCTTCTGTCCAGCCAGCCCGTGGCAGCGGGGCCTCTAGGGAACTACTGGCAATAAAGGTGCTCCTTTTAATAGAGCACCGGAGAAAAGCATTAACACTCCATGAACACATGTGATCCTCACACCACAGCCATCCCCTCCGGTTGTCCCAATTATTGTCACTTTGAGGCCTTTGGATCCAGACAATGATATGTGTACACAACTTGCAGATAAGATCACAAACAATACTATCATAATGATTCAATAATAAGTTCAGATCTGAGATCATGACACTCGGGCCCTAGTGACAAGCATTAAGCACAACAAGTTGCAACAAAGTCAAATAGCACTAATAGAGATACTAGGCACTATGCCCCTAACAGATCTTATTTGATTACATGATAGAACTCATCCAATCCCTACCATCACCAAGCCTACAGTGGGGGATTACTCACTTATGGATGAGGGAAACATCAGTGGTTGATGGAGATGTGTTGGTGATGACGATGGCGATGATCCTCTCCAAATTCCCCGTCCCGGTAGGGTGCCAGAATGGAGTTTCTGGATCCGAATCTTGGTTTCTGGTGGCAGCGGCGGAGCGGAACTCTTTTTGGAAAACTATCGAACCCCCTCTGTTTTTAGGTCAGAAGGCAACTTATAGACGCAGAGGGAGGCCGAGAAGCTGGCTGGGGTGGCCAAACCTCCCCCAGGCGCGGGGTTAGTGGGCTCGCGCCTAGGGTGGGTCTGGGACCCCCAGGCCTCCCCTCTGGCTCCCCTTCTGGCTCTGTGGATCTTCTGGTGAAGTATAATTTTTGGCATATTTTCCGGGATTTTTCTTGATAGTTGATTTTCTGCACAAAAACAAGACACCAAGGTAATTCTGCTGAAAACAACGTCAGTCCGTGTTAGTTGTATCCAAATCACACAAGTTTAGAGGAAAAACAATAGCAAAGTGTTCGAGAAAGTAGATACGTTTTGGGCATGTACTGTATTTTTTCCAAGTTACGGCCCAGTAAATGCGGTTTCTAACTATATGTACCCTATAAGACACTCTAAATTTTCGGGGAAAAATGGTTTGGGGTACCCCATGGGGTACCTAGGCTGGATGCATGCCTGAGTCCAAGATTGCACCGACCGTCGCGTTGTTGCGCCCGCCGGTGGGTTTCACCATTTTCTTGGGCAGCACCAAACAAAATCTAAAAAAACAAAAAAAAATGTGAAAACGGTTCCTGGAGCCCTTGCATGTGACTCACTGCCCTCATAAAATCATAGGCAGGAAATACCAGGCCATTTGGCACCCAAGGCACCACCAGGATGTCTATTGAGTGTGAGTAAATATGGCTTCCAACCCTAGATCCCCCCCTCGCTGCCCAGAACATGGAACCACTCCATGGATTGAGCCTAAACCCGACACTTGGCTCCCTCTCGGCATCACAAGCGACTTCTCCAACTAGAGATTTCATGGTGCTTTGGATAAATCTCCACTTTCCATTTTCTGTACCTGAAAAACTAGCATTTTCCCAAAGGAGGTGCAAAATTAGGGCCTTTTAGAAGCCCCCCACGGGGCCAGGTAGATTTTGCGTCCCAATTGTTAGGCACCATTGGATTGAGGAGAATGGACGATAAGGACCTTCCTTTGCAATAGCGATCCACGAGTAGGCATTTCTGCGTCCTTATTGGCCCTAGAAACCACAAGTGGGCCTGCCTCCCTTACTTTATAAATGCGACCGTGTGGCCTAAGCTCAAACCCTGTTCGTTCCCTACAACTCGCGTCAGCACTAGCATCGAATCGTACCTGAAGAAACGGCGCCTCGCCATGGAGAGGCTCCATCTCATCTTGCACAAGGCCAAGTTGTTCGCCCAGTACATACTCGCGATGCCGCTTGCGAGGCTACCGTCCGGATACGAGCTCAGCTATGCCGGGGTGCCCGTGGCGCCGCTCCTGCACGGCATCACGCTGTCGAGGCAGATCGAGGAGCGTTGCCACCAGCTGCCGGAGCGGAAGAGGGCAATGGAATGATACGCGCGCACCAGCGCGTACTGTCCAAGGTGCTTCAAGAAGGAGCAGGAGGCGTTGATTTGGATTTGCAGAGCTCGCCGTTCGGAGATCCACCCAGATCTGGCGCAACCCCGAAGGGAGGCACGGCTTCTGGGCAGTGCCTGGGCGTACGCCCTCCACCGTTATCGATGTTGCGCGTCGTGCATCACTTGTGAAGTGGAACGCCGCCGGTCTCGTCCTCATCAATTCATACTCAGAAGAGGCGGACGGCAATGCGGAGGACGTCATGCACGATGAAGACAGCGGGAGCGGCATAGTCGATTAGGGTCACTTGAGCCTAAATTTAATCTATGTGTAGCTTTAATTACCTGTTCGGATAGAATGGCCAAGTTGTAAGAGCGTGTACAGTGTTGTTTGAGTCTAGCCTTTTTCCTCTTATAGAGCATCAATGCCCCTGACGTTGCCAATGCGACATCGCTGACAAAGACGAGGCGAGGCCGATGGGACGGTACGCTGTCTCTGCTCCCAGCACTTGATGGCACAGTCATAATTTTGGTGTGCGCCAGAGGAGAAGGAGACGTGCGTATCCGCAAAAGATCTGCTCCCTGCTTGCTAGTCCAGTCGGCATCCTCGATACATTTGCGCTCTACAGAAGAGCAGTGCGTCGCCGGCTGCCACCAGGATGACTAAAGATTTACGGAATTTTCTAATTAATAAACCTGATAGGTTCATCCTGGATTACTCATTCTGCATCCACAAGGTGGTAGATGACAAATATAACCGTCTTGATTCTGATGATTTGTCGTTCAAATTTGGGATTAGGTATTGGTGTTGATTCTAGTCGACCAAGGTTTTAAGAGATGAAACAAGAACTGGTTCTATATGTACTGCTATTGTGTTTCAGTGTCTGTATTGCTGAATCGTTCACTTTGAAATCCATCATACACGTGTTTATTCTAATGAGAGGATGACATGTGGGTCCAGATGCGTGATTAAACGGCAGGGCAATCAAGTTTGGAATAGGGTAGGGTAGCTGACAAGTGGGGCCACATTCAGGTCCCCCATGGTGTGGGGCTGACTTGTTGGGAATGCGTTTTGGGGGATGTGGTATGGGACAATGTGGGGCGCATATGGTAGTTACGTGCGCCCTGTCGCCTAAATTGGAAGATTTCTTTTTTGTTATTTTTATGATTGGCCTTTTTAAGAGCGCCTTTTTCCCTTTATGTCGCTAACAGTTGTTATTTTTGCCCAACAAGGCAGTGAATCTAGAGAAGCTTCTCTCTTCATTCATGGTTCCTTTTGGCCCTCGTATTTTCCCAATCTGGCAGTAAATCTAACCAGCACCACAAATATGTAGATGAACAGAGCAGATGTAGACAAAGCAACTAATAAAGGATTATATAGTACGATACTTAAACCAAGTTCGACAATTAGGCTGCTCAGCATCAGCAGCTTACAAGTTCAATACAGACAACGAAATAAGAGAAGCTGCTTTACAGCAGCAGTAGCAGCAGCATCAGCACATGATCAGTAGCCCCTCATGGCCTGCACTAGGAGGGCATTCGCCTCGTCCCTGCGGTGCTTCCTCCACTTCCTGCTGCCCAGTCCCTTGACCTTGGGCGCCTTGGGCTTGATCGGGGGCATGCGACCCTCCTCGATGGCCACCTTCTGGAGGTTGCGGAATTGAAAACCGAGCGCCTTGTGCTGGGCTCTGAAGGCATTGACGTTCTTTGACGGGCCACAGGTCTTCACGTCCTCGGCATGCATCACGAGGGAGTTGAAGTCGGTGGCGAGGCTCCTGGTGTATAAGGGGCACCTGTAGACGTTGCCGGCGAAGAAGCCGTTGAACTGGCCAGACTTCAGCCTCCTCAGCACCTGACAGGTCTTGGTGTCCATGGACTCGTCGTTGCTGCAGACGTCGCTGCCATCCCCCTATTACAAATAACAATAGCATGCAATAAGGACATGATTGAGATACCGTAATTATCGGGATTGATTACTTGCATAAATTAATCGATTGAGATCCCCTGATTATTCCCCAATCCCCAAATCTCAAACCAAATCGAATACTGATACCAACTACAGATCGGTGCTAGTACTAATCTCAACTATATATCGGTGCTAGTACTGATCCCAACTATAGATCGGTGTTAGTACTGATCCCAACTAGGGGCATTCATCCAAATACAATATCTAACACAAGAGGATTAGCTACTGTAAAAATACCTAGCATCCACCGATTAGCCGAGCCCTAATAACACACGATATAGCATCCAACGATGGGAATAGGGGAAGAACAAATGAAGGGGAGAAAACCCTAGTTACCTCCGACCATTGGTCGGCTAAGCCGGTGTTGAACGGGTTCTTCGGCTCGATGTAATCATTCTCCCCTAGGGGTCCCAGCCGTGCGGGATCTGCAGGAGAATGGCGGGGGCCTGTACGGGGACAGGGGCCTCCTCACCTGCGGCTACGGTGGAAGCGGAGATGGGGCCCTCCTCGCCGGCGGCTACATCGGAAGCGGGGATGAGGGTTTGGACGGGGATGGCGGCTGCCTTCAATGCCTCGACGGGGGCTAGTACGGGGACGGGGGCATCCTCGTCGGCCGCGTTGGAGGCGACGATGACCACCATGCCGTTCTTCTACATCGTCGGCGTGGTTGGTGTTTTCTTGGGGGTTTGCAGAAGGTGATGGGATAGTGGAGATGGTTGCGTGAGTGAGTGAGCGAGTGAGTGATGAGTGAGAGTGAGGAGGCCTCTATAAAGGTGAAGGGAGGAGACGTTTCATTGCACCACCGTGCACTGCATAACCGCGTGCGCTATTGCACCGTGCACGACCACACGCATCCGCTACCGCCCCGTGCACCACGACGCATGCACCGTGTGTCACGTTTTCCCCCTCGTGTCTAACCTTGGCCACTTAATTGTGCTCAGTTATACCCTCGAGTGTAGCACTGGCAGTTTGGTTGTACTCAGTTTTGCCCTCCAGTACTAACACTGCCGTGTGCAATATACTCACTTTTACCCTCCGGTGGCTGGTCAACAGAGAGTCAACGAATGGGTTTTAGCTAGATAATTGAGTCATTTTATGCACAACAAATTCAAAAAGATCAAAACATAGTGGCATCTACCCAGGGAGTCTTATTCTATAACCTGCCACCATATGAAATGTATATAAATCAAGTTTTAACCTAAATCACCACTTCTCAAATCACCTACTATCTATGAAGGTTTATGGCTTTCTACTCAAGCCTCTCCCCAAAACATCCCTTCCCAAAACATAATTTGTCTAAATGAGGCAATAATTGTCAAACTAATGTATATTTTAATTTCATGGCTTTCATTATGAGTTGTATAATTTTTCAGTTTGAAAGTGTTCAAGAGTAGTGTCAATTATAAACACTCTTTTACATTAAGAGTTGTATAATTTTTTTAAATTTGTAAGTGTTCAAGAGTTATGTCAATTATAAACACTCTTTTACATTAATATTTGTATATGTTTTTTAATTTGAAAGTGTTCAAGAGTTGTGTCAATTATAAACACTTGTATATTAAGAGTTGTATAATTTTTTAATTTGAAAGTGAATCGCTAGCCGTGCGAGAGTTGTGTCAATTATAGTTTCAGACCACGCGGGAGTTTCATAATTATAAACACTCTTGCAAACCAACTGAATCGCCACTGCTCTAGGGGAATTTACAATAGATTTTAGGGAGATTTTATCTATCTATGAGAGTTATGAAGGTTAAAACCACCGCTGGGAAGTAAAATCCAGAGAGATATTGTTCACAACAACGAATTACGCCAGCACTAGATCAATCCTATTCGAAAATCAAGGCAGTTAGTTGAGCACCAGCGATTCGCATTCAAATACTACGAATAATCAACCCACAAAAGGAAAACGATGCTTACCTAGATGGAATCCATGCGTTAGATCCCTGCGATTCCACCCAATCTTCTCTGTGCTCGACGGGGATGGACGGTGCACCAGTCGGCATTGGATATTATTCCGAGAAAGGGGTAGATCTACAAGGGCGGGAGAAGAGCCGGAGGTGGAATGGGCTCCACGTCTAGGGGGAGGGGTGGCTCTAGGGCCGAGGACGACATAAGGTACGAGGGCACGACGGCGGGGCAGCGGAGCGGTGGTGTGGGAGCTGTTGTAGGCTCAGGGGAAGCGAATGCTTTGGGTGAGCGAGAATGGTTGGTCTGACGTGTCTCCATGCGGCCCCACTCTTCACCGCGTATGCAAGACCCGTCCCAACACGGCCCCACCCTTCACCACGTATGCAGGACCCGTCCCAACGCGGCTCCACCGGTCAGGCATGTAACGGTCGAGGCCTCGTAACGTAACGATCAACGCCCGACCTGCCCCAACACGATCCCACCAGTCAACATGAAAAGGTCAAGCCTTTGACCTGATGGCATCCCTCCGTCCGAGCGCCCACGAGGGTTTCTTAACATGGCAAGGGGAAAAGTGAGGAAAAATTAAGCGGCTAGGGAAAAGTGAGGACAACTAACGAACCAAGGGCACGAAAATAAAATCCCTCTTGTTTATGGGTAATCAGTTTTAAAATTAATGTACAATCTAACCACCTCGAATCAGGTCGACACCACACATCACATACCCGTTACTAGTACCAGATATAAATAAATTTCAATGAAAATTCAAGAAACGGCGTTACTGTGCCACCTCCTCTCTTCTCCTCTTATTACTGTTCAATCCCGCGTTGCACTAAACAACAGTTGATGAGGACAGAAAAAAATGATCAAAATGCCAAGTAAAACTAGTTTCAAGCTTACCTTTCGTCCGAAGAATCGTACAGAGATGAGATTGACAGGGATTTATTGTTTCTCCTACAGTTAGCCGAAAGATCCTCAAGAACATCCTCAATCACCCCAGCAACTTCTTCATATTCAAACTCAACTCCATTATTATCGTTTCCCTTCCACTCCCGCTTACCCTTTTGTTTCTTTTCGCCCCCTATCCCCGCCGGCACGTCCACGTCCTCAGCCAATTACTACTTACCAACATTTCCCTCCACATGCGCATCACCGTTTTCCTTCACATGCATCACCTCCTCCACGTCATCTCGCTGCGCTTCCTCCAGTTCTGCCTGAGAAGCCTCATCTTGTTCCTACGTGATGTGAACGGGGACAAGGTTAGCATCTCCGAAATCACGTGGAACTGGGTTTTTGCATAGCCTCTTGATATGGCCCAACACTCCACATCTCTTGCACTTCCGCTTCCTTGCTCCTAGTCTCAAACCTTTTGTAGTGAAGGCTTTGGTCCTTTCCTTTCTAGGCCTCCCAGGGCCTCCTAAGAACTGGTTGTTCGAGTTTGAACCCTGGATCGACTATCTCCCAATCATTTTCATCAGCAATAGGTGGTATGTTTTTTGCATAAGTTGCAGCAAACTTGTCCACGAGGAAATAGTTATGAACATAGTTCTGTATTTTAGCACCTCTACCTCTCCACTTTAAGATGAAGTGCAATGCATGGTGGCATGGCAGACCAGTAACCTGCCACTTCCTTCATGAACAAGTCTTGTTACCAATGCCTAAAGTAAACCTCTGTTTAGTTGCGTGCTTGTCTTGTGCATAAACCTCAGCCAATGTATTGGAACTTCTGACCATCCTCGTCTTTATCATTCTCATTGCCCTGGTTCTTGCATTCAGTAATAAAAACACCTTTGGAATTATTTTATGGCCTACAATTTTTCTCACACAAATTCTCTGCCTAAAATCTATCTTCACCATTATACATTGTCTTATTGCATCTAACAAAATAACAATTGCAAGTGACTTCATGCTCCTAATCTTAGCATTGAACTTTTCTGTCAGATTATTGCAAACAAAATCCACTTTGCTTAACTCACCAAACTTTCTTCTGGCCCATAACTTGTTATGATGTTCTTCGAGGTATTCTTTCATCTTCGGCACGGTATACAAGTTCTACATGTAAGTAGCATGCGTCTTGGGGTGTACGTGTATGCTGATCGCCACAAGTTGTCTTCAAAGGTATTTCCTTTGAACTTCTTCTTGAAGGTAGTAGCAAGGTGCCGCATGCATTCCCTATGCTCAACCCCAGGAAACACAGCATCAACAACATTCTGAAGCCCCTTGCATGCACCAGTGTGTATCACCAAGCCTTTAGGGTGACCAATTACTGCACGTAGTCTCTGCATGAACCATGTCCAACTTTCATTCGATTCACCTTCAAGAACAACATATGCTACGGGAAAAGGCCAGTTATGCGCATCCACAGCACAAGCGGTAGCAAGCTATCCCCTGAACTTCCGTGTTAAAGAAGTTGCATCTGTTGCCAAGTATGGCCTGCAGCCGTCTAGGAACCCCTTCAGGTAGACAAAACATCTCCTGAAGCATTTATTATCCGCCTGCTTATACTTGACCCCCTTGAGACCTTTTCTCTTCCTTTCACAACCTTGTAATCAATGTCAACAACACTATCAGGTGATGTCTTCTCTACCTCAGCTTTGAAACGATACAACATGTGAAAATTGTCGGTCCACTTGCCCTGAATGAAGTCTAGAGCCATCTCCTTCGCATCAAAGACTCTATGGTAAGGAATCATAATGTTAAAATTTTCGCTAAGCTTAGTTCTGAGTTCAGCAGGTCCAATGCTATGATCCTGCCTCACCCAGTCAAGTACCTTAGCAGCAATCCACTTGGTTGTCGCCGGTCTAACTTTATCACTTAAAGAAGTATTAGGGAAGTTGTGTTTCTTCATATTTACCTTGATCTGCATTCAATGGGAATAAAAATAAATCAGAGGACTCAACAGCAGAACAAATATGAGAAAGACCGAAACTAAATGTAGCTATTGCAACCTGAAATGGGTGTCCACCCCGCATTGGAGATGCATGCAATCTCCATTTACACACCTTACTTTCCCTACAATGCACCCTAAATATCTTTTGGTTGCTCTTTTCAACGATAAATTTAAACCCAACTCTTATTGCATAGGTAGCAACGACATATATGCATTCCTCCACAGTATCAAAGACAATCCCATCATCAATTGTAGGGTTGTCCCTGTCAAAGTGTATCACTGGCCTGTCCTCATCTTCATCATCGTATATGCATCCCATTTCCCCATCCTCACATTCCTCTTCCACTTCAGTCCCATAGTCAGGCCCATAGTTAGAATCAACCAAATATTCCCTACTCTCCATCCTATCAGGGTCAACAGCCACATCTAGATATGCTTTCTCATTATCATCATCATCATCTTTGAGCACAAAATCACCCTGACCGCCACACATGTCGATGTCTTCATGCTCAACGAAAGGTTGGTCGGTCGCGCTCGGTATCAAAAATAGAGCCTGCTATGTTCACGTTCCACATGGCCCGGTATCATTCATGGCAGTCTCTTCCCCAGTATCTTTGTTAACGATGTGTGACGAGGTTTAATCTCGTCAATGCCCATTGTTATGAGCTTGGGTTTTGAAGAAGATGGGGATGTTGGAGATCGCGGAACGGTTAGCAACAAGCAACACGGGGGCACGAGGTTTACCCAGGTTTAGTCCCCCGGAGGGAAAACCCTACTCTCCGCTCTGCTCTTGATTACGGCGGAACTAAAGTACAGGGGTGCGCAGATGCAATCTGGCGTGGAGGTGTGTATGCGGTAGTATGAAGTGCCCTCCTCAAAGTGCCCTCCTAGCCTTTTTATAGAGATAGGAAGGTCCCAGGCACAGATCGAGTCGGTTACAGCTTTTAGGGTTTGCGCCTTTGAATATTCTATCCATTCTAATCTTGTTCTCCAAGGATCCGAAGGCGTCATGGGCCCTGGCCACCCGAAAGTCTTTATGGGCTGGCATATATTCTCGTGGGCCTTCCTTGGGCTAGACTAGGTATGCTCAGATCGTTTACCCGTAGGGTATAACCATGTCAGTATCCCCCGAGTGTTCAGTCGAATCGTAGATTCGGCTGAGGACTCTTCAATCCTTCGGGTGCAGCTATCTCTGTTTGTCTAGAAATGATTTGAGTGTATAGGGATTGTTGATGCGTGTTCCTGACTCTCCCGATAGATCAGGGTCAGTTAAATGTCTTAGGACAAAACAACACGATCTTCTTCAGATTCGAGTCCCTCGACTCGAACCCGGAACATATGTTGGCGTAATTCTACTCAGGCCGTGGAGGACTTACAGGAGTGGAATTCCAGTAAATTTTAAATGATGCACCCAACGCGTCCGTCGGGATTTTTCATCGCGCCTGCTGTCACGGATTTTTACTAGCAGAGCGCAGTCATGTGCGTTACCAGGCCATCAGATGGTATCTGTAGGTCTTATCTTTGCGTCGTAGACGCAACATCCGAATATTTATCACCGCGGAGGTGTTTCGGGTGGCCAAGGAGGACATTGCTCACTCAGCGTTAATTGGGGCAAAGTTGCCAAAAAGTTTTTGTATTCTGATCCGAAGGATCGCAGTTGAAGAAATCATAGGGTGCACGACCAGCGCTCCCTATGGGAGTAGCCCCGAGTGTCTGTTCGAGTCGTAGACTCGAGCAGAGACTTTTAATTCAGTCTTTGTTGACTCGACGTATGGGAGTAGCCCCCGAGTCATTAGTGGAGTCGCAGACTCGACGTAGGACTCGAAGAATAGTTCAATGGTGTAGTATGTTGATCGTTTTTGGGTGTGCGTCCAGTGCTCATGATAGGAGTAGCCCCCGAGTAGTTAGTCGAATCGTAGATTTGAGTGAGTACTTTTAGCTGTGTAGCCGAAGAATTGTAACCGTTGCTAGTATAGCTTTGATGACTTCAGTGCTAACGATCGGTGACCTCAAGCGTCTGCGGCGCCAGAGATGACGTGACTGGACGAACATGGGTCCCACCTTCTGCCTTTGAGTTGACTGGTCACGCGCGGAGTGGAGATAATTACGGCATCGCCTCGATTTCCGTGCATAGTGGACGGCGTGTGAGCGACGGTTCACTGCTGTGCCGACACGTGGACGGTTGGATTTGGATGTTGGCTTTAGGTCTTCCCTTGTCGTGCATCGTCCTCGTCCTCGTCCTTATAATCACTAGGGAAAAGTTAGTTTGTTTTTCACCGCTGCCATTCTCGTTTCACTGCTCCCCATCTTCTTTGAGCTTTTCTCGCTGCGCGCTGGAATTTCTTTCTTTGAACCTTTCCATCTTTGTTTCTGTGTTTACATCGTCATCATCGCTGAACTGCAATGGGGAAGTCCAAGAAGGCCTCCACGCAGTTGGGTACTAGTGCTGCCGCCGGGGCAAGAAGGGTTCCGCCGCTACTCGCGTCACCGATGGTGGCTGGCAACGATCGGAGATGCACGAGGGTGATCTCCACAAGCTCCGTGAGCAGGGTCTGATCCTGCAGGATAGGGAGGCCGAACATGATATATAGATGAGTGTGATGTCGGTATACCTCCCCCAAGCTTAGGCTTTTGGTCTAAGCGGGGCTCAATCCCATGGTGCACCTCCATAGTATGCCGAGGAAGCTCCCTCGTCCTGGTACGAGCTCGAAGCCGCCCATGTTTAGTGTACAGCGGGGTCATGAGCGGGCTCTCCCCTTATAGTGCTCGTGGAAGTTAAGAGAACGCAGCAACTCATCCATCTCCGCCTTCGAGCGGGACCAAGGTCCCTGAGAAATACTGAACAAAGTGGTTTGGGTAGAGGGATCTCTCTCTCTCTTCCCCGTCAGTAAACATCATTCTATAAACCATGTTCTCAAGAGTAGATCTAGAGGTGACAAAGTGGTGCGCCTTCATGGCTGCAAGATCAAGTCTCTGGGGAGCCAAAACTATATCATGGGGATCAATAGCGATGTTCAAGGAAGCAGCTATACGGGTAGCAATAATTCCTCCATAAATGGGTCCCCTAGCAGCTAAATGGCGAGCAATGAGGGAACCAAGATTATACTTATCCTCACTGTAGAGCGCAGCAGCTAAGAAGGCCAATTCATAGTTGGATATATTACTAGTGTTCTCGCTACCAAGAACACTGGTGGTAAGATAGTAGGTGAAGTACCTGATAGCTGGAAGTTGAATGTTCTTTATCTTCCCTCTTTGAACACTGTGGTCATCATCATTGGTTATTCCTCGGTATAATTCCAAAAAATCATCGAGAAGAGCTGTAATCTTATTTGATGACCCTTTTGTACCAAGTCCCAGGGCCTTGCAAAATTTCTTCAAAGGCATAGAATGAGCCCTGCTATAAAGTCTGAAAGACACAGAAGGATTGAACAAACTATTGGTGAAGGAGAAACTCTCCACAAATGTTTTAGTAAGTGAAGCATATTAATTATGCACTCTCATCCTGCATGAAACTTGTTAGACCAGCCCTCTCAATCAAAGCCATGAAATCATTAAGAATCCAGCAGCTCGCAAGAAAGTTTAACAAGGAAAGGTGGAGGGGTGAGCATCCCCTTCATATCCCTCGTCACCAAACCACGGAGTGATGAGATCCTCATTGTATGAGGGTATGGAGCTGGTAGATGACCTTCGTAGCCTTGCCCTTCTAGGTGCATCACTCTCAAAAATGTCACCAAAGGTGTGATGGTCCATGACTTCCCTTTGCTGAAATTTTAAACAACCATCAAACCAAGTGATTTCTAAGTTGATAAATGATGAGAAACTACTATAGGAACTTGCTAGAGGACTACAAATGCATCAAAACAAAGTTTCTAAGCATAGAAAAAGCATTCAAGCTCAAACAACCTGTCACCTACAGTAGCAAAATACTCAAGATACAATCTACCAATCACAAATCTAATTGGACAAGTGGAGGAGGCACATACCAAGGAGCAAACCCTCCAAAAATCAGCACTTGAGATGGGATGAACAAGGAGATCAAAAATCACGAGCAATAACACAGCAAGAACTCGATCTTGAGAAAGTTTTCCGGTGTTTTTCGTGAGAGAGAAAGAAGGTGGCTTTGAGGAGGCAGCCTGGAGGGGCCTAGGTGGGCCAGACCCCCCCTAGGCGCCACCAGTGGTGGGCCTGCGCCTACCACATGTGTGGGGCCTAGGGGTGGCCCCTGGGTCATCTCAGGTGCCACTCTGCCCCCTTTTTCGAGGAAAAATTTATTTTGAATTTTCTGGGATTTTTCGGGAAACTTTATTTTTTTGGCCAATTTTTAGGGTATGAAAATTGATTTTCTCGCAGAGTTTGAATTTTCAGAAGAAGCAAAAGCAAACCAAAAGCCAAACTACAGGAGCTCTAAAAGATGCAAACAAGTAAACAACTAGCAAAACTAAAGCTAAAGCAAATACTAGGAAGGAGAAGGAAAAAGAAAGCAAGTATAACTACAGTGGAAACATTATTTTGTTCATTAAAATCCTTTTGTTAACAAGGTTGATCAAGTCTTGTTAACAAAACAATCTTATATGAAACAAAACTTTGCATTCCACGAGGTGATTATGTTACCTCATACTTGATAGCAATGGTCCCAATCATAATAGTTTCAATATTTTCTTGTGGAATGGGACAATATATTTCTCCAACCTTTATGCCTTCAATATTTTGAATAGAATTCAGGCAATATCTTCTAACAACCTTCTTGGGGAAATAGACAGTGTGCTCTTTGTCATTAATATTGAAAGTTACTTTTCCTTTATTACAATTGATGACAGCACCTGCAGTATTAAGAAAAGGTCTCCCAAGAATAATAGACATATTATCATCTTTAGGCATTTCAAGCACAACAAAATAAGTTAAGACCATGCAATTATGAGCAACTTGAACAGGAACATCCTCACATATACCAACAGGAACAGTAGTTGACTTACCAGCCATTTGCAAAGATATATCAGTTGGTATCAACTTTTCTAGCTGGAGTCTCTTATAGAGAGAAAAAGGCATAACAGTAACTCCAGCTCCCAAATCACATAAATCAGCTCTAACATAATTATTCTTAATGGAGCAAGGAATAGTTGGTATACCTGGATCACCAAGTTTCTTTGGAACCTTAGCATTGAAGGAGTAATTAGCAAGCAAAGTATAAATCTCCTCATTAGGAATCTTCCTTTTATTAGAGACAATATCCTTCATGTACTTTGAATAAGGAGGCAGTTTAATAGCATCAGTCAAAGGAATTTGCAGAAATAAAGGCTTCATCCACTCAAAAAACTTGTTGTAGTGTTCTTCCTCCTTTGACTTGTGTTTCTTACCTGGAAAAGGCATAGGTTTCTGCACCCAAGGTTCTCTCTCTTTACCATGTTTATTACCAATAAAATCTTCCTTTGTGTACCTAGTGTTCTTAGTGTGTTTCTCAGGTTCTTCCTCAACTTCCTCCTTATCAGGAGGCTTATCAATATTACCACTCTCAGTTTCAGCATCAGAGACAGATATACTATTAGGATCTATAGCAGGTTCAAGTGGTTCCTCAACTTTCTTATGTTTCTTTTTCTTCCTCTTACGAGGACTACCAAAATCATCACCTTGTTGGGAATCCTGCTCTATTCTTTTAGGGTGTCCTTCAGGATATAAAGGATCTTGAGTAGCTATACCACTCCTAGTTCTAATTCCATAAGCATGTTTATCTCCCGAAGCATTAACTAGCATATCCTTTTGTACCTTAGCAAGTTGATCAAGTTGGGTTTGAACCATTTGAAGGTGTTTACAAAGCATTTTAATATCATTATGAGAAGTTCTTTCCACAATATCTTTCAACTCATGGATAACTCTAGAGTTTTCCAATAAATGATTCTGAACTTGTTTATTAAAATTACCTTGTTTAACAATAAATGTGTCAAGTTCCTCTAAGCATTGATTAGGAGGCTTACCATAAGTAATATCACCTTCATTAAATTGGAGAGACTGTACCTCAATAGTATATGAGTGGGGAATTGGCTTACATAATTCATCTATAGGAGGTAGATTCTTCACATCTTCTGCTCTAATACCTTTCTCCTTTAGAAACTTCTTAGCTTCCTTCATCACTTCATCATTTAATGCAATAACCCCCCCCTCTTCTTTGTTGTTGGTGGTGGAACTGGTTCAGGAACATCTGGTTTAGGATTAATAGGCTTAGGTGTATTCAGTTCACTTGAAGTCCAATCATCATAATTCTTGCTTATCTTGTTCATTAATTCTTCAGCATCTGTAGGAGTCCTTTTCCTGAAAACACAATCATCAAAGCTATCTAGGTAGGTCCTAGAATCATCAGTTAGTCCATTATAATAAATATCAAGAAACTCATTCTTAGGTAATGGACATCCAGGATATGCATGAATCAAGGAACATAATATTTTCCATGACTCAGGCAATTTCTCTTCTTCTTCATGTTTAAAATCAAAAAGTCTCTACAAAGCAGTATGTCTAGCACTGGGAGGAAAATATTTATGGAAGAAAGAAGCAATCAAGCAATCAGGGCCATCAATGGAACCAGGAGGTAATCTATTAAGCCAAGCCCTAGCTTCGCCTTTTAGTGAAAAAGGGAAGATCTTAGAAACAAAGTACTTGCGCATTATTTATCTGCAATGCCCAGAGAGAAATCATAATCTTTATCTTTAATATCTATGGGAGAGGTGGCAAACTTAGGATCATAGGACTTCTTAGGTATAATAGTATGTCTAGCAAGGAGACTCTTAATAGCACTAGCACCATGTGTGTTTCGGAACTCTTCAACAAATTCATCAGTGAGCTCTATGTAACCATCATTAATATTAAAACTCTCATTAGACTCAGGTGAGCTAACAGGTGTAACAGTGTCTTCACTAGGAGTTTCAGTATTTCCTACACTAGCCATAGTAGCATCTAGAAAAGGATCTAATGAACCACTCGCATCAAGCACATTAGAAGTAACATCATGAGTATCAAAAGCAGTTTCAGATTCAGCAGTAGTAGCAATGTGTGTAGCATGAGAATGTAGTGGTGGTGCGACAAGCTTACTTATAAGAAATGGTGAATCAAGAGCAACTGAGGTGTTTAGGATTGTACCTCTTCTTGTAGTGGATGGTAAAATAGGGAACTTTCCATCACGAGACTTCCCCATGATGAAAGGAGTAGCAGTGAACAATAATAGATCCAACTGAACTTACAAATAAAGCTATGCTCCTCGGCAACGGCGCCAGAAAATAGTCTTGATGACCCACAAGTTTAGGGGATCGCAACAGTCTTCGCGGGTAGTATTACCCAATTTATTGATTCGACAGAAGGGGAGCCAAAGAATACTTGCAAGCCTTAAAAACTGAGTTGTCAGTTCAGCTGAACCTTGAAATAGTTCTTGCTCACAGAAGTTTATCAGTAGCAACAGTTTGTAGTAGCAACAGCAGCAGTAACAACAACAGTGAAACAGTAGAAATAGTAACAGTAAAAGTAATAGTATGATTCGAGTGCGGTAGGCATAGGGATGGATGTCGGGCGTTGCATGGACGAGTCTAAACATGTAACTTTAAGACCTTGGGCATTGCAGATAAATAATAACAAGCATCCAAGTACTAAACAATCCTAGGCATGTGCTCCAAATATAGGCATACGTGCTCGTAATGAGAACTTGCACAACATCTTCTGTCCAGCCAGCCCGTGGCAGCGGGGCCTCTAGGGAACTACTGGCAATAAAGGTGCTCCTTTTAATAGAGCACCGGAGAAAAGCATTAACACTCCATGAACACATGTGATCCTCACACCACAGCCATCCCCTCCGGTTGTCCAATTATTGTCACTTTGAGGCCTTTGGATCCAGACAATGATATGTGTACACAACTTGCAGATAAGATCACAAACAATACTATCATAATGATTCAATAATAAGTTCAGATCTGAGATCATGACACTCGGGCCCTAGTGACAAGCATTAAGCACAACAAGTTGCAACAAAGTCAAATAGCACTAATAGAGATACTAGGCACTATGCCCCTAACAGATCTTATTTGATTACATGATAGAACTCATCCAATCCCTACCATCACCAAGCCTACAGTGGGGGATTACTCACTTATGGATGAGGGAAACATCAGTGGTTGATGGAGATGTGTTGGTGATGACGATGGCGATGATCCTCTCCCAATTCCCCGTCCCGGTAGGGTGCCAGAATGGAGTTTCTGGATCCGAATCTTGGTTTCTGGTGGCAGCGGCGGAGCGGAACTCTTTTTGGAAAACTATCGAACCCCCTCTGTTTTTAGGTCAGAAGGCAACTTATAGACGCAGAGGGAGGCCGAGAAGCTGGCTGGGGTGGCCAAACCTCCCCCAGGCGCGGGGTTAGTGGGCTCGCGCCTAGGGTGGGTCTGGGACCCCCAGGCCTCCCCTCTGGCTCCCCTTCTGGCTCTGTGGATCTTCTGGTGAAGTATAATTTTTGGCATATTTTCCGGGATTTTTCTTGATAGTTGATTTTCTGCACAAAAACAAGACACCAAGGTAATTCTGCTGAAAACAACGTCAGTCCGTGTTAGTTGTATCCAAATCACACAAGTTTAGAGGAAAAACAATAGCAAAGTGTTCGAGAAAGTAGATACGTTTTGGGCATGTACTGTATTTTTTCCAAGTTACGGCCCAGTAAATGCGGTTTCTAACTATATGTACCCTATAAGACACTCTAAATTTTCGGGGAAAAATGGTTTGGGGTACCCCATGGGGTACCTAGGCTGGATGCATGCCTGAGTCCAAGATTGCACCGACCGTCGCGTTGTTGCGCCCGCCGGTGGGTTTCACCATTTTCTTGGGCAGCACAAACAAAATCTAAAAAAACAAAAAAAAATGTGAAAACGGTTCCTGGAGCCCTTGCATGTGACTCACTGCCCTCATAAATCATAGGCAGGAAATACCAGGCCATTTGGCACCCAAGGCACCACCAGGATGTCTATTGAGTGTGAGTAAATATGGCTTCCAACCCTAGATCCCCCCCTCGCTGCCCAGAACATGGAACCACTCCATGGATTGAGCCTAAACCCGACACTTGGCTCCCTCTCGGCATCACAAGCGACTTCTCCAACTAGAGATTTCATGGTGCTTTGGATAAATCTCCACTTTCCATTTTCTGTACCTGAAAAACTAGCATTTTCCCAAAGGAGGTGCAAAATTAGGGCCTTTTAGAAGCCCCCCACGGGGCCAGGTAGATTTTGCGTCCCAATTGTTAGGCACCATTGGATTGAGGAGAATGGACGATAAGGACCTTCCTTTGCAATAGCGATCCACGAGTAGGCATTTCTGCGTCCTTATTGGCCCTAGAAACCACAAGTGGGCCTGCCTCCCTTACTTTATAAATGCGACCGTGTGGCCTAAGCTCAAACCCTGTTCGTTCCCTACAACTCGCGTCAGCACTAGCATCGAATCGTACCTGAAGAAACGGCGCCTCGCCATGGAGAGGCTCCATCTCATCTTGCACAAGGCCAAGTTGTTCGCCCAGTACATACTCGCGATGCCGCTTGCGAGGCTACCGTCCGGATACGAGCTCAGCTATGCCGGGGTGCCCGTGGCGCCGCTCCTGCACGGCATCACGCTGTCGAGGCAGATCGAGGAGCGTTGCCACCAGCTGCCGAGCGGAAGAGGGCAATGGAATGATACGCGCGCACCAGCGCGTACTGTCCAAGGTGCTTCAAGAAGGAGCAGGAGGCGTTGATTTGGATTTGCAGAGCTCGCCGTTCGGAGATCCACCCAGATCTGGCGCAACCCCGAAGGGAGGCACGGCTTCTGGGCAGTGCCTGGGCGTACGCCCTCCACCGTTATCGATGTTGCGCGTCGTGCATCACTTGTGAAGTGGAACGCCGCCGGTCTCGTCCTCATCAATTCATACTCAGAAGAGGCGGACGGCAATGCGGAGGACGTCATGCACGATGAAGACAGCGGGAGCGGCATAGTCGATTAGGGTCACTTGAGCCTAAATTTAATCTATGTGTAGCTTTAATTACCTGTTCGGATAGAATGGCCAAGTTGTAAGAGCGTGTACAGTGTGTTTGAGTCTAGCCTTTTTCCTCTTATAGAGCATCAATGCCCCTGACGTTGCCAATGCGACATCGCTGACAAAGACGAGGCGAGGCCGATGGGACGGTACGCTGTCTCTGCTCCCAGCACTTGATGGCACAGTCATAATTTTGGTGTGCGCCAGAGGAGAAGGAGACGTGCGTATCCGCAAAAGATCTGCTCCCTGCTTGCTAGTCCAGTCGGCATCCTCGATACATTTGCGCTCTACAGAAGAGCAGTGCGTCGCCGGCTGCCACCAGGATGACTAAAGATTTACGGAATTTTCTAATTAATAAACCTGATAGGTTCATCCTGGATTACTCATTTTGCATCCACAAGGTGGTAGATGACAAATATAACCGTCTTGATTCTGATGATTTGTCGTTCAAATTTGGGATTAGGTATTGGTGTTGATTCTAGTCGACCAAGGTTTTAAGAGATGAAACAAGAACTGGTTCTATATGTACTGCTATTGTGTTTCAGTGTCTGTATTGCTGAATCGTTCACTTTGAAATCCATCATACACGTGTTTATTCTAATGAGAGGATGACATGTGGGTCCAGATGCGTGATTAAACGGCAGGGCAATCAAGTTTGGAATAGGGTAGGGTAGCTGACAAGTGGGGCCACATTCAGGTCCCCCATGGTGTGGGGCTGACTTGTTGGGAATGCGTTTTGGGGGATGTGGTATGGGACAATGTGGGGCGCATATGGTAGTTACGTGCGCCCTGTCGCCTAAATTGGAAGATTTCTTTTTTGTTATTTTTATGATTGGCCTTTTTAAGAGCGCCTTTTTCCCTTTATGTCGCTAACAGTTGTTATTTTTGCCCAACAAGGCAGTGAATCTAGAGAAGCTTCTCTCTTCATTCATGGTTCCTTTTGGCCCTCGTATTTTCCCAATCTGGCAGTAAATCTAACCAGCACCACAAATATGTAGATGAACAGAGCAGATGTAGACAAAGCAACTAATAAAGGATTATATAGTACGATACTTAAACCAAGTTCGACAATTAGGCTGCTCAGCATCAGCAGCTTACAAGTTCAATACAGACAACGAAATAAGAGAAGCTGCTTTACAGCAGCAGCAGCAGCAGCATCAGCACATGATCAGTAGCCCCTCATGGCCTGCACTAGGAGGGCATTCGCCTCGTCCCTGCGGTGCTTCCTCCACTTCCTGCTGCCCAGTCCCTTGACCTTGGGCGCCTTGGGCTTGATCGGGGGCATGCGACCCTCCTCGATGGCCACCTTCTGGAGGTTGCGGAATTGAAAACCGAGCGCCTTGTGCTGGGCTCTGAAGGCATTGACGTTCTTTGACGGGCCACAGGTCTTCACGTCCTCGGCATGCATCACGAGGGAGTTGAAGTCGGTGGCGAGGCTCCTGGTGTATAAGGGGCACCTGTAGACGTTGCCGGCGAAGAAGCCGTTGAACTGGCCAGACTTCAGCCTCCTCAGCACCTGACAGGTCTTGGTGTCCATGGACTCGTCGTTGCTGCAGACGTCGCTGCCATCCCCCTATTACAAATAACAATAGCATGCAATAAGGACATGATTGAGATACCGTAATTATCGGGATTGATTACTTGCATAAATTAATCGATTGAGATCCCCTGATTATTCCCCAATCCCCAAATCTCAAACCAAATCGAATACTGATACCAACTACAGATCGGTGCTAGTACTAATCTCAACTATATATCGGTGCTAGTACTGATCCCAACTATAGATCGGTGTTAGTACTGATCCCAACTAGGGGCATTCATCCAAATACAATATCTAACACAAGAGGATTAGCTACTGTAAAAATACCTAGCATCCACCGATTAGCCGAGCCCTAATAACACACGATATAGCATCCAACGATGGGAATAGGGGAAGAACAAATGAAGGGGAGAAAACCCTAGTTACCTCCGACCATTGGTCGGCTAAGCCGGTGTTGAACGGGTTCTTCGGCTCGATGTAATCATTCTCCCCTAGGGGTCCCAGCCGTGCGGGATCTGCAGGAGAATGGCGGGGGCCTGTACGGGGACAGGGGCCTCCTCACCTGCGGCTACGGTGGAAGCGGAGATGGGGCCCTCCTCGCCGGCGGCTACATCGGAAGCGGGGATGAGGGTTTGGACGGGGATGGCGGCTGCCTTCAATGCCTCGACGGGGGCTAGTACGGGGACGGGGGCATCCTCGTCGGCCGCGTTGGAGGCGACGATGACCACCATGCCGTTCTTCTACATCGTCGGCGTGGTTGGTGTTTTCTTGGGGGTTTGCAGAAGGTGATGGGATAGTGGAGATGGTTGCGTGAGTGAGTGAGCGAGTGAGTGATGAGTGAGAGTGAGGAGGCCTCTATAAAGGTGAAGGGAGGAGACGTTTCATTGCACCACCGTGCACTGCATAACCGCGTGCGCTATTGCACCGTGCACGACCACACGCATCCGCTACCGCCCCGTGCACCACGACGCATGCACCGTGTGTCACGTTTTCCCCCTCGTGTCTAACCTTGGCCACTTAATTGTGCTCAGTTATACCCTCGAGTGTAGCACTGGCAGTTTGGTTGTACTCAGTTTTGCCCTCCAGTACTAACACTGCCGTGTGCAATATACTCACTTTTACCCTCCGGTGGCTGGTCAACAGAGAGTCAACGAATGGGTTTTAGCTAGATAATTGAGTCATTTTATGCACAACAAATTCAAAAAGATCAAAACATAGTGGCATCTACCCAGGGAGTCTTATTCTATAACCTGCCACCATATGAAATGTATATAAATCAAGTTTTAACCTAAATCACCACTTCTCAAATCACCTACTATCTATGAAGGTTTATGGCTTTCTACTCAAGCCTCTCCCCAAAACATCCCTTCCCAAAACATAATTTGTCTAAATGAGGCAATAATTGTCAAACTAATGTATATTTTAATTTCATGGCTTTCATTATGAGTTGTATAATTTTTCAGTTTGAAAGTGTTCAAGAGTAGTGTCAATTATAAACACTCTTTTACATTAAGAGTTGTATAATTTTTTTAAATTTGTAAGTGTTCAAGAGTTATGTCAATTATAAACACTCTTTTACATTAATATTTGTATATGTTTTTTAATTTGAAAGTGTTCAAGAGTTGTGTCAATTATAAACACTTGTATATTAAGAGTTGTATAATTTTTTAATTTGAAAGTGAATCGCTAGCCGTGCGAGAGTTGTGTCAATTATAGTTTCAGACCACGCGGGAGTTTCATAATTATAAACACTCTTGCAAACCAACTGAATCGCCACTGCTCTAGGGGAATTTACAATAGATTTTAGGGAGATTTTATCTATCTATGAGAGTTATGAAGGTTAAAACCACCGCTGGGAAGTAAAATCCAGAGAGATATTGTTCACAACAACGAATTACGCCAGCACTAGATCAATCCTATTCGAAAATCAAGGCAGTTAGTTGAGCACCAGCGATTCGCATTCAAATACTACGAATAATCAACCCACAAAAGGAAAACGATGCTTACCTAGATGGAATCCATGCGTTAGATCCCTGCGATTCCACCCAATCTTCTCTGTGCTCGACGGGGATGGACGGTGCACCAGTCGGCATTGGATATTATTCCGAGAAAGGGGTAGATCTACAAGGGCGGGAGAAGAGCCGGAGGTGGAATGGGCTCCACGTCTAGGGGGAGGGGTGGCTCTAGGGCCGAGGACGACATAAGGTACGAGGGCACGACGGCGGGGCAGCGGAGCGGTGGTGTGGGAGCTGTTGTAGGCTCAGGGGAAGCGAATGCTTTGGGTGAGCGAGAATGGTTGGTCTGACGTGTCTCCATGCGGCCCCACTCTTCACCGCGTATGCAAGACCCGTCCCAACACGGCCCCACCCTTCACCACGTATGCAGGACCCGTCCCAACGCGGCTCCACCGGTCAGGCATGTAACGGTCGAGGCCTCGTAACGTAACGATCAACGCCCGACCTGCCCCAACACGATCCCACCAGTCAACATGAAAAGGTCAAGCCTTTGACCTGATGGCATCCCTCCGTCCGAGCGCCCACGAGGGTTTCTTAACATGGCAAGGGGAAAAGTGAGGAAAAATTAAGCGGCTAGGGAAAGTGAGGACAACTAACGAACCAAGGGCACGAAAATAAAATCCCTCTTGTTTATGGGTAATCAGTTTTAAAATTAATGTACAATCTAACCACCTCGAATCAGGTCGACACCACACATCACATACCCGTTACTAGTACCAGATATAAATAAATTTCAATGAAAATTCAAGAAACGGCGTTACTGTGCCACCTCCTCTCTTCTCCTCTTATTACTGTTCAATCCCGCGTTGCACTAAACAACAGTTGATGAGGACAGAAAAAAATGATCAAAATGCCAAGTAAAACTAGTTTCAAGCTTACCTTTCGTCCGAAGAATCGTACAGAGATGAGATTGACAGGGATTTATTGTTTCTCCTACAGTTAGCCGAAAGATCCTCAAGAACATCCTCAATCACCCCAGCAACTTCTTCATATTCAAACTCAACTCCATTATTATCGTTTCCCTTCCACTCCCGCTTACCCTTTTGTTTCTTTTCGCCCCCTATCCCCGCCGGCACGTCCACGTCCTCAGCCAATTACTACTTACCAACATTTCCCTCCACATGCGCATCACCGTTTTCCTTCACATGCATCACCTCCTCCACGTCATCTCGCTGCGCTTCCTCCAGTTCTGCCTGAGAAGCCTCATCTTGTTCCTACGTGATGTGAACGGGGACAAGGTTAGCATCTCCGAAATCACGTGGAACTGGGTTTTTGCATAGCCTCTTGATATGGCCCAACACTCCACATCTCTTGCACTTCCGCTTCCTTGCTCCTAGTCTCAAACCTTTTGTAGTGAAGGCTTTGGTCCTTTCCTTTCTAGGCCTCCCAGGGCCTCCTAAGAACTGGTTGTTCGAGTTTGAACCCTGGATCGACTATCTCCCAATCATTTTCATCAGCAATAGGTGGTATGTTTTTTGCATAAGTTGCAGCAAACTTGTCCACGAGGAAATAGTTATGAACATAGTTCTGTATTTTAGCACCTCTACCTCTCCACTTTAAGATGAAGTGCAATGCATGGTGGCATGGCAGACCAGTAACCTGCCACTTCCTTCATGAACAAGTCTTGTTACCAATGCCTAAAGTAAACCTCTGTTTAGTTGCGTGCTTGTCTTGTGCATAAACCTCAGCCAATGTATTGGAACTTCTGACCATCCTCGTCTTTATCATTCTCATTGCCCTGGTTCTTGCATTCAGTAATAAAAACACCTTTGGAATTATTTTATGGCCTACAATTTTTCTCACACAAATTCTCTGCCTAAAATCTATCTTCACCATTATACATTGTCTTATTGCATCTAACAAAATAACAATTGCAAGTGACTTCATGCTCCTAATCTTAGCATTGAACTTTTCTGTCAGATTATTGCAAACAAAATCCACTTTGCTTAACTCACCAAACTTTCTTCTGGCCCATAACTTGTTATGATGTTCTTCGAGGTATTCTTTCATCTTCGGCACGGTATACAAGTTCTACATGTAAGTAGCATGCGTCTTGGGGTGTACGTGTATGCTGATCGCCACAAGTTGTCTTCAAAGGTATTTCCTTTGAACTTCTTCTTGAAGGTAGTAGCAAGGTGCCGCATGCATTCCCTATGCTCAACCCCAGGAAACACAGCATCAACAACATTCTGAAGCCCCTTGCATGCACCAGTGTGTATCACCAAGCCTTTAGGGTGACCAATTACTGCACGTAGTCTCTGCATGAACCATGTCCAACTTTCATTCGATTCACCTTCAAGAACAACATATGCTACGGGAAAAGGCCAGTTATGCGCATCCACAGCACAAGCGGTAGCAAGCTATCCCCTGAACTTCCGTGTTAAAGAAGTTGCATCTGTTGCCAAGTATGGCCTGCAGCCGTCTAGGAACCCCTTCAGGTAGACAAAACATCTCCTGAAGCATTTATTATCCGCCTGCTTATACTTGACCCCCCTTGAGACCTTTTCTCTTCCTTTCACAACCTTGTAATCAATGTCAACAACACTATCAGGTGATGTCTTCTCTACCTCAGCTTTGAAACGATACAACATGTGAAAATTGTCGGTCCACTTGCCCTGAATGAAGTCTAGAGCCATCTCCTTCGCATCAAAGACTCTATGGTAAGGAATCATAATGTTAAAATTTTCGCTAAGCTTAGTTCTGAGTTCAGCAGGTCCAATGCTATGATCCTGCCTCACCCAGTCAAGTACCTTAGCAGCAATCCACTTGGTTGTCGCCGGTCTAACTTTATCACTTAAAGAAGTATTAGGGAAGTTGTGTTTCTTCATATTTACCTTGATCTGCATTCAATGGGAATAAAAATAAATCAGAGGACTCAACAGCAGAACAAATATGAGAAAGACCGAAACTAAATGTAGCTATTGCAACCTGAAATGGGTGTCCACCCCGCATTGGAGATGCATGCAATCTCCATTTACACACCTTACTTTCCCTACAATGCACCCTAAATATCTTTTGGTTGCTCTTTTCAACGATAAATTTAAACCCAACTCTTATTGCATAGGTAGCAACGACATATATGCATTCCTCCACAGTATCAAAGACAATCCCATCATCAATTGTAGGGTTGTCCCTGTCAAAGTGTATCACTGGCCTGTCCTCATCTTCATCATCGTATATGCATCCCATTTCCCCATCCTCACATTCCTCTTCCACTTCAGTCCCATAGTCAGGCCCATAGTTAGAATCAACCAAATATTCCCTACTCTCCATCCTATCAGGGTCAACAGCCACATCTAGATATGCTTTCTCATTATCATCATCATCATCTTTGAGCACAAAATCACCCTGACCGCCACACATGTCGATGTCTTCATGCTCAACGAAAGGTTGGTCGGTCGCGCTCGGTATCAAAAATAGAGCCTGCTATGTTCACGTTCCACATGGCCCGGTATCATTCATGGCAGTCTCTTCCCCAGTATCTTTGTTAACGATGTGTGACGAGGTTTAATCTCGTCAATGCCCATTGTTATGAGCTTGGGTTTTGAAGAAGATGGGGATGTTGGAGATCGCGGAACGGTTAGCAAACAAGCAACACGGGGGCACGAGGTTTACCCAGGTTTAGTCCCCCGGAGGGAAAACCCTACTCCTGCTTCTCTGCTCTTGATTACGGCGGAACTAAAGTACAGGGGTGCGCAGATGCAATCTGGCGTGGAGGTGTGTATGCGGTAGTATGAAGTGCCCTCCTCAAAGTGCCCTCCTAGCCTTTTTATAGAGATAGGAAGGTCCCAGGCACAGATCGAGTCGGTTACAGCTTTTAGGGTTTGCGCCTTTGAATATTCTATCCATTCTAATCTTGTTCTCCAAGGATCCGAAGGCGTCATGGGCCCTGGCCACCCGAAAGTCTTTATGGGCTGGCATATATTCTCGTGGGCCTTCCTTGGGCTAGACTAGGTATGCTCAGATCGTTTACCCGTAGGGTATAACCATGTCAGTATCCCCCGAGTGTTCAGTCGAATCGTAGATTCGGCTGAGGACTCTTCAATCCTTCGGGTGCAGCTATCTCTGTTTGTCTAGAGAATGATTTGAGTGTATAGGGATTGTTGATGCGTGTTCCTGACTCTCCCGATAGATCAGGGTCAGTTAAATGTCTTAGGACAAAACAACACGATCTTCTTCAGATTCGAGTCCCTCGACTCGAACCCGGAACATATGTTGGCGTAATTCTACTCAGGCCGTGGAGGACTTACAGGAGTGGAATTCCAGTAAATTTTAAATGATGCACCCAACGCGTCCGTCGGGATTTTTCATCGCGCCTGCTGTCACGGATTTTTACTAGCAGAGCGCAGTCATGTGCGTTACCAGGCCATCAGATGGTATCTGTAGGTCTTATCTTTGCGTCGTAGACGCAACATCCGAATATTTATCACCGCGGAGGTGTTTCGGGTGGCCAAGGAGGACATTGCTCACTCAGCGTTAATTGGGGCAAAGTTGCCAAAAAGTTTTTGTATTCTGATCCGAAGGATCGCAGTTGAAGAAATCATAGGGTGCACGACCAGCGCTCCCTATGGGAGTAGCCCCCGAGTGTCTGTTCGAGTCGTAGACTCGAGCAGAGACTTTTAATTCAGTCTTTGTTGACTCGACGTATGGGAGTAGCCCCCGAGTCATTAGTGGAGTCGCAGACTCGACGTAGGACTCGAAGAATAGTTCAATGGTGTAGTATGTTGATCGTTTTTGGGTGTGCGTCCAGTGCTCATGATAGGAGTAGCCCCCGAGTAGTTAGTCGAATCGTAGATTTGAGTGAGTACTTTTAGCTGTGTAGCCGAAGAATTGTAACCGTTGCTAGTATAGCTTTGATGACTTCAGTGCTAACGATCGGTGACCTCAAGCGTCTGCGGCGCCAGAGATGACGTGACTGGACGAACATGGGTCCCACCTTCTGCCTTTGAGTTGACTGGTCACGCGCGGAGTGGAGATAATTACGGCATCGCCTCGATTTCCGTGCATAGTGGACGGCGTGTGAGCGACGGTTCACTGCTGTGCCGACACGTGGACGGTTGGATTTGGATGTTGGCTTTAGGTCTTCCCTTGTCGTGCATCGTCCTCGTCCTCGTCCTTATAATCACTAGGGAAAAGTTAGTTTGTTTTTCACCGCTGCCATTCTCGTTTCACTGCTCCCATCTTCTTTGAGCTTTTCTCGCTGCGCGCTGGAATTTCTTTGAACCTTTCCATCTTTGTTTCTGTGTTTACATCGTCATCATCGCTGAACTGCAATGGGGAAGTCCAAGAAGGCCTCCACCGCAGTTGGTACTAGTGCTGCCGCCGGTGGCAAGAAGGGTTCCGCCGCTACTCGCGTCACCGATGGTGGCTGGCAACGATCGGAGATGCACGAGGGTGATCTCCACAAGCTCCGTGAGCAGGGTCTGATCCTGCAGGATAGGGAGGCCGTCAGGGTTCCCGGTGACGAGGTAATTCCCCATCCTCCCGCTAGGTTTCGGGTTATGTTCATCGCTTTTGTCCTTCGGGGCCTTTCTTTCCCGATCCATGATTTTCTCCGTGGATTTCTTTTCTTTTATGGCATCCAGCTCCATCATCTTTCACCGAACTCTCTTCTTCATATCGCCTGCTTCATCACATTTTACAAGTGCAGGCTCGGTGTCGAGCCGCACTTTGGCCTCTTCCGGAAGCTCTATTCCGTGAAGAGGCAATCTAGCTCCGATGGGGTTTATCCCATCGGCGGCTGCATCATTTTCCTTAAATCCAACTTTCTCTTCTTCTCCTTTTCTATGTCTGAATCTGTCCAGTACTGGCGGAGGCGATGGTTTTACATCCACTACTCCATAGTGGCCGGACAGAACTTTGGCCTTGCTCCTTTCGACCCTTCCCAGAAAATCCAGCGGAAGAGGTCCTGGATGAACCACATCTTGGATGGTGAGGTGGCGGAGATAGATGGGCTCTATTATCGGGTGAAGGATCTTCAGTTGATTCCGGATAAAGAGGTGAATGGTGTGGATATCATCCGCACCTTCCTCAAACATCGGGTGCAACCGCTCCAGTCTAGGGCGCACCCGATGTTCCTTTATTCTGGTCGCCACGATCCGACTAGGGTTTTGGCTGAGGAGTTCTCCAGGGGGATCTCGATAGGATTCTTCGGCCGCTGCTGATGTTCAAAGCTGAAGACGATCTCCCGGGGAAGTCGCTGACTCCTCCGTTCGCCGCCTCTCGTCTGGTTCTGCAGGTGTAGATCCAGGGCATGCGCGTAGCGCTTTTTTTGACTGTGTTTTTCTTGCACTTGCTTGTGTTCTGAAAGTTTGTTTCTTTTGTGCAGGAATTCAAGGTACCGGGCATATCGCCTCCACTACCCGAATTGTTTCCGGATGCACCGGACAATGAGGTAGTGGATTCCATGTCTAAGCTTCCCTCGGTGCGATCATCAGCGGAAGAAACTTTTGAGTCTAGAGAGGAGCAGACTCGAAAGCGGACACGGAGCTCGAGCGAAGCGTGGGATGCTTCGACTCCGCCGACCCCTAGGAACCCGTCATACCTTGAGCGTCACAGTGGGGGTCATGGTGGATCTTCCTCTCCTATTCTGGCCGTGCCCGTGTGGGCTGTGGCACCGCAGCCGTCGGCGAAGCGGAAGAAGGAAGATAAGAAAGGCAGGAGGGCCCCTCCTGTCTTCGACTTGAGCGATTTCGACTCGTAAGTATCTGCCATTGCTTTTGATCTCTCTTGTCTTCTTGCTTGTACTTGTCTGATTTTTCTTTTGTAGCCACTCTTCCGATGGCTCCTTCGGCGATTGCGCTCGGGAGATGGTGGGGGAGTCGAAGGTTGCTCTTCCTCCTCCTCAGACGGTGGCCACCTCTGAGGGCGCTGCTCCGAACCCTTCTCCGCAGGAGGCTAGGGTGGTTGTCCCCCGGAAGAATACAGCCGGACCTTCGGAGTCGCCGTATGACAATGTAAGAGTGTTCGTTCTTGCCGCAGGGGGAGCCCTCGAGCATTTTTCGGATGATCTATTGATCAGTTTTGTTTTGTCTCTCGGGGGGAGCCCCCTAGCATCTGTTGGATGATCTGCTGATCATGCCATTTTTTGTACATATCTCGGGGGAGCCTCCGAGCATCTGTCGGATGATTTGCTTTGCTCGTTTTCTTGGGCTCAGCCCCCGAGCATTTTTCCTGACAAGTTGCGTCTTCCCGCAGCCTTTTGTTCAAGGTGCCAACCAGCTGGTGAAGCAGCATCTCGCATTGGAGGCCAGCCTTTAGCAGCTCCAAGGTTCGTGTGTTTTTTATCAATCTTCTCCTTATTTGGCTGCTTGCTTACTCGTGAATCTCATGCTTGTTCTTTGTTGTAGAGGAGAACAATACTGCCCTCCGCGAGCTTGATGCTCTCAAAAAGAGCCTCAGGTGAGCGAAGAAACAAGCGGAAGATGCCGTTGGCGCTAAGGAGCGCCTTGAGCAGGATTTGCCGACGCGGCTTCGGCCAAGGAGCGCCTGCAGCAGGAGGCCACGGACCACGAGGAGCAACCCGCCACCGCTGCGGCCTCGCGCGAGAAGGAGGTGGCCGGCAAACTGATGGCCGCCGCGAAGGCTATTTCAGGTGAGTAGTTTCGTCTATTCTTTTCGGCTTCCTTGTCTCTCTTGTTTTTCTTAGTTTTCATGTTGCCTCTTCTGTTTTTCTAGATGTCGCGGGCATCGATTTTGACCATGGTGCACTGGAGCATGGAAGTGCTCTGGATGATGCCACTACGGCAGTCGAAGACCGCTGCAGTACCGTGGTCGGCTCGCTTGCCAAGGCTAAGGTGGTTCTCGGACGCTTCTATAAGGGGCTTGTCCCCAAGGGCGTCGCCCTCGAGGATGTCGAATTGTTGTCAGACACGCTGTCAGCCGAGGCCCCCGCGGCGTACAAGAGCAAGCAGAAGGGTATCAGCGCGTCCATGGGGCTGGCGATGGCCATGGCGTCTGGAGCGGAGCTGGATCTTCATCAGGTCACCTCCCAGATGCCGACAGTTGTCGACGGATCCGAGGTAGCCTTATCCCTCTACGCTGCCCATTGTAAACGCTATGGGCCGAAGCTGATTGACTTGCTGGTGGAGTACGCGGCAAGGCAGGAGGGAGAGGCCAAGAGCAGGCAGTCCGGCTCTGAGGCTACTCAGGATGCAGCTTCTTAGGCCTTGTAGTTGTAGGATAGCTTTTGTTTCTTTTGTTATGATGTATCTATGAACACTCCTTGTGCCACGCAGTGGCTTTTGCTGTATATAATAAATCTCCGAGCTGTTTGCTTATTCGTGCGTTTGTTCATATCCTTGCCTTCTTTTCCTCTAGGGACCTCCGGGTGATGATCCTGTTGATACCTCGCCTGCGCCACAGCTGCGACCCTCCTTGGATGATGTGTCGCAGCTTTTATTTCTTCGTGACCACATCCGTAGTCTTGAGAAAGAGTTGCTTGGCGTTCGAGGCCATGCGGATGTTTGGAAGTCGAAGGCGGAACGGGGCGCCGCCGGGGAGGAGTATCTGATGGGGGAGTTGCGCCATTTGGCCGAACAGCTTCAATGTGAGTTTCCTCGAGATGCTGCTCATTTTTCGGATGCGCCTGTTGGCTTGTCATGTTATGTTGCAGTTTGTTGCAGGTTCTAACCTTGTTCCCAGGGAGGAAAGAGTGTGTTGATGTTTGGATCAATTGCCTGACCCAGCAGGACATGGAGGCCGGCGGCTTTTTCTCGATGGATCCAGATCGTGCAATGGTCCTTGCGACTGTGCAGGATCGCGTTCACCAGGTGTCGCGTGTGCTACAGCAAGCAAAGACTTCCTTGGCGTCAATTCTGCATGTGATGTTTCCCCTTGATGAGGCAACGTCAACTCTATGGGGCCTGCTGGCGAAGTTTCGAGATGTGCATCATGTCAGGGAGCTGGTGCGGCATCAGCTGGTTGCAGGGGTGAAGGCTGCGCTTTCCCTCGTGCGGTTGCATCGTCCTGATGTAAATCTTGCTGCTGTGGCGGCTGGGCCACCTCTTCGGCCGGATGGTGGTATGTGGGACATGCGTCCACATTATGCGGCTGTAAGGCAGTATGCCGAACAAATTGTAGATATCTTTGGGCAGCGTGTGTAGATGATTATTCAGAATAGGTAGGACCTGTAAAAATATAGAAGTAAAATTTGAATGTATTCGACTGGGCGTGTTATGCCCTTTGTTGTAAAGGTTGATTGTTGTTAGCATGTGGTGCTTTGTTTGTATGCGTGCCCTTTTCATTAGCCTGACGTGCTCAGCTACTCAGGTGCACACGTGTTATCCTCGGTCGACGAAGTCGTGAGGTGAGGGGAGCCCCCGAGTGTGTTGTAACATGAAAAAATGCGAATAATAGACAAATTTTTGGGGCGAGACACTTAGCTTTATTCATATCGTAAGGAGGAGGTACATTGTTCGGCTGAGTAGTCTTGCCTGAATAGCCTTATTGAAAGTAAAAGGAGGGGGGTAGATAGGGGTAGAATCATCGTAGTTGTGCGACGTTCCATGGGTTGGAGTATGCTACTCCAGACTCCACGTGCTTGAGGCGGTAGGCGCCACCTGGGATGACTTCGGTGACGAGGTAGGGTCCTTCCCAGGGCGACTCGAGCTTCTTCGGTCGCTCTTGCTTGAGTCGTAAGACTAGGTCTCCTTCGACGAAGGACCTTGGGCGCAGCCGACGGCTGTGGTAGTTGCGGAGGCTCTGTTGATAGACCGCTGATCGAGCCGCGGCGATGTTGCGTGCCTCGGCGAGTGTGTCGACGATGTCTTTGAGTGCGGCCGTCGATTAGGCTTCGCTGTAGGCGACAACCCGTGGGGCCTTGTGGCGTACCTCTGCAGGCAGCATGGCTTCGGCTCCGTGCACCATGAAGAAGGGCGTGTAGCCAGTTGAGATGTTTGGCGTCGTGCGCAAACTCCAGAGGACGGAGGATAGCTCTTGTGTCCAGGCTCCTGCGAGTCGCTGGAGTGGGCTCATTAGGCGCTTCTTGATGCTGCCACCGACGAGGTCGTTGGCCTTTTCAACTTGCCCGTTTGTTTGTGGGTGTGCCATAGAGGCGTATGTGATGTTGATTCCGAGGTCTTCGCGGAAGTCCTGGAATTCCCTAGAGATGCAGTTCGACCCATTGTCGGTGATGATGTTGTGCGGCATGCCGAACCTATACACAATGGATTCGAAGAACTTGACGGTCGTTTTGCCCTTTTGGTTAGTGACGGGCATGGCCTCGATCCACTTGGTGAATTTTTCGAATACGACAAGGAGGTAGACGTGGCCTCCTTTCGAGGACTTGGGCAGTTTGCCGATCATGTCGAGGCCCCATTGGGCGAAAGGCCAGGCCAGGGGTATGGGCCTGAGCTTCGATCCTGGTGCGTGTGGTTTATCTGCGAACCTCTGGCAACCGTTGCACCTTCGGACGATGTCCTTGGCGTCGTTCATGGCCGTTGGCCAGTAGAACCCAGCTCGTAGAGCTTTGGCGACAAGGGCGTGGCTGCACGCGTGATGGGCGCAGATGCCCTCGTGGATGTCTTGGAGGATGGTTTTGCCGTCACCGATGGTGGTGGACCTTTGGAGTACACCCGAAATGCTGCGCTTGTACAACTCGCCATTGATGATGGTGAAGGCCTTGGACCGGCGAGATATGCGCCGGAAATCTGTCGGGCTGTCAGGCAGCTCCCCATCTATCAGATATGGGAGGTACTGCTGTTTCCATGTTTCTTCGAATGCCATGACCTGCGTCAGGTTGACCACTGCAACCTCTGTGTCAAGATTTTCTGGTCCTTCCTGTCCTTCGGGTAGCGCAGCCCTCGAGTGTTCTGCTTCTTCGGGTGATCCCTTTGGGAATTTCCTTTTGGTGGATGGCACGCAGATCTGTTCGAGGAACACACCTGGTGGCACCCGTGCACAGGTGGAGCCAATGTTGGCGAGTCTGTCGACCTCTTCGTTGCTTTCTCTCCCAACGTGCCGAAGCTCGCAGCCGCCGATGTCTCCTTCGAGTGCGTTGTAGAGTGCGCGGTACGCAATCATGTTGGCGGCGTGTGCATCGCACTCGTTCATCATCTGCTGGACGATGAGGCTTGAGTCTCCGTAGATGACCAGGCGCGTCGCGCCGCAGATCTTGGCCATCCTCATGCCGTGGATGAGGGCCTCATACTCGGCCTCGTTGTTGGAAGCTCAAAATTTCATCCGGAGGACGTACTTCATCTTGTCGCCCTGCGGGGAGGTCAGTATGACCCCGGCTCCTGCTCCGGCCTCGCGCTTGGAGCTGTCGAAGTGCATCGTCCATGACTGTGACATGTCCGGTGTGTCTGGCAGCTGCAGTTCCATCCAGTGGACGAGGAAGTCTGGAAGGACCTGAGACTTGATCGCGTGGCGCCTCTCATAGACGATGTCTATAGGTGACAGCTCGAAGCCCCACAGGGCCACACGTCCTGTGGCCTCCGGGTTGTTCAGGATGCTGTTCAGATGTGCTTCGTTGACGACCATCACCTGGTGCTCCTGGAAGTTGTGGCTCAGCCGACGAGCCATCATGAACACGCCGTAGGCGAGTTTCTGGTAGTGAGGGTACCTCTGCTTTGTTGGCGTCAATACCTCACTGAGGTATTAGATTGGGCGTTGGACCCCATGGGTCTTGTCGTCTTCGGGTCTTTCGACCACAAGCACGGTGCTTACCACCTGGTGTGTAACTGCTATGTATAGCAGTAGAGGCTCGCGCTCTTTTGGCGTGACCAAGACGGGCGAGGTAGAGAGTAACCGCTTCAGATCTTCGAATGCGTCGTCTACTTCAGGCGTCCACTCGAATTTGTCTGCTTTGCGTAGTAGCTGATAGAAGGGCAGGGCCTTTTCGCCCATGCGGCTGATGAACCTGCTCAACGCCGCGATTCGCGCAGCAAGCTGCTGGACGCCCTTGAGGTTCTTCGGCTTCTCCATGGCCATTATGGCCTGGATTATCTTCGGGTTCGCTTCGATTCCTCGCTGGGAGATGAAGTAGCCTAGCAGCTGACCAGATGGGATGCCGAAGGCGCACTTTTCTAGGCTTAGCTTGATCTTGTATCGATCAAGGTTGTCGAACGTCTCGCGGAGATCGTCGATGAGTGTCTTGGCCTCCCTTGTTTTGATTACTATGTCATCGACATAGACTTGGATGTTGTGGCCGATCTGGTCCTTCAGGCATGCCTGCATGCACCGTTGGTACATGGCGCCTGTGTTCTTCAGCCCGAAGGGCATTGTGTTGTAGCAGAACACTGCGAACAACGTGATGAACGCCATTTTCTCCTGATCTTCTACCTTCATCCGAATCTAATTGTAGCCTGAGTAGGCATCGAGGAAGGAGAGCTTCTTGCATCCTACAGTCGAATCGATGATCTGATTGATCCGAGGGAGAGGGAAGTGATCCTTCGGGCAGTGCTTGTTCAGCGATGTGAAGTCCACGCACATCCGCAGGATGTCCGCGTCTTTTTTGGGGACCATCACGGTGTTGCCGAGCCACTCGCTTTCCTTGATCTCCCTGATGAAGTTTGCGTCGAGTAGTCTGTTGACTTCGACTCCGATGGCTTCAGCCCGTGGTTCGGACAATCGTCGGATGGACTGTTTGACGGGCTTGGCGTCTGGAAAGACGTTGAGTGCGTGCTCGGCAAATTCCCTGGGAACTCCTGGCATGTCCGCAGGACACCAGGCGAAGATTTCCCAGTGCTCACGAAGGAATTCGATGAGCGCGCTTTCCTATGTGGGGCTGAGGTCGTTGGCGATCAGCGCCGTCTTGGAGGCGTTCGTCGGGTGGACCAGCACCTTTTTTGTGTTGACGGTGGAGTCGAAGGACATGTCTGGTGCATTCTGTCTTGCGACTGGGGGTGCCCCATTGTCTGTCACCTCTCGGAGTCTTATGAGCTCCTCATGCATGCCGAATGACTGGGAGACTCTATTGAAGTTCATGTCGCAGTGGCCCGATCGGGTGAAGCTCCCGTGGACCGTAATGGTGCCCTTAGGTCCTGGCATCTTGAGTAGCAGGTACGTGTAGTGCGGTACTGCCAGGAATCGTGTGAATGCCACACGCCCGAGGATGGCATGGTATTGTGATGGCCTGTCCACCACTTTGAACTCGAGTCGCTCGCACCGGAAGTTATCGGGCTTGCCGAAGATGACGTCGAGCCATATCTTTCCCAGGGGGAATATGCCCTTCCCTCGGACGATGCCGTGGAACATTGTATCGGATTGTTCCAGGATGCACAGCGGGATCTGCATTGCTGCTAAGGTACTGGCGAACATCAGATTGATGACGCTACCGCCGTCCATGAAGACGCGGCTCATGTCGAATCCTTCGATCTATGCATCAAGCACTAGGGCAGCATGACCTGGGCGAGGGACCTGGCAAGGGTGATCCGAACGGCTGAACGTGATGCAGGACTCCGATCCGTGAGGTACTCAGGGATAGCGGGTGGAGCGGCCACAGCCAGATTGATCTGACGGGTGATTTTCTTTTGCACCCTGTTCGTTGGGCGCCCTTTTTGGATCATCAGTTATCCTTTCGGCGTGGGGTACACGTGCCCACCGTTATTCTGCGCCGGTGCGATTGGGTGGTTCGAAGGTCCAGCAGATGGTGGTGGAGGAGCTCCGTGTGCAATCTCACCTGGTGCGGGTGCGTTCCCGTACCCAGGGTTCGGGGCTTGTTGCCTCATCTGAGACATGCTCTCGCTGAGTTTCTGGAACTCGCGGCAGTCCTTGATCATGTGGCTTGCCTTCTTTTTACCATCCTGCTTGTCGATGTAGAAGTGGATGGTGCATGGACCCGACAGTTTGTCGTATGCTGAGGGTACGTCGTCGCGGCCGCGACGTTGTCATGACTGCGCTGGGCGTCCTCCGTCGTGGAAGTTGCTTCCGCGGTATCCGCCGCTGCTGCGGTTGCCATCGTTGCGACGGTCGGCGTAGCCAGCTGCGACCATGTCGGGTCCGTCGCGATCATCGTAGACATGCGATCTTCTCTTGATAGGGCGTTCACGTCGCCGGCCGTAGTCATCTTCCTCCTCCTAGTGCGCTCGGTGGACGGAGTCCTCGCCATCTGCCCACCTGTTGGCGATGTCCATGAGGTGGTCCAGTGTCTTGGGCTTGACGCACCCAAGTTCTTCCTTGAAGTCCTGGCGCTTGATGCCATCCTTGAATGCTTCGATCGCTCTCTCCTCAGAGATGTGCGCCGCGGAGTTCTTGGTGTTGGACCAGCGTAATATGTACGAGCGAATGGATTCTCCCGTTCATTGGGTGCAGGCCCGCAGCTCCTCGATTGAGGCTGGCCTTTTGCTGGTACCTTTGAAGTTTTGGATGAAACTGTACGCTAGTTCCTCCCAGCTTCGGATGGATCCCGAGGATAGGATGCTAAGCCAAATCCGGGCTATGCCTGTCAGCTGCAGCTGAAGGCATTGCAGGGCGGTGTCCTTGTTTCCGCCGTGTAGTTTGACGGACGATAGGTGGTCGCTGAGCCACGCCTTGGGGTCATGTGTGCCGTCGAACTTTGGAGTGTCCGAAGGAAGCTTGAAGTTATGCGGCATCCGTGTCCACCGGACTGATCTGCTGAAGGATCGGGCTCCGCAGAGTTCCCCTTCGTTGTTGTCCTCCTCGGATTTGGACGAGCATATGCGCTTGGCGCGCGCTTTGTCGATCTTGCGCTGGGTGAGCTCGCTTCGAGCGTCGTAATCGCGACTGTGATGGCGCGAGTTCTTGTGCCTTCGAGGTAGGTCGTGCTCTTCATCGTCGGATGAAGGCGTGGGGCTGCGGTTGAACCTGACCGCAACCTTCTTCTTTGGCTCCGCAGGAGCTTCTCCGTGGAGCGCAGCTCCAATGAGTCCGAGTCTGATAAGTGAGGACTTGTGCATGGCCCTTATTGGGTCCCCCACCGAACGTGGATGGGACGCGAGGTATGTGGTGGCTACCATGATCGCAGCTTGCGGTGTCTTCAGGATGACGTTACTGTCAGCATCCATCTCCATGAAGGACGTGTTGAGGGTCCGAGTCACCTCACGACGTGCCTTGGGATCCATGTTCTCCGTGCGAGAACGGTGCTTGTTGCCATGGTTGCCGTGTGAGCTGGAGCCGCCCATGGCGGAGAGCGCAGCTCGCCGCGCACTGAACCCCGAGGCTGCTTGCTTGCGCTTTTCAAGCACTTCTTGCATCTTCACCTGCTTCTTGTTCTCTTCGACTAGGAGCAGGTGGTACGCCATCAGTAGGTCCCGTGAGGCATCCACGGGAAGGATCTTGTTGCCTGCCACGGCTTCGTGTGCTTGAGCCCATCCTTCATCGCTGAGGTGGATGATCCGATTGGGATCGGTGTCATCCTCGTTGGGCGGGGGGGGGGGACTGGTTTCTCCTGTTCTCGCCATTTCTACCCTGCGGGTTGGGTGGCGGGTTGTGCTCCTGATCCACGTCGCTCTGGATGACTGCGGCACATTGGTAGCACTCGTAGAATGGATCGCTGCTGTCATAGCTTTTGGATCTAGAACCATAGGTCCCTTCCTCTGATGGTGGATCGCACAGATCTGAGTTGCAGCTGCTGATGTCATAGGACTCATCTGTTGATGGCGATGTGCGTAGCACGGGGTGTGGAGCCCATGAAGCGGGCCTGATTGATGGCAGGGGCACCCGCTCTGGGAGACGGAGAATGTCGGTCTGTCCCACATGGAAGCAGAAGCTCCCGAACAGGATCTCGAGCCCGTCGCCAACGGGCTCGAAGTCCTTCAGGGTGGCTGGCGAGTGGGCAGTGAAGTCAAAAGCGCTGAAGAGGAGATGACTCTCCATCACCGCGGAGTTGTAGATCGCTTTGGTTGGGACCGTCACGATCACATAATCATCGTCCCCAGTTCCCACAGACGGCGCCAATTAACGAGGTTTAATCTCGTCAATGCCCATTGTTATGAGCTTGGGTTTTGGAGAAGATGGGGATGCTGGAGATCACGAAACGTCTAGCAAACAAGCAACACGGGGACACGAGGTTTACCCAGGTTCTGTCCCTCGGAGGGAAAACCCTACTCCTGCTTGTCTGCTCTTGATTACGGCGGAACCAAAAAGTATAGGGGTGCGCAGATGCAATCTGGCATGGAGGTGTGTATGTGATAGTATGAAGTGCCCTCCTCGACGTGCCCTCCTAGACTTTTTATAGAGATAGACAGGTCACAGGCACAGATTGAGTCGGTTACAGGTTTTAGGGTTTGCCCATTTGAATATTCTATCCATTCTAGTCTTGTTCTCCAAGGATCCGAAGGCGTCATGGGCCCTAGCCACCCGAAAATCTTCATGGGCTGGCATATATTCTCGTGGGCCTTCCTTGGGCTAGACTAGGTATGCTCAGATCGTGTACCCGTAGGGTATAACCATGTCAATGTGCACAAACATCAGCACAGTCCCCATGCCGAGGTGTTTACTCCACATCATGGCCAAAGCCTCCTTAGTTCTAACATCGCAGAAAGTCTGTGAATTTGTGTCGTAGTACCTGATTACGAATTCATCATGCTGGCCAATGGGAAACTTGCCAAATTGCATGTCCAAGTCACTTAGAGTTATGTCCTCCGCGTCTACTGTCAGCCGATAATGAAATCCACTGGTAACTGCGATTCTACCGTCAGACAAGGTTTTAGTCTGACACCCATGCCGAATCTTCAAAAGAAATCTGGATGAAGCAGACGTCCTACGGTCACCAACACAGATCCTCTCCATCAACACGGGACTAGAAATGCTAATTGGGAGATGCAGAGATGGAATTGCAGTTCTTACACTTCAGGGAGGATGTACGGCATGTTCAACGGGCTCTAGAGCACCAAAGCTTTGCACCCTGCCAACCTAGACCAACATTCTAACCAACCCATCCAACCTAGACCGCTCCTTCACCACCTTTCTAACACTACCCTTCTCCACCGAGCCACCTAATCATCTCCCCTTCTCTCTCTCCCTTGCAAAGCTAGTTGGTGACCTGCCCTCACCCTGGTCCCTTCCCTTTACCTCTTTGAGCAAGCCAAGGAGAAAAGGAGCCACCCACCCCGAACCCCCTTTGGCAAAGTTCACATTTCCCATGTGAGCCTCCCCTTCCTCTCATGCTGCCTTTTCCCAGCAAGACCACCAACCCAGCACGCCTACATCATCTCATGCCCCCCAGATTGGGATCTGAAGCTCCAACACCCTCCTTCTTCCTCCCAAGCCATAACTTTTTCTCAAAACCCTAACTAGCCACCTCCTTCTAGCTGATAATCTGGAGCGGACCAGGAGCTTCCAAGAGCACCAGCGGAAGCCCAGGCCTCTTCTTCTTTGTCCTGATCAGAGGGTTTTGAGAACCGACATCGAAGATCGCTGCGGGAACCGCCGGAGCTAGCTGAACATCGATGGGCCCGAAGCTCCTGTGAAGATCGCGGGGCAAGCCTTTTCCAAGATCTTCTCCTCCTCGCCTAGATAGGCTAGCGTAGAGAGGCTAGGTGAGCTCCCAGTTAACCCTGGACGCCTCCTTACCTGCTCTAGTAGCCTACACCATACGTATGCCCGACGAGCACCCGGCGCACACCGCCATCGTCTCGCCTCCTTGCAGATCCCAGTGTTTCCATCCATTTCCCGGCGTCCCTGGTTCTCCTCCGGCTACACCCAGCGATCCAGAACGTAGAGGGTAACCCCAGCATCACCTAGCATCAAACAACGCTATATTTGGTGCCCGGAGCAGCTCGCAAACGTCTTCGCAAGATCGACGAACCTCACTGTTAAATCTGCTGGTCGTTTTCAGTTTCATCAGACTGCACATCGCCCTCCCTTGAACCTCTGTTCCCATCAACCTACCGTTCTCCGCAATAGATATCAGGCTAAGTTATTCACGTATACCTCTTAGAATCTTCATTCAAAGATCACTCTGAGCTAGCCGAAATCGCTGATCAAAACAATCTTGTTTCAGGCTTTCCCGTCGTAGTTTTGATGGTTTTGCAGATAGACCTCGCAGTTTCCTGGGCCTCAACCAGCCATCCTCTATCTGCCACATGTCACCACACTCTGCCCCACCTATCCATGAGTATGGGTAGAACCAGCCCATGTGATAAAACACAGGCGACAATCTCTAAATTGAATAAAAATTCAGAAAATGAATTCAAACCAAATAATTCATAACTTTTAAAAGATTTTGAAATTGGGAAACTTATAATATGAAATATGATTTTTTTCAAATATGAATTCAACCATATTTTCAAATTTGACCAGAGTTGACTCTAACTAGTCCAACCTTGACTTTGACCCCTTTTAAATAAATTTGACTATAATATTAAATTAAATTCATAAATCCAAATAATTTGTATAATACATGTTTTTGAATCAGAAAAATGTGAGGAATACGATTATGCTATTTATAATATCATTTGAATAATTTAAAATTTCGAAATAATTTAGTTCTTAATAAATGTCTTTTCTCAAATATTGCATAACTTTAATTCCGTAATTCCGAATTCGACAAATGATATGTCTAAATCGATCAGCGCGACGAGACCTCTCCAACCATGATATCCATGTTATCACTTGCATCATACATTAAGAGCAGTTTTATAATATGTACTGTTGATGCAAGGAAAACATGATAAATAAAATTGGAAAGTAATTGTTTCTTTTTATTAATGCCTCACGAATGCTATGTCATCAATGTGCGATGCCCCTAATACCTTTTCAACATAGTTTGCATCATTAACTTTCCATTTCATGCATCATATCATGATCATGTCAATTCTTTTGCATTAGTTATAATTGTTGCATCGCTTGTTCCTTTTAGTGTTTTGCTTCTTCCCGGATAGGACGATGAGATGTTGTGAGCTTTGACAAGTTCTTCGGTTATGAAACTTCGGCAATGTTTTCCAGGCGAGCATTCTCCCCCTTTCTACCTATCTTACTTTTATAAAATTTATTTCCTCCTGTTGATCTATTGCTATCTGTGTTACGATGCTCTAGATTTCTTACCCGTGATATCCCTTACAACCATTATATTGCCTTGGACACATCCTATTACCTTTTGTTTGGTAGATAGTCAGCCTTGCGAGTCGTAATTGCTTGCACAGGTGTTGCTTCGCATCGTCAATGTTCCATAGTTGTTGGAGAAATGCTTCATGCTTAATGTTGGAGATGATCATGGCTTTAATTACCGTTTAACAACTAATATTGAAAGTAGGTAAATAATGCAGAGGCACAGGTGGACAATAGATGTTATTTGGTTTTTAATCGTTCACTTGTGTCCTGTAGGACCCCGAGTACTTGATACATGTTTCTTGAATATTCGCACTATCCGCATGTGGGACCATGAATCCCCTTAGCATGAGCTTGAGTCATATCCTATTTCTTGGGGCCACAAAGTAGTTTGGGGCTTTATTACTATCATGTACTTATGCCATGATTATTCCTTGATTTACTACTTTATTTACTACTGCGCGTGGAGCGCCTGTACTGTTTAGGAACAAATGTGGAATATTTTCGTGGTATCGACAAGCCCAGTCACACTTTCGGGTTCCCTGTCATTTACAGCCATTGGCACAAACCTCTTGTTTCGTCCCGAAGCCGGCCAACTTTGTCGCGGGTAGCTTGGTGGGGTGGCCCCTGAAATATTATCTGAATCTTGTGATTTCTTTGTCATGATGCCTTGTTAGGTTTTTATTTGGTTTTTCTGAGGTTGACCGTGTGTGTGTTGCTATTTGTGCCCCCCCTGCAGGGTAAAACTTTCTAAAATCCATGTCCGTGGTTATGGACGACTTCGAGAACAGTTACTCGATCATAGACAACTATAACTAAAGTAGTTCTATAAATTTGACTTTGGAATGACTAGTAATCAACTTGACTATAACGGAATGGCTAAATAAAAGTACCAATAACTGCTGGGTTTTTGAATGTCTCATGATATATGTATCTGACTAGTAAGTATTGCAACTACAACGGAATGGTTAACTAAATCTGTCCACTGCTTATTTTATCAGGATGGCTCATGCTATCTATATCTGACTAGTAATTGCTGTAACTATAATGGAATGAATAAAACTGCCAACTGTGTGAGTTCCTCGGTTGACTTCCTCGTTTGGTCTCGAGGGGGAAATACCAGGATGGGTCTATTTGGTGGTAGATTTAGGTTGGATCCGAATAGGCCATTCTTATCTCTCTATGATAATCGCCACTTCTATCGAGTCTCTATAGGTTGTATAGTGCATGCTTCGCTGCCGCATCAGTCCACCATACCTATGTAGGTGAGGACCGCCGAATTCTAAGACTCATCATGTACTGGCCTCAGTACTAGCCGCTCTATTTTTCCTTTGCTCTTTGTGGGCACCTCTTTTGTTTAAGCAGGTTTGAGATCGACGTTGTTAGCAGGGTTACACTTCCGGCTTGGCCTGGGCAGGGTTATGGACGCCATTGGTTATTCTTCGGGGCTCTTAGCCCAATTTACATCTTGTCCGTACTTGGACGCAGTATGTTTTCAAGGTGATTTGGATCTTTGTATTGTATATCTGTATTCTTGACTCTATGAGTCATTGTTGTATATATCTATTTCTGTGGGTTCCATCATGGACTATTGTGTAATGGTATTACTTCGTTTTCCACCCGCACGAAAGTGTCTGGTGGGAACCTTTGAATCGTTTCTATGCGGGTTTGGCGGGAATCGCTAAAACTTGCATATGGCCGATCTGAGGGTGTTACAGATTGGTATCAGAGCTTAGCAGTTATGATACCCCACTTGTCCAGCCTGTAGGATAACCTAGATAACGGTCGTTGTAGAGTGTCAAAACTATTTTGCAAAATCGGTTGGATAGATCTGATTAGGTATGTTTTTACTCCTTAGCCCTCTGCTATGCTCCTCTTACCTTCGCTTGTTTTGAATCTACCCCCTTATCTTTTCTTTGAGTCTAGGATTTCTCGTGGTTGGGTTTCCGTCATACCTTCAGGGTTTCATTTCCAACCTCTTGGAACGGTGCTTTGACATCTGGTCTTCATGCTATCTAAGGAATTTTCCTCAGTTGTATCTTTCAGTGGACCGAAAATTCACTAAAAAAATTCTTTGTATCTCCCGGAGTTTTCCAACATGACGACATCATATCCATCAAATCCGATAAAGAGCCTGCATCAGTCCTTTGTTTCTGATTGTTGCTTATCAAGATCTTCAGTCTAAATCCGAGAATGGGGTGCACGCTTTCCTACTGAACATGCGGAGTAATAGTTTGGGTGCGTGATGGATTGGCCCCCATACTGACTACTCATTCTATTTGCTCTTGTACATTGAAGTGGATTAGAATGCATCTTTTATCTCCTTCTATCGAAGTTAGAGGTGGTTTTATCTGTTGAGACCTTTACCTTTGTCTTTTGTTTGCCGGAGTGTTCTCTCGACAAGTTTGGCAAGGTGTAGTCGCCGCACCATCCCCTTGAAGGAGCTACATGGGATTGTGAAGATTTATTTTCTAGGAATCTCGGGGCGAGATTCTTGTTTAGTGGGGGAGAGTTGTAGCATCCCAATTGTTTAACAATTGTAATGCTACTTGCCTAGTCTATATATTGCTACTTCCTACATGTCATTTATTGCATCATCATTATATCATGTTCATGTCATCATGTCATATTGCAATTGAGCATCATATAAAACCCTTTTTGTTGTTCTTATCCCATATGCATTTATATTGTATTAGTTGTATTTGCCTCTTGATATATTGTAGTTGGTTCTTGATATATTGCTTAATGCCCAAGTTGAGTTGGGGGCATATCTTTTAAACTCATTCCACCAACTCACTTGTCCATCTCAAATTCTAGGTGGCCATATCCTCTTTCTACCATACACATGTATGAGACACATCCAATTGTTCTTAGGTTTTAATTCATGCCATACATATTCTTATGGTTCCTTTCTTATTCTTCTACACATGGCATACTGTGTTTTGATCCAAGCTAAGCTAAATATGCCATGGGCATACGTCCATCCTAGAATTCTTGTTTCAATTGCATTCTTATATTTTTGCTTCTTACCTACCTCACATACATGTGCTCTATTTTGTTTCTCTAAATAGACCAACATTCTAACCAACCCATCCAACCTAGACCACTCCTTCACCACCTTGCTAACACTACCCTTCTCCACTGAGCCACCTAATCATCTCCCCTTCTATCTCCCTTGCAAAGCTAGTTGGTGACCTGACCTCACCCTGGTCCCCTCCCTTTACCTCTTTGAGCAAGCCAAGGAGAAAAGGAGCCACCCACCCCGAGCCCCCTTTGGCAAAGTTCACATGGCCCATGTGAGCCTCCCCTTCCTCTCTCCCTGCCTTTTCCCAGCAAGACCACTAACCCAGCACGCCTACGGCATATAAGATCCCTACCTTTATAAAGGTAAGGATCCCTGTGATTGCAATGCTAGTCCCTGGATCAATGCTAGCATTCACAGTTTAAGATGAAGTACACAGAAACAAAGGTCATTATTACATATCATTCCAGAGATAAACATAGTCTTTTACAAACTCCATGGCCACAGGCCTAATACAAGAGTTCAATATATAATAGGATAAATAAGTCTTCATCTTCTTGTGCCATAGGCAAGCATGTTTAGTGTAGACTCGTAACCCCTAATCATCATCAGAATAACTTGCAACATCACAAGTTACAGCCACAGTGGGTCAATACATTGGAATAGTATTGGCAAGTGATACCTTAGTAGAATATTAGTAGTCTAGATACTATATGCATTTTGGCTAAGTGTAGCTTAGGCTTGCTTTGCTCAAAATAGGTTTTTCCTATCAGTTGAAAACACTAAGTTTTTCTTTGACAAAACTGTCCCCAAGGAATCACCAATAGAAATTGGTGAACCTTCACCCTTGTTCAACCACAAGTTTTTACTTAGAAATTGGGATGAGGAGATTCTTGATAGCTTCCATGTCTTGATGCTCAAGCTGTCCAATACCAGGGACATGGCTAAGTACTTAGATTCTTCCATCTGCAGAGGTTGTGCACTTTCCCCACAAGACTTGATTTTCACCAAGACAGTACCTTTCAGAATCCTTCCCTTAGACCAAATGGACGCACTCCAACCTATCATCCCACTACCACCAACTGTCAAAATGGCTAAGTTATTGCAGCCTATATGATCCAGGCAGAGCCCATAATGCCATGTGGCTGCACTAGAAGCTTCTTAACATTTGGCATCTCAAATTCCTTTGTTCCTGGGTGGCTTTCCACAAGTGAGATACACAAGGTAAACCATAGAAATGGGCCTTGTGTAACCACTCAACACAAACCATTCTTTCCATTCCACCCAGGTGCTTCATTCACTTAGTTGTTTTATTAACCAAAAACACAAGTCCAAAGACTTAGAAATATTTTATCATAGCATGAATATATAACCACCCTTGGTTGCTACTAGCTAGGCTAAGCATGGCATTGATAAGCATCTTAACTTAGAAAAATTTCTAGCAATTCCACAACTACTAGGATTTCCCATGCATAGCATATATATCAAAATATTCATGCAAGTCTAGCAAAAATATTTCTAGTGCATAGTTGAAAAACATAGGAATAAAATTATGAAGCACCACTTGCCTTGGTAGTTTGGGGAGTAGCAACAATCTTCACAATCACAGTCACTATTTTCACCAAAATCTACACATAAAATAATGGCACCAAATCACATACAAAATTTATACAAACAAAAATATATGAATGCATGCAAAATGCCATGTGATGATTTTATACACCAAAAAAGACAAGTGCACAGTACTGAATCTTAAATAAGTTCAAAACTTGCCAAATAAACTTTATTTGAACAACAAAACATTTTTCAAATAATTACTATACACAAATTATGCCTACAAATGTTTCTGTAAAAAAATCATTTTATCAGAGGCAAAACATTAAACACATTGCACAAATGGGGATTTTCTCTCCTGGTTCCAATGATATAAAATTTGTCAAATTTGGACGTGGGAAACAGAAGTTATGAATTTTACAAGTTTAAACATCTAATAGATCTAAATTCTGATTTTAAATCAAACCTACAGACACGCGGCATGTTCTGATTGGTTGATACCAATTCGCGCGGATCGGCTAACTTGTACCACTAGATCTAACTTAAATCGCATGGTCAGATCTACTCCTTACCTCTTCGTTAAGTGATCTAATTCCGCGCATCCGATATAGATCTAACGGCGCACGATTGCTTGACCAAAGATGGGCGGTGCGCGACGGTGGCTGGCGGAGGCGCGCTCAGGCGATGATGTTGCCGGCGATACAGGAAGCGAGAAAGGCCGTGGTTTAGCTTACTGAGTTCGCGTGATGATGCTGATGCTCGAGGTGGTCTTCGTTGGCGAAGGGGCGCGTAGAGGTGGTCGCTGGGGCTCGTCGGAGTTGTGTGCGGCGTCAGATGCTTGCAGACGTCGACGTTGCCGAGGTTCTGCGTCGCCTTAGCACAAACATAATGTATTAGGGGGTGCGCAAGGTCACGGCGAGCAAGATGGTTTCAAGGAGAAGACAAGGGGCGCTCGATTCTTACCTCTATTGCTCGTCGGAGTTGAGCGGCGGTTCTGGTGGTTGCGGATGCTAACGGAGTCGATGACCTGGGTCACGAGAAAGAAAAAGAAAAGCATCAGGGGATGCACCAGAATGTGTTGGCCAAGCTTTTTGAAGCAGAGAGAGGGGGGTGGTCGAAGCTCACCGGAGGTCGTCGGTGCTGCGGGGTTCTGAGCTCGAATGCGCGCATCCTGGTGGCGGAGTGGTGGCGCTAGGTGAGGGAAAATGTTCTCGGTGCAGAGGGGGTTCAATAGCCAGGAGGGGGCGGCGATTACGCGCTGCATCAATGGCAATAACGCGGGCAGTGACTGCGGCGAGGTAACGGCGGAGCACCTCGGCCGCGCGTTGATGGAGGACGATACTGACGGGGCATGGTGGGGTCTGGCTGTCAGCGGGTGGGTGCACGTTGGCGCGGTGAGAAACAGAGAAGAAAGAGGGACCCGGGGTGGGCTGCTTCGTCTGATGGGCTGAATTGGTGGCGCCTGGCCCAGTTAGGTTTTCTATTTCTTTTTCTTTTTCTGAATTGATTTTCAGGAATCATTTTCAAATAATTTCAAAAGCAATTGAATTCAAATCTTTTCTAGACTTTTGTAAAGTGTAACCTTCATACTTTTGTGCATACAATTATGTTGTCTCTCTGTACTTGCTTGGTCTCTTTGAGTAAACAAACAAACAGTGCCATAGTTCAAGATTTGAATAGGTTTTGCAAAATGGTTTAAAACCATATCTATTTTGATAAATTTTTGTCCAAGCCTTGACACACAACCAAATCATATTAAGAGCAAACTATTCTTGGTTTAAAACAAATATTCCCTCACTTGAGAGTGGCATTTAGATCAATGCATGCTCACATAAAATAATAGCACTTAGTGCTTCTGTTTTCTTGAAATGAGTTTGATATTTGATCGCCAAATGATATGAAATGCATGGATGATATGCAATCTTTGAAAACATGATTTTAGGGATGTTAGAAATCTAACCCCCTTAAGGTGAATCTCGCCCTCGAGATCCGGGTTGGCTAGCAAATAGGTGAGGGTGGTCTTTCCGAAGATCATCTTCTCTTTCCCATGTGGCTTCTTCTTCGGAATGATGGTTCCATTGAACTTTGCAGAATTTGATAGTCTTAGTCCGACTAACTCTTTCTGCAGTCTCAAGAATCTTGATAGAATTTTCCTCATAAGTGAGATCACTCTCCAATTGGACTTCTTCCAATGGTATAGTATCCTTCAAGGAAGTCTCTTCCATTTCTGAATGGCATTTCTTAAGCTGACTTACATGGAACACATTGTGAACTGCAGACAATGATTCTGGCAATTCAATCTCATAAGCCACTTCTCCTTTACGACTCAGGATCTTGAATGGTCCAACATATCTTGGGGCCAATTTACCTTTGACGCCAAATCTCTTCACTCCACGAAGTGGTGACACTCTAAGATAAGCTCTATCACCTACTTCATAGGTGACTTCTCTACGCTTAGGATCTGCGTAGCTCTTTTGTCTGGACTGTGCTATATTCAATCTGTCCTTAACTAGTTTGACTTTCTCTTTAGCCTCTTTGATTAGTTATGGTCCAAACAAACTTCTTTCTCCCACACCATTCCATAGCAATGGGGTGGTACACTTTCTCCCATAGAGAAACTCAAATGGTGCCATCTCAATACTGGCTTGATAGCTGTTATTATAAGAAAATTCTGCGTAAGGCAAACTTTCGTCCCAACTAGCTCCATAGTCTAGGGCACATGCCCTCAACATATCTTCAAGAATCTAGTTGGTCCTTTCTGTTTGTCCATCAGTCTGAGGATGAAAAGCAATGCTAAATTCCAACCTCGTTCCCAATGACTCATGTAGTTGCCTCCAAAAATGATAAGTAAATTGAGTTCCGCTATTAGACACAATACTCTTGGGTACTCCATGTAGACATACAATTCTACTCATATAGATCTTGGCTAACTTAGCACTTGTGTATGTTGTCTTCACGGGTATAAAATGAGCCACTTTAGTTAGGCGATCCACTACTACCCAAATAGAGTCATATACTGACCTGGTCCTTGGCAATCCGGTGATGAAGCCCATGCCAATCTTGTACCACTTTCAATCAGGAACAGGTAGTGGTTGTAACAATCCTGCTGGTTTCTGATGTTCCGCTTTCACTCTACTACATACATCACACAAAGCAATATGTTCGGCAATGTCCTTGAGATTATTCCACCAAAATCTTTCTTTCATATCCATGTACATTTTGGTGTTACCCGGATGAATGGAATACGGTGAGTTGTGTGCTTCTTGTAAAATCAGTTTCCGAAGTTTCGGATCTTGTGGAACACAGATACGTTTTCCATACCATAAAGTACCCTGTTCATCTTCATGGAACCCTTTGGCTTTTCCCTTGCCAATCTTTTCCTTAATCTCTTCAATTTCCTTATCTGTCTTTTGGGCTTCTTTGATTTTTTCAAACAAGGTGGGTTGAACATCCAATGACATGAGATGTCCCTCAGGCAAAATCTCCAATCTGAGATCTCTAAATTGGGCACACAGATCATCTGGCAATTCTCCCTTAGTAAGGCCATTCACAAAAACCTTACGGCTTAGAGCATCTTCTACAACATTTTCTTTACCGGGGTGGTATTGCAAACTTAAGTCATAGTCCTTGATGAGTTCTAGCCATCTTCTTTGTCTCATGTTAATTTATTTCTGGGTGAAGATATACTTCAAACTTTTGTGATCTGTGAACACTTCACATCGCTTTCCCAAAAGGTAATGTCTCCATGTTTTGAGTGCATGGACGACAGAGGCTAACTCTAAATCATGAGTAGGGTAATTTACCTCATGAGTTTTGAGTTGTCTCGAGGCATAAGCCACAACTTTCCCTTCTTGCATTAGCACTGCACCTAATCCATGATGATATGCATCACAATATACTTGGAAATCCTTCTCCAAATCTGGCAGACATAAGACTGGTGCTGTCACTAGTCTCTTCTTCAATTCTTGGAAACTGAGTTCACATCCTTCAGACCAAGCAAATTTCTTGTCTTTCTTTAGTAACACTGTCATTGGCTTAGATATCTTGGAGAAATTCTCGATGAACCTTCTGTAGTATCCTGCCAAGCCAAGGAAACTACGAACCTCTTTTACTGACATAGGAGATTCCCATTCAGTTACAGCTGAAACTTTAGCAGGATCAACTGCTACACCATCTCCTGACACAACGTGTCCAAGAAATCCAACTTCATTTAACCAAAACTCACACTTGCTGAATTTGGCATACAACTTATGCTCTCTAAGATTCTCAAGTATCAAACGCAAATGTCCTTCATGCTCTTCTTTGCTCTTGGAGTAGATCAAAATGTCATCGATGAAAACAACAACAAACTTGTCAAGGAACTCCATGAACACTTTGTTCATCATATTCATGAAGTATGCTGGTGCATTGGTCAAACCAAATGGCTCCCGATGTACTCATACAATCCATACCTAGTGGTGAAAGCTGTCTTAGATATATCTTGTTCTCTTATCTTAAGATGAAAATAACCTGATCAGAGATCAATCTTTGAGAACACACAGGCTCCTTCCAACTGATCAAACAAGTCATTGATTCTAGGCAAAGGGTATTTTTTCTTGATAGTCACCTCGTTGAGTAAACGGTAATCTATGCATAACCTTTGACTTCTATCCTTCTTTTCCACAAACAAAACTGGTGCTCCCCAAGATGAAGAACTTGGTTGAATAAATCCTTTCTGCAATTGTTCTCCAAGTTGTTTTTTGAGTTCTTTCAACTCGTCTACTGACATCTTGTACGGTCTCTTTGCTATTGGTCCAGATCCTGGTAGCAAATCAATAAGAAACTCCACATCTCTACCTGGTGGCATTCCCGGCAATTCTTCTAGAAACACATCCGGATACTCACTCACAATTGGCACACTGTCTATGCTAACCCCCTTAAGATAATTTAGCTTACTCCCTTTCGATTCAAAGTTAGACTTGAATCTTATCCGTTTCTTTTCCGGGGTTGTGAGTGCAACTGTTCGATTAGCACAATCTAGTACTCCTTCATACTTGGTCATCCAATACATTCCCAAAATTACATCCAGTCCTTGGGAATCTAGGATTATCAGACTCACTGGAAACTTATGCTTTCCAAACTCTATTACTAGATCCCGGCGTCCAAGACTTACTATCATATCTCCACCTGGAGAACTTACTTTTATTGGACACCCAATGTTTTCAGATGAAAACCCATTTCTATCAACAAATTCTTTTGATATGAATGAATGTGATGCACCAGTATCAAAAATAACAAGTGCTGGAATAGAATTGAGTTTGAACTTACCAGCCACATCATCTGACTCTTCATAGATTTCCTCCACATTGATGTGGTTCACTTGCCCCTTCTGGAAAGGGTTGGGCTTGTTAGGTCCTTCAACTTTATTTTCTGGGCATTCATTTGCATAATGCCCCATATTCTTGCACTTGAAACATTCAACCTGACTAATATCCTTCTTGACAGGCTGGCTTCCACTACCACTTCCACTTCCATTGTGGTGGCTCTTATATCCACTCTTGTGATTCTTGTACTTGTCATTGTCATGACTACGGTGGTGCTTGTTGTCATGATGACGGTTGTGGTTGTGGTGCTTGTTGTACTTTCCATGCTTGTGGGATCCAGAATTCCCACTGTCATCATAATGGGAATGCTTGTGAGACGATACCGAGCTGTGCTTGTCCGAGTGCTTCCTCTTCCTGCTTTCAACCTGTTTTATTTTGCTCTCCAAAATAGAATCCTTTTCACAAAGAGACTGATAAGTGGGGACATAGGCCACAGATAGCTGCAGGTTCAGTTCATCGTTCAATCCTTCGAGGAACTTCTCCTTCCTCTTAGCATTAGTGTCAACCTCATCCGGTGCATAACGCGCCAGATTGTTGAACTCCTCAATATACTCTGCCACGCTGTGGTGGCGCTGCTTCAAGTTATGAAATTCTTTCTTCTTCAAACTCATCACTCCGGATGAGATGTGAGCAGTACGGAAACCATCTTCAAAGATAGCCCATGTCACATCCGCAATGGGAGTGGTGATCTGGAAGTTATCCCACCAAGTGGCTGCTGGTCCTTCCAACAAGTGTGCTGCAAATCTGACCTTTTCTTCATCAGTACAACCAACAGTTACCAAGTACTTGTTCACAGAGCGTAGCCAATCATTGGCCACCATAGGATCAGTAGTTCCTGAGAACTTTGTTGGCCTCAGTCTTAAGAATATGGTAAGCATGTCAAAACCCGGTGGGTTGTTCTGATTGTTGTTGTTGTTGTTGTTGTTGTTGTTGTTGTTGTTGTTCTGATTCTGTATGAACATGGTCATCATCTGCATCAGCTGCGTCTGAGCTGTCATGATCTGCTGCATCTCAGGGGTGATATTGTTGTTTTTAGGGTTGGGATTGGCACGTCGGGTGGCATCTGTGGTTTTCAATAAGGATAAGAATGAGATACACATATATGCTTAACATGCACAATACATCACATAGACAATCACCAAGCATGCATCAAAATAACAAAAGTTCAACAACATAAACAACAAGTTTTGAAAAGTAAACACACCAGTAGCAAGCCATCCACATGTTGGATGGTCATTGCGACTCAATAATCAAAATCTTGGTAAATAAAAGGTAAATGAGTAGTCATCACTACTCCTCTGCATCAACCTCCTCATCAACAAGTGTAAGACCTGCATTCTCCATAGCGGTCTTGTATTCCTCAACATTGGTAGTCAAGGCCTCTATCTTGGACTTGAGAGCCCTCTTCTGTGAACGAAGTCTCTCAATCACAGTCTGCTGATGCTCGAGCTCGAAGTCCTTGGTCTCTAGTTCTGCAGTCATCTCTCGAATCCTCTTGTTCCTATCTTGGACTCTTTTCTCTTGACTCTTGAACTTTCTATCTTGACTCTCAAACTTGGCTTCTATTTCCTTGACTATCTCATCTTGCTCCGCGAAGAGCTTGTCCTTCTCATGAAGCTGCACCTGGAGCTCGTCATTGCTAAGCATGACGTTGGTCCTATCAGTATCTAGGTTCCTAAGAAGAACCTCTAAGTCCTGGAGGTATAGACAAATCGGCTCTGCTATCTCTCTAGCAGTGTCCTCGAAGTCAATGGCCTCACCATCCTCGTCACGTCTACCGAAGGCGTGGAAGTGAGTACCTCTAACCTCCCGAGAGTGTCTCCCTAACAGACGCGCAAGTAAATCCTGCATGACTACCTCTAGTCCTCTCTCCCTGTCATCATGCATGAACTTGAAGATGATTGCCTCCGTGGTAGGCTCAGTCTGGCGTCCTGGCTGATTAACCTTGAAGCCCCTAAGGTGTTTCCTCTCAAACTTGGTGAGGGGAAGCACCATGATGCTAGGAAGCGGAAGATTGAGCAGACTAGTGAGCTCAATAAGTCGAGTGCCAAAACGAGTTCCCTTGAACTCTTCAGCCGTGCTGATAGTAACATTAGGCATCTATTTTATAAGATAGAAAAAGTTAGAATCAACACAATTAAAGAAAATTCACAAGACAAGGCATCACATGCATATCTTTGACAATCAAAAACACAAGTCATGGCATACATCAAACCATTACAAACATCCAAGGTTCAACTTATTTTAGACAACAGTTGGAAAATAAAATGATAAGTGTGGTGGTCCAACTAACGAAGTACGTTACAATCCCATCTCACTTGCCAAGTTGGCTAACAGGGCATCCTTAGAGGCAATCTGTCGATCCTGATCACATGACTCCATTGCTAAGTCTATGATGTCCTCTCTTAAACGTTGGTTGGTATCCTCTAACTCCTGGGCATGCTTCTTCTCTTCCCTAAGGTCATTCTGAGTGTTGAGCATTCTGCACTTGATTCTATCACCAAGTTCCCTGATGGCCTTCCAAGCTGCATCCTTTGCTGAATCAAAGAATGTGGTGTGCATCACTGAGTTGGTGACCATGCAAAATCCTGATTCCTTGTGGTTGTCTTCCTTGTTTTTATACAAGTGAAGTTGCACCCACCAGTACTCAACTCCTTCATCCATCACAGGAAAACCTTTGTACACAGCTGCACCATGTATTCCCATGGCAACCATGAGGTCCTTGAGAGCCTTGGGAAATTCTGTCTCACATTCCAAAGTCATAGTCATGAGTGGTCCCTTCCTCACGGCTTTGTTGATGGAGTTCATCTACAAATAGAGATGAGAAAGAAGATTAGAAAAGTTTACGAGAAGAAAAGACAAGTGTGGAAGTTGTTGAAAATTTTTCCTTAGTGGTTTCCAATCCTAGGGTCATAATCCTATAGGCAACACAGTGCTCTGATACCATCTGTAAGATCCCTCCCTTTATAAAGGTAAGGATCCCTGTGATTGAAATGCTAGTCCCTGGATCAATGCTAGCATCCACAGTTTAAGATGAAGTACACAGAAACAAAGGTCATTATTACATATCATTCCAGAGACAAACATAGTCTTTTACAAACTCCATGGCCATAGGCCTAATACAAGAGTTCAATATAAAATAGGATAAATAAGTCTTCATCTTCATGTGCCACATGCAAGCATGTTGAGTGTAGACTCATAACCCCTAATCATCATCAGAATAACCTACAACATCACAAGTTACAGCCACAGTGGGTCAATACATTGGAATAGCATTGGCAAGTGATACCTTAGTAGAATATTAGTAGTCTAGATACTATATGCATTTTGGCTAAGTGTAGCTTAGGCTTGCTTTGCTCAAAATAGGTTTTTCCTATCAGTTGAAAACACTAAGTTTTTCTTTGACAAAACTTTCCCCAAGGAATCACCAATAGAAATTGGTGATCCTTCACCCTTGTTCAACCACAAGTTTTTACTTAGAAATTGGGATGAGGAGATTCTTGATAGCTTCCATGTCTTGATGCTCAAGCTGTCCAATACCAGGGACATGGCTAAGTACTTAGATTCTTCCATCTGCAGAGGTTGTGCACTTTCCCCACAAGACTTGATTTTCACCAAGACATGACCTTTCAGAAGCCTTCCCTTAGACCAAATGGACGCGCTCCAACCTATCATCCCACTACCACCAACTGTCCAAATGGATAAGTTATTGCAACCTAGATGATCCAAGCAGAGCCCATAATGCCATGTGGCTGCACTAGAAGCTTCTTAACATTTGGCATCTCAAATCCCTTTGTTCCTGGGTGGCTTTCCACAAGTGAGATACACAAGGTAAACCATAGAAATGGGCCTTGTGTAACCACTCAACACAAACCATTCTTTCCATTACACCTAGGTGATTCATTCACTTAGTTGTTTTATTAACCAAAAACACAAGTCCAAAGACTTAGAAATATTTTATCATAGCATGAATATATAACCACCCTTGGTTGCTACTAGCTAGGATAAGCATGGCATTGATAAGTATCTTAACTTAGAAAAATTTCTAGCAATTCTACAACTACTAGGATTTCCCATGCATAGCATATATATCAAAATATTCATGCAAGTCTAGCAAAAATATTTCTAGTGCATAGTTGAAAAACATAGGAATAAAATTATGAAGCACCACTTGCATTGGTAGTTTGGGTAGTAGCAACAATCTTCACAATCACAATCACTATTTGCACCAAAATCTACACATAAAATAATGGCACCAAATCACATACAAAATTTATATAAACAAAAATATATGAATGCATGCAAAATGCCATGTGATGATTTTCTACACCAAACAAAAGTTACAGACACGTGGGAAACAAAAGTTATGAATTTTATAAGTTTAAACATCTGATAGATCTAAATTCTGATTTTAAATCAAACCTATAGACACGTGGCGTGTTCTGATTGGTTGATACCGATTCACGCGGATCGGCTAACTTGGATCACTGGATCTAACTTAAATCACACGGTCAGATCTGCTCCTTACCTCTTCGTTAAGTGATCTAATTCCACGCATCCGATCTAGATCTAACGGCGCACGATTGCTTGACCAAAGATGGGCGGCGCGCGGCGGTGGCTGGTGGCGGCACGCTCAGGCGATGATGTTGCCGGCGATACAGGAAGCGAGAAAGGTCGTGGTTTAGCTTACTGAGTTCGCGTGACGATGCTGATGCTCGAGGTGGTCTTCGTTGGCGAAGGGGCGCGCAGAGGTGGCCGTTGGGGCTCGTCGGAGTTGTGCGCGGCGTCGGATGCTTGCAGACGTCGACGTTGCCGAGGTTCTGCGTCGCCTTAGCACAAACGAATGTATCAGGGGGTGCGCAAGGTCACGACGATCAAGATGGTTTCAAGGAGAAGACAAGGGGCGCTCGATTCTTACCGCTATTGCTCGTCGGAGTTGAGCGGCGGTTCTGGTGGTTGCGGATGCTAACGGAGACGATGACCTGGGTCACGAGAAAGAAAAAAGAAAAGCATCCGGGGATGCGCCAGAATGTGTTGGCCAAGCTTGTTTGAAGCAGAGAGAGGGGGCGGTCAAAGCTCACCAGAATCGGTCACCGAGGTCGTCGGTGCTGCGGGGTTCTGAGCTCGAATGCGCGCAGCCTGGTGGCGGAGTGGTGGCGCTAGGTGAGGGAAAATGCTCGCGGTGCAGAGGGGGTTAAATAGCCAGGAGGGGGCGGCAATTACGCGCTGCATCAATGGCAATAACGCGGGCAGTGACTGCGGCGAGGTAACTGCGGAGCGCCTCGGCCACGTGTTGATTGAGGACGATGCTGACAGGGCATGGTGGGGTCTGGCTGTCAGCGGGTGGGTGCACGCGGGCGCAGTGAGAAACAGAGTAGAAAGAGGGACCCCGGGTGGGCTGCTTCGTCTGATGGGCTGAATTGGTGGCGCCTGGCCCAGTTAGGTTTTCTATATCTTTTTCTTTTTCTGAGTTGATTTTCAGGAATCATTTTCAAATAATTTCAAAAGCAATTGAATTTAAATCTTTTCTGGACTTTTGTAAAGTGTAACCTTCATACTTTTGTGCATACAATTATGTTGTCTCTCTGTACTTGCTTGGTCTCTTTGAGTAAACAAACAAACAGTACCATAGTTCAAGATTTGAATAAGTTTTGCAAAATGGTTTAAAACCATATCTATTTTGATAATTTTTTGTCCAAGCCTTGACACACAACCAAATCATCTTAAGAGAAAACTATTCTTGGTTTAAAACAAATATTCCCTCACTTGAGAGTGGCATTTAATGCATGCTCACATAAAATAATAGCACTTAGTGCTTCTGTTTTCTTGAAATGAGTTTGATATTTGATCCCCAAATGATATGAAATGCATGGATGATATTCAATCTTTGAAAACATGATTTTAGGTATGTTACACGGCATCACATGCCCCCTAGATCGGGATCTGAAGCTCCAACACCCTCTTTCTTCCTCCCAAGCCATAGCTTTTTCTCAGAACCCTAACTAGACACCTCCTTCTAACCGATGATCTGGAGTGGACCAGGAGCTTCCAAGAGCACCAGCGGAAGCTCAGTCCTCCTCTTCTTCGTCCTGATCAGAGGTTCACGCCAGGAGGCCACCGAAGATCGCTGTGGGAACCGCCGGAGCTAGTTGAACGCCGATGGTCCCGAAGCTCCTGTAAAGATCGCGGGGCAAGCCTCTTCCAAGATCTTATTCTCCTCGCCTAGCTGGGCTAGCGTCGAGAGGCTAGGTGAGCTCCCAGTTACCCCCCGGACGCCTCCTTACCCGCTCTAGTAGCCTGCACCGTACGTATGCCCAACGAGCACCCGGCGCGCGCCGTCGTCGTCTCGCCTCCTTGCAGATCCCTGTGTTTCCGTCCATTTCCCGGCGTCCCTAGTTCTCCTCCGGCTACACCCAGCGATCCAGAACGTAGAGGGTAACCCCAGCATCATCTGGCATCAAACGGCGCTAGATTTGGTGCCCGGGGCTGCTCGGAAACGTCTTCGCAAGATCGACGAACCTCACTGTTAAATCTTCTGGTCGTTTTAAGTTTCGCCAGACTGCACGTGGCCCTCCTTTTAACCTCTGTTTCCATCAACCTACCGTTCTTCGCAATTGATATCAGGTAAGTTATTCATGTATACCTCTTGTCCGTGGAACCAGCTCCTTGTAGAAACAAATATTGTCCAAAACTGAGGTCCCAGCCGCTTAGAATCTTCGTTCAAAGATCACTCTGAGCTAGCCGAAATCACTGATCAAAATAATCCTGTTTCAGGTTTTCCCGTCGTAGTCTTGATGGTTTTGCAGATAGACCTCGCAGTTTCCTGGGCCTCAACCAGCCATCTTCTCTCTGCCACATTTCACCACACTCTGCCCCACCTGTCCATGAGTATGGGTAGAACCAGCCCATGTAAATCGAATAAAAATTCAGAAAATAAATTCAAACCAAATAATTCATAACTTCTAAAAGATTTTGAATTTGGGAAACTTATAATATGAAATATGAATGTTTTCCAAATATGAATTCAACCATATTTTCAAATTTGACCAGAGTTGACTCTAACTAGTCCAATCTTTGACCTTGACCCCTTTTAAATAAATTTGACTATAATATTAAATTAAATTCATAAATCTAAATAATTTGTATAATACATGTTTTTGAATCATAAAAATGCGAGGAATCTGATTATGCTATTTATAATATCATTTCAATAATTTAAAATTTCGAAATAATTTAGTTCTTAATAAATGTCTTTTCTCAAATATTGCATAACTTTAATTCCGTAATTCTGAATTCGACAAATGATATGTCTAAATCGATCATCGCGACGAGACCTCTCCAACCATGATATCCATGTTATCACTTGCATCATACATTAAGAGCAGTTTTATAATCTGTGCTGTTTATGTAAGGAAAACATGATAAATAAAATTGGAAACTAATTGTTTCTTTTTATTAATGCCTCACGAATGCTATGTCATCAATGTGCGATGCCCCTAATACCTCTTCAACATATTTTGCATAATTAACTTGCCATTTCATGCATCATATCATGATTATGCCGATTCTTTCGGATTTAGTTATAATTGTTGCATCGCTTGTTCCTTTTAGTATTTTGGTTCTTCCCGGATAGGACGATGAGATGTTGTGAGCTTCGACAAGTTTTTCGGTTATGAAACTTCAGCAATGTTTTCCAGTCGAGCATTCTCCCCCTTTCTATCTATCTTACTTTTATAATATTTATTTCCTCCTGTTGATCTATTGTTATCTGTGTTACGATGCTCTAGTTTTCGTACCCGTGATATCCCTTACAGCCATTATATTGCCTTGGACACATCCTAGTACCTTTTGTTTGGTAGATAGTCAGCCTTGCGAGTCGTAGTTGCTTGCGCAGGTGTTGCTTCGCACCGTCAATGTTCCATAGTTATTGGAGAAATGATTCATGCTTAATGTTGGAGATGATCATGGCTTTAATTACCGTTTAACAACTAATATTGAAAGTAGGTAAATAATGCAGAGGCACAGGTGGACAATAGATGTTATTTGGTTTTTAACCATCCACTTGTGTCCCGTAGGACCCCGAGTACTTGATACCTGTTCCTTAAATATTTTCACTATCCGCATGTGGGACCATGAATCCCCTTAGCATGAGCTTGAGTCATATCCTATTTTTTGGGGCCACAGAGTAGTTTGGGGCTTTATTACTATCCTTTACTTATGCCATGATTATGTCATGCTTTAATACTTTATTTACTATTGCGCGTGGAGCGTCTATCCTGTTTAGGAACAAATGTGGAATGTTTTCGTGGTATCGACAAGCCCAGTCACACTTTCGGGTTCCCAGTCGTTTATAGCCATTGGCACAAACCTTTGGGTCCGTCTCGGAGCCGGCCAACTTTGTCGCGGGTAGCTTGGTGGGGTGGCCCCCTGAAATATTATTTGAATCTTGTGATTTCTTTATCATGATGCCTCGTTGGGTTTTTATTTGGTTTTTCCAAGGTTGATCATGCGTGTGTTGCTATTTGTGCCTCCTGCAGGGTAAAACTTTCTGAAGGCCGTGTCCGCGGTTATGGACGACTTGGAGCACAGTATCTCGATCATAGACAACTATAACTAAAGTAGTGCTATAAATTTGACTTTGGAATGACTAGTAATCAGCTTCACTATAATGGAATGGCTAAATAAAAGTACCAACAACTGCTGGGTTTTCGAATGTCTCATGTTATATGTATCTGACTAGTAAGTATTGCCACTACAACGGAATGGTTAACTAAATTTCTCCACTGCTTATGTTATTAGGATGGCTCATGCTATCTATATATGACTAGTAATTGCTGCAACTATAATGGAATGAATAAAACTGTCAACTGTGTGAGTTCCTCGTTTGGTCTCGAGGGGGAAATACAAGGATGGGTCTGTTTGGTGGTAGATTTAGGTTGGATCCGAATAGGCCCTTCTTATATCTCTCTGATAGTCGCCACTTGTATCGAGTCTCTACATGTTGTATAGTGCATGCTTCGCTGCCGAATCAGTCTACCATACCTATGTAGGCGAGGACCGCCGAATTCGAAGACTCGCAGTGTATTGGCCTCAGTACTGACCGCTCTCTTTTTCCTTTGCCCTTTGTCAGCACCCCTTTTGTTTAAGAAGGTTTGAGATTGACGTTGTTAGCAGGGTTACCCTTCCGGCTTGGCCTGGACAGGGTTATGGACGCCATTGGTTATTCTTCAGGGCTCTTAGCCCAATTTGCATCTTGTCCGTACTCGTACGCAGTATCATTTTCAAGGTGATTTGGATCTTTGTATTGTATATCTGTATTCTTGACTCTGGGAGTCGTTGTTGTATATATCTATTTCTGTGGGTTCCATCATGCACTATTGTGTAATGGTATTACTTCGTTTTCCACCCGCACGAAAGTGCCTGGTGGGCACCTTTGAATCGTTTCTATGCGGATTTGGCGGGAATTGCTAAAACTTACATAGGGACGATCTGAGGGTGTTACAGTGGCGGCGTGCAAGACCAGAGCGGTGGAGCGGAGCGGAGCTACGAGCGGGCGACAGAATATGGAAAATCATAGAATAATGGGGACCACTAATCCTCGAACCTGGGATGCGCGCCGCCGACGGTCAAGGTTGCGGGTCCCACCAATCAGTAAAACACCACGTCCTTTTCCCCTATTTTTGATGGTATTGTTACAATTCTACGATCATAGTGGCACATGCAAAATTTCTGGACACAACTAAGGACACACTCATAAATATACTTAAAATGGAACCCTGACCTGGTACATTGCCCGATCCGGTTGCTACCCATGACCTGTATTTTTAATATCTTAGCACTCTTATGCTGAGAAAGGGAAATAAATATTCAATAGTTAGTCAAACTAGTTTCGAATAAATAAGATACACTCTTAGGAAGCTTAGCTATGGCCCGCCTAAGCAGAAGCCGCTGCCGCCCCGTCCGCCGCCGAAGCTTGGCTATTTGGCCCCTCTGAGGCAGGCCATGTAGCTGTACTGCAAGGTTGGTCTTCCATTGCCATCTGAGATGGTTGATTTTGCAGAATGTGCTACATCTCCGACGGCGGCGGAGGCAACGGCGAATGCCACCGCGGCTTCGAGAAGGGCCAAATGAGCATCGTGGAGAATGTGCGCTGTGGCATTTTCGTGTGCTCTGCGCACGAGAAATAAGGCGCGTTCTGAAGAGTTCCTGCGAGCTTGCCTCCGAGGAAACAAATCCCTGAACAGGGCGGCGCCAAGGTCAACAAACTCTCGCCTCCATGCCTCAACGCGGGAGATCTTACCGTGGGGCAATCTGGGCGCACACCGTCAGCGGGAAAGACGATCCATCCTATGTACCGTCGGCGGCCACACCACGGCAGAGTGCATCCATCTACACTCAGCTTGTTGGAGTGTTCGATAGCTGGAGCCGACGACGGGCAACAGTTCAGCGTCGGAATTCAGGTTCAGATTCATAGGGACCTACGATCCCTGCCATGAGAAGCCGGAGTTCACCTTCAAAGAAATCATTGCGGCGGCGCGGCTATTCGTACTGAACCGGGATTGGTTCAAGAGCGTCAACTAGTGCATGAACATTGCAGATATCTTGAAGTTTGACAGGAATAAAAAAGATCAGTTGTGGTTGAATGATCGCTGAACTTACGTCCTCTCAAGGCAATTGGATAGCCAACTTTTATGGTGAATATCTGCAGTTTCTTCAGTGTGGAACAGTTAAGTTCAGAGACTAGCTATGTAGAATGCCTTTTGTAGAGGCAATAGCCCCCTTTTTGCGTAGCTATCCCATATTGTAGTATGGAACTAGTTCGGAAGAAACCAAATACTATCAAGATGTATATATTTATTCAATTACTACCGGCGGTTGAATTCAGTTTACTGCCATACTTATCCGAGGCAGACAAGATTCAGATAGTGTTTTATGAACTAATCTTGGGTGGTTTATTCATGCAAGTTCAGACAGCATTTATTACCCACACATACTACGCATTTAGTACCCACACGTACTATGAAATCATTAGCCACACAAACTACGAATTTAGTACCCACACATACTACAGCAGTTCAAACTATTACATAAGGTGTACTACGTGCTCGAGTCTCAAGTTGGCAATCTTTCAAATTCACTAAACTTATGTCTTCACTCGAGGGAAATCAGAACCACCAGCCTGTCCACGCCCGGTCCCCCCACCGAAACCCGCGCTCCGTCACGGAATGGTGGTGGTCCTATGCCATCGATCCTTCTAGGACAACACTACAGGCGACGAGGACGCTTTCTGGCCACCTCGTCGGGGTCCTGAATGCCATGTACCGGATCCAGAACCTCCTGCAGGTGGATGATTATCGGGGGCTTCCAGCAAAGTTGTCCTCTTGCCCTACTTGGAATCTCCACATTCTACATATTAGGAACGGTTTCTGGATCTTTTAGCCACGCCTTTACCTCGATGATCCCTCTGTCGCTCGGTGGCACAATATCCACCAGCTCGCCGCCAAGGCTACTGACGACCTGCTTGAGGGCCTCCGGTTCCCAAGCATGCAAAGGGAGGCCATCAAAGCCAAGTTTAGAGAAGAACCGAAGATTCCCCAAGCGATCGTCCCACTCATAGGCGTGGTGCCAACTCAGGAAGTCATTTTCTCCCCACAGCACTCGAAAGAACGGGAAGAATGCAGAACACGCTCGTTGTCTGAGCCGTGGGTGAACCGAACGAAGAAATCAAATGGCGGCGCGCATACCTCGATATTGACCACTTTTCATCTGATCCCAAAACTAGACCTAAAAGCCGACATCAAGTATGTCGGTGACACGACGGGACGCGTGCCCAGCATGGTGGCCATGAGAGAGTCGTTGAACTCCTCTGCCAGGGCTACCATGCCTGGGGTGTGCGACAGCATGCAACCGCCCGAGGCCGGACGCACTCCGCCGTGCGAGAAGGTCTAGGAATGTAACATCCCAAAAATATTAAACTTGAATCATCAAACTCTAATCATCAAAATTAGGGTTAACAAAAAACTTTTCCAATTAAAAATATGAAAGCATTCATATGTGTATGTATTAAAATTTGGATTCTTTTGAATTGCCATGGTTCTGTGTTTCTTTGCTTGTAAAATGATTCTTAGGTGAAATAAACATCATCTAAACAATCCCCAAACTTTTCCCAAAGACAAACCAATCAAAACAAACAAACTAAGTGAATGGTCACTTTGGCCAAATTAACTCCCATGCCTACTTTGGCTATCTCTAACTTTCAGAACTTAACAGAAACATGTATGGATCTTTGCACCCCTTGATAGTACTCATAATAAGGTACCAATGCCCACCTTGTGATCGTCCAAAAAAATTTGAATGCATAGTTTAAATGACAATTTAAAATTGAATCTATTTCATATGGGAAGATCCCACTATTTCAAAACCACTCAAACAAGCTCAATTTTCAAAACCTAAGCATCCACAGAATCTTCAACACATGCCTCCAGGAATGCCGTGCCCGCGCCGCTGTCGACCATGCCGACGCGCACCGCAGAGCACATGCCGTTCCCACGCAACCCGACCACCTCGAGCCCTCGCCGCCCGCCAGCATGCACCCCCACCGTCCCAGGTGAACACCAGACATGATCGTTTCACCGCCCGTACCCCGTAGCCACCGCTCGCTGTAGAGTTCGCCGCCTCTGCCTCGCAGAGCATCGCACGTTCCCGACCGTTTGCCACCGCCCCTACATGCGCATTTAAACCATAGAGCATCGCCAGGAGACCGCCCGTCGATCGCCAACCTCGGTCATGCCTCTAGCCGCCCGTAGCCGTGTCGCCACCGTCGTCTGCCCATCCCTCTCGGTCTCTCCATCGGGCCTATAAACGGAGACGACCCCTGCTCGATTTCTTCACATCATCTCACTCCCCTCACCTCACTGATCGTTCCACCCCTTAGTCGGAGCAAGGAGAGCAGCGCATCGCCGGAATTTGGCCGGAGCTCGCCGCTGTAGAGGAGAAGAGGAGCCGTTGATTTCGACCACCCCGGGAGCCGCCGCGACCACCCCTGAGTTCGTCGTCGTCGACTTCATCGTTTTCCCGCCTCTCCATCGTCACTGGAGCCCCGGTATGCCCCCTATGCACCCCCACTGAGCCGCTAGGGTTCGAGCTCGCCGGTGACCTGTTCATCGTTGACGACGACCCTCAGCCGTCGATCTTCATTCTAATCCAACACACCACGTCGCCTCGTACCGCTTCACGTTTAAAGATCCACTGACTAGTAGACCCCCTGTCAGTTGCGCCCTGCGCTGGGGAGTGACACCGGGCCGGCCCAATAACCTTTCCCGCGCAGCCCACTCGTTTGAATTTAGCCTTTTCTATTTATATTCAAACTTAGTTCTATACCTAGTTTCAAAAATCAACCCAGCTCGATTCAGTGAACCAAATTGAATGAAATCAATTTTGTTAGAAAGGTATTGAAATGCTTAATCCAAGCCCGTTGGATTCAAATAATTTGGATCTATAGATAAACCTTGGTAAAAATAACAAGTCAGAAGCTTTTCTGCATTCAAACATTTTTCAAATTTCAACCATAATAGCTTTTGAGTTTATTCCAACTCTCAAAAATCATAATTGATCATACCTTTCAGAATATATAAAAATATATGGGTTTACTTACAGAAATAATGTTAAAGTAATAAAAGAAGGCCACATAGGCATTTCTAGTCACTTATTTTATTTAAAATAAAAGGTTAAGCCTTATTAAATTGTGACACCACTTTAAATCACATTCCCATGTACTGAAATATGTGGTGATGACATGTGTCAACATGACTCCATGTTTGAGAGGGAGAATATTAAATCTTAAGTAGTTTTTCAATGAGTAGAAATTACTTTTCTAAAAATAAAATAAATAAGACAAATGCTTTAATCTTGTAATGTTAGTGATGATGCTAGATCATCTATAGAACCCTTTTGTGTGATGATTGAAAGTGGTTAATTATTGTTTGGTGATTTTGTACCTCGTATTTATTCATAGACGCTAGTACCGACCAAAGATACGAGGAGGAAGGAGGATACTACAAAGAAAAAGCCGAGGAGAACTTCAACCACTGCTTTGCACAAGGAAAGCTTATGCTGATACTGATGCAAGCCTAATACTACTAGTTGATTAAGCAAGCTAACTCTTGAAATTATGAAAGTTAGATAACCCATGCAATGCACTAAGCATACTTGGTTAGATACATTTGATGATACCCCATCCTAGTTTTACTTGCAAGCTTTATACTTTATTTCTTTACCAAAGCTATTACTTAGAGTCTACTTAAGTGACTTGTAGATTCTATGAAGATAATTGAAGGTTGCATAAAGAGCATTAAATTTGGCCTAAGCTAGATAATCTTGATGTCACCCTAAGGAATGAGATTGAACTTAGTTAAACTCCACTTGTTTACCACCCCTCATTAGTACTCACCCCCACTTGTAGATGCTAGTGCTAAGCATAAAACTTGACCAACTTTAGATGGGAATACTTGGTGGAAAATTGTTATGAAAACCTTAGAATGATGAGTCATTCTACTGACATGTTTTGACATGTGTTTCCGAACACCAAATGATTTGGATGATGAAAATGTTAAGGCATGAGCCTTAGCCCTTCTAAAAACTGATGGTTTTCTAGATGCGATACCATTCCAATTTTACCGTACAACCACAATACCCAAAAATTTGGGTAGGGCTTGACTGGAAACTTATATACTTTAGTATGGGTTCCCTCACGACCAAGGTCTGAGCTGAGGCTACCTTGTGAAGATTGTCCACCTGTGCAGTACCCAAGATGACAGTTGGTCATGGTTGGGAGGCCAAACTCATAGGAGAGGTGCTTATACTAGAGCGTGTAATGGAGAGGTTAGGATTGATTATCCGCATACTGAGTATGGTGAATTCAGGATTTGTTCCTGACGGATGTATCGAATGTTGTGGTGAAAGTGTACAATCTCTGCAGAGTGTCAAACTATTCGAATAGCCGCGTCCGCGGTTATGGACAGTTGGAGTGGCCATACTGTTGCCCCGTCAGATGTTTTCAAAATGACTTGTGAAATGGATAGATATTTTGACTTGACCACAACAGAGTTGTGATATGAAATACAAGTTCCCACTTAGGTGTTATAAAATTTCAACTAGATTTTCTTGCTTCTGAACTTAGTAGAGGTAAATCTGGCTTTTTGCAAAACAACCTTAGAGCTTAGTGTCCTACTACAAAAACCCCTTTAACTATTAGTATTAGTTTGCGAGTACTTAAAGAGTACTCATGGATTTGTCCCTGGCTATTCCCATGGCCAGACTATGAAGAGGAGTACCAGGATGATGGACCCCAGGAAGGTTACGACAACTAGGATCATCTCCCATCGTCAGCATTGCCTGTGACCCCGAAGATGGAGCTTTGCCTACGCTACCTTTATTATTACGTATTTACGCTGCTTGAGTTGTATTAAGAACTGGATCATGATATACTTATTTGTGTAAGCATTTATGTATGGTTTGTAATGGATGATGTACTATGGTATCCAAATCTGTTATGTCTCGCAAAAATGGTAATCCTGGGATTGCGATGTATGGCATAACAGGCATCTGGGATTAAAAATCCAGGTGTTGACAAGGCAGCGACGAGAGCCTAGGCTGGGGACACGAAGCTCCGACACGCCAATTAGCAAAAACGAGGTGACGGCGACGGCGATGAGCTTCGATTAAGGGTGTGGGAGGTTGTCCGGCCATGGCAGGGACGCAAGGAGAGCAACGACGATCTTCGATTTGGAGACCAGTAGCCAGAGCTAAGCAAGGTAATGGAGAGGGGAATAATAGGGAGAAGAGCAGATAAGAAGATCTAGTCCTCGCAGGGGTACCCCAGTCCACGACCACAAAGGATAATGGGAAATACTGACGGGTCAATGCAAGAAGAGTTGACCTAACGGCGGGATTTCAGTTCAACCGTTTTTTGACTGGATCATGTTTGGCTGTTAGATTTGTATTTACCCCCATTTGGCCCCTCTCGACAATTGGCAAAGCTACTACAGCCCTTCCACGAGATTACACGCAACTTGGACCCCGCGTTGCCTTGGCGTCTGAACTTTCGGGCCGCATGTTAAAATTCTCCTAGCAAAGCATGATCCTCTTACCTCTAGATGATCTTCCGAATAGCCCGCCTCGCCCAGGCTCTAATACCACTTGTTATGATAATTACCGCCCTAAAAGATCATAGATGACACCGAGGCATGATGTTTGTTAAAGAAGTTCGGCATACGCCTACTCTTGGGGGCATGACTACATGCGCACCTCCCCAAGATACTGCAATGGCTGCCCTAGGCGCCGACGTAAATCATCGGCTCCCCTTGCGAGCCTATTGTTATCTAGACGTCATAGGTTACATCGTGTGGCACCCTCCACATTATATGGAAGTCCTAGGCTACAAAAGTCTGACTGTACTACTACTCGTAACCTATCCACACATAATACAACTCCAAGTCCAAATGTAACCTAACTCATAAATAATATTCGACACAAACACAACAGTCTTGATCATGTCTACATAGTTCACAAACCGTAGGGTGACACACCTAAGGTTCGTTGTTTTTAAGTAGATATGCAATATGACTTGGAGACCAAATGTTGTTCGGAGTCTCGGATTGGATCCATGACATCACAAGTAGATCCATAATGGTCTAGAGAATAATATTCGTATAAGGAAAGTCATTTTCCAGGGTTCGGAAATGTTTTTGGTATTTTGACCGGAAGCTTCTAGAATGTTCTAGAGGGGCCACTAGTGGGACCACCACCCTAGGAGGTGGCCACTTGGGCTGAGGCATGTCACGGGGGAGCACTAGGTACTGCCTCACCAAATCCCAAGGGGGAAATTCGGCCACCAAAGGATTTGGGAACAAACCTTAGTTTATCAAACCCTAAATAAGGAAAGGGGAAGTTTCGCACCTCTTCCTTTGGCCGAGTTGGGGAAGGAGCGGGTAAAGGGTTGGGAACCCTTGGACGCACTCCCCCTCCATATAAAGAGGGTTGTGGGTGCACCACCCCTTTCCCATTGTCCTTGCACATCCTAAACCTAGGCGCCACCACCCCTCTCTCCTCCATCGACTGCTCCTGCTTAGGCAAAGCCCTGCAGAAATCTCTCCTCCACCACCACCACACTATCGTGTTGCTGGGATTTCGAGGGGATCTACTACCTCCGCTGCCCGCTGGAACGGGGAGAGGAAGGTCTTCATCGACTCTCTACGTGTGACCGAGTGCGAAAGCACTGCCGGAACACAGTGTCAGATGGATAGTCTAAGCGATCTTGATATCGGCAAGTGATCGACTACATCAACCATGAGAATCTAATCTCGTTAAACGCTCTGGATCTATGAGGGTTAGTTCTCTTCAATCTCGTTGCACCAATCTCGTGGATTAGATCTTGGCTTTGCCATAGACTGGATCTTGGTTTTATGTGTTCTTGCGATAGAATTTTTTTGTTTTCCATGCAACGAACCCTACAGTGGTATCATAGCCATGTCTATGCGTAGATCTGTTGCACGAGTAGAACACAATGGTTTTGTGGGTGTTGATGCTCTTGTTATTGTTTTATTTTCGTGTACTTTGCATCTTGCAGGATGGTGGGATGAAGAGGCCCGGGCTAACCTTACATGTCGATGTACATGAGACCTGCTCCACGCTCAACGTGCAACTTGCATTGCACAAGTGGCTTTGTGGGTCTATGTCTCTCCCACCATAGTTAAGATTCAATTTACAATGGCCACTTGACATCACTTGTATCAGTGTTGTGGTTCATGTTCGTAGGTAAGAACGGTTCTTACTCAAAAAACTCAAGCCACGTAAAACATGTAAAGAAAATTAGAGGTGTCTAACTTATTTTTGTAGGGGCATGTGATGTGATATGGCCATGATGTGATTGTGATTATATTTGATGTAAGCAATGATCCTTATTGTAAGTTGGCAACCGACAGGAGTCTAATGGTTGTATTTAAATTTGTTAAGACATGCGTGTCAATTCATCATGTAATAGATTTATTCCAAGTAGTTGTAATAGTTGCTGTTGGTGATGGACAACCATGAAGCGGCACCACGGACCTTGATGCAATGCTGGTGATGAAGGAGATCATGTTCGTGCTTTGGAGATGGAGATCAAAGGCACAAGAATAAAGGCCATATCATATCACATATTATGAATTGCATGTGATGTTAATCCTTTTTATGCATCTTGTATTGCTTAGATCGTGACGGTAGCATTATAATATGATATCTCTCACTAAATATCAAGTAATAAAGCGTAAGTCCTTAGTAGGCACCATTGCTAAGACTCGTCGTTTCGAAGCATCACGTGATGATCGGGTGTGACAGATTCTACGTGTGCATACAACGAGTGCAAGCTAGATTTGCACATGCGGATACTAAAGTTAATCTTGACGATCCTAGCATGTACAGACATGACCTCGAAACACGGAATACCGAAAGGTAAAGCATGAGTCATATTGATGATATGATGAACATGTTGATTGTTCACCTTTGAAGCTACATTATCTCTCGTGATGATCGGATAATCACTAAGGCAACGCGAGGGATGTTGTTTTGAGTGGGATTTCAAATAGTAATATGATTAAATTTGAACACAATTTATCATAAATTAAATCAAAGTGAATTTTCATAATTGTTGTAGTCATTGGCATCTGTTCACCACCTTACATTTAGTTTCAATTGAGATAATAGAACTATAGAATTCTGGATAGTTACTTTACGAACCGGTATCGTATTCTTTTTGAGTGTCAATCTAAAGTTTAAAAAGTCCTATTGCAAACTTTCAGCAAACTCCATTTACTCTGTGAAGTTTAATAATTGGTATTGACTCAAGAGTAACGATTCCAATGTTAGTATCTAAAGTATCATGTTTGCCTCCATGATTCTTGATATTCAAAAGATTGTTTTAATATCAAGGTTATCTAGGAGCTTAAAGTATTGCTTCAGAAACCATCATGTGTGGAACATATTGCGATATATAAAACAATGTCTTGGTTGCAACATGATAGAGTATAATTTGGTAAAATTTATGTTCTCATATTTGATGAGAATTTGCGAAGGTTAGAGATGCTAGACGTCCTAATCCTCCAAAAGTTTTTGGAAAGCAACATTATACTCGCATTCTCCTTTATAAGATATGGTAGCTTGATAAAACACATGTTTTCATGATAAGGATGAATAGAAGATGTAGGTAAAATATTTACTACACTAAAATATTACTAAATAATGGATTTTGAAAGAACGCCATACATTTGATGATGGTGATCTACTTCAAAGTGCAAGTCCAAAGGTATTAGTATTTGACTATACACACTTTGGACTATGTGTCATGTGTATGGAGCCACTATTTATGTTGATAGATTCTTTTAACAGGGAAAGGAAATGCTGAAGGAGAATCTCAAAATATTTGGAAGAAAAAAAAATATTGTAAATGTCTAGCTTAAGTATATAGATGATATATATGTCATGGTTGTATTCTTTGCTTGTTAATCAATGTGGTTCTTTATTAATGGATACCGAATTGGTTGGTGTGAAATGTCATACAGGACAACACAATTCATGAACTGCAATGGCCTAAGTAACAACAAGAGAATATGTGATGATGTTTATCGAAAACAAACAAAGTGTCGTTGTGTTTCTCGTTGACATCAAATCTTTCCTTCAAGATTTGTTTTAGTAATTGTTATTTTGATTAGGTATTATGAGAACAAAAGGTTTCTCAAATAATAAGCGTATTCCATGTAAGTTGGATGATTTACAAACCTAGTTGGAGAAATCACATCCATAAAACTAAATGCTAAAAATGTCGTAAGACAAATGATTGAAAGATCACTTATGAAGTGACATCACGTTTTAAATTATATTTAAAAGAAAACATGAAGAAAATTCAAGCTGATGGAATTTTGGAGTCTTTTGATTTTGATCAAATGACGCTTGTGAGACTTTCCTAGAGATAATTGAAACTTCATTCAAAGGCCAAAGAAGAACAAACGACTAACTTATTGGAATTTGTACATAGTGATGTACGTAGTCCATTATATGTACGCATTGTAACATCCCAACTTTTGCAACCTTGTTGAATAGTTAAAAGACAATAACATAAAAGAAATCTAAAAACTTTTAGGATTTTAGAAACATGATGATCCCCAAATCCTATCCTTGCTTGATTACTTATTCATGTTACATGTTTTCTTCTGGGAATTTTTGTGTGCACTCTAATTAACACTATAGGTGAACTAAATCATTTTAGCTAGCAATCTTCTTTTGGCTAGCCTTAAACCATCAACCCTGCTACCCCTCTTAATTATGTTTTCACCCATGGCCGAAGCTTAAACCTTGATCAACTTAAATCGTGTCAACTTTAGTGATACATGGCAAACTCTCGGGAGGGAGTTAAGCCACCACCTTGGCATCATTAGACTCATCTCACTTCCCTCTAACCAAAGCACCATTAGGCTAGCTCATGGGAGCATCACACTTGATGCCATGATCAACCCAAGTAAGCAAGGTTGTTTCTAAGCCTAGATCACCATCACCCTTTTCTTTCCACCTCAGCCCTTGTGGCCATGTACCTAGCCTAGCACGACCTTGACACCACCCATACCTATGTGCCACACCAGTATCAACACTACCCCTGACCTCAAACTTGATCTTGCATGAAAGACAAGCAAAGATCACCATGATCTTGCCACATCAATGTAGCAGCTGCCCTGCCCCCTCTCTCTCATGGCTGGGCCCAGCCAGGCCAGCAACAACTTCCCAGGAAGCTCCCCAACGCATCACCCTGCTCACTCTCCCCTCCAAACGACCCCCAAACCGTCATGGCCATGTCGAAGCCAACACATCACCCCTGTTGAACCACCCCTCTCACGGTGCAAAACGCACATCTAGGAGTGGAGAACCCCGCCACCCTCTCCCTAGCCATGTCCTATCCCGTCATGTCCCTCACCCTAGCTTCCTCGAGCCTTGTGTTGGACAGAGACCGTGGCCGAGCACCTCGCATGCACTCGACCACGCCACACCCCTCTCTCTCTCTCTGCCTGCGGGACCCCAGCCACTTACCGCTTAAACCTCGCATGGCCGTGCCCACAGAAACACCCCACCGCCCAGCTCATCCCCTCCCGAGCCTCCACGACATCAGCCTGACCCCGTCGTGGACACAGTGCACCGTTGGCGTGAACCCTCGGGATAAAAACCTCTTTAGCCCCTCTCCTCTCACCTACCGCCCCATTCCACTCACTGCCCTCTCCCCAATCACCCCCAAAGAGGAGGCGAGGCCTCCCACTTCACCGAGCTCACCACGACACCGAAGGAGAAGGGTAGAGTTTGTCGGCGCCTCTCTCCCTCTTCTCCTCTGAATGCATGCACAACCGTGTTCATGGCCATCGAGCGCACCTAACCCTCCTCTCCATTTTTGTCTAGGATCACCAGGAGCCCGTGAGTACCAAGTTGCCACGAACACGTCGTGGCCATGTCTGGAGCCGGAGCCTCCTCTACCGCCCCTTGTTCTGCTCGCCGTCGTCAACCGCATCTAGCCAACACGTCGCCTACCCATCATCGCCCCTAGGTGAGCCGCCTCGACCACCTCCCGTAGCCGCTAGGGTTCCTTCGTCGGCGCAGCGTCTATTCAAAGCCGACGAGCGCCAGCCGTCAGATCCACATTAGATCCAATGACCCAGCCTCGCCGGTACCCCTTCGCTAGCCGCAGCCACTAACCAATGGGACCCCCGTCGAGATTTGAATCCCCGACTACCGCGCAGCCTGCACCGGACTTGGGTCGACCCAGCATGCTCGGGACGTGACCCTGGCTGTAGTATCTCTGCCCCTTTCCCTTTTATTTAATCTAATTAAATTTCTAGGAAAGTTGAAGCTAGCTTTAAATTCACCAAAATTTTCAAAATAATCTTTTTGGTATGAATCCAATTTTGTCCACTAGTTTAGGATCTTTCCTAACACATGGCTTTGGAAGTTTAGCAAAAACTGCTCTATATGTTTGATGGGATTTTTCCTCCCAAAATAAGCCTGATAACCATTAAATGCATAACAATTTTTCTACTCGTCTAAAAATAGTGATTCCAATTTGTAGGCCCTGTAAACAAAAGTACCTACCCACAAAAATTGGAATCACATGTTTATGAACTATTTGACACCTGTGATAATTATCCCAAGTTTAATACAAAAACTTCTTCTAAGAATTTTAGAAACTTGCACACACCTTATTTTGGCGAGAGAACAACTCCATGACGTGTGTACTGGATAGATGAACCAATACCCACCATACCTTAATTTTTGGTGCCTTTATGATTTTTTGGGAAATTAAAGTACCCTAGCCAACCATCTGTACACCTTTTAAATTATTTAAAATCAACCCTAACAACTAAAAATATGATTCTAGTTGGATTATTTTGGTATTTTCATTATCTTTATAGTAGCATAATTCCTAACCACTTGGGCATCCCACAGAATCAATTGGACATAAAACAAGGTGATTATCTTGTGTTTACTAAATAAATCATAATAAAAGTTTGGCAATAGCTTTTTAAGTAACTCCAGTGTCTATACCTTGGTATGGTCAGTACCTACAAAAGTGTACTTGGTGTACTATTTGTTGCCTCTGTACTATACTGGTAGTTATTGTTTGCCCTAGTTGATTGATGGTGTTTGTTGGTTGTTTTGTTCTTTTGCGATGATGGACACGAATGAGAAAGTTTACGAGGAAGGTGATTGGGAGGAGCTTGGAGAGGAGGATCATGGACAACTTGCTGACCAAGGCAAGCCATCTTATTGATCATTGCCCTTGTCCAACCATTTTACGTTCATGCATGATGGTTTATATTATTATCCTAAGTGTATTATCTGTTTATGTTGCTATAAGCATCTACGAGGGTTTGGCTTCCCCAAACCTTACTAGTAGACGCCTATGGGTATACTTTCTTGGTATCTTATCTTATATCCATCCTACTTGTATCCACTTTTCAACTCCCCTTGAAAACTAGAGGATGGGAAGAAACCCGTGAGGTCTTTATGCAAAACATGTTTTATAATAAAACCCTGGTGAGGTTGGACCTACCAGGAGGATTGATATAAGAAAATTGTTTTATGTTGTTTAAGCTTGACAAAAAGGGTTTGGAAAGGTTTATGAAAAACACCTGGTTCTATGTAGTTTTGCCGGAACAATAATTCCGTACAGCCACACTACCATGAAGTGGGACGAGTCATGACTAGAAGTAGGTTTATCCCAATATGGAAACCTCACACTACTTATAGGGGATCATACCCCCTGAATTATGGGCCTCCTTTACATTAAGGGTCAACTATATAGCAGTCACCCTGAGGAGGCAGAATCACCCACGTGAGTGATTGAGCGATACTATGGGCCTCCCATTGAAAGTATCGTCTCTGGAGGAGTCAGAAGCACTCTGGTTGGTCTAAGGATCCGGACGTCCCGGTGTTGGGAAGAACAACCCATAGGGTAGGAATCCTGTTGGAGTAGACCCATGGACGGTCTTGTATGATTATCCGTAAACCACATATCCTGGTATTATGGTTCGGGAGATTCCCGGCGGATGTATCGGATCTTGTGTGTAAAGTGTACCACCTCTGCAGAGGGTAAAAACTATTCGAATAGTCGTGTCCACGGTAATGGACGGTTGGAATGGCTGTTGCGTAGCGGTGTTAGGTTTGCTTTAAATAAAAGTTTTCTCAGCCATGATATGGTTGGCAGAAATGGTGGAGCTTACCAGGTACAGTAAGACTTGGTGAAAGTCTATGGGTGATCCAGACTCTAGTATTTCCTTCACTCTTTTCAAGATTATCCCTCGGTTGGTTTACAAAACTATCCTCCTTGTCTCGTAGCTTATACTCTCTCTTATTCGGAAAGCAACTTCCATTCAAATGACCTTACCTAGTCACTTCAGTCTTATGGTTATTGCATACATATATATATTACTATATCAAGGTGGTTTGCGAGTACATTCCAACGTCCTCAACAGCTTTGTCTCTGGCTATCTACTTGGATAGTTCATGAGCAGGAGGAGGAAGATGTGGGAGATTACGATGACAACTACGATAACTAGGGCATTATCCGAGTCAGGCACCTGTAGGGCTATGGCTTGACTGGGGTCTTCTGCGTTTAGGTATTCCTCTGCTGCTATGTGAATTGCCCATCATGGCCCTTCTGTAAGACTATCTATGTAAGACTTTATGTACTTGGTATCGTAATGGATGTGAACTTTGATATTAAGTCATTTATGCGCCATGATGTGTTGATCTTGGGAATCGTGGTTGTATGCATAACAAGTACACCCGGAGCACTTCCCGGGGGTGCCACAGACTTGGTATCAAAGCTATCCTGACCTTAGGAGCCCCTAGTTACCCAGACGTTAGACAACGATCAAAAACTATTTTCAAAAAAAATATCAAGGAAGGAGCACGGTATCTACAAAAATCATGCTTATATCTCCTCCCCTTTATTTCAAAAGTCACATGCATACATCTAAAATTTTACACACTTCACTAACCCCAAACTTACTCCTGACTCTTGTAGATGGCGGTGGTCTGCACCAAGTTCCGCCAAGTCGGGTTGGAGCTTCCCCCAAAGCTATTTGAAGCCAACCTGTCTGAGTTGGCAAGGCTAGTGGGACGCCCCGCCCCTGAGATCAAGGGATCTTAGGTTCCCAACACCATTGGTGGAGAGCCAGCATGGCTAGTGGTGTGTACCATGAGAGGAGGGATAGTGCCCCCGCACTCTGCGGAGATTCATGCTTGTCTCATCGAGAAGGACTAGGAGGCAGGCATTATCCGAGTTGCCCACGAGGCATTATCACACCTAGCCTATCACCAACATGAGAAGCTTGGAGGCTCGCGCTACCAGTTCTTTGGGAGATGCCATGAGGCTGGATATGCGGTCATGACACATCACCACTTGGACTTTGGAAAGCATATCCAGAGCATGGAGTATCTCCTGCAGCATTCCCAAGATGAGATGGACAGAGCCCGCATGGATGTGGATATCAAGTGCAAGGAGATACTCTCCTTGAAGGAGGATCTGCAAGTGGCAAAAATTTGAGCATGCTCAGGCTATGCTGACTAAGCAAGCTACCATGGAAAGGAACAAGCGTCTCATGAAGAAGATGAAGAACTAGAAGGAACTGCCAGTGACTATGGAAGCGAAGATAGAGGAGCTAGAGGAGGAGTATGTCAAGCTCCGAAAGGACAATGAGGATCTACTGGACGATGATGATGCGGCCCACTGGGAGGACTTCGACATGGAGCCACAAACTGACCCAAAAGATGATGATCACATGGATGAATAAGAAGATCTAGAGGAAGTTATTCCGGAGCCTAAGGAGGAGGACCCCGAGGAGAGGATCCCCGAGCCGAATCAGGACCCTTCGGAGGTCATCATTGAGGAGGACACCACAGCACACCACAACGACATCATCTATGAGTAGGTTCAGCACTAGATCTAGGAGGTTAGCGAGTTAGATGCTGAACCCCCTTTTGAGTGGCAACTGTTTTCTTTTGTATTAGTAATGGTGGTTGAACTGATTTGAAAGTTGTAATGTGTGAACCAAGTTATGATAATCCACCCCTATGAAGTTTTAGGCTATTGGTGTGCTGCTAATTCTGATGAATGTTTTGTATTGTTGGTTTGGTGTTTGTGTGGTTTCTTCGAAAAACCCCTCTTGCCAACCCCCATCCTAACCCCCTCTACCTTCAGGATGGTGCCCCCTCGCAGTCAAGACCCTCCACCACCACCACCCGAGTCATTCATGGCTCAACTTCTACGCATGGTCATGGAGTACCATCAGGCTGCTAATGCCGAACGTCTGGACAACATTGTAGCTCTCCAATAGCTCATCCAAGCAGCCGGGAATGCCCACAAAAATGAAGGATAAGGTGATAATGGAGAGCCGCGGTCCAAACTCAGGGACTTCCAGAATACTAACCCACCTATGTTCAACAAGTGCACCAACCCACTAGATGCGGATGACTGGCTCCGTACCTTTGAGAACAATCTGGAAGTGGCCCATGTATGCAACGACAAGAAGGTTCTTCTGGCAACCCACTTTCTCTCTGGTCAAGCCAGCGAATGGTGGATAAGTGACAAGGAAATCCTGCCAGCTGGGCAGGTGATCTCACGGGACAACTTCAAGGAAAGGTTCTACAAACATGACATCCCATCGGGTCTCATAAAGATGATGAGGGGTCAGTTCTGGGCTTTAAAGCAAGGTGGGATGACAGTACTACAGTATCTGGAGAAGTTCACTAACCTCGCAAGGTATGCCCCCGATGATACCAACACTCAAGAGAAGAAGATGGACACCTTCATCAATGGACTGCATGATGAGCTACAGTGTCACTTGATAGCCCAAAGGTTTCAGGATTTAGATGGTCTTGTTTATGCCGTAATCATGGTTGAAAGCAAGCGCAAGAGTGTCATCGAAAATCGCAAGCGCCGCATGATGCAGCAAGGAGGATCTAGTGGACAAAGGACTAGGAGTCTGCCACCTTCTGGTACTACACTCCCACCCCAGAGGACTCACTCGTATGCTCAACGCCCCAACAATCCCACTCGCACCTTCAACACTCCCCACCCTGGGAGAGGGAACCCCAACCTCGCGCCCCGAGGGCCAGCCAACCCCAATACCCGCCCCAATACCTCAGGCTGCTACACCTGTGGGAAGGAAGGTCATTTCTCCTGCGAGTGCCCGGATAATAGGAAGAACAATGCCCCTCGCCATGGAGCCACTCGGCTGAATCAAGAACATGCTAGAGGAGCCCCTAACAAAGGTACCGCCCCAAAGAGGCAGGCGAATGCAGCTAAAGGACATCTGAATCACATCAACACTGCTGAAGCCTAGGAATCTCCTGACCTCGTTCTAGGTACATTTTTAGTTCATTCTTCTCCTGCCACAGTATTGTTTGACTCTAGAGCATCTCACTTATTTGCTACCGAACCATTCATCAACTCTATTGGAATGAAGCCTGCATATCTTAAGCGTACCATGCTAGTTCAAATCCCTGGGGCAACCACTAGAACTAAACTTGCCTGCAAGAACATTCCCATAATTATAAACAGAGTTGAATTCCAAGCCAGCGTAATAGTATTAGGAACTCAAGGATTAGATGTTATTTTGGGAATGGATTGGATGACCAAATATCAAGCGATCATAGACTGCACCAGAAAATCTATCACCCTATCCATCAAGGATGGAATAAAGGTTAAACATGTGACAACCACCCATTCCTCTTGGGCCCTATGCCATAAAAGCATAGTCGGGACCCCATTAGAGAAAGTACCAGTGGTCTGTGAATATCCGGATGTGTTCCCCGAGGAATTACCCGGTATGCTCCCGGACTGGGATATCGAGTTTATAATTGAACTAGTCCCAGGAACATCCCCCATAGTCTAGAGACCCTATAGTATGAACCCCGAAAAGTTGGTAGAATTAAAGAAACAACTAGATGCCATGGAGCGCAAAGCTCATATTCAGCCTAGCGCCTCTCCATGGGGATCCCCCATCCTATTTGTGGACAAGAAGAATGGAACCACCCAGCTAGTCATTGACTACCGAAAACTCAATGAGGTCACCATCAAAAAAAAATATCCCCTATGGAAGATTAAGGATTTGTTCGACCAGCTCACAAGTGCCCGTGTATTCTCCAAGATAAACCTTCCCACCGATTGTAATTAGTTAAAAATCCAAGAATCTGACATCCCAAAAACAGCATTCACCATCCGTTACGGATTGTATGAATACACCATCATGTCCTTTGGACTAACTAATGCTCCCGCCTACTTCATGAACCTCATGAACAAGGTATTCATGCCATACCTCGGCAAATTCGTGGTGGTATTTATTGATGACATTCTAATCTATTGCAAAACCGAAACCGACCATGAGAAACATCTAAGGATAGTTCTAGGAACTCTCAGAGAGCATCAGATGTATGCCAAGTTCAGCAAATGTGAGTTCTGGTTAAAGGAAGTTGGTTTCCCTTGGCCATATCCTGTTATCATGAGGAATATCCGTGGATCCCACAAAAATCAAAACCGTTCTCGACTAGAAAGCACCCCAAAACCCGACAGAAATTAGAAGTTTCCTAGGTTTGGCAGGATACTATCGCAAGTTTGTAGAAGGGTTATCGAGCATAGCAAAACCCATGACTCAACTTCTAAAGAAAGACAAGAAGTTTGAATGTACTGATAAATGTAAAGCAAGCTTTCGGGAACTCAAGAAGAGATTAACAACATCCCCGATTCTAACCATGCCCTACATCACTAAAGGATTTGAGGTCTTTTGTGATGCTTCCAATTTAGGTCTAGGCAGTGTGCTAATGCAGGAAGGGAAGGTTATCGCCTACTTGTCCCGTCAACTAAAACCCAATGAAGTGAACTACCCTACCCATGATCTAGAGCTTGCATCTGTTGTGCATGCCCTAAAAACCTAGTGCCACTATCTCATGGGAAACCGCTGTGAAATCTATACTGATCACAAAAGCTTGAAGTATATCTACACATAGAAAAATTTAACATGAGACAAATAAGATGGATTGAGTTAATCAAATATTATGATTTGGGCATACACTATCACCTTGGTAAAGACAATGTGGTAGCGGATTCCCTTAGCCGGGAACCCTGTACCCTCAATGATCTATTCGCGAAGGGACAGCCAGATCTAATAAAGGAGCTAGAAAGGTTGGGACTAGAAATAGTCAGCCTAGGATTTCTAGCCCATCTCGAGCTACAACCTACCCTTACGGGCCAAATCAAAGAAGCCCAGAAGAACCACAAAATCATTGAAAGGATCAAGAGCCAAATGGAAAGAGAAAACATCCTCGGATTCAAGGTGGTCGACAAAAATATCTTGTGGTACAAGGGACGCCTTTGCATGACGAATAACCACGACCTGAAGCAAATAATTATGAGAGAAGCACATGAGACCCTCTATTCTATCCACCCGGGAAGCACCAAGATGTACCAGGACCTTAAGACTCAATTTTGGTGGCACCGGAATGAAGAGAGATATTGCTCTGTTTGTAGCCAAGTGTGATGTGTGCCCATGATTTAAAGCTGAGCATCAACGCCAAACAGGGCTTCTGCAACCAGCTAAGATTCCGGAATGGAAATGGGAGAAAGTCGGTATGGACTTTATTACCGGATTATCCAAGTCAAATAGAGCATGATTCATCTGCGTGATTGTGGACTATCTCTCCAAGGTCGCCCATTTCCTTCCCGTAAAGACTGCATACAATGGTAAACAATTGGCAGAACTCTACATATCAAGAATTGTCAGCCTTCATGGAGTGCCTAAGGAAATCGTGTCAGATAGAGGCCCCCAATTCACCTCCCTCTTCTGTATGAAACTACATGAAGCCCTCGGTACCAAGCTTGCCTTCAGCACCGCCTACCATCCTAAAACTGGAGGACAGACCGAAAGAATCAACCAAGTCCTAGAATACATGCTCCGCTCTTGTGTCCTTGCATATGGATCTAATTGGGAAGATTGTTTTACCTTTGATGAGTTCTCCTACAATAACAGCTATCAAGCTAGCATAAAAATGGCCCACTTCCAATTTCTATATGGACGCAAGTGGCGCACACCCCTGAACTAGACCGAAACATGGGAGACCTAAATCTTCGGATTAGATATTATCAAAGCCGTTGAAGAACAAGTTCATCTAGCCCATGAAAGATTGAGAGCCTATCAATCCCGCCAAAAGAGCTATGCCGACACCAAATGCCGCGAAGTCAGCTTGAACAAGGGAGAGTTTGCATAACTCCATGTTTAATTTCACCTCTCAAGGGAATGTAGCGCTTCCATGAAAAGGGAAAAATTGCCCCAAGATACATCGGACCATTCAAAATCATTGCTCCTAGAGGAAAGGTATCCTATCAGCTAGAGATACCCTTAGAGCTGTCAGAGTTCCATGATATATTCCACGTATCCCAACTCCGAAAATGTCTCCAAGTGCCTGACAAACCCGAGGTCTTCAAACAAATATATTATCGATCAATTGATCTCAATCGTGACCTAACTTATCGGGAAGTGCCCATCAAGGTCTTGGATAAAGAAAATTGACTCACAAGGAAAAGAAATATAAAATTCTACAAGGTCCAATGGAGCAACCACTCTGAGGACGAAGCTGCCTGGGAACAGGACGATTATCTCAATAAAGAATTTCCCCAACTACTTCTACCACAATCTTCGAATCTCGAGACGAGATTCATTTAAGGGGGGAAGGTCTATAACATCACAACTTTTGCAACCTTGTTGAATAGTTAAAATACAATAACATAAAAGAAATCTAAAAACTTTTAGGATTTTAGAAACATGGTGATCCCCAAATCCTATCCTTGCTTGATTACTTATTCATGTTACATGTTTGCTTCTATGTATTTTTGTGTGCACTCTAATTAACACTATAGGTGAACTAACTCATTTTAGCTAGCAATCTTCTTTTGGCCAGCCTTAAACCATCAACCCTAGTACCCCTCCTAATTATGTTTGCACCCATGGCCGAAGCTTAAACCTTGATCAACTTAAATCGTGACAACTATGGTGATACATGGCAAACTCTCAGGAGGGAGTTAAGCCACCACCTTGGAATTATTAGACTCATATCACCTCCCTCTAACCAAAGAAACATTAGCCTAGCTCATGGGAGCATCACACTTGATGCCATGATCAACCCAAGTGAGCTAGGTTGTTTCTAAGCCTAGATCACCATCACCCCTTTCTTTCCACCTCAGCCCTTGTGGATATGTACCTAGCCTAGCATGACCTTGACACCACCCATACCCATGTGCCACACCAGTACCAACACCACCCCTGCCCTCAAACTTGATCTTGCATGCAAGACAAGCAAAGATCACCATGATCTTGCCACATCAGTGCAGCAGCTGCCCTGCCACCTCTCTCACGGCTAGGCCCAGCCAGGCCAGCAATAACTTCGTAGACACCTCCCCAACGCATCCCCTGCTCACTCTCCCCTCCAAACGATCCCCAACATGTGGTGGCCATGTCGACGCCAACACGTCTCCCCCATCGTCTCACCCCCTCCCACAGTGCAAAACACGCACAAGCAGCAGTGGAGAACCCCGCCACCCTCTCCCTAGCCCCATCCTATCTTGTCATGTCCCTCACCCTAGCTTCCCCGAGCCTTGTGCCAGCCAGAGACCGTGGCCGAGCACCTTGCATGCACTCGACCACGCCACACCCCTCTCTCTGCCTGCGGGACCCCAGCCACTTACTGCTTACACATTGCGTCGACGCGCCCACAGAATCACCCCACCGCCCAGATCATCCCCTCCCAAGCCTCCATGACATCATCCCAACCCCATCGTGGACACGGTGCATCGTGGGCATGCGCCCTCAGGATAAAACCCTCCCGAGCCCCCTCTCCTCTCTCCTACCACCCCATTCAACTCACTACCCTCTCCCCACTCACCCCTGAAGCGGAGGCGAGTCCTCCCGCTTCACCCAGCCCCCCACCCTCACTGCATCACCATGGCACCAAAGGAGAAGGGTACAGGTTGCCGGAGCCTCTCTCCCTCTTCTCCTCTGCATGCATGCACAGCCGTGTTCATGGCCGTCGAGTGCACCTAACCCTCCTCTCCGTTTTTGTCTAGGATCACTAGGAGGACGTCACGGAGGGATCCCTTGAGCACCACGTCGTCGCGAACACATTGTGGCCACGTCTGGAGCCTGAGCCTCCTCTGCCGCCCCTCGTTCTGCTCGTCGTTGTCAACCGCATCCAGCGAACACGTCGCCTACCCCTCATCGCCCCTAGGTGAGCTGCCTCGACCACCTCCTGTAGCCGCTAGGGTTTCGTCGCCGGTGCCGCGTCTATTCGAAGACGATGAGCGCCAGCCGTCAGATTTGCATTAGATCCAACAACCCGGCCTCGCCAGTCCCCTTCGCCAGCTCCAGCCACTGACCAGTGGGGCCCCTACCGGGATTTGAATCCTCGGCTACCGCATAGCCCGCACCGGACTTGGGTCGGCCCAGCATGCTCGGGCCATGACCCTGGCCGCAGTCTCTCTGCCCCTTTCCCTTTTATTTAATCTAATTAAATTTCTAGGCGAGTTGCAGCTAGCTTGAAATTCACCAAAATTTCCAGAATAATCTTTTTGGCATGAATCCAATTTTGTCCGCTAGTTTTGGATCTTTCCTAACACATGGCTTTGGAAGTTTGGAAAAAACTAGTCTATATGTTAGATGGGATTTTCCTCCCAAAATAACCCTGATAACCATTTTAAATGCATAACATTTTTTTGCTTGTCTAAAAATAGTGATTCCAATTTGTAGGCCCTGTAAACAGAAATACCTACCCACAAAAATTGGAATCAGATGTTTTTGAATTGTTTGACACCTGTGATAATTATCCCAAGTTTAATACATAAACTTCTTCTAAGAATTTTAGAAACTTGCACACACCTTATTTTGGGGAGAGACCAACTCCCTGATGTGTGTACTTGATAGATGAACTAATACCCAACATACCTTAATTTTTGGTTCCTTTATGATTTTCTAGGAAATTAAAGTACCCCAGCCAACCATCTGTACACCTTTTTAATTAATTAAAATCAACCCTAACAGCTAAAATTATGATTCCAGTTGGATTAGCTTGGTATTTTCATTATATTTACAGTAGCACAATTGCTAACCACTAGGGAATCCCACAGAAACAATTGGACATAAAACAAGGTGATTATCTTGTGTTTACTAAATAAATCATAATGAAAATTTGGCAATAGCTTTTTAAGTAAATCCAGTGGCTATGCCTTAGTATGTTCAGTACCTACAAACGTGTGCTTGGTGTACTGTTTGTTTCCTCTGTACTGTACTTGTAGTTATTGTTTGCCCTAGTTGATGGATGGTGTTTGTTGGTTTTTTTGTTCTTTTGCGATGATACAAACGAACGAGGAATTTTACCATGAAGGTGATTGGGAGAAGGTTGGAGAGGAGGATCAGTGACAACTTGCTAACCAAGGAAAGCCATCTACTTTATCATTTCCCTTGTCCAACCATTTTACGTTCGTGCATGATGGTTTATATTATTACCCTAAGTGTATTATCTATTTATGTTTCTATAAGCATCTATGAGGGTTTGGCTTCCCCAAACCTTACTAGTCGACACCTATGGGTGTACTTTCTTGGTATCTTATCTTATATCCATCCCACTTGTATCCAATTTTCAACTCCCCTTGAAAACTAGAGGATGGGAAGAAACCCGTGAGTTCTTTATGCAAAACATGTTTTATAATAAAACCCTAGTGAGGTTGTACCTACCAGGAGGGTTGGTATAATAAAAATGTGTTACCTTGTTTAAGCTTGATAAAAAAGGGTTTGGAAAAGGTTTATAAAACATACCTGGTTCTATGTAGTTTTGCCGGAACAATTATTTCGTACAGCCACACTACCCTGAAATGGGACGGGGCATGACTAGAAGTAGGTTTATCCCAATATGGAAACCTCACACTACTTATAGGGGATCATACCCCCTGAATTCCAGTCCTCCTTTACCTAAAGGGTCAACTGTATAGCAGTCACCTAGAGGAGGCAGAATCACCCACATGAGTGACCGGGCGATACTATGGGCCTCCCATTGAAAGTGTCGTCTCTGGACGAGTCGGGAGACTCCGGTTGGTCTAAGGATCCGGACGTCCCGGTGTTGGGAGGAACAACCCATAGGGTAGGAATCCTATTGGAGACTTGGAGTAGACCCATGGACGGTCTTGTCGGATTATCCGTAAACCGCATACCCTGGTATTGCGGTTCGGGAGATTCTCGTCGGATGTATCAGATCTTGTGGGTAAAGTGTACCACCTCTGTAGAGGGTAAAAACTATTCGAATAGCCGTGTCCAATATCAATACCCGAATTTTTAATCCCAGATGCCTATTATGCCATACATCGCAATCCTAGGATTACCATTTTTGCGAGACATAACAGATTAGTACCATAGTTAATCATCCACTACAAACCATAATAAAGGTCTTACAAATAAAGGATCTCATGATCCAGTCTTAATACAATCAACGCAGGAGAATAATATAAGTACGATAGCATGGGCGAAGCTCCATCTTCAAGGGTTACAGGCAATGCTGACGATGGGAGATGATCCTAGTTGTCGTAGACTTCCTGTTGTCCATCATCCTGGTAGTCCTCCTCATAGTCTGGCCATAGGAATAGCTAGGGACAAAGCCATGAGTACTCTTTAAGTACTTGCAAACTATCACTAACAAGTAAAGTGGTTCAAGTAGGAATCCTAAGCTCTAGGTTGTTTTGCAAAAAGCCAGATTTATCTCTAACTGAGTTACATTGGAATGGTATCGCATCCGAACCCAACCATCAGTTTTATAAAGGGCTAAGGCTCATGCCTCAACATTTTCATCATCAAATCATATGGTGTTCAATAACACATATCAAAACATTTCAGTAGAATGACTCATCATTCTAAGATTTTCATAATCCTTTTCACCAAGTATTCCCATCTAAAGTAATCAAGTTTTATGCTTAGCACTAGCCACTAAAATTGAGGGTAATCACTAATGAGGGGTGCTAATCAGGTGTGACTTATCCAAATCTAGATCTCATGCCTCGGTATGACATCTAGTTCTAACTAACTTAGGCCAAGTTTTATGCTATTTATGCTACCTCTAATATCTTTCCAAAACATCACAACACTAACTAAAAGTAATAAAGAACTATGATAAAGAAATAAAATAATAAAGCATGCAAGTAAAACTGGGATTTGGTATAATCAAGTGGTATAACCAAAGCATGCCTAATGCATTGCATCAGTTAATTGGTATTGTGGGGCTTGCAAGTATTAGCTTGCATAGTCAACTTGTAGTGTTAGGCTTGCTAGGATGGATTGCCTTAAATAGTGCAGTGGTTGAAGTTCTCCTCTGCTTCTTCTTCTTAGTAGTCTCCTTCCTCTTCGTATCCTTGTTCGGTTCTAGCGTCTATAAATAAATACGAGGTACACAATCACCAAACAATACTTAAATACTTCTATTTGGCAAACAAAGTTCCACACTAGATGATCTAGCATCATCACAATCATCACATGAAATAAAGGCTTAGTCTTATTGATTTTATTTTAGAAAAGTAATTTCTACTCATTGAAAACTACTTAAGAATTAATATTCTCCAATTAAAATATCGGATCGTATTGACACATGTCATCGGCACATATTTTAATACTTGGGAATGTGATTTAAAGTGGTGTCACAATTTAATAAGGTTTAACATTATTATTTTAATTAATTAAAGTGACTAGAAATTCCTATGGGACATTCTTTTAATACTTGTCCATTATTACTGCAAGTAAACCTAGATATTTTTATATATTTAGAAAGGTCTTGTCAAATGTGATTTTTGAGAGTTGGAATCAACTCAAAAGCATTTATGGTTGATTTTTGAAAAATGTTTGAATACAGAAGAGTTTCTGCATTGTTATTTTTACTGCAGGTGATATATAAATCCAAATGGTTTGAATAGAACGGGCTTGGATTAAGAATTTCAATACCTTTCTAACAAAATTGGTTTCATGCAATTTGGTTTAGTGAATCTCTCTGAATTGATTTTTGAAGTTACTGCCTGAACTAGGTTTCAATTAAACTAGAAAATATCTATTTGAATCTACTGGGCTGAGCGCGGGAACTAAACTGGGCCGGCCCAGCTGCACAGCGCATGCGCAGTGGGCTACTGATAGGGAGGGTCTAGGCGTCAGCGGCTCTAACTATGCGAAGAGGTACCTTTCAATCTGAGCCTTGCGATTAGACTAGATCCAACGGCTGTGGTTCATCATCTCCGTCGGGAAGCACCGAAGAGACTAAACCCTAACGCATCGGTGGGGGTCGTGTGAGGATCACTTGGGCTCCAGCTTGGGTCGGTGTTGGGGGCGAACGATGTTGTCGATGACAACAGTTTGAACGGTTGCTGCGGCAGCTCCTGGGGCGGCTCCAATCAACGGCTCCACCTCTCCTCCTCCACGGCAGACTCCGGTAAAATTCTGGCGACCTGGTGCTCGCCTTGCTTCTGGGAATGGTAAGTGGTGCTCTGTGACAGGTGGGGAGTGAGATAGTGTGACAAATTGGGGCTGGGAAGGCCTCCTTTTATAGGCGAGCGAGAGAGGCCGAGCGGGCAGAGCTCCTCGGGGTCAGCAGTGCAGTGAGCTAACGGCATGGCTCGGGGGCTAGGATGGTGCGCGGTTTCCTGGCGATGCTCAAGGACGTAATGGCGTGGCAAGGTGCGGTCGAGAACGGTTGGAACGCGTTGGTGCTCTAAGTGGCATCGACAACGGTTTTGACGATGCACGGGTGCTACGGGTCACGCGGCGGTGAACGGGGATGTCTGGGAGGTTCCTGGGATCGTGGTGATTCCAGGCACGGGCGACGAAGGCGAGGCGCGGCATGTGCGAGCGTGTCGGGCATGGAGCTCTGGCGTGCTCTCGGCATGGCAGAGACAAACTGGGCGCAATGCGTTCTCTGTGGTCCAGTGCCTAGCTGCTTGCGAGGGCTGGACAGGGGGTGGCGGTGGACGGTGGCCTCCCTCCTAGACATAGTGGCTAGGTGTGGCGGTTGCTCCTGCTAGCTTTCCATGGTCGGCTGGCAAGGGGGTGGTCGGGCATGCACGACATGGTTCAAAGGGTAGGGTTCTAGGCTGTTCAATGCAGGTGTGCTCACTAGGGGAGACAAGGGTAAGCAAAGGGAGACAATGGTTTGAATGATCACTGCTCAAAACAGTGAAAGTTTGGCCAATTTGATTTGTGGCTGCCAAGTGTTTGATGAAATGGTCGAAAGAAATTTATATTTGAATTCTTTATTTTGGTGAGTGCACTGGTCACATACTTGGTGGTCTCTGGTTTCTTGGGTTTGTCAAGGTGAACTGGTTTGAGTGGTTTTTGAGAAATTGTGATCTTACCATATGAACTAGATTCAATTTTGAATTGTCCTTGGCATAGATTTGCAAAATGTTTCTGTGGGTTTGCAAGGTGGGCTTGGGTTCACTTTTACTTGGTCTAGCAAGGGGTGAAAATAATTGGATTTGTTTCTGTTAGAAATCTTGGACTAGAAACACTCAAAGTGGTCTAGTGGTTAACATTGGCAAAATGACCATTAGCTCATATTGTTTATATTGGAATTTCTAGTGATTTGATTATGCTTGGAAATGATTTAGATGATGTTGTTTTCATCTTTAAACTAATCCTTGCCAATCATAGCAATCAAACAAGTCATTGCAAGCATTCATGCATTCATCACATACACACATGCCTTCATATTGATTTTAATTCACAAAAGTTTTTGTTAACCCTAAATTTTGGAGATTATAACTTGATAACCTTGATTAATATTTTTGGGATGTTACAAACCTTCCCCCCTTAAAAAAATATCGTCCCGAGATTTTAGAAAAAATAAAACTAGGATTTAAAGAGATCTAGAAACTCAGTCCTAATATAGTCTTCTCGCTCCTATGTTGCTTCTTCTTCAGTATGGTTACTCCACTGGATCTTGAGAAACTTGATACTACGGGTCCTGGTGATTCTGAAGGCTCCTTCCAAAATACGAATGGGTACTTTGGGATATTTTAGGTCATCGTTGATCTCTATGGTTCTGTGATCAATATTCTTGAAAACTTCGGTCTTCTTTGGGACTTCTAGGCATTTGCGAAGTAACGAGATGTGAAACACATTATGCACGACTGACATCTCTTCCGGCAGTTCCAATTGATACGATACTTCTCCTCGACGATTCAAAATCTTGAAGGGTCCAATATATCTGGGGGCTAACTTTCCTTTGATTTGGAAATGTTGCATTCCTTTCAAGGGCGATACTTTCAGATACACAAAATCTCCGATGTTGAAGGCTAGGTCTCGATGTCTCTTGTCGGCATAACTCTTCTGTCTGGATTGGGCTGTCTTAAGGTGCTCATGGATCTTGTGAACTTTCTCTTCTGCTTCTCATAGGATGTTGGGTCCGAAAATCCGACTCTCTCCTACTTCCGACCAATTCAAAGGGGTACGACACTTCCTTCCATACATGAATTCAAATGGGGCCATTTGCAAACTGGCTTGGTAACTATTGTTATATGAAAATTCTGCGAAAGGAAGACAGTCTTCCCATTTTGATCCATATTCTAACACACAATCTCTCAACATATCATCGAGTATTTGGTTTACTCGCTCTATTTGTCCATCAGTTTGAGGGTGATAAGTTATGCTGAAATCTAGTCTTGTTCCTAATCCTTCTTGGGTTTTCTTCCAAAATCTCGAGGTAAACTGGGTTCCTCGATCCGGCACAATGTTCTCGGGGACTCCATGCAAACTAACTATTCTAGCAATGTATAACTCTGCTAGCTTAGAACTCTGATAGGTGGTCTTTAGTAGTAAGAAATGGGCGACTTTGGACAGTCTGTCCACTAAGACCCAAATAGAGTCATTCCCCTAATAGATGTAGGCAAACCGGTGATCAAATCCATTCCAACTGAATCCCATTTCCATTCCGGAATCTTCAGTGGTTGCAAAAGTCATGTAGGTCTCTGATGTCCCGCCTTGACTCTCTGACAGATATCACACTTGGCTATATAGCTTCCGATTTCTCTCTTCATCTTATGCCACCAAAATTGCTCCTTCAAATCCTGATACATCTTTGTTCCTCCGGGGTGGATAGAATAAAGAGTATCATGAGCTTCTTTCAAAATAGCTTGCTTCAATTCTTAATCTTCTGGCACACAGATACGTCCTTTGTACCACAAAACTCCTTCTTCATCTTCGGTGAATCCAGGTACCTTCCATGTACCGATACGACGTTTGATTCCATCGATACTAGCATTTCCTTTATGCGCTTCCTTGATCTGACTGATCAAAGAGGGTTGAAGTTCTATGCTAGCCAAAAATCCTTCACTTACTAGTTCCATTCGGAAATCTTCCAACTCCTTGTGCAAACTTGGTTGCTCCTTCAGAATCATGGTGTTCAATCGACACGACAATCTGCTAAGAGCATCTGCTAAAACATTGGCTTTGCCGGGGTGATAGTGAATGTCAAGATCATAGTCCTTGATTAGATCTATCCATCTCCTTTTCCTCATATTCAACTCCTTCTAGGAGAAAATATACTTCAGGCTCTTGTGATCCGAATAAATTTCACAACGGTTACCCATGAGGTAATGCTGCCATGTGTTCAAGGCTAAAACTACGGCTGCCAGTTCAAGGTCATGGGTAGGGTAATTCTGCTCATGTTGCTTCAGTTGCCAGGATAAATAGGATATGACTTTGACTTCTTGCGTTAGCACACATCCGAGACCGATCTTGGATGCGTCACAAAACACATCAAAGGGCTTCATGATATCCGGCATAATCAAGATTGGGGATAAGATCAATCTATTCTTGATCTCTTGAAAACTTGCTTCACATTTGTCTGTCCATTCAAACTTCTTATCTTTCTTCAACAATTGGGTCATGGGTCTTGCGATACTCGAGAATCCTTCTACGAACTTGCGGTAGTATCCCGTTAATCCGAGAGATGCACAAACTTGGGTTTGAGTGGTTGGGGCTTCCCATTCACTACTAGGGAAATGGCCATTAGTGGCGCACCTAAAAATATCATCTGTGGCGCACTAGCAGTGCGCCACGGGAGATAGCCGTAGCGCACTGCCTAGTGCTCCACAGTTGTGTCGAGATAGGCGTAGCACACCTGCTAGTGCGCCACTGCTATGTGGGCAGGTGCGCTACGCGTAGGATCTTCTGTGGCGCACTTCCCAGTGCGCCACTAAGCTTCTAAAGTGCGCTTTAGGTGTAGTGCGCCACAAAAGGTAGGTCATGTGCGCCACAGGTGTTTTTTTTAATTTCCGAGCCAAATTATATACAATACACATTATATACAATATTACAGGCAGATATACACATACATATACAAGATATACAATTATATATATAAATACACAATTTGAAAAACAAGATTGAAACAAATACATATAGATAAGTCTCATACATGAATACATAGTATAAGTTACATTGTTTCGATCAAGTTACAAAGTAGTTGGTGACATGCGAATACATGTGTCGATCGAACAAGTTAGAGCTCAGAAGCTCGCCTAGACATCTAAACTAGCTAGGCACAAACGCGGGATAAACAACCAAAGAAGATAAGCATGATCACCGCCGCAACGAAGGTGTAGGTCTTCTTCTGGTTCCTTGTCCTAACTCCCGCTAGATAGCGCGTGTATCTAGCTTCCGCCTCCGCCATAGTGTTGTACCCTTTGTAGCTATTGCCGCTGAAACGGTGCACCTGTCTCCGGCAGTCTTCCCAATCATCGTAGACTCCGGGAACCCGTCCCTTGTACACGACGTACCACGTCATCTATAAGTTGACAATAATAATTAACCGGTGATTGAAAAAAAACATATATAATTAAAGTCGCATATGAAGATACACTTATAGAAAGTACCCTAAATCAAAAAGACCAAACTCAAAAAGCATGCCTCATATATAACTAGGTTGTTCGACACAGGAATATGCTACGATGGAACCGTCCGCCAAGTAGGATGCACAACACCTGGACCTGTGCATAGCACAAGGCGGACAATCCCATCGCAGCACATTCACATATATAGTGTGCCACGACATTTCAATCATCTGCATTATTCTCGAAAAAGACCAAAGTAACTCGAAAAGAATGCCTCATATATATACATAGGTTGTTGGACACAGGAATATGCTACGATGGAACTGTAAGCCAAGTAGGATGCACAACATCTAGACTTGTGCATAACACAAGGCTTACAGTCCCGTCGTAGCACATTCACATATATATTGTGCCAAGACATTTCAATCATCGGTATTATTCTCGAAAAAGACCAAAGTAGCTCGAAAAGAATGCCTCATATATAACTAGCTAGGTCGTTGGACACAGGAATATGCTACGACGGAACGGTTAGCCAAGTAGGATGCACAATTCCTGGACTTGTGCATATCACAAGGCTAACTATCCCGTCATAGCACATTCACATATATATTGTGCCACGACATTTAAATCATCGGCATATTCCCGAAAAAGACAAAAATAACTCGAAAAGAATGCCTCATATATAACTAGCTAGGTCGTTGGACACAGGAATATGCTACGACGGAACAGTGAGCCAAGTAGGATGCACAATTCCTGGACTTGCATATCACAAGGCTCACTATCCCGTCGTAGCATATTCACATATATAGTGTGCCACGACATTTCAATCATCGGCATTATTCTCGAAAAAGACAAAAATAACTCGAAAAGATTGCCTCATATATATACATAGGTCGTTGGACACAGGAATATGCTACGATGGAACCGTGAGCCAAGTAGGATGCACAAGACCTGGACTTGTGCATATCACAAGGCTCTCAATCCCATCGTAGCACATTCACATATATAGTGTGCCACGACATTTCAATCATCGGCATTATTCTCGAAAAAAGAGTAAGGAAAAAAGGACCAAAGTGAGCAAAGGACCAAAGAGTAAGCAAAAAAACCAAGCATTGATTGATATATACTAATAATAAGCAAAAGAAGTAAGCGATGATTCATAAACCTAATAAGATAAGTATAGTAGCATGTACACTTGTCCACACACACAAAGGTCATCTATAGTTTGTAACTACAACTAGGCCAACATCAAGCCTTCTGGCTCGGCTTAGGGAACGGGAGGACGCCTTGTCTCGTCATGAACTTCCTATAGTCACCCTGCATCTCTAGGCGATCTTCTATGTCACGGTTATTCGGTATATTTCCTCTGTAGAAGATCCCCCTCGAAGTCATCACATCACGAAAGATGATTGCCCCAAACTGCTGCTGGATGCGATACATCTCTTGTCTAATATCTGAATCATTGATCTTGGCCTTTGCTTCGTCCCACTGTTTGAGATGATCTGGCAGTGTAGAATTCCGCTGGTCAAGTAGGAACGCCCTCATGTGATGGAGTGCGTAGTAGGCTTCCTTCTTACTGTTTTCCGGCTCCTTCACGCAGGGGAACTCCGTTACGTGGTTGAAGACGTGCCTGCCGAACTTGACCTTCGTACGCACGAAGGTGGTGCCTTCCGTCGAGGCAAAGCCAGTGAGAGGATCATCCAGAACTTCCTTGATCTTGTCGTAGTTTTACTTCTTTTCTAGACTCCCCGAGTCGAAATACGTGGCGTGGGAATGCTTCGTCGATAAGGAGATGAGCGTGCAGTGTTCATCTCTGCGCAAAAAATTCAACTGGAATGTGTTGGAAAAAGAATGATGATGATCTAATAAAGCCAATCGACGGTGGCGAGTGAATAACGACTTACTCGGGAAAGTAAGGCACGAGAATGTATTCCTTTGTCTTGTTTGCCATGAGGATTCTTTTTAGGTACGAGGCCGCGATACGTCGTTCGGCGGGGGAACCCAAGCAGCCGTCACGCATGTAGTAGGGGTCCACTATAGCGATGCCCGGTGTGTTCTCTCTAATGATCTGCATGGCCATGCTGAGAGAAAAGAGACGGACCATGGTATAGTGCAACGGGTATAGGTGGAACATATTGAAGATGTCATCGAACCGCAGGAAGAACAGATCCGCAGGGGCATTGTCGACGAAGCCCAAGCCTGGTGGCACCTTAACCACGAATACCGGGTGCGAGGGATCTTTCTCCGATAGAAGGCGTCTCTCTATCGTCAGCGCACCGTCATGCACACTCTGCAGTTCCGAACTGGCGAGCTTCCGCAAATTCTTAGGTAGCATGGGCTCACCCGCCACATGAATCCTCCACATAATACCCTCGGGTCTTGGTGGCCCATCCCGAAACCTAATCGGATTCGCAGTTGTTGACGCCACCGGCTGGCTCGAGCTGCTAGATTTTATTTTCCTGCCCTTTTTTCCTTTTGGAGAGTGGGCAGGCACTGCAATCTGAGCACCGGCCGCCCTATGTAGTGTGTCAGGGCTTAGAATAAAGGGCCGGTTGGTTGTATCAGCTGGCTCTGTAAAGGCGCAAGCTGGAGGCGTCTCCTGAGAACCAAACAGACGCTTGGTGATAGTGGCTTTCTCTGTGGGGCCACCATCTAGGTCTTCGTTGCTAAACTGACTGTTGAAGAAGTGATCATTCCAGTCTTCGTCGTCCTCGGCCGGATCCTGCGCCATATGCATATCATCAACATGATCATCCGACCCCCCACGTGGAGGTGACGGCGAGGGCGGTAAGGGGGCCTTGCCACCGCTTGTCGCTGGCACGACAGGCGGTGCTGTTGTCTATGGCGTAATGGCCCCCGCCGTCCCCAAACGGATCATGCTCTTTGGCCATAGCAAGAATAAGCTGAAGCAAGTTCTGAGGACAGACGGCTCTTCTTCATCCGCTCCTGCGGGTTGAATGGGAGGTTCCAGGTCATCGCAGCCCCTTAGCACCCGACTAATTTTAACCCTGTGCACGCTATCTGGCATTGGCCTTGAGTGGAGCGTGCGCTGCAAGGGTTGAACGATGGTACCCTTGGCAACATCCCTCAGCTTGTTGTTCACGTAGCATAAGAGAGTGCAAGGAACATCCGTCTGCGGAAAACATGTACGGCGTCGTCAGAGATGCCATAAGAGTAATAGATGGCATGAAAGGCGGTAAAGCAATTTGTTTACCGTGATGGCGTCGAGATCGGCTAATGTCAATGCACCGCATACGGCGACGGGCGTGCAAGAGACGGAAGGGCTGTTTGATGGCGCGGTGCTGGCCGCCGGTGTATTCTCCCTACCGACGGGTGCTTGGAGCTCCGGTGCCGCCGAGACGATGGCAGGGGGCACCAACATGTACTCCAGCGCCGCGGTGATGGCAGGGGGAGTCACCAACACTTGCGGCGCCACGGTGCTAGCGGGCGGAGTCACAAACACGTAGTTCGCCTGATTCGTCAGCGCCGCGTTGTTCGAGTGGCTGCTGACCATGCTTGGAATCAGGCATGGCCCTACTCGACCACCCGCACTCCAGTTCGCTATTGACTCCACCAAGGTAGGCAGGAAGGACGTGAGGGTGATTGCCAGGTTGTCTTGGACGATCTGCGGGATCCGCGCCACTTGTGCCTTAAGTTCTTGAACCTCGCGGTTTTCCTCCTTGCTCCTTCCCGACGGCGCCACATGCGTCCTCGGCGGTGGACCAAAATGATCCACCCAATTCTTACCCCCGAGGCCGGCCAGACGGCCAGCCGACGACGGCTTCTTCGTAACCGGCTCTATTTTCTTGGCATAATCAAGATTGGGGATAAGATCAATCTATTCTTGATCTCTTGAAAACTTGCTTCACATTTGTCTGTCCATTCAAACTTCTTATCTTTCTTCAACAATTGGGTCATGGGTCTTGCGATACTCGAGAATCCTTCTACGAACTTGCGGTAGTATCCCGTTAATCCGAGAGATGCACAAACTTGGGTTTGAGTGGTTGGGGCTTCCCATTCACTACTAGGGAAATGGCCATTAGTGGCGCACCTAAAAATATCATCTGTGGCGCACTAGCAGTGCGCCACGGGAGATAGCCGTAGCGCACTGCCTAGTGCTCCACAGTTGTGTCGAGATAGGCGTAGCACACCTGCTAGTGCGCCACGGCTATGTGGGCATGTGCGCTACGCGTAGGATCTTCTGTGGCGCACTTCCCAGTGCGCCACTAAGCTTCTAAAGTGCGCTTTAGGTGTAGTGCGCCACAAAAGGTAGGTCATGTGCGCCACAGGTGTTTTTTTAAATTTCCGAGCCAAATTATATACAATACACATTATATACAATATTACAGGCAGATATACACATACATATACAAGATATACAATTATATATATAAATACACAATTTGAAAAACAAGATTGAAACAAATACATATAGATAAGTCTCATACATGAATACATAGTATAAGTTACATTGTTTCGATCAAGTTACAAAGTAGTTGGTGACATGGAATACATGTGTCGATCGAACAAGTTAGAGCTCGGAAGCTCGCCTAGACATCTAAACTAGCTAGGCACAAACGCGGGATAAACAACCAAAGAAGATAAGCATGATCACCGCCGCAACGAAGGTGTAGGTCTTCTTCTGGTTCCTTGTCCTAACTCCCGCTAGATAGCGCGTGTATCTAGCTTCCGCCTCCTCCATAGTGTTGTACCCTTTGTAGCTATTGCTGCTGAAACGGTGCACCTGTCTCCGGCAGTCTTCCCAATCATCGTAGACTCCGGGAACCCGTCCCTTGTACACGACGTACCACGTCATCTATAATTTGACAATAATAATTAACCGGTGATTGAAAAAAAACATATATAATTAAAGTCGCATATGAAGATACACTTATAGAAAGTACCCTAAATCAAAAAGACCAAACTCAAAAAGCATGCCTCATATATAACTAGGTTGTTCGACACAGGAATATGCTACGATGGAACCGTCCGCCAAGTAGGATGCACAACACCTGGACCTGTGCATAGCACAAGGCGGACAATCCCATCGCAGCACATTCACATATATAGTGTGCCACGACATTTCAATCATCGGTATTATTCTCGAAAAAGACCAAAGTAACTCGAAAAGAATGCCTCATATATATACATAGGTTGTTGGACACAGGAATATGCTACGATGGAACTGTAAGCCAAGTAGGATGCACAACATCTAGACTTGTGCATAACACAAGGCTTACAGTCCCGTCGTAGCACATTCACATATATATTGTGCCAAGACATTTCAATCATCGGTATTATTCTCGAAAAAGACCAAAGTAGCTCGAAAAGAATGCCTCATATATAACTAGCTAGGTCGTTGGACACAGGAATATGCTACGACGGAACGGTTAGCCAAGTAGGATGCACAATTCCTGGACTTGTGCATATCACAAGGCTAACTATCCCGTCGTAGCACATTCACATATATATTGTGCCACGACATTTAAATCATCGGCATATTCCCGAAAAAGACAAAAATAACTCGAAAAGAATGCCTCATATATAACTAGCTAGGTCGTTGGACACAGGAATATGCTACGACGGAACAGTGAGCCAAGTAGGATGCACAATTCCTGGACTTGCATATCACAAGGCTCACTATCCCGTCGTAGCATATTCACATATATAGTGTGCCACGACATTTCAATCATCGGCATTATTCTCGAAAAAGACAAAAATAACTCGAAAAGAATGCCTCATATATATACATAGGTCGTTGGACACAGGAATATGCTACGATGGAACCGTGAGACAAGTAGGATGCACAAGACCTGGACTTGTGCATATCACAAGGCTCTCAATCCCATCGTAGCACATTCACATATATAGTGTGCCACGACATTTCAATCATCGGCATTATTCTCGAAAAAGGAGTAAGGAAAAAAGGACCAAAGTGAGCAAAGGACCAAAGAGTAAGAAAAAAAACCAAGCATTGATTGATATATACTAATAATAAGCAAAAGAAGTAAGCGATGATTCATAAACCTAATAAGATAAGTATAGTAGCATGTTCACTTGTCCACACACACAAAGGTCATCTATAGTTTGTAACTACAACTAGGCCAACATCAAGCCTTCTGGCTCGGCTTAGGGAACGGGAGGACGCCTTGTCTCGTCATGAACTTCCTATAGTCACCCTGCATCTCTAGGCGATCTTCTATGTCACGGTTATTCGGGATATTTCCTCCGTAGAAGATCCCCCTCGAAGTCATCACATCACGAAAGATGATTGCCCCAAACTGCTGCTGGATGCGATACATCTCTTGTCTAATATCTGAATCATTGATCTTGGCCTTTGCTTCGTCCCACTGTTTGAGATGATCTGGCAGTGTAGAATTCCGCTGGTCAAGTAGGAACGCCCTCATGTGATGGAGTGCGTAGTAGGCTTCCTTCTTACTGTTTTCCGGCTCCTTCACGCAGGGGAACTCCGTTACGTGGTTGAAGACGTGCCTGCCGAACTTGACCTTCGTACGCACGAAGGTGGTGCCTTCCGTCGAGGCAAAGCCAGTGAGAGGATCATCCAAAACTTCCTTGATCTTGTCGTAGTTTTACTTCTTTTCTAGACTCCCCGAGTCGAAATACGTGGCGTGGGAATGCTTCGTCGATAAGGAGATGAGCGAGCAGTGTTCATCTCTGCGCAAAAAATTCAACTGGAATGTGTTGGAAAAAGAATGATGATGATCTAATAAAGCCAATCGACAGTGGCGAGTGAATAACGACTTACTCGGGAAAGTAAGGCACGAGAATGTATTCCTTTGTCTTGTTTGCCACGAGGATTCTTTTTAGGTACGAGGCCGCGATACGTCGTTCGGCGGGGGAACCCAAGCAGCCGTCACGCATGTAGTAGGGGTCCACTATAGCGATGCCCGGTGTGTTCTCTCTAATGATCTGCATGGCCATGATGAGAGAAAAGAGACGGACCATGGTATAGTGCAACGGGTATAGGTGGAACATATTGAAGATGTCATCGAACCGCAGGAAGAACATATCCGCAGGGGCATTGTCGACGAAGCCCAAGCCTGGTGGCACCTTAACCACGAATACCGGGTGCGAGGGATCTTTCTCCGATAGAAGGCGTCTCTCTATCGTCAGCGCACCGTCATGCACACTCTGCAGTTCCGAACTGGCGAGCTTCCGCAAATTCTTAGGTAGCATGGGCTCACCCGCCACATGAATCCTCCACATAATACCCTCGGGTCTTGGTGGCCCATCCCGAAACCTGATCGGATTCGCAGTTGTTGACGCCACCGGCTGGCTCGAGCTAATAGATTTTCTTTTCCTGCCTTTTTTTCCTTTTGGAGAGCGGGCAGGCACCGCAATCTGAGCACCGGCCGCCCTATGTAGTGTGTCAGGGCTTAGAATAAAGGGCCGGTTGGTTGTATCAGCTGGCTCTGTAAAGGCGCAAGCTGGAGGCGTCTCCTGAGAACCAAACAGACGCTTGGTGATAGTGGCTTTCTCTATGGGGCCACCAGCTAGGTCTTCGTTGCTAAACTGACTGTTGAAGAAGTGATCATTCCAGTCTTCGTCGTCCTCGGCCGGATCCTGCGCCATGTGCATATCATCAACATGATCATCCGACCCCCCGCATGGAGGTGACGGCGAGGGCGGTAAGGGGGCCTTGCCACCGCTTGTCGCTGGCACGACAGGCGGTGCTGTTGTCTATGGCGTAATGGCCCCCGCCGTCCCCAAACGGATCATGCTCTTTGGCCATAGCAAGAATAAGCTGAAGCAAGTTCTGAGGACAGACGGCTCTTCTTCATCCGCTCCTGCGGGTTGAATGGGAGGTTCCAGGTCATCGCAGCCCCTTAGCACCCGACTAATTTTAACCCTGTGCACGCTATCTGGCATTGGCCTTGAGTGGAGCGTGCGCTGCAAGGGTTGAACGATGGTACCCTTGGCAACATCCCTCAGCTTGTTGTTCACGTAGCATAAGAGAGTGCAAGGAACATCCGTCTGCGGAAAACATGTACGGCGTCGTCAGAGATGCCATAAGAGTAATAGATGGCATGAAAGGCGGTAAAGCAATTTGTTTACCGTGATGGCGTCGAGATCGGCTAATGTCAATGCACCGCATACGGCGACGGGCGTGCAAGAGACGGAAGGGCTGTTTGATGGCGCGGTGCTGGCCGCCGGTGTATTCTCCCTACCGACGGGTGCTTGGAGCTCCGGTGCCGCCGCGACGATGGCAGGGGGGCACCAACATGTACTCCGGCGCCGCGGTGATGGCAGGGGGAGTCACCAACACTTGCGGCGCCACGGTGCTAGCGGGCGGAGTCACAAACACGTAGTTCGCCTGATTCGTCAGCGCCGCGTTGTTCGAGTGGCTGCTGACCATGCTTGGAATCAGGCATGGCCCTACTCGACCACCCGCACTCCAGTTCGCTATTGACTCCACCAAGGTAGGCAGGAAGGACGTGAGGGTGATTGCCAGGTTGTCTTGGACGATCTGCGGGATCCGCGCCACTTGTGCCTTAAGTTCTTGAACCTCGCGGTTTTCCTCCTCGCTCCTTCCCGACGGTGCCACATGCGTCCTTGGCGGTGGACCAAAATGATCCACCCAATTCTTACCCCCGAGGCCGGCCAGACGGCCAGCCGACGACGGCTTCTTCGTAACCGGCTCTATTTTCTTGGCCCGGTCCATCGCCCTGTTAAAAGGGTTATCCCACCGGGTGCCCGCCGTCGACCCCTGGGATGAGGAACCCTGGGATCCATGACTAGCAACAATTTCCTCCTCCTGCAGAAGAAGTAACAGTGAATCGTTTAGATCATAAATTAGATTGCAATCGAGTTGATCCGCGGTAATTAGATTATACTTACCACAATTTCCTCGAATTCCTTCACCGCAGGATCCACGGTGAGTTGTTTGGTTTTTGGGTCCACATGGTAACGGGCCCTGATGAAGTTTCGAACCTGCCCGGGTTCGAATTTAGCAAAGGGGTTTTCTATCCCCTTGGATCTATACTCTTCGTCCTCCTTATTCCATTTGGCCTTCGCGGTTCTGTATCCACCAGATCCGAGATGGTGATGACCTATATTCATCGCCTGCAGCACCTTTCCCCGATTACTATTGGCCAGGGATATTTCGGATTCACACCTCTCCTTGAACTCCCGCAACTGATCTTCGGTGATCTGCGGGTCAATCTTCTGGATCTCCTCAAGACTTTTTCCTTCTTTATAGATCTTCTTCTTTATCCGGGTTCTCCAGCTGGCCAGGGCGGTGCTCATCTTTGTGAGGGCGGATTTGTTTACTTTGTTCCCATGATAATTTGTGTTCTGATACTTAGCGGGGAACTTGTATCTTGCGTGCAATTCTCGAAGAGGAGTGTGCGCAAGTGGCCATTATCTTGATGCCGGAGATTCTCGGTGTTGATCGAGATGGTTGTCCGGGTGATCGCCGCCACTTGCCCACCGTACCCTTTGACGACAAGGGCGGGCTACAAAGGAACCCCTGATGGCTCACTTCGGTAATTTCCTCCCTGGCGGTGTCGACCGTGTTCGGGCGCCGGTCCTTCGGCTTCTTCTTCTTCTTAGGAGGATTGCTACCACTCCCTTTTCCCTCGCCGCCATCAGTGGTTTCATCACCCGCCGTTCCTTCGGCTTCTTCCTCCGCGTCTTCCATCTCATCATCCTCGCTCTCCGAAGGATGGTATTCTTCATCGTCTTCTAGCCGCTGGGCCGCCTCCCAGAATGTCAATTGTTTATTCGGAGGTCTGAGTTCTCCTTCAGCGCTGATGCGCTTAGAACATCCAGCCTCGTCGTTGTCACACATCTTTGCACTAATAAAAAACAAATAATTGGTTAAATGCACGGAAAAATCTGGCATGACCTTTGCTAATTTTCTTAAACTAGGAGTGCCCGATTTCTGCCGAAACGGAAGTTAATCAACATTCCGGCAAAAATCGGGACTCATTTCATACAAGAACCTGCATACACGACATAATAAAGTGCTTCATATACAAGCACAAGCACAATTTCAAAAATAGTAGCTTTGCAAACCATTAGCTTTGCACATATAGTAGCAGCACATACAGTACTACTATGTTCTCCAGCATTTTGACTTGAACATACAGCACATACAGTACATCCACAATACAGAACCATGTTCAAATGAGCTTAACTAACAAAATTTAACTTGAAAAGAAAAACATGTGCCACAGTAGCAGTAGCACTCAACATTTTCCACAGTTTCATCAACAGTTTTATTTCCACAGTAGCAGTAGCACTCAACCACTTCTAATCATCCCAAAAATATTGATGCACCTAAATCATTTTCCACAGTAGCAGTAGCACTCAACATTTTCAAAAACAGAGCCTCAATATACAGCTTATATATACATAGCAACCACTTCTAATCCCCAGGTTATATTGACATAGCAACCACTTCTAAATATACATCTTATATATACATTTTCAGAAACAGAGCCTAAATAGCACTCAGCAGTAGCAGTAGCACCTAAATATACATAGCAACCACTTCTAATCCTTGATCTTCTAAAATTAAATTCAAACCACCAAGTTTAGGTTCAAGTAAATGGTCGTTATACACAAACAAAAGCCAAGAATCTTTACGTAAAACTCGCTGTAATACATAACTGGGCATCCGTCAAATCATAGTGGCGAGGAGCACTAGTTTGTATTTTTAGCAACTATTAGCTACAGAAAATTAGAAGGTGAATTCTGTTTTTGAGTAGCTAAAACCACCTTGATGTATGTGTTGGGAAATAAAAGATGCAGCTAGAGAAGAACATGAGACTGGATCCTAGGTCAAATTATCAGTCATTTTCTAGCGCATCCAAATAAAAAATAAAACCGGATCAGGTACTTGTTTTGACCCAAGTGGTAGTGTTCCCTGCATCATATTAGAAGATCCTGAGCTAGTCAGAAAATAACACAAAAGATGAACAAGAAATTAGAAAAGGAATATGTTAGGATATGATAGGTCCCAGTGGCGCATTATGACTGACATCCGTGCTTCTCGTTTAAAAAAACTGACATCAGTGCTTTACATTAACATTGTGCAAAGGTTATTGCACTTGTACCCTAGCCCACTTGAAATGCCATTGTGATTGAGAAATGCGGACGAAATTATATCTATTTGACTGGTCATGCTTTCTCAGTTGAAAAAACTCTGTTCATGCGTAAGGCCCAAAGTCCAGCCTGCCGCTCTCTGAAACCAAATACACCTAGCTCTTATGCTAAGGTGCATATTTGTCAATATGCTAAGGTGCATAATTACAGGGCAGATGAACGCTGTACAGAAAATGAGTACTATATAATCTCCTGACTAGGAGCAAGTTTGTGATCCTATCATAACTCTGTAAAGGAGTCCGCTCCTTCTATGATTTTATTACTGGAACCCTGTCAGTATTTGTAGGCAAAGATGACAGGAAGGAAAAGCAGAAGATCAACTGTAGTAATATTTGTGCTCTTATTAATCCTATCACCAGACTCAAACCACAACAACAAAACAAAATTCGATAAAGACTACTACTACACAACAGAAATAGGCCTTTAACAACAACAACAACAACAACAACAACAACAACAACAACAACAAGAGTTGATGAATTACATCAAATACTACTATCCCTCCTGGACAAGGGAAGAAATCAACAGGGAGAGAGAGGGAGAGAGGGAGAGAGGGGAGGTGGGCAGGGGACTCACCAGGAGGGATCGCGGAGCTAGGCAGGCAGGCGATGAGGACGACGATGGCGCGCGGGCACGGGCCTCCTCGGACGCGCATGGGCACGGGCCTCCTCCTCCACGTCCACGACCTCCTCCTCGAGCGTCCTCCTCGAGCGTGTCCTCCTCCACATCCACGACCTCCTCCTCGAGCGTCCTCCTCGAGCGTGTCCTCCTCCACGTCCACGACCTCCTCCTCGAGCGTCCTCCTCCTCCACGTCCACGAGGCTCCTCCTCCTCCACATCCTCCTCCTAGAGCGGCGGCGGATCGAGATCGGCGGTGTCTGAGGGTGGCAGTGGGGATGAGATCGGTGGTGTTTGAGATAGGGAGGAGAGGCGCGCGGGCGTGGCACAGACTAGTAGTACCGAGTTAGGCGTAGCGCACCCTGGCCAAGTGCGCTACGGCCCATAGCGCACTTGGCCAGGGTGCGCTACGCCTAACTCGGTACTACTAGTCACATAAGAAGGCGCGGCCATCCCTATTGTACAACTACACTAGCCTATCCCACTGGTTCCACCCATTGCTCTAATCTAAACTTGTGAGCACCCAGGTTCGAATCCTGGTGCCCACCTTTTTTATTTTTATTTTAAAAATATTTTTAAATGTTCCAAAAAATGCCCAAAAGTGGTGATATATTCCATAAAAGTTTTGTTTTGTTTTTAAAATACTTTTAAATATTCCAAAAATGCCCGAAAGTGATAATATATGTCATAAAAGTGGTATAAATTAAATATGATTCAAATATGTCATAATAATTTGTCCATGATACAAATATGTCATAATAATTTGTCCATGAATATTACAATCTTTTTTGACCACGCGTTTTACAATATTTTTTGAGCTAGCGTTTTACAATATTTTTTCCCTTCTTTGTCGCGTTTGAATAGTTTAGCCCCAGCACTTTAATGTTTCTTCTTTCGAACGTGCTACCTTTTTTGGGTAAGGTTGTCCTTTTTCTTCTTGTGATGTATGTTGTTGTATCGTAGTCGTCGTCATCTTCAATCTTTGGATCGTCGTACTGGTCGAAGTCTTGCTCGTTGGCGACTACATCCATTCCGATGATGTTTCTTTTTCCTCTCCTCACGACAACACGGCTAGGCTTTGTCGGGTCAGTAATGAAAAAACATTGGTCCACTTTGGTAGCCAGTACCCACGGTTCATTTTTCGCGGCCACGTTTGCACCGACGGCCTTGGATTTGGCTACTTCGGATATGTAACATCCCAAAAATATCAAACTTAGATCAACAAAACACTAATCCTAAAGTTCAGGGTTAACAAAAACTTTTCTAAATCAATTCATGAAAGCATGTATATGTGTATGCATGAATTTTGAAATTCTTTAAACCACTTTGTTTGTGTGATCCATTGCTTGTAAAATGTTTCTTAGGTGAAAAGAACATCATCTAAACATTCCCCACACTTTTCCTAAAGAAAATAAGTCAAAACCAATATATTAGGGAATGGTCATTTTGACCAATTTAACTCCCATGCCTACTTTGGCTGTCTCAAACTTTCAAAACCTAACAGAAACTTTTCTGGATCTTTGCACCCCTTGAATGTACTCATAACAAAGTATCAAGGCCCACCTTGTTATCATCCAGAAAATTTCAAATGCATAGTTTAAATGACAACTCAAAATTGAATCTTCTTCATATGGGAAGATCCCACTTTTTCAAAACCCACTTAAACAAGCTCAATTTTCAAAACCCAAGCATCTGCAGACTCACCAGAACCAATCTAGCAAACCCACCAAAAATCATTTCAAATTTCAAAACTTGATTTCATGCGGCCATTTCATCAAACAGGTTGCAGACACAAATCAAACAAAACACAAACACTATAGTGTGCAGTGTTTTGAGCCTAACTTGTTCCCTAGTTAGCTCTCACACAATCCAGTAGATCATATAGAAAGGTTAGACCAGCACTAGCACCCCTGTGAGCTTGCCATTGCCATTAATGGTGAACAGCCGAGCACCTCAATGCCACCCCATAGTCGACAGTAGGCTAGAGGAAGAACTAGCCGTGCCAACCTTGTCTGGGAGGCAGCCCACCGTCCACCGCCACTGCCTGTCCCAGCCGCGAGCGTTGCCAAGCCCTGGACCACGCGCACAAGACACGCCCAGACCATGCCGAGCGTGCGCCAGAGCGCCACCCTCGACCACCACCCACAGACCGCGCGCCGCCCTCACCGCGCGCACACACGATCACCACCGACCCAGGAGACCGCCAGACATCCCCGTTTAACGCCCCGCGCCATACAGCCACCGCCCGCCGTCGAGAACGCCGCCTCTGCCGCGCAGAGCACCGCCCATTCCAGACCAAACCACACCGCCCCATCCCTCGCGACCATGTCGTTGAGCATCGCCAGGAGACACAGCACCGTCCCCTACCCTTGCCCATGCCATTAGCTGCCTGTAACGTCGCCTCCGACGAGCTCACCTTGCGCCCCGACGGTCCCCTCGCTCGGCTATAAATAGAGGCCACCCCCGCACCGATTTCTTCACAGCATCTCACTCCCCTCTCCTCACTGATCGTGCCACACCATTCTCAGAGCAAGGCGAGCACCACCCCACCGGAATTTCACTGGAGCCTGCCGCTGCCGGAGAAAAGGAGCCAACGATTGGAGCCGCCCCAGGAGAAGCCCACCGTACCAGGAGGTTCGCCGTCGTCGATTTCATCGTTCGCCCGCCTCGCCGACCCTCGCCCGTACTCCGGTGAGCCCCCAGCACCCCTCACTGGCCGCGCTAGGTTTCGTTCTCGCCGGAGCTGTCTCGCGTCGACGATGACCCTCAGCCGTTGGATTAGAACCAGATCGAACGAACCACGTTGCCCCATACCGCTTCGCCCAACCCCGTGTCACTGACGAGTGGGGACACCCACTTAAGCAGCCCGCGGGAGCACTGCGCTTAGCAGGCCGGCCCGTTAGAATTTCCCGTGCAGCCCAACAATTCAAATTAAATCTTTTCTTTTTAATTTCAAACACACTTCTGTACCCAACTTCAAAAATCAACCCAGATCGATTTAGTGCACCAAATTAGATGAAACCAATTTTGTTGGAAAGGTCTGTGAATGCATAATCCAAGCCCGTTGGATTCAAGTCATTTGAATCTGTAGATCACCCTTAGCAAAAATGACAAGGCAGAAGCTTTTCTGCATTCAAACATTTTTCAAATTTAAACCACAATTGCTTTTGAGTTGATTCCAACTCTCAAAAATCACTTTCAACCATACCTTTCAGAATATATAAAAATATATAGGTTACTTGCAGAAATAATGTTCAAGGAATAAAATAATGCTTCATAAGCATTTCTAGCCACTTTAATTAATTAAAAAAAAGGGTAAAACCTTGTTAAATTGTGACACACTTTAAATCACATTCCCATGGACTACAACATGTGGTGATGACATGTGTCAACATGATCCCATGTTTAGTTTGGAGAATATTAAATCTTAAGTAGTTTTCAATGAGTAGAAATTACTTTTCTAAAAAGAAGACTTAAACCAATCCTTAACCTTGTAATGTTAGAGATGATGCTAGATCATCTATAGGACCCTTGTGTGTGATGATTGCAAGTAGTTAAGTATTGTTTGGTGATTCTGTACCTCGTATTTATTCATAGACGCTAGTACCGACCAAGGCTACGAGGAAGAAGGAGGATACTACGAAGAGGAAGCCGAGGAGAACTTCAACCACTGCTCTGCACAAGGCAAGCTGATACTGATATTAATGCAAGCTATACTAACCAAGTTTACCAATGCAAGCTAACACTTGCAAGATACTATACCTATGCAAGCGCATAAGACACCCTATTGTTGCCACAACCCATGCTTGTGATATGATTACTATATGCCCTAAGCGTATGTAACCATACCCACTTGCTAAACCAATCCTAGTTTTATGGCAAGATTCTTACTTTATTTTCTCTATCAAAGTTTACTTAGAGGCTACCCAAGAATTTTAGTAGATACTAGACAGTTGTGCTGAAGGTTGCATAAAGAGCATAAAATTTGGCCTAAGCTAGAAACCTTGATATCAGCTTATGATATAAGGTTGGACTTAGTTGCAACTCCACTAGTTACCACCCCTCTATTAGTACTACCCCACCTGTAGATGCTAGTGCTAAGCATAAAACTTGATCAACTTTAGATGGGAATACTTGGTGGAAAAATAGTTATGAAAACCTTGGAATGATGGATCATTCTATTGAAATGTTTTGGACATGTGTTTCCAAACACTTGATGATTTTGGTGATGAAAATGTTGAGGCATGAGCCTTAGCCCTTTATAAAACTGATGGTTGTCTGGATGCGATACCATTCCAATTTTATCGTACAACCACAATACCCGAATATTGGGTAGGGCTTGACTGGAAACTTATATACCTTAGTATTAGTTCCCTCACGGCCAAGGTCTGAGCTGAGGCTACCTTGTGAAGATTGTCCACCTGTGCAGTACCCAAGATGACAGTGGTCATGGTTGGGAGGCCAAACTCACAGGAGAGGTGCTTATACTAGGGAGTGTAATTGGAAGGTTAGGATTGATTATCCGCATACTGAGTATGGTGAATTCAGGATTTGTTCCTGACGGATGTATCGAATGTTGTGGTGAAAGTGTACAATCTCTGCAGAGTGTCAAACTATTCGAATAGCCGCGTCCGGGCTTATGGACAGTTGGAGTGGCCATACTGTTCCCCCGTCAGACTTTTCAAAATGACTTGTGAACGACTTGAGACTTTGGCTTGCCACAACAGAGTTGTGACTAGAAATACAAGATCCCACTTAGGAGTTATAAAATTGTGTCTAGCTTGGGAACTTAGTAGTATAAATCTGGCTTTTGCAAAACAACCCTAGAGCCTAGTGTCCTATTATCCAAAACCCCCCTTTTTCTTGTTAGTATTAGTTTGCGAGTACTTAAAGAGTACTCATGGCTTTGTCCCTGGCTATTCCCATGGCCAGACTATTAAGAGGAGTACCTGGAGGATGGACCCCAGGACGGTTACGACAACTAGGATCATCTCCCATCGTCAGCATTGCCTGTGACCCCGAAGATGGAGCCTCGCCTACGCTACCGTTACTATTCCGTATTCCGCTGCTTGATGTTGTATTAAGGATTGGATCCTGAGATCCCTATTTGTGTAAGAACTTATGTATCGTTGTAATGGATGAAGTACTATGGTATCCAATTCTGTTATGTCTCGCAAAAATGGTAATCCTGGGATTGCGATGTATGGCATAACAGGCATCTAGGATTGAAAAATCGGGTGTTGACAAGTTGGTATCAGAGCCATCCTGGCCATAGGAGACCCTAGTTAGATTGGACGCTGAACCAAAAACTTAGTTTCAACACTCAAAAACAAACTATTTACGAAAACTTATTCTCATTCTTACCTCTTAAATTCTTTAATAAACTTCATGTACCTCAAAAACTCTTGCAAAATATATAATTTTTGACACACTTGATCACTTTGCTAAACTACTCATCCTCTATTTTTATAGATGGACGTGAAGTACAGCAAGTTTTACCAACTCGGAAATGGAGGAGACCTTATCTTTGAGAGGGATCTGGATCAGCTTTCGGAACTTTTGGAGCGCCCGCATCCCGAGTTCTTCGGAGCTCAGCTCAATGATCAAGGGGGAGAAGATCTACAGTGGCTAATTGTTGCAAGCCTCCGAGGAAAGATTGAACCTCCCACTGCGGAGGGAATTCAGTTTACCTTGAGGGAAAACAACTGGCTCGATGGACTTGCCAGAGCAATGCAGGAAGCTCTTTCCCATCTGTGTGGGCAGAGCATCAATCAGATCAAGGGTACTCGCTTTGAGTTTTGCCCAAGACGTGATGCAAATGGTCAACCACTGGAAGCCCCATACCACCCCGAGCTGAAGACTCAATTGGACCACCTTAGCTTCATGATGTATGATCGTCAGCAGGAACTGGACAACTGCCGTGACTATTGCAACCACAAGTCTGCCATCATCAAGACGAAGGATCAGACCATCGCCATGCTAGCAAAGGATCGCAAGTCTCGCCGCCGTCAGCTCCAAGAAGGAGCGCATTATTGCCCGTCTTCGCCATCGTATCTCAGCTCTGGAAGAGACCATCCATGAGAGAGACATGCAGTTAGAGGAAAGGGAGAATGCCGGAGAAGATCTTCGTGGAGACCCTTACTCCTATCTCAGCGATGACGATGATTTTCTGGAGGATCAGGCCATGGACTTCTTCACCGATGAGGATGATTTCGCCTTCATCGATGATGCGGAAGATGATGAAGCCACAGACTCCGAGCAGTAGTAGCACTGAGCACTAGCGTAGTGAGTAGTAGTCGGTCCCCCTGTATCGTAGTTCCAGAATGGTTCTTAAAACCATCTGTTTTTGCTTTGTTGTGGTGTGTGTTGTACTGTGTGCTATGAGTGAATGAATGAAAAAGCAAGTTGCTAGAAAACTTGAGTCAAACTCTAAAAACTTTTCAAAGACCCAAAACCTTAGAAATTTCCCTCTTTTCTCATGATCTATATCAATCTTCAGATGCCACGTGGAGGAAGTGGTTCGGCCCCGGACCCAATGTTGCAGATCCTGCAAATGTTGACTTCTGACCGCGAAGCTGAACGAGCGGAACGGCAAGCCAACCTAGCCACTCTGCAACAGATAGCCCAGCTAGCCCACAACAACCAAGGTCATGGAAATCAGGACAACCACGGATCTAAGCTCAAGAATTTCCAGAATACCAACCCACCCGTTTTCACCAAGTCAGAAGAACCCCTAGACGCCGATGATTGGCTGCAAACCATGGAGAATAACTTAGAAGTAGCCGGAGTAGAAGCCAACGAGAAAGTCTTGTTCGCCACTCATTATCTAGCCGGAGATGCCAGGGCATGGTGGAACAGTGTTCGTGCAATGACCGGAGGCCAAATTATGACCTGGGAGGAATTCAAGGTCAAGTTTAGCAGAACCCATGTGCCGCTAGGTTTGATCAAGAGAATGAGAAACGAGTTCAGAGAATTAAAGCAAGGAAGGATGACTGTAGTGGAATACCGTGACAAATTTTTGTCATTAGCTAGGTACGCCCCAGATGAGATAGACACCGAAGCCAAGAAGAAAGAAAGATTCCTGAATGGTCTGCATGACGAGATGCAGACAGTGTTAGTCAATATTCCCTTTGCTGATATTGAAGCCCTTGTCGACTCCGCTATCCAGATGGAAGGAAAGATCAACCAGGCCAATGAGAACCGCAAGCGTCGCATGATGCATCAACCAGGAACCCATCAGACCCCAAAGTATCGCCCCAACCCATCTCCAGGATTTGCCCCAAGAACCAACAGACCCCTATGACCCGTCCGAACTATCCCAACCGTGGAAACCCTAGACCCGGAGGAAATCACAACAACCCCGGCAATTCTAGCACTTTCACCCGTGCCCCACCCAAGTTCAACACCAACCATGCTACCGCCAACCCCAATACTGCCCCGAGACTGGAAGCAATGTTGTGCCTGTCGCAGCCAAGGACAAGTCACAAGTGACCTGTTATGACTGTGGAAATAAAAGCCACTATTCCAACGAGTGCCCCAACAAGAAGAACGCTACAGCCCCTAATACCAATGTCCCAGCCCAGCAGCAGCGTCGTGTCCAGCCAGGGAGAAGATTTGCCCCAGGAAATTCACTCAACCGCAATGGCCGCCTTTTTCTCATGCATGCTGAAGAAGCTCAGGAAGCGCCAGACGTCGTGCTGGGTATGTTTTCTGTTAATTCAGTACTCGCAAGAGTGTTGTTTGATTCTGGTGCATCGCATTCATTTGCCACCGAAGAAATTTGCATGCACTAGTAAAATCCAACCAACCAAACTGAAGCATGTGATGATTGTACAAATTCCCGGATCGACCACCAAGGCTAGGCAAATTTGCAAAGCCGTCCCTATCCGAATCCATGGCATAGATTTTTATGCTAATCTAATAGTACTCGGAACTAAAGGTTTGGAAGTAGTACTAGGAATGGATTGGATGTCCAAACATAAAGGAATGATTGACTGTGCCAAGAAAGCCATTACCATGACTAGTACCGCCGGAATATTAGTCGAGCATATATCGGAAACCTTACCTCGCCAATTCAAGTGTAACAAGAGTCTAGCCAAACCTACCATCGACCAAGTTCGGGTAGTCTGTGAATACCCCGATGTATTTCCAGATGTTTTGCCCGGTATGCCCCAGATAGGGATATCGAGTTTATCATCGAACTAATCCCCGAACAGGACCTATAGCCCAGAGACCCTATAGTAAAACCCGTCAGAACTAGAAGAACTGAAGAAGCAACTGGATTCCAGGTTAGAAATCGGATTGATTCAACCAAGTGCGTCCCCATGGAGGTCACCTGTCTTGTTTGTGGACAAGAAGGATGGAGGTAACCGTTTGTGTACGGATTATCGAAAGTTGAATGATGTCACCATCAAGAACAAGTACCCCTTGCCCAAGATAGAGGATTTTTTTGATCAGTTGACCGGTGCCCAGGTGTTTTCTAAGATTGATCTTAGAACTGGTTATCATCACTCAAAATTCGTGCAGAGGATATTCCAAAGAATGCCTTTACCACCAGATATGGGTTGTATGAGTATACAGTCATGTCTTTTGGATTAACCAATGCCCCCGCCTATTTCATGAACCTCATGAATAAGATTTTTATGGACTTCCTGGATAATTTTTTCGTTGTTTTCATCGATGACATTCTAATTTATTCCAAATCGGAAGAAGAACATGAGCTACACCTAAGGACCATTCTTGGAACCCTTAGAGAGCATCAGCTGTATGCAAATTTAGCAAATGAATTCTGGTTACAGGAAGTAGGATTCCTCGGTCACATTGTATCAGCCGGAGGAATTGCCGTTGACCCTGCCAAAGTGAAAGATGTAGAAGATTGGCAAGCCCCAACCACTCAAACCCAAGTTCGTGCTTTTCTCGGATTGGCGGGATATTACCGCAAATTCGTAGAAGGATTCTCTAGTATCGCCCGACCCATGACCCAATTGCTGAAGAAGGACAAGAAGTTTGAATGGACAGACAAGTGTGAAGCGAGTTTCCAAGAACTCAAAAGGAGATTGATTTCCGCCCCAATCTTGATCATGCCGGATATCACGAAGCCCTTCGATGTGTATTGTGACGCATCCAAGATTGGTCTCGGATGTGTGCTAATGCAAGAAGGCCAAGTTATATCCTATCTATCACGACAATTGAAGCATCATAAACAAAATTATCCAACCCATGACCTCGAACTCGCAGCCGTAGTTCTAGCCCTGAAGACATGGAGACATTACCTTATGGGAAACCGTTGTGAGATTTATTCGGATCACAAGAGCCTAAAGTATATATTCACACAGAAGGAGCTGAATATGAGGCAAAGAAGATGGATTGAGCTAATCAAGGATTACGACCTGGACATTCATTATCACCCTGGAAAAGCCAACGTAGTAGCCGATGCCCTTAGCAGATTGCCGTGCCGCTTGAACTCCATGATTTTGAAGGAGCAACCAAGTTTGCACAAAGAGATGGAAGATTTTCGAATAGAATTAGTAAGTGAAGGATTTTTGGCTAGCATAGAACTTCATCCCACTTTGATCAGTCAGGTTAAAGAGGCGCAGAAAGGAAATGCTAGAATCGACGGAATTAAACGTCGTATCGGTACAGGCAAAGTACCCGGATTTACCGAGGACGAAGAAGGAGTTTTGTGGTACAAAGGACGCCTTTGTGTACCAGCAGATTCTGAGTTAAAAGAAGTTATCTTGAAGGAGGCTCATGATACTCTTTATTCTATCCATCCAGGAGGAACTAAGATGTATCAAGATTTGAAAGAGCAATTTTGGTGGCATAAGATGAAGAGAGAAATCGGAAGCTATATCGCCAAGTGTGATATATGTCAGCGAGTCAAGGCAGGACATCAAAGACCTGCTGGATTGTTGCAACCTTTGCAAATTCCGGAATGGATATGGGATTCTGTAGGAATGGACTTTATCACTGGACTACCTACTTCTAGTAGGGGAAATGACTCTATTTCGGTCATAGTGGATAGATTGTCCAAAGTCGCCCATTTCTTGCCCGTTAAAACCACCTATCAGAGTTCGAAGCTAGCAGAGTTGTACATCGCTAGGATCGTTAGTTTGCACGGAGTCCCCAAGAATATCGTATCGGATCGAGGAACTCAGTTTACCTCGAGATTCTGGAAGAAGGTCCAGGAAGGTTTAGGAACCCGCCCAGATTTCAGTACCGCGTATCACCCTCAGACCGATGGACAAACGGAGCGAGTAAACCAAATACTCGAAGATATGCTTAGAGCATGTGTGCTAGAATATGGATCCAGGTGGGAAGACTGTCTGCCGTTTGCAGAATTTTCCTACAACAATAGTTACCAAGCCAGTTTGCAAATGGCCCCATTTGAATTCATGTACGGAAGGAAGTGCCGCACCCCTTTGAACTGGTCGGAAGTAGGAGAGAGTCAAATTTTCGGACCCGACATCCTACGAGAAGCAGAAGAGAAGATTCACAGGATTCGAGAGCATCTCAAGACAGCCCAATCCCGACAAAAGAGTTACGCCGACAAGAGACGTCGAGACCTCGCCTTTAACATTGGAGACTTTGTTTACCTGAAAGTGTCGCCATTGAAGGGAATGCAGCGTTTCCAACTCAAAGGAAAGTTAGCCCCCAGATATATCGGACCTTTCAAAATTTTGAACCGTCGAGGAGAAGTATCGTATCAACTCGAGCTACCAGAAGAGATGTCAGCAGTACACAATGTGTTTCATATCTCGTTACTTCGCAAATGTCTCGAAGTCCCCGAGAAGACCGAAGTGTTCAAGAATATCGATCATAGGACCATAGAGATCAATGATGACCTGACCTATCCGGAAGTACCCATCCGTATATTGGAGGAAGCTTTTCGAACGACCAGAACCCAAAGCATCAAGTTTCTCAAGATTCAGTGGAGCAACCACACAGAAGAGGAAGCTACCTGGGAACGCGAAGATCACATCAGGACGGAGTTTCCAGATCTCTTCAAATCCTAGGTAATCTTTTCGTCCTTTTTCAAATCTCGGGACGATATTTTGTTTAGGGGGGAAGGTTTGTAACATCCCAAAATATCAAACTTAGATCAACAAACACTAATCCTAAAGTTTAGGGTTAACAAAACTTTTCTAAATCAATTCATGAAAGCATGTATATGTGTATGCATGAATTTTGAAATTCTTTAAAACCACTTTGTTTGTGTGATCCATTGCTTGTAAAATGTTTCTTAGGTGAAAAGAACATCATCTAAAACATTCCCCACACTTTCCCTAAAGAAAAATAAGTCAAAACCAATATATTAAGGGAATGGTCATTTTGACCAATTTAACTCCCATGCCTACTTTGGTTGTCTCAAACTTTCAAAACCTAACAGAAACTTTTCTGGATCTTTGCACCCCTTGAATGTACTCATAACAAAGTATCAAGGCCCACCTTGTGATCATCCAGAAACTTTCAAATGCATAGTTTAAATGACAACTCAAAATTGAATCTTCTTCATATGGGAAGATCCCACTTTTTCAAAACCCACTTAAACAAGCTCAATTTTCAAAACCCAAGCATCTGCAGACTCACCAGAACCAATCTAGCAAACCACCAAAAATCATTTCAAATTCAAAACTTGATTTCATGCGGCCATTTCATCAAACAGGTTGCAGACACAAATCAAACAAAACACAAACAGTATAGTGTGCAGTGTTTTGAGCCTAACTTGTTCCCTAGTTAGCTCTCACACAATCCAGTAGATCATATAGAAAGGTTAGACCAGCACTAGCACCCCTGTGAGCTTGCCATTGCCATTAATGGTGAACAGCCGAGCACCCCAATGCCACCCCATAGTCGACAGCAGGCTAGAGGAAGAACTAGCCGTGCCAACCTTGTCTGGGAGGCAGCCACCGTCCACCCGCCACTGCCTGTCCCAGCCGCGAGCGTTGCCAAGCCCTGGACCACGCGCACAAGACACGCCCAGACCATGCCGAGCGTGCGCCAGAGCGCCACCCTCGACCACCACCCACAGACCGCGCGCCGCCCTCACCGCGCGCACACACGATCACCACCGACCCAGGAGACCACCAGACATCCCCGTTTAACGCCCCGCGCCATACAGCCACCGCCCGCCGTCGAGAACGCCGCCTCTGCCACGCAGAGCACCGCCCGTTCCAGACCAAACCACATCGCCCCATCCCTCGCGACCATGTCGTTGAGCATCGCCAGGAGACACAGCACCGTCCCCTACCCTTGCCCATGCCATTAGCTGCCTGTAACGTCGCCTCCGACGAGCTCACCTTGCGCCCCGACGGTCCCCTCGCTCGACTATAAATAGAGGCCACCCCCGCACGATTTCTTCACACCATCTCACTCCCCTCTCCTCACTGATCGTGCCACACCATTCTCAGAGCAAGGCGAGCACCACCCCGCCGGAATTTCACTGGAGCCTGCCGCTGCCGGAGAAGAAAGGAGCCAGCGATTGGAGCCGCCCCAGGAGAAGCCACCGGTACCAGGAGGTTCTCCGTCGTCGATTTCGTCGTTCGCCCGCCTCGCCGACCCTCGCCCGTACTCCGGTGAGCCCCCAGCACCCCTCACTGGCCGCGCTAGGTTTCGTTCTCGCCGGAGCTGTCTCGCATCGACGATGACCCTCAGCCGTTGGATTAGAACCAGATCGAACGAACCACGTTGCCCCATACCGCTTCGCCCAGCCCCGTGTCACTGACGAGTGGGGACACCCACTTAAGCAGCCCGCGGGAGCACTGCGCTTAGCAGGCCGGCCCGTTAGAATTTCCCGCGCAGCCCAACAATTCAAATTAAATCTTTTATTTTTAATTTCAAACACACTTCTGTACCCAACTTCAAAAATCAACCCAGATCGATTTAGTGCACCAAATTAGATGAAACCAATTTTGTTGGAAAGGTCTGTGAATGCTTAATCCAAACCCGTTGGATTCAAGTCATTTGGATCTGTAGATCACCCTTAGCAAAAATGACAAGGCAGAAGCTTTTCTGCATTCAAACATTTTTCAAATTTAAACCACAATAGCTTTTGAGTTGATTCCAACTCTCAAAAATCACTTTCAACCATACCTTTCAGAATATATAAAAATATATATAGGTTACTTGCAGAAATAATGTTCAAGGAATAAAAGAATGCTTCATAAGCATTTCTAGCCACTTTAATTAATTAAAATAAAAGGGTAAAACCTTGTTAAATTGTGACACCACTTTAAATCACATTCCCATGGACTACAACATGTGGTGATGACATGTGTCAACATGATCCCATGTTTAGTTTGGAGAATATTAAATCTTAAGTAGTTTTTCAATGAGTAGAAATTACTTTTCTAAAATAAGAAGACTTAAACCAATCCTTAACCTTGTAATGTTAGAGATGATGCTAGATCATCTATAGGACCCTTGTGTGTGATGATTGCAAGTAGTTAAGTATTGTTTGGTGATTGTGTACCTCGTATTTATTCATAGACGCTAGTACCGACCAAGGCTACGAGGAAGAAGGAGGATACTACGAAGAGGAAGCCGAGGAGAACTTCAACCACTGCTCTGCACAAGGCAAGCTTATACTGATATTGATGCAAGCTATACTAACCAAGTTTACCAATGCAAGCTAACACTTGCAAGATACTATACCTATGCAAGCGCATAAGACACCCTATTGTTGCCACAACCCATGCTTGTGATATGATTACTATATGCCCTAAGCGTATGTAACCATACCCACTTGCTAAACCAATCCTAGTTTTATGGCAAGCTTCTTACTTTATTTTCTCTATCAAAGTTTACTTAGAGGCTACCCAAGAATTTTGGTAGATACTAGACAGTTGTGCTGAAGGTTGCATAAAGAGCATAAAATTTGGCCTAAGCTAGAAACCTTGATATCATCTGATGATATAAGGTTGGACTTAGTTGCAACTCCACTAGTTACCACCCCTCTATTAGTACTACCCCACCTGTAGATGCTAGTGCTAAGCATAAAACTTGATCAACTTTAGATGGGAATACTTGGTGGAAAAATAGTTATGAAAACCTTGGAATGATGGATCATTCTATTGAAATGTTTTGGACATGTGTTTCCAAACTCTTGATGATTTTGGTGATGAAAATGTTGAGGCATGAGCCTTAGCCCTTTATAAAACTGATGGTTGTCTGGATGCGATACCATTCCAATTTTATCGTACAACCACAATACCCGAATATTGGGTAGGGCTTGACTGGAAACTTATATACCTTAGTATTAGTTCCCTCACGGCCAAGGTCTGAGCTGAGGCTACCTTGTGAAGATTGTCCACCTGTGCAGTACCCAAGATGACAGTGGTCATGGTTGGGAGGCCAAACTCACAGGAGAGGTGCTTATACTAGGGAGTGTAATTGGAAGGTTAGGATTGATTATCCGCATACTGAGTATGGTGAATTCAGGATTTGTTCCTGACGGATGTATCGAATGTTGTGGTGAAAGTGTACAATCTCTATAGAGTGTCAAACTATTAGAATAGCCGCGTCCGCGGTTATGGACAGTTGGAGTGGCCATACTGTTCCCCCGTCAGACTTTTCAAAATGACTTGTGAACGACTTGAGACTTTGGCTTGGCCACAACAGAGTTGTGACTAGAAATACAAGATCCCACTTAGGAGTTATAAAATTGTGACTAGCTTGGGAACTTAGTAGTATAAATCTGGCTTTTGCAAAACAACCCTAGAGCCTAGTGTCCTATTATCCAAAACCCCCTTTTTCTTGTTAGTATTAGTTTGCGAGTACTTAAAGAGTACTCATGGCTTTGTCCCTGGCTATTCCCATGGCCAGACTATTAAGAGGAGTACCTGGAGGATGGACCCCAGGACGGTTACGACAACTAGGATCATCTCCCATCGTCAGCATTGCCTGTGACCCCGAAGATGGAGCCTCGCCTACGCTACCGTTACTATTCTGTATTCCGCTGCTTGATGTTGTATTAAGGACTGGATCCTGAGATCCCTATTTGTGTAAGAACTTATGTATCGTTGTAATGGATGAAGTACTATGGTATCCAATTCTGTTATGTCTCGCAAAAATGGTAATCCTGGGATTGCGATGTATGGCATAACAGGCATCTAGGATTGAAAAATCCGGGTGTTGACAGGGTATAACCATGGTTGTGAAATACCGGTCTTCTCTTTCGACGCTCTTTGCCCATCTGACACGGAACATCGACACCTTTTATCCACAGTAGTCGAGCTCCAGATCTCCTCGATTCTTCCGTAGAATCTTTCCTTCACGTTGTCATCGGTGTAGAATTCCGACGTTACGCCTGAGTTCTTATAATCACACTTGTTGTCATTTTCCTCCGTGTAGAATGTGTAGCCATTGATATCATACGCCTGATAGGTCACCAGGTTTTGCATCGGTCCCTGCGACAAGGTGAATATGATCTTTTCCGTGTCAGAAGAATGCGATCGTGGGGGATTATCAAGGAGCGTCTGCCTAAACCAATGCGTGAAATCTGAGTTGTGCTCTTTGATTATTTCTCCCTGCGTCCTCTGTATGCCCCGGTCACTGTACTTCTTCTCGATTAACCTTTTGTGCTTCTGTACCCAAGGATCGACCAGTTCTAAATGCTGTAGCGCGACGAGGTTTGCTCGATCAAAGTCTGCGCGTCGAAAATCGAAGTCTGCATGCAGTATGCGACGACCCTCTCGGTGACCAGATCCGTCGAGCTTGCCAAGGTGCCTGTTGACGGGAAGACCAACAGGGTTCTCGATGTCTAGATAATTCGTGCAGAAAGAGATGCACTCTTCGGCCAGAAAGCCCTTGGCTATGCTTCCATCTGGACGGGACCTGTTGCGAACGTATCCTTTGATGTGTCCATTCATCCTTTCGAACGCCATCATGCTGCGGAGGAACATCGGCCCGAGTTGTACGGTGTCCTCCACGACATGGACCAGCAAATGCACCATAATGTCGAAGAATGCGGGTGGGAAGTAGACCTCAAGCTCACATAGTATCACCACGATCTCCTCCTGTAGCCTCCCGAGCTGATTCACGCCAATCGACTTCCTAGAGATGACGTCGAAAAACTTGCAGAGGCCAAATAACGTTTCACGGACGTGCTCGACCATTATCCATCTTAGTGCGACCGGAAGTACCTATGTCATTAGCACAGCACAGTCGTGAGACTTCATGCCACTGAACCTCTGCTTCGCCTCGTCTAGGTATCTGCTTATCTTGCCCGCGTAGCCGTAAGGAAATTTGACTCCTAGAAGGCACTTGAAAAACTGTTTGATCTCATCTTGGCTTAGAGTGAAGCAAGAAGGAGGGCAGTAATATTCGTTCTTCTTGAACTTTTTACCCTTCCGACGACCTTGTGTCGTCTCCGACTCATGATCATCGTCATATTCCTGATCATCAGGAGTAGTGCGTCCTCCATGAAGCTCCTTCCGGATACCCAAGCATATCAGGTTGTGCCTTTCTTTCGTCCTATCTGGCATGTTGATTATGGTGGCGACCAGACTCTCGCACACGTTTTTCGTGATATGCATGATGTCGAGGCTATGAGGCGTGCGGAGAAACTTACAGTATGGCAAATCCTAGAAAACAGACCTTATTTTCCATACCTTCATCAGCGGCTTGTCTTGTTGCTGCCTCTTTCGCTTCTTTCCAGGCTTAGGACAATCTTTCTAGTTTTTCAGCAACTCTTCCACTTCTTCGCTGCTCCTACGCTCTGGATTCCTCGGGTCTCGGATTTGCCATCGAACAGGTCTCCACGTTTTCTCCATGGATCATTCTTGCCGAGCCACCTCCGGTGCGCCATGAACACGGTTTTCGATGACCCTGGATCTTTCTCTAGTTGGAGATAGCTTGTGTTATCCATGCACCTAACGCATGCGCAGAATCCTTGGATAACCTGCCCCGAGATATACCCGCAACTTGGATAGTCTTGCACCGTAGTGACCAACGCGGCTCTCATAGTGAAATAATCTTGTGCGACGGCATCGTAAGTATTGGCTCCAGATTCCCATAACATGGCTAGCTCCTCTTTCAACAGACCGAGATACAGATTGATGTCGGTACCAGGTTGTTTCGGCCCTTGAATTAGCATACTCATTTGTATGTACTTCTTCTTCATGCACAACCATGGAGGGAGGTTGTACATCCATACAAACACGGGCCAAGTGATGTGCGTGCTGCTCTGGCTACCGAACGGATTGAGTCCATCGGTGCTCGCACCAAGCCTGATGTTCCTCAAATCTCCACCGAATTCTGGGAATTCGAGGTCCAATGCTTTCCACTGGCTAGCATCTGAAGGGTGTGTCAGCAGCTCATCCTTTTCGGGGTCATCATCATCTCCTGGCTTCTTCCTTTCCGCATGCCATCGCACGAGCTTCGCTTCCTTAGGGTCCGCAAAATAGCACTGCAGACGAGGAGTGATAGGAAAGTACCATACCACTTTTTGAGGTGCTTTCTTCCCTTTCTTGTATCGACTCACGCCGCACACCGGACATGTGGTTTTCTTCGCGTCCTCGCCCTGATAAATGATGCAATCGTTGATGCATACGTGATATCTAACGTGCGGTAGATCAAGAGGACAGACGATTTTCTTGGCGTCCTCGATACTAGTTGGACATGTGTTCCCCTCCGGGAGACGATCGTGCCAGAATGCCATCATATCGTTGAAGCTTGCGTCGCTCAATTTGTGTTTTGCCTTCATCTCCATAGCCTTGAGCGTTACATTCAACCGGGTATCATCGGGCCTGCATCCTTCATACAATGGAGTAACCGCGTCTTTCTCAAGTTGCGCAAGCTTCACTACTAGGAAAACGGCTATAGGTAATCCACACTTTTGTGGCGCACTTGCTAGTGGTGCCCCACGTGTAAAATAGGCATGGCGCACTGCCCACAGGTGCCCTACGGATAACTATCATAAGCGTGGCGCACATGGGGGTGGTGCGTGACGGCTATGTGTGGGCCAGGGCACATGTGGCCACATCACACATACCCGTAGCGCACTAGGTCAAGGTGCGCTACGGATGTTTCACTTATCCGTAGGGCACCTTGACCTAGTGCGCTACGGGCATGTTTGCTGCTGCAGCTGGGTCAACTTAGCCGTAGGGCACTCTGCCCTAGTGCCCTACGGCTATGTGGCATGCACCAACTCCACCCCCCCCCCCCCGTGGATCGCCTTTTTAGGGTTTGCAAAAAATAAAAGAAAATGATAAACACTTCAAAAAATTAAATCCTTTCATAATTAGGTAGGTAATATGGTATAGCTACTAGTAAAATTAACAAAAATGAGTTTCGACTTTATTTACAAAAAAAGTTGTAACACAGCGGTTCTGAAAAGACCGAGGCTTCTATGTGACATGCCAATCCCTGGATCGGTTCATTGGCCCACAATAGAATAAGATGAATAACATAGCAAAATATCCGTGTATCATATATAACGATGATCCAGAGTACCATTATTACAATAAAAGCTTAGCCCAAGGCTAGCTCAAATTATTCAGGTAGCAACAAAGTAAAGTAAATCCTCCATTCTTCAAATTGCCCACAAGTGAACAAGTGCCGAGTGGAGTACCGTGGCCTATATAGATTACTCAGAATCGGAATAACCTGCAACATGAAACGTAGCAGCCCCGAAGGGTCAATACATGGAATGTATGGCAAGTAGAGCTAGTAAAGGAGACAATAGTACTAACATCTACATGCATATTTGGCAATTGGAGTTGTGTCTGGCTTGCATTTGCAAATATATTTGTCCTATTTTCATAAACAGTTTTTGATTCTCTTTGAAAAGATCCCAATTAAGTTAACCCAACAATGTTAAAATAATTATGAAATTGGAATGAGCGAGAAACATGTCATGGAATCAATATCAAGCAACTCAGTTGTCCATAACCGGGGACACGGCTAATCGATTAGATTATACACCCTGCAGAGGTTAGTACACTTTACCCATGTGACTTGGCCATCCCAGCTCATACCATCACTCTCATTTTGGGTGATGATAGGGAGAAGTCCAAGAAGAGACTGTTCGGGAAGTAACACCCCAATCCCGACGCGCACCGGTCCAACCTACCAAAATTCTACATCTCTGGATACGCGGGTTCGGGTTACCACAACCTACTAAGTCCAACCAACCGCCCATTTCATTATTGGCACATGGTTGTACACGTAAGCTACCAAATAAAGAAGCCAATCAATTTCTCTCGATACCTGGGTGCCTTTCCGCAATGAAACCACCAAAAATTATCAATACCATCACACCCAGGGGATTCATTGATTAAGTTGTTTTAGTTTTCACAAACCAATACTTTTAGAAACAAGTCTCAATGATATAACCCAGCCCTCCTTCAACATAGCATGGCTAAGCACATCTACCAACGGTGGTTCATCTACAAGGAAGGCCCTACCACATAATAGGACATAGCATAGCGATAGTATCATCCTACACATGCGTCTACAAAATACACGACAATGCATAGAAAATAGTAGGACAATATCATGAACAAAATAGCATCTACTTGCCTTGGTTGTAGCGGTCGGAAGAACAATCCACACACGAGCAAGCGTTTCACTCGTCACAATCTACACGATACAATTGCAATCATAAACAAGCAATTCCACAAGCATATGCAACAAAGATGATGCGTGAAGGTATGCAAGGCAAGTGAATTTGTGCTACAGCTGTACCACATAATCCTATTCATTAATACTATTGATTGCATGCATGGAAAATAGTTTTAGCGCAAGGAAAACTATTATGCAAAATATAATACTTGAAACTAGAACTAGAACCCAATTAATTCACTAACAGTAGTATACTGTTTGTAAAATCTTGGAAAAATTCTACCGCATAGGCTTTGCTATTTAGAAACAGTACCAATTGGAATTACTCAAAAAGGAATTATAAAACTCCCCGAGTAATTAAAACACTGCAGAAAGCCACTAGACAGTTTCTGCAGAAGTTTTTACTGTAAGCCTATCCTTTTAAATCACGATGAGATTCCCCTCGGTCCACTAAATCCAGGAACATATCATACGCAATTTTCGGAGTTACAGATCTTTTTCTATGAATTAATTACTCCAAAAAGACCATTAAACTATTTGATTAAACTGTACTAAATATTGCTGCAAAAGTGTGAAACTAAGGTACATCAAGATTCTACACGTCTCACTGAATCTACACATATTTTATTTGCAATTTTTGGCCCAGCGGTTTAATTTCTACGCAATTTACAAGTTTCTACCGAAATCTGTCAACTAAATCGATTAAAGAAAATACCCAGTCAACTGTGTCTGTTGACTGGTCAACGCGGCTGCTGACTGGGCGCTGACTGGACGTCTGACTAGTCAAAGCTTGGGTGCTGACCGGTCAACGGCCGATCTGGACGTCGATCTGAGATCCAAAGGCGGCTGCGGACTCACCGGAAACGAACGGCGGCGAGCTCGGGACGGTGGCGGCGATCGGCTCCGGCGACGGCGGTTCCTACGCGAAGGGGGAAACGGTCAGCGCGTGGAACGAGGCGATCAACGCGACGGCGGCGCGAGCGAGGCGGCGGCGGCTGGTGGCTGCGCGGCGCGGCGCTGGCGGCGGCGGCAGCGAGCAGGCGGGCGGGTGGCGCGGCGCGCAGAGAGGCGGTGCGCGAGCGGCGGGGTGCGGCAGGCGGCGGGTGGCGGGCTCACCTGGTGGCGTCGGCGTGCGCGGAGGCCGAGGGCGGCGGCGGCTCGGAGATCGAGGCGCGGGGGCGGGCGCGCGGGTCGAGGCGGTGGGAGAGGCGGCGGCGGCTGGGTGGGGTCCGCCTTTTGAGGGCCCCACGCGGGTTCCTAGTTGGATACGGCGCGCGGTTGGAGGCGAACACGGCGAAGTCGGTGCCGATTTTTTAATCTTTTAGTAAAACGGCCGTAACTTTTCCGTACGAGCTCCGAATCGGGCGATTCTTGCTCCTAAGTTTTTGTAAAAACGAGGGGAACAACGTAGGGTCAAGGAATGAGTGAAACCACTAGGCTAATAGGGTGGACAACACAAGTCCTACTAAAGCCTCCCATAGGAGCCTCGTCATAAAATAGAATAGGGTTTTGAAAATAGCGTTTTGCCGAATCTTTTCAATCGATGGTTTTGCGTGGAAAAGTATGATGCAATGACATGAATGATATGCAGAACCAAATCTAAAATTTGGGATGTGACAAGACTAACCCCCTTAAGATGAATCTCGTCCCCGAGATTTGGCGCGGCTAGCAAATAGGTGTGGGTAGTCCTCTCGGATGTCATCCTCACGCTCCCAAGTGGCTTCCTCTTCGGTGTGGTGGCTCCACTACACCTTGCAAAACCTGATTGTCTTGGTACGGGTAGTCCTCTCTGCTGTCTCCAGAATCTTGACCGGTTTCTCCTCATAGGTTAAGTCATTCTCAAGCTGAACCTCCTCTAGCGGCACAGTGTCTCTCAATGGCGTATCTACCATATCCGGGTGGAACTTCTTCAGCTGGGATACGTGGAACACATTGTGAACAGCGGACAGAGCCTCTGGCAACTCCAACTGATAAGCAACTTCTCCTTTGCGTGCTAAGACCCTGTACGGTCCAATAAATCGAGGTGCCAGCTTACCCTTAATTCCAAATCTCTTGATTCCACGAAGTGGCGACACTCTGAGGTATGCTCTATCACCTATCTCATACACCACTTCCTTGCTCTTGGCGTCAGCGTAGCTCTTCTGCCTTGATTGTGCTACCTTTAGCCTGTCCCTAATCAAGGCGACCTTCTCCTCAGCGTCCTTGATCAAATCCGGTCCAAACAACTGGCGTTCTCCTACTCCATCCCATAGCAATGGTGTTCGGCACCGTTTCCCATACAGCACGTCGAACGGTGACGTCTTGATGCTGGTTTGATAGTTGTTGTTGTAGGAAAACTCGGCATAAGGTAAATTCTCATCCCAACTAGAACCATGAGCCAAAGCGCAAGCTCTCAGCATGTCTTCCAAAATCTGATTCACCCTTTCGGTCTATCCATCAGTCTGTGGGTGAAACGCTGTGCTAAACTCCAATCTAGTACCAAGTGACTCGTGCAGCTGGCACCAGAAGTGTGAGGTAAATTGGGTGCACCTATCAGATACGATACTCTTGGGAACTCTGTGTAGGCACACAATTCTGTCCATATAAATCTTGGCCAACTTTGCACTCGTATAGGTCGTCTTTACCAGTATAAAGTGGGCTACCTTGGTCAAATGGTCGACCACTACCCAAATAGAGTCATATCCTGACCTGGTCCTGGGCAATCCTGTGATAAAATCCATTCCCACTCTATCCCACTTCCAACCCGGCATGGGCAATGGCTGTAGCAATCCTTCTGGCTTCTGGTGTTCCGCCTTCACTCGGCTACATACATCACATAGGGCAATATGCTCCACGATGTCTCCCTTCATGTTGTTCCACCAGAATCTGTCCTTTAGGTCCATATACATCTTCGTATTGCCCGGATGTATGGAATACGACGAGTCGTGAGCTTCCTGCAGAATCAGCTTCCTTATCTCGGGATCGTTGGGGACGCACAAACGATCTCCATACCACAAGGTTCCTTGCTCATCCTCGCGGAACTCCCCTGCTCGATCCTCCTTCATCTTTTCCCTTACTTCATCTATCTCTTTGTCTCCCACTTGAGCCTTCCTGATTCTGTCCTGTAGCGTTGGTTAGACTTCCATTGTTGCCAAGTATCCTTCAGATACAACCTCCAGTCTAAGGTCCTTGAATTGCTTGCACAAATCCTCGGGCAATTCCCCAATTGTCAATCCGTTGGCATAGACCTTCCGACTCAGAGCATCTGCTACTACATTGGCCTTTCCTGGGTGGTATTGTAGATTCATATCATAGTCCTTGATAAGCTCCAACCATCTCCTTTGCCTCATGTTCAGTTCCTTCTGCGTGAATATGTACTTCAGGTTCTTGTGGTCGGTGTACACATCACAGTGTTTTCCCATTAAGTAATGCCTCCATACCTTAAGCGCATGAACCACTGACTCTAACTCCAAGTCGTGTGTGGGGTAATTCCGCTCATGGTGCTTGAGTTGCCGCGAGGCATATGACACTACTCTCCCATCTTGCATCAGCACACTCCCAAGTCCCTGTCGAGAAGCATCGCAGTACACTTGGAAATCCTTCTGAAGATCTGGTAAACACAGAACAGGCGCGGTCACTAGTCGACGCTTCAGTTCCTGAAAGCTGGCTTCACATACGTCTGACCATTCAAACTTCCTCTCCTTCTTCAGAAGTTCGGTCATCGGCTTAGCAATCTTGGAAAAGTTTTCAATGAACCTCCTGTAATATCCAGCAAGTCCCAGAAAGCTTCTTATCTCTCCTGCATTCTTGGGTGCTTCCCACTCAGTTACTGCAGTCACTTTGCTTGGATCAACAGCGACTCCTTCTCCTGACACTACGTGTCCAAGAAATCCAACAGTGTTAAGCCAGAATTCACACTTGCTGAATTTGGCATACAGCTTGTGTTCCCTCAGTTTCTCCATAATCAGTCACAGATGTTTCTCATGCTCAGCATCATCCTTGGAATATATCAGTATGTCATCAATAAACACCACCACGAACGTGTCCAAATACTCCATAAATACCTTGTTCATCATGGTCATGAAATATGCCGGGGCATTCGTTAGTCCAAAAGACATAACTGTATACTCATATAAACCATACCTAGTGGTGAAGGCGGTTTTTGGTACGTCCTCCTCCCGGATCTTCAATTGAAAGTAGCCTGATCGCAGATCAATCTTACTGAACACCTTCGCTCCTTCCAGTTGATCAAACAAATCATTTATGTTTGGCAGAGGGTACTTGTTCTTGATGGTTACTTCATTCAGCGAGCGATAGTCCACCACTAATCTCTTGCTGCTGTCTTTCTTCTCCACAAACAGAACAGGCGCTCCCCATGACGACGAACTAGGCTGAATGAATCCCTTTTCCAGCTGCTCTTTCAACTGCTTCTTCAATTCCTTCAGCTCATCCACATCCATATTATATGGTTTCTTTGCTATTGGTCCTGTTCCCGGCATCAGGTCGATAAGAAAATCTACTTCCCTGTCAGGTGGCATTCCTGGCAGCTCTTCCGGAAACACGTCAGGATAATCCTTAATCACTGGCACAGTATCCATGCTAACCCCCTTAAGAGAGTTCAGCTTACATCTTCCCGGTCGTGCTGCCGACTTGAATCTAATCCTCTTACCATCAGGGGTTTTGAGTGAAACAGCTCGCTGTGCACAATCTATGTGTCCCTCATGCATAGACATCCAATCCATACCCAGAATAACGTCTAACCCCTATGATTCCAACACTACTAGATGTGCAATGAAGTTGTGTGTTCCAATCCACACAGTTAAGTCGCGGCATCCCGCGCTAGCTATCATATCTCCTCCAGGTGAACTCACTCTAATAGACCCTTTCATAGACTCAGTAGGTAGCTTATACTTATCCACAAATGCCCTTGATATGAATGAATGAGATGCACCAGTATCGAAAAGTATGAAAGCTGGGTGAGTGTTGATTGGGAACTTACCAATCACAAGGTCAGGCTCATCTGGAATCTCCTCCACATTCATGTGGTTCACTGTGGCCTTATCGTTGTTGGTTGGCTTCAGTCCTTTCCTCTCCGGACAGTTGTCAGCATAGTGTCCCTTCTGTTTACACTTGAAGCATGTCACCTCACTCAGATCCTTCTTCACAAAGTTGCGATCGCAGTTGCGGTCATGTCCACCGTGTCCTCCAGAGTGGTGAGAGTGTCCTCCCTTGTGGCTGTGGTGGTTGCTCCTATGGTTGTCATGACGATGCCCATCGCCTCCATGGTGGTGGCATTCATGGCTCCCATGGTCACTTCCTCCATGCTTGGAGTATCCATCATATGAAGTGCGAGACTTGTGGTGTGAACCAGAGTGGTGATTGTTACTCTTTCTCTTGCGGTTCTCCACCTGTTTGTGCTATCCTTCCAAGATCCTGGCCTTGTCCATAAGCTCCTGGAAAGTGGGGCAATAAACCACCAGTAGCTGTACTGAAAGCTCATCACTGAGGCCATCCAGGAATCTCTCCCTCCTTTTTGCATCAGTGTCAACATCCTCAGGCGCATAACGGGACAGGTTGTTGAACTCCTCAATGTACTCAGCCACAGTGCGGTTGGTTTGGCGCAAGTTGTGGAACTCCTTCCTCTTCAGGCTCAGAACTCCTGAAGACACGTGGTTGGTCCTGAAACCTTCCTCAAACATTGCCCAAGTCACGGTGTCCAGCGGGTGGGTGATATGAAAAGTGTCCCACCAAGAAGCGGCTGGTCCCTCCAGTAGGTGAGCGGCAAACCTCACCTTCTCAGCATCAGTGCATCCAACAGTTACCAGATCCTTGTTGACTGAACGCAACCAGTCGAGAGCAACCATTGGCTCCGTTGCAGTAGAGAACTTAGCTGGCCTTAACCTCAGAAATCTGGTGAGAGCATCTCCCTGAGGCTGGTTGTTTCCATTGTTGTTGTTGTTGTTCTGAGCTTCCATGAATTGAGTCATTACTTGGGTCAGCTGTGCCTGATCTGCCATGAGTTGCTCCAACTCAGTGGGTTGACGGCGGGGAGGCATCTGCGGTTCAGCATAGATAAGCTTAGAAAGAATCAACTACGACAATAGGATTCTACCCATGCATATGATCAAACAACAACAAGCAATAGCAGACAATCACAAGAAAGCAACACATCAACAAACAAGTGATCCAGCAACATCACAGGGGTTATCCTAGCAGTATCTAACTACTGAAATAGTTTTATAAGAGTTGGCTATGGTTAACTAAACAGTTGATCAACTAAACAGCAAAAACAGCAATCTGCCAGAACAGTCCAGCAGCGTTCACGAATTTTTCCGCCTGACTTAGAATCGTCAGAAAATTTAGCTGATTTTTGCACATACAGTACAGAGAGTTTCGCATCAGCACAATTTTTTTCAGATTTTTCCCAGTTACCAGAAAAATATGAAAAATCATACAGTACTGCTGTATCAGCAGAAAACTGCAGTGAAAATAACACAGATGTTAACCAAACTTGCCATAACTCTTTCATAAAATTCGCATAAATAATTCCTGGGATATTGGAGTACACAAATAAGAAACTAAACACTCTTAAACTAACAGTAATTAAGTTTCACATCGATCGTGGCTAATCCTAACGAATTTACCTAACGTGGACTAATGGGTGGACTTCTATCTACTTCTTGAAGAGGTTGCGGTAGGTCCTTGCAGTCATGCGTTGGCGCTTCGGTCCACGGTTCAACCATGGCGGCGGAGTGTACACTTCTCCTGAATCATCACTTGAGATCTCAGACTCCACCTCTTCTGGATCCTCCTCTTCTTCTTCACTCTCAGCTGCAACTGCAACAGCTTCATCTCCTCCACCATCATCGTCTCCATCATCATCATCCTCGTCCTCATCATCATCATCGTTCCCACTGTCATCATCTTCACCATTGTTGCCATCATCTCCATTGTTATCATCAGAGGGTGGATTTAGCTGTGCTTGGAGAGCGGCAATCTGGGCTATCATATCTTCAATAGTTTGATCCCTTTCCTGGACGGTCCCTTGCAATTGTTGTATGTTCTGGGTGTTCTCCTGCACAGTACCATTAAGATGAGCTATGGTTGCATCTCTGGCTATCAGGGCATTCTCCAGAACTCCCACAGCTTCATGGAAGGTGTCAATCTCCTGTCCTTGGACCACCATACCATTGCTAGCAAAATCTGCAATTTCCTTTATCATCATCACTTTCTCAGCTAGAGCTCCATTCTCCCTTTCCATGTCCTCTATGTGCCTCCGACGGGGCGACATGTTGTTCCTGTCGCCCGGGGTAACCACAATGTGCCCATCTTCATCACGCCTTCCATAGTCACGGTAGGGTGAATCTGCTGGCAGTAGGTGTCGGACATGATGGCACTGGCGAGACAGGGCTTCATGTATGGCCAAGTTAATTCCAAGTCCCCAGTTGCAGTATGTCTTGGTGTAGATCAGATGCACGGGATTTGGCAAGGCGGCATCCCTGAAGATGAAGGTGGTGATCTCCCATGCATCCTCACCATATCCATAGGTGTACAGCCTTCTTCCCTTGAACATGGGCAGTGGCAATCCCAATGACTGCGAGAGTTGTGCTAACTGCCTTGCAAAGGGCCTTGGAGACTCCATGGTTGCATACTCAGTCCTGACTTCTCCCATCTATCAATTAAAAGAGGAAAGTGTGAGAATAGCATATGGTAAGAATTTACGAGAGTGAAAGGCATAAGATGAAAGACAGAGTTAATATAGGCTTTAATAAATCTATGGCTTCCTAATCCAATCCTAGGTCACGATCCTACAGTCGACACACGGGCTCTGATACCATCTTGTAACACCGCGGTTCTGAAAAGACCGAGGCTTCTATGTGACATGCCAATCCCTGGATCGGTTCATTGGCCCACAATAGAATAAGATGAATAACATAGCAAAATATCCGTGTATCATAGATAACGATGATCCAGAGTACCATTATTACAATAAAAGCTTAGCCCAAGGCTAGCTCAAATTATTCAGGTAGCAACAAAGTAAAGTAAATCCTCCATTCTTCAAATTGCCCACAAGTGAACAAGTGCCGAGTGGAGTACCGTGGCCTATATCGATTACTCAGAATCGGAATAACCTGCAACATGAAACTTAGCAGCCCCGAAGGGTCAATACATGGAATGTATGGCAAGTAGAGCTAGTAAAGGAGACAATAGTACTAACATCTACATGCATATTTGGCAATTGGAGCTGTGTCTGGCTTGCATTTGCAAATATATTTGTCCTACTTTCATAAACAGTTTTTGATTTTCTTTGAAAAGATCCCAATTAAGTTAACCCAACAATGTTAAAACAATTATGAAATTGGAATGAGCGAGAAACATGTCATGGAATCAATATCAAGCAACTCAGTTGTCCATAACCGGGGACACGGCTAATCGATTAGATTATACACCCTGCAGAGGTTAGTACACTTTACCCATGTGACTTGGCCAGCCCAGCTCGTACCATCACTCTCATTTTGGGTGATGATAGGGAGAAGTCCAAGAAGAGACTGTTCGGGAAGTAGCACCCCAATCCCGACGCGCACCGGTCCAACCTACCAAAATTCTACATCTCTGGATACGCGGGTTCGGGTTACCACAACCTACTAAGTCCAACAAACCGCCCATTTCATTATTGGCACATGGTTGTACACGTAAGCTACCAAATAAAGAAGCCAATCAATTTCTCTCGATACCTGGGTGCCTTTCCGCAATGAAACCACCAAAAATTATCAATACCATCACACCCAGGGGATTCATTGATTAAGTTGTTTTAGTTTTCACAAACCAATACTTTTAGAAACAAGTCTCAATGATGTAACCCAGCCCTCGTTCAACATAGCATGGCTAAGCACATCTACCAACGGTGGTTCATCTACAAGGAAGGCCCTACCACATAATAGGACATATCATAGCGATAGTATCATCCTACACATGCGTCTACAAAATACACGACAATGCATAGAAAATAGTAGGACAATATCATGAACAAAATAGCATCTACTTGCCTTGGTTGTAGCGGTCGGAAGAACAATCCACACACGAGCAAGCGTTGCACTCGTCACAATCTACAGGATATAATTGCAATCATAAACAAGCAATTCCACAAGCATATGCAACAAAGATGATGCATGAAGGTATGCAAGGCAAGTGAATTTGTGCTACAGCTGCACCACATAATCCTATTCATTAATACTATTGATTGCATGCATGGAAAATAGTTTTAGCGCAAGGAAAACTATTATGCGAAATATAATACTCGAAACTAGAACTAGAACCCAATTAATTTACTACCAGTAGTATACTGTTTGTAAAATCTTGGAAAAATTCTACCGCATAGGCTTTGCTATTTAGAAACAGTACCAATTGGAATTACTCAAAAAGGAATTATAAAACTCCCCGAGTAATTAAAACACTGCAGAAAGCCACTAGACAGTTTCTGCAGAAGTTTTTACTGTAAGCCTATCCTTTTAAATCACGATGAGATTCCCCTCGTTCCACTGAATCCAGGGACATATCATACGCAATTTTCGGAGTTACAGATCTTTTTCTACGAATTAATTACTCCAAAAATACCATTAACCTATTTGATTAAACTGTACTAAATCTTGCTGCAAAATGTGAAACTAAGGTACATCAAGATTCTACACGTCTCACTGAATCTACACATATTTTATTTGCAATTTTTGTCCCAGCGGTTTAATTTCTACGCAATTTACAAGTTTTTACCGAAATCTGCCAACTAAATTGATTAAAGAAAATACCCAGTCAACTGTGTCTGTTGACTGGTCAACGCGGCTGCTGACTGGGCGCTGACTGGACGTCTGACTAGTCAACGCCTGGGTGCTGACCGGTCAACGGCCGATTTGGACCGTCGATCTGAGATCCAAAGGCGGCTGTGGACTCACCGGAAACGAACGGCGGTGAGCTCGGGACGGTGGCGGCGATCGGCTCCGGCGATGGCGGTTCCTGCGCGGAGGGGGAAACGGTCAGCGCGTGGAATGGGGCGGTCAACGCGACGGCGGCGCGAGCGAGGCGGCGGCGGCTGGTGGCTGCGCGGCGCGGCGCTGGCGGCGGCGGCAGCGAGCAGGCGGCGAGCAGGCGGGCGGGTGGCGCGGCGCGCGGGCGGCGGGGTGCGGCAGGCGGCGGGTGGCGGGCTCACCTGGTGGCGTCGGCGGGCGCGGAGGCCGAGGGCGGCGGCGGCTCGGAGATCGAGGCGCGGGGGCGGGCGCGCGGGTCGAGGCGGTGGGAGAGGCAGCGGCGGCTGGGTGGGGTCCGCCTTTTGAGGGCCCCACGCGGGGTCCTAGTTGGATATGGCGCGCGGTTGGAGGCGAACACGGCGAAGTCGGTGCCGATTTTTTGATCTTTTAGTAAAACGGCCGTAACTTTTCCGTACGAGCTCTAAATCGGGCGATTCTTGCTCCTAAGTTTTTGTAAAAACGAGGGGAACAATCTAGGGTCAAGGAATGAGTGAAACCACTAGGCTACTAGGGTGGACAACACAAGTCCTACTAAAGCCTCCCGCAGGAGCCTCGTCGTAAAATAGAATAGGGTTTTGAAAATAGCATTTTGCCGAATCTTTTCAATCGATGGTTTTGCGTGGAAAAGTATGATGCAATGACATGAATGATATGCAGAACCAAATCTAAAATTTGGGATGTGACAAAAGTCATGCCACGGTAAAAAAGCCGTAACTTTTGCATACGATATCGAAAAAAATCGTATAATATACCAAAATGACGAGAATGAGATTTTGCATCTGCTCGCAACAACCTACGGTCGTTTAGCGAATTTTTAGATTTTCAGAATTCGAAAACTTACGGTCAAAAGACCGTTTTTTCTTGCAGAAAAAAATTAGAGGGCGACTTACCCGTAGCGCACCACCACCTAGTGCGCCACGGATAAGCTTGGGCGGGATTCAAATTTGAATCCCCACCCCGCCCTCCTCCCTTTTCCTTTCCCCTTTTCCCTTCACCTTTTCCCTCTTCCTCTCCCTTTCCCTTCTCCTTCTTCCTCTCCTTTTCCCTTCTCCTCTCCTTGCAGTGTCGGCGCGACTTCGACCTCCTTCTCCTCCTCCTCGCAGTGACAACGGGCGACGGCGGTGCAACAGTGGCCTCCTTCTCCTCCTCCTCGCAGTGACAACGGGCGACGGCGGCCTCCTTCTCCTCACCGACCACCCTTCCTCCCTCTCTTCCTCCATCTCTTCCTACCTCCCTCTCTTCCTCCATCTCTTCCTTCCTCCCTCTCTTCCTCCATCTCTTCCTTCCTCCCTCTCTTCCTACCTTCCTTCCTCCAACCACACCCTTCCTACCACCTCGACACCGGCGAGGACTAGAGCGGCCACGACCCCTCCCGCACCTCCCTGCCACGGCCATGCTACGGCGAGGTGACATGACTACGGCGGCGATGCACGGACCCGATTGCTTTTGCAATTCAAAACGAGGGTGTTTTTTGCATTTTTTTTTTGTTTTTTGAAAAACACATCTGTGGCGCACCCTGTACCCCTACCCGTGGCGCACTTGCGCCACGCCTATCTCGATATAACCCTGGCACACCATGCAGTGCGCCATGGCTACGAGATAGCCGTAGTGCGAGGCCCGTGGCGCACTGCTAGTGCGCCACGGAAGGCCTTTTCAGGTGCGCCACGAATAGGCGTTTTTCTAGTAGTGCTTGGATTTCTCTCTAGCGGCAGCCCTGGCATTACTCGTCTGCTTGAGAAGCAGCTCTTTCACATAAGGGTCCCGTACCCAGCCTGACGTTGTTCCATCATCGTCTGCTCCTCCGGCATCTAGATCATCATCATCCTGGTCTGCTTCCGCACCTTCACCATCTCCAGGAGACTCTTCATCATCTCGCCCGTTCTCGCCATGATGATGATCATCGTCATGTTGGCCACCTTCACCGTCTCCAATTGTCTTCGTCATCTCTTATCCAACGAGTGTATCCATCCATGAAACCATGGCGGAGCAGGTGCGCCTGCAGATTCCCGGAATCTAGGTCTATCACCCAGTTGAGTTTGCATCTTCTGCACGGACATATTATATCCATCTTGTTATTTCGTGTCATGTCTGCAGTCGCACATTTCAAAAATCTAGCCACAATGCCTTCGCTCATTATGCGGACCATTTTTGCCTGCACGGTGTACACGGTACAATTAGAAGTCTATTAGAACCACATAATGAATGCATGCATGCAATGGTCGATAGAAAATTTCGGCATGACCTATCCTAAAATTAGGACCTTTGCGAAATGCCAAAGTCTTGCCAAAATGGAAATGAATAAACATTTTGGCAAAACAAATGGCAACTTGTTCACATACAAACACAAGAGAGAGAGAGAGAGAGACCGATCCATACACACATGAACATATCATTATCCTCTCCATACACACATGCATGAGCATCATCGATACTCTCCATATACACACACATATGACCATCGATCCTCTCATACACACATCATGAGCATCGATCATCTACATACATATGAGCATATCATCCATATACACATGAACACATCCTTACATGGACAACTTACCGAGATGAGAGACCAATCGCGAGAAAGATGGAAATGAGAGGTGCGCGCGAGACCGGAGAAGGAGATGAGAGACCGGAGACCTTCCTCTATTACTTATTTAACATCCAATGCAAGTTCTACATGCTAAAAATGGTGAATGGGTGGAGAAATTGAGGTGGGAAGGAGAAGATCCCGACTAGATCTAAGGAGGAAGAAGAAGGGGAAAGTGAAGTGTGGGGTGGTGGATGGTCACACATGTGCACATAAAGTGCTGTAAAAAAAATCGACACATCCGTGGCGCACTCTGCCCTAGTGCGCCACAGGGAGTAGTAACATCCGTGGAGCACATTCCATAGTGCGCCACGGATGTGTCTGGCCGTTTCACAGCAGAGAGGGGCATGTGCTTAGGCGTAGCGCACCCCCTCCATGTGCGCCACAGTTGACACTAACAACCGTAGCGCACCTACCCTATGTGCGCTATGGATGTTTGGCGTGCGGCCAACAGGGCCCTGTCCCACACATATCTGTGGCGCACTATGGTCATGTGCGCCACGGTTGTTCTAGTTACTAGTAGGGCACTGCCCATAGGTGAGCCACGCCTGTTTTAGCCGTGGGGCACTTCAACCATGTGAGCCACGGATGTGCTGATTACCTATAGCCATTTTCCTAGTAGTGATTCTTCAACATCCTTAACCTTGGTGGGGTGGACAACAATTCCTCCTACTGACACGATATGTCCGAGGAATCCTACTTCCTTTAACCAGAACTCACATTTCCTAAACTTGGCATACAACTGATGCTCCCTAAGGGTTTCAAGGATGTCCTTAGGTGTAGCTCATGTTCTTCTTCTGATTTGGAATAGATAAGAATGTCATAGATGAAAACAACGACATACTTATCCAGGAAGTCCATAAAAATCTTATTCATGAGGTTCATGAAATAAGCGGGGGCATTGGTTAATCCAAAAGACATGACAGTGTACTCATACAATCCATATCTGGTGGTAAAGGAAGTCTTTTGAATATCCTCTATGCGAATCTTGAGTTGATGATAACTAGTTCTAAGATCAATCTTAGAAAACACTTTGGCACTGGTCAACTGGTCAATCAAATCTTCTATCTTCGGCAGTGGGTACTTGTTCTTAATGGTGATGTCATTCAGCTTCCGATAATCCATACACAAACGGTTACCTCCATCTTTCTTATCCACAAACAAGACAGGTGATCTCCATGGCGATGCACTTGGTTGAATTAGTCCTATCTCCAGCATAGCATCCAGTTGCTTCTTTAGCTCCACTAATTCCGATGGGTTCATACTATAAGGTCTCTGAGCTATGGGTCCGGTTCCAGGGATTAGTTTAATGATAAACTCGATATCCCGATCTGGGGGCATACCGGCAGTACATCTGGGAATACGTCAGGGTATTCACAGACTACTCTGACTTGGTCAATGGTTGGTTGGGTTAGACTCTTGTTGCACTTGAATTGACGGGGCAAGGTTTCAGATACATGCTCTACTGATACTCCAGTGGTACTGGTCATGGTTATGGCTTTCTTGGCACAGTCGATTAATCCTTTATGTTTCGACATCGAATCCATTCCTAGTACTAATTCCAAACCTTTGGTTCTGAGTACTATTAGATTAGCATAAAAATCTATGCCATGGATTCTGATAGGTACGGCCTTGCAAATTTGTCTAGCATTGGTGGTTGAACTAGGTATTTGAACTATCATAACATGCTTCAATTTTGTTGGTTGAATCTTACTAGTGCATGCAAATTCTTCGGTAACAAACGAGTGCAATGCTCCAGAATCAAACAACACTCTTGCACGTACTGAGTTAACAGAAAACATACCCAGCACGACATCTAGCGCTTCCTTGGCTTCTTCAGCATTCATGTGAAACAGACGGCAGTTGCAGTTGAGCGAATTCCCTGGGGCAAATCTCCTTCCAGGCTGAACACGGTGATGCTGCTGAGTTAGGGCATTCACATTGGGGGCTGCTGCAAGCTGCTTGGGGCACTCACATTGGGGGCTGCTGCAAGCTGCTTGGGGCACTCATTGTAGTGTCCCTTGGTTCCGCATTCATAACAAGTCACCTGAGACTTTTCTTTTCCTGCACAGGCACAACATTGCTTCGAGTCCTTGGGGCAGTATTGGTATTGGTGGGGTTATTCACTTTCGGCGGTGCATGGTTGAAGTTGTTGGAGTTGCCGAGGTTGTTATTGTGGTTTCCTCCGGGCCTTGGGTTTCCTCCTCCATGGTTGGGATAGTTCGGATGGGTCATTGGGGGTCTATTGTTTCTCGGGGCATATCCTACAGACGGGTTGGGGCAATACTTTGGGGTATGGTGGGTTCCGGGTTGATGCATCATTCGACGCTTGCGATTCTCATTGGCTTGGTTGATCTTGCCTTCCATCTGAATTGAAGAATCCACTAAGGCTTCCAGGTCAACAAACAGATACTGACTAACACTGTCTGCATCTCATCATGTAGACCATTCAAGAATCTCTCCTTCTTCTTGGCTTCAGTGTCAATCTCATCTGATGCATACCTAAATTTGTCATGATACTCCACTATGGTCATCCTTCCTTGCTTCAATTCTACAAATTCATCTCTCATCCTCTTGATTAAACCCGCTGGCACATGGGTTCGGCTAAACTTGAGTTTCAATTCATCCCAAGTCATCATCTGACCTCCATTCATGGTGCGAATGCTATTCCACCAAGCTCTTGCATCTCCTGCCAGATAATGGGTGGAAAATAGTACTTTCTCATTGGCCTCCACTCCTGCGACTTCTAAGTTGTTCTCCATGGTCTGCAGCCAGTCATCCGCATCTAAGGGCTCTTCAGATTTACTAAAGATAGGTGGATTGGTGTTCTGAAAGTTCTTGAGCTTGGATCCATGGTTGTCTTGGTTTCCATGGACTTGATTCTTATTGGCCATCTGAGCTATGTGTTGAACGGTGGCTAAGTTGGCTTGACATTCGGCTCTTTCAGCTTCATGGTCTGAAACCAACATTTGCAAGATTTGCAGCATTAGGTATGGGGATGAACTGCTTCCTCTGCGAGGCATCTGAAGATTGAGATAGATCATGAGACAAGGGGGAAATTTCTAAGGTTCGGGGATTTGTTTTTGAAAAGTTTTTAAACTTTAAATTTTGACTCTTGGTCCTCCAGGAAGTCATCATCATCACTGAGGTAGGAGTAGGGATCTCCACGAATATCTTCCCCTGCATTCTCCCTCTCCCCAAGATGCATGTCCCGCTCATGGATGGTCTCCTCCAAGTCTGTCACTCTGTGACGAAGGCGAGCAATGATGCGATCCTTCTTGTCATGAAGACGACGAAAGGTCTTGCATTCCTCTGCAAGGATGGCGATGGTCTGGTCCTTCTTGACTGCGATGGCATAGTTGTGGTTGGCATAGGAGCGGGCATTGTCCAACTCGTTCTGCCTATCATACCGCATGAAGCTGAGATGATCCACCTGATGCTTCAGCCCGGGGTGGTATGGCACCTCCAATGGCTGTCCCATAGCATCACGCCTTGCGTAGAACTCAAAGCGGGCACCCTTGATCTGATTGATGCTTTGCCCACACAAACGGGCAAGAGCTTCTTGCATAGCCCTGGCGAGTCCATCCAGCCAGTTGTTCTCTCTTAAGATGAATTTGATTCCCTCTGAGGTGGGTACTTCCATCTTCCCTCTAAGGCTTGCAACTATCAGCCACTGTAATTCTCCTCCTTATTGATCGTTGAGCTGGGCTCCGAAGAACTCGGGGTGCGGGTGCTCCAGAAGTTCCGAGAGTTGGTCCAAATCACGCTCAAATATGATCTCTCCTCCGTTGCCGAACTGGTAGAACTTGCTATACTTCACGTTCAACTATAAGAATGTAGGATAAGTAAGTTAGTAGAGTGATCAAGTGTGTCAATTTCTATGTAAGTTTGCAAGAATTTTTGAAGGACATGAATTTTCATGAAAGAATCTAAGTGATAAGGATAAGAATAAGTTTTCATAAATACTCACTTCTTTTTTTTGAAACTAAATTTTTTATTCAAGCGTCCATTCTAACTAGGGTCTCCTATGGTAAGGATGGCTCTGATACCAACTTGTCAACACCCGGATTTTTAATCCTAGATGCATGTAATGTCATACATCGCAATCCTAGGACTACCTTTTTTGCGAGACATGACAGATTAGTACCATAGTTCATCATCCATTACAAACCATAATAAAGGTCTTAAAAATAAAGGATCTCATGATCCAGTCTTAATACAATCAACGCAGCGGAATAATATAATAACGGTAGCGTGGGCGAACTTCCATCTTCAGGGTCACAGTCAATGCTGACGATGGGAGATGATCCTAGTTGTCGTAGACTTCTTGTTGTCCATCATCCTAGTAGTCCTCCTCATAGTATGGTCATAGGAATAGCTAGGGACAAAGCCATGAGTACTCTTTAAGTACTCACAAACTATCACTAACAAGTAAAGTGGTTCAAGTAGGAATCCTAAGCTCTAGGTTGTTTTGCAAAAAGCCAGATTTATCTCTAACTGAGTTTAGAAGTAAATAAAACTAGTTTAATGTATTTCAACACCTAATTGGGAACTTATCTTTCGCTTTCACAACCCTTTTGTGGTCAAGTCAAAGTCATGATTCATTTCACAAGTCATTTTGAAAACATCTGATGACGGAACAGTATGGCCGCTACAACTGTCCATAACCGCGGACGTGGGTATTCGAATAGTTTGACACTCTGCAAAGGTGGTACACTTTCACCACAACATTCGATACATCCATCAGGAACAATCTTGATTCACCATACTCAGTATGTAGATAATCAATCCTAACCTTTCAATTACACACCCTAGTATAGGCAACTCCCCTATTAGTTTGGCCTCCCAACCATGACCATTTGTCATCTTGGGAACTGCACAGGTGGACAATCATCACGAGGTAGCCTCAGCTCAAACCTCGGCCGCAAGGGAACCCATACTAAGATATATAAACTACCAGTCAAGCCCTACCCAAACTTGGGTATTGTTGTTGTACGGTAACATTGGAATGGTATCGCATCCGAACCCAACCATCGGTTTTATAAAGGGCTAAGGCTCATGCCTCAACATTTTCATCATCAAATCATATGGTGTTCAATAATACATGTCAAAACATTTCAGTAGAATGACTCATCATTCTAAGGTTTTCATAACCCTTTTCACCAATAATTCCCATCTAAAGTAATCAAGTTTTATGCTTAGCACTAGCAACTAAAATTGAGGGTAATCACTAATGAGGGGTGCTAATCAGGTGTGACTTATCCAAATCTAGATCTCATGCCTCAGTATGACATCTAGTTCTAACTAACTTACACCAAGTTTTATGCTCTTTATGCTACCTCTAATATCTTTCCAAAACATCACAACACTAACTAAAAGTAATAAAGAACTTTGATAAAGAAATAAAAGAATAAAGCTTGCAAGTAAAACTGGGATTTGGTATAATCAAGTGGTATAACCAAAGCATGCCTAATGCATTGCATAAGTTAATTGGTATTGTGGGGCTTGCAAGTATTAGCTTGCATAGTCAACTTGTAGTGTTAGGCTTGCTAGGATGGCTTGCCTTGAGTAGTGTAGTGGTTGAAGTTCTTCTCTGCTTCTTCTTCGTAGTAGTCTCCTTCCTCTTCGTATCCTTGGTCGGTACTAGCGTCTATAAATAAATACGAGGTACACAATCACCAAACAATACTTAACTACTTCTATTAGGAACACAAAGGTTCACACTAGATGATCTAGCGTCATCACATGAAATAAAGGCTTAGTCTTATTGATTTTATTTTAGAAAAGTAGTTCTACTCATTGAAAACTACTTAAGATTTAATATTCTCCAATTAAAATATGGGATCATATTGACACATGTCATCACCACATATTTTAATACTTGGGAATGTGATTTAAAGTGGTGTCACAATTTAATAAGGTTTAACATTATTATTTTGATTAATTAAAGTGACTAGAAATGCCTATGGGGCATTCTTTTAATACTTGTCCATTATTACTGCAAGTAAACCTAGATATTCAGATAGGTCTTGTCAAATGTGATTTTTGAGAGTTAGAATCAACTCAAAAGCATTTATGGTTGATTTTTGAAAAATGTTTGAATGCAAAAAAGTCTCTGCCTTATTATTTTTAATATAGGTGAATTCCAAATGGTTTGAATCCAACGGTCTTGGATTAAGAATTTCGATACCTTTCTAACAAAATTGGTTTCATGCAATTTGGTTTAGTGAATCTCTCTGAATTGATTTTTGAAGTTACTGTCTAAACTAGGTTTCAACTAAACTAGAAAATATCTATTTGAATCTACTCGGCTGAGCACGGGAACTAAACTGGGCCGGCCCAGCTGCATAGCGCGTGCAGCGGGATACTGACAGGGGGTCCAGGCGTCAGCGGCTCTAACTATGCGAAGCGGTACCTTTCAATCTAAGCCCTGCGATTAGACTAGATCCTGTTGGAGATATGCCCTAGAGGCAATAATAAATGTAGTTATTATTATATCTTTGTGTTTATGATAAATGTTTACATTCATGCTATAATAGTATTAACAAGGAAACATTGATACTTGTGTGATTTGTAAACTTAATTTGAAGTCCCTAGTATAGCCTCTATACATCACTAGCTTGTTGGTTGATAAATGATTGTGGTTTCCCTATCATGAACATTGAGATGTTATCAACAACAAGATCATATCGTTAGGAGAATGATATGATGGACATACTCCTATAGATAAGCGTAGCATAAAGATCAAGTCATTTCAATAGTTCAATTGCTATATGATTTCTGATACATAGTAACCTAATTCCTTCGACCATGAGATCATGCATATCACCTTTACTGGATGGATGCTTTGATGACATCAAAAACCACACCGTAACTAGGTGGCTATAAAGGTGGCATTGAGTGTTCGGAAAGTATTGGTTGAGACACATGGATCAAGAGTGGGATTTGTCCATCCATATGACGGATAGATATACTCTGGGCCCTCTCGGTGGAATGTCATCCAATTAGCTTGCAAGCATGTGACTGGCTCACAAGGGATCACATATCACGGGAACGAGAAAAGAGTACTTATCGGTAACGAGGTTGAACTAGGTATGCAGAGATACCGACGATCATAACCTCGGATAAGTAAACTATCGTGAGACAAAGGGAAATTGGTATCGTATGTAAGTGGTTCATTCGATCGCAAAGTAATCGTAGAAATATGTGGGAGCCATATGAATTTCCAGATTCCTCTATTGGTTATTGTTCGGAGAAGTGTCTCGATCATGTCCGCATAATTCACGAACCGTAGGGAGACACACTTAAGGATTCGACGTTGTTTGAGTAGTTATGGTATTATGAGAAAGAGACCGAATGTTGTTCGGAGTCTCGGATGGGATCCGGGAGATCACGAGGTGATCCGGATTGGTCCGGAGAATAAGATTCATATAAGGAAAGTCCCGTTTCGGAGTTGGGGAATGATTCCGGTGTTTTCATCGGGAATGTTCTAGAAGGTTCCGGAATGTCCGGCACTCCGGAGGGGAAGGGGTACATGAATATGTCATTACAAGTTGGAATGATTGCATCATGTACTAAGTGTCTTCACTGTCCAAATAAAGGGTTTATTCAAATCCTAAATTGAAAAGTCAAACGGCTAGTTTGAAAGTCAAACGACATGTTTTGGAAAGAGGAGAAGGAGGTTGAAACCGAGTTGGGGAGGGAGTCCCTCCTCCCCAAGCCGGCGCACCACCCAAGCCGAGTTGGGGAGGGACTCCCCTCCCTCCCCTTGGCCGCCGGCCCCTCCACCTATATAAGGAGGGGCAGGGCTCCCTCCTAGCACACAACAAGTCCCTCACCTCAAACCCTAGAAGCTGCAGCCCACCATAGCCGCCGCCACCCCCTAGGGTTTTGCCCTAGCCGCCGACTTGGGGGTCCCCGGAACCCTAGCCGCCGGCTCTAGCACCTCCTCCTTGGTGTGTCTAAATCCTAGATCGCCGAGGAGCTCTCTCATACTCCACCATACTCGCTCCGGCTTAAGGCGAAGCCCTGCGAGATCTCCCTTCTACTTCCGGTACCACGCCGTTGTGCTGCCGGAATCGCGAGGAGAGTGCTACAACCTCCGCTGCCTGCTGGAACAAGGGAGAGGAAGGTATTCGTCGAGTACCGAACGTGTGACCGACTGCGGGAGCGCTGCCGGAACGCAGCACCGGAAGGATCTTCTACGCGATCTTGAGATCGGAAAGAGTACGACTACATCACCCACGAGAATCCGCTCTCGTTAAACACTTTGGAATCTTCGAGGGTGAGTTATTCCATCGACTCGTTGCTACAATCTAGTAGATAGATCTTGGCTTGTTTGTTTGTATGCGATAGAAAATTTTTGTTTTCCATGCTACGAAACCCTACAGATCCTACGGTTGTGGTTCGTCGCCTCCGTCGGGCAGCGCCGGCGAGACTAAACCCTAACATGGAGGTGGGGGTCGTGTGAGGCTCACCTAGCCTCCAGCAAGCTAGGGTCGGCATTGGGGGCGAACAACGTTGTCGACGATGGAGGTTCGAACGGTGGTTGCGGCAGCTCCTGGGGCGGCTCCAATCATCGGCTCCACTTCTCCTCCTCCACAGCAGACTCCGGTGAAATTCTGGCGACCTGGTGCTCGCCTTGCTCCGGGAAAGGGTCAGTGGTGCTCTGTGAGAGTTGGGGAGTGAGATGGTGTGATGAATTGGGGCTGGGAAGGCATCCTATTATAGGCGAGCGAGAGAGGCCGAGCGACATGGGCAGAGCTCGTCGGGGTCGGTGGTGCAGTGACCTAACGGCATAGCTCGGGGGCTAGGACGATGCGCGGTTTCCATGCGATGCTCAAGGACGTAATGTCGCGGCAAGGGGCGGTCGAGAACGATCAGAACACATTGGTGCTCTGAGCGGCACCGACAACGGTTTTGACGACGCACGGGTGCTACGGGTCTCGAGGCGGTGAACGGGGATGTCTGGGAGGTTCCTGGGGTGGTGGTGATTGCAGGCACGGGCAGCAAAGGCGAGGCATGGCGTGTCCGAGCGTGTCGGGCGCGGTGCTCTGGCGTGCTCTCGGCATGGCAGAGACGAACTGGGCACGGTGCGTTCTCTGTGGTCCAGTGCTTGGCTGCTTGCGAGAGCTGGACAGGGGTTGGCGATGGACGGCCTGCCTCCTGGACATAGTGGCTAGGCGCGGCAGTTGCTCCTGCTAGCTTTCCATGGTCGGCTGGCAAGGGGGTGGTCGGGCATGCATGGCACGGTGCAAAGGGTAGGGTTCTAGGTTGTTCAATGCAGGTGTGCTCACTGGGGGAGACAAGGGTGAGCAAAGGGAGACAATGGTTTGAATGATCACTGCTCAAAACAGTTAAAGTTTGGCCAATTTGATTTGTGTCTCCCAAGTATTTGATGAAATGGCCAAAAGAAATTTATATTTGAATTTTTGGATGCATTTTGGTCAGTGAACTGGTCACATACTTGGTGGTCTCTGGTTGCTTGGGTTTGTCAAGGTGAACTGGTTTGAGTGGTTTTTGAGAAATGGTGATCTTACCATATGAACTAGATTCAATTTTGAATTGTCCTTGGCATATATTTGCAAAATGTTTCGGTGGGTTTGCAAGGTGGCTTGGGTTCACTTTTACTTGGTCTAGCAAGGGGTGAAAAGAATTAGATTTTTTTCTGTTAGAAATCTTGGACTGGAAACACTCAAAGTGGTCTAATGGTTAACTTTGGTCAAAATGACCATTAGCTCATATTGTTTATATTTGAATTTCTAGTGATTTGATTCTGCTTGGAAATGATTTAGATGATGTTGTTTTCATCTTCAAACAATTCCTTGCCAATCATAGCAATCAAACAAGTCATTGCAAGCATTCATGCATTCATCACATACACACATGCCTTCATATCGATTTTAGTTCACAAAAGTTTTTGTTAACCCTAAATTTGGGTGATTAGAACTTGATAACCTTGATTAATATATTTGGGATGTTACATCCACGGTCATGGATGGTTGGAATGGCTACTGCGTAGCAGTGTTGGGTTTTCTTTAAATAATACTTTTCTTGGCCATGATATGGTCGGCAGAAATGGTGGAGCTTACCGGGTGCAGTAAGACTTGGTGAAAGTCTATGGGTGACCCAGACTCTAGTATTTCCTTCACTCTTTTCAAGCTTATCCCTTGGTTGGTTTACAAAACTATCCTCCTTATCCCGTATCTTATACTCTCTCTTCTCCGGAAAGCAACTTCCATTCAAATGACCTTACCTAGTCACTTCAGTCTTATGGTTATTGCATACATATATATATATATATATTACTGTATCAAGGTGGTTTGCGAGTACATTCCAACGTACTCACCGGCTTTGTCCCTGGCTATCTAGTTGGCCAGTTATGAGCAGGAGGAGGAAGATGTGGGAGATTACGATGACAACTACGCCAACTACAACTTCATCTGTTTACAAGAAACGAAATGTGAGGATTTTGATTGGCGTCTAATTAGAAAATTCTGCCCTAAGAGTTTTGATAATTTTGCATATTCTCCACCAGTTGGGGCTTTGGGTGGGCTGATTGTGCTGTGGAATTCTTTGGTGTTCTATGGTGCACTTATTGAGACGAAACAATTTGGTATCATGCTGAAATTTACGTCTGCCCATAATAATGAATTTTGGACGCTGGTTTGTGTTTATGGCCCATGTGATGGACTAGAAAGAGATTTTTTTGTGTCCTAGCTTTACAATCTTGATATCCCAAGTGATGAACACTGGCTCTTTCTAGGGGACTTCAACTTCATTAGATCACATGATAATCGCAATAGGCCGGGACGAAATGTTAATGATATGTTTATCTTCAATGAAATAATTGGTCATCTGAGTTTGTTAGAATTACCTTTAAAAGGTTGTTCCTTTACGTGGTCAAGTATGCAATCTATTCCATTACTTGAGCAGCTCGGCTGGTTTTTTACCACTGCTGGTTGGATTTCTGACTTCCCCAACACAAAGGTATTGATCACGTTCCTTGTGTGGTAAATATTGATACAAACATTCCAAAGGCAACACTTTTCCGCTTTAAGAACTACTAGGTGGATCTTCCTGGTTTTACTGAATGTGTGTCGAAATCTTGGGGGCAGCAAGCGAAGAAGTGCTATAGCTCGGCTATTCTTGTGGATAAGTTTAAAACTTTGAGATTTGATTTAAAGAAATGGAGCACCAGTTTATCCAAGTTAAAGATGCTTATTAAAGCCTGCAATAATGTTATTTTATACTTGGATACCTTGGAGTAAAATAGACCTCTTTTTAGGGAAGAGTTCAATTTTCGGAGGATTGTCAAGCTGCATCTGGAGGATCTCTTGCTTGCCGAGTGCAAATATTGGAACAAGCGTTGCACGATCAGATGGATACAACAAGGGGAGGATAATACCAAGTTTTTTCATGCTATGGACTCTAAGAGGTTCCGTAGAAATATTATTTCCATGCTGAAAGATGAGCTTGGGCATGAGTTCTCTGACCATGATTCAATGGCAGGGCTACTATGGAACAGCTACAAAGAAAAGATGGGGCAGATAGAGGGATTTTCCATGCAATTTGATTTAGATAGGCTGCTACATAGAGTGGAAGGGCTTGACGAGATGACAAAACCTTTCAGTAAAAAAAGAGATGGATGATGTTGTTGATTCTCTGCCAACAGACCTGGCCCTGGGCCGAATGGATTTAATGGGTTGTTTGTTAAACGATGTTGGGCTATTATTCAAACTGATTTTTACCGTCTTGCTCATGACTTTCACGCTGGAATCTTAAATCTTGAGAATATTAACTTATATCATTCTAGTGCCTAAAAAGCAATCCTTGGTTGAAGTGAATGATTTTCGACCGATTTCCTTAACAAATACCTATCTGAAGTTCTTAACTAAATTGGTTGCTAATATACTGCAAGATAAGATTCTGGAATGTGTACACAAGAACCAATATGGGTTTTTAAGGTCTAGGTCGATCCAAGACTGTCTAGATTGGTCATTCGAGTACTTGTTCCTCTGTCATGTTTCTAAGAATCCGATTGTGATCCTAAAGGTAGATTTTGCGAAAGCTTTCGATACAATTGAACATGAAGCTATTTTGCAGATTATGAGAAGTAAAGGGTTTAATGAACAATGGATAGGATGGATAAAGGCCATTTTATCTTTAGGTACTTCTGCAGTTCGTTTGAATGGGATTCCAGGGAAGCAATTTATCTGCAAGCGTGGTGTTCGGCAGGAAGACCCATTATCCCCTTTGCTCTACACATGTGGATCGGATCTATTACAGTCTGCCATTAATGAACTTGCATGGTTAAGAGAAATTAATCATCCCATTAATACTTAATGATGGGGACTTTCCAGTAATTCAATAAGTCGACGATATGTTAATGATTATGCCAGCTGATATTGAACTGTTGAGAACTCTCAAAAGGTTGTTGCATAAATTTTCTCTCTCGGCTGGTCTAAAAATCAATTATAGCAAGTCCTTGATGGTCCCAATTAATGTTCCTAACGATTTGATCAAGGAATTATCTGAGGATTTTGGATGTCAGATTGGGACTATGTCGATTACCTATCTCGGTCTTCCCTTGGGCACTACAAGACCTACTATTTATGATATCATGCCGTTAGTGTGTCATTTTGAAAGGAAGCTCACTTCAAGCTCTTGGTTTTTGTCCCAAGGTTCTCAGCTCCAGTTAATTAATTCTGCACTTGCGTCTATGCCTTTGCATTTTTTGTGCTCTTTGTAGTTGGCTAAGGGACTAACTGTCCAATTGGACAGAATTCTGAGGCAATGTTTATGGAGGAAAAAACCTGATGAACCTAAACCTTCGTTGGCATCTTGGGACTTGGTCTGTCTACCAAAAGATAAGGGAGGTCTTGGAGTAGTATATTTTCATAAAAAGAATGCTTCCTTGCTTATTAAGTTTCTAGACAAATTTTACAATAGCAAAGATATCCCGTGGGTTTATTTGGTAAAATCTTAGTACTACCCTGATAATAGTTCCACACGCTGAAAATATGTGTGGTTCTTTTTGGTGGCGCGATGTGCTTAAGAAGGTGGATAATTATAGAGGGGTGGCTGTTGTAACTCACGGGAGAGGTGACACATTCCTATTCTGGTCGGATAACTGGACATTTGCAGGGAAATACTCAACCTATGAAAATAAGGTTCCCTAGACTTTTTTCTTTTGTTCTTGATGAGAACATGTGGGCAACTAAAGTTTATGCTGAGAAGGACATCCATGATTTATTCTATCTCCCTCTTTCGGTACAAGCTTTTTTGGAATTAGAGCAAGTACAATAGATTATGATCAACAACCCATTAACTGATCAGAGAGATGTGTGGAACTACATGTGGGGAGATTCTTACTCTCCAAGTGAATTTTACAGATTCATACATGCTCATATACAAGTCCCGAGGGTCTATTTCCTGGATTTGGAAATCTAGTTGTACGATGAAAACAAAAGTCTTTGCTTGGTTGTTGTTAAAGGACCGATTGAATACAAGGGATCTTCTTCAGCAAAGACATTGGCATGTTACTGATGATACCCACTGTAAACTTTGTCCCACTCATGCTCATGAGGATCGCATTCATCTTTTTTCGACTATAATTTCAGTGCCCGTATATGGAACTACTTGCAAATTTCTTGGCAGTTGTTGGATGAGATTTAACAGATCATTGTTGAAGCTAAGAGATCGTTTGGTCATCCTTTTTTCATGGAGGTTCTAATTACTGCTTGTTGCTGATCCGAAATGACAAGATATTTAATCATGAAAGGCCAACTTTTGCTCGATGGAGGGCCAGGTTCATTCATGATATTAGCCTGCTTCAATATAGGATCAAGACTAAGCACAAAAACAGTTTTTTATCATGGATTGCTGCTCTCCATTAGTGTACTTTTTTGTATATAGCTCTGTCGGGATGGGCTTGCATGTCTTGTTCTATTCCCTAGTAGTGAGTAGTTCTCCCTTCTCTTTATCTTTCTTTTTGTTGTATTTTTGTAATAGATTTGTACTTCTTGCTGGTTTCTTTTTTGATTTTAATAAATGTTGTGGGGCAGTTGCCTCACGGTCCCTTATCAAAAAAACTAGGGTGTTCTCTGAGTAAGGAACCTATAGGGCTATGGCATGACTCGGGTCTTCTGTGTTTAAGTATTCCGCTGCTGCTATGTGAATTTCCCATCGTGGCCCTTCTGTAAGAATATCTATGTAAGACTTTATGTACTCGGTAGTGTAATGGATGTGAACTTTGATATTAAGTCGGATATGCGCCATGATGTGTTGATCTTGGGAATCGTGGTTGTATGCATAACGAGTACACCCGGAGCACTTCCTGGGGGTGCCGCAGTCATGAGAGATGGATTTCAACTTCATATGCTTTCTCCAGAATTTTGATTGAATACATGTGTATATTTACTTAATGAGGATGAAGTATGAAATATTTGATAATGTTCAAAGACTTTCAAGATGAAGTGGAAAATCATTGTAACAAGTGAATAAAGAGTTTATGATTGGATCATAAAGGAAGATATTTGAGTTACAAGTTTAGCATGACACCTAAGATTTGAGGAATCATTCCATGGATTTGCATTTCCCGAAACACCATATGAGTATGGAGTGTTCGAGATATGTAATGAAACCTTGTTTGACATGGTGAAATCAAAGGTGTTAGTTATAAACCTACCATTTTATTTTAAATATTAATGCTTTAGTGACTACCGCTTTTACACTAAAAATATCTTCATCATGACCCATTGAAATGACACCATATAAGTTATGGTCTGGGATAAAACCCAAGTTGTACTTTCGTAAACTTTGGTATGCTAGGCATAAGTAAAATGTTTACAACCAAAGTTGGATGAGCATGTCTTTGTATGTTATTTCAAATAACCGTTGGGTGTTCCTCCATAACACCAAAGACAAAAGTGTTTGTCTCTTAGAATTTCAAGTTTCTTGAGAAGGAATTTTTCGTGAAAAGTTAAGTGGGAGGACAATAGAAATTTTATAAGGTTATTGAACTTTAGCTGATAGTGCTGACTTGTGCAGCACCAGAAAGTGTCCCGAAGGCAGCAGCAATGCTCATGGCTCACGTGCCTCAAAGGTTGTGGTCACGGAGGTCTAAGTTCCTATTGAACCAAGTAGGTCGGGTAAACAATCAAATACTAAGATTTGAGAGTAAATCATTATTGTTTAACAATGATGAACCGACTACATGAAAAGAAGCGATGATGGGCCCTAACTCTGTCAAATGGCTTGAAGCCATAAAATCCGTGATAGTTCCATACATGAGAAATCAAGTTTTTGAACTTGGAAGACCCTCTGGAAAGGTGTAAAACCTTTCAATCGTATTTGGATCTATAAATAAATAGATGACATGTCGGGAAAGAGTTTACGACAATGTTCAAGGAGTTGAATATGATAAGATTTGATATTTCATAGCTATATTTAGTCTGGACGGATTAGTGTAGCAACCACTACATATAATTTTGGTATATGGTAGTTGAACAAACAAAACAAAATTCTTCTAATAGAATGGTTACCTAGGACGTGTACATGACACGGTCCAAAGGGTTTTGTTAATTCAAAGGATGCTAAAAGTGTATGCAAACTTCAATGGTTGAAGTAAGCATAGCGGAGTTGGAATCTTCACCGTGATGAAACTATTAAAAGATTTTAATTTCATCGGAGACGATAAAGATGCTTGCATTTGCAAGAAATTAAGTGGGAGTGCTAAGACATAGTTCTAATACATTATGTGAAAGACATATTGTTGATTGGAAATGATGTATCTTTTATTGACACAGGTTAAGAATTTTATTTCGATGAAAGACTTAGGGAAAACCCGAATATTTGGTATCAATGTCTGTATGGATAGATTGAGACGCTAATATTGTTGTGCCGAATGTACATAGATGAGATACTGAATGAGTTCAATATGGAAACGACAAGAAAGGTACTTGTCACACGGAAAGGATTGAATCAAGATTCAAGTGTATTGACACTTGGTAAGTGAGATGCGATCCAAGTGTTTTTGACACTTGGTGAATGAAATCACAAAGAGTATTTTGATCAATCATACTATGATATGTACACATCCAGATATGTCCTATGCTCTAATTGTTATGAGCATATACCAGAAGGACTCATAAGATGATCATTGGACGATAGTAAGGATATTCTTATGATCTTTGGAAGAACTAAGAATATGTTATTTATGTAGAGGTGACAAATAAATAGATAGTTCATTGTAAAGTGTTACATTGATACTAGTTTTGTCACAAGATACAAAATAAGTTTATCTCAATTTAAACTATGGGTGGCACAATGTAATGGAAAGGAAGTTCCATAACAGATTTGGATGAGTTCCAAAGTTAAGACATTATGACATATACTACAACAAAAGGCTAAGTATATGAATGATGTTGTAGCACCAAAAGAGGGCATTTGTGTCAAGTAGTTTGTAATCTAACAAGGTGTGGTTCACAGCGGGCTAGTACTATGAAGATATATTGTACGACAATTGTATCGACATGTTTTAACCCTAAGGAACTAAAGGTCTCACCAAAGGACCAAATTTATACAATTCCATCTCATTGGAGAAATGAGTGATGCATAGAGATGCAAAGACATGCAAATACACACGGACCTTGAAGTGTCAGATCCGAAGATTAAGTTTACCACTAGCAATTGTGTATATATAACACTAGAAAGCCATAGGTGTTGAATGCACAAAGTTTTTCAAACTAGATTATTGACTATAGTGCAAGTGGGAGACTGTTGGAGATATGCCCAAGCAACAAAAATAAAGTGGTTATTATTATATCTTTGTGTTTATGATAAATGTTTACATTCCATGTTATAATTGTATTAACAGGAAACATTAATACTTGTGTATTTTGTAAACATAAAAGAGTCCCTAGTAAGCCTCTTATTAAGCTAGTTGTTGATTAATAGATGATCATGGTTTCTTGATCATGGACATTGGATGTTATTAATAATAAGGTCATATCATTAGGAGAATGATGTGATGGACACACACCCATAGTAAGCATAGCATTAGATCAAGTCATTACGTTTGTTTTACTACAAGCTTTCAGATACATAGTAACCTAATCCTTCGACCATGAGATCATGTTAATCACCATCACCGGGTGAATACTTTAATGACATTAAATTCCACTTTCATAACTGGGTGGTTATAAAGGTGGCATTGGCTATTCTGAAAGTATGTGTTGAAGCGCATGGATCAAGAGTGGGATTTGTCCATCCATATGAAATATAGATATACTCTGGGCCCTCTCGGTGGAATGTCATCCAATTGGCTTGCAAGCATGTGACTAGGTCACAAGGGATGTCATATCACGGAACGAGTAAAGAGTACTTATCGATAACAAGGTGGAACTAGGTATAGAAATATCAATGATCAAACCTCGATTAAGTAAAGTATCACGCGACAAAGGGAATCGGTATCATATGTGAATGGTTCATTCGATCACGACGTACTAGTTAAATATGTGGGAGCCATTATGGATCTCCAGATCCCGCTATTGGATATTAAGCGGAGAGGTGTCTCGATCATGTCTGCATAGTTCGTGAACCATAGGGTGACACACTTAAGGTTCAATGTTGTTTAAGTAGATATGGAATATGAGTTGGAGAGCAAATGTTGTTCGGTGTCTCGGATTGGATCCATGACATCACGAGGAGATCCGGAATGGTCCGGCGAATAAGATTCATATAAGGAAAGTCATTTTCCGGGGTTTGGAAATGTTTTCGGTATTTTGACCGGAAGCTTCTAGATTGATATAGAGGGGCCACTGATAGCTGTGAGATTTGACACATTTTTGATGGTTTCTATCGATGGTTTTCGTTTGGATTTAATGGTTTTCTAGCTTTACCTAACGCTAATACTTCGGTAGCCAAGAAAACTTGGTTTTTAATGTGTGTTTCAGGTTCTGAAGATCAACAGAGGGTTTTAACAGCAGAAACACAATATTCAAACGAAAACAAGCAATTATCGTTTTAGAAGCAATAAAGGTGAGCATCAAGTAGCTTTAACGAGCAACTATACAGTAGGAATATTTTTCCGGCCACATAGTTCCTGCCGTATAGTTTCCATCTGCTTCGTCTTGTTAAAAGGGACAACTTTCGTGAAGAGGCCAGGTCGAAAATAGAACACATGAGCCACCATCCCATCTAGAAGGAAGAAAGAAGAGATCCGGACAAGAATGGGAAGACGTTATTCATCTCACTCCATGATCTTCGATCTCCTAGCCACCACACCTCCATAGCCATTACTTGTACTTGAGAGAGAGAGATCTCCACCTTGCAAGGATAGGGTTTGAGATTGTTCTTCCCATCTTGAATTGTGTTGGATTATTTATATTTATTATTGTGGATATCCATGGTAATATCGAGAATAACTCCCTTTATTTAATTATATCGATGATGCTTTCTTCTCTAATGTGTGAGTAAGTTCCCTTGGATGTGGGTATGTAAGGGATTGGTGAGATCTTATGTGCCCATATAATTTCCATTAAGTTTGTGGTTGATTTTAATTACTAAATTATGTGTGCTTGACTATATGTGGGATTCTTAACGCATGTTTTCCAATTAAGGGCCCACACAACATGATGCTTTGTTCTACATAGATAGAATCTTGTTCGCTAGAAGACCGGCGACCCCCGAGTGACACAGGGATATCAATGGGAAACTACTTTGACTCGAGGATCACGAGGATCCACTTGAAAGAACATTTTATAATCCCTAGTGTTTTGTGTGTTAGATAACAATATCAAGGATTATTTAATGTGTGTTGAAGTGTTGCAGCTCTCTTTGAGAAAAAGGGAAAAGGATTCTGCCTTTGGGGGGCGGATAATCCGCCCCTCCCTCTTCCCAAGCAGGCGCAAGCCCTAGAAGGGGCGGAGTTTTGGCCAGATTTCCGGCCTCGCCGGATAATCCGCCCCTCAGGGGGGCCGGATAGTCCGCCCCCCTTGCTCATCGCCAAGGAGCAAGCCCTAGAGAGGGGGCGGAGTGTTGGCCGTACTTTCCGGTCTGGCCGGATAATCCGCCCCTGGAGGGGGCCGGATTATCCGCCCCCCAAGATCTTCACCAAGTTTCGCAGGCGCCAGCCCCAGAGAGGGGGCGGAGTTTCCCCCGGAGAATCCGCCCTTGGGGCGGAGTTTTCCCAGGGGGGCGGATAATCCGCCCCAAGTGGGGGCGGATAATCCGCCCCCAAAGTTGTGCAACGGCCAGATCTGGGGAGGGGGTATTTAAGCTAGCCTCCCCCATCCTGCCAGATCCCTTGATTCATTCGAAAAAAGACGAGATCTGATCTGTAACCTTCATCCAAGAGAGCTCCACCTAGATCCACCCAAAGGCCCCGTCCCTTGGGGAATCGAAGGAGGAGAACTTGATCTTCATCATCAGCAATCAAGCGCTTCATCTCCTCTCCATTCATTTGGAGAACCACCGATCTAGTATTTCTTGTAAATACCTAGATCCTTGTTTTTGTTTATATTGATAAACGTTGTTCTTGTGGTAGCTTGTTGTCATCTCGGGTGCCCCCAATTCGGTTGTGGGTGTGTGCCCTGATAGTGTTATAAAAGGCACCGGTTCCCGCCTCGAAGGGATCCAATAGTGGAGAAGGTGGATCAGGCCTCTCATGGCGAGATCCATCGGAGAATAGGGTGAGGCATATTGTGGCGTGGTGGTCTTAGAACCGCCCACCCCTCCAACGCAGATGTACTTCCCTTAACAAGGAAGGAACTGCGGTAAAACAAATCCATGTGTCTCCGCGTGCTCCACTATGGTTTCCTCGCTCCTCTTTTTACCTATTCACCCCCCTCTAGGTGCCCATACGATCCATTTCACCACTGTGCTTATTGCATTAGTCCGATCCAAGGAGCTTAATTGCTAAGCAACCTGAAGGATCTTAATCGTCTAGTGACTGGCCATGGTTGTGGTAATAGGCTAGTAGGATTATTGAAGTTGGGATGAAATCTACCAAGAGGAGTTCCGGCTAATTATGGGTTGCTCGCCTACACACATACTTATAATATTATAATTGTTACACTTATCACCCATCCACCTGGCACATTCACTATCATCATGAACTGAATCTCCCAGTGCCTACTTTTCATCTACAGAAAACAACAAACAAATCATTCTTTACTTTTATGCCTTTTATTTCTAAAGTTTACATTTTAGTTTTATTTAAATACATTCCTTTAATCCAAACTCTATTCTTATTTAAACGCTTGTATTCAATTCACTCGAAGACCTGTGACAACTTCGGGTGTGACAGAGACTTCACCCATAAACACTTACCTTTGGGCTCCTAGTGGGATCGACATCTTAACTTCGAAACTAGCTACAAACGATCTACGCACTTGCAGCCATCAAGCTATTTTCTAGCGCTGTTGCCAGGGAGCTAAGCGCTAAGTGTTTTGTCTCTTGACATTTTATGTGTTACTATTACAATATGGTCTCCCTAGGAGACAAAGGGTCTACACGCTCTGGTAGGGCTTATCTACCAGATTATCTTGATCGCGTACCTACTCAAAGGCGCGAGAAAATTATTGAAAAACTTTTGAGATCGAATAAGGTTGAAGTTGAAAACCTAAGTGACTTCATGGAAATCATTTCCATTCATAGGACAACTCCTAAGAAACCTGAGAAGACTCTCAGAGAATACAATGCTCCAAATTCTTCTTTTCTTGAACAACCAATAGAATTTCCTAATCCTGGAGTTAGGGAATATCGATTTGATGGTGAAATTATTAAAATTTTGTAGGAAAAAGCTTTCAGTGGAAGGGAAGATGAAGACCTAGGAAGACACCTTAGAGATTTCGACGATGTGATAACATCACTTGGACTAAAAGGTTTGCCAAGAGTATTCTGTCATCTAAAATTATTTCGTTGGTCTCTCAAAGGTAAGGCTCTAGACTGGTTATATTCTCTCCCTCATCATTACATTAAATGTTGGGAAAACTGCATTGTTAAATTCATAAATAGGTTTAATCCTTTTACAAAGGTAACAAAAATTATAAAAAATATAGGCAACTTCAGTCAGAACGTGGGAGAAAACTACCCAAAAGCCTGGGATAGATTCTTTGGAATGATCAATACTATTCCTAATCATGGCTATTCTGAGTCAACTGTTTGTCACTTATTTTACTACGGTCTTAATACCCAATGCAGAGAGTTGCTAGATTTATCAGTAGGAGGATCGATAAATACTTTAACTGTTAAAGCATGTTTGGAATTTATGTCTACTAGGGCTAAGAATGATTCTTTATATAATCCTAATTTTGGCACTAAGATGGAAAAGGGAATACTGTGTATAAATCCTGATCTTATGCCTAAAGTACACAAAACCATGAAATAAGAAGGTATACCTTGTGAACTTTTCAAGGAAAGCAAAGTATATTTGTTACAAGTTTTTACTGAAGAAGATGAAACAAGAAAAGTTTTTCAACAATTGAAACATCGACAGGCCGAATCTTACAATAACTTGCATAAGCAATTTCAAAGACACAAGAAGATTTTGGCCGAACTTATAGAGAATTAAGATGAAATTGTCCAAGAAATAAAATTATTTCACAAGTACCTTAGTATGATTGAAACCCAGTGTGAACAAATAGCATCTGGATCTCAATTTTTTCTTCAAGATGATATAAATATTCCTGTCTCTACTAATGTTGCTACAAGAAGAGGTGCAGTTGTTAAAGGACCATTAGGACCACCAAAATATGAAGCTGAAAAAGATCAAAGGGAAAAAGCCTTGCTCAAAGAAAGGAAAGAAGATGATACATTGGTGGATCCTCAAGATGAGACTGCTCAAAAAACACAAGATCAAACCTTGGAGGAACAGAATGATGCACATGATGACATTTATGACTCTGATGCAGAGATTGTCGATCCAAGAGAAGAAAAATACACAAGAAAAGAAGATGAAGTAGTTGCAATAGAAAAGAAGAAAAGCGATAAGCAACAACAAAAGAAAGTAACTAAATAGCCTGATCCTCCATAAAAGGTAAAAGATAAGAGTAAGAAATTTCCATATCCAGATCGCAAAAAGAAAGCACCGGATGAGGTAATATATGACTCTTTTAAAAAAGCATTAAGTGACCTTCGTCTAGAAATTCCATTTGCAGATGCAATAAAAGAGCCTACCTATTCTAAATTTCTTCGTGACATGCTTAATAAAAAGAAAGAGATAACTGAAACCGTTGCCATGGTGACTAGTTACCCTGCTAATGGGAAGCTATTATCTAAATCAGGAGATCCCGAAATACCAACTATTTCATGTTCAATAGGCAAAACTAATATTCATAGTGCCTTATGTGATTTAGGTGCGGGAGTTAGTGTAATGCCATATTCCCTCTATAAAAGGTTAGGATTAGGGAATATTCCCCCACTTCTATCACTTTACAGATGGATGACAGATCCACTAAACAACCTATTGGTATGATAGAGGATGTTATACTTAGAATAGATGAGCATGTTATTCCCACTGACTTTATTATTCTTGAAATGTCGGAGGATGAAAAATTATCTATAATACTTGGAAGACCTTTCATTAGTATTGCAGGATCGTCAGTTTATTGTCAGTTTATTGTGCTGAAGGGAAAATAATCTTAAAGGTTTTTGATGATGAAATCATCCGGTATTTTCCAAAGAAACTAGAAGTAGGAGAAAGGTATGTTCCACTGGCAAGACGAGTTCATGTGGTAAGTGCCTTTGATAAAGGGCAACCGAAGGTAAGAATTAGAGAATATAGAAGAGGTTGAAATATTCAACCACTCTTAATAAAATGCTTAATGGGATTCAACCCATCATATTAATAAAATGAATTAAAGAAATAAGATGTTCATCGCATTCCTACAACTTTTTCATAGACATTCTTGCGGAAGCGCGCCCGTAAATATGCAGTTGTCAAAAAGTAGTAGAAATATTGACCGAATAAGCATAGATTTAGTGTAGAAAATAAAGTTTGAGTTTTATATGTAGAAACTAGCTTAATCACATTGTTCAGATTAAAAAGTGCATCTCTAAAAATTTGGGCGAAAAAGCATGTTTCAAAAGTTATAACGACCAACTATACGGCGGGAATATTTATTTCAGCAGTATAGTTGCGGCTGTATAGTTGTCGATAGAATTCTCAAAATAGAGGTCTTGGATATATAAGGTTTGACGACCAACTATACGGTGGGACATTTTTGTCCAGCCGTATAGTTGTGTCTGTATAGTTGTGATCTGGCGTGGAAAACCCTAATCCTCGCCGCCAGCTGCAACTATATGGTGGGAGCTACCTACAGCCGTATAGCACTCGCCGTATAGTTTGCCCTGACCACTTAATCATCTCGGGGCAGGCTAGGGTTCCTCCTCTCCTCATTATTTATCTCAAACTCTCTCTCCAAACCTCTCAAAACCACTCTAGAACTCTTGATTCTTCGCGGATTTTGTTTGTTTGAGTGGGGGAATCAACAGATCGGTATGTTTCTCTCCCTATCCATGCTTTATTTTCAGAATTCCATGGTTGAAATCCTCTCATTGAATTAGTGGATGAACTCAAGCTTGATTGATTTTCTCTTTTAATTTCTCGCATTAGGATTGAATTCCTCCATGTAGAATCGTTCATATATCATGTAGAAATATATGCCTAAGGTTTTATGTTGAAATTTCTCAGTGCATCAAGATGAACAATCTCGGTAGTATTTTTCGCAGGAGCAAGCGCCAACGTGGTGAAGGATCGGGGCTCTGGGCAGATGATGGGGATACGCCTACTGGGGTATACTCAGCGGGACGTTTCCGATTGGCCCAAGGGCTGGCGAGTGGGCCTGCAGAACAGCGAGTGGATCAAAGCCCAGCAAGGTACCAGGCGACTGGAAGATGAAGGCCCAGGCGAGTAGATAGGCCCAGTCGGTCTAGGTTAAACGATTACCGAAGCTGTAACCGAATCGGTTGAGATATGTAAACCCTAGGGGAGGTGAGCCTATATAAACCTCCCTATGGGGTGAGTAGAGACACGTTCCCTCATACACCCAAGCAACTCGCCGCCTAGTCGCCGAGCTCGCCCATTGTAAACACATCCATAATACAATCTAGCAGGAGTAGGTCTTTACCCTCCGGGGGGCCGAACCTGGGTAAAACCCTGTGTCTTTGCCCTCATCTCGCACCGCAGATGGCTGGCCGCCCTTGCCCCTCGTTCTACTACTCGCTGCCGATTGCAGCATCTGCCGTGGCCATTCCCACGATAGTGGCGCCCACCGTGGGGCCTGGCCGGTCTGGCCGGTGTTCTGCGGCGAGATCCAATCTGCCCATCAACGAGACGGTCGCCACCGGCCGTATGATAGCGATCGGCGAGATGCTCCAGATCTTGCCGAGCAGCTACGTCCCGGCGGCGCGACCCGTCACGCACAGCGTAATCCTGCCAATCGGCACGATCAGCCTCTTCGTCGGCCTCACCGACGTCATCGCCTCGGAGGACTCGGCTCGCATCCACGAGTCGCCACCACACGATCGGCTCTCTGAGAACCAGGTTCGCACGATCCACCGCCTCGCCTCCGAGTACAACTCGGCCCACAGCAATGTGGCCGGGAACTCAGCGGCCGCAGAAGATGCGGCCCTCACCGACGACGCCGACTCGGCGACCCCGGCGTCACTCGCCGGATCCATCACCGCGGCCTCGTCCGCGGGCTCCATCGCCCAGGTCTCCAACGCGGGAGATTTCGAGGACCCCTCCATCCTCGGGATCTTCGAATTCGACTCCGGGTCGGAAAACTCCGCCGACCTCCACGACGGAACCGGTCGCCATGCCGCGACCTACATGGCCACCGGCGCCGATCCGCCGGAGGATCCTTTCTCCACCCCAATCCCTCCTAACGCCACGGCAACGGAGGTCGAGGAACTCCGCCTGAAATTGGCGGAGGCAGTACGCAAAGAACAGGCCGAGCGCGAAAAATTTCGCCTCGAGCAAGTGACGGCGCAGGAACTGTCATGCTACCACCAGCAGCGGATCAGGTCACGCCTGAACCCCACCGTTCAGGGGCGCGCCCTGAACTTCGACGACGAAAACGACCCGGCTCGCATAGCCGAGCGCGCGATCTGCGAGAACGCGCCACCAGGAGGAAGCGCCCGACCCCCGCCAGGATCGACGGCGATAGGTGCCCCACCACCACCCAACCGCACCCCTCCCAGGGACCAGCCGCGGATAGTCGTCTCCTCACGGGAGCGAGACGCGAACGGCCTCCCACTGTTCTCCACCCCGATGGACAACCTCGTGGCAGGCCGAGCAGCAGCCGATAGCATCACGGCCACCGGCGACGGCGCCTTACAAATCCAGTACGTCAAGGCCCTGCTCGCAAAGGCCGTGGAGCAGCAAAGAGCGGGCGCCGACTCGCAAGGGCGAGTATACTCGCGCTCCTCGGGAAGCAGGGCGGCCTCAAGCGGCTGCCCAGCGGCGGCAAACACCCTCAACTGCCCGCCACCAGAGCCACTGCAGCTCCAACGCCGACCCGTGAACGGCGGCACTCTCCACCAACGATCCCAGGCCGGCGACCAACTTCGTCGCCGCTAACGGACAACCCATCGACGCCCGCACTCACATCATCAACAACCAAAACTGGCGCGCACGCCAGCCCGACGACTTGCGGCACACCCTAACTAATCGCCGCGATGGCGAGCCTATGGGGTCACTCAGTCGACTAGGGCCTAAGTGCTTCGGACCAATGATCCGAGGCGAAAAGTACCCGCCAAACTTCAAGGCGCCAAAGGAGATAGAAAAATACGACTCCTCGTACGACCCCGCAGTCTGGCTTGACACATACCTCATGGCAATGGGGATCGCGGGTCACACTGACCTACTCGCCGCCCGTTACCTCCCACTAATGATGGAGGGGACGTGCAGGCAATGGATCAACACGCTCCCCCAGGACAGTATCGACTCCTGGGAGGAAATGCGAGATGCCTTCGTCAGGCACTTCGAGTGCTCCTACACCCGCGCCACCACCATCGAAGACCTGGAACGATGCGTCCAGGGACCCCGCGAGTCGACCCGCAACTGGGTCCAACGGTGGCAAGAGCTCTGGTACAACGCGGTCGGCATCCACCCGGACACCGCGATCCATTGCTTCAAGACCTCGTGCCGCTACGAGCCTCTAGTCGCCAAGCTCAAGCGACACGCCCGCACACTCGACAACATCCCCGACCTCCTCGAGATCGCCAAACGGTACGCCGAGGAGGATCCCAACCAAGAAATCGACGACGAGTCAGGAGGGCAACGCCGCACGGGCGGCAACGACGGCGGACGCCAAACCGACCTACGCTACAGCGGCACCCGCCTCACAGGCAAGCGCCGCAACGACGGGCGAGTCGACTTCGTCGCCAACGCTGGGCACGCACAACGCGAGCCCAAGAGCTACCGCCGCGACGGAGGGCAACGACGCGATGGCGGCAATTACAAGAACAAGCCAAGGTTCGATCCCGCGGCCCTACTTAACCAACCATGTGCGTTTCACAGCAGGGAAGGAAAGCCCGCCACGCACACCACCGCCGACTGCCACACCCTCAGGGAAATCGAGAAGGCACGACACGCGCGGGAGGACACCGACAACGACCCGCCAAATGGCGGAAAATTCGGCAAAGTAGCCGGCTCGCTCCACACCTTCATAGGCTTCAACACGAAGCGCGAGAAGAAGGTCATCGCCCGCGCCGTCGCCGTCAACGCGGTGGCCCAAACAGACATCCCCCAGTTCCTCAACTGGTCGGAACAGCCAATCACCTGGAGCCGGCAAGACCACTCGCCACGCATCGAGTACCCAGGACGAGTCGCCTTGGTGGTCAAGCCCAAGGTTGGCGACTACTGGCTCCCCAAGACACTGATGGACGGCGGCAGCTCCATCAACATCCTCTACCTCGACACCTTCAGGCGGTTGCGGCTCCCGCAGTCGATGATCGAGACAACTCACACCACGTTCCACGGCATCGTCCCCGGTCGGAAGGCGTACCCGATCGGCAAAGTCACGCTACCCGTCACCTTCGGTACTCCGGCAAACTTCCGCACCGAGCGGATCGTCTTCGAGCTGGTGCCCTTCGATAGCCCTTACCACTGCGTCCTGGGGCGCCAGGCGTTCGCCAAATTCATGGCAGCGCCCCACTATGCGTACAACGCGATGAAGCTCCCCGGGCCGTGCGGCGTCATCACCATCAACGGCGACCCCGACATGGCCGCCGAATGCGAGGCCAAAGGAGCCGAACTCGCCGACGCCGTCATCGCGGCAGAAACTAATCACGCCGACGAGCTTGCCAAATACGCGAGCGGGGTCAACAATGACAACCCCACAATACTCAAGAAGCCCAACTCAGAGGGCACAAACACCTCAACCTTCGAGGCCACGACGCACACCCGCACCGTCGAGCTGGTCCCAGGCGACCCCAGCCAGACGGTGACGATCGGGACAGGCATGAGCCCAGCATAGGAAGGCGCGCTCATCGAGTTCCTTCGTGATAATAGGGACATCTTCGCATGGAAACCCTCCGACATGCCTGGTGTCCCTAGGGAGCTCACTGAGCACAAACTAAACGCCGACCCCAAAGTGCGACCCGTCAAGCAGTCGCTGCGGCCCTTCAATGAAGAACGCCGTCGAGCAATCGCCGAGGAAGTGCAGCGCCTGCTCGCTGCCGGCTTCATCCGGCCAATCAAATACTCCAAGTGGCTGGCAAACCCAGTCCTGGTCGAGAATAAAAACGGGACGTGGAGAATGTGTATCGACTACACAAACCTGAACAGCGCCTGCCCAAAGGAGCAGTTCGTCCTCCCGCGGATCGATCAGATAATCGATTCAACCGCGGGTTCGGAGTCGCTATGTTTCCTCGACGCCTACTCCGGGTACAACCAGATCAAAATGGCTGTCGAGGATGAGGAGAAGACGGCGTTCATCACGCCATTCGGAGCATTCTGCTACACCTCCATGACCTTCGGCCTCAAGAACGCCGGGGCAACCTACCAGCGGTGCATGCAAGAATGCCTCGCGATCCAAATTGGCCGCAACATCCACGTCTACATCGACGACGTGGTCGTGAAATCCGCTCGCCAAGGAGACCTACTCGCCGACCTAGCGGATACCTTCGCCAATCTGCGGAGGTATAAGATAAAGCTCAACCCAGGCAAGTGCACCTTCGGTGTACCCGCCGGGCAACTACTGGGGTACGTCGTCTCCAAACGAGGGATCGAGGCAAACCCAACGAAGATCGACACGATCGCCCGGCTCGGCAAACCCGAGTGCCTGCGCGACGTCCAGAAGCTGGCCGGGCGTGTAGCGGCTCTCAGTCGCTTCATCCCCCGCCTGGGCGAAAAGGCGATGCCCTTATACCGCCTGATGCGCAAGAACCCCACCTTCCAGTGGGACAAGGAGGCGGACGACGCGCTCCGCGACCTTAAAAAGGTGCTACTCGCCGCACCACTACTCGCCGCACCCGCTGACAAAGAGCCTATGCTGGTTTACGTCGCGGCATCCGAGCGCGTCGTCAGTGCCGTAATGGTTGTCGAACGACCAGAGGAAGGAAAGGAGTGCCCGGTCCAGCGGCCGGTGTACTACATCAGCGAGGTCCTCACCGAGTCGCGCCAGCGATACCCACAGTATCAAAAGCTGGTATACGCGGTCTTCAGGGCTCAGCGGCGCCTGCCGCACTACTTCCAGGAGCACCCGATCACGGTCGTCTCCTCAGCACCACTACAAGACATCATCCGCAATCGCGAGGCGACCGGGCGGGTCGCCAAGTGGGCCGTCGAGATCGGTGTCCACAACATTAAATATGAGCCACGAAGGGCGATTAAGTCACAGGCACTGGCAGACTTCATCGCCGACTGGGAGGAGGCCCAGCAGCCAGAGAAGCCGCCGTACCTCCATTACTGGAGCCTGCACTTCGACGGGTCCAAGAACGCGGACGGTGCAGGAGCGGGGATAGTGCTGACTTCACCAAAGGGCGACAAGCTCCGCTACATCCTCCGCCTCGAATTCACGCCCTGCACCAACAACATGGCTGAATACGAGGCCCTACTCCACGGCATGCGAGCCGCAAAGGAGATGAGCGTCAATCGCCTTCGATGCTACGGAGACTCCGACCTCGTGGCGGGACAAGTCGCCGGCACCTGCGACGCCATCTCCCCCACCATGGCGGCGTATCGCCAAGAGGTGGATAAGTTGGGCGGCCACTTCACCGGTTACTCGGTCGAGTGGATCGACAGGCGGAAAAACAAGGAGGCCGACGCCCTCTCTCGAATAGGGTCGGCTCGACTCGCACCACCCGCCGGCGTGTTCGTCGACACAATCTCCAAACCATCAGTCTCTCCCTCGAGGGAGATCGACATCGGAGTCCCACTCCAACCAGAGGCAGCCTTGGTCGCACTCATCACCGAGCCAGACGACTGGACCAAGCCCTACATCGCCTACCTAGAAACCGGCACCCTGCCAGCAGACGAGACAAACGCTCGAATGATTGCTCGCCGATGCAAGTCCTACACCATCATCGACGGCAAGCTACACAAGCGCAGCGTCACCGGCGTCTTCCAACGTTGCGTCCAACCGACTGAAGGACGCAAAATCCTCCACGACATCCACTCAGGCGACTACGGCCACCACGCCGCCGCGCGCTCCCTGGTCGCCAAGGCTATGCGACACGGCTTCTACTGGCCCACCGCACATGCCGACGCCGTCGATATCGTCCAGCGATGCGCCGGGTGCCAGAAGTACGCCAACCAGACGCACGTACCAAGTTCGGCGCTCAAAACAATCCCCATCACCTGGCCATTCGCTGTGTGGGGCATGGACATGGTAGGCCCCTTCAAGAAGGCCCCCTCTGGCTACACCCACTTGCTAGTCGCCGTCGACAAATTCACGAAGTGGGTGGAGGCCAAGCCAGTCCGGAAATGCGACGGGAAGACCGCCACTAAGTTCCTACGCGAGCTCATATACCGCTACGGGTTCCCCAACAGCATCATCACGGACAACGGCACAAACTTCGCCAAGGGAGCAATGGCCGAATTCTGCGAAGAGCACCACATCCGGCTCGACCTCGCGTCAGTCGCACACCCGGAGTCCAACGGCCAGGCGGAACGAGCCAACCAAAGCATCCTCCACGGCCTGAAGCCGCGACTCCAAGTACCACTCGAGCGCACCGCTGGATGCTGGGTCGAAGAGCTACCCTCCGTCATCTGGGGAATCCGCACCTCGGTCAACAGGTCGACGGGATTCACTCCCTTCTTCATGGTCTACGGCGCCGAAGCAGTCATGCCCACCGACCTCGAACACGACTCGCCGCGGGTCGTCCACTATACGGAGGCCGCAAACGAGATGGCCCGCCAAGATGGGCTCGACCAACTCGACGAAGCACGCGACCTCGCTCGATCGCGTACCGCCATTTATCAGCAAGGGCTCCGCCGCTACCACAGCCGACGGGTGAAAACCCGCACCTTCCAGGAAGGCGACCTGGTGTTACGACTCATCCAGGACAAGAAGGGCATGCACAAGCTCTCCCCTCCGTGGGAAGGCCCGTTCGCTATCGGCCGCGTACTCGGCAACGACGCCTACTACCTCATCGACGTCCGCGGGGACGGCGAACTCGACGTCAAGCGGCCATGGAATGTAAATCTCCTCCGGAAGTTCTATTCCTAGAACCCCACACATGTACTCTCCAGTCGCTATGAAATAAAAGAAACGGTTACTGCAAATTGCGTCTACTCTCCATGCCTTGTGCCACTCGCACTCGTAATAAACAGCGTCATGCTAAAATGCAGAAGTCAACCTTTGGTATAGCGACCGGCACGGCTAAGTAGTGCGATGTAAGAGCACTGAGTCATTTCGGGTCTTGCGTCGTCCACGAAAAACGCCAAACCGGAGCCCCATTGGAGTCGCCTAGCTCGACTGGTTTTGCGAACCAAGACAACTGCCCTCGCTTCTCACGGCGACCTCGGTCCTCCGCATCCTCGGCGTAGCGACTCGAACGGCTAAGTACCACGCTCGGGGACTGAATACCAGTTCGTCGCGATCGGTCAGGGAAAACGCCAAGTAAGAGAGCATGCCCAGGACTCGCCACGCGACTGACCCTCCGGGCCAGGCAGGAGTGACGCGCTCACACCAACGCGCTCAGTCCTCAACCACCCTCGAGTCGCGCCTTGAACTACCAAGTACCACGCTCGGGGACTCGGCCACCCGACCCCGTTCGCGTACGAGAAAACGGTAAAGTACAGAGCACTCAAGGGAGTCGCCTTGCGACTGGCTCTCCGAGCTCGGGCGAGTCGACTAAACTAACAAAACACATGATAACAACAAACATCATATACGAGGTGAACCCCACAAAAGGGCGGACGCGCTCGGGGACTCATCCAAATCAATCCAAAACACACAAACAAATAGCAAAATGAACACAACGTTCCATTCAATCGCATATCACATTGTCTTATATTACAAATTATGCCCGCATGGCAGAACTGCTGCTAACACATCTAGGCAAACTACCCTATTCTGCAGGCTTCGACGACGACGCGCCAGAATCCCGGCGCCTACGGATGAACGCGGTGTACGGAGTTGACGGATACGTCGTCAGCTCACCCGCCATCGCCGAGCGGAAAGGTTGCTCAACCTTGAAGTCACGATGCGGCGGCTCGGGGTCGTTCGGCGCGACGACCGTTTCCTGGTAGGGAAGGAGGTCGCCCATCGCCCAGACACGCTCCGAGTACGCGGCGGCACGTTCCTGCAACTTGAGAACCTCAGACAGATCCACCGCGCCAGTCGACGAAGGATACCCACTCGTCACATCGTCGAGGTCGAAATCCTCGGGGAAGTGGGCGAGTCCAAGGCTCAGCGCTGTCGACGCTCCACGCCGAAACTCCGACCGCGTCATGAACTCTACGACCGCGGGCGCCTTCTCCAAATACTCCCACACCTCAACGAGGTCACTAGGAATAACCTCCGTGGGCGACATCTCTTGAAGGTAGGCGCGGATGCACGTCGTCGACAGCGTCGCCGAGTCGACGAGCATGCTTACGCACTCCCTCGCGTCAAGAGAGCTCGCTTCTTCTTGGCTACCAATAACACGACCTGCGAGAAGGAGACAATTATGAGCACCACGGAAACCACAAACAATACAACTGAAAGGAAGGGAAGACGGACTCACCAAGCAACGGGCGGGCGAGTCCCGTGATGAAGCTCTGAAGCGACGTATGATCGTCCTGAAGCCCAACAATGAGGGCTTCCGACACCTTGCGGTCTTCCTCCGCGGCCGCAATGGCGGCCTTAGCTCGCCCGTTCGCCGAGCTTGCTTCTTCTTTTGCCTCCCGCAGTTCGCGCTCGAGGTCGGCGACCCTCTGCTCAGCAGCACTTAACGCAGATCGCACCGCCACCAACTCACCAGCAGGGACAAGCTCCTGGCGAGCCACCTCCGCCTGCGCAGCAACAGCCTGAAGTTCCTTGTTTTCTTCTTGGATAGTGGCCAGCTCCTTCTCAGCACGCTGTTTCGCAGCCAATCGCTCCGCTGACTCCAGCTGCAGACCCTGCACATCATCAAAGTCAGCAAATACGAAAATTACTCAGTGCCCACCCGCTAAAATTTAGCGAGTGCGCACTCGGGGACTGGCGATCGCGAAAATTACTCAGTGCCCACCCGCTAAAATTTAGCGCGTGCGCACTCGGGGACTGGATGCGAAAGTACAAAACGAGAAACTATAAGAATCAAGCCGCTACTAAGCACCGACCTGATCCTCGGGGACTGGAGGTACCTGGATGGCTGCACCAAGCATGCCATGGAGTTGTATTGCGTCGACAGACGCAAGCAGCGCCGGCGTGTGCCCGCGACGTTGGTCGACTTCAGCGTCGGCGGTCCCTGGAGCGAGGCTCGGGGGCGCAGCCCCGCTTGCCGTGGCCGCCTTGGTTACGAAGCGGGGGAAGGTAGCAATCGAGGCACTCGCCCCAAAGGAGGTCGCCTCCTCTGGTCTATGCAAGGAAACGCCATCCTTCGTAGACGCGGTTGCTTCCACTGCGGGTCCGGCCGATGCGGCCGCTGGGTCGGCAGAGACAGCAACGATGTCGTCGCCCTTGGCCTTCTTGCTGCCTTCCGCTGAGACGGCAACTTCGTCCACTTTCCTCTTACGGGAAGGATCCTCCTCGCTAGCGGCGGAGGGTACCTTAGCCACGGTCGGGTGGCCCATCTTTTTCACTCCGGTCCTGCATATCAAATCAAATCAATAAAAGACAATCGCAGTACTTATAGAAAATAGAGAAGGCCGAATGCACTCACTTGGCGACTGGAATGAAATGCATCCCGGTACGAAGGCCGGCCGGTTTTTCCAGTTCGGGGCCCAGCTGGCGACTAAGCCCCAGTTCCAGGACGTTGTGGGCCCAAGACACGGACGGCTTCTTCGTCGTTGAGGTCGCGGCTGGCGCCTCTGGGACGCCTTCGGCGGGGGCCTCCTCGCAAATTGGAGCCGCTGCGGCCGGAGCCTCCTTGCGGGGCGAGACCGCCACGTTCGGGACCTCCTTGCGAGGCGAAGTCGCCACGGCCGGAGCCTTCCCTAACCCAGAGACCGGCGCGAATGGCGGAGGCATTGAGGCCAGCGGCACTTCCAGAGATGGCGCATCTAGCGCGGTTGTCGCCGGGGCCGCGCCTTCACCGGCCGAGCTGTGAGCATCAGAACTGCTCGTTGAGTGCGGCGGCGAGGCCGTCTTCGGCGGCTTCGTTTTCCTCCTCGGGGGGGCCCTCGCCTCCTTTTCCTTCTTCTTCTTCTTCGAAGGAGTGGCCTGGCGGCGCGAGGTCGTCTCTGGGAGCTCGTCGTCGTCGTGGCGCTCGAGGATCCTGCTCGCTTCGAGTTCACGCTGACGTTGCCCGCGGGTCTTTCGGACCAGTGGGGCGATTTCCTCTTCGGACTCATCCTCGTCGCCCTTGTTGCCCCTGGCGGGTGGCGATTCGCTTCTATCCTGGGCAGATGGCCCCGGGCTCTCGTCGTCGGCGGGTGGGAGCCACCCTTCCACCACTTGGAACAGCTGCGATGAATACGAAACAGAGTTAGAATTACCGCGACTGCATACGCTGCGACTACGAACAAGACGAAGAAATTACCGTCGGAGCCGGACGCTTCGCGGTGTAGGGGGGGACCCTGGCCTGCGCATCCGCGTATACTGCCTGGGTGATCTTCTTCAGCGCCGAGAGGTAGTCCTCCAGCTTCCACTCGTCGAGGCAGGCTTTTGTCGAGTCTCCCCGGCCCGTGTACTGGTACATGTAATGATCGCGTTGGGCGAGCGGGACGAGCCGCCGCCCAAGCCAACAATTGTACAAGTTTATTGTCTGGAGCCCCTTCTTCTTTAGACCACGGATGGTCTGGAGCATCTCATCGACGACCATCCGCTGGTCGTCGGGAAGCTTGCCGACCTAGAGATGGCGTGGCTCGGAGCGGTTGGCCGAGTACCGCGGGATCGCCGCCTCGTCCTCCGGAGTCGCCTCGGTCACGTAGAACCATGACTTTTTCCAGTCGCTCGCTGCTTTGGCCGGCAGCATCAGGTCGAAGAAGGAAGCTTTGGACTTGAGTTGGAATGTCAGGCCGCCCGCGGCTAGCATTGGGCCGCCCGCCTCCTCGCGGCTGATCCGTCCATGGAACAGATCTTGCCACAAGGGAAAGTAGGGCCGGCAGCCCAAGTAGCACTCGCAGAACGCCACGAAGATGGCGAGCTGCTCGATGCTATGGGGACCCAGATCTGAGGGCTGGATCCCGTAGTAAGCGCAAAAACGCCGGAAGAACAAAGATGTGGGAAACCCTAACCCCCGCTCGAGATGACTGGTGAAGCAGACAAACTCTCTCTCTCGCGGGTTCGGGGTCGTTTCTCCGGCTGCGGGGATACGCCAACAGCCGGCTCGCAGGATTCCGGCCTCCTCGAAGGAGGCCAGCTGCGCCCTTGTGCATTTGGATCTGCCCCAAGGTTCGGTGGAGAGGGCCATGGCTGAAGAGGTTGGTTGGGGATCGAAGGATTTCGGGTCGATTGGATCGCGGAGCAAAGGAAGGGAGATGCGCGCACTCGGAAGAAATGGTGGGCGGTTGGCTCTGCGATAGCCTACCGTTCCTCTTATATAGCAGGAGTTGCCCGCCAAATCAGGGGGCCGTTACCGCGCGATGATTACGCCAGAAGTTACCGTTGAGTTACCTTAACGGCTAGTTTGACCACGCCTAACGGTCCAACTCCAGCCACTCGGCTCGCTAAGTCACTCGCCGGGACCGCGTCTCGTTGGTTCGCCGGATTTTTTCCTTTATACAGGAGCCCGCCGACGATTCGACTGGATGCCTACTTGAAGCCGTATACTCCGACTGCCAGCAGCCACTCACGCCTAATCAACGACGGCCTCGGGGACTACTGATGGGGATACGCCTACTGGGGTATACTCAGCGGGACGTTTCCGATTGGCCCAAGGGATGGCGAGTGGGCCTGCAGAACAGCGAGTGGATCAAAGCCCAGCAAGGTACCAGGCGACTGGAAGATGAAGGCCCAGGCGAGTAGATAGGCCCAGTCGGTCTAGGTTAAACGATTACCGAAGCTGTAACCGAATCGGTTGAGATATGTAAACCCTAGGGGAGGTGAGCCTATATAAACCTCCCTATGGGGTGAGTAGAGACACGTTCCCTCATACACCCAAGCAACTCGCCGCCTAGTCGCCGAGCTCGCCCATTGTAAACACATCCATAATACAATCTAGCAGGAGTAGGTCTTTACCCTCCGGGGGGCCGAACCTGGGTAAAACCCTGTGTCTTTGCCCTCATCTCGCACCGCAGATGGCTGGCCGCCCTTGCCCCTCGTTCTACTACTCGCTGCCGATTGCAGCATCTGCCGTGGCCATTCCCACGACAGCAGAGCTCAATGACAAGTACGCCATGGTCTTAGCAAGGAAGGTGCTGCCCACACGTTGGGCCGACGATGGTTTTCTCACCACATCAGGGTTGAGGGAGGACTTCGACCATATGTGTGCGAATGCGGGGCTATCTAAACTCGCCTATGCAAGCCACTACACCTACCCCAAGCTCACCCATGAGTTCATCGCTTCCTTCTATGATGACTACAAGGATAAAGGTAATGCATGCATGGTGAGTTTCACCATTAACCATGAGCCATATCAAATCACTTTTCAGCAATTTTATGAGGCTTTTGGATTCCCTCAAGAAGGGGAATCGGTTGTTACAAACTTGTATAGTGTCACAAGTGGAGAAGCTTGGGATGTTATTTCTGTTAATGGCGGTAGGGACTTCTACCAGAAGAAAATGTCCACCATTCTGAACCCAACCATCCGCTACTTCGCTATGTTTCTTGCTAACACTTTGTTAGGAAGGGGAGACACAGTCTCTATGGCCAATGCAGACATGGCCATGATCACCAAGGCACTCTTCCATGATGCACCGCAGAGTCCCACTCCTGCAGCTCTATTCCTCCAGCACCTCCACCACTAGAGCAACAAAAAGAAAGGTGATATTCGCATTGGTGGATTGGTAACCCACCTATGCCAAGCCCGTGGAATTCAGATGCCTATTATGCGACCTGTCGATGGCTCCATACTTATGCATGTCAAGTATATAACTGCTTGTGGCTTCCTCGGTGTTTACCAAGCTAACAAGAGGCTCCGAGCCTATCAATTTGGTTATCTTGATGTTGTGCAGGATGATCAGGTGTCATTGCCTTGCCTGTAAGCCTTCGCGGTTCGGGGAAGTAACAACTAGATCATCACCAAGGATCAAGTGACTGAGATCATGGTACTACTCTATCCTAACTCCGAGTAAGAGGAAGAAGGAGAGCAGCAGGATGAGCAGGAGCAGGAGTACAATCCTGTTTGGGAGGGACAGCAGCAGCAACAAGAGGGACCTTGGGACGTGTAACATCCCAATTTCAGCAACTCTGATTTATTGTCAAAAAGGAAAAAATCAAGGGGAACAAAAACTTTTTCTTGCTACTAGTTGCAATGTGAGTTTACTTGTGTGCTTGTTCTCATTTCAACTGATTGTGTATTAGGTGATATACTTCCTACCTCAACACTATTTGACAAAAGCTATTTTAAAAAAGAGATGTCTTGGCTCATCTTTCATGTTCTCAAATGTTCTGGCATTTCAAACTTGATCCAAGATGACTTTGCCACAGTAAGATATTTTACTAGGTATATTAACAAAACTATGGAGACCTATATGTAATCTCCCTATGTTTTCAAGACAGCACTTCAACTAATCTTATCTCTAGGTTCTCCAAAACCTTTCATGAAACCTTTTCATCCCAATCTTGATAGAAATACCAAGATCTCCTTATCTCACTTCAAAACACAACCCCTTCAAAATACCCATGCCTACCTCAAGTTAGACTTGATGGTAACTTCAGTAGTATCTGATTGTTTAGTAAGATGAATTGCCTTGATCTGTTGATTGACTTGTTTGCTTAGGATCTAGAGTGAGCTAATCTAGTAGCTCATCCCTTAGGACCAAATCTACGTTTGTGATCCTCAATCTCAAACCAAGCATCCAAATCTGGATCTACCCTAAGCTACTAAAGTGGCCATCTCATCTCCTAATCAAATCAATCTAGGGATAATCCCTTTTGATAGTTTCCAACTCAGTGAAGACCCAATCCAAGCATGGATCCCCTTTAACCAATCTATACTTCAATATCAACTACTTTATGGTAAGGATAAACCATTTCCACTCTCTCAATTTGTTTCCCTCTTGTAATCTAGTCTAAAACCCTAAATCTGCCAAAATGGCTAAGTCTGGAATTCTTATCTAGATTCAATCTTTGGAGCTCTACCTATTCCAACCTATGTGAATTATTGAGAATATACTTGAACCATATTGTAGTACATCATTAGTACTACCAAATCCCACTCTTTACCTTGGATAATCCATTCTGGTTCCCACTCATCCATGATGGTTTTCTAGTCAAGATAATAGTATTTTCTGCAAATCTTATCATCTTACCTACTTTGGTAGAAGCTCACATCTATATTCTACCTCCCCTTGACCAACTCTTTGCATGGTTATGATCTACTAACCATGGTATAGCAATCCACCTTTCACTTGTTTATATTGGAGCTTTATGCTTCTTAAACTCACATGGTTTATGAGGCATCATGATGTATCTGCTATGGCAGCCTTAATTTCAACAAAGTTTGCCATCACCCTAAACCACCCCAAATCCAACCAGGACCAACTATTGCTTCCATGATCATATATATAACTTGTTCTATCTGTCCATATATCCCTTGTACCAAGGTGAGTTCTAAGCTCCCTAATCCAACCATGTTTAGGTGGCATAAAAATATCAAAACCCTAGATTCCCCAAAATCTAGTTTCCTCCTATTTCACCCAAATCCTTCAAAACGCAAGTGTATAATGATGTATAGTTAAAGTTTACATCATCTAACTTGGATATGATAATTTGCCAAATAATTTCCATAATTATTTGAAACCTAAAACCATTTAAATTCATTATCTTGCAAAATTCTCAAAATCTCTCCTATAAAGGCAAGTTTGTTTTTCTCCAAATTACTTGGCCAACTCAATACAAATTTGAATTCTATAAATCATACCCCATATTTCCATCTCAAAAATATTTTATTTCCATCTCAAAAATAAATATTTTTGAGATCTTTTATTATTTCTGTTTGCCCTTTTTCTTAAATGGCAGAAACAAGAAATAATTGCTTAAAAATACTTTTCTATCCAAATAAATTCCAATAAAATTATCCAATGTGAGATATGGTTTTTAGAACCATTTCACACTATAAAATCACCTTGCCTAATGTAAAAATATCACATGTGTTTCTAGAAACTATTTCTGCACTTTTTGAATAAATGATTCTAAGTGGACTAAAACTCCTTTGAAAAATCGCAAATAATTCTGGGAGAGATATCTTGACCATACCTATCGAATAGTATCAATTCCCTATCTTAAATCTCTCATAAATCAATAGTTTCTTCATGATCCAAAGTTTGGCCAATATTTGAAATCTTTCAATCCCACACCTCCAACCCCATCAAAGCTTGTATAGCAATTACCCACAGCACCCACACTCTCCCCTGGTCGAGCTGTACTATAGCTCCATTACTGTAGCTCCCCCTTGTCTCATGTGCTTGAGAGAAGAGAGAGACCCCAACTTAATAAAGGCATAGCAATAAGTGAGACGGCAACAACGCCACCCTCCTGTCCACTCACTGCTCGACCCCAGTACCCCACACTCCCTCTCCACTACCCCTCTGCCCAACCAGTAGCCAGAATCTTGGCCTATGCCCCCTCTTAGACTTGATCCACCATGGACATGGCCTCTTCGGGATATAAGGGCTCAGGCCACCACGGCATGCCTCCTCTAGCTCATTTCACCCCCAAGCCTTCTCTACGCCACCCCAAGTCCTTCTCCACCCTCTCCCCAGCTCCCCCTGCCCATGAACCTGAAGCTCCCTCTCATGAAGCAACGAGGAAGGAGATAGCCATGCAAGGGCTACACTGCCTCTTTTCCCTCCATTCTTGCTCTGGTTGTTTCCCCTTGCCGAGCCCCAGCTAACATCGCTCTCCTTGGTGGCATGCAGGCACCCAGGAGGCATCTTTGTCGAGCTCCGCAAGCAACCGTGCAAGCCCGCGCATGTCACCACAGATCTGTCACCAACCAGGCCTTCCCGCCCCTCTCTAGGCTCGTCGTTGACCACCGTGTCGCATCCAGCGCTCCCCGTCGCCTCTCCATGCCTACAGATGATCCCCCGAGTCGCCCCGCCACCGCCTAGGGTTACCCTTGCCAGCGTTCTGCCGAAGGGAGGAAGACAGAGGGCAGCCGACGATCACGGCTAGATTGTGCGGCCGACGCTGCCCAATACCCCTTCGGGGTCCTTCCCCCACTTACCAGCGGGCCCCGGCGTCCGACTTTTGAACGCGCATGGGCGCGCGGCTATGAGGCAGAATGGGCCGGCCTAGCGTAGTCCTACCTGAACTGCAGCACCACGGCCCGCCAGCACCCTTACCCTTTTTCCTTTTTGAATTTTCTTTCTAGATATGATATTTAGCAGGTTGGTTTAATTCAAAATAAAAATTGAAAACCACCCGAAATTCCCATATCTAAAATTCCCTAGATACCTTCATGTTTTCCAAAACATGATGTACCCTTGGTTAGCTTAGAATGTTTATATATTAATCATATTAAATCAATTTCTAGAGAGTATCTAATACACTCCTTAAATCTTACCTGTAGTTTTACAACTCCAAATGGAATGAGCCATTTTGGTACTAAAAGGTACGAAAAGTACCTTGTATGACATCCTGGACCAACCCAAATGGTTTCCTAGTTTTCCCCTGGTGAAAATAACAAAATCGGGCCATTTCTGCATTTAGAAAATTCCCTAGGTAAAACCAAAGGTGGTTTTGACCTAATTCCAACTCCCATCTTACTTAAGTGCTAATATCTATCAAACCCCAGGAGTTCATAATTTATTGAGCAATGGTAGATTTATTAGAAATTAAACTGATCTGTGCATGGTTTATTACCTAATAAATTCACTACTGTACCTCTGAATTTCCAAATTGAGTGATTCCAATTTCTATAGAGAGGTATTACCAATACCTAACATATTTCCTTGGATTCACATACAAAGCTCATGTAGATTAAATATGGAGAAAAAGACAAAATGCTTCCAATACTACTTTGGGATTTTCCTAAGGGCATTCTGGTAAATATTTTGAAATGATTCCAACTCCTATTGAATCATTCCATAATATCCTACCTAATAACCCACGGAAATAATTTTTGGAGCTCTAGAACAATTCTGGTGAATTATTTCCTTAAACTAGAGTTTTATTCACTATAAAAATCACTATAAATCAATGGTAATTGATAAAATAGTGAAACCACTTTTCTTGGTTTCATTTTATCAATATATATCTGAGGATATCATTTTTATATAATGGTATCATACCGAACAAGTCCTTGGCCCAAAACCCCTCCCTTAGGTAGTTACTAGACTATAAATCCAAAAGGACCTTTTTCCAATACCTCCAACTCTTCTACCAATCATCCAACACCCTACTGATGTATATCATGTGTTTATACTTTGCTTGCTGTATGTTTTGATGCTTGTATGCATTGTATTGATGGTGGTGTTGTTTGTTTGCATGTATGCTCGATAATAGCGATAGTGGCGTTTGTTCGACGCTGAGAAGAAGGAAGCATTGGGTTATTCTTATTATTATTATATTCGGTATTCTGGTTTTCAAAAGAAGTCACGGGACGTCTCGCTGGTCACAGGCAAGCCACCTTCTTTCTCATACGCCTTGTCCTACTTTTTTACTATGCATGTTTTATATACTTTTATACAAGGTGCATTGGTTTACTGTGAAATGCTTTATACCTGGTAGTGGCTTGGCTCCTCCGGCTAATTACCATCTGTACTATTAAGTACAACCCCCTTGGATGACACCTACTTTCCCCTAGTATGGTAGATGGTGTATAGCACCATGCCCCTTTGGAAACCCCGTTTTAGCCGAAGCAAAACTATGGGATGGGAAGACCCCGAAAAAGTTTACAAGAATATTTTATGAGAAAAACTTGGCGAGGTTTGGCCTGCGAAGTGAGTTTAAAAAGGAAAAAGGTTTTGGTTTTACAAAAAGGTTGGTCGAAATATGGAGGAAAAAGGTTTACAAAAACGCACCAGGCTATGCAGTTTTGCTAGAACAATTAACCCGTGCAACCACATTACTCTGGAATGGGACAAGGCTGCGATGGAAGATTGTCTATGCTAGTATAGGTGCCTCACAACTACTACAGGGGACGTCAATCTCCGGAGATTGGATCTTCACCTGTAAAGGCCCATGTGAGACATCGGCCTGGAGAAGGTACAAATTGTCTAAGGACGGCCAGACGTTACTATGAGCCCCTCATTGAAAGCGCCCACTTTGTGCAGTGTAGAATGTGCTCCGGTTGGTCCATGGTACCCGACATCCCGGTATTGAGGGGAATGACTCATAGGGTAGGCGCTTTTATTGGAGTGGGAATTCCGAAAGTCTTGACCGGTTACTCGACCCACGATCGGTGTAGATCAGGGCAGGATACAAGGATGGTGTGGGTAAAGTGTAAAACCTCTGCAGAGTGTAAATCTATTCGAATAGCCGAGTCCTAGGTCATGGACGGTTGGGAAGGTTGCTGTAGAGCGGTGCTAGTTTTGATTTCAAAAAGGATTTTGGAAAAGCAATGGCTTTGGAAATGTTTTGACCATGGGATGCTCGGAAAGAATATACGGTTTGACCATGGGATGGTCGGAAAAATGGGGAAGGAGTTTAGTCATGGGATGACCGGAAGGAAAAACAAATGGGTGACCCAATCCTAGTGTTTTACAAAAAAATTCAAAAAGGTTTCCAAAATGTTCAACAAAAGTTTTTCAACAAAGATATAGAGACATGCTATATCTACAAGATAAACTAATTTATAAAAGACCCTCTTATGGAGCCATCCTACCATAGTCATATTGCATATCCTTTATTATTGTTCTCTTAAGGTGGTTTGCGAGTATATTCAAAGTACTCACTGGCATTGTCCCTGGCTATTTACTTGGCCAGACTTACAGAAGCAAGAGGAACGATGGAGATTGATGATGTCTATGCGAGCTAGGCCATCTTCCCAGTCAGTCGCCTGTAGGATAAGACATGACATGGGCTCTGCGTTTGAAGACTTTCACTATTTGTGATGTAATCGCCATATTGGGCATATTGTAAGTATATGTAATCGATACTTTATGGATGATGTAATGATACTAGTCGGTTATGCTCACGGCTCACCGATCATGGGAACGTGAAATGTATGCATAACGGGGATTCTCGGACCGTAAATCTAGGGGTCTGACAGGACCCATGCCCCAATCAGCAGCAATAGCAGCAGGGGTTCAACAATGTCCCCTATCAATATTTTCCGCGGCTCAACCAGCGCGTTGGGGAGATCGATCAGACTCTGCATGGAGTGAGTGAAGATGTGAGTGCCTTAACTCACAACTTTAGTCACTTCATGACAAACTTCCCCGACTACTATTAGCAGCATATGTACCTGCCGCCAAACAACGACAACAACTAAGCATGGCAACAACCTAAGCTTGGGGGAGGTATGAAAACCTCCAAACTTTGCAATCATATTTTTATTTCTTATTTTGATTTATTTTAATTTCCAAGAATAGCATGTTTACTTTCAGTTTGCATTCCTAAATCAAAAACTCGCAAAAATTAGTTGTAACTTTTATTGCAAATTTGTTTCTTTGTTTTTCTCGGAGATTGCTCAATTTCTGGTGACTTGACAATAGGGAAATATAGATGGGATTAGACTCAAGTACGAGAATGAAGCAAGCAAGAGGAGGTATCACATTCCTTTCATCACCTCTTCTACAAATTTAAATTGATCCTACAATTATTTACTCGCTTGCACTTGAGTTACTCCCCACCTAGCTTGTTATCCTATAAATTCGATTCCTTTGCTAGTGTCCACTTTTAGCTTTGAAATAGTGAGCAATGAACTTGGCTAAAATATTTCCAACATTTTTACAACAAGAAAAAGAATCCAAGATATGACTTGAGTCCATGTTTATCCCAAAGGATTTGATTTTAGAGACTACTCAACCCCATTGAGCTTAATGTAAATAGACACGATAGCACCCTTGAATGAAATTGACTGATAAAATGGATGCTTCAAAGTAGTAGAGATTATGCCACTCCTTTTCTAATAATTATAGTAGGATAATTATTTACGCGTGTCACTACAATACTGTCATACTCCATTGGTAACTATTAACTCTGCTGGCCAACGAATGACCTAAATGTGGGAAACCACTTGATTTCAGCTATTGATTTATGTAAACATCTGTATTTGTAATGCTATGACAGGTAAAATTTTAGTCTCCTCGTGGTTTCACGTTCCAAGTGAAGTTGTAGTACTCCTCTGACCCACTATTACTCAACAGTTATCTATTGGCATGGTCACAAGTGCGCAACACAGTCCCAATTAACATGTTAAAAACAGTGGCATGATTTCTCTATGAAAGAGTTGAAGTTTTTGAAAAACAAGGAAAGGAAAAAGGTTCTTTGAGAGTCTTGAAATTTTGACATGGGAGTAGATGAGTTGTTCTTAAATTAAATATTGTTGGTGCCAACTTGAGTACTGTTAATTGATTAAAGCAACAAAAGCAAAAAGTTTTCATCTCTCAATAAGAGAGAAACCAAAAGGATTTGTTTCACTTTCCTAGCTAAACTTTTGACACTCTCTCATGCATATGATTTATTTGCTAGCAAGATATATGTGGTTAGGAAGTGAACTCAGTGAAATCTTGTGAATACTCGTATGATCATGTTTAAGATTGCAACAATTGTGATGAAAATAATTTGACACCAATTCGATCTTGTAAGTTCTTTTATTTTAAGTCTTGAATCTCCACCATCCTTTCTTATTTCCTTGTCACTCGAGGGAGAGCAACATCTAAGCTTGTGGTAGTTGATAGCTGTGAGATTCGACACATTTTTTATTGGTTTCAATTGATGGTTTTTGTTTGGATTTGGTGGTTTTCTAGCTTTACCTAACGCTAATACTTCAGTAGCGAAGAAAAGTTGGTTTTTAATGTGTGTTTCAGGTTTTGAATATCAACAGAGGATTTTAACAGTACAAACACAATATTCAGACAAAAACAAGCAAGTCTCGTTTTGGAAGCAATCAAGGGGAGCATATGGTAGATTTAACGAGCAACTATACAGCGGAAATATAGTTCCCATTGTATAGTTGCCATCTGCTTCGTCTTGTTAAAAGGGACAACTTTCATGAAGAGGTTAGGGTCGAAAACAGAACACACGAGCCACCATCCCATCCAGAAGGAAGAAATAAGAGATCCGGAGAAGAAGGGGAAGACGTTCTTCAGCTCGCTCCATGATCTTGGATCTCCTAGGCACCACACCTCCATAGCCATTACTTGTACTTGAGAGAGAGAAATCTCCACCTTGCAAGATTAGGGTTTGAGATTGTTCTTCCCATCTTGAATTGTGCTGGATTTATTTCTATTTCTTATTGTGGGTCGCCATGGTAATATCGAGAAGAACTCCCTTTATTTAATTATATAGATAATGTTTTCTTCTCTAATGTGTGAGTAAGTTCCCTTGGGTGTGGGGGATGTAAGGGATTGGTGAGATGTGACGTGCCCATATAATTTCCATTAAGTTTGTTGATTTTAATTACTAATTATGTGTGCTTGACTATCTGTGGGATGCTTAATGCATGTTGTCCAATTAAGGGCCCAGACAACATGATGCTTTATTCTACATAGATAGAATCTTGTTCTCTAGAAGACCGACGACCCCCGAGTGACACGGAGATATCAATGGGAAACTAGTTTCACTCAAGGATCATGAGGAGCCACTATGCATATTGCATTAGTCCGATCCAAGGATATTAATTGCGAAGCAACCTAAAGGATCTGAATTGTCTAGTGAATAACCATGGTTGTGGTAACAGGCTATTGAAGTTGGGATGAAATCTACCAAGAGGAGTTCCGGCTAATTATGGGTTGCTCGCCTACACACATACTTATAATATTATAATTGTTACACTTATCACCCATCCACCTGGCACATTCACTATCATCATGAACTGAATCTCCCAGCGCCTACTTTTCATCTATAGAAAACAACAAACAAATCGTTCTTTACTTTTATGCCTTTTATTTCTAAAGTTTACATTTTAGTTTTCTTTAAATACATTCCTTTAATCCAAACTCTATTCTTATTTCAACGCTTGAAGTCAATTCACTCGAAGACATGTGACAACTTCGGGTGTGACAGAGATTTCACCCATAAACACTTACCTTTGGGTCCCTGTGGGATCAACATCTTAACTTCGAAACTAGCTACAAACGATATGTGCACTTGCAGCCATCAGCCACCAGTGGGCCCACCACCCCGGGAGAGGGGCACTTGAGATGAGGCATGCCATGGCGGAGCACTAGGTCCTGCCGCCCCAAAGCCCAACGGGCAAATTCGGCCACCAAAGGATTTGGGGACAAACCCTAAATAAGGAAAGGGGGAAGTTTCCCACCTCTTTCTTTGGTCGAGTTGGGGAAGTAATTGGTCAAGGGCTGGAAACCCTTGGCCGCACTACCCCTCCATATAAGGAAGGGTGGGGGACGCACCACCCCTTGACCCTTGTCCTTGCGCCTCCTAACCCTAAGCGCCACAACCCCTCTCTCCTCCATCGACTGCTCCGGCTTAGGCAAATCCTTGCAGAAATATCTCCTCCACCACCACACCGTCGTGCTGCTGGGATTCCGAGGGGATCTACTACCTCCGCTACCCGCTGGAATAGGGAGAGGAAGGTCTTCATCGACTCCGTACGTGTGACCAAGTGCAGAAGCGCTGCCGGAAAGCAACGCCGGAAGGATCATCTGCGCATCTTGAGATCAGCAAGTGATCGGCTACATCAACCACGAGAATCTGATCTTATTAAACGCTCTAGATCTACGAGGGTTAGTTCCCTTTAATCTCGTTGCACCAATCTCGTGGAACAGATCTTGTCTTTGCCATAGACTACATCTTGGTTTTATGTGTTCTTGCGATAGAATTTTTTTGTTTTCCATGCAATGAACCCTACACTTTGATGTTGTAAAAAGTTGCATTTATGTTGTCATGGATGATACCTTCTCCAGCAGAAAAGCTAATAACTACCATGTTTCAAAATTGAGATGAAAAGGAACACATATAACTAACATCCAGTAGGTGAAATATCCAGTTAAAACCCCTATTATTGGTTAAAGTTAGGAAAACTTTTTTCTGTGTCGTCAGATTGTGACCCGATGCTTCGGATCAGAGGTGGGATGGCATCCATCCACTTAAACACACTTCACAAAAACATCTAGGATCTCTTAAAATATAGTTGTAATCTCCCCAAACCTCTTGTTCATATCATCTGGGACAGGAGTTCACGGGGACGCTGTCGCCACCGGGTTCTCGGCACCGTTTAACTTGATGGCGAGCCAAGCTTTCATCCTCCGCCACATGTGATATCCCTAGCCAATGTGCCATATATCTGTCTCTATAATACAATTGGAGAGACAACACACAATGGTGCTACTTTCCAGGACAGCCGGCGAAAGGTAGCGTCAAACCTTGGCTAGCAGCAAACAGCGACGGTGACCCTTTTCATGAAAATCCAGTGTTCGTCGTTCTAGCTCCAGTATGCAGATCTCCCGCCATCGACCTTCCCTTGTCCTCCATCCCAAATGACGGACATGCACCCTGTGACTGAATTTGTGTGAATTTGGTAATCCATGTATGATTGATATTGTTCTTCATATTGCAAAGACAAAATTTAGGATACTGGAGTACATAAACCATTTTGGAGGAATAGTACATAAACCATTGTTCTTCGTAGTTTTAGGAAATAGATAACTTGGACATAACTCTCAAAAGGTAAAGCACTCGACAAAGAACTAACAACCATGCACCATATTCATAAACTTGGCCTCATAGACATGCACTGATTGAGACTACAACAACCAATTCACACCACCCAATCAAAATAACGATGCTTGGATCATATAAACATACTTGTATTGTATGACATCAGAAATTACACGGCTTTGCACCAAATTCTGTAGAATAGAGGGGCATTGCAGAACTCAGGTGTAACTTCAGAGAGCAGATGCAGCACAGTAAATTTGGAAAGAGAAGCGGCTCATACGGCGCTCCCTCCAAGTTTCCACAACATGGGGACAGCCGGTGGCAGCTTTATGTCGATTTTACCCGAGTTCTATAGCACGAAGGCGGCATATGCATGGTGTTCTCACATGGGCGACCTCATCATCTACTTGCGACTGCGGCAGCGGTGGTGGTGGGGTGTCTTCCCACATCTGTTCCAAAGCCCCAAAATAATTCGGCTTAAAAATGTGCATCCAGAGAATATATGCAAGTCCCAAAGTCGGCAGCATCTGTGCATAGTGTCAGTATGGGCGTTTTCTCAAATAACTTGCCTCTGATACGAACACCAAATATGTGCATTTTTTAATATCATTTCATTCAACATATTATATAGGACACTAAATATATATAATTGGTTGTACCAGAAGAAGGAGGCACCTTGTAACCTCAACTCCTTATTATCTAGTTGGACCATCTAGGGTGAGAATTGTGGTTGTAGAGCGAGTTCATAGAAAGAGTGTGGCTCTGATAAATAGATACCTCAAATAAATGTTCAATCAGAGAAACCACAGAAGTGCAAATACGATTCACATGTTCAGTTCAGGTTTGGGCTCAATCATCTCAATATCTTTCTCTAAGTACTCCTATATCAAGCTCAAAAGTAAATAAAAAAATAAGTTGACAGATAAATCAAAAGCTCACCTCAAGAACATCAAAATCGCATGGGATCAATCTCAACCGGATAAGCAAGGATGGTTGGCATCTGCAAGATGAGGCAAGCAATCGCAATCAAGGGAGCAGAAAACACATCTGAACCTATATATCCATGACTTTGAGTTAGTGAGAAAATAGTTTTGCATAAATTACATCCAGATCAACTCTGTAGGAAACAACATCACCTTCACTCACTTAGTTAATTCGCTTGATACAAACAATATAAGTAAATATCAATTTTAAGAGCTCTGTTGCTACAGAAAAATAGGCCAAAGGATCTCTCATCCACACGACCAAGTCCTCGAAGCGATATAATTCATCTGTGTTATGATTAAAAAAGATGCCAATAAAATCTATAAATGCACAAATTAATAAACTTCTAACTTGCATGAGCCACCAGCAAAGATAAATACTCACCCTCATATGTAGGACTATCCATAATCTACCAAGCTCTCTATCAGCAACACAGTAGACTAAACTGAAAGAAATTCAGTCGCATTGTCCTAACCATAACGTGCCAATAAAAATCAATGGAAGCACACATGAAAAATGAGCCCATGAGCCCTACTCTACCTACGCAGCAAGATACATACCAATATATAGCCAAAGAATGAACCTTTTCTAATATATAACGAAAGCACGAATATGAAGTATAGGCAACCACCGAGCAAAAAAATGAAGGGGAAACTCACCACAAATACAACCAGACAGTAAGCCGAGGAGAGCATAAGCGACTACTGATACCTTCGATCCGGATTATGGATGTAGTATAGTTCTTTATCCCTAGTAAAAAGCAGAAAGCATAGTGAAGTTACTTTAACGGACCTTCGGGAGTTTTAGAATTCCTTTTGTGTTTTCACCAGACCAAGAGTTGGTGATATTTTTGTTGTTGTTGACGATGGAGAGAGAGAGGTCCTGGGACTTTCGGTTTCACCAGTAGTTGTGCAAAACATCTGATAGAAATAAAAGATAATAATAAAGTATGCATGTAATTGTTAGAGCAAGATAATTATATGTGTGCAGTGCATCCATAATTGCTATTGCCTCCGCAACCGCTTATAGCAATAACCTACTAGTCTTATCCATAGAAGAAAGAGAACTAATGATATGCATAGTGATGTCACCGTTAATCCCAAGAAATTCCTCACATACAATCGTACTACCCCTTCTGTCACTGGGGTTCCCAACCCGCAGATCAGTCATCACTCACACTCCCTATACCTGGATCAATCCTTGGGGTCTTGGGTACCTGACAAGTCCTTATATTGAGGCAAGAGAGGGTACAATAATTATCATGTCATACAAACTAATACATGATGCCATCTATGATAAATAACATGCACAAAAAGCTACATGGCTAGGCCGAAGCCCTTAGCCCAAGGATAATTACTCACACATAGAGATGAAATCAACAATCATAAACATTGTAATAGAGATCATAAGATTTATCGAAAATAGTCTTACAATATCGCCAATTGAAGAAGAGATCTACTATTACAAGTGGTGGAATATGGCTATGGTGGTGGGGAAAGGTTTGGAGATTAGATCTAGATCTATTCCTCCGGCGTGGTGGCTTCTGGTGGCAGGGAGAGTTTTGGGCGAAAAGAGAGAGAGAGAGAGAGAGAGAGAGAGAGAGAGAGAGAGAGAGAGAGAGAGAGAGAGAGAGAGAGAGAGAGAGAGAGAGAGAGAGAGAGAGAGAGAGAGATTTTTCTCGTCGCCTGAAGCCTCTTTATATAGGGCTCCCTTCACAAAATTTGATCTGTTTGACCTAACGAAGTCGATGGAAACAATACGGCTGGAATTTTATTCCCGTCGTATAGTTGGTCGTTAAGCCTTCTGGATCCACTTCACGGCTCCTTGTTTCTTTGACCTGATAGAAATATCGTATCTTTGAGTTTAATCTTGTGATTCGCATCATTATACGTCATTATCTTTGCAGGGAAAACTAGCAAGAAAGGATTGCATACCTCTTTGATCATTAGGCATTAGTGGCGGGGTTTAGAGAGATATTTCATCAAATATATGTATAATATCCAGTTTAATGTGAATGTGGATGGCTATATTTCACAGCCATCAACCGCCCCAAGCTTAAACTTGATCGTCCTCGAGCAAGAAAACCAAAATCAAAAAGGAACACAGCATTTAAACTGAAATAACAAGATGATGATCTTACTCATGACTGGTAGTCTCATGTTTCCTCTACTTTATTAATCTGAAAAACTTCAGGATAGATAGAGTAATGGCAAGCATATCATACGGGTTTCATGAATCCTTATAGCGCAGCAAAATTATTGTAGGCATGGATGATTCAAATGAGTTAAATTTATTCCATGTCATGTAATCAACTCATAACCTTGCCTTTGAACAATAAATTATAATTATGTAAAATTGAGAGTGTGAGAGTTCGTCATGAAAAGCATATACACTAAAGTATCTCAATTTTCCCACATCAATAAATCAAGACTTTTCAAGCACTACTTTTCCATTCATTGTCCTTCAAGAATTTAAGTTCTTAAGTAATTGAGAGCATGCCAAAAAATCATTAGTTTATCGGGCTGTGATGGAAACTCGTGGCATCACTAAGGTTTTTGTTCCCTTTGCATAATGATTACTCATATCAGCTAGAGGAGTGATTCCATCATGTTTACAGCTACCTGAGATTGCCAAGAATCTTACCCATTATAGCATTGCTGCTACAAATGTTTAATCAACTCATAGCCGAAATCTAGGAGTTTCCTCCATGAAGATCATTATAGGCTAGCGGATTTGTTGATATCTCATGAAGTTTAAGGCGCATAAAGCTATATCATTCTTATGATTCACAAGTCAAACTTTGGCATGCTCACAAATACCGCTAAACATTAATTCAATTGAACAAATCCTTTCAAAGAGACCTATCAAGTCAATCATTATTTTCTGTGGTGTTGAGTGTCTCCAGGAATAAGCTTTCAAGACTAAACACTATAATACCCAAGCCTTCAATTGTGGGACTTTTTCTTATTTCAATTGTTTAGCAAATTTTTAGGAAAGACTTGGTTAACTACAAGAGCTAGAACAAAACATACTCAACTAAATACCAATGCAAACAAAATTTTACTACAATATAGAGACTCACTCCCCCGATATAAAATCTTATCATTTACTACTAACTAGCAAGGGTTTCTCAAACTTCAAAAGTGGGGAGTCATAAGGCATACCTCTCATGTTTGGTTCCACTTCTCTCTTCCCTTCTTATTTGTTTCTTGGAAACTCGAAGTTGATCACTCTCCTGCAAATATATGAGAACCTCGAGGCGAAAATAAAAGAAAGAGGGAAAATAAAGATAAATGGAGAAATCTTTTTGTGGTTTTTAAGAAGGGGAATTAAAGAATAGAAAATTGGCGGCAAAGCTCGGCTTGAAAATCTTGAAAAAAAATAAAATAACTAAAGATAAAGTGTTGGGGAAACCAACATGAGTGTGTATAAACTCAAATAAAAAGCATAACCTCAAAAATAAAATAAAGAAAATGAACGCCAAATAAAAATAGATAGAAAAGCTCCCCAAGCTTAGGCTTTCGCAAGCCCTTCAAGTCATTGAGGTGGCAGGAAAAAGTTGTAACTCCAGTCCGCAAATTGATTTGATAAGTTACTTGTTATTTCTCGAAGGTTCAGGGCGAGATTATGCATCCCCTCCACAGTGCCTCCAAGTTCTTAGAAGTGTTGATATGTAGCGAACCCGTTCGGTGGTTGCTCTCCTTGATGAGGAACTTCTTGCTCCTCTTCTTGGTCCTCATCCTCATCCGGAATCTCCTCCTCGGATTGATGTTGTTCAACCTGCACATCATATAGAAAATGTCCCTCCTCGATAGAGAAGAGACCATTAGGCAAAGGAGCGGGGTAGAGACGCCCAGCTCCTGCAATATGTAAGTAAAAAACCACCACCTCTCCTAGTGAGCATTCCACAAGCTTTTGAAGTAGAGAAACCAACACATCGCTCACCTAGCACTGGTTGCAACTCACCTAGGTTGATGCCTAGGGAAATGGCAAGAACGGTGATGACGCCTCCACCTGTGAGGGGTCCTTGGCTTGGGAGGACTGTGCTCCAAGTAGTGCACAAGAATTGCACCCAATTTGAGTGACAAGTTGTTGTTGAAAGCAGCTTTTGCGAGACAAGATTTCCTCTTCATTGAGTCTTGTAAACTCATTACATGCCTACAAGGTGTTAGCAATGACATAGAACAAATAGCGGATAGCAGGATATTGAATATTCTTCCCCTTGTTGACTCTAGAAGTAAAACTCATTCTATTGTAATAATGATATGGGGAAGGGTTCATCTCGGTATAAGAAGCACGCAGAGAATTAGCATCATTGTTGAGTAAACCAAAACAATTGCACCATTCATCAAGTGTTAATGTATAGTTGTGGTTCATAAGGCGGAAATAAATAGTGTCCTCTCCTGGCCATGTTTTAACAGTGTTTTTCAAAGAACTTAAAAATTCAATGGTTAACAGGCAATAGGTAGGTGCATCATGAAATACAAAGTTTTGCAGGACAACTCTATTGCAAAATAAATTAAAGTCATCAGAAATACCGAGTTGGTTCAATATGACGGTACAAGCCCACTTGGTTGCCTTCACTTCTCGGTTTTTGATCCTGTCGAAACGATCAAAGTGGGACTCATTCATGAATCGTATCCCCATGCATTCCTGACCTACAGCCCGAGAAGAACTAGTGGCGGCAAGAGCATGCGTTTGACTCCTTGTCTTCATCTTCTAAAAAATAAATAAGAAAGACAAAAATAAAACTTTTTGATCCAACAATAATAGTCATAGCATATTCCTCATCATTGCACACTAAACAATCTCCTCAACATAATAATCTAGGCAAGAGAATCATGGTAACTAGTTCAAAGTAAGTCACACCCTAGAATGATAATGATAATAGATCAGAGATAAATTTGCGAAAAGTAATTGGAGGATCAGAGGAGAAACATACCATAGATCACTTGTGTGCGAGGAAATCGAACGAATTGAGTAGAGGTGAAGATCCCTTGAGATTTTGAGAGAGTTTAGAAGTAGAAGAGAGAAACATGATTGAATTTTTGGTGTTTTTGGTACCTTCCCGTGCGTTTAAGTGGTCGGACGCAACTATACGGTCGCAACTATACACCGGAACAATTTGTTCCCGCCGTATAGTTGGTCTGACAAAAATTAGGGTTTTTAGGGTTTCTTTCCTGGCGGTTGTAACTATACGTCCGAAACTATACGGCCGGACCAAAATGGTCCCTCCGTATAGTTGGTCGTTAAACCTTCTGTATCTGGAGAATAAAATTTGTCAATGTCTCAAATAACTATATGGCGGACTATACGGCTAAAATATGTATTCTCGCCGTATAGTTGGTCGTTAAAGGTACTGTATACATCAAAAAAATTCTATTTCTTCAAGAACTATTTTTTAGACTGAAACTTAGCTAAACACCATGTTTTAATAGAAAAATTATAGACTAAATTGTCGACCAACATTAGCATGTATAAAACAGGAATTTTTAGTACCACAGAATCTCTCCTTCTCATTGGAGTTTTCTAGCACTCTTTATTCAACATAAAACTTAAACTAAAACTTAAAAACTTTACTCAAACTTTTATTTCACATGGGTTGCCTCCCATGCAGCGATCTTTTATGGTCAATAGCTTGACCTTGATTTTGCTCACTTAGGCCAGATGAGTGGAACACCCACTCCAAAATAGTTGGCCTTCAAGGTGATGGCCTACTTCTCATCTTGCTTGACTTTCTTTTTCCTAGGAAAATGAATAACAAAAGTATCCCGCGAAGGCAATTGGAGCTTCACGTTCCCTTCATGCAGATTAATTCAAGCCTTAATAGTTCTTAAGAAAGGACGACCTAATATGATAGGAGCAATAGCATCTTCAGGCATGTCAACAATAACATAATTAATAAGAGCAGGACAACCTTTAATGTATACTAAGGTATTCTCTTTAATTCCTACTGCTTGTTTGTAGGTAGAATCTGCTAGATGCAATTTTAACTCGGTGATTTCAAAAGAGCCAAGGTTTAACTTATTAAAAAGACTCTTACTTGCACCTAAATCACAAAGTGCAGCTATTTCATTAGTCCCAATTTTAATCTTAATAGTAGGCTCAAATATATCATCAAGCTTAACATGTAATTTTTCAACAATTCTTATATTCTTCCTCAAGCTCACGTACCTTTATTGCTACATGATTAACGAAGTGTTGATACATGGCTTCCTCATTTCCTTCACTTACCAGAATCTTGATATTGATCCTTTTTACAAGACCTTCAACTGTGTAATTTGGTGAAGGAGTATTGCTATAATCAAGTTCTTCAGGCTCCTCCCTTTGGATTCTTATCATCTTGAGGTCTTCTACTGGATTGGGCTCAGCTTTACCTGCAAATTTAGCCTGAATGAGTGTTTGACTCTCGGTTATCTTACCTAGATGTGCCTCAACAATCCTTGTTCTTTCTTGGAGGGCCTGCAAATCATTTCTCAAAGTTACAGCTTGGTTAGACAATTTCCCAAGCATATTATCATGGTTCTCAGTTATCTTTACAAGGATATTATTTTGCTCATTTTGTGAGTCCATAAAAGACTTAAGAGTTTCTTGGAGACTACCATTACTTGCTCCCATATTATTATTAGAGTTACATACAGGACTAGAATAATGTTTCTAAAAATTAGGATTATAGTTCTTCTTCCAAGCAGGGTTATAATCATTACGAGCTACGAAGTCTATTTCTTCAATATTTGATTCTGGGATAGCTCTTACCTGGGTTTCCTTGCTAATATGAGCTCATGCAACTTAGCATTTAGTTCTTCATTTTCTTGAGGTGTGACGGAGTTCACCTTCTTTGTGTTTGATCTATCCACATGCCATTGGGAATGGTTGTCTTGCATATTGTCTAGCAGCTGCTTTGCTTCGGTAATTTCTTTACCCATAAATGTTCCTCCAGCTGCAGTAGAAAGCATAGACTTAGACACAGGGTTAAGAGCATTATAAAATAAATGGAGAATTAACCAATCTTCCATCCCATGGTTGGGACAACTTTTCATGCATTCTTTCATTCTCTCACATGCAAGCGCTAGTGGCTCACGCTATTCCTGTCTAAAACCAGTAATATTAGATCTTAGTTGCATAGTATTTGCAGGTGGAAAAATTTAGTCATAAATAAAGAAGTACATTCCACCCATGATGCAATAGTATTTCTAGGCAAAGATAGCAACCATTCTTTTGCTCATCCTCTAAGAGAGAAAGGAAATAAGCGCAACTTGACCGTGTCAGGATCAACATCTTTAATCGCATCATATCACATATTTCAGTAAAAGTATTTAAGTGCATACCTGCATCTTCAACAGCAGAGCCTCCAAATTGATTATGTTGAACCAAACTTAAATATTGGGGCTTAATTTCATAATCTTTAGCAGTAATTGTTGGCTGAGTAATAGGAGTACGCAAATAATTATTGTTGGGAGTTGTAAACTCCCCAAGCTTCTTTTCAGCCATATTTCCTATGTTTTTGGATTTTCTTAAACAAATACTAATGATGGTAAAACAAGAATTAAAAGACTAACTAACTTTTTTTGTTTTTTCAAATAAAGACTGAAAGCGAACTAACAAAATTAAAAACAAGAATTAAAACTAGCAAGGTTCCTACTAACCTCACTAGGGTAGCTATTGCTTCCCCGGCAACGGCGCCAGAAAAAGGATCGATACCTTTGATCCAGATTATGGATGTAGTATAGTTATTTTTCCCTAGTATACCTAGGTTTATCGAATCCTCCGGAAGCAGAAAGCAAAGTGAAGTTAATTTAACGGACCTTCGGGAGTTATAGAATTCCTTTTGTCTTTTCACCGGACCAAGAGTTTGCGATTTTGTTGTTGTTGTTGACTATGGAGAGAGAGGGCATGGGGCTTTCGGTTTCACCGGTAGCTGTGCAAAACATCTGATAGGAATAAAAGATAATTATAAAGTATGCATATAATTGTTAGATTAAGATAATTATATAGGGGCAGTGCATCCATAATTTCTATTGCCTCCGCAGCCGCTTATAACATGTAACATCCCAGATTCTGTGCTTGGATGTTATTAGTGTCATGCATCATCCTTGCATCATTTGCATCCTACATTTTGAAAACATTGCAAATACAAAGATCCTAACACATAAACCCAATTAAAAACCCTATTTTAATATTCTCTTAAGCACTCTTGTATTAGTTGGACCCTCTTAAAAACTTTGTAAAAACAGTAAGCCATGGTCCTATGTTGACCACCTCAATTTTATGAAAATTTAGAAACAACTTTCATAAAGTTTTGACCTAGTTTGCAAAAGTTATTGGGGTTTAAAGAAAACAGAAAAAGGAAAATGTTTAAAAAAAAAGAGAAAACCTACCTAACTGGGCCGCAGCGCAGCCCACCAGCACCCGCCAGGCGCCGCAGCCCAGCACCGGCCCGCTCCACCCCTCGTCCGCTGACGCGGGGGTCCCACCCCGTCGTCTCCCTCCTGGAGTCCGCGGCGAGTACGACTTCCTCCGCCGCGTCGGACTCCAAACCGCGCCGGACTCGACCGCCTCCTTCCCCAAGATTCTGGCCCTTATAAGTCGCCCCCTCTCGTCGTTCCCCCCCCCCCCCCCCGAAAACCCTAGCAAACTTCGCCGAACCGCTGCCACTCTCTCTCGCCGGCGTCGCGCTCGGGAAGGTTCCGATCCGGCGACTCGCGCCACCCCGAGCTTCTCCTTGCTGTTAATCGCCTTTCCCGTGCAACACCGCCTCACCCCGACCCTTCCTTCCTTCCCTTGTGCAGCACAACGTCGGGGATTTCTCGCCGACGTGCCGCCGGAGCCGCGGGAACCAGTGGAGGTGTGCGCCTAGACGAGGACAGGGGAGCCGAATCCGATCACGCAGGCAGGACCGCGAGAAGGAGTAGAGCGCCGCCGTGCTCTCCGCTGCTTCGGGGAACCACCGCAACGTCGCCGACGACCACATCTGACCGCGCCGCCGCCGTCTCGCCATCGACGCCGCCGGTAAGCTCTCGTCACCGCTCCCGTCCGTTGGATCCGAGTTGGACGGTGTAGATTAGATGGGAGGACGAAGCGGTACTGGCCAATACCGCGCTGCCGCGTGGCAGAGCCGCGCCCGCATCCGCGTCAGCGCCGCGTCGGTCCAGCTGGACCAGTCAGATGAAGCCACCTGGCTACGTTTTTAAGTGAGATTCAAATCTGGTTGCAGATTTGGTTTTTAAACTTGCGAAATTCACCAAAAATCGAATTTTTGGCCAAATCTAGCTTATAATATACCGTTGGATTCCTAATTTTATGAAGAATCCAAATCTGTAATAATATTGCAGGTTTGCAGTAATGTTTTAGGTGTAGTTTTTAATCATTGGATTAGAGAGTTTTAATCTATATAAAAATAATTGAAATTCCTTTTTGTTTGAATCTTGTTGTAATAGTTTTGTTTCCACAATACCTACTGATCCAAATCATCAAGCTTTGCTTAGGATTATTAGATCTAACTTGGGCTATTTAGATGGTTTGATCTCCTATAATCCTCGGAATTGTTTTAGTGTTTCAAATTAGATCTAAACCCTTGGAAAATAAATCCTAGTGACGCCCTTACACTATCACAACACAAACTTGCTACCTCGATCAATTTAACCAACCTTGCATAAACTACCATGTTGCATGCATGCATGTTCTCTTTTGTGTATGCTTTGAGCAAGTTGTGACCAAATCTATGTCTGTGATTCGTTAGATTGCTCGGAGTGCGCTAAGGAGTGCTATTGTGTAGAGTGCTGCTCGGATCAAGGAAAGTTACACCACTTGTTCATAATTTTTGTCCCAGTTTTGATTCTATGCATGTGATCTTCAAAATTCTGTAGTATGCATGTGTAGGATGATCTAGTAGAATTTTTCCTTAGTATTTTTTTGCAAGTGCGATGATTTTGTAGTATGCCATGAGTAGCTCTATACTTAGGATTTCCCATCCTAATAGGTTACCCCTGTTTTTGCTAAGTATTGCTTGCTATGCTATATATACAAAGTACCGTTGGGGGGTTCGAAAGACAAAGAATTTTTTCTAAGTATAAATGCTCTCTAGAGCAAACTTTTCTTCTCAAATCCACTTCAAAATAAAACTAAGTTTTCTTCTGGGCGGAATGGTTGTCGGGACAATGAGTGAGATTTTGGTGGAGGACGGCCGCCCAGGAATCAAAGAAGTTTGCCATGTTTCAAAATTCAGAAGCTTCCAGTGCAACCACAATACATTATGGGCTCTGTCTTGGCCTAGTACTTAGTGGGAAACCTCACCTGGGTACCAACATTTGGAGGTTCTTGGCACGGTTGGATCCGGAAGGTAGAGGGGCTACTAAGGGAAAGCCTCGCCATGGTCTTGTCTGTAAAAGGACTTGATCGTGGATTGTGGGTAAAGTGCACAAACTCTCGAGAGTATTGCAATCTGATCGATCAGCCGTGTTCACGGTAACAGAACAACAATGAGCGTCTGAAGGATGGAGCCTCTGAAGGATCTTCCTCTCTCTTTTCTAAAAAACAAAGTTTTGAAACCCCATGGCGTGCGTAACATCGCTAATGTGTGGGGATTTGGGAACTTGGTGTGTAATATCCAAGTGACGCTTGGTGCGTAATATCCAAGTGTTTGGTTGTTTGGACACTTGGTGCGTAATATCCTCGTGTGCCACTCGACCTTATTTTATTCAAGCAAATGTTTACAAAGTAGGGCAATCTTCTATTCTTCTCTCTACTTAAGAAAAATTAGCTTTGAGCAAATGAACTCTACAGCCTATACCAGCCTTGCATGTAGAGATAGTCTTTTCTCTCCTTGGTGTAATTTGCCAATACATTCAAAGTATTGACCCAACTTGTTGGCTGCACGTCTTATGTGCAGAATCCGAAGATTGAAAGGTGCGTAGGGATCGCGGGTCTACACTCGACAAGCCTGGGCGTTGATGGACTCATGCTGCTTTTATGTTTCCGCTGTTATTTGAGCTAGCATAATGCTAAGCAATTTTTGTAATAATTCCATACTCTGGATTCTTTGTGTAATAAAGACTTTGTGTTTTACATGATATTTCATCGACTGTGAGTGCTAGCTATTGATCAAGGGACTAGCATGTTAATCACAGGTACTTAGGATCCTTATCGATCCGAAGTCACTACAGATGGTATCAGAGCACATCGTTTCCTGTAGGACGTGACCCTAGGATTGGAACCACCTCTAACTTTAGTGCATTACTTGCTTTTCTACTAAGTTATTTTCCGCACATCTAGTATCTGCTTTCCTCTACTTGTTTAAGTACCTAACCCTCGTTCTTCTAACTCAAAGATGACAAGCTTCCTCTACGACACCGTTGCGGACATCGAGCCCCTTCGCTTTGGAGGATGCCTCATGGATCTACTCACACGTTTGGACCTTCCTCTCCCAACAATCCAAGGGAGCACAATGAAGAAACTCCACAAGGACGGCTGTTGGGGAGTCAAGGTCATCCAGCCAGGAAAAGAGCGAGGCAAGAACCCGGAGGAAGACATAGCAATCCACATTGTTAGCGATTCCAAGGAGAAGGCCCTCAGCATTAGCTTGCAACAACTCATTGGTCGCCTATGTGGACGTCATCATGAAGCTCTCCAAGGACACTGCGGCGGCCTCTTTGGAAGAAGAGATGAGGAAGGAATTCCCATGGAGTTAAACTTTGAGGAAAGAACTTCTACCAAGCGCCGAAGAACACAATATCAAGACTTGGAGTGCCACATCCATGACCTTGAGAAGGGTACCTTCCTCGATATGTTGAAGAACGACGAGCTATGCGCCCTCATCAAGGAGAAGGAAGAAATGATCAAGCAGCAAGAGGAGGCAATGAAGCTCCAAGAGATAAAATTCCAGGACCAAGAGAAGAGGTTCGCTAACCAAGAGAAGGGGGTGATAAATAAAAACAAGAGAATTAGAGAACTCAAACAGCAGATCGATGGAGATGAAGTGCAAACTGAAGGCCTTTGCAAGATAATCAATGATGTGCGTGCTTCCAAGAGGGACTTGGCAAAGCAACTTGAAGCCGCAATGAAGACAAGTTTAGTGGAGGAGCTGCAAAGCGAGAAGGAGGGACTTCAGGAACAGCTGGAAGCCACTACCAAGAAGCTACAGGATGAAATAAAGGACCTCCAAGAGAAGCTTGAAGACACCACAAAGGAGATGGAGTTGTACAAGACAACTCTAGAGCAAGAAGGCTACTCGTTCGAGGACGAGGAAGAGGAAGGCGTGGAAGATGTGTAGTAGTTGGACCACCTTTAATTCTATAGTAGAACGTTATTCGCAAAATGTAATAAATACCAAGACAAGTTTGGTTTAGTTATACTTGGTTGTTCCCTGTGTTAAATTTGTGTTGTTATGCCTTGTGTGCTTGGTGTGTTTTCATAAGGGTAGGAGTTTACTACTTAGTCTTTCTGTCTATTTCTTAACTATTCTCTTAAACCCCACAGATGCCGCCAAGACGTGCGAACCCCGAAATTCCGCCAGAAATAGCAGAACTTTTGGCCACCCAGAACCAGCTGATCCAACTACTCACTCAGAACATGCAGAACAACAACAACAATAGCAACCCGCCACCACCACCTCCGCCACCTCCTCAACAGGATCGTTTGACTCGGTTTTTGAGGCTGAACCCACCTACCTTCACTAGAAGCACTGAACCAATCATCGCTGATGACTGGCTGCGTATGATCAACAAGAAGCTAGACACCGTGCAAGCTGTCGGAGCCGACAGGGTGCGTTATGCCGCACACCAGCTTGAAGGACCTGCTGCAGAATGGTGGGATAACTACCAAGTCACCCACCCGGATATTGATGCTATCACTTGGGAACAGTTTGAGTTAGCTTTTCGCACCCATCATGTGGCTGCTGGTGTCATGACCATGAAGAGACGCGAGTTTCGCGACCTACACCAGCTGCACCGTTCTGTCACCGAGTATGGTGAGCTTTTCAATAAGCTAGACCGTTATGCACCAGATGATGTTTCCACTGATGCCAAGAGACAGGAGGAGTTCTTAAGAGGGCTCAATGATGAGATATCCATTCAGCTTGTGGCTCAGAAATTTGACAACTTTCAGGAACTCTTGGACAGAGCCATTGTGGTTGAATCAAAGAGGAAGAGCATAGAAAATCGCAAGAGGAAATCCAATCCTCACAAACACTCTGTTTCGTACCAGAAGCAACGCAATTCCTCACCGCCACCTTATAATAATAATGGCCACAACCATAACGGTCATAACCATGGTGGCCACAAACACAATGGGCACAAAAACCGCAATGGCAATGGCGGCAATGGAAAGGATCTCAGTGAGGTGACATGCTTTAAGTGCAACAAGACAGAGCACTATGCAACCTCTTGCCCCGAGAGGAAGAATGGCAATGGCAATGGCAATGGGAATAGTAATGGACACAACCATGGCAATGGGAACGGGAAGAAGCCAAATCCGTTTGTCAAAGCCACGGTGAATCATGTTTCTATGGAGGATGCTTGTGAGGCGCCAGACTCCGTGATTGGTAAGTTCAAACTCAATTCTATTCACGTGGTTGTTCTTTTTGATACTGGTGCATCGCATTCATTCATATCAAGGGTATTTGTAGATAGAGGCAAGATACCAACGGAGACTATAAACTTTCCTCTAAGGGTAAGTTCTCCTGGGGGAGAAATAGTGGCAAACTCCGGTTGCCGGGATTTAGAACTAAGGATTGGGACACACATTTTTCCCACCAGTCTAGTAGTTCTAGAATCACAAGGGATAGACCTAATCTTGGGCATGAATTGGATGACCGAATATGAAGGAGTCATAGATTGTGCCAAGAGAACTGTCATGCTCACAACGCCGAAAGGGAAGAGGATTCGTATCAAGTCAAACTTCGCACTGAAAGAAGTCATGGTGAACTCGCTTAAGGGGGTTAGCTTGGAGGAGGTACCTATTGTAAAGGAATACCCAGATGTCTTCCCAGAAGATCTACCCGGGATGCCACCCGACCGTGATATCGAGTTTCTCATTGAATTAATGCCAGGCACGGGGCCGATAGCTAAGAGACCGTACAAGATGGATGTGGACGAGTTAAAGGAACTCAAGAAACAGCTTAGGGAACAATTGGACAAGGGTTTCATTCAACCCAGCGCGTCGTCTTGGGGAGCACCCGTCCTATTTGTGGAAAAGAAAGATAAGACCAAGAGGCTGGTTGTGGACTACCGCTCGTTGAACGAAGTGACGATTAAGAATAAGTATCCTCTGCCCAACATCAACGACCTGTTTGACCAACTAAAAGGAGCCAGTGTGTTCTCAAAGATCGATCTACGATCGGGCTATTTTCAGCTAAAGATTCGAGAACAGGATGTGCCCAAGACAGCATTCACCACAAGATACGGATTGTATGAGTACACCGTGATGTCTTTTGGTCTAACCAATGCCCCAGCATACTTCATGACCATGATGAACAAGGTGTTCATGGAATACTTGGACAAATTTATCGTAGTATTCATAGATGATATACTCATATACTCAAAGGGTGAGAAGGAACATGAGAAACATCTGCGCCTTATTATGGAGAAACTGAGAGAACACAAATTGTATGCCAAGTTCAGCAAGTGCGAGTTCTGGTTAAAGGAAGTGGGATTCCTAGCAAGGTAGATTCCGTGACGGAATGGGAGTCACCCAAGAATGTGGGAGATATTAGAAGCTTCCTGGGCCTCGCAGGATATTACCGGAGGTTCATCGAAAACTTTTCCAAGATAGCAAAACCCATGACGGAACTATTAAAGAAGGAAAAGAAATTCCTATGGACCGAGGCATGTGAAGCAAGCTTTCAAGAGTTGAAGAAACGCCTTGTAACAGCACCAGTTCTGTGTCTGCCAGATATCCAGAAGGATTTTCAAGTCTATTGTGACGCTTCACGACAAGGACTTGGAAGTGTATTGATGCAGGATGGGAAAGTGGTATCCTATGCCTCCCGACAACTTAAGAACCACGAACACAATTATCCCACTCATGATTTGGAACTTGCATTTGTGGTTCATGCACTCAAGGTATGGAGACACTACCTCATGGGCAAACATTGTGATGTGTTTACAGATCATAAGAGTTTGAAGTACATTTTTACCCAAAAGGAGTTGAATATGAGACAACGAAGATGGCTTGAGCTAATTAAGGATTATGACTTAGATTTACAGTACCACCCCGGAAAGGCAAACATGGTGGCTGATGCCTTAAGTTGTAAGGTATATGTAAATGGACTTACCGCAGGGGAACTTCCAGAGGATTTATGCAAGCAATTCAGGGACCTCAGGCTTGAGATAGTTCCGAAAGGACACGTAGCGACTATGGAAATAGTGTCCACCTTCCAAGAAAGAATCCAAGAAGCACAAAAGGGGGATAAAGAGTTGGAAGAAATAAGAGTCAGGATAAATGAAGGAAAGACTAAAGAATTTCGTCTGGACGAACAAGGAACCCTCTGGTATGGGAAGCGTTTGTGCGTTCCCAATGACCCCGATATCTGGAAGATGATTTTACAAGAAGCTCATGATTCGCCATACTCAATTCATCCTGGTAACACAAAGATGTACATGGATGTGAAGGATAGATTCTGGTGGAATAACCTAAAGAGAGATATTGCAGAGTATATTTCTCTGTGTGATGTGTGCAACAGAGTTAAAGCCGAGCATCAGAAACCGGCAGGATTACTACAACCACTACCTATACCCGACTGGAAGTGGGACAAGGTAGACATGGATTTCATCACGGGATTACCCCGGACTCGTTCTGGATTTGATTCTATCTGGGTAGTGGTGGACCACTTCACCAAGGTGGCTCACTTCATCCCCGTAAAGACCACATATACAAGTGCTAAGCTTGCTAAGATATACATGTCAAAAATTGTAAGCCTGCATGGTGTTCCCAAGGGAATTATGTCAGATAGAGGCACCCAGTTTACTTCAAAGTTTTGGCGACAACTACATGAGTCTCTTGGAACCCGACTAGAATTCAGTACTGCCTTCCACCCTCAGACAGATGGCCAAACAGAAAGGGTGAATCAAATTTTGGAGGATATGTTGAGGGCTTGCGCACTAGACTATGGGTCTAGTTGGGACGATAACCTGCCGTATGCGGAGTTCTCATACAACAACAGCTACCAGACAAGTATCAAGATGGCTCCGTTTGAAGTTCTATACGGCAGGAAGTGCAGGACTCCATTGCTATGGAATGGAGTTGGAGAACGCATTCTTTTTGGACCGGACTTTATAAAGGATGCCGAAGAAAAGGTGCGACAGATTCAGGATAGGCTAAAGATAGCCCAATCCCGACAGAAGAGCTACGCTGATTCCAAACGCAGAGATGTGTCCTATGAAATAGGGGACCGTGCGTATCTCCGAGTTTCACCCCTACGTGGAGTTAAGAGGTTCGGAATCAAGGGCAAGTTAGCCCCACGATTCATAGGACCATATAAGGTCTTGGCCCGTAGAGGAGAAGTTGCTTATCAGTTGGAGCTACCGGAAGGACTGACTGTTCATGATGTGTTTCATGTGTCACAACTAAAGAAGTGTCACCCGGAGATGGCTAAAACACCGCTAAGAGACACCGTTTCCCTAGACGAGGTTCAATTGGAGAACGACCTTACCTACGAGGAAAAACCCATCAAAATACTGGAAACAGCCGAAAGGGTTATGTGGCATCCCGCAAAACCACTACTAGAAAATCGCGTTGAATTTGTGCATTGCATCGCCATCATCATGCATTGTTTGCATAAAACTATGTTTGCAAAGCCCGTTTTGTTTTCCAAACGCCCCATCTTTATTCAACCACCAAAACCGGGTTCCCGGAATATTTTGTTTTGGCCGCTATCGGTTTGCCAACGGCCCGTTTAAAACAAATAAAATTTATGTTTATTTTAGTGGGGGCAGTCGAACGGGCCGACCGACCCGAACGACCACCCCCAGAAACTAATCGGTCCACCTCCTAAATTCCTAAAGCTACCCACTATCCTACCCACCCCTTGCCTCCACCTCACCCCACCCAATGATCTGCTGCCACCTCAGCTTCCCTCTGCCCCTCTACCAATCCAGTGCCGCCACGTCACCCTGGCCTCTCCACCACTCATCCCATTCAACCATCCCACCTGCCCCAAACACTCACACTACCCACGCACGCAACCCCACCCCCGGCCGAATCTCCCGCCTGGCTGCGTTCACACCGCCGCGCGCAGCCACCCCGTGGGACCCCCTTCTCCCCTGGCCCGCTCCTGCCCAATCCCCAGCCACCAACCGCGGACCCCCGGCCCCACGCCTGTCCCCTCTCTCTCTCACCCCGCCTCCCCTGTTCATCTCCCTCGCGCGCGCCCGCCCGCAGCACTCCCTTCCGCCTTCTCCTCCACCGCCTCTCGCCGCCCTCCATCTCCTCTCTGCGACGCGCCTGGCCGCCCTTCCCCGACGCAGGCCTCCCCTCCCCCTCCTGTGGCTCTCCGCCGGCGCGCCGCCCCGGGTTCCCCGCCCCCGCTCCGGCCCGCTCCTGGCCTCCTCCTCCGCCCCGCCTCTGCACCCCGCTCGCCATGCCGCCCCGGTCACCGCGCGCTGCCGCACGCCTCCGCCTCGTCGACAGCCCCGCGCCCGGCCGCGCCGTCCCCGACCCGCTCCCGCTCAGACCGCCGTCGCCCTGCTCCGCCCCTCCCCGCGACCTCCTGCGGCTCGCCGCCTGCGCCCGCCGGCCGCGGCCACCGCTCCGGCCATCCTCTGCTCGCCGGTCCCCGCCGAGCTCGCCATCCTCCCCGGCCCGCGACCCGGCCCCACCTCGCCTGGCCCGCCACCGTCGACCTGTGGGCCCGCTGCCCCGTGTGTGTATCTGGTGTGCTTGTGTATGTGCGCCATGGGGGATCTGATGACGTTCCCTATGACCGTTCCGAGGCAACCCGAGCTCGCCAACGACCTTCGGCGCCGAACCGATGACCGCCAAGCGCGCCACAATAGGCAATCTCTACACTGCGACAAGATCTTCCACACGGACGCCATGACCGACAACATGACCCGAGGACCGCTAATGCGACAAGATCCGCATGCGACAAGAACGGCACCGACCCAGGGCGAATCCGCTGTTCCGACGCCGAACCACGACCTTCCTCCCGGAACGCCAAGATCTTCGTAACGACAAGACCGACAACATGAACCGAAGACACAGATGCGCAAGATCTACCCCGATAACCTTGAACGTTTTCCGTCGAGACCGAACCGTCGAACCCTGGACCCCAGATCCGTCGAACCCAGAGACCGACCCCGAACCCCGGAACCCAAGATCGTCGAGCCCCCTCTGATGTGTGACCCCTTTTCCTCGAACCCTATTTTATAACATAACAACTTGTTGCATATTTAATTGTCATCTCGCATGCATATCTGTGGTTTGGGGGCCTTTTGCCGATTCACCTAATAATTAAATATGGGGCCCATATGCGTGCAATCTAGTCTCATATTGGCCTCAGTTAAACTTGTATAGCGCACCGGTGATATATTCTGGCCTGTCAAACAACAATTAAAATTGCGGGGTAGCTAAACAACTTGAACCATTTAATTATCTGTCGGGACCCCGGTTCCGCTTAATTTGACCTAATCGCATCGCACCTTTGCCATGTCATCCATCATACATGCATCATGCCGTTCTTCTGCCGTTGTATTAAATATTGCATCCGGTGTTTCTTCTAGTGTTTTGTTTCTTCGCGGATAAGGCCGCTGAGTTGATGTGAGCTTCGTCCCGATCTTCGGTTGAACCTTCGACAATGTTTTCAGGCGAGCATCTCCCCCTTTCTACCTATCTTACTTTTATAGTATTTACTTCCCTCCTGTTGATCTATTGCTATCTGTGTGCGATGCTTTAGTTTTCGCACCTGTGATATACCGTGCAGCCCTATATTGCCTTGGACACATCCTATTACCTGTTGTTTGGCAGATAGTTGGACTTGCGCGTCGTAGTCGCTTGCTTAAGTGATGTTGCGTTCGTCCAGTGCCACAGTTGTTGATGTATTGCCGCATGTTGATGTTGGAGATGGTTCTAGTTTTACTTATTGTTCACTTTAATTCCTGTTTAACAACTAAAATTGAAATAAGCAGAGGCATCGGTGGGTGATAGATAATATTTGGTTTCCGAACGCCCACTTGTGTCCCGTAAGACCCCGAGTACTTGATACCTGTTCCTTGTTTTATCGCGCTATCCACATATGGGGAGTATGGGCCCCCCTTAGCCAGAGCTTGATTCCGTCTTATTTCTTGGGGCCACAAACTAGTTTGAGGTTTTATTTACTATTCTGTACTTATGCCATGCTTTACTGCTTTATTTACGATTGTGCGAGGTACTGCACACTGTACTGTTTTGGAAGCGGAATGTTTACGCGGTATCGACAAGCCCAGCCACACTTTCGGGTTCCCAGTCGTTTACAGCCATTGTCGCAGACCTTGAGGCCGTCTCGGAGCTTGCTTACTCTGTTGCGGGATCTACTTAAGGGGTGGCCCCCTGAAATATTTCTGAATCTTGTGATTGCTCTGTCGTGAGACCTCGTTGGGTTTTGATTTGGTTTTTCCGAGGTTGATCGTGTATGTGTTGCTATTTGTGCACCCCGGCCGGGTTAAAACTTTCTGAAAGCCGTGTCCGCGGTTATGGACGACTTGGAGCACAGTATCTCGATCATAGACAAGCACAACTAAAGTTTATTGCTATAAATTTGACTTTATAATGACTAGTAATCAGCTTCACTATAATGGAATGATTAAATAATACTGCCCACAATTGCTTGTTTGCTTTGTCGCTTGCGCCAATTGTATCTGACTAGTAAGTATTGCAACTACAACGAAATGGCCGAATAAAAGTACCAACAACTGCTGGGTTTTGGGATTATATCATGCTATCTGTATCTGATTAGTAATTGCTGCAACTACAACGGAATGGTCAACTAAAAGTGCCCACTGCCTACTTTATCAGGATGATTATCTACATCTGACTAGTAATCGCTGCAACAATAACTGAATAAATAAAACTGCCAACTGTGTGAGTTCCTCGGTTGACTTCCTCGTTTGGTCTCGAGGGGGAAACACCAGGATGGGTTTGTTTGGTGATAGCTTCAGGTTGGATCCGGTTAGGTCATTCTTATCCCTCTCTGATATCCGCTAGTTGTATCGAGTCTCTATAGGTTGTCAGTGCAAGCTGCCGCTGCCGCTCAGTCCACCATACCTATGTAGGCGAGGACCGCCGAATTCTAGCCTCGCCGTGTACTGGCCTCAGTACTGACGCTCCTTCTTTTTCCCTTTGCCCTTTGTCGGCACCCCTTTTGTTTAAGCAGGTTTGAGATCGACGTCGTTAGCAGGGTTACCCTTCCGGCTTGGCCTGGGCAGGGTTATGGACGCCATTGGTTATTCTTCAGGGCTCTTATCCCCATTTGCGTCTTGTCCGTAGTCGGACGCTCTATCATTTTCAAGGTGATTTGGATCTTTGTATAATATATCTGTATTCTTGACTCTTTGAGTCGCTGTTATATATATCTGTTCTGTGGGTCCCATCGAGGACTGTTGTGTAATGTTATTACTTTGCTTTCCACCCGCACGAAAGTGCCTGGTGGGCACCTTTGAATCGTTTCTATGCGGGTTTGGCGAATTTTGCTCAAACTTGCATAGGTCCGATTCTGAGGGTGTTACAGAGTGGTATCAGAGCTCAGCAGTTGCGATACCCCACAAGTCCAGCCTGTAGGATAACCTAGCTAACGGCCGAAGTAGAGTGTCAAAACTATTTTCGAAAAATCGGTTGGATAGTTCTGATTAGGTATGATTTTACTCCTTACCCCTCTGCTATTCTCCTCTTACCTCGACGTGTTTTGAATCTGCTCTCTTCTCTCTCTTCGAGTCCAGGAATTCTCGTGGTTGGGTTTCCGTCGTACCTTCAGGGCTTCGCTTTCTCCCTTTTGTAACGGAGGTGCTACGATCATCAATCTGCAGCTGTTCTGTTGTGCCCTTCCTCCGATCTTTTGTGCTTGAGATCTTTATCCATATGTGTTCCTTGCTGGATATCAGTGTCGTCGAAAAACATATGAGAAGGACGAGCTTTGGTGAAGTTGGAGTCGACCTTGAGCATGTGTTGTTCATGCCAATGGAACCATCACGGAATCTAATCAGTGTGTCTTTCATACGATTTCTGCTGGCAACACACCTTTGTTCCGAACCTCGTTTGTCGAGATCTTCAGTCTGATTCCGAGAGTTGGTTGCTTAATCCGCATATTCGTGTGCAGAGTAATGGTTTGAGTGCGGGATGGAGTAGCTACCCTACCACTGCTCTTATCATTCGCTCTTGTACGTCGGATCAGCGGATCCAGCAGTTTTACTCCGTCCATGGAAGTTAGAGGTGGCCTTACCTTCAACTTCGTCCTTTGCTTCCCCGGAGTGTTCTCCCGACGATCAAGAACAACGAACCTTTGTTGGTGGTGTCGCCGATTTCAAGATGGAGGATGAACCCTCGTTAGTGGTGTCGCGAGGATCTACACAAAGCGAGAAGACGGAGAACGCCGACCTTCCTTCCGGTACCATGAGGCGGATCTCGAGGGCGAGATCCATTGTTAGTGGTGTCGAATTGTGGCATCCCGCAAAACCACTACTAGAAAATCGCGTTGAATTTGTGCATTGCATCGCCATCATCATGCATTGTTTGCATAAAACTATGTTTGCAAAGCCCGTTTTGTTTTCCAAACGCCCCATCTTTATTCAACCACCAAAACCGGGTTCCCGGAATATTTTGTTTTGGCCGCTATCGGTTTGCCAACGGCCCGTTTAAAACAAATAAAATTTATGTTTATTTTAGTGGGGGCAGTCGAACGGGCCGACCGACCCGAACGACCACCCCCAGAAACTAATCGGTCCACCTCCTAAATTCCTAAAGCTACCCACTATCCTACCCACCCCTTGCCTCCACCTCACCCCACCCAATGATCTGCTGCCACCTCAGCTTCCCTCTTCCCCTCTACCAATCCAGTGCCGCCACGTCACCCTGGCCTCTCCACCACTCATCCCATTCAACCATCCCACCTGCCCCAAACACTCACACTACCCACGCACGCAACCCCACCCCGGCCGAATCTCCCGCCTGGCTGCGTTCACACCGCCGCGCGCAGCCACCCCGTGGGACCCCCTTCTCCCCTAGCCCGCTCCTGCCCAATCCCCAGCCACCAACCGCGGACCCCCGGCCCCACGCCTGTCCCCTCTCTCTCTCACCCCGCCTCCCCTGTTCATCTCCCTCGCGCGCGCGCGCCCGCAGCACTCCCTTCCGCCTTCTCCTCCACCGCCTCTCGCCGCCCTCCATCTCCTCTCTGCGACGCGCCTGGCCGCCCTTCCCCGACGCAGGCCTCCCCTCCCCCTCCTGTGGCTCTCCGCCGGCGCGCCGCCCCGGGTTCCCCGCCCCCGCTCCGGCCCGCTCCTGGCCTCCTCCTCCGCCCCGCCTCTGCACCCCGCTCGCCACGCCGCCCCGGTCACCGCGCGCTGCCGCACGCCTCCGCCTCGTCGACAGCCCCGCGCCCGGCCGCGCCGTCCCCGACCCGCTCCCGCTCAGACCGCCGTCGCCCTGCTCCGCCCCTCCCCGCGACCTCCTGCGGCTCGCCGCCTGCGCCCGCCGGCCGCGGCCACCGCTCCGGCCATCCTCTGCTCGCCGGTCCCCGCCGAGCTCGCCATCCTCCCCGGCCCGCGACCCGGCCCCACCTCGCCTGGCCCGCCACCGTCGACCTGTGGGCCCGCTGCCCCGTGTGTGTATCTGGTGTGCTTGTGTATGTGCGCCATGGGGGATCTGATGACGTTCCCTATGACCGTTCCGAGGCAACCCGAGCTCGCCAACGACCTTCGGCGCCGAACCGATGACCGCCAAGCGCGCCACAATAGGCAATCTCTACACTGCGACAAGATCTTCCACACGGACGCCATGACCGACAACATGACCCGAGGACCGCTAATGCGACAAGATCCGCATGCGACAAGAACGGCACCGACCCAGGGCGAATCCGCTGTTCCGACGCCGAACCACGACCTTCCTCCCGGAACGCCAAGATCTTCGTAACGACAAGACCGACAACATGAACCGAAGACACAGATGCGCAAGATCTACCCCGATAACCTTGAACGTTTTCCGTCGAGACCGAACCGTCGAACCCTGGACCCCAGATCCGTCGAACCCAGAGACCGACCCCGAACCCCGGAACCCAAGATCGTCGAGCCCCCTCTGATGTGTGACCCCTTTTCCTCGAACCCTATTTTATAACATAACAACTTGTTGCATATTTAATTGTCATCTCGCATGCATATCTGTGGTTTGGGGGCCTTTTGCCGATTCACCTAATAATTAAATATGGGGCCCATATGCGTGCAATCTAGTCTCATATTGGCCTCAGTTAAACTTGTATAGCGCACCGGTGATATATTCTGGCCTGTCAAACAACAATTAAAATTGCGGGGTAGCTAAACAACTTGAACCATTTAATTATCTGTCGGGACCCCGGTTCCGCTTAATTTGACCTAATCGCATCGCACCTTTGCCATGTCATCCATCATACATGCATCATGCCGTTCTTCTGCCGTTGTATTAAATATTGCATCCGGTGTTTCTTCTAGTGTTTTGTTTCTTCGCGGATAAGGCCGCTGAGTTGATGTGAGCTTCGTCCCGATCTTCGGTTGAACCTTCGACAATGTTTTCAGGCGAGCATCTCCCCCTTTCTACCTATCTTACTTTTATAGTATTTACTTCCCTCCTGTTGATCTATTGCTATCTGTGTGTGATGCTTTAGTTTTCGCACCTGTGATATACCGTGCAGCCCTATATTGCCTTGGACACATCCTATTACCTGTTGTTTGGCAGATAGTTGGACTTGCGCGTCGTAGTCGCTTGCTTAAGTGCTGTTGCGTTCGTCCAGTGCCACAGTTGTTGATGTATTGCCGCATGTTGATGTTGGAGATGGTTCTAGTTTTACTTATTGTTCACTTTAATTCCTGTTTAACAACTAAAATTGAAATAAGCAGAGGCATCGGTGGGTGATAGATAATATTTGGTTTCCGAACGCCCACTTGTGTCCCGTAAGACCCCGAGTACTTGATACCTGTTCCTTGTTTTATCGCGCTATCCACATATGGGGAGTATGGGCCCCCCTTAGCCAGAGCTTGATTCCGTCTTATTTCTTGGGGCCACAAACTAGTTTGAGGTTTTATTTACTATTCTGTACTTATGCCATGCTTTACTGCTTTATTTACGATTGTGCGAGGTACTGCACACTGTACTGTTTTGGAAGCGGAATGTTTACGCGGTATCGACAAGCCCAGCCACACTTTCGGGTTCCCAGTCGTTTACAGCCATTGTCGCAGACCTTGAGGCCGTCTCGGAGCTTGCTTACTCCGTTGCGGGATCTACTTAAGGGGTGGCCCCCTGAAATATTTCTGAATCTTGTGATTGCTCTGTCGTGAGACCTCGTTGGGTTTTGATTTGGTTTTTCCGAGGTTGATCGTGTATGTGTTGCTATTTGTGCACCCCGGCCGGGTTAAAACTTTCTGAAAGCCGTGTCCACGGTTATGGACGACTTGGAGCACAGTATCTCGATCATAGACAAGCACAACTAAAGTTTATTGCTATAAATTTGACTTTATAATGACTAGTAATCAGCTTCACTATAATGGAATGATTAAATAATACTGCCCACAATTGCTTGTTTGCTTTGTCGCTTGCGCCAATTGTATCTGACTAGTAAGTATTGCAACTACAACGAAATGGCCGAATAAAAGTACCAACAACTGCTGGGTTTTGGGATTATATCATGCTATCTGTATCTGATTAGTAATTGCTGCAACTACAACGGAATGGTCAACTAAAAGTGCCCACTGCCTACTTTATCAGGATGATTATCTACATCTGACTAGTAATCGCTGCAACAATAACTGAATAAATAAAACTGCCAACTGTGTGAGTTCCTCGGTTGACTTCCTCGTTTGGTCTCGAGGGGGAAACACCAGGATGGGTTTGTTTGGTGATAGCTTCAGGTTGGATCCGGTTAGGTCATTCTTATCCCTCTCTGATATCCGCCAGTTGTATCGAGTCTCTATAGGTTGTCAGTGCAAGTTGCCGCTGCCGCTCAGTCCACCATACCTATGTAGGCGAGGACCGCCGAATTCTAGCCTCGCCGTGTACTGGCCTCAGTACTGACGCTCCTTCTTTTTCCCTTTGCCCTTTGTCGGCACCCCTTTTGTTTAAGCAGGTTTGAGATCGACGTCGTTAGCAGGGTTACCCTTCCGGCTTGGCCTGGGAAGGGTTATGGACGCCATTGGTTATTCTTCAGGGCTCTTAGCCCCATTTGCGTCTTGTCCGTAGTCGGACGCTCTATCATTTTCAAGGTGATTTGGATCTTTGTATAATATATCTATATTCTTGACTCTTTGAGTCGCTGTTATATATATCTGTTCTGTGGGTCCCATCGAGGACTGTTGTGTAATGTTATTACTTTGCTTTCCACCCGCACGAAAGTGCCTGGTGGGCACCTTTGAATCGTTTCTATGCGGGTTTGGCGAATTTTGCTCAAACTTGCATAGGTCCGATTCTGAGGGTGTTACAGGTTACCCGCACTAAGACTATAAGATTCTGCAAGGTACAATGGAACCACCACTCCGAAGAAGAAGCTACGTGGGAACGTGAAGACGACATGAGAACGGAGCACCCACACCTATTTGCTAGCCAACCCGAATCTCGAGGACGAGATTCTTCTTAAGGGGGGTAGGTTTGTAACATCCCAGATTCTGTGCTTGGATGTTATTAGTGTCATGCATCATCCTTGCATCATTTGCATCCTACATTTTGAAAACATTGCAAATACAAAGATCCTAACACATAAACCCAATTAAAAACCCTATTTTAATATTCTCTTAAGCACTCTTGTATTAGTTGGCCCCTCTTAAAAACTTTGTAAAAACAGTAAGCCATGGTCCTATGTTGACCACCTCAATTTTATGAAAATTTAGAAACAACTTTCATAAAGTTTTGACCTAGTTTGCAAAAGTTATTGGGGTTTAAAGAAAACAGAAAAAGGAAAATGTTTAAAAAAAAAGAGAAAACCTACCTAACTGGGCCGCAGCGCAGCCCACCAGCACCCGCCAGGCGCCGCAGCCCAGCACCGGCCCGCTCCACCCCTCGTCCGCTGACGCGAGGGTCCCACCCCGTCGTCTCCCTCCTGGAGTCCGCGGCGAGTACGACTTCCTCCGCCGCGTCGGACTCCAAACCGCGCCGGACTCGACCGCCCCCTTCCCCAAGATTCTGGCCCTTATAAGTCGCCCCTCTCGTCGTTCCCCCCCCCCCCCCCCGAAAACCCTAGCAATCTTCGTCAAACCGCTACCGCTCTCTCTCGTCGGCGTCGCGCTCGGGAAGGTTCCGATCCGGCGACTCATGCCACCCCGAGCTTCTCCTTGCTGTTAATCGCCTTTCCCGTGCAACACCGCCTCACCCCGACCCTTCCTTCCTTCCCTTGTGCAGCACAACGTCGGGGATTTCTCGCCGACGTGCCGCCGGAGCCGCGGGAACCAGTGGAGGTGTGTGCCTAGACGAGGACAGGGGAGCCGAATCCGATCACGCAGGCAGGACCGCGAGAAGGAGTAGAGCGTCGTCGTGCTCTCCGCTTCTTCAGGGAACCACCGCAACGTCGCCGACGACCACGTCTGACCGCGCCGCCGCCGTCTCGCCATCGACGCCGCCGGTAAGCTCTCGTCACCGCTCCCGTCCGTTGGATCCGAGTTGGATGGTGTAGATTAGATGGGAGGACGAAGCGGTACTGGCCAATACCGCGCTGCCGCGTGGCAGAGCCGCGCCCGCAGTCGCGTCAGCGCCGCGTCGGTCCAGCTGGACCAGTCAGATGAAGCCACCTGGCTATGTTTTTAAGTGAGATTCAAATCTGGTTGCAGATTTGGTTTTTAAACTTGCGAAATTCACCAAAAATCGAATTTTTGGCCAAATCTAGCTTATAATATACCGTTGGATTCCTAATTTTATGAAGAATCCAAATCTGTAATAATATTGCAGGTTTGCAGTAATGTTTTAGGTGTAGTTTTTAATCATTGGATTAGAGAGTTTTAATCTATATAAAAATAATTGAAATTCCTTTTTGTTTGAATCTTGTTGCAATATTTTTGTTTCCACAATACCTACTGATCCAAATCATCAAGCTTTGCTTAGGATTATTAGATCTAACTTGGGCTATTTAGATGGTTTGATCTCCTATAATCCTCGGAATTGTTTTAGTGTTTCAAATTAGATCTAAACCCTTGGAAAATAAATCCTAGTGACGCCCTTACACTATCACAACACAAACTTTCTACCTCGATCAATTTAACCAACCTTGCATAAACTACCATGTTGCATGCATGCATGTTTTCTTTTGTGTATGCTTTGAGCAAGTTGTGACCAAATCTATGTCTGTGATTCGTTAGATTGCTCGGAGTGCGCTAAGGAGTGCTATTGTGTAGAGTGCTGCTCGGATCAAGGCAAGTTACACCACTTGTTCATAATTTTTGTCCCAGTTTTGATTCTATGCATGTGATCTTCAAAATTCTGTAGTATGCATGTGTAGGATGATCTAGTAGAATTTTTCCTTAGTATTGTTTTGCAAGTGCGATGATTTTGTAGTATGCCATGAGTAGCTCTATACTTAGGATTTCCCATCCTAATAGGTTACCCCTGTTTTTGCTAAGTATTGCTTGCTATGCTATATATACAAAGTACCGTTGGGGGGTTCGAAAGACAAAGAATTTTTTCTAAGTATAAATGCTCTCTAGAGCAAACTTTTCTTCTCAAATCCACTTCAAAATAAAACTAAGTTTTCTTCTGGGCGGAATGGTTGTCGGGACAACGAGTGAGATTTTGGTGGAGGACGGCCGCCCAGGAATCAAAGAAGTCTGCCATGTTTCAAAATTCAGAAGCTTCCAGTGCAACCACAATACATTATGGGCTCTGTCTTGGCCTAGTACTTAGTGGGAAACCTCACCTGGGTACCAACATTTGGAGGTTCTTGGCACGGTTGGATCCGGAAGGTAGAGGGGCTACTAAGGGAAAGCATCGCCATGGTCTTGTCTGTAAAAGGACTTGATCGTGGATTGTGGGTAAAGTGCACAAACTCTCGAGAGTATTGCAATCTGATCGATCAGTCGTGTTCACGGTAACAGAACAACAATGAGCGTCTGAAGGATGGAGCCTCTGAAGGATCTTCCTCTCTCTTTTCTAAAAAACAAAGTTTTGAAACCCCATGGCGTGCGTAACATCGCTAATGGGTGGGGATTTGGGAACTTGGTGTGTAATATCCAAGTGACGCTTGGTGCGTAATATCCAAGTGTTTGGTTGTTTGGACACTTGGTGCGTAATATCCTCGTGTGCCACTCGACCTTATTTTATTCAAGAAAATGTTTACAAAGTAGGGCAATCTTCTATTCTTCTCTCTACTTAAGAAAAATTAGCTTTGAGCAAATGAACTCTACAGCCTATACCAGCCTTGCATGTAGAGATAGTCTTTTCTCTCCTTGGTGTAATTTGCCAATACATTCAAAGTATTGACCCAACTTGTTGGCTGCACGTCTTATGTGCAGAATCCGAAGATTGAAAGGTGCGTAGGGATCGCGGGTCTACACTCAACAAGCCTGGGCGTTGATGGACTCATGCTGCTTTTATGTTTCCGCTGTTATTTGAGCTAGCATAATGCTAAGCAATTTTTGTAATAATTCCATACTCTGGATTCTTCGTGTAATAAAGACTTTGTGTTTTACATGATATTTCATCGACTGTGAGTGCTAGCTATTGATCCAGGGACTAGCATGTTAATCACAGGTACTTAGGATCCTTATCGATCCGAAGTCACTACATAACAATAACCTACTAGTCTCATCCATAGAAGAAAGAGAACTAATGATATGCATAGTGATGTCACCATTAATCCCAAGTAAATCCCTTACATACAGTCGTACTACCCCTTCTATCACTGGGGTTCCCAACCCGCAGATCATTCATCACTCACACTCCCTATACCTGGATCAACCCTCAGGTTCTTGGGTACCTGACAAGTCTGTAGACTGAGGCAAGAGATGATACAATAATCATCATGTCATACAAACTAATACATGATCCTATCTATGATAAATAACATGCACAAAAATCTACATGGCTAGGCCGAAGCCCTTAGCCCTTACTCACACATAGAGATGAAATCAACAATCATAAACATTGTCATAGAGATCATAAGATTTATAGCAAATAGTCTTACAATATCGCCAATTGAAGAAGAGATCTACTATTACAAGTGGTGAAATATGGCTATGGTGGTGGAGAAAGGTTTGGAGATTAGATCTAGATCTATTCCTCCGGCGTGGTGGCTTCTGGTGGCAGGGAGAGTTGTGGGTGAAAGAGAGCGAGAGAGAGAGAGAGAGAGAGAGAGAGAGAGAGAGAGAGAGAGAGAGAGAGAGAGAGAGAGAGAGAGAGAGAGAGATTTTTCTCGTCGCCTGAAGCCTCTTTATATAGGGTTCCCTTGACGAAAGTTGTTCTGTTTGACCTAATAAAATTGATGGCAACTATACGGCCGGAATTTTATTCCCGCCGTATAGTTGGTCGTTAAACTTTCTGGATCCACTTCATGGCTCCTGGTTTCATTGACGTGTTGTAAATATTGTATCTTTGACTTTAATGTTGTGATTCCCATCATTATACGTCATTATCTGTGTAGGGAAAATAGCAAGAAAGGATTACATACCCCTTTGATCATTAGGCATTAGTGACAAGGTTTAAAGAGATATTTCATCAAATATATAAATAATATCCAGTTTAAATGTGAGTGTGGATGCTATATTTCACAGCCCTCAACCACCAGAGCAAGAAATCGTGGATATTTAAATGGAAGAGGGCGGAACAAATAAAGCTACAGAAAGAATAATTGGAGTATTGGACGTTAGTAAACATTTGATTCACTTAGAGTCCACAAACATCTGCACCACAGGAGAAGTGTAAGCATATTATAATTTCTATCCTTTTTAGCTAACATGGACATATGGATATAAACAAAGGAAATGTCTTACGTCATGCAATATCTTATTCATGTCAAAAAAGACCATGAAGTTGTTTTCAAATAACTGGTACAAAAAGTATGGTAATATTAAAAACCAACAATATAGTCAGAAATTCAGAATGAGGCACCATAGGAAAGAAAACACATCAAATATTATATGGAATATACAAGACTAAGCAAACTGTAGTTATTTCTATATGCATAAAAATTGGAAGGAAGAGCTAGAAAAGGACTACGTGCATCGACCAGCTAGCAACAGTAACCATGGAAGAAGCTTTACTACATTAGCTAATAGCTTTAGGTATATACATCTACATTAACCATGATATAATCTAATCAACTGTTAATCTGCATAATACTGAAAAATAAATTCCTCTGTTTATATAGCAATGTCATTGCCTATGAAATCTTTTGAAAGGTAGGCATATTCTATTTATACTATTATCAATGAACAATCTTGCAGCATTTTCAACAATGGCCATATTGCACATTGTCAAGAATTGTATAAAATAATTGCAAGAGGGATGAAACAATCTTCAGGCGACATAGAAATGCATCGTGTAAAATAGAATAATTAATCAGAAGAAATATTTTTATCATTTAGTGGAAGCATACATACACTCGAACAGTTGGGAGAGGGTTGTGAGAGGCAGGGAGGTGGTGGTGACTAGGTGCCGCTGCAGCCCTTTGTCATGGCGGTGTGTGCTATACTGCGCTTAGGGCGCTAGTACCACAACATCCATCTCAGGCATCATGCACTCCACTATCATGCAGGCGATGATGACGTACCATTATCTCATTCTTAACCTATACAATGAATTGTTCTTAAGACAACTTCTTAATAGTATAGGTGATACCGTGATAATATCCTTCATTGCGACTACACAATCTAGTATATATCCAAATCCTTCTTCTACACTATGATAACAATAGCCAGTACATAAGATTGACGCATACACTGTCAATTTGATATTTTGACACGTGAATATGTCATATAGCTTGATAGAAAAAATTAAGTTTGATGGATTGTATACCAGATGAACAATGCCTTATTAGTGATCCTCGCCAATCCTCACGGTGAAATAGAGGTCACGTTAACGATGACGCCATGGACGAGATCCCGAGCAACCCTCAGTCGCTCCTGTGGCATCCCAAACATCTTAGTCAACTACAAGAACTACAAGAGAGAGATAGGGAAAATTTGGTGAGATGCATCAAGAAGTTAAACGCATCATAGTTCAGGTGATAGCAATAGTTTGATAAACTCACACATCGAGGTAAGGGAGGTTGATGTCCTCGCGAACAAGGCACACGTCATCACTATTGTGCTTCCCCGCGAAGCATAGCCGCTCAAGCATCTCTGGCGAAGGGCCGATGGCGCAGCACCACCACCAACTAACTCCCCTGGCCCTAGTGGCAACAGAAGTCACTAAAAAATCTAATAACCGAGGGAGAGAAATATCAAATAGGTAAAAATGAATGGATGACTTCTCATAATTAGTAATAAGATACTAATGCACCACTGGTTTCAGGCACAAACAATTCCACATGTACAGTTTATGCATTTATAACAAATCGACCAACAAAGAGATTGTAACTAATATAGCAACATTTTCTATAAGAATATTACAGTTTTACTGCAATGGACAAATGTAATCCTATCTCCTAGAATGGTTTCTTATTATAATGGTTAGCTTAATGTTTAGATCTAACCAGATACAACGGATTCATGAACAAATAAGATGACAATAACATAACATTTTATCAAGATGTCTACTCCACTACCATTTCTTTTATATAGATAAGAATATGTGCTAACCTGATCCAACTTGCATCCAAAACCTTGGGATTAGTTTGGCTAGATCAGGATTAAGAAATGAAAAATAATTGTTATCCTACATAATAAAGGGAAGTTATTCAAATTAAAAAGGTCCAGTAAAATATAAGATAGAGATATGGAACTGGAAGCTTTAGAGAAAACCAAAGACTAGCAGCCAAAGCTCGAAAGTGAAAAATCTTTCTATAAGAAAATTAACAAAGCTTATGTATTCTTATATACAAAGAAAGGAGATCTGCGGAGAGGGGATTAAGAAATCTCACCTTTTAGCACAAACAAAAAGGCAAGCTTTCGTGTATGAGGTATATAGAGTAATAAACGTGTGATGGTGTAGCAAATAAAAGTTCTTTTCTACATGGATAAACAAGGTAATATAAGAATTAAACACAATTATTTCCAGGACTAAAAATAATATCAGAAAATAGTAAATAATGTTTCGACCGTAAGCAAAAGATAAAATAATCTATCTATAGTTTGTTGTATGAATTTTGGGTGATGTAAACATTCATGTTTATCCATAAGAGGTGAAATGCAGCCAATGGCACCCAAGTTAAGCTTTTGGATATTTATTTAATATCGCAATATCGAAGCGAGCATCACATATGAACGCATAGTTTTAAAGCACAAAGGTATTTATTAGGATGGCATGCACGTGTGCTTTCCTCGTATAACAGATTTTGAATAAGATCCTATTTAGTGCTTCTCTGATATCCAGTGCTTCTTCTAAACCACGAAAATTATAATTTTTCCCTCTTGTTTAGTCCTTCAGTATATAAAGCCATTCTTATTCCCTCCTCTCATTTTAATTTGTTAATGCGCCAATGTGTGTTAAGTTCTCCATGGAAATCTAATATTGCATGTTTTACAGTTTCCTTATTCAGTAAGTATGAAAGTAACTAAAAATCTAAAAGAAAACTGATGTAGATGGTTGCAATATTACACATTAGCATGGTCTGTTTGCTGGTAGAAAATTCATACTTTCTATATGTCTTCCCTACCGGCTATTCTAGGAACAAAAGCACTTTACTTTGTAAGATAAAGCGAAAAAAAGAATTGTGATGTATCTCATTTACAAATTGAATGACCACGGGAGAAGGCGTGCGGGAGGGTGAGGTGCTGCAACACTCGCCCGGCGTCCTCCATGACGAATTTGTGCCAAACACATTGTGTGGGAGACCACTGAGCCAGAGCAGGGCAACCGGAGAAAATGAACAGCGATATCACCAATAAAACCTTACAAACAGCACAAGAGGCACATAAAACTGTCAACACAACAAACATACTTTTTGAAAGCCACAGCATGTCATGAGATCTTGGATCTAGCCTCCATCTATATCAAGAGAGCAAATGGAAGTAGAGATGCAAGTTTTAAACCTTTAGGGTACCCTCTATTAATCTAGTATAAATAAATGAACTAGTCTGCTTCAAAAGTTAAGATTTCTAAAAATTTAGTTCATTTTGTTACTAAGTAGGGTAGATGATACCCTAAAGGTTCCCCATTTTGCATCCTTAAATGGAAGAAAATTCTGCAAGCACAAATGGATCTTCTTTGCCCAATTGTGGGCACATACCGTGGACACCAACCAGAACCTTACAAACAGCACAAGAGGCACATAAATCTGTCAACACAACAATCATACTTTTTGAAAGCCACAGCATGTCATGAGATCTTGGATCTAGCCTCCATCTATATCAAGAGAGAAAATGGAAGAAAGATCTGCAATCATAAATGGATCTTCTTTGCCCAATTGTGGGCACATACCATGGACACCAACCAGAAAACAGAAGGAATGGGTACTATACATTTATGAACGGAGTAGCAGCTGGCAAGCAAACCCTAGGACCAAATTAAAGAAATAATCATTACAACGAATCCAGGGCATGAAGAACATAAGACAGAGGGAAAAATATACCTGATTAAGGGCCATGTGATGGTAGTCACATCTCTGTTGGAGCCTATTTGTTTCATCCAATGTTCAAAAAGAGAAATAAATCCTACCAAGAAATAGACCAAAAGAAATTACTATAGGTAGTAATTACATGAGTAGATAAATAAATAAGGAATATGTAATTTAACTAAGCTCTGTTACCGGAGTGAACTTAAATAGAAGAGTGGGTAATTTTACTAACAGTATAAAAAATAGGATAAAATTTCTTTAAGCAGTGCTCTCTCTAGAGAATATATTACAAACAAATCTCATCAAGTCAGAAATAAAATAAGTGCATTATACGAGTATAACCATACGACTACATGGGAAAATTTAAATATGTATAAACATACAAAATTAGCAGCTGCAAGATGAAGTGGTATTGGAAGGCATACAAAATTGTACATCAAAATTAGCTTTAGATGATGCACCTTGCTATGGTTAACCATAGAGAACATTTTTTGTCCAAGAAACTTGTCTTGATATACACGCTCAAGTTTGATTCTAGGCATTCCTTTGAAAACTAAAAACACACCTTATACTATTTCCTCCTCGGCAAGCAGATAGGCAGTCAATCACGCATGCTGCCCTGCAGCAAGCAAGCACACACGTGCAGCAGCAAGAACGGCAGCAGAAAACAAGCAAGAAACCATGAAGAGCAGGTATTGAGATTTGGAGAGGTACCTTGGCACTAGGCGTGGCGACGTTGAAGCAACTCTGCACGCGACGTCAAGGAAACTCTCCGCAACGGCCTTCGACTCTAGGGTTTCCTATTGTAGGAGAGCGGAGGAGGAGCTCGTGGAGACGGACGCGGAGCTTGGGCGGCTGTCGTGCACGACGAAGAACGGGCCAGAGATGGAGGTTGCGGAGCACCGACCGGCGCCATCAAACAAGGAGCACGCACACCGGGAGGAAGAGGATTGGGGAGGGGCGAGATGAGGGAGGGACTGGGGAGGAGCGAGGGGATTGGGGAGGACAAATCGACGGGAGTAGATACAGGGCTGTCGGCTAGGGTTCCAAGGGCCATGTCTGTTCCCTTTGTGCTTCATTTTATATGTCCGGCCACCACGCACGTCCAGGTGTAGGGTTTCGTAGCATGGAAAACAAAAAAATTCTATTGCATACAAACAAACAAGCCAAGATCTATCTACTAGATTGTAGCAACGAGTCGATGGAATAACTCACACTCGAAGATTCCAAAGTATTTAAAGAGAGCGGATTCTCGTGGTGATGTAGTCGTACTCTTCCCGATCTCAAGATCGCGTAGATGATCCTTCTGGCGCTGCGTTCCGGCAGCGCTCCCGCAGTCGGTCACACGTTCGGTACTCGACGAAGACCTTCCTCTCCCTTTTTCCAGCAGGCAGCGGAGGTTGTAGCACTCTCCACGCGATTCCGGCAGCACAACGGCGTGGTACCGCAAGTAGAGGGGAGATCTCGCAGGTCTTCGCCTTAAGCCGGAGCGAGTATGGTGGACTATGAGAGAGACCTTGACGATCTAGGGTTTAGACACGCCGAGGAGGAGGCTTGGCCGGCGGCTAGGGTTGCTAGGCGGCGGTGGCGGCAGGTGGCGGCGCCGGCGTCTAGGGTTTAGAGGTGGAAGTGTTGCGTGTCTAGGAGGGGATCCCTGCCCCTCCTTTTATAGGTGGAGGGACGGCCAAGGGGAGGGGAGTCCCTCCCCAACTCGGCTTCAAGGTGGGCCGGCGGTGGAGGGGAGGAACTCCTCCCCAACTTGGTTTCCACCTCCCACTCCACTTCCCAAAAATAGCCGTTTGACTTTCAAATTGGCGTTTGACTTTTTCAAACTAGGATTTGATTAAACCCTTTATTTTGTTCAGCGATGACACCTAGTACATGATGCAATCATACCAACTTGATATAACACATTCATGTAACCTTCCCCTCCGGAGTGCCGGACATTCCGGAACCTTCTAGAACATTCCCGATGAAAACACCGGAACCATTCCCCAACTCCGAAACAGGACTTTCCTTATATGAATCTTATTCTCCGGACCATTCCGGATCTCCTCGTGATATCCCGGATCCCATCCGAGACTCCAAACAACATTCGGTCTCTTTCTCATCATTCCATAACTACTCAAACAACGTCGAATCCTTAAGTGTGTCTCCCTACGGTTCGTGAATTATGCGGACATGATCGAGACACTTCTCCGAACAATAACCAATAGAGGAATCTGTAAATTCATATGGCTCCCACATATTTCTACGATTACTTTGCGATTGAATGAACCACTTACATACGATACCAATTTCCCTTTGTCTCACGATAGTTTACTTATCCGAGGTTATGATCATCGGTATCTCTGCATACCTAGTTCAACCTCGTTACTGATAAGTACTCTTTTCTCGTTCCCGTGATATGTGATCCCTTGTGAGCCATTCACATGCTTGCAAGCTAATTGGATTACATTTCACCGAGAGGGCCCAGAGTATATCTATCCATCATATGGATGGAAAAATCCCACTCTTGATCCATGTGTCTCAACCAATACTTTCCGAACACTCAATGCCACCTTTATAGCCACCCAGTTACGGTGTGGTGTTTGATGTCATCAAAGCATCAATCCGGTAAAGGTGATATGCATGATCTCATGGTCGAAGGAATTAGGTTACTATGTATCAGAAAGCATATAGCAATTGAACTATTAAAATGACTTGATCTTTATGCTACGCTTATCTATAGGAGTATGTCCACCATATCATTCTCCTAACGATATGATCTTGTTGTTAATAACATCTCAATGTTCATGATAGGGAAACCACAATCATTTATTAACCAACAAGCTAGTATTATAAAGAGGCTTTACTAGGGACTTCAATTTAAGTTTACAAATCACACAAGTATTAATGTTTCCTTGTTAATACTATTATAGCATGAATGTAAACATTTATCATAAACACAAAGATATAATAATAACTATATTTATTACTGCCTCTAGGGCATATCTCCAACAGTCTCCCACTTGCACTAGAGTCATCTAATCTAGATTACATGGTAATATACCGAACACCCATGGCAGTTTGGTGCTGGTCATGTTTTTCCCTCGGGAGAGGTTTAGTCAACGGATCCGCTACATTTAGATCTGTGTGTACTTTGCAAATCTTTATGTCCCCATCTTGTACATGTTCTCGAATAGCGTGAAAACATAGCTTGATGTGCTTCAGCTTCTTGTGTGACCTTGGTTCTTGCGCATTGACTATGGCGCCCATGTTATCACAGTAGATAGACATTGGGTCCAGCGCACTAGGAACCACACCCAGCTCTGTAATGAACTCTTTCATCCACATCGCTTCTTGTGAAGCCTCCGAAGCATCCATGTATTCCGATTCAGTTGAATATCTCGCCACAACGCTTTGCTTTGCACTCCTCCAGCTAACTGCTGCACCATTCAAAATAAATACGTATCCAGATTGTGATTTAGAATCATCCGGATCAGTGTTCCAACTAGCATTGGTGTAACCATTAACAACGAGTTGTTCATCACCTCCATAAGAAAGAACCATATCCTTCGTTCTTCTCAAGTACTTAAGGATGTTTTTGACCGCTGTCCAATGATCCACTCCTGGATCACTTTGATATCTGCTAGTTAAACTAACAGCATATGCAATGTCGGGTCTAGTACATAGCATGGCATACATTAGAGATCCTATGGCTGAGGCATAGGGAGTCTTACTCATCCTTTCTCTATCTTCTGCCGTTGTTGGACTTTGAGTTTTACTCAAGGTCGTATTGGGCAACATGGGCAAGAACCCTTTCTTGCTATCTTCCATTCCAAACCTCTTTAGAACTTTGTCCAAATATGTACTTTGTGACAACGATATTAGGCGTCTCGATCTATCTCTATAAATCTTTATGCCTAATATGTAAGCTGCTTCGCCAAGATCCTTCATTGAAAAACTATTATTCAAATATTCCTTGACACTATTAAGAAGATCTACATCATTCCCAATCAACAATATGTCATCTACATATAGTATTAAGAATGCTACAGAGCTCCCACTCACTTTCTTGTAAATACAAGCTTCTCCATAAGTTTGTATAAAACCAAAACTTTTGATCACCTTATCAAAATGTTGATTCCAACTTCGGGATGCTTGCTTCAATCCATAGATGGACCGGTGAAGTTTGCATACCTTGTTAGCATCTTTAGGATCGACAAAACCTTTGGGTTGCATCATATACAACTCTTCATCAATGTCTCCATTGAGGAATGTTGTTTTGACATCCATCTGCCATATCTCATAATCATAATATGCAGCAATTGCTAACATAATCCTCACAGACTTTAGCTTCGCTACTGGTGAGAAAGTCTCATCGTAGTCAACTCCTTGAATTTGTCGAAACCCCTTTGCGACAAGTCGAGCTTTATAGACAATAACATTACCATCAGCATATGTTTTCTTCTTGAAAATCCATTTGTTCTCGACAGTCTCTGGCCATCCGGTAAGTCCACCAAATTCCATACTTGGTTTTCGTACATGGATCCAATCTCGGATTTCATGGCTTCTTGCCATTTATTGGAATCTGGGCTCATCATCGCTTCTTCATATGTTGCAGGGTCATCGGTGTTGTCTACCAACATGACACTCATAACGGGATCATACCAATCTGGAGTGGTACGAGTTCTCGTTGACCTGCGAGGCTCTGTAGCAATTACAACCAAAGTTTCATGATCATCATCATTAGCTTCCTCTCTTATTGGTGAAGGCACCACAGGAACTTCTTCCGGTGCTGCGCTACTCGCAATTTTGAGAGAAGGTTCGACAACCTCGTCGAGTTCTACTTTCCTTCCAGTTACTTCTTTCGAGAGAAATTCCTTCTCTAGAAAGGATCCATTCTTGGCAACGAATATTTTTCCTTCGGATCTATGATAGAAGGTATACCCAATATTTTCCTTCGGGTATCCTATGAAGACGCATTTTTCCGCTTTGGGTTCAAGCTTGTCCGGCTGTAACTTCTTTACATAGGCTTCGCAACCCCAAACTTTAAGGAACGACAATCTAGGTTTCTTCCCAAACTATAATTCATACGGTGTCGTTTCAACGGATTTAGATGGTGCCCTATTTAAAGTGAATGCGGCTGTTTCTAATGCATAACCCCAAAATGATAGCGGTATATTTGTAAGTGACATCATAGAACGAACCATATCTAAGAGAGTTCGATTACGACGTTCAGACACACCATTTCGCTGTGGTGTTCCCGGCGGTGTCAATTGTGAAAGTATTCCGCATTTCTTCAAATGCTCGCCAAACTCGTAACTTAGCTATTCACCTCCACGATCAGAACGTAGAAATTTAATCTTCTTGTTACGTTGATTCTCTACCTCACTTTGAAATTCCTTAAACTTCTCAAAAGTTTCGGACTTATGTTTCATGAAATAGATATACCCATATCTACTCAAGTCATCCGTGAAGGTAAGAACATAACGATAACCACCGCGCGGTGCTACACTCATTGGACCACACACATCGGTATGTATGATTTCCAATAAGTCCGTAGCTCGCTCCATCATACCAGAAAATGGAGTCTTAGTCATTTTACCCATCAGACATGCTTCGCATCTATCAAGTGATTCGAAATCAAGTGATTCAAGAAGTCCATCGGAATGGAGTTTCTTCATACGCTTCACTCCAATGTGACCAAGACGACAGTGCCACATATAGGTCGAATTATCGCTCGATTTCAAACGTTTAGCCTCAATGTTATTAATATGTGTATTTCCACTATCGAGATTCAATAAGAATAGACCATCTATCAAAGGTGCATGTGCATAAAACATATTACTCATATAAATCGAACAACCATTATTCTCGGACTTAAACAAGTAACCGTCTCTCAATAAACAAGATCCCGATATAATGTTCATGCTTAACGCAGGCACCAAATAACAATTATTTAAGTATAAAACTAATCCCGATGGTAGATGAAGGGGTAGCCTGCCGACCGCGATCACATCAACCTTTGATCTGTTTCCCACGCGCATCGTCACCTCGTTCTTCGCTAGCTTCCGTTTATTCTGCAGCACCTGTTTCGAGTTACAAATATGAGCAACCGAACCAGTATCAAATACCCAGGCACTACTACGAGTACTAGTGAGATACACATCAATAACATGTATATCGGATATACCTTTCTTCTTGATGTTGTCGTTCTTCAAATCCGCCAAGTACTTTGGGCAATTCCGCTTCTAGTGACCTTCTCCCTTGCAGTAAAAGAACTCAGTATCAGGCTTAGGTCCAGCCCTGGTCTTCTTCGTCGGCGCGGTAACTTTCTTACCACCCTTCTTGAAGTGTCCCTTTTGCTTAGACTTGCCTTTCTTGAATTTGGTGGTCTTATTGACCATCAACACTTGGTGCTCTTTCTTGATCTCCACTTCTGCAGATTTCAACATAGCAAACAGTTCTGGCAATTGCTTGTTCATGTTTTGCATATTGTAGTTCATCACAAAGTTCTTGTAACTTGGTGGTAGTGATTGGAGGACACGGTAAATCCCCAAAGCATTAGGAATCACTATACCCAAGCTTTGAAGTTTGTTTGCGTGCCCAGACATCTTAAGCACATGCTCACTGACGGAGATGCCCTCTTCCATCTTGCAGTTAAAGAACTTTTCAGAAGCCTCATAGCTCTCAATCGCCGCGTGAGTCTCAAAGATCAATTTGAGATCACGGAAAATATCATGTGGGTCTAAATTCTCAAACCTTTTCTGAAGCTACGATTCTAAACCATACAAGATAGCACACTGAACAATGGAGTACTGAGTCTTCCGAGCGAGGTAAACATTCTTTACTTTGTCGGCAGCATCAGCTGCATGTGGGTCACCCAGCAGTGCATCCAGCACATAGGTCAAATTACCAGCTGTGGGGACAATCCTCAAATTGCGGAACCAATCCGCGAAGTTTCTTCCATTGTTTTTCAACTTTTCTTTCTCTAGGAACGCATTAAAATTGATGGTAGGGGCCGCCATTGATCTACAACATATCTGCAATAGTTTAGACTAAGTTTATGACAAATTGAGTTCTAATTAATAGTTAAATTAATCTAGGTGAACTCCCACTAAAAACAATATCCCTCACATTGTTTTAGTGATCACACGAACAAAATCCACCACATCAACACCGATCATCACGAGAGTTGATATAGTTTCAATGGCGAACAATCGACATGTTCATCATATCTACTATATGATTCATGCTTTACCTTTCGGTGATCCGTGTTCCGAGACCATGTCTGTACATGCTAGGCTCGTCAAGATCAAACCTTAGCTTCCGCATGAGCAAATCTGGCTTTCTCACGTTGTATACACTTGCGGAATCTAACACACCCCGATCATCACGTGGTGCTTCGAAACAACAAGCTTTAGCATCGGTGCTAACTAAGGGTGAACACTTTATGACTTGAAATTCATGTGAATGAGGGATCATCTTATAATTCTATCGTCGTTAACTAAGCAATACAAGATGCATAAAGGATTAACATCACATGCAATTCATAATATGTGATATGATATGGCCTTTCTTCTTTGTGCTTCCGATCTCCATCTTCAAGCACGAACATGATCTCCATCATCACCGGCATTGCATCAGGGTCAATGACGCTTCTCCATGGTTGTCGTCCACCGGCTTCAACTATTACAACTACTTTGAATAGACACGCGGGTCTTAACATAAATTAAAGACAACCATATGGCTCTTGCCGGTTGCCAACTTACAATAAGGAACATTGCATACATCAAATATAATCACAATCATGGCCATATCACATCACTGCACACCCCTGCAAAACAAAGTTAGACGCCTCTACTTTCTTTGCATGTTTTACGTGGTTTGGGGTTTTCAATAAGTGTCGTTCTAACTTACGAACATGAACCACAACATTGATACTAGTATTGTTAATCACCCGTTGTAAATTGGATCTTAACTATGCTAGGAGAAACAGGCACCCGCAAAGCCACTTATGCAATACAAGTTGCATGTCAAGCGTGGAGCAAGTCTCATGAACGATGTCATGTAAGGTTAGCCCGGGCTGCTTCATCCCAACATCCCGCAAGATGCAAAGTACACAAGAAGCAATCGACAATAAAAGCATCAACGCCCACAATGACCATTGTGTTCTACTCGTGCAATAGATCTACATATAGACACGGCTCTGATACCACTGTAGGGTTTCGTAGCATGGAAAACAAAAAAATTCTATCGCATACAAACAAACAAGCCAAGATCTATCTACTAGATTGTAGCAACGAGTCGATGGAATAACTCACCCTCAAAGATTCCAAAGTGTTTAACGAGAGCGGATTCTCGTGGGTGATGTAGTCGTACTCTTCCCGATCTCAAGATCACGTAGACGATCCTTCCGGCGCTGCGTTCTGGCAGCGCTCCCGCAGTCGGTCACACGTTCGGTACTCCACGAAAGACCTTCCTCTCCCTTGTTCCAGCAGGCAGCAGAGGTTGTAGCACTCTCCTCGCGATTCCGGCAGCACAACGGCGTGGTACCGGAAGTAGAGGGGAGATCTCGCAGGGCTTCGTCTTAAGCCGGAGCGAGTATGGTGGACTATGAGAGAGCCCTTGACGATCTAGGGTTTATACACGCCGAGGAGGAGGCTTGGCCGGCGGCTAGGGTTGCTAGGCGGCAGCGGTTTGCCCTAGGGCGGCGGCGGCGGCAGGTGGCGGCGGCGGCGGCAGGTGGCGGCGCCGGCGGCTAGGGTTTAGAGGTGGAAGTGTTGAGTGTCTAGGAGGGGAGCCCTTCCCCTACTTTTATAGGTGGAGGGGCCGGCCAAGGGGAGGGGAGTCCCTTCCCAACTCGGCTTCAAGGTGGGCCGGCGGTGGAGGGGAGGAACTCCTCCCCAACTCGGTTTCCACCTCCCTCTCCACTTCCCAAAAATAGCCGTTGGACTTTCAAATTGGCGTTTGACTTTTTCAAACTAGGATTTGATTAAACCATTTATTTTGTTCAGAGATGACACCTAGTACATGATGCAATCATACCAACTTGATATATCACATTCATGTACCCTTCCCCTCCGGAGTGCCGGACATTCCGCAACCTTCTAGAACATTCCCGATGAAAACACCGGAACCATTCCCCAACTCCGAAACAGGACTTTCCTTATATGAATATTATTCTCCGGACCATTCCGGATCTCCTCGTGATATCCTGGATCCCATCCGAGACTCCGAACAACATTCAGTCTCTTTCTCATCATTCCATAACTACTCAAACAACGTCGAATCCTTAAGTGTGTCTCCCTACGGTTCGTGAATTATGCGGACATGATCAAGACACTTCTCCGAACAATAACCAATAGAGGAATCTGTAAATTCATATGGCTCCCACATATTTCTATGATTACTTTGCGATCGAATGAACCACTTACATACGATACCAATTCCCCGTTGTCTCACGATAGTTTACTTATCCGAGGTTATGATCGTCGGTATCTCTGCATACCTAGTTCAACCTCGTTACTGATAAGTACTCTTTTCTCGTTCCCGTGATATGTGATCCCTTGTGATCCAGTCACATGCTTGCAATCTAATTGGATGACATTTCACCGAGAGGGCCCAGAGTATATCTATCCATCATAGGATGGACAAATCCCACTCTTGATCCATGTGTCTCAACCAATACTTTTCGAACACTCAATGCCACCTTTATAGCCACCCAGTTACGGTGTGGTGTTTGATGTCATCAAAGCATCCATCTGGTAAAGGTGATATGCATGATCTCATGGTCGAAGGAATTAGGTTACTATGTATCAGAAAGCATATAGCGATTCAACTATTAAAATGACTTGATCTTTATGCTATGCTTATCTATAGGAGTATGTCCACCATATCATTCTCCTAACAATATGATCTTGTTGTTAATAACATCTCAATGTTCATGATAGGGAAACCACAATCATTTATTAACCAACAAGCTAGTATTATAAAGAAGCTTTACTAGGGACTTCAATTTAAGTTTACAAATCACACAAGTATTAATGTTTCCTTGTTAATACTATTATAGCATGAATGTAAACATTTATCATAAACACAAAGATATAATAATAACTATATTTATTACTGCCTCTAGGGCATATCTCCAACACCAGGAACATGCTTCATGTTGGAGATAGGCCCAAGAGGCAATAATAAAATGGTTATTATTATATCTTTGTGTTAATGATAAATGTTTACATCCCATGCTATAATTTATTAATCGGAAACATTAATACTTGTGTGTTTTGTAAACATAAAAGTAGTCCCTAGTAATCCTCTTTTAGAACTAGCTTGTTGATTATTAGATGATCATGGTTTCCTGATCACAAACATTAGATGTTATTAATAACAAGATCATGTCATTAGGAGAATGATATGATGGACACACTCCTATAGTAAGCGTAGCGTAAGATCAAGTCATTTAGAGTTCATTTGCTACAAGCTTTCAAATACATAGTAACCTAATACTTCGACCATGAGATCATGTTAATCAGCATCATCAGATGAATTCTTTGATGACATCAAACACCACTTCCATAACTGGGTGGTTATAAAGGTGGCATTAGGTATTCTGAAAGTATGTGTAGAGGCACATGGATCAAGAGTGGTATTTGTCCATCCATATGACGGATAGATATACTCTGGGCCCTCTCGATGGAATGTCATCCAATTGACTTGCAAGCATGTGACTAGATCACGAGGGATGTCATATCACGGAACGAGTAAAGAGTACTTATCGGTAACAAGGTTGAATTAGGTATAGAGATACCGACAATCAAACCTCGGATAAGTAAAGTATCGTGCGACAAAGGGACTCGGTGTCATATGTAAATGGTTCATTCGATCACAAAGTAATCGTAGAAATATGTGGGAGCCATATGAATTTCCAGATTCCTCTATTGGTTATTCATCAGAGAAGTGTCTCGATCATGTCTACATAGTTCACGAACCGTAGGGAGACACACTTAAGGATTCGATGTTGTTTAGTAGATATGGAATGTGAGTTGCAAACCGAATGTTGTTTGGAGTATCGAATTGGATCCAGGACATCACAAGGAGATACTGAATGGTCCGGACAATAAGATTCATATAATAAAAGTCCAGTTCTGGGGTTCGGAAATGTTTTTGGTGTTTTCACCGGAATCTTCTAGAAGGTTCTAGAAGGTCCACCACCTCGGAGGGGGGTGCACATGGATGCACCATGCCCTAGTGGGGCATGGGCATGGTGCCCTAGGTCAAGTCGGCCAAGGCTAGGAAGTGGGAATCAAACTCTAGTTTAAATAGTCAAAGTCTAGTTTGAAAAGTCAAATCCCAAATTTGGAAAGTCTAAATCCTAGTGGAGGAAGGAGAGGAAACCTAGAGAGGTTTCCCTCTCCCTCTCCAAGCCGCCGGCCACCAAGAGGGAATTGGGGGAGGACTCGGCCTCCCCCTAGACGCCTCTCCCACCCATAAAAGGAGGGGGTGGGGCACCCCTTGGCCCTCACCCCACAAACCCTAGGCCGCCGCGCTTGCTCCCAAGTCGCCGGTGCCCTAGCTCCCTCCCAAGCCGCCACCGCCTAGCCCCCTAGCCTCCGGCACCCTCCTCCCCTTTGTGTCTAAACCCTATCCACCGAGGACCTCTCTAAATCCACCATACCTGCTCCGACTTAGGCGAATCCCTGCAGGATCTACTCCTCCACCTCCACCACCACACCATCGTGCTACTGGAATCGCGAGAAGATCTACAATCTCTGCTGCCTACTGGAACAAGGGGGAGGAAGGTCTTCATCGAGTACCGAACGTGTGACCAACTGCGGAAGCGCTGCCAGAATGTGGCGCGGGAAGGATAGTCTTCGCGATCTTGAGATCGTAAAGTGAACGACTACATCAACCATGAGAATCCGATCTTGTTAAACTCTTTGGATCTTTGAGGGTTAGTACTCTATGAACTCGGTGCACCGATATCGTAGATTAGATCTTCGCTTTTGTGTGTTCATGCGATAGAATTTTTTGTTTTCCATGCTACAAACCCCTACAGTGGTATTAGAGCTGTGTCTATGCGTAAATCTATTGCACGAGTAGAAAACAATTTTTTTATGGGTGGGCTTTTGTTGTCGCTTGCTTTTTGTGTACTTTGAATCTTGCGGGATAGTGGGATGAAGCGGCATGGGCTAACGTTACATTTCATCATACATGAGACTTGCTCCACGCTCAACGTGCAACATGCATTGCACAAGTGGCTTTACAGGTGCATGTCTCTCCTACCATAGTGAAGATTCAATTTACAACAGGCACTTGACAATACTTGTATCAACGTTTTGGTTCATGTTCGTAAGTTAGAATGGTTCTTATGCGAATGCCCCAGCCACGTAAAACATGCAAAGAAAATTAGAGGCGTCTAACTTGTTTTTGCAGGGCTTGTGTTGTGATCTGATATGGCCATGATTGTGATTATATATGATGTATACAATGATCCTTATTGTAAGTTGGAAACTGGCAGGAGCCTTATGGTTGTCTTTAAATTTCGTTTAAGACCTGCGTGTCTATTCATCAAAGTAGTTGTAATAGTTTTTGTTGGTGGTGGACAACCATGAAGCGGCGCCATTGACCTTGATGCCACGCCGGTGATGATGGGGATCATGTTCCTGCTTGGAGATGGAGATCGAAGGCACAAGAAGAAAGGACATATCATATCACATATTATTAATTCCATGTGATATTAATATTTTTATGCATCTTGTATTGCTTAGATTACGATGGTAGCATTATAAGATGATCCCTCTCACTAAATATCAAGTAATAAAGTGTTCACCCTTAGTATGCACCGTTGCTAAGACTCGTCATTTCGAAGCACCACGTGATGATCGGGTGTGATAGATTCTACGTGTGCATACAATGGGTGCAATCCAGATTTGCACATGCGGATACTAAGGTTAAACTTGACGATCCTAGCATGTACAGACATGGTCTCGGAATGTGGAATACCTAAAGGTAAAGCATGAGTCATATGATTGATATGATGAACATGTTGATTGTTCGCATTTGAAGCTACATCATCTCTCATGATGATCTGACTTGGTGTAGTGGATTTGGTTCGTGTGATCACTAAAACAATGTGAGGGATGTTGTTTTGAGTGGGAGTTCACCTAGTTAATTTAAGAATTAAATATGAACTCAATTTATCATAAACTTAGTCTAAACTCTTTGCAAATACGTTGTAGATCATGGAGACCCCTACCACCATTTTTAATGCGTTCCTAGAGAAAGAAAAGTTGAAATACAATGGAAGCAACTTCACATAATGGTTCTATAACATGAGGATTATCCTCGATGCTGGAAATTTGACCTATGTGCTGGATGCACCGCTAGGTGATCCACCTGCAAATACTGTGTCTCATTATGAGCACAATGTGTATGACACAAAGCGTGATGACTACAATCTTGTGAAATATGCGATCCTTATGTCGATGGAACCTGCACTCCAAGAACACTCTAAACTTAGCAGCGCTTCTGCCATGGTGAAGGAACTCAAAGACATGTTTGAGAGACAAATTTGTGCTGAGAGATATATGATCTCTAGCGAGTTCTTTAGTGTTATGATGAAGGAACACAACTCTATGAACGATCACATCATGATGATGATGCACTATGTTCAACGTCTCAAGACACTAGGATATGCCATCCCATTGGATCTTGTGATGGATAGAGTTCTGCAGTTGCTACCACCCAGTTACAAAGGTTTTGTGCTAAATTACAAGATAAGTGGTTTGATTGGATTATTCACTGAACTTGCTGCCACTTTGGTGGCTGCCGAAGTAGACATGAAGGAAAAGTGTGAGCTCAAGGGTAACTTCAAAAAGGGTAGAAAATCTATTGCTACACTTGAGAAGAAGACTCGAATAGGCCCTAGTCCTAATATAGAATGCCTTTGTTGCAATGAGTGTGGTCACTGGAAGTGGAATTGCCCCAAGTACCTGGAAGATCTGAAGAACGACAACATCAAGAAGAAAGGTATATTCGATATACATGTTATTGATGTGTATCTTACTAGTAGTCGTAGTAGTGCCTGGGTATTTGATACTGGTTCGGTTCGTCATATTTGTAACACGAAACAGGTGTTAAAGAATAAACGAAGACTAGAGAGAGACGAGGTGATGATGCGCGTTGGAAATGGCTCCAAGGTTGATGTGATCATTGTCGGCACGCTCCCACTTCATCTACCATTGGAATTAGTTTTATACTTAAATAATTGTTATTTGGTGCCTGTGTTAAGCATGAACATTATATTTGGATCTTGTTTATTGCGAGACGGTTACTTGTTTAAGTCCGATAATAATGGTTGATCGATTTATATGAGTAATATCTTTTATGGTCATGCGCCTATGATAGATGGTCTATTCTTATTGATCTCGATAGTAGTGATACACATGTTCATAATATAGATGCTAAACGATTGAAATTAAATGATAATTCTACATACATGTGGCACTGTCGTCTTGGTCACATTGGAGAGAAGCGTATGAAGAAACTCGAAACTCCATTCTGATGGACTCCTTGAATCACTTGATTTTGGATCACTTGAAAGATGCGAAGCATGTCTCATAGAAAAAATGACTAAGACTCCATTCTCTGGCATAATGGAGCAAGCTACGAACTTATTTGAAATCATACATACTGATGTGTGTGGCCCGATGAGTGTGGCATCGCGCGGTGGTTATCGTTATGTTCTTACTTTCACGGATGACTTGAGTAGATATGGGTATATCTATTTCATGAAACATAAGTCCGAAACTTTCGAGAAGTTTAATGAATTTCAAAGTGAAGTAGAGAATCAATGTAACAAGAAGATTAAATTTCTACGATCTGATTGTGGAGGTGAGTATCTAAGTTACAAGTTTAGCGAGAATTTTAAGAAATGTGGAAAATTTTCACAATTGACACCGCTGGGAACACTACAACGCAATGGTGTGTCCGAACATCTTAATTGAACTCTCTTAGATACGGTTAGTTCTATGATGTTTCTTATAGATTTACCATTACCATTTTGGGGTTATGCATTAGAAATAGCCGCATTTACTTTAAATAGGGAACCATCTAAATCCGTTGAAATGACACCATATGAATTATGGTTTGGGAAGAAACCTAAGTTATCATTCCTTAAAGTTTGGGGATGCGAAGCTTATGTAAAGAAGTTACAACCCGACAAGCTTGAAACCAATGCGTAGAAATGCGTCTTCATAGGATACCCTAAAGAAACAATTGGGTATACCATCTATCATAGATCCGAAGGCAAAGTTTTCTTTGCCAAGAATGGATCCTTTCTGGAGAAGGAATTTCTCTTGAAAGAAGTGACTGTAAGAAAAGTATAACTCGACGAGGTTATCGAACCTTCTCTCGGATTTGAGAATAGCGCAGCACTAGAACATGTTTTTGTGCCGCCTGCACCAATAAGAGAGGAAGCTAATGATAACCATCATGAAACTTCGAACAAAGTTACTACAGAACCTCGTAGGTCAACGAGGACTCGTATCACTCCTGATTGGAATGATCCTATTATGAGTGTCACGTTGGTGGACAACACTGATGACCCTATGACATATGAGGAAGCAATGATGAGCCCAAATTCCAACAAATGGCATGAAGCCATGAAATCTGAGATTTGATCCATGTACGAAAACTAAGTGTGGACTTTGGTGGACTTACCAGATGGCCGCAAGGCTGTCGAGAACAAATGGATTTTCAAGAAGAAAACTGATGTTGATGGTAATGTAACAGTCTATAAAGCTCGACTTGTCGCGAAAGGGTTCTGACAAATTCAAGGAGTTGACTATAATGAGACTTTCTCACCGTTAGCGAAGCTAAAGTCTATGAGGATTTTGTTAGCAATCACTACATATTACGATTATGAGATATGGCAGATGGATGTCAAAACAGCGTTCCTCAATGGTGACATTGATGAAGAGTTGTATATGGTATAACCCAAAGGTTTTGTCGATCCTAAATATGCTAACAAGGTATGCAAACTTCAACGGTCCATTTATGGATTGAAGCAAGCATCCCGAAGCTGGAATCAACGTTTTGATAAGGTGGTCAAAAGCTTTGGATTTATACAAACTTATGGAGAAGCTTGTATTTACAAGAAAGTGAGTGGGAGCTCGGTAGCATTCCTAATACTATATGTGGATGACATATTGTTGATTGGAAATGATATAGAACTTCTTAAACGTGTCAAATACTATTTGAAAAATAGTTTTTCAATGAAGGATCTTGGCGAAGCTGCATATATTTTAGGCATCAAGATTTATAGAGATAGATCAAGATGCTTAATAGCGCTTTTACAAAGTAAATATTTGGACAAGGTTCTAAAGAGGTTTGGAATGGAAGATAGCAAGAAAGGGTTCTTGCCCATGTTGCCAAATACGACCTTGAGTAAAACTCAAAGTCCAGCTATGGCAGAAGATAGAGAGAGGATGAACAAAACTCCCTATGCCTCAGCCATAGGATCTATCATGTATGCCATGCTATGTACAAGACCATATATTGCATATGCTGTTAGTTTGACTAGCAGATATCAAAGTGATCCAGGAGTAGATCACTGGATAGCGGTAAAAAAATATCCTAAAGTACTTAAGAACGACTAAGGATATGGTTCTTTCTTATGGAGGTGATGAATAACTCGTTGTAAACGGATACACCGATGCTAGTTGGAACACCGATCCAGATGACACTAAGTTACAATCTGGATACGTATTTACTTTGAATGGTGTAGCAGTGAGCTGGAGTAGTGCTAAGCAAAGCGTTGTGGAGAGATCTTCAACTGAATCGGAATACATGGCTACTTCAGAGGCTTCACAAGAGGCAATATGGACGAAGGAGTTCATTACGGAGCTTGGTCTGGTTCCTAGTGCGTTGGACCCAATGGCTATCTACTATGACAACATGGGTGCCATGCACAGGAGCCAAGGTCACACAAGAAGCTGAAGCATATCAAGCTATGTTTTCATGCTATTCGCGAGCATGTCCAAGATGGTGACATAAAGATTTGCAAAGTACACACGGATCTGAATGTGGCGGATCTATTGACTAAACCTCTCCCTAGGGCTAAACATGACCAACACCAGAAAGCCATGGGTGTTAGGTACATCACAATGTAATCTAGCTTATTGACTCTAGTGCAAGTGGGAGACTGTTGGAGATATGCCCAAGAGGCAATAATAAAATGGTTATTATTATATATTTGTGTGTATGATAAATGTTTACATCCCATTCTATAATTGTATTAACCGGAAACATTAATACTTGTGCGTTTTGTTAGCATACAGTCCCTAGTAAGCCTCTTGTAGAACTAGCTTGTTGATTAATAGATGATCATGGTTTCCTGATCATGGACATTAGATGTTATTAATAACAAGATCATGTCATTAGGAGAATGATATGATGGACACACTCCTATACTAAGTGTAGCGTAAGGTTAAGTCATTTAGAGTTTGTTTGCTACAAGCTTTCAAATACATAGTAACATAATCCTTCGACCATGAGATCATGTTAATCACCATCACCGGATGAATGCTTTGATGACATCAAACACCACTTCTGTAACTGGGTGGTTATAAAGGTGGCATGAGGTATTCTGAAAGTATGTGTTGAGGCACATGGATCAAGAGTGGAATTTGTCCATCCATATGCCGGCTAGATATACTCTGGGACCCCTCGGTGGAATGTCATCCAATTGGTTTGCAAGCATGTTACTAGATCTCAAGGGATGTCATATCACGAAATGAGTAAAGAGTACTTATCGGTAACAAGGTTGAACTAGGTATACAGATACCGACGATGAAACCTTGGATAAGTAAAGTATCGCGCGATAAAGGGAATCAGTACCGTATGTAAATCGTTCATTTGATCACTAAGTAATCATAGAAATATGTGGGAGCCATATTAATTTCCAGATTCCTCTATTGGTTATTGATCGGAGAAGTGTGTCTCGATCATGTGTGCATAGTTCATGAACCGTAGGGAGACACACTTAAGGATTCGATGTTGTTTAGTAGATATGGAATGTTAGTTGCAAATCTAATGTTGTTCGGAGTCTTAGATTGGATCCGGGACATCACCAGGAGATCCAGAATGGTCCGGAGAATAATATTCATATAAGAAAATTCCAATTTCGGGGTTCGGAAATGTTTTCGGTGTTTTCACCAGAATATTCTAGAAGGTTTTGGACGGTCCACCACCCCCGAAGTGGGGCACATGGATGCACCATGCCCTAGTGGGGCATCCGGCATGGTGCCCTAGGTCAAGTCGACCAAGGCTAGAAAGTGGGAATCAAACTCTAGTTTGAATAGTCAAAGTCTAGTTTGAAAAGTCAATCCCAAATTTGGAAAGTCTAAATCCTAGTGGAGGAAGGAGAGGAAACCTAGAGAGGTTTCCCTCTCCCTCCCTAAGACGCCGTCCACCAAGAGGGAATTGAAGGAGGACTCGGCCAATAGCTTAAAACAATTATTCAGCTACGACAGGCTAGCTGATAGGGGGATTCCTATGTGGAATTCTAGGTAGGAAGTAACTAAAAAGTCCTAGATTATTTTTGATTTCGTACATGATAGAGGATATGGAAACCAAGTCCTTGGTGAGGGCAGAGCCACCATTGACCCTCTTGAAGCACTTGATCAGCCTGGTGTAGCACAGAAGTAGCTGCTTGAGGGTCGCTTCCAAGATCTCCATAGAGATATCTTTGTGCACTAGCTCGATCGCAACCTTCCATCGGCTAGCAAAATCCTTCACCAGAGGCTCATGTCGCCAATGTTGACCTTGTCCAAACTTGAAGCAACATCTTCCGCTAATAAAATTCAGGAAGGGAAGAGATATCATTGTAAAGAAAGGAAGAGAAAAGCACAATGATATTATAAAATTCTACTTACATGTGCGTGACTTAACAAACTTGACCAGATCATTAAAATGCTTCAGAAAAAACTTCTGAGATATTTATGTATATAGGTAGCCTACTCCAAGATAACTTTTCAATTATCAGTCTAGAAATGTGGTAACATTCTTTTAGACATGACATGGACATGTTAAGCAGTTCGATAAATCATTAACTATAGTGCGACAATATTTAAAATGAAGCTGCAAGTTCTCCTCGGTCTGTATTAGCAAGATCCAAATTAATTTGGAAAAATCAATGCATATAGTATATTTGTACACTAAAAAATATTTCCATCGAAGACAGCTAGCAATTATAACACCTGATCAAAAGTACCAACCTTCAATATAGCAATCGTCAAATCAATTGTTTATCAGGAAAACGTTTTTCATGTTTGGTTTTGGGAACATCTTGGCCAACTTAATAACCAATTCTTTAGTAGCCATCCATAACCGCTCAAGATTAAGATCAAGCCGCAAATGTATAAAAACCTTTTTTTTAAATCCTACAAGTTACAGTAACGGTCTTTCTATCCATGGCAAAGTGGAGATGAATTATGGCCAACATGACATTCTTCGTACCAAAATATCGAGACATTGACAAAAAGGAAATAAATGTATCAGGCATACATCTTGTAGACAACGATCCTAATTCCTAACAAAAACAGAAGTGAATAATTTAAATTTTAGCTCATTCAGTTATATATATAGAAAAACCTTTTATGAAATTAAAAAATCAATTCAGACGCCTAAGGACCAAGATATGGTATGGTAATTTCTCCATCCTAGCAAATAAGTTACGATAAGTAGTACAAGCAAGGTACTGTCAGTTCATCATCTACTTGTAGATCAAAGTATGATCTTTCCCTAGCAACGAACCGCATTGTTGCATGGTAGAAACTGCCGTAAATTTATTGACAAAGAGAAGGGATGGTGAGATTACCTGTTATAACCGACAACACATTCTGTGGCAAGGTGCCCTGGACAAAGTGTGATTCCACCTCCTCATAGATGATCCGATGATTGCAAACACCACTGGAAAACATGAAGTCTATAGGCTAGACATGGATACAAACCATACTTCATAATTAGTACATTCCATGTATATGATCATAAGATTTTTCAAAGTATAGGCCATCCTGCAGTAGAGAGCTTCTTGACTGCGTATTTGCAAACCTTAAATAATTCTTAAGTAGATATTTGCAAACCATAGATAATTCTGAATGAATAAGTATTGTTTGTTCGCAAAAAGAAGGAATACGTATTGTTGTCTTGGCATGAACACATGTATGAAGAATGCACATCGGCTCATGGACTCTGCAGATAAGGTTTTTGCATTACTCTGAAGAGGATGATATAATGATAATTCTAGAGATGCAGGCTTCCAGGCTTCGCCTAGACCATAGAGAACTGATCATGTAGAGGCCTTATCATTTTTAGTATCTCTTACTATAGTATATTTCATTTCATGTTTGTAAAAGCTGATATCTCAAGGTAACGAAAGCCCGTATATCTAAGGGCTTGGGGATACTCTTGAGTCTGCTCTTTCTCCCATTGCATGAAACAAATTACACTTGGTCTCTCTTTTAAATCGGTGTAGATTCTTCTTGCTATGGTTAAATAAAGAGGCGTGCTTCCATAGACCCCTTCAGAAAAACTCAAAAGGGTAAAAACGACAAAGGGTAGTATCAAGAAGTAATATTCTAGCCCCCCAAGGGAGCTTTTAGAGGCCATGTGCCCTCTCAGCCGTAGGATTGGACTTCCAAATCCCCCTCAGCCGTTCGTTTTAGCTGTGTGTTTCTACCCATACCGGAATTTGCCCACTCTTTCCCACTGATTTAAGGGGCTGCGTCTTGCCTGGCCCACTTGTCGGAGACCGCGTGTACGTCGCCCTCGGTTAGTTCGCGTTTCGGCTGGCCTTCACGGTGGTTCCATCGCGATTGTCCTCTTTGAACGCGGGCAAAATTGTCTTTCCACGTCCCCATTCTATTTGCTGGCGTCCGCCGTACATGCGTGGCCATGGGCTTCGCCGCCAGGTACAGGGCACCGGCGTCACCACCCATGCCAGGTCCCTTGTCCATGGGAGGGAGGGGCATTGTCCTCTCGTCACCTCCTCCTCCCTCTCCCCTCCCCTCCTCTCTTTCCCAATCCCCACCCCCATGTCTTCTCCTCAGAACCCTAGCCACCGCCGGTTTTCTCCAGATCCCGGTCGATTCTAGCCGCTTTATCCACCACCAGCTACCAACGAGAGCTCGTCTCCCTCCTCTGTATTGCTGGACCATGGGGAGGAGCACGAGAGTGCCTTGGACCAGGACACGACAGACGGGAATATTGGAGCCAGGGCTAGCAGGCGGCGGCGGTGGCCTCCTCCTCTACACCAAGCAGCCCCAATGTGCAGGAATAGCCGGGGCTAGCAGGTGGCGGCCTCCTCCCCTACACCGAGCAGCTCCAATGTGCAGGGATATACCTCAACAGCGCCTTCTCCACATACAGGTCTATCTCCCTCCCTCTCTCTCCCCCTCCTCTCTCTCTCCCTCTCTTTCTCTCTCAAGTGGTTGCTGAGGCTCAGGAAGGAGTGGTGGAGACATTGGTCCATGGATATTGCTTCCTGATATTTTCTATGCCATTTCCCCCCACTGATTTCATGCATATATTTTTTTAGATATGTGTGATACAGATGATGCAAATGGAATTATAGTCTGTAGCGAAATGCTCAAGGAAGTGTAGTATTTTTTGGAGCATTTTAATGTTTTTATACGATAGAAACCCCAATTTACATGCAGGTTGAGCCTAGACAACTGTTAAAATTTGGCTATTTAGTTAGTAGATCGATGGGTGGGCTTGCTGATGTAAATAATGGCCTTTGCAATGTTTCAGCTCCAAGGAAGACCCACATTCATGGTGTTGCTATCTCCTCCGGGGGCAGCAGCGGGCTCGTCCACCAAGAACCCAAGCGCGCGCTGCGGCGACATGGTGTGAAACCCTGAGCAAGTTGCGGTGCTCCTCCATGACATGTTCCTCCCCTCTCCTTCCCCATGTCTGGCCAGACCAGTGATTGGACCAGTGCAGGTATAATTCATGAGTTCTTTTTCCAGTTGCTTGCTTAGCTTAAAATTTGAGGACAGTCATGGAGGAGGTGGAAGTGCCTCACCCCACGTGAAGCTCTCCATGGATCTAAATCGGTAGCAAAAGAAAAGAAATTGATCTTTGATTCCCGATTCATAGTCATCCTAGCCTATTCAACAATTGTTTCTTAATTTACCTTGATAATGGCAGGGATGGGGCAAAATGAGGTGGGGTTGGGTAATGGCTAGGACATGTTAAGATCTGAACCATTGTGCAAACTAGGGATTTTTCTTACATATGAGTGATGTTTTTTGTAGGATAAAAATAAGCCTTTAGGAGTGCATGTATGACTCTATGTCCATGACTCGCGTCCCAAGCCAAGGTGTTTGGTCCTCTTAGTTTGTTTATTTTCAGGTCTGCAATCACCTCCGCTTCACAATTTCTTTAACTTCAATCTTCATGTCCATGTTTACCCATCACGTTAATGACCACCAAGATCACGATTGGTTATTAGGTTTCAACAAAATATTGTACATAGGTGGATGTAGATTATTTCTCAAATTGTTTTCTGGCTTCGAGGTTGCAGATGTTGTTTGTAGAGGGGAGGACAACATTTGTGCTTATGTGTGAGAAAATTATGGAGACGGAGACGGAGGGGTCCATTGTGGAGTTACCCCTAGATGATAGTTGACAATAATTAACTAAAGATAATGATGGTGCTGAAAGAAGATTTGTATTTCAGATCTCATTTATAGATTCATGGTTGTGTCATTGAGTCTTGTCATGCGTGGATTCCTCGAGTTGATGAGGACGTCGAGCAATCAACAAATGCACGCCGTCTATGCCTTTGGAGACCACTAGGACTTCAAGGAAAGGGCTTCAAATTGTAAACCTTTTTGCTGGGTAATTTTATTCTCCCATCCCTTAAATCATTCAATAAACTAGAAGCGGAGGTTCTGGTTATGACAAGTTAGTTCAACTCCGGTGGTACTGCAGGTATGTGTGCCTTGTGCTTTTCCTCATGTATACATCACATTATAGTCCAACTTTTTCCGTGTAGGTATTCCATATTGTTCTCGTATTCATGCTAGAATTGGAATGTGTATGGAGTGTGCTTACACTATTTAGGAACATGAAATTAAAATGTTTTCTTCATCTGGTATTTGTTGTTCATATCTCAGGAGAATTTCTTGGACCATGTCCAGATCATATGTTCCCCCTGTTGGAAATACTGGCTAGCGTGGACATCCATTTTCCTACGTGAGTTATTCTCATATGTACATGTACCATCATGACATGTGTAGTTTGTTATTCTTGTATCAACTGTGAATATGTGATAGTTCTCTCTTGCTTCTTAATGTCTTCAGCATATCCATCAAAGGAGTACTCTGGCAGGCTTGGCAATGTTGTGTTTAAAGAGAGAGTTGGATTGGAACCCATGACTAATGGAACAAGCACTGCTGCTTTTGAAGGACGTGGAAATGCTGATATCAATGTTGTACTGACCAGAACATGGAAGACTCCTTACCGTAAGTTATAGTTTCTCTTGGGTGGATTTCTGTTATATTCGAGTATATTATAGTATTATTAATCTCTTCATTCCAACTAGATTTTTAATGAACCTGCTAGATTTTATTCTAAGTGGGTATACATATCTCTTTGAAACTATAAATATACTAGATTTGTATATCACTTGCAAAAGTAACTTTTTCCTTGGGCTATATGAATTGAGGGAATGATGAAACTCGTCAACCTCTATCTATAGAAAAGTGTCAACTTCTCATCCAGAATAAATCCCTAAAGAATGCTTGGTGTGCTGTATTTTCTCCTCTGCATTTTTTTTGTTAAACTCAACGGAGAGAATATGAGGAGTTCAGAGTTTGATTTAATAGCCATGGCTGAGAAAGTTCCGAGGAAGGATGGATTATGAAAAATGGCATGCCATGCTCTAGATAAATGATTCTTGTGCATAAAGCTTTTATATCTTCATCCGTGTTAAGTAGTTTTTACTTGCAAGATGGCACACTGTTATTAGTAGCGTTGTTGGATCGACTTTTCGCAAAAATCCAACTAACTATAATCAGTAACTTGTCTGCATCTATTTTCTGCAAATTAACGTGAGAGGTATCGATGGCATTCAAGGACCAGCTTATGTTTGTTCAACAGAACATCTTTATATGGTTACGAACCCCCAATTAAGTTTAAGAAGCCGGGATTATTTTCTTTGCTTTGCGGAGGAAGGATGAAGACTTGAAAATCACCCATTTACCTTTTATATCGTCTGAACCAAGTGCTTTGGTGGGCTCTTGGGTTTGTGGAAATTCTCTTGGGTACGCATTGTCTCATATGGTATGGATATTGTGGAAGGCTCAAGTTCTTGGAGAGATTTGCTGACATGAACACCACTATTTATCCACTCACATCAATCCCACTCCTTGTATACTGCATACTGCCACCTGTTTGTCTTTGCACTAGGAATTTCATCAACCCACAAGTAGAAACTTTGCCGAGTCCACATCATAATGCAGATTAGCAAGTCTCGTGAAGGCACTTGTTGGTATATGAAATGTTGTTGTTGCTTTCCTTAGAGCTGAAAGTAATAATGTTCTTATTGTTGCATCAATAGGTGCTATGTTTCTTATCTTACATGGTTCTGAATGGTTGCTCCAGTTGGTCGCAAGAGACTCCAAGGATAGCTGATAGTTGTATAGTTTATGAAGATGCTTGTCTGCTTCCCCTGATGCAGGTAGCTTTTATCTAGCATGGTTCTCAATCAGGATCGATTTCCATCTTTCCTTTTTATCTAGCCCTTTGTGGCTTCTCCTGAATTAAGATTAAAGTCTCATGTTGTTGTGATTAAAATTATGGTAATGGTTTAGCTTTGAAACATATGCGAGTGAAGGCAGAGTACACCATCAAAGAAAGAATATAGTTTCCTCTTAGCACAATAGATGTATATTTTGCTTTTCATGTGATGCTGCCTTGGAAATATCAATGTGTCATATTTTGCACAAGGATATGATTTATTTATATGAAAACGACGCGAGATATACTGTCAAATAAACAACCCATTGGTGCCGACCTGAATTATATGTGGTGTTCATGTAGTTTCCGTGTGTCTGCCCTGAGGTGGCCTATCACCTGGATCTTCACAGGTAACCAACTCAGTTGTTGTGTGATACACCGCAACCATTTTTACTGCATTGTCAACGAGTCTTGGATCGATTTGTGAAGCCGCAGATGCTCACACGGGATTTCTTGTTTGCATACGAGTATGCAGGGTGTTGCTGAGGAGAAGTTTAAGATTTGCGCCAACACAACTCTCTCTGCATAGTCCTCAAGGCCACCTAATCCGGCAGTTAGGTTCAAGGATGGTGTTTCGCAGCTTGCCACAGAACTGTCAGCTGTACTCTGAACTGGAACGTGTGAGTTTTGCAAGAACCGTTTCGGCTCTTGCCGACAATGATGATCTGGAAGCTCAGGAAGAGTTTGGAGGGTATTCAAAGCTTCTCCATGATCAGTTTTATTTTTTTCATCGTTGATTTGATAAATTTTAAGGCAACATCCATGTTCGGACAGCTTAGAAGGAGGATGTGTTGCAACATGTACCAGTGCAGTTATAAGATGTAAATCATGATTCATTCAATTTAAGTTTTGATTTCTAAAGGGAGATAAAATGAATTGTCTGAGCACAACTATGATGAACTACTGGATGAGAAATCCTTGTGAGATTGTCCTTAATTTTGGGTAGTATGTAGTACTTGTTTGTTTCTGACAGTATACTTAAGATGTAACTGGGATGGGCAACTGTCTCCCGATGGTGTGTGCATTCACGTCTGATGTTATGAACGATTAGGCAGAGTGAAAGCAAGTTTGATGTTATGAACGATTAGGCAGAGTGAAAGCAAGGCTCGTACGAATCATGACATTAATACCAAGATCTCACTGACAATGAGAATTCTGCCTCTTAGAACACAACATCAATTCAGTTCTTGGTGAACAACACTATCACCAGAACTATTTGAATCAGAAGCCAATGGCAGGTGGAGCAAGGAATGCGAAATTCACCGCCTAACTACGCCTGAGTGTGCCCAGATAGCTCTCGCACGGCTCCTGATACGGCACCTCCACCTCCCCGCCCAACTTGAGCATCTGTAGCCAGTCCGTGGCCAGATCTAGGGTTAGCTTCAAAGTAATCAGAAGCGGAGCTGGTGGGCGACGATGGCGTAGAAGGTGAGGTGTGCCAGGAAGAGCAGCCCGCAGGCGTCCAGAGGTGGCGACGCTGAATGCGCGTGGGAAGCGAGGTGGCAGGTGGCGACCGCGGAGAGGATGACGGGGAGGATCAGAACGAATGCCAAGAAGAGCCACAACAACTCCTGCTTCTGCGCGTCCCCTTCTTCTCGACTGTCCCGTGGAAGTTGAGATGGACAACGGCGCTGGGGGCTGCGCCACCACGTCTCGGGACACTAAGGGGTGTGTTCGGTTCTAGAACCGGAGGAGACGGAACGGAATGATTCCATTCTGACGTCACGGGACGGTTTCGACCTCGTGTTCGGTTCAGAAAAATCGAGGAACAGAATGGTTCTGTTTCTTGTTCGGTTTGTGGAATCAAAGAGAAGAACCTGAAACTAAAATACTACTAAATATTCTATTGATTTGAGCCTAAACTTAATCCTCTCTCTAAATATAATTAATGGTGACAAACTAGAATAGATGGAGGCCAAAGTCAGAGGCCAATTAGAATGGATTGAGATCAAAATCGGGAATTGTATGTCAAAATCGGAGGCAAAATTGTCACGGTTGAGTGCTCTATGGCCACCGCACATAGCTCCTGGCCGCCGTGCCTACTCCCTGCACCGCCGCCGCACTCCGCCTGCACTGTCATCGTGTCCACCTCGCACCGCCGCCATGGCCGCCCTGACCGTGTATAGCTCCCCGGCCGCCTCGCACCGCCGCCATGGCCGCCCCTCCTTGCACCGCCTGCACGGGACGAGGCTGACGATAGGGAGCGGCGGTGGTTAGCGACGCCTGCGCAGGATTAGCGATGCGGTTAGCGACCCTCTGCACTGGTTAGTTTCCTCGCGATCCGACCGAATCGGTCGCACGAGTGTGTTTCGCATATTAGAGAAATATTCCGTTCCTAGGAACTACGTGGTTCCGTTTCTTTCATCCAACCGAACACACAAACAGACGCTAAACGCGAAATAGACTGATTCCGTTCCACCAAATTTCAGAACCGAACACACCCTAGGTCCACGGCTCCGCCACCGCCGCATCCCCGTCACCAGCCGGTGGTGTTACGGATCCATCTCCACCGGACGCCCAAATTTCTCAATGTCAGTTGACTGGGAGAATGTTAGTCTCGACCGGAGCTAGGCTAGGTTAGCTTTGGTACTGAACTGAATTTGGCCGAGTTGGTAGTACTAGCAGTGTGAGTGAGGAAATGATGTGGTGTGGTACCTGCATTTGTATCGCATCTCGACTAAATCATTTTTGTAAATATTTAATCATTTTAATTTGTTGCGCTTCTACCTTAATTTAACTTTTCTAATTCGTTCCTAATTTGTTGTAGTATATATTTATATATTATTTTATCAGAGGACACATAGCTGAGCCTTATTTCTAGCATCCAACACGCAATTGATAGTTCGAATACTTTGTACGCCCTCCGTTTTCAAATATAAGATGTTTTACTTTGTGAAGAAAATATATCTAGACTTGTTGTAGTGTGTAGATTCACTCTAAATATGAGTGAACCTACATACTAAAAGTAGTCTAAATATATTTGCTTCATAAAACTAAAACATCTTATATTTTAAAACGGAGGGAATAGCTAGGTTTTTGAGACTATGAATGAATGCCTTTTGTCTTTCTTCTTCCTAAGAGTAAATCAAATTAGATGTCTTTTCTGATTGTTATTTGGACTACAATAAAGAATTTTTCTCCCTTATAGGTTGTAGCACATAATGTACATGGGCAAACCGAAAACTTCATGTCGTTTTCCCTAAACTTCATATGTGAATGTCTTTGTGAAACTCTTCCTTGTCATGCGTATCTGCTCAAATGCATATTATAAGATAAATTTTTATTTTCTTATTTTAACTTTTTTCACAATGTTTATTTATATCTTCTTGTAGTCAAATTTATAACTCAGATACTACTTCAGCAACTGAGTGGTGTGAGTGTTCAAAAGAACTTTTGTATTCAAATTTTGTAGTCGACGGTAAACTTCCACAAGCAGACTAGATATTTTGATAAAAATATGTTGTCGGGTGTAGCTGTGCCTTGCTAAACAGATCTTTCTACAAGCTGTGTTATTTCTGATGTTTGAATAGGACATAAGTTTTCTGCCTTTTCCATCTTTAGTACTCTCTCCATCCTGAAAAGGATGTCGCAAATTTGTTTTAAATTTAGAGTATCTGAACACTATTTAGCATGTAGATACATTCAAATTTAGACAAATATGATACGTGGTTTCCAGGACTGAGGGAGTAATACATAATTTATTACCCATGTTTGCTTTGGTCCGACAACTTGGGGAAGCTTCTTAAAGCCTGCTACAAGCTTGAAGCTCGTGATACTAAAAGGTTTTGTCGATATACTAATTATTTGCTCTTTTCTTTATGATCTGAGATATATGCTTAATTAATTTGACATAGAGAGCGCACTGATTGTATATTCGATGGCACATATGCAATATACGGTGAGAATTCTATAATTTGAAGCATTTCCATCTTGTTCTCTGGATGCCATTGGATCTCTGTCCTCCGGTGTCTTCAGTTCATTCTTAATCTCAAAACTTATTACGTGGGCGCCGGTGGTGCTGCAGGCCACCGATATTGGTGCTACATACCGTCACCGTCACTGCTACAAGCGAACAACAACATTTTGTTTTAAACCGCTGTCAACATTGCTATAAGCAGCACTGCCTTGTTTTTTATATTTACCAATACATATAGTTAACTTGCAAGCATGCTTATCTTTTGCTTATGATGTAAAACAACTCTCTGTCTAATAAAATTGCTATGTATAATATCTTAGATTTATTGTATTTCAAAATAATTGTTTATATTGTGTTGCCCGCGAAGCGGGCTAGCGAGCGGCAAGCCGCGTTTCCTACCTAGTTAGAAGATAGCGGTCTGGTAGTTAACGCGCAGCTCATCCAATCCCCTTCCCGGTGAGACCTCCGGTATCGAGCTCGGAGCGGTGGTGGGTTAAAATCGAGAGTAAAATACATCAGCAGTCCTTAAACTCATTGACTATGTCTAAAACGGTCCTGGAACATAGAAAATGCCTCAAAGCAGTCCTAGAACTTGTCATGGATGTCCATATACGGTCCTGGATACGTATTACGGTGACGTGGCAATGATGGTGGCCTCGTGACAGCGCACCATGTGGTCCATAACGGTCGTGTCGCCTCGCATCCCACCGTAAAATTCTCCAAACCCCCTGAACTCTTGTTTTATAGAACGTTGTACCTCTATGCTTTGTCTCTACCAACATTGACTCGATTTATTGTGTTTTAATTGGAAGTGTTTTTATTATTATATAAATTAATTTATTGTGATAATTTGTACTAAAATATATCTAGAGGGTGCCAACTAATTTGGGTCGGAGGGAGTAGTAAACTATACAGAAAAAGTATCACTTATATTATTTGATGGGACTGTACTTTACAAGTAAAATGTTCAATTTTACAAATTATTTCCATACACGACTGAATAATTCATAGAACTCCGTATGTAGTTTCCCATGTACTGCGATTTAATCTATTACATCTTGACATTCAACTCTCCAGTTCACCGCATATGAGACTTCCTTTGCTCTATATACTGTGCTTCTTGAAAAATCTTTAGCAAGTAAATCCTGCAGAAGAACAAGTAGACGAGCAAATATCAATCAGTAAGCTATTAAAAATTTGAGAGAAATTTAATATGCTTATAATCTTAGAGTAGAAACCGTATTCAGCAGCAAACATTTATTCTACAATTCTAGTCCGATAGAAGACATATACCCATATGTACTGGATGAGTCCAACAAATCTCCGATCCTATTTGCACGTAAATCCAGAACACCGTGCAACAGTTTCTGTATATAACCCGGCACCAGATCGAGAAAGGTACAGTATGAATTTAAAATAATTCTAAACTACAATTTACTTAATGCTGGTCCATGCAATTAATTGGAGCCCTCGGCTCTGAATACCATCTCTAAGTGTTGACTCGATTTATTCCCTTTGCAACAACTACATCAATATACGGTAGTATGAACACTAATGTGCGACATGTATAATGAAACATTTTGGAGATCTTAGATAGGAGTCTGCGGCAACGAACCGTTGATCTCCTATCTAAGGCGGAAGAATACACCTATGCTGGTCAGAATAGTTGCAGGGGGCTTTGGTAATTTTTCCATAGGATGTGAGGATGCCCGCCCGTTCTGGGCCACCCTGGTGCGCCATCACGAGACCACCGCCATTGTCACGTCACCGTAATACGTATCCAGGATCGTATATGAACATTCATGACAAGTTTCAGGATTGCTTTGAGGCATTTTCTATGTTCCAGGACCGTTTTAGACATAGCCAATGAGTTCAAGGACCGCTGATGCATTTTACTCTAAAATCGATAGCCCGCCTTGGGTAAGTGCAAGGACCAGCGTGGAGCAGCATGGAGCTGGACGTCCGAGCTTCTACAGCTCGTCGTCCCACTGAAGATCGGCACCGAACCATCCCGGTCACCGGGCCGAGCGCAGCCGCAACAGTCCCAGCCGCGGGGCCGAGGGCAGGCACCATGGGATTTCAATCTGGCGTTGTGGCTGGTCCTGCAGGGGAGGAAGAAGGACCTCTCCGCTCGCTGAGAGCAGGGCGGAGCGCGGCAAACCTCCGGTGTGAGCAGGGAGGCATGCCTCGAACCTGCAGGCGGCGACCTGCGAGAGATGCAGGAATCTGTTCTTTTGTCCTCGTCGTCGTCATCATTCCACAGCTGGTCCTGCTCGTACTGCGAGTGGCTGCGCCCATACAGCTATGCCGCAGTGCTGTATTTGCCCCACAGCTGCGCGTGCGAGCTGCTGTAGAGTTGAAGCTGCTGAAGTCCTTGATCAGGCGTGTACCATGAGAGCTCGCGCTCCTCATCCAGGATCGGGCCGCGCTCCAGCAGCTTCAGCACGCACTCTGACTTGCCTTTCACTGTCAGACCCTGGTTAAAATTGCATCAAAAAATTGGCAAGAACTTGTGTCAGAAATTGAGGACTAAATTAATTAAAAATAGATCTGGTAGTGCTACAAATCAATTCAAAAAAAAGAACCATAACCGACGAGCTGGCTAATTAGAGTAGAGTGATAGATTATTTACTTCAGACCAACATTGAATAGGGCAGATTGCTTCAGACCTCTATCAAGGACTCCTTCTGCACGGTCCTAGAGCTACTACAGCAAGTAGCGACCAAGGGAAAATTGCATGAGCTAGGCAATCACAGTACTCACTTGGGGAGACAACGGCTGCTACTGCTGGTTGTACATGGTGGAGCCGCGTGTTGCTACGCATGTTCTACAAGCTGGCCTTGTTGGCCGCGTTTTGCTAGCTACCTATGGCCAACTGTATTGATTTGTTTGGCTAGGTAGCTCAATACACGCACGTAAGCGACCATGACCGTCGGATTCAACATGACTCTTGTACCGGCCGGACTCGATAGCCTGCACGCGCACGGCGGAGTGCCCACGGCAACTGAGAAGAAGAGCACGTCAATGGGCCATACGAATTTTAATAGGCCTGGACTCTAACTTAATAATCACTAATGACCATCGTGCCTTTAATAACGAAGGGGTATAAAGCGATCTTAGCCGTTTGTTGTAATAAAATTTGGTGGATGGGGTCTATGGAAGCAGAAGCCTTAAATAAAGGTAAACACTACCTATTGCGGCCGACGGGAAACAAATTATCGGACCGTTTCGATGCCGTCCATGTAGTCTCCATTGAACGATTTGGATTTGCTTCTTTTTTTCCGTTAACCGCGCACAATGCCGATCTCAATCCTAAAATTTCTGACCAGTTACGGTAGGTCTAGCTATAGCTTCCCTAAATAAATCTGCTCATTGTTGCTTCTGATCTCATCGGCGTTCCTCCTGCTCCGCCTAAAGGCCCGCCGCCTCGTGCTCCTCGGCGCGACTGAGGTACTGATTAACGCCCGCGACCTCAAGCAAGGTGAGGTCATCCGGGAAGACGCGGTGGTCTTGTTCCTAGCGCACCTCTCCAAGGTCCGCCGCTAGATTCTGCTGCCGCGCAACGTGCCACGACGGAGCCCGGCACCCTCGCCCCACACACGACATTCCTCCACGGGGAATCATCATCGAGGCATCCCGGAAAGCGGTCGGCCGTCCTAGAAGATATGGTTGGCGGCTCAGCCAGACCCATCGGGACTGAGCCTGCTTCCCCCAGCACCGGTCCTTGGATTAATCCTTCCAAAAACCGGTCGAATCTGGAGAAGCTAGCTCCGACTAACCTAGGTAAGCTGTTACCACATCTTGTATGTATTTGGTTTTTAGATCTTTATAAGATGTAACTTCAGTATTGGCCACATTGATTTCTTCCCGCATCAACATGCATGTTTGCAGAAAGCTAACTTGTTTTCCTTCCATGTGGTGTTTTGCGGCCACATTATACCCTCACCTTGGTGGAGCTCCAGCAGGCTGAACGCTGCTTCCACTGGTCTATGTCACCATCAACGACGACATGAACTTGAGGAAGCAAGCACCTGCATGTGGCCTAGGTCATAGACTTCTCAGATCTTCTCCACTTTTAAAATTTAATTCTGTTTAATCCTTTAATTATTCATCTCGTGTCTTTCATGTTGCAGTCTATGTCCATGCCGCTATAATCCCCCACATCGTCAAGCAGTAGAAGGATAAACAAACCGACATCAGCAAGAAGCACGGCCGCCATCGGAAGGAAGCATGAAAAAATCGTCTACTGCGTCTGACGAAGCGTGACCACCATCTGAATGAAGCACACCACCATGGGAAGGAAGCATGGCCATCATCGTGTGGTGGCATCTGCATTTCCTAGACAACACAGAGACTAACCCCATATTACATGTTTTGTTTTGTGGAAGCAAACATGAAGCAAGTACGAAAACAAGTACAGTAGCGAAACAATTATCTCTGGTCATCTAAAAATTGTGCTTCGTCCAGCAAAGTGGCATGAAATAGTGGCATCTGTCGTTGGGAAGCACATACACAAGAAAGTAGCACAAGTAGTGGAGACGTTGTAATTACCTGAAAAAATGTTATATCATACTGAAATGTTTTTTCCATGAAGAAATTTTTCATTCGATGGTAGCAAATATTCATTTCTTTCAAAACAACATGCTTAATTCCTTTGAAGCAGGCGTCTTAAATAATTTCATTACCGGCAGAAACAAATTCTATTAGTTGGTTGGAAGCGTTAGTCTTGTCGAGGGAAGCAATACCATGCTTCTTTGTAAACATAAAATATTTTTGCATCTATCAGAAGAAAATCGTTTCCGTATCTAAATAAGAAACACGATTTGCTTCATAATAATATCTGGAATTAGTTTATTAAACTAATTAAGATAATTCAAATCGAAGCAGTAAATTTTAGGCCTCACTAAATTAGCGTCAGTTACCTGAAAAAATGCAGAGAATTTCTACAGGCAAACTACCTAGACCCACGTACCCATCGGATGCTCAAGACAGAACAAATAGGATGTCTATAGAGGAGGCCGATGGGAAGCCACGATCGGGCGCCAATTCCTAGCGGTTCCCTTAAATAAATCCATGAAAAGTTGCTTAATCACGGGAAAATTAAGGAGGTGGAATTATTAGTGGGATCCCTATTTGTTTGTCTTAGGTCACCTCTTAGTGATAGCTTCAGATCGGATTTCTTGGTTGACTTATTTCTGTTAATTTGTTCAAGAACTGAACAACAGAACAAGTGAAATCTTGTTGTGCGGTCAATGTCGCGCTCCCGGTCAGTGGCGGGGGAAAGTTGTAACTGCATCCGTGTCTCACTCTTGCGTTGGTTATCTGATTTCTAACGAGTCAATGCTGACCATGCAAGAAAATATGGGGGAGAGGGTTTAGCCTTGTGATCTTCAAGCAGTTGGTATGAATTTGTTCATACAAATCATTATCCATAAAAAAAGCAACTAAGATATTCCGATGTTTTCTTCTTCGTATGTGTAGTAAAATTGTGTAACATTATTTGATTTTTAGAATGATTTAGGTGGTCTTCAAAGGCAGTACCCTCACCGCAGTTATCCAAGAGAATGATGGGTCAATACTTATAGTCATGCTGGCGTGTACAATATCAACAAGAGATGTATATTGATGATCCTGGTAATATAACTTTTTCAGGATTGGAAGTTCCAAGAACATATCACCGATCTGACCAATGAAAGTGTTGTACTCTAGCTCCATATAGTGAACAACCTAATCACATCAAAGAGTAATGGAAAAAATATAGCATTTGATATCTAAGATCTAAACTACAACAAAAAACATTTACAGAAGATGTAAGCGATCGGCAGGAAATGCCTCACCTCCGGGTTCCATCTCCTACCAGTAGGCTCCAAGAAACTGGGCCCTCTCCCATGAGGAGCGTGTTCTCGGCAGTGATTGCACTTGCACTCCAGCAGCAGGATCCAGGAGACTGAGGGCCGGTAGCAGGGCGCGTCGATGAAGCGGGTGCAGTCGTCCTAGATCGTCTTGAGCCGTCAGATCTGGCGGAGCAATGTAACCTTGATAAGGAGATGGGGATCGAGGTGCAGAAGCTTCCGCACTATGTGGTAGTGTCCGTCGGCCGAGACCCAGTCGATGGGGGAGGAGAAAATGCATCAGGCACGGCTTGAGGGCTTAGGCTACACTGGACGTCCATATATTCTAAATCGCCAAGACTCGGGACCTCGACTACAACACTATGGCGATCTCTGCTCCACGCTGGAGCAGGAGGTGATGGTCTCCATCCGCTAGACGATGCATCCAGGCGTGGCGCTTGGCGGTTGCCATGGCAGGCGGCGTGGTGATGGAGAAGGGAGAAGGGGGCGATGCACTATGTGGACATGGTTCGGTAGGTGGGTTGACTGAGGACTGATGAACCACAAGTATAGGGGGGGTATCGTAGTACTTTCTATAAATAGGAGTGTCGATCCCAACGAGGAGCAGAAGGTGTTGACTAGTGGTATGGAGCAGGAAATCTCTGTAATACTTAGCAAACGGATTTTTAGGGGTTTTCTGATAAAGCAAAGAAATAAAGTGCAAGTAATAAAGACAATAAACAATTGTAGAAAGTGGCCCAATCCTTTCTTAGCAAAGGACAAGCCGGTGGAAATACTTATAAGGACCAAACGTTCTCGAGGACACATGGGAATTATGTCAACCGCTTTCGCTTCATATAGCTGAGTAGTCTTCTTTGGTATTGTAAGTGTTGTGTGGGTGAACCTGTGCTAATGTACCGACCTTACTTGGACTAATACATACTTGTGATTAAACCCTTGCAAGCATCCGCAACTACAAGAAAGCAATTAAGGTATAGACCTAACCACAGCCTTAAACTCTGAGATCCTACACTCCCTTGTGCAATAGTGTCCTAATGGGGGTTCAGGTTTCTGTCACTCCGGCAACCCCACAATTAGTAGACAAATACACAATGCATTCTCCTAGGCCCATAAATGGTGAAGTATCATGTAGTCGACGTTCACATGACACCACTAGAAGAATAACACCACAACTTAAATACTAAACCATTGAATAATATCTCAACACAAATCCACTACTAACAACATGACTTCTCCCATGTCCTCAAGAACTAAATGAACTACTCACGAGACATATGGTATGGTGATGAATAACAATCTGAACATAAACAATAATTCAACGGTTCCACTCACAAGCATCAACTATAATAGTAATCAATACCGGGAAAGTTTCCCCTAAAAACTATGCAATATTCAACACAATTATTACAGCGGGATGGAGTGATGATGATGGTGCTGGTAGAGATGATGGTGTGGATGATGATGATCCCGATGAAGTCTAGCTTGATGATGGTGTTGATGTCGACGATCTCCCCTCTCTGGGAAGGAATTTTCTCGGTAGAAATCTGTCTGCCGGAGAGCTCTTTCTCTCTCGGTGTTTTCCTCCCGCAAAGGCGGCGGAATCTTTCTATGGTTGCTCCCGTGTATTAGGGTTTCGAGGAGAAGATATAGGCGAGAGGGTGGAGCCAGAGATGGGCCAGGTGGGCCACACCTCTGTAGGCGTGGCCTAGGGGTGGCCCGCGCCTAGGGGTGTGGGCCCCCTGTGGCCCATCTCCGCCTCCCCTTCTGGCATTCTTTGTCTTCTAGTAAAATAGGATTTTCCATAGTTTTTCTGGTATTTTTCTGATCTTCGCGAAATTGCATCAAAACACCACTTTTTCCATCAGAATCCTGACTTCGGCATTTCATCCTCCAAGAATCATCCAACATGCAAAAACAGATGAAAAGACATAAGTAACACCTCTTAATATGAAATATATCAATGAATAGAGGCAAATTATGATATAGAATGGTGATGCAAATTGGACGTATCAACTCCCCCCAACTTTAAACCTTCGCTTGTCCCCAAGCGAAAACTGAGCTCAGTAAACATGTCCACAGGTTTATGGAGTGAAGTGTCGATAAAAGAATACAGACAAGAAGCCTCACACTTACCATTACACAACTCATAGAAGAAAGCAACTTGCCATTATATAACTTAGCTTGCAAAAAGTATAGGAGTCACAATAGAGATGCATAAAGATAAATCATAATTAGGATTGGCAAACTTTGTTCTTGATCAAAGAACCACTGGCAAACAGTTTTCAATTAAAGCTTTTGTAAAGAAGTTTCACAACAATAGTACTCTTTGCTCAAACATAAAAGGTTTTTCACAATGAAGGCTTTCAAAGTAGTACTCATTAGATAAGAGTCTTGTGAAAACAAGGAAGATAAATAACATGATTGAATAAATCATCATATGAATGCTTGAAACACAACAACTCAAATGCTTGCTGGAGATAGAGAGGAAGTAGGTTTACTGACTCAACTTAGAAGTAGAAGAAAGGCCCTTCATAGAGGGAAGCAGGGATTTCAAGTTCATAAAGAGCTTCCAAAAGATTATGGTACTTACTAGCTTTGAGCTCTCATTGCCCCTATCATAAGCATCTTGAGGTGATTAAGGTTAAAGTGAACAAAAATGTAGTATATGCTTGATGAAATATAAGTTGGCAATCTCATGTCCCTTGAGTACTAGGGCCACTCCTCATGCTACTCAACTTTAGTTACCAGTAAGTTCTTGTCATTGTAAGTACATGTGTATCATAAAGAACCACCAACGGGGTACCCCTTGCACATGATACAGGAGTGATAAGTTGGAAACGTATCTATAATTTTTGATGCTCCATGCTTGTTTTGTATCTACTTTGCTTTGCTTGTCTACACTTTGAGGTGCTTTTTACATGTTTTCTGGTACTAACCTATTAACAAGTTGCAACAGTTCCAGATGCCTGTTTTCTGATGTTATTGGTTTCAGAAAAGTTAGTAAAGAAATATTCCCGGAATTGGATGGGACAAACATCAAAGTCAATTACTTTCCGTGGGGAACAAGAAGTCCAGAGGGGAGCCGGAGGGGCCAGCCAGGGGGGCCAGACCCACCCCAGGCGTGGGTGGGCCTAGCCTTGCGCCTGGCTAGGGTTTGCCACCCCTGACCGCCTCCTCGGTCTCCCCCTTCGCATATAAGAAGCCCACGATGCAGAAACCCTAAGCACCCGATCAAATATCCATGAAACCGTCTGTAGAGGCCGCCACCATCGTCCCTAGATCGGGGGGATCTGAAGTTCTTCCTGGCACCCTGCCAGAGGGGAGATCATCCCGGAGGCCTTCTCTCTGGTATGATGCGTGAGTAGTTCCACCTTGGACTATGGGTCCATGTAGTAGCTAGATGGTTGTATCTCCTCCTTTGTGCTTTCATGTATAGATCTTGTGAGCTCCGTTCATGACCAAGATCTAATCTATTTGTAATCATGCATGTTGTGTTTGCGGGGATCTGATGGATATTGAGATTATTATGTTGGTTTGATTAATGGTTTTGTCTTTATGATTCTATCATGTCTGTGTTGTTTGTGATCTTGCATGCTCTCCGTTGTTAGTATCTATCTTGGCCAAGTAGTTGCTAGTGACTCCAAGAGGGGGTATTTATGCTCGATAGTGGGTTCATGCCTCTAGTTTCCAAGGGAAGTGACAGAAATCTCTTCGGTTGTAGATGTGTTGTTGCTACTAGGGAGAAAACAACGTTCTCTTGTTCATGGAACATGTGTACTGTTTACCTTACACACTTTTCTTAAAGCAGTTGTCCGTTACTTGCAACTTAATACTGGAGGGGGTTCGGATGATAACCTGAAGGTGGACTTCTAGTCATAGATGCAGTTGGATGGCGGTCTATGTATCTTGTTGTATTGCCCAATCGAATCTCATAGGATCTTTCTGACTAGTAATTGCATTGTTATGCCTTGCTCAGTTCATGTCAATTGCCCCGCTGTAATTTGTTTACCCTTCATGCCATGTTGTTTATCTAAGGAGAGCACCTCTAGTGAACTATGGACCTCGGTCCAATCTTTACCATTGATACATCTTCCATTGTTACTTGTTTACTTGCTGCAAACCATTACCTTCCACACCATACGTTTAATCCTTTGTTACAACAAACCGGTGAGCTTAACAACCTCACTGTTCGTTGGGGCAAAGTCTTGAGTTTGTGTTGTGCAGATCTCCGCGTTGCTTGCAACACCTGTGTGACGTTTCCTTCCTCCTTCTGGTTCGATAACCTCGGTCTCAACTGAGAGAAAAGTTTCTTCTTGCTGCTTCACACCTTGCTCTTGGGGTTCCCAACAGGATGTGCATAGACAGCCGTCAAGATTTTCCAGCGCTGTTGCCGGGTAGGCCAAGGACTTCTTCACTAGGGGAGTCCTTCACTTCCTTTCTCTTTACTTTGTTTTTAGTTTTCTTTGTTTCTTTTGCTTGGTTTTGTTTGCCACTTTTCAAAAAAACCAAAAAAATTAGTCTAGTTTGGTTTGCTTGCTTTATTCAAAAACACAAAAACATTAGTTCTTGTTCTAGTTGCCACTTTGTTCTAGCTCACCATGTTGCCCCCCAAGTTCGTCCTGAAAGATCTTGCAATAGGTACTGGCTCCATAATTGGGAAAGATAACATTGAAGAATTCTTAAATTATACTAGCAAGCATGAGGATATTAAGGACAAATCTATAGCAGAGCTTGCTCCTAATTATGAGATTGCTGCAGCTTCTTTAGTTCATATGTTGGAGGCTAGGTTTGTTAGCCTTAACCCCTTCATACAATTCTTGTTCCTAAAACTAAAAGAAGAAAAGAATGCTGAAAAGAGAGATTTCATCATTGAAACTTTATCAAAAGAATTTCATGATGTTGCTAGGGAGGCCAAAAAGGTTTTTGAACGTTTCAATATGCTAGGTTCAAGTGTAGATGTTGTGGGTATTTCTGATAAAACTAATCCTAGAGAGGAATTCAATATACCCATACCCTTTAAGCTTGTTGGAATGCATGGAGCCTTTGAAAATAATTTTGATTGGATTGCCCCTGAAAATCTTTTTGATGAAGGTAGTAGAACAAAGACAGATGAGAAAGGATCCTCCAAAACCCATTTGGATGATATACCTTTCATAGTTGAAGATTTTGCAAGTATGAATGTTAATGCTTCTTCATTTGAAAATACTTGATTCTTCTTGCTTCTTGTGCCTAACTTAAAGGCGTTAAAGAAAAGTACTTGTTGAGAGATAACCCAAGAGTTTCCTGGAGTCTTGGAAGTTATTACTTCTATAATTACCTCTCCTTATCCTTTTTGTTTTCTTTTTGTACCAAGAATGACCTCTAATTAGAGGGAAGTAAGATTTGGAGAGTTGTTGTCCCGAAACAGATTTCTGTCCTCCACCAAAACAATTCGTGAGGAGGCTCTGTAACTCGGATTGAGCACAAAATTTACGAATAAATCCCCCAGTATATTAGATAACTTTCATTAGCTCAACACTTTTTTATTTGAGAAACATAAGATGTTCGAAAAAATTGGTTTCTACCTGCTTGTCTGTTTTGACAGATTTCTGCCATTATTTGCATTTGCTTCCTATTCATTCCTTTTTGAGTTCTCTTTAGGTGAATTGAGATTTTTAAAGGAGTTACTACAGTAGCTTGTGTTTTTAGTGAAAAGCCTTGCTGTTCCAAAGCTTTGCCAGAGATCTAATATCGTTTGAATACACTAATGTTGCTAATGAAGATTGTGTGAAGTTTTGTATGAAGGAAAAATTTCAGGTGTAGAGAGATAATGATGCAATGAGATGAAGAATGGAAAAAAGCTCAAGCAGGAGGATGCCACCATGGTGTCACCCCAAGAAATATCCAAGAGGTACAAGCGTCAAAGCTTGGGGATGCCCAAGGCATCCCCTTCTTCATCAATAAAAAGCTCAGGTCTGTCTAGACACTTCGTTTGCATTGTTTTATGCACAGTTGTGTTGTTCTTGGAGCGTCTTAGTTTTTGTTTGCTTTGCTTAGTTTGTTTAGTTTGCTTAAGTATTTTGGACCCCCATGCTCGTTGTGTTGCTTTACAAATAAGTTTTCTTGGTGTTTGGAAACGAGTAGTAAGTTCTTGCTTGAAGTGCAAGAGGAGTTTGCATTGAATATGACTTAGACTTTAGCATGACATGCTAGGTGTCGTTTTAACATTATGCTTAGTGATTATTGTAGGGGTTCGTAGCATGGAAAACAAAAATTTTCTACCGCATACAAACAAACAAGCCAAGATCTATCTACTAGATTGTAGCAGCGAGTCGATAGAATAACTCACCCTCGAAGATTCCAAAGTGTTTAACGAGAGCGGATTCTCGTGGGTGATGTAGTCGTACTCTTGCCGATCTCAAGATCATGTATACGATCCTTCCGGCGCTGCGTTCCGGCAGCGCTTCCACGATCAGTCACACGTTCGGTATTCGATGAAGACCTTCCTCTCCCTTGTTCCAGCAGGCAGCAGAGGTTGTAGCACTCTCCTCGCGATTCCGGCAGCATGACGGCGTGGTACCGGAAGTAGAGGGGAGATCTCGCAGGGCTTCGCCTTAAGCCGAAGCGAGTATGGTGGACTATGAGAGAGGACTTGGCGATCTAGGGTTTAGAGGCACCAAGGAGAGAGGGCTAGGCCGGCGGCTAGGGCAAGGGGAGAGCCCCAAGTCGGTGGCTAGTGTCGTGGGAATGACCACGGCAGATGCTGCAATCGGCAGCGAGTAGTAGAACGAAGGGCAAGGGCGGCCAGCCATCTGCGGTGCGAGATGAGGGCAAAGACACAGGGATTTACCCAGGTTCGGCCCCCCGGAGGGTAAAGACCTACTCCTGCTAGATTGTATTATGGAGGCGATTACAATGGGCGAACTCGGCGACTAGGCGGCGAGTTGCTTGGGTGTATGAGGGAACGTGTCTCTACTCACCCTTTAGGGAGGTTTATATAGGCTTACCTCCCCTAGGGTTTACATATCTCAACCGATTCGGTTACACCTCATGGCGACCGTTTAACCTAGACCGACTGGGCCTATCTACTCGCCTGGGCCTTCAACTTCCAGTCGCCTGGTTCCTTGCTGGGCCTTGATCCACTCGCCGTTCTGCAGGCCCACTCGCCAGTCCTTGGGCCAGCCGGAAACGTCCTGCTGAGTATACCCCAGTAGGCGTATCCCCATCAGTAGTCCCCGAGGCCGTCATTGATTAGGCGTGAGTGGCTGCTGGCAGTCGGAGTATACGGCTTCAAGTTGGCATCCAGTCGAATCATCGGCGGGCTCCTGCGTGAAGTAATAAATCTAGCGAACCGAGTTGCATCTTGGGCGAGTCGAGCCAACAGGACGCGGTCTCGGCGAGTGACTTAGCGAGCCGAGTGGCAGGAGGTGGACCGTCGGGCGTGGTCAAACTAGCCGTTAAGGTAACTCAACGGTAATTTTTGGCGTAATCATTGCGCGGTAACGGCCCCCTAATTTGGCGGGCGACTCCCGCTATATAAGAGGAATGGTAGGCTATCGCAAAGCCAACCGCCCACCGTTCCTTCCGAGCGCACACATCTTCCTTCCTTTAATTCCGCGATCCAATCGACCCGCGATCCTCCGACCTCCAAACAAATCCTCAGCCATGGCCCTCTCCACTGAAACTTGGGGTAGATCCAAATGCACCAGGGCGCAGCTGGCCTCCTTCGAGGAGGCCGGAATCCTGCGGGCCGGCTGCTGGCGCATCCCTGCAGCCGGAGAAACGACCCCAAACCCGCGAGAGAGAGAATTTATCTGTTTCACCAGTCACCTCGAACGGGGGTTAGGGTTTCCCACATCCTTGTTCTTCCGGCGCTTCTGCGCCTACTACGGGATCCAACCCTCAGATCTGGGTCCCCATAGCATCGAGCAGCTCGCCATCTTCGTGGCATTCTGCGAGTGCTACTTGGGCTGCCGGCCCTACTTTCCCTTGTGGCAAGATCTGTTCCACGGACGGATCAGCCGCGAGGAGGCAGGCGGCCCAATGCTAGCCGCGGGCGGCTTAACCTTCCAGCTCAAATCCAAAGCTTCCTTCTTCGACCTGATGCTGCCGGCCAAAGCAGCGAGCGACTGGAAAAAGTCATGGTTCTACGTGACTGAGGCGACTCCGGAGGACGAGGTGGCGATCCCGCGGTACTCGGCCAGCCGTTCCGAGCCACGCCATCTCCAGGTCGGCAAGCTCCCCGACGACCAGCGGATGGTCGTCCATGAGATGCTCCAGACCATCCGTGGTTTGAAGAAGAAGGGGCTCCAGACGGTGAACTTGTACAACTGTTGGCTTGGGCGGCGGCTCGTTCCGCTCGCCCAACGCGAGCATTACATGTACCAGTACACGGGCCGAGGAGACCCGACGAAGGCCTGCCTCGCCGAGTGGAAGCTGGAGGACTACCTCTCGGCGCTGAAGAAGATCACCCAGGCGGCATACACGGATGCACAGGCCGGGGTCCCTCCCTACACCGCGAAGCGTCCGGCTCCGACGGTAATCCTTTTATCTTGTTCGCAGTCGCAGCTTGTGCAGTCGCGGTAATTCTAACTTTGTTTCGTGTTTAACGCAGCTGTTCCAAGTGGTGGAAGGGTGGCTACCACCCGCTGATGACGAGAGCCCCGGGCCATCCGCCCAGGACACGAGCGAGTCGCCACCCGCCAAGGGTAACGAGGACGACGAAGACGAGTCCGAAGAGGAGATTGCCCCACTGGTCCGAAAGACCCGCGGGCAACGTCAGCGCAAGATCGAAGCGAGCAGGAGCCTCGAACGTCATGACGATGACGAGGAACTCCCAGAAACCACCTCGCGCCGTCAGGCCACTCCCGCGAAGAAGAAGAAGGAGAAGGAAGCGAGGGCCCCCCTGAGGAGGAAGGCGAAGCCGCCGAAGATGGCCTCACCGCCGCATTCAGCGAACAGGTCCGATGCTCATAGCTCGTCCGGTGACGGCGCGGCCCCGGTGACAACCGCGCTTGATGCGCCATCCACGGAGGCGCCGTTGGCTTCAATGCCTCCGCCCTTCGCACCGGTCTCCGGGCTAGGGAAGGCTCCGGCTATGGCGACTTCGCCTCGCAAAGAGGTCCCGAGCGTGGCGGTCTCGCCTCGCAAGGAGGCTCCGGCCGTAGCAGCTCCACTTCGCGAGGAGGCCTCCGCCGAAGGCGTTCCGGAGGCGCCAACCGCTACCTCAACGTCAAGGAGGCCGTCCGTATCCTGGGCCCCTGACGTCCTGGAACTGGGGCTCAGGCGCCGATTAGGCCCTGAGCTGGAGAAACCGGCCAGCCTTCGTACAGGGCTGCGTTTCATTCCAGTCGCCAAGTGAGTGCACTTGGCCTTCTCTATTTTTTCTTTTATTACATCGATTGCCTCTTATTGATTTGACTCGACGTGCAGGACCGGAGTGAAAAAGATGGGCCACCCGACGGTGGCCAAGGTACCCTCCGCCGCTAGCGAGGAGGATCCTTCCCGTAAGAGGAAGGTGGACGAGGTCGCCGTCCCCACCGAGGGCAGTAAGAAGGCCAAGGGCGACGACATCGTCACTGTCTCTGATGACGCGGCGACTGCGCCGACTGGACCCGCAATGGAAGCAACCGCGTCCACGAAGGAGGGCATTTCCTTGCCTAGGCCGGAGGAAGCGAGTTCCTTTGGGGCGGGTGCTTCGATTGCTACCTTCCCGCGCTTCATGACTAAGGCGGTCACGGCAAGCGGGGCTGCGCTTCCGAGCCTCACTCCAGGGACCGCCGATGCTGAATCCGACCAGCGTCGCGGGCACACGCCAGCGCTGCTCGCGTCTATGGACGCAGTACAGCTTCATGGCATGCTTGGTGCGGCCATCCAGGTACCTCCAGTTCCCGAGGATCAGGTCGGTGCTTAGCAGCAGCTTGGTCCTTATAATTTCTCGTTTTTTACTTTCGAATCCAGTCCCCGAGTGCATATGCGCTAAATTTTAGTGGGTATGCACTGAGGAATTTTCGTGGTCGCCACTTCCCGAGTGCGCACTCGCTAAATTTTAGCGGGTGGGCACTGAGTAATTTTCTTGGTTGCCAGTCCCCGAGTGCGCACTCGCTAAATTTTAGCGGGTGGGCACTTAATAGTTTTCATGGTCGCCAGTCCCCGAGTGCGCACTCGCTAAATTTTAGCGGGTGGGCACTTGGTAGTTTTCATGTGTACTGACTTTGATGGTGTACAGGGTCTGCAGCTGGAGTCGGCAGAGCGATTGGCTGCGAAGCAGCGTGCTGAGAAGGAGCTGGCCATTCTCCAGGACGCAAACAAGGAACTTCAGGCTGCTGCTGCGCAGGCGGAGGTAGCTCGCCAGGAGCTTATTCCTGCTGGTGAGCTGGTGGTGGTGCGATCCGCGCTAAGTGCTGCTGAGCAGAGGGTCGCCGACCTCGAGCGCGAGTTGCGGGAGGCGAAAGAAGAAGCAAATTCGGCGAATGGGCGAGCTAAGGCCGCCGTTGCGGCCGCGGAAGAAGACCGCAAGGTGTCAGAAGCCCTCATTGTTGGGCTTCAAGACGATCATACGTCGCTTCAAAGCTTCATCACGGGACTCGCCCGCCCGTTACTTGGTGAGTGCTTCTTCCCTGTCTTTCAATTGTACTGTTTGTGGTTTCTGTGGTACTCATAACTGTCTCCTGCTAGCAGGTCGTATACTTGGTAGCCACGAAGAAGCGAGCTCTCTTGGCGCGAAGGAGTGCGTAAGCATGCTCGTCGACTCGGCGACGCTGTCGGCGACGTGCATCCGCGCCTACCTTCAAGAGATGTCGCCCACGGAGGTTATTCCCAGTGACCTCGTTGAGGTGTGGGAGTACTTGGAGAAGGCGCCCGCGGTCGTAGAGTTCATGACGCGGTCGGCGTTTCGGCGTGGAGCGTCTACAGCGCTAAGCCTTGGGCTCGCCCACTTCCCCGAGGACTTCGACCTCGACGATGTGACGAGTGGGTACCCTTCGTCGACTGGCGCGGTGGATTTATCCGAAGTCCTGAAGTTGCAGGAACGTGCCGCCGCGTACTCGGAACGCGTCTGGGCGATGGGCGACCTCCTCCCCTACCAGGAAACGGTCGTCGCGCCAAACGACCCCGAGCCGCCGCATCGTGACTTCAAGGTTGAACAACCTTTTCGCGCGGCGATGGCGGGTGAGCTGACGGCGTACCCGTCGAACCCGTACACCGCGTTCATCCGGAAGCGCCGGGATTCTGGTGCGTCGTCGTCAAAGCCTGCAGAGTAGTGTAGTGTTTCTAGATAAGTTAGCAGCAGTTCTGCCGAACAGGCATAATTTGTAATGTAAGAAAATGCGATGTGCGATTGAATTGGATGTTGTGTCCACTTTGCTAATAATTTTCGTGTTTTGGATTGATTTTGGATGAGTCCCCGAGCGCGTCCGCCCTTTTGTGGGGTTCACCTTGGATATGATGTTTGTTGTTATCGTGAGTTTTGTTAGTTTAGTCGACTCGCCCGAGCTCGTAGAGCCAGTCGCAAGGCGACTCCCTGGAGCGCTCTGTACTTTACCGTTTTCCCGGACGCGAACGGGGTCGGGTGGCCGAGTCCCCGAGCGTGGTACTTGGTATTTCGAGTCGCGACTCGGGGGTGGTTGAGGACTGAGCACGTTGGTATGGGCGCGTCACTCCTGCCTGGCCCGGGGGGTCAGTCGCGTGGCGAGTCCTGGGCGTGCTCTCTTACTTGACGTTTTCCCTGACCGATCGCGACGAACTGGTATTCAGTCCCCGAGCGTGGTACTTAGTCGTTCGAGTCGCTACGCCGAGGATGCGGAGGACCAAGGCCGCTGTGAGAAGCGAGGGCAGTTGTCTTGGTTTGCAAAACCAGTCGAGCTAGGCGACTCCAATGGGGCTCCGGATTGGCGTTTTTCGTGGACGACGCAAGACCTGAGATGACTCAGTGCTCTTACATCGCACTACTTGGCCGTGCCGGTCGCTGTACCAAAGGTTGACTTCTGCATGTTAGCATGACGCTGTTATTACGAGTGCGAGTGGCACAAGGCATGGAGAGTAGACGCAATTTTGCGGAAACTGTTTCTTTTATTTCATAGCGACTGGAGAGTACATATGTGGGGTTCTAGGAGTAGAACTTCCGGAGGAGATTTACATTCCATGGTCGCTTGACATCGAGTTCGCCGTCTCCGCGGACGTCGACCAGGTAGTAGGCGTCGTTGCCGAGTACGCGGCCGATAGCGAACGGGCCTTCCCACGGAGGGGAGAGCTTGTGCATGCCCTTCTTGTCCTGGATGAGGCGTAACACCAAGTCGCCTTCCTAGAAGGTGCGGGTTTTTACCCGTCGGCTGTGGTAGCGGCGGAGCCCTTGCTGATAAATGGCAGTGCGCGATCGGGCGAGGTCGCGTGCTTCGTCGAGTTGGTCGAGCCCATCTTGGCGGGCCAGCTCGTTTGCGGCCTCCGTATAGTGGACGACCCGCGGCGAGTCGTGTTCTAGGTCGGTGGGCATGACCGCTTCGGCGCCGTAGACCACGAAGAAGGGGGTGAATCCCGTCGACCTGTTGACCGAGGTGCGGATTCCCCAGATGACGGAGGGTAGCTCTTCGACCCAGCATCCAGCGGTGCGCTCAAGTGGTACTTGGAGTCACAGCTTCAGACCGTGGAGGATGCTTTGGTTGGCTCGTTCCGCCTGACCGTTGGATTCCGGATGTGCGACTGACGCGAGGTCGAGCCGGATGTGGTGCTCTTCGCAGAACTCGGCCATTGCTCCCTTGGCGAAGTTTGTGCCATTGTCCGTGATGATGCTGTTGGGGAACCCGTAGCGGTATATGAGCTCGCGTAGGAACTTAGTGGCTGTCTTCCCGTCGCATTTCTGGACTGGCTTGGCCTCGACCCACTTCGTGAATTTGTCGATGGCGACTAGTAGGTGGGTGTAACCGGAGGGGGCCTTCTTGAAGGGGCCTACCATGTCCATGCCCCACACAGCGAATGGCCAGGTGATGGGGATTGTCTTGAGCGTCGAACTTGGTACGTGCGTCTGGTTGGCGTATTTCTGGCACCCAGCGCATCGCTGGACGATATCGACAGCGTCGGCGTGTGCGGTAGGCCAGTAGAAGCCGTGTCGCATAGCCTTGGCGACCAGGGAGCGCGCGGCGGCGTGGTGGCCGCAGTCGCCTGAGTGGATGTCGTGTAGGATTTTGCGTCCTTCAGCCGGTTGGACGCAACGTTGGAACACGCCGGTGACGCTGCGCTTGTGTAGCTCGCCGTCGATGATGGTGTAGGACTTGCATCGGCGAACGATCATTCGAGCGCTTGTCTCGTCTGCGGGCAGGGCTCCGGTTTCCAGGTAGGCTATGTAGGGCTTGGTCCAGTCGTCTGGCTCGGTGATGAGTGCGACCAAGGCTGCCTCTGGTTGGAGAGGGACTCCGATGTCGATCTCCCTCGGGGGAGAGACTGATGGTTTGGAGATTGTGTCGAGGAACACGCCGGCGGGTGGTGCGAGTCGAGCCGACCCGATGCGAGAGAGGGCGTCGGCCTCCTCGTTTTTCCGCCTGTCGATCCACTCGACGGAGTAGCCGGTGAAGTGGCCGCCCAACTTGTCCACCTCTTGGCGATACGCCGCCATGGTAGGGGAGACGGCGTCGCAGGTGCCGGCGACTTGTCCCGCAACGAGGTCGGAGTCTCCATAGCATCGAAGGCGATTGACGCTCATCTCCTTTGCGGCTCGCATGCCGTGGAGTAGGGCCTCGTATTCAGCCATGTTGTTGGTGCAGGGCGTGAATTCGAGGCGGAGGATGTAGCGGAGCTTGTCACCCTTTGGTGAAGTCAACACTATCCCCGCGCCTGCACCGTCCGCATTCTTGGACCCGTCGAAGTGCAGGTTCCAGTAATGGAGGTACGGCGGCTTTTCTGGTTGCTGGGCCTCCTCCCAGTCGGCGATGAAGTCTGCCAGTGCCTGGGATTTAATCGCCCTTCGTGGCTCGTATTTAATGTTGTGGACGCCGATCTCGACGGCCCACTTGGCGACCCGCCCGGTCGCCTCGCGATTGCGGATGATGTCTTGTAGTGGTGCTGAGGAGACGACCGTGATCGGGTGCTCCTGAAAGTAGTGCGGCAGGCGCCGCTGGGCCCGGAAGACCGCGTATACTAGCTTCTGGTACTGCGGGTATCGCTGGCGCGACTCGGTGAGGACCTCGCTGATATAGTACACCGACCGTTGGACCGGGCGCTCCTTTCCTTCCTCTGGTCGCTCGACAACCATTACGGCACTGACGACGCGCTCGGACGTCGCGACGTAAACCAGCATGGGTTCTTTGTCAGCGGGTGCGGCGAGTAGTGGTGCGGCGAGTAGCACCTTTTTAAGGTCGCGGAGCGCGTCGTCCGCCTCCTTGTCCCACTGGAAGGTGGGATTCTTGCGCATCAGGCGGTATAGGGGCATCGCCTTTTCGCCCAGGCGGGGGATGAATCGACTGAGGGCCGCTACACGCCCGGCCAGCCTCTGGACGTCGCGCAGGCACTCGGGTTTGACGAGCCGGGCGATCGTGTCGATCTTCGTTGGGTTTGCCTCGATCCCTCGTTTGGAGACGACGTACCCCAGCAGTTGCCCGGCGGGTACACCGAAGGTGCACTTGCCTGGGTTAAGCTTTATCTTGTACCTCCGCAGGTTGGCGAAGGTCTCCGCTAGGTCGGCGAGTAGGTCTCCCTGGCGAGCGGATTTCACGACCACGTCGTCGATGTAGACGTGGATGTTGCGGCCAATTTGGCTCGCGAGGCATTCTTGCATGCACCGCTGGTAAGTCGCCCCGGCGTTCTTGAGGCCGAAGGTCATGGCGGTGTAGCAGAATGCTCCGAATGGCGTGATGAACGCCGTCTTTTCCTCGTCCTCGACGGCCATTTTGATTTGATTGTACCCGGAGTAGGCGTCGAGGAAACACAGTGACTCCGAGCCCGCGGTTGAATCGATTATCTGATCGATCCGCGGGAGGACGAACTGCTCTTTTGGGCAGGCGCTGTTCAGGTTTGTGTAGTCGATACACATTCTCCAGGTCCCGTTTTTCTTCTCGACCAGGACTGGGTTTGCCAGCCACTTGGAGTATTTGATTGGCCGGATGAAGCCGGCGGCGAGCAGGCGCTGCACTTCCTCGGCGATTGCTCGACGGCGCTCTTCATTGAAGGGCCGTAGCGACTGCTTGACTGGTCGCACTTTGGGGTCGGCGTTTAGTTTGTGCTCAGCGAGCTCCCTAGGGACACCAGGCATGTCGGAGGGTTTCCATGCGAAGACGTCCCTATTCTCACGAAGGAACTCGATGAGCGCGCCTTCCTATGCTGGGCTCAAGCCTGTCCCGATCGTCACCGTCTGGCTGGGGTCGCCTGGGACCAGCTCGACGGTGCGAGTGTGCGTCGTGGCCTCAAAGGTTGAGGTGTTCGTGCCCTCGGAGTTGGGCTTCTTGAGTATTGTGGGGTCGTCATTGTTGACCCCGCTCGCGTATTTGGCGAGCTCGTCGGCGTGATTGGCTTCTGCCGCGATGACGGCGTCGGCGAGTTCGGCTCCTTTGGCCTCGCATTCGGCGGCCATGTCGGGGTCACCGTTGATGGTGATGACGCCGCACGGTCCGGGGAGCTTCATCGCGTTGTACGCGTAGTGGGGCGCCGCCATGAATTTGGCGAACGCCTGGCGCCCCAGGACACAGTGGTAAGGGCTGTCGAAGGGCACCAGCTCGAAGACGATCCGCTCGGTGCGGAAGTTTGCCGGAGTGCCGAACGTGACTGGTAGCGTGACTTTGCCGATCGGGTACGCCTTCCGACCGGGGACGATGCCGTGGAACGTGGTGTGGGTTGTCTCGATCATCGACTGCGGGAGCCGCAGCCTCCTGAAGGTGTCGAGGTAGAGGATGTTGATGGAACTGCCGCCGTCCATCAATGTCTTGGGGAGCCAGTAGTCGCCAACCTTGGGCTTGACCACCAGGGCGACTCGGCCTGGGTACTCGACGCGTGGCGAGTGGTCTTGCCGGCTCCAGGTGATGGGTTGTTCCGACCAGTTTAGGAACTGGGGGACGTCTGTTTGGGCCACCGCGTTGACGGCGACGGCGCGGGCGATGACTTTCTTCTCACGCTTCGTGTTGAAGCCCGTGAAGGTGTGGAGCGAGCCGGCTACTTTGCCGAATTTTCCGCCATTCGGCAGGTCGTTGTCGGTGTCCTCCCGCGCGTGCCGTGCCTTCTCGATTTCCCTGAGGGTGTGGCAGTCGGCGGTGGTGTGCGTTGCGGGATTTCCTTCCCTGCTGTGGAACGCACATGGTTGGTTAAGGAGTGCCGCGGGATCAAACCTTGGCTTGTTCTTGTAATTGCCGCCGTCGCGCCGTTGCCCTCCGTCGCGGCGGTAGCTTTTGGGCTCGCGTTGCGCGTGGCCAGCGTTGGCGACGAAGTCGACTCGCCCGTCGTTGCGGCGCTTGCCTGTGAGGCGGGTGCCGCTGTAGCGTAGGTCGGTTCGGCGTCCGCCGTCATTGCCGCCCGCGCGTCGTTGCCCTCCTGACTCGTCGTCGATTTCTTGGTTGGGGTCCTCCTTGGCGTACCGTTTGGCGATCTCGAGGAGGTCGGGGATGTTGTCGAGTGTGCGGGCGTGTCGCTTGAGCTTGGCGACTAGAGGCTCGTAGCGGCACGAGGTCTTGAAGCAATGGATCGCGGTGTCCGGGTGGATGCCGACCGCGTTGTACCAGAGCTCTTGCCACCGTTGGACCCAGTTGCGGGTCGACTCGCGGGGTCCCTGGACGCATCGTTCCAGGTCCTCGATGGTGGTGGCGCGGGTGTAGGAGCACTCGAAGTGCCTGACGAAGGCGTCTCGCATTTCCTCCCAGGAGTCGATACTGTCCTGGGGAAGCGTGTTGATCCATTGCCTGCACGTCCCCTCCATCATCAGTGGGAGGTAACGGGCGGCGAGTAGGTCAGTGTGACCCGCAATCCCCATTGCCATGAGGTATATGTCGAGCCAGACTGCGGGGTCGTACGAGGAGTCGTACTTTTCTATCTCCTTTGGCGCCTTGAAGTTTGGCGGGTACTTTTCGCCTCGGATCATTGGTCCGAAGCACTTGGGCCCTAGTCGACTGAGCGACCCCATAGGCTCGCCATCGCGGCGATTAGCTAGGGTGTGCCGCAAGTCGTCGGGCTGGCGTGCGCGCCAGTTTTGGTTGTTGATGATGTGAGTGCGGGCGTCGATGGGTTCTCCGTTAGCGGCGACGAAGTTGGTCGCCGGCCTGGGATCGTTGGTGGAGAGTGCCGCGTTTGCGGGTCGGCGTTGGAGCTGCAGTGGTTCTGGCGGCGGGCAATTGAGGGTGTTTGCCGCCGCTGGGCGGCCGCTGGAGGCCGCCCTGCTTCCTGAGGAGCGTGAGTACACTCGCCCTTGCGAGTCGGCGCCCGCTTTTTGCTGTTCCACGGCTTTTGCGAGCAGGGCCCTGACGTACTGGATTTGTAAGGCGCCGTCGCCGGTGGCCGTGATGCTATCGGCTGCTGCTCGGCCTGCCACGAGGTTGTCCATCGGGGTGGAGAACAGCGGGAGGCCGTTCGCGTCTCGCTCCCGTGAGGAGACGACTATCCGCGGCTGGTCCCTGGGAGGGGTGCGATTGGGTGGTGGTGGGGCGCCCATCGCCGTTGATCCTGGCGGGGGCCGAGCGCTTCCTCCCGGTGGCGCGTTCTTGCAGATCGCGCGCTCGGCTACGCGAGCCGGGTCGTTCTCGTCGTCGAAGTTCAGGGCGCGCCCCTGAACGGTGGGGTTCAGGCGTGACCTGATCCGCTGCTGGTGGTAGCGTGACAGTTCCTGCGCTGTCACTTGCTCGAGACGAAATTTTTCGCGCTCGGCCTGCTCTTTGCGTACTGCCTCCGCCAATTTCAGGCGGAGTTCCTCGACCTCCGTTGCCGTGGCGTTGGGAGGGATTGGTGTGGAGAAAGGATCCTCCGGCGGATCGGCGCCGGTGGCCATGTAGGTCGCGGCGTGGCGACCGGTTCCGTCGTGGAGGTCGGCGGAGTTTTCCGACCCAGAGTCGAAGTCGAAGATCCCGAGGATGGAGGGGTCCTCGAAATCTCCCGCGTTGGAGACCTGAGCGATGGAGCCCGCGGACGAGGCCGCGGTGATGGATCCGGCGAGTGACGCCGGGGTCGCCGAGTCGGCGTCGTCGATGAGGGCCGCATCTTCTGCGGCCGCTGAGTTCTCGGCCACGTTGCTGTGGGCCGAGTTGTACTCGGAGGCGAGACAGTGGATCGTGCGGACCTGGCTCTCGGAGAGCCGATCGCGTGGTGGCGACTCGCGGATGCGAGCCGAGTCCTCCGAGGTGATGACGTCGGTGAAGCCGACGAAGAGGCTGATCGTGCCGATCGGCAGGATCACGCTGTGCGTGACGGGTCGTGCCGCCGGGACGTAGCTGCTCGGCAAGATCTGGAGCATCTCGCCGATTGCTATCATGCGGCCGGTGGCGACCGTCTCGTTGATGGGCAGATTGGATCTCGCCGCAGAACACCGGCCAGACCGGCCAGGCCCCACGGTGGGCGCCACTGTCGTGGGAATGACCACGGCAGATGCTGCAATCGGCAGCGAGTAGTAGAACGAAGGGCAAGGGCGGCCAGCCATCTGCGGTGCGAGATGAGGGCAAAGACACAGGGATTTACCCAGGTTCGGCCCCCCGGAGGGTAAAGACCTACTCCTGCTAGATTGTATTATGGAGGCGATTACAATGGGCGAACTCGGCGACTAGGCGGCGAGTTGCTTGGGTGTATGAGGGAACGTGTCTCTACTCACCCTTTAGGGAGGTTTATATAGGCTTACCTCCCCTAGGGTTTACATATCTCAACCGATTCGGTTACACCTCATGGCGACCGTTTAACCTAGACCGACTGGGCCTATCTACTCGCCTGGGCCTTCAACTTCGAGTCGCCTGGTTCCTTGCTGGGCCTTGATCCACTCGCCGTTCTGCAGGCCCACTCGCCAGTCCTTGGGCCAGCCGGAAACGTCCTGCTAAGTATACCCCAGTAGGCGTATCCCCATCAGCTAGGGCAAACCCTAGGGCGGCGGCGGTGGAGGGAGGAGGACTTCCTCCCCAAGTAGGTTTCCTACTCTCCCTCCACCAAGCAAACTTGCCGTTTGACTTTTCAAATTGGCGTTTGACTTTTCAAACTAGGATTTGATTTATACCTTTATTTTGCTTAGCGATGACACCTAGTACATGATGCAACCATTCCAACTTGTTATGACACATTCATGTACCCTTCCCCTCCGGAGTGTCGGACCTTCCGGACCCTTCTAGAACATTCCCGATGAAAATACCGGAATCATTCTCCAACTCCGAAACATGACTTTCCTTATATGAATCTTATTCTCCGGACCATTCCGTATCTCCTCGTGATATCCCGGATCCTATCCGAAACTCCGAACAACATTCGGTCTCTTACTCATCATTCCATAAGTACTCAACAACATCGAATCCTTAAGTGTGTCTCCCTACGGTTCGTGAATTATGCGGACATGATCGAGACACTTCTCCGAACAATAACCAATAGAGGAATCTGGAAATTCATATGGCTCCCACATATTTCTACGATTACTTTGCGATCGAGTGAACCACTTACATACGATGCCAATTTCCCTTTGTCTCACGATAGTTTACTTATCCGAGGTTTTGATCATCGGTATCTCTGCATACCTAGTTCAACCTCGTTACTGATAAGTACTCTTTTCTCCTTCCCGTGATATGTGATCCCTTGTGATCCAGTCACATGCTTGCAAGCTAATTGGATGACATTCCACCGAGAGGGCCCAGAGTATATCTATCTGTCATATGGATGGACAAATCCCACTCTTGATCCATGTGTCTCAACCCATACTTTCCGAACACTCAATGCCACCTTTATAGCCACCCAGTTACGGTGTGGTGTTTGATGTCATCAAAGCATCCTTCCGGTGATGGTGATAAGCATGATCTCATGGTCGAAGTAATTAGGTTACTATGTATCAGAAAGCATATAGCAATTGAACTATTAAAATGACTTGATCTTATCTATAGGAGTATGTCCATCATACCATTCTCCTAACGATATGATCTTGTTGTTAATAACATCTCAATGTTCATGATAGGGAAACCACAATCATTTATTAACCAACAAGCTAGTATTATAAAGAGGCTTTACTAGGGACTCTAATTTAGTTTACAAATCACACAAGTATTAATGTTTCCTTGTTAATACTGATGTAGCATGAATGTAAACATTTATCATAAACACAAAGATATAATAATAACTACATTTATTATTGCCTCTAGGGCATATCTCCAACAATTATTGCTATAGCATGTCTTGTTCCAAACAATTGGGATTGCTTAGTGTGCCTTGAAGAAATTATGCGTTGTTTTATCATGCAAAAGCATAGTATTGTGGTATCCTCCTTTGATATTTTGCTTGGGTTGACTTGGCACATGCTCACACCATGTTATGACTATGAAAAGTCACCATTAGCCTCTATGATCATTTAGTCCTTGACTTGTAGTACCACTATTTGCTTTGATTAGTATGCTTTGTTGCACTGCATGATTATGGACATTATTTCTCTCTTAGTTGGTTGCTCCCAGTCTTTTGCTAGCCTCCACTTGTATGAGTAAGTTCTACTCATGCCTCCAACTCCCAAGAAACCAAGTTTTTCCAAAAGCGTCCACTATAAACTCCTATGCATGGTGTGTTACACCATTCCAAGTATATTCTTGTTTTCAACTATCTTCCAATTTAAAAATATTTTGTTATGTGAAAACTTAGTGATTAAAGCCCTCACGAACTTGATGGCACACTTTATTCTTTGCCCTTAATAAACTTGAACCATTGTGACAACTTTGTTGTATATGCTTGCACTTATAAGTTGGAATTAGCAGAACCATGCTGTCATGGGGAACGTTTTCAATATTTCACTTGTACCTTGTTGTACTCAGTTGATATCATGTTCTTTTGTCTATAGATGTCACCGGTGTGAAATAAAGGGGGAACTTGTAAGTCCATGGAGTTTGTATTCTGTGTTGGAGAAACGCCTGGGCCTCTAGCCTAAGCCATGCCTAATCATGGTGGAAACTTGCAGCATCACCATAATGAGCTATCTATGAAGCATCCTCAATAAAAAGCTATGCATATGGTAAATAAAAAGATTGCTGAGATGCTCATTGTCTGCTTGCCTTGTCATTTTGGTTATGGGAAAGCTCCTGTACCATGTGCAAGGGGTACCCCGTTGCCGGTTCTCAATGATATGCAAATACTTGCAGTCACAAGAACTTACCTGGACCCAAAGTTGAGTATGCATGAGGTGTGGCCCTCGTATTCAAGGGACATGAGATTGCTAACTTATACTTCTTCAAGCATATACTCCAGATTTGCCACTTTAACCTTAACCACTTCAAGATGCTTATGATAGGGGCAATGAGGGCTGAAATCTAACAAGTACCGTAATTTTTGGAAGCTCTTTCTGAAACTTGAAATACCTGCTTCCTTTACAAAAAGGCCTTTCTTACACCATTATTGAGTCTCCACCTTATACCTTTAGGCACCATTAAGAGAGCATAGTTGTCATTTCGTGTGCAGTGTTCCAAAGCTTATTAATTGATGCATATTGTGATATTACTTGTTCTTGTGTTATTTGTTTCTAGTCACCCTTGTGAACTTTGCAGGTTTCCTATGCATCTATATTGCTACTCTATGGGGGACAAGCTGATTGCCACTATGCTATGTTTTCTGCATGTGAAACAAACAAACGTTTTTCAATGCATGTCATTCATGATCTTTGTTTGTAGCTTGCCATGTTGCATGCATAGTTACTATGTCCTATTGTTAGAACTCCATATTTCATGCACATGTTTAGAGTTCTTTGATCCCATCTTTCAATGCTTGCAAATGATTGGATCTTTATTGTGAGGGTACATGTCACCTCAAAAATTATTCTTTTTATCACTTACCTACTCGAGGACGAGCAGGAGTTAAGTTTGGGGATGCTGATATGATGGAAATGTATCTATAATTTTTGATGTTCCATGCTTGTTTTGTATCTAATTTGCTTTGCTTGTCTACACTTTGAGGTGATTTTTACATGTTTTCTGGTACTAACCTATTAACAAGTTGCAACAGTGCCAGATGTCTGTTTTCTGTTGTTTTTGGTTTCAGAAAAGTTAGTAAAGAAATATTCTCGGAATTGGACGGGACAAACGTCAAAGTCAATTACTTTCCATGGGGAACAAGAAGTCCAGAGGGGAGCCGGAGGGGCCAACCAGGGGGGGCCAGACCCACCCTAGGTGTGGGTGGGCCCAGCCCCGCGCCTGGCTAGGGTTTGCCACCCCTGGCCGCCTCCTCGGTCCCCCCCTTCGCCAATAAGAAGCCCCCGATGCAGAAACCCTAAGAACGCGATCAAATATCCACGAAACCATCTGTAGCGGCCGCCAGCATCGTCCCTAGATCGGGGGATCTAAAGTTCTTCACGGCACCCTGCAAGAGGGGAGATCATCCCGGAGGCCTTCTCTCCAGTATGATGCGTGAGTAGTTCCACCTTGGACTTGTTAATAGGTTAGTTACCAGTAAGTTCTTGTCATTGTAAGTACATGTGTATCATAAAGAACCACCAACGGGGTACCCCTTGCACATGATACATGAGTGATAAGTTGGAAACGTATCTATAATTTTTGATGCTCCATGCTTGTTTTGTATCTACTTTGCTTTGCTTGTCTACACTTTGAGGTGCTTTTTACATGTTTTCTGGTACTAACCTATTAACAAGTTGCAACAGTTCCAGATGCCTGTTTTCTGATGTTATTGGTTTCAGAAAAGTTAGTAAAGAAATATTCCCGGAATTGGACGGGACAAACATCAAAGTCAATTACTTTCCGTGGGGAACAAGAAGTCCAGAGGGGAGCCGGAGGGGCCAGCCAGGGGGGCCAGACCCACCCCAGGCGCGGGTGGGCCTAGCCTTGCGCCTGGCTAGGGTTTGCCACCCCTGACCGCCTCCTCGGTCTCCCCCTTCGCCCATAAGAAGCCCACGATGCAGAAACCCTAAGCACCCGATCAAATATCCATGAAACCGTCTGTAGAGGCCGCCACCATCGTCCCTAGATCGGGGGGATCTGAAGTTCTTCCTGGCACCCTGCCAGAGGGGAGATCATCCCGGAGGCCTTCTCTCTGGTATGATGCGTGAGTAGTTCCACCTTGGACTATGGGTCCATGTAGTAGCTAGATGGTTGTATCTCCTCCTTTGTGCTTTCATGTATAGATCTTGTGAGCTCCGTTCATGACCAAGATCTAATCTATTTGTAATCATGCATGTTGTGTTTGCGGGGATCTGATGGATATTGAGATTATTATGTTGGTTTGATTAATGGTTTTGTCTTTATGATTCTATCATGTCTGTGTTGTTTGTGATCTTGCATGCTCTCCGTTGTTAGTAGCTATCTTGGCCAAGTAGTTGCTAGTGACTCCAAGAGGGGGTATTTATGCTCGATAGTGGGTTCATGCCTCTAGTTTCCAAGGGAAGTGACAGAAATCTCTTCGGTTGTAGATGTGTTGTTGCTACTAGGGAGAAAACAACGGTCTCTTGTTCATGGAACATGTGTACTGTTTACCTTACACACTTTTCTTAAAGCAGTTGTCCGTTGCTTGCAACTTAATACTGGAGGGGGTTCGGATGATAACCTGAAGGTGGACTTCTAGTCATAGATGCAGTTGGATGGAGGTCTATGTATCTTGTTGTATTGCCCAATCGAATCTCATAGGATCTTTCTGACTAGTAATTACATTGTTATGCCTTGCTCAGTTCCTGTCAATTGCCCCGCTGTAATTTGTTTACCCTTCATGCCATGTTGTTTATCTAAGGAGAGCACCTCTAGTGAACTATGGACCTCGGTCCAATATTTACCAATGATACATCTTCCACTGTTACTTGTTTACTTGCTGCAAACCATTACCTTCCACACCATATGTTTAATCCTTTGTTACAGCAAACCGGTGAGCTTGACAACCTCACTGTTCGTTGGGGCAAAGTCTTGAGTTTGTGTTGTGTAGGTCTCCGTGTTGCTTGCAACACCTGTGTGACATTTCCTTCCTCCTTCTGGTTCGATAACCTCGGTCTCAACTGAGAGAAAAGTTGCTTCTTGCTGCTTCACACCTTGCTCTTGGGGTTCCCAACAGGATGTGCGTAGACAGCCGTCAAGATTTTTCGGCGCCGTTGCCGGGGAGGCCAAGGACTTCTTCACTAGGGGAGTCCTTCACTTCCTTTCTCTTTACTTTGTTTTTAGTTTTCTTTGTTTCTTTTTCTTGGTTTTGTTTGCCACTTTAAAAAAAACAAAAAAATTAGTCTAGTTTGGTTTGCTTGCTTTATTCAAAAACACAAAAAAATTAGTTCCTGTTCTAGTTGCCACTTTGTTCTAGCTCACCATGTTGCTCCCCAAGTTCGTCCTGAAAGATCTTGCAATAGGTAGTGGCTCCATAATTGGGAAAGATAACATTGAAGAATTCTTAAATTATATTAGCAAGCATGAGGATATTAAGGACAAATCTATAGCAGAGCTTACTCCTAATTATGAGATTGCTGCAGCTTCTTTAGTTCATATGTTGGAGGCTAGGTTTGTTAGCCTTAACCCCTTCATAAAATTATTGTTCCTAAAACTAAAAGAATAAAAGAATGCTGAAAAGAGAGATTTCATCATTGAAACTTTATCAAAAGAATTTCATGATGTTGCTAGGGAGGCCAAAAAGGTTTTTGAGCGTTTCAATATGCTAGGTTCAAGTGTAGATGTTGTGGGTATTTCTGATAAAACTAATCCTAGAGAGGTTTTCAATTAAAGCTTTTGTAAAGAAGTTTCACAACAAGAGTACTATTTTCTCAAACATAAAAGGTTTTTCACAATGAAGGCTTTGAAAGTAGTACTCATTAGATAAGAGTCTTGTGCAAACAAGAAAGATAAAGAACATGATTGAATAAATCATCATATGAATGCTTTAAACACAACAACTCAAATTCTTGCTGGAGATAGAGAGGAAGTAGGTTTACTGACTCAACTTAGAAGTAGAAGAAAGGCCCTTCATAGAGGGAAGCAGGGATTTCAAGTTCATAAAGATCTTCCAAAAGATTATGGTACTTACTAGCTTTGAGCTCTCATTGCCCCTATCATAAGCATCTTGAGGTGATTAAGGTTAAAGTGAACAAAGATGTAGTATATGCTTGATGAAATATAAGTTGGCAATCTCATGTCCCTTGAGTACTAGGGCCGCTCCTCATGCTACTCAACTTTAGTTACCAGTAAGTTCTTGTCATTGTAAGTACATGTGTATCATAAAGAACCACCAACGGGGTACCCCTTGCACATGATACAAGAGTGATAAGTTGGAAACGTATCTATAATTTTTGATGCTCCATGCTTGTTTTGTATCTACTTTGCTTTGCTTGTCTACACTTTGAGGTGCTTTTTACATGTTTTCTGGTACTAACCTATTAACAAGTTGCAACAGTTCCAGATGCCTGTTTTCTGAATTTATTGGTTTCAGAAAAGTTAGTAAAGAAATATTCCCGGAATTGGACGGGACAAACATCAAAGTAAATTACTTTCCGTGGGGAACAAGAAGTCCAGAGGGGAGCCGGAGGGGCCAGCCAGGGGGGCCAGACCCACCCCAGGCGCGGGTGGGCCTAGCCTTGCGCCTGGCTAGGGTTTGACACCCCTGACCGCCTCCTCGGTCTCCCCCTTCGCCTATAAGAAGCCCACGATGCAGAAACCCTAAGCACCCGATCAAATATCCATGAAACCGTCTGTAGAGGCCGCCACCATCGTCCCTAGATCGGGGGGATCTGAAGTTCTTCCTGGCACCCTGCCAGAGGGGAGATCATCCCGGAGGCCTTCTCTCTGGTATGATGCGTGAGTAGTTCCACCTTGGACTATGGGTCCATGTAGTAGCTAGATGGTTGTATCTACTCCTTTGTGCTTTCATGTATAGATCTTGTGAGCTCCGTTCATGACCAAGATCTAATCTATTTGTAATCATGCATGTTGTGTTTGCGGGGATCCGATGGATATTGAGATTATTATGTTGGTTTGATTAATGGTTTTGTCTTTATGATTCTATCATGTCTGTGTTGTTTGTGATCTTGCATGCTCTCCGTTGTTAGTTGCTATCTTTGCCAAATAGTTGCTAGTGACTCCAAGAGGGGGTATTATGCTCGATAGTGGGTTCATGCCTCTAGTTTCCAAGTGAAGTGACAGAAATCTCTTCGGATGTAGATCTGTTGTTTCTACTAGGGAGAAAACAACGGTCTCTTGTTGATGGAACATGTGGACTGTTTACCTTACACACTTTGCTTAAAGCAGTTGTCTGTTGCTTGCAACTGAATACTAGAGGGGGTTCGGATGATAACCTGAAGGTGGACTTCTAGTCATAGATGCAGTTGGATGGTGGTCTATGTATCTTGTTGTATTGCCCAATCGAATCTCATAGGATCTTTCTGACTAGTAATTGCATTGTTATGCCTTGCTCAGTTCCTATCAATTGCCCCGCTGTAATTTGTTTACCCTTCATGCCATGTTGTTTATATAAGGATAGCACCTCTAGTGAACTATGGACCCCGGTCCAATCTTTACCATTGATACATCTTCCACTGTTACTTATTTACTTGCTGCAAACCATTACTATCAACACCCGAATTTTTAATCGCAGATGCCTGTTATGCCATACATCGCAATCCTAGGATTACCAGTTTTGTGAGACATAACATATTTGGATACCACAGTACATCATCCATTACAAACCATACATAAAGTCTTACACAAATAAGGATCTCATGATCCAGTTCTTAATACAACTCAAGCAACGGAAATACGTAATAATAACAGTAGCGTAGGCGAAGCTCCGTCTTCGGGGTCACGGGCAATGCTAACGATGGGAGATAATCCTAGTTATCGTAACCTTCCTGGGTCCATCCTCCTGGTATTCCTCTTCATAGTCTGGCCACGGGAATAGCCAGGGACAAAGCCATAAGTACTCTTTAAGTACTCGCAAACTAATACTAACAAGTGAAAGGGTTTTTGTAGTAGGACTCTAAGCTCTAGGGTTGTTTTGCAAAAAGCCAGATTTACCTCTACTAAGTTTAGAAATGAAGAAATCTAGTTGAAGTTTTATAACACCTAAGTGGGAACTTGTATTTCGTATCACAACTCTGTTGTGGTCAAGTCAAAATCTCAATTCATTTCACAAGTCATTTTGAAAACATCTGACGGGGGAACAGTATGGCCACTCCAACTTTCCATAACCGCGGACGCGGCTATTCGAATAGTTTGACACTCTGCAGAGATTGTACACTTTCACCACAACATTCGACACATCCGTCAGGAACAAATCCTGAATTCACCATACTCAGTATGCGGATAATCAATCCTAACCTTTCAATTACACGCCCTAGTATAAGCACCTCTCCTGTGAGTTTGGCCTCCCAACCATGACCAACTGTCATCTTGGGTACTGCACAGGTGGACAATCTTCACAAGGTTTCCTTATCTCAGACCTTGGCCGTGAGGGAACCAATACTAAGGTATATAAGTTCCAGTCAAGCCCTACCCAATTATCGGGTATTGTGGTTGTACGGTAAAATTGGAATGGTATCGCATCCAGAAAACCATCAGTTTTATAAAGGGCTAAGGCTCACGCCTCAACATTTTCGTCACCAAAATCATCTGGTGTTCGGAAACACATGTCAAACATCTCAATAGAATGATCCATCATTCCAAGGTTTTCATAACCATTTTTCCACCAAGTATTCCCATCTAAAGTTGATCAAGTTTTATGCTTAGCACTAGCATCTACAAGTGGGGGTAAGTACTAATGAGGGGTGGTAAACTAGTGGACTTTAACTAAGTTCAATCTCATGCCTTAGGATGGCATAAAGATTATCTAGCTTAGGCCAAATTTTATGCTCTTTATGCAACCTTCAGTTATCTCTCTAGAATCTACAGTTCACTTAAGTAAGCTCTAAGTACTAGCTTTGATAAAGAAATAAAGTATAAAGCTTGTAAGTAAAACTAGGAATGGGGTTATCAAGTGGGTATGATCACATATGCTTAAGGCATATAGTTGGCATGGTAACAAGCAAGTATTTGCTTGCATAGATCAACTTGATTAGTAAGGCTTGCTAGAGTAGAGTATCTTGCAAGTGTTAGCTTGCCTTGTGTAGAGCAGTGGTTGAAGTTCTCCTCGGCTTCTTCTTCGTAGTATCCTCCTTCCTCCTCGTATCCTTGGTCGGTACTAGCATCTATGAATAAATACGAGGTACACAATCACCAAACAATACTTAACTACTTTCAATCATCACACAAAAGGGTTCTATAGATGATCTAGCATCATCACTAACATCACAAGAATAAGGCATTTGTCTTATTTATTTTATTTTTAGAAAAGTAATTTCTACTCATTGAAAAACTACTTAAGATTTAATATTCTCCAAACCAAACATGGGATCATGTTGACACATGTCATCACCACACATTTCAGTACATGGGAATGTGATTTAAAGTGGTGTCACAATTTAATAAGATTTAACCTTTTATTTTAAAATAAAAATAAATGACTAGAAATGCCTATGTGGCATCCTTTTATTACTTGAACATTATTTATGTAAGTAAACCCATATGTTTTTATATATTCTGAAAGATATGATCAAATGTGATTTTTGAGAGTTGGAATCAACCAAAAGCTATTATAGTTTAAATTTGAAAAATGTTTGAATGCAGAAAAGCTTCTGCCTTGTTATTTTTACCAAGGTTGATCTATAGATTCAAATGATTTGAATCCAACGGGCTTGGATTAAGCATTTCAAAACCTTTCTAACAAAATTGGTTTTATTCAATTTGGTTCACTGAATCGAGCTGGGTTGATTTTTGAAACTGGGTACAGAACTATGTTTGAATTAAAATGGAAAAAAGTTAAATTCAAACGACTGGGATGCGCGGGAACTGCTAATGGGCCGGCCCAGTGTCACAACGCGGCGCGGGGCTCAACTGACAAGGGGGTTCCACCAGTCAGCGGCTCTTTAAACCTGAAGCGGTATGGGGAAATCTCATCCGCACGATCTAAGTCTAATCAAACGGCTGCTACTCACCGTCCACGTCAGGCGGCGCCGGCGAGACAGAAACCTAACGCGGCAGGTGGGGGTCGTCGGGGGCTCACCGGGGCTCAGGCGAAGGTCGGCGATGCGGGCGAACGACAAAGTCGACGACGGCGAACCTCCTGGTACCGGCAGCTCCTCCTGGGGTGGACGAAATTGACGGCGCCCTTCTTCTCCAGAGGCAGCCTGCTCCGGCCCAATTCCGGCGATGCGCTGCTCGCCTTGCTTCAGGGATGAGGTGGAACGATCAGTGAGGTGAGGAGAGTGAGATGGTGTGCTCAATTCGGCTGGGGGTCGTCTCCTTTTATAGGCTCGATGGTGAGACCGAACGGGATGGGCAGGCGACAGTGGTGACACGGCTACGGGCTGCTAGAGGCATGGCCGAGGGTGGCGATCGATCGGTGGTCTCCTGGCGATGCTCTAAGGTGTAAATGCGCTTGTAGGGGCGGTGGCAAACGGTCGGGAATGCTCGATGCTCTGCGAGGCAGAGGCGGCGTCTTCGACGGTGAGCGGTGGCTACGGGGTACGGGCGGTGAAATGGGCATGTCTGGCGGTCTCCTGGAACGGTGGGGAGCATGCTGGCGGACGGCGAGGGCTCGAGGTGGTCGGGTTGTGTGGGAACGGTGCGTGCTATGTGGTGCACGTCGGCATGGTCGACAGCGGCACAGGCGCGGCGTTCCTGGCGGTTCTGGTTGCTGTCTGCGAGGCAGGGCTGGTCGAGAGGGGGCGGTGACGCATGGGCTATCTCCCAGACAAGGTTGGCACGACTAGTTCTTCCTCTAGCCTGCTGTCCACACTGGGGTGACATGGGTGCTCTCGGGATGTTCACCATTGATGACATTGTCAAGCTTACAGTGGTGCTAGGGATTAGTTAGGGTCGTTAGATGATCTACTAAGGCTAGTGGTGTCCAGAGAGGGAACAAGTTAGGCCCAAAATCACTGCACACTATTGTGTTTAGATTTTGTTTGATTTGTATCTGCAAGGTGTTTGATGAAACGGCCGCATGAATTCAAGTTTTGAATTTTGAAATGATTTTTGGTGGGTGTGCTAGGCATGTGCTGGTGAGTCTGTAGATGCTTGGGTTTTGAAAGTTGAGCTTGTTTGACTGGTTTTTGAAAAAGTGGGATCTTCCCATATGAAATAGATTCAATTTTAAATTGTCATTTAAACTATGCATTTGAATGTTTCTGGATGATCACAAGGTGGGCATTGATACTTTGTTATGAGTACTATCAAGGGGTGCAAATATCCAAATAAGTTTCTGTTAAGTTCTGAAAGTTAGAGATAGCCAAAGTAGGCATGGGAGTTAATTTGGCCAAAGTGACCATTCACTTAATTTGTTTGTTTTGATTTATTTGACTTTGGGAAAAGTTTGGGAATTGTTTAGATGATGTTTATTTAACCTAAGAATCATTTTACAAGCAAATAAACACTTAATCATGTCAATCCAAAAGAATCCAAATTGTAATGCATACACATAGGAATGCTTTCATATTTTTTATTGGAAAAGTTTTTGTTAACCTTAATTTTGGTGATTAGAGTTTGATGATTCTAGTTCAATATTTTTGTGATGTTACAAACCTTCCCCCTTAAACAAAATCTCATCCTAAGATTTGAAAAAGGACAAAAAATATTACCTAGGATTTGAAGAGATCGGGAAACTCCGTTCTGATGTGATCTTCGCGCTCCCAGGTAGCTTCCTCTTTTGTGTGGCTGCTCCACTGAATTTTGAGAAACTTGATGCTTCGGGTTCTGGTAGTTCGGAAAGCTTCTTCCAAAATACGGATGGGTACTTAGGTATAGGTCAGGTCATCAGTGATGTCTATAGTCCGGTGATCAATATTCTTGAATACTTCAGTCTTCGCCGGGACTTCGAGACACTTGCAAATTAATGAGATATGGAACACATTGTGCACGTCTGACATCTCTTCGGGTAGTTCCAGTTGATATGACACTTCTCCTCAACGGTTCAGAATCTTGAAGGGGTCGATATATCTGGGGGCTAACTTTCCTTTCAGCTGGAAACGCTGCATTCCCTTCAAGGGCGACACTTTCAGATATACAAAATCTCCTATGTTGAAGGCGAGGTCTCGACTTCTCTTGTCAGCGTAACTCTTCTGTCTGGACGGGGCGGTCTTGAGGTGCTCACGAATCTTGTGAACCTTCTCTTCTGCTTCTCGCAGGATATTGGGTCCGAAAATCTGACTCTTTCCTACTTCCGACCAGTTCAAAGGGGTGCGACACTTTCTTCCATACATAAATTCAAATGGGGCCATTTGCAAACTAGCTTGATAACTATTGTTGTATGAAAATTCTGCGAACGGCAGATAGTCTTCCCACTTAGATCCATATTCTAACACACATGCTCTCAGCATATCTTCGAGTATTTGATTTACTCGCTCCGTTTGTCCGTCGGTCTGAGGGTGATAAGCGATACTGAAATCTAGTCGGGTTCCTAAACCTTCTTGGGCTTTCTTCCAGAATCTCGAGGTAAACTGTGTTCCTCGATCCGATACGATGTTCTTAGGGACTCCATGCAAACTGACGATTCTAGCGATGTATAACTACGCTAGCTTCGAACTCTGATATGTGCTCTTGACGGGTAAGAAATGGGCGACTTTGGACAACTTGTCCACTATGACCCAGATAGAGTCATTTCCCCTACTGGAAGTAGGCAATCCGGTGATAAAGTCCATTCCAACGGAATCTCATTTCCATTCCAGAATCTGTAATGGTTGCAACAATCCAGCGGGTCTTTGATGTCTGGCCTTGACTCGCTGACATATATCACCCTTGGCGATATAGCTTCCGATTTCTCTCTTCATCTTATGCCACCAAAATTACTCTTTCAAATCTTGATACATCTTCGTTCCTTCGGGGTGGATAGAATAAAGAGTATCATGAGCTTCCTTGAGAATAACTTCTTTCAACTCAGAATCTGTTGGTACACAAAGGCGTCCTTTGTACCACAGAACTCCTTCTTTGTCTTCGGTGAATCCGGGTACTTTGCCTATACCGATACGATGCTTGATTCCGTCAATACTAGCATTTCCTTTCTGCACCTCTTTGATCTGGCTGATCAAAGTGGGTTGAAGTTCTATGCTAACCAAAAATCCTTCACTCACTAATTCCATTCGAAAGTCTTCCATCTCTGTGCAAACTTGGTTGCTCCTTCAAAATCATGGAGTTCAAGTGGCACGGCAATCTGCTAAGGGCATATGCTACCACGTTGGCTTTACCGGGGTGATAGTGAATGTCCAGATCGTAATCCTTGATTAGCTCAATCCATCTTCTCTGCCTCATATTCAGCTCCTTCTGAGTGAATATATACTTCAGGCTCTTGTGATCCGAATATATCTCACAACGATTTCCCATCAGATAGTGCCTCCATGTCTTCAGGGCTAAAACTATGGCTGCGAGTTCGAGGTCATGGGTTGGGTAATTTTGCTCATGTTGTTTCAGTTGTCGAGATAGATAATATATAACTTTGCCTTCTTGCATTAGCACACATCCGAGACCGATCTTGGATGCGTCACAATACACGTCAAAGGGCTTCGTGATAACCGGCATGATTAAGATTGGGGTTGAAATCAATCTCCTCTTGAGTTCTTGAAAACACGCTTCACATTTGTCGGTCCATTCAAACTTCTTGTCCTTCTTCAGCAATTGGGTCATGGGTCTGGCGATACTCGAGAATCCTTCTACGAACTTGCGGTAGTATCCCGCCAATCCGAGAAATGCACGAACTTGGGTTTGAGTGGTTGGGGCTTTCCAATCTTCAACATCTTTCACTTTTGCAGGGTCAACGGCAATTCCTCCGGCTGATACAATGTGGCCGAGGAATCCTACCTCCTGTAACCAGAATTCACATTTGCTAAACTTGGCATACAACTGATGCTCTCTAAGGGTTCCAAGAATGGTCCTTAGGTGTAGCTCATGTTCTTCTTCTGATTTGGAATAAATCAGAATGTCATCGATGAAAACAACGACAAACTTATCCAGGAAGTCCATAAAAATCTTATTCATGAGATTCATGAAATAAGCGGGGGCATTGATTAATCCAAAAGACATGACGGTATACTCGTATAATCCATATCTGGTGGTAAAGGCAGTCTTGGGAATATCCTCTGCGCGAATCTTGAGTTGATGATAGCATGTTCTAAGATCAATCTTAGAAAACACTTTGGCACCGGTCAACTGATCAAACAAATCTTCTATCTTGGGCAAGGGGTACTTGTTCTTGATAGTGACATCATTCAACTTCCGATAATCCGTACACAGACGGTTACCTCCATCCTTCTTGTCCACAAATAAGACAGGTGATCTCCATGGTGACGCACTTGGTTGAATTAATCCAATTTCCAACATGGAATCCAGTTGCTTCTTCAGTTCTGCTAGTTCCGACGGGTTCATACTATATGGTCTCTAGGCTATGGGTCCAGTTTCGGGGATTAGTTCAATGATAAACTCGATATCCCGATCTGGGGGCATACCGGGCAAAACATCTGGAAATACATCAGGGTATTCGCAGACTATCCGGACTTGGTCAATGGTAGGTGGGGCTATACTCTTGTTGCACTTGAATTGACGAGGTAAGGTTTCAGATATATTCTCTAATGATATTCCGGCGGTACTGGTCATGGTTATGGCTTTCTTGGCACAATCAATCAATCCTTTATGTTTGGACATCCAATCCATTTCTAGTACTACTTCCAAATCTTTAGTTCCAAGTACTATCAGATTAGCATAAAAGTCTATGCCATGGATTCGGATAGGGACGGCTTTGCAAATTTGCCTAGCTTTGGTGGTTGAACCGGGGATTTGAACAATTATAACATGCTTCAGTTTTGTTGGTTAAATCTTACTAGTGCAGGCAAATTCTTCGGTGACAAATGAATGTGATGCACCCAAATCAAACAACACTCTTGCAAGTACTGAATTAACAGAAAACATACCCAGCACGACGTCTGGCGCTTCCTGAGCTTCTTTCAGCATGCATGAGAAAAAGACGGCCGTTGCGGTTGAGGGAGTCCTTCTTCCAGGCTGAACACGACGCTGCTGCTGAGCTGGGGCATTGGTATTGGGGGCTACGGTATTATTCTTGTTGGGGCACTCGTTGGAGTAGTGACCCTTATTTCCACAGTCATAACAAGTCACTTGCGATTTGTCCTTTGCTGCAACAGGCACAACATTGCTTCCAGTCCTCGGGGCAGTGTTGGTGTTGGCGGTAGCATTGTTGTTGTTGAACTTGGGTGGGGCACGGTTGAAATTGCCAGAGTTGCCGGGGTTGTTGTGATTTCCTCCGGGCCTCGGGTTTCCACGGTTGGGATAGGTCGAACGGTTCATCAGGGGTCTGTTGGTTTTCGGGGCAAATCCTGGAGATGGGTTAGGGCGATACTTTGGGGTCTGATGGGTTCCTGGTTGATGCATCATGCGGCGCTTGCGGTTCTCGTTGGCTTGGTTGATCTTTCCTTCCATCTGGATGGCAGAGTCGACAAGGGCTTCAATATCAGCAAAGGGGATATTGACTAACACCGTCTGCATCTCATCGTGCAGACCATTCAAGAATCTCTCCTTCTTCTTGGCTTCGGTGTCGATCTCATCCGGGGCATACCTAGCTAATGACAAGAATTTGTCACGGTATTCCTCTACGATCATCCGTCCTTGCTTCAGTTCTCTGAACTCATCTCTCATTCTCTTGATCAAACCTGGTGGCACATGGGTTCTGCTGAACTTGACCTTGAATTCCTCCCAGGTCATCATCTGTCCTCCGGTCATCGCACAAACGCTGTTCCACCATGCCCTGGCATCTCCGGCTAGATAGTGGGTGGCGAACAAAACTTTCTCGTTAGCTTCCACTCCGGCGACTTCTAGGTTGTTTTCCATGGTCTGCAGCCAATCAACAGCATCTAGGGGCTCTTCCGACTTAGTGAAAATAGGTGGGTTGGTGTTCTAGAAATTCTTGAGCTTAGATCCATGGTTGTCCTGATTTCCGTGGCCTTGATTGTTGTGGGCTAGCTAGGCTATCTGCTGAAGGGTGGCTAGGTTGGCTTGACGTTCGGCTCTTTCAGCTTCGCGGTCAGAAACCAACATTTGCAGTATCTGCAACATCGGGTCCGGGGATGAACCACTTCCTCCGCGTGGCATCTGAAGATTGAGATAGATCATGAGAAAAGAGGGAACTTTCTAAGGTTCGGGGACTTTGAAAAGTTTTTAAGTTTGACTCAGATTTTTTTGCAACTTGCTTTTCATTCATTCATAGCACCCGATACAAACACACACCACAAAACAAGAAAAACAGATGGTTTTAAGAACCATTCTGGAAACTACGATACAGTGGGACCGAATACTACTCACTACGCTAGTGCTCAAGTGCTACTACTCCTCGGAGTCGGTGTAGTCGCCATCCTCATCATCCTCATCGTCATTGATGAAGGCGAAATCCTCCTCATCGGTGAAGAAGACCATAGCTTGATCCTCCAGAAAATCATCATCATCGTTGAGATAGGAGTAGGGGTCTCCACGAAGATCCTCTCCGGCATTCTCCCTTTCCTCCAACTGCATGTCTCTCTCGTGGATGGTCTCCTCCAAATCCGATATACGATGGCGAAGACGGGCAATGATGCGCTCCTTCTTATCGAGCTGACGGCGGCGAGACTTGCGATCCTTCGCTATCATGGCGATGGTCTGATCCTTTTTCTTGATGATGGCGGACTTGTGGTTGGAGTAGTCACGACAATTATCCAACTCCTGCTGACGATCGTACATCATGAAGCTCAGGTGGTCCAATTGGGTCTTCAGCTCGTGGTGGTATGGGGCTTCTAGTGGCTGTCCATTAGCATCACGCCTTGGACAAAACTCAAAGCGGGTACCCTTGCTCTGGTTGATACTCTGCCCACACAGACGGGCAAGAGCTTCCTGCATGGCCCTGGCAAGCCCATCGAGCCAGTTGTTATCTCTTAAGGTGAATTGAATTCCCTCCGCAGTGGGAGGTTCAATCTTTCCTCGGAGACTTGCAACAATTAGCCACTGCAGATCTTCTCCTCTTTGATCATTGAGCTGAGCTCCGAAGAACTCGGGGTGCGGACACTCCAGAAGTTCCGAAAGCTGGTCCAAATCCCAATCAAAGATAAGGTCTCCTCCATTCCCCAACTGGTAAAACTTGTTGTACTTCATGTCCATCTATAAGAATATAGGATGAGTAAGTTAGTAGAGTGATCAAGTGTGTCAAATTTTATGTATTTTGCAAGAGTTTTTGAGGAACATGAATTTTTATGAAAGAATCAAGGTGATAAGAATGGGAATAAGTTTTTGAAAATATTTGCTTCCTTTGGTTTTGAAACTAAGTTTTTGATTGAAACGTCCAGTCTAACTAGGGTCTCCTATGGTCAGGATGGCTCTGATACCAACTTGTCAACACCCGGATTTTTAATCCCAGATGCCTGTTATGCCATACATCGCAATCCCAGGATTACCATTTTTGCGAGACATAACAGATTTGATACCACAGTACATCATCCATTACAAACCATACATAAGGTCTTACACAAATAAGTATCTCATGATCCAGTTCTTAATACAACTCAAGCAGCGGAAATACGTAATAATAACGGTAGCGTAGGCGAAGCTCCGTCTTTGGGGTCACAGGCAATGCCGGCGATGAGAGATGATCCTAGTTGTCGTAACCTTCCTGGGGTCCATCCTCCTGGTATTCCTCTTCATATTCTGGCCACGGGAATAGCCAGAGACAAAGCCATGAGTACTCTTTAAGTACTCGCAAACTAATACTAACAAGTGAAAGGGTTTTTGTAATAGGACACTAAGCTCTAGGGTTGTTTTGCAAAAAGCCAGATTTACCTCTACTAAATTTAGAAATGAAGAAAGCTAGTTGAAGTTTTATAACACCTAAGTGGGAACTTGTATTTTATATCACAACTCTGTTGTGGTCAAGTCAAAATCTCAATTCATTTCACAAGTCATTTTGAAAACATCTGACGGGGGAACAGTATGGCCACTCCAACTTTCCATAACCGCAGACGTGGCTATTCGAATAGTTTGACACTCTGCAGAGATTGTAAACTTTCACCACAACATTCGATACATCCGTCAGGAACAAATCCTGAATTCACCATACTCAGTATGCGGATAATCAATCCTAACCTTTCAATTACACGCCCTAGTATAAGCACCTCTCCTGTGAGTTTTGCCTCCCAACCATGACCAACTGTCATCTTGGGTACTGCACAGGTGGACAATCTTCACAAGGTAGCCTCAACTCAGACCTTGGACGTGAGGGAACCAATACTAAGGTATATAAGTTTCTAGTCAAGCCCTACCCAATTCTCGGGTATTGTGGTTGTACGGTAAAATTGGAATGGTATCGCATCCAGACAACCATCAGTTTTATAAAGGGATAAGGCTCACGCCTCAACATTTTCGTCACCAAAATCATCTGGTGTTCGGAAACACATGTCAAACATCTCAATAGAATGATCCATCATTCCAAGGTTTTCATAACCATTTTTCCACCAAGTATTCCCATCTAAAGTTGATCAAGTTTTATGCTTAGCACTAGCATCTACAAGTGGGGGTAAGTACTAATTGTTGGAATTATGCCTTAGAGGCAATAATAAAGATGTTATTATTATAATTCTTGTTCATGATAAAGTTTATATTCCATGCTAGAATTGTATTCAGCGGAAACTTTAATACTTGTGTGGTTTGTGAACAACACCGTGTCCCTAGTACACCTCTATGGACTAGCTCATTGATTAATGATGGTTAAGGTTTCCTAACCATAGACACGAGTTGTCGATTAATAATGAGATCATATCATTGGGAGAATGATATGATGGACAGACCCAAACCAAGCGGAGCAATTAGATTGTGTCATCGTGTTCATATTTGCGAAGCTTTTCTTATGTCAAATATTGTATTCCTTAGACCATGAGATAATGCAACTCCCTGGTATCAGAAGAAAGCTTTGAGGTCATCAAACTGTTGGAATTATGCCCTAGAGGAAATAATAAAGATGTTATTATTATAATTCTTGTTCATGATAAAGTTTATGTTCCATGCTAGAATTGTATTAAGCGGAAACTTTAATACTTGTGTGGTTTGTAAACAACACCGTGTCCCTAGTACGCCTCTATGGACTAGCTCATTGATTAATGATGGTTAAGGTTTCCTAACCATAGACATGAGTTGTCAATTGATAATGAGATCATATCATTGGGAGAATGATATGGTGGATAGACCCAAACAAAGCAGAGCAATTAGATCGTGTCATCGTGTTCATCTTTGCGAAGCTTTTCCTATGTCAAATATTGTATTCCTTAGACCATGAGATAATGCAACTCCCTGGTATCGGAAGAAAGCTTTGAGGTCATCAAACGTCATCCTATGAGAGGGTGATCATAAAGGTGTCTCTCAGGTGATCGGAAAGTATCTGTTGGGTTGTATGTATCGAGATGGAATTTTGTCCCTCCAAGTCGGAGAGATATACTTCGGGCCCACTCGGTAATCGATATCAACACCGCTTGCAAGCATGTGGTTAAGGAGTTAATCACAAAGTGATATCGGATTACGGAACGAGTAAAGTACTTGCTGTGAACGAGATTGAACTAGGTATGACGGTACCGACGATCGAATCTCGGGCAAGTAAAATATCGCGAGACGAAGGGAATATATATATGGGATTGATTGAATCCTGGCATCGTGGTTCATCCGATATGATCATCGATGAATGTGTGGGAGTCAATATGGGTTCCCAGACCCCGCTGTTGATTATTGATAGAAGATCATGTCTGCATATTCTCGAACCCGCAGGGTCACACACTTAACGTGTCTCGACGCTAGGATAGATTGGATAATTGGTTTATGAATTTTTGTTCGGAGTCTCGGATGGGATCCGGGATATCACGAGAGGTTCCGGAATGGTCCGGAGAATAAGATTCATATAAGGTAGTGCAGTTTTTGGGGTTCGGAATTGTTCCGGGTTAATCGGTATTGTACCGGAAGCTTCTAGAACCTTTCGGAAGGGGACCAACGTGGCCCCACCTTCCGGGAGGGGGCATGGGCCTATGAGGGAGTGTCCTGGCCGCATTGGGCCAGGGGCACAAGGCCCCATAGGGCCCAGCCGATTCTAGAGAGATTTGACTCGTTTAAATCTCGGGATAGAATTTCTAGATAAGGGAGAGTTTAAATCGTTTAAACTAGAGATAGGATTTCTAGATAAGGGAGAGTTTAAATTGTTTAAACTAGAGATAGGCTTGGAGGAGGGGCAAGGGCTGGCCACCCCCCCTTCTATATATAGAGGGGTGGTGCGCCCCCTCCCCACACACACCTTCCTCCAAGCCATAGCAGCCTTGCTACCTTCCTCTCTCCCTCCCGACTGTTTGTAGGCGAAGCCCTGCAGCAGAAATTCTGCACCATATACACCACGCCGTCGTGCTGTAGATCCAATCTATCTCTCCACCATACTCGCTGGTCCGAGGAAGGAGGAGACGTCGAGGTGCTGCACGTGTGCATCTCACGGAGGCACCGCCACTTGTGGTGCTAGATCGGATCGGACCGCGAGGAGGAGAAGCGAGTACGACTACATCACCCACGTTCCGACGAACGTTCCGCTGTGCGAATCTTCAAGGGTATGAAGATCTAATCCAATCTATCTCGTTGTTTGCATCTCCTAGATTAGATCTTGGCTTTCCCTCTGTTCGCTCCGTAGAAAATTTTGATTTACTATGCCGTGAAACCATTCAGTGGTATCAGAGCTAGATCTATGCGTAGATGTGTTTCACGAGTAGAACGCAACATGGTTGTTGCGGGCGTTGATGTTTTCTGTTGCAAGCCTCTTGTTTGTGTTCTTCTTATGACGCGGGATAGTGAGATTGAAGCGGTCCAGGCCGACCTTACGCGACGTCGTTCGCGAGACCGGCTCCGCACTTGACGTGTGGCTTGTTCCACACATGCGGCTGGTGGATGTCAGTTTCTCTCACTATAGTTGTCATGGGATTAACACCGGAGGTTGGCAACCATAATATCACCGTTGTGGCTTTCCGTAGGTAAGAATCGTTCTTAGCATCTACTCCCATAAATCCACGTAAAACATGCAACAACAAAGTAGAGGCGTCTAACTTGTTTTTGCAGGGAGTGTTTTCTGTGATATGGTATGGCCCAAGATGTGATGTGTATATTGTATGCGATGATCATGTTTTGTAATGTTTCACGACTTGCATGTCGATGAGTACACAACCGGAAGGAGCCATATGGTTGTCTTTATAATTGTGTATGACCTGCGAGTCAACTTCTTATACGCCATGTAATAGCTTTACTTTATCGCTAAGTAGTTAGCAATAGTTGTAGTTGCTATTCGTGGTGGAGGCAATCATGGTGGAGTGATGGAGATCATGCCGGAACGCACAAGATGGAGATCATTGCGCGAAGATTGGCTATACCATGTCACATAAAGTTATATGCATGTGATGTTTATCCTTTTATGTATCTTATCATGCTTAGATCGCGGCGGTAGCATTATAAGATGATTCCTCACTTAAAGATCAAGATAAAAACTGTTTTCTCCCCAAGTATGCACCGTTGCGAAAGTTCGTCGTGTCCAAGCATCACGTGATGATCGGGTGCTATAGACTCTACGCTCACATACAACGGGTGCAAGCCAGTTTTTGCACACGCGGAAATACTTGGGTCTAACTTGACGAGCCTAGCATGTACAGACATGGCCTCGAAACACAAGAACCGAAAGGTTAAGCATGAGTCATATGAATGATATGATCGACACTTCGTTGTCCACCATTGAAACCACATCTCTTCTCATGATGATCGGATTAGGTGTGGTGAATTTGGATCGTGTTCACTAAACAACTTGAGGGATGTTGAATTTAGTGGGAGTTCATCTAGTAATTTGATTAAGTTGAACTATTTATCATGAACATAGTCTAAATTGTACTTGCAAATACTGTAGATCCAATGGCCAAGTCCAACTTCAACTTCAACGTTTTTGCTGAGAAAGAAAAGCTTAGAAACAATGGGTCTAACTTCACCAACTGGTTCCGCAATCTAAGAATCATTCTATCTGGCGGACAAAAGGACTATGTCCTTGAGAAAGCGTTAGGTAACCCCCCTGCTGCAACTGCGCCGGCTGATGAGAAAGCTGTCTATCAGTCGCGCAAAGATGATTATGGTGTGATTAAGAGCACCATGTTGTTTGCTATGGAACCGGAGCTTCAAAATAGTTTTGAAACCTATCCTGGGCCCTTTGAGATTCTCGAGGAGCTGAAAACCATGTTTCAAACTCAAGCCCGTTCTGAGAGATATGAGATCTCTGAGAAGTTCTTTAACTGCAAGATGGAGGAAGGGAGTTCCGTTAGTGAGCACGCCATAAAGATGTCGGGCTACACTCAACGCCTTGAGCAACTGGAATGCACGATTCCAGAGGAGCTCAAGATTGACAGGGTTCTGCAATCACTCCCTCCCAGCTACAAAAGTTTTGTAGTGACTCATAATCAGATTGGTTCCACTGATACGATCACCGAGCTCTTCGCAAAGCTGAAGGCTGCGGAAGTGGACATCAAGAAGGATAATCATGTGTTGATGGTCAACAAGCCCTCCTTTAAGAAAGGTAAGGTAGCAAAGAAGCCCTTCAAGAAGGGCGGCGGCAAGCGCAATGCCCCTGCTGAGAAGAAGCTCAGGTCTGGTCCCAAGCCGGACACTGAGTGCTTCTATTGCAAGGACAAGGGTCAATGGAAGCGCAACTGTCCGAAGTACTTAGCGGACAAGAAGGCTGGCACCATCAAAGGTATATTTGATATACATGTTATTGATGTTTTCCTTACTAGCCCTCGTTGTAGTGCCTGGGTATTTGATACCGGTTCAGTTGCTAATATTTGTAACTCGAAACAGGAGCTACGGAATAGATGGCGGCTTGCGAGGGATGAGGTGACGATGCGCGTTGGCAACAGATCAAGAGTTGATGTGATGGCCGTCGGCACACTCTCCTTAGTTTTACCTTCGGGATTAGTTTTAAACCTTAATAAATGTTATTATGTGCCTGCGCTGAGCATGAACATCATTTCCGGATCGTGTTTATTGCAAGACGGTTATTCATTTAAATCGGAGAATAATGGTTGTTCTATTTATATGAGTAACATCTTTTATGGTCATGCACCTCTTGTGAATGGTTTATTTCTTCTAAATCTCTAAAGGGATGAAACACACATCCATAACATTGGGGCTAAGAGATGCAAAGTAGATAGTGATAATACTACTTATTTGTGGCACTGTCGTCTAGGTCATATTGGAGTAAAGCGCATGAAGAAACTCCATTCTGATGGACTTTTGGAGTCTCTTGATTTTGAATCATTTGACACATGCGAACCATGCCTCATGGGCAAGATGATCAAAACCCCGTTCTCCGGTATGATGGAGCGAGCAACGGACTTGTTGGAAATCATACATACCGATGTATGCGGACCGATGAGTGTTTCGACGCACGGTGGATATCGCTATTTCCTCACTTTTATCGATGACTTAAGTAGATATGGGTATATCTATTTAATGAAACATAAATCTGAAACGTTTGAAAAGTTCAAAGAATTTCAGAATGAAGTGGAGAACCATCGTAACAGAAAGATTAAGTTTCTACGATCCGATCGTGGGGGCGAATATTTGAGTTATGATTTTCTCACGCATCTTAAAGCAAGCGGAATTGTTTCGCAACTCACGCCACCCGGAACACCACAGCGCAATGGTGTGTCTGAACGCCGGAATCGAACCCTATTAGATATGGTCCGATCGATGATGTCTCTTACTGATTTGCCGTTATCATTTTGGGGTTATGCATTAGAAACTGCTGCATTCACTTTAAATACGGCTCCATCTAAATCCGTTGAGACGACACCGTATGAACTGTGGTTTGGTGCTAAACCTAAGTTGTCGTTTCTTAAAGTTTGGGGATGCGAAGCTTACGTCAAGAAGTTGATGCCGGACAAGCTCGAACCCAAAGCGGAGAAATGCGTCTTCATAGGATACCCTAAGGAAACTATGGGTATACCTTCTATCACAGAACCGAAGGCAAAGTGTTTGTCGCAAAGAACGGTTCCTTTCTTGAGAAGGAGTTTCTCTCGAAAGAAGTGAGTGGGAGGAAAGTAGAGCTAGACGAGGTTATTGAACCTTCTCTTGAATTGGTGAGTAGCGCAGCACCTGAAATTGTTCCAGTGCCGCCTGCACCAACAATAGAGGAAGCTAATGACAAGGATCATGAAGCTTCGGACGATGCTGCTACTGAATGTCGCAGGTCGACAAGGTCGCGTGCCCCTCCTGAGTGGTACGGCAACCCTGTCTTGACTGTCTTGTTGGTAGAAGACAGTGAACCTACGAACTATGAGGAAGCGATGATGAGCCCATACTCTGAGAAATGGCTGGAAGCCATGAAATCCGAATTGGGATCCATGAGCGAAAACCAAGTATGGACTTTGGTGGATCCTCCTAGCGACCGAAAGGCCGTTGAGTGCAAATGGATATTCAAGAAGAAAACGGACGCGGATGGTAATGTTACCGTCTATAAAGCACGGCTTGTCGCAAAAGGTTTTCGACAAGTTCAAGGTGTTGACTACGATGAGACTTTCTCTCCCGTAGCGATGTTTAAGTCCATTCGGATTTTATTAGCAATTGCTGCGTTTCATGATTATGAAATATGGCAGATGGATGTCAAGACTGCTTTCCTCAATGGCAACATTGATGAAGAGTTGTATATGATGCAACCCGAGGGTTTTGTCGATCCTAAGGATGCTAGTAAAGTATGCAAACTTCAGCGTTCCATTTATGGACTGAAGCAAGCATCTCGGAGTTGGAACCTTCGTTTTGATCAAGTGATCAAGAGCTTTGGATTTGTTCCAAATTGCTACGAAGCTTGCATCTACAAGAAAGTGAGTGGGAGCTCGGTGACGTTTCTGGTACTGTATGTGGATGACATATTGATTATCGGAAATGACATCAACATGCTTAACGATGTGAAGAGTTATTTGAACAAGTGTTTTTCAATGAAAGACCTAGGTGAAGCTGCTTATATATTGGGCATAAAAATCTATAGAGATAGACAAAGACGCCTGATAGCTTTAAGCCAAAGTACATACCTAGACAAAGTTCTAAAAAGGTTCAGAATGGATAAGGCAAAGAAAGGTTTAGTGCCTATGTTGTCAGGTAAGATATTGAGCAAGGCTCAGTGTCCAGCTACGGTAAATGATAGGGAAGCTATGAGCAAAGTGCCTTATGCCTCGGCCATAGGTTACATCATGTATGCCATGCTGTGTACTAGACTGGATGTGTCCAATGCTCTTAGTTTGACGAGCAGATATCAAAGTGATCCAGGAGTGGAACACTGGACAGCCGTGAAGAACATCCTAAAGTACCTAAATAGAACTAAAGAAATGTTCTTAGTCTATGGGGGTGATGAACAGCTTGTCGTAAAAGGTTACGTCGATGCTAGTTTCGACACCGACGAGGATGATTCTAAATCTCAGACAGGATACATTTATATTTTGAATGGAGGAGCTGTGAGCTGGAGAAGCTGCAAGCAAAGCGTGATCGCGTGATCTACAGTAGAAGCGGAATACATGGCTGCTGCAGAAGCGTCAAGTGAAGGAGTTTGGATCAGAAACTTCATCACTGAGCTTGGCGTGGTTCCAAGTGCATTGGACCCACTGGAGATATTGTGTGACAACACTGGCGCCATAGCACTCGCTAAGGAACCAAGATATCATCCAAAGACCAAGCATATCAACCGCAAGTTTCATATAATCCGAGATTATATAGCAGATGGAGATCTGAAGATTAGCAAAGTACATACGGATCTGAATGTCGCAGATCCATTGACTAAACCTCTTCCACGTGTAAAACATGATCAACACCTCAGTGCCATGGGTGTGAGATTGTTGCCAGATGTAAACTAGATTATTGACTCTAGTGCAAGTGGGAGACTGTTGGAATTATGCCCTAGAGGCAATAATAAAGATGTTATTATTATAATTCTTGTTCATGATAAAGTTTATGTTCCATGCTAGAATTGTATTAAGCGGAAACTTTAATACTTGTGTGGTTTGTAAACAACACCGTGTCCCTAGTACGCCTCTATGGACTAGCTCATTGATCAATGATGGTTAAGGTTTCCTAACCATAGACATGAGTTGTCAATTGATAATGAGATCATATCATTGGGAGAATGATATGGTGGATAGACCCAAACAAAGCAGAGCAATTAGATCGTGTCATCGTGTTCGTCTTTGCGAAGCTTTTCCTATGTCAAATATTGTATTCCGTAGACCATGAGATAATGCAACTCCCTGGTATCGGAAGAAAGCTTTGAGGTCATCAAACGTCATCCTATGAGAGGGTGATCATAAAGGTGTCTCTCAGGTGATCGGAAAGTATCTGTTGGGTTGTATGTATCGAGATGGAATTTTGTCCCTCCCAAGTCGGAGAGATATACTTCGGGCCCACTCGGTAATCGATATCAACACCGCTTGCAAGCATGTGGTTAAGGAGTTAATCACAAAGTGATATCGGATTACGGAACGAGTAAAGTACTTGCTGTGAACGAGATTGAACTAGGTATGACGGTACCGACGATCGAATCTCGGGCAAGTAAAATATCGCGAGACGAAGGGAATATATATATGGGATTGATTGAATCCTGGCATCGTGGTTCATCCGATATGATCATCGATGAATGTGTGGGAGTCAATATGGGTGCCCAGACCCCGCTATTGATTATTGATAGAAGATCATGTCTGCATATTCTCGAACCCGCAGGGTCACACACTTAACGTGTCTCGACGCTAGGATAGATTGGATAATTGGTTTATGAATTTTTGTTCGGAGTCTCGGATGGGATCCGGGATATCACGAGAGGTTCCGGAATGGTCCGGAGAATAAGATTCATATAAGGCAGTGCAGTTTGTGGGGTTCGGAATTGTTCCGGGTTAATCGGTATTGTACCGGAAGCTTCTAGAACCTTCCGGAAGGGGACCAGCGTGGCCCCACCTTCCGGGAGGGGGCATGGGCCTATGAGGGAGTGTCCTGGCCGCATTGGGCCAGGGGCACAAGGCCCCATAGGGCCCAGCCGATTCTAGAGAGATTTGACTCGTTTAAATCTCGGGATAGAATTTCTAGATAAGGGAGAGTTTAAATCGTTTAAACTAGAGATAGGATTTCTAGATACGGGAGAGTTTAAATTGTTTAAACTAGAGATAGGCTTGGAGGAGGGGCAAGGGCTGGCCGCCCCCCCTTCTATATATAGAGGGGTGGTGCGCCCCCTCCCCACACACACCTTCCTCCAAGCCCTAGCAGCCTTGCTACCTTCCTCTCTCCCTCCCGACTGTTTGTAGGCGAAGCCCTGCAGCAGAAATTCTCCACCATATACACCACGCCGTCGTGCTGTAGATCCAATCTATCTCTCCACCATACTCGCTGGTCCGAGGAAGGAGGAGACGTCGAGGTGCTGCACGTGTGCATCTCACGGAGGCACCGCCACTTGTGGTGCTAGATCGGATCGGACCGCGAGGAGGAGAAGCGAGTACGACTACATCACCCACGTTCCGACGAATGTTCCGCTGTGCGAATCTTCAAGGGTATGAAGATCTAATCCAATCTCTCTCGTTGTTTGCATCTCCTAGATTAGATCTTGGCTTTCCCTCTGTTCGCTCCGTAGAAAATTTTGATTTACTATGCCGCGAAACCATTCACAAACGTCATCCTATGAGAGGGTGATCATAAAGGTGTCTCTCAGGTGATCGGAAAGTACCTGTTGGGTTGTATGTATCGAGATGGGATCTGTCCCTCCCAAGTCGGAGAGATATACTTCGGTCCCACTCGGTAATCGATATCAACACCGCTTGCAAGCATGTGGTTAAGGAGTTAATCACAAAGTGATATCGGATTACGGAACGAGTAAAGTACTTGTTGTGAACGAGATTGAACTAGGTATGACGATACCGATGATCAAATCTCGGGCAAGTAAAATATCGCGAGACGAAGGGAATATATATATATGGGATTGATTGAATCCTGGTGTAACACCCCAGATTTTATAATAGGATGTTATTAGTGGCATGCATCATCCTTGCATAATTGCATCCTACAAATAAAAATTTGCAACAAAATCCGAACACCTAAACCTATCAAAACCCTAATAAATATTTCTTTATGTAAGCATTATTGTTGTAGTCAAGCTTGATCCTTCTAAAAACTTTGTAAAACATTAAACTATGGTCCTAAGATGACCACCTTCTTTTTACAATAAATTAGAAGTTGGTTTCATCACTTTCTGATTTTATATGCATAAGTTATTTAAGTTTTACTAAAACAGAAATTGAAAAATGTTTAAGAGAAAAAAACAAGGGACAACAACCTAACCTAACTGGGCCGCTGCGCCAGCCCACCCGCGCTCGCGCGACAGCCAAGCTAGCCAGCGCCGGCGCCAGCCTACACCGCCCGCCTCCGCTGACAGCCGGGACCCACAGCTCGTCCCCTACCTCGAGCAGGAGTCCTCCGCCTGCACGAATTCGAGCAGAATCTGGTAGGATTCGCGGCCGTTATCAACCCCTCGCCCAAGAATCAGCCCATATAACCCCCGCCGCCCTCGGCCTCACCTCGTCCAACTTCTTTTCCTTGCGGAACCCTATCCAATCGACGACTCGCGCCGCCGCCGTCGGGTTGGACCTCACCGAGACGCTCGGGACTCCCCCTTGCTCCTTCCTTCCTCTAGAGATTTCCCTCGTTCACCACTGATTCGCCCCGTGCACTTTTCCCTCTCTCCACTGCAACAAATCATCGGCAATTTCTCGCCGACGCGTCGCCGGAGACGGGGAGGATCGGCGGGGCCTTGCCAACGGAAGAGGAAGCGAGGAGCACAGACGAAGCCACGAACGCGACCGAGAGGTGGACGCGATCGTCCCTGACCTCTCCACCTTCCCCGAGGAGCATCGGAGCTCCGCCGCCTGTCCCTATGGACACCGCCGCCGCTCACCGCCGCCGTCGCCACCGCAGTAAGTCGCCACGCCCTCCCATCAGTTCGATCTACAATCTGCGGCTCAGATTAGAAGCCAACTCGAAGGGGTACCGGCGAATCCCATGCTGCCACGTGGCAAAGCGCGTCGGCACCGCGCCCGCGTCGCGACACCCCCCCCCACCTTGCCAGCTGGACCAATAGGAGGCTGCCACTTGGCAAGATTTTTAAGTTAGGGTTAGATTTGCTTGCAGATTTAGTTTAAAACTTGCGAACTTCGTACAAAATTAAATATTTGGCCAAATTTAGATTATAATATACCGTTGGATTCATAATTTTATGTAGAACCCAGATCTGCAATAAAATTCCAAGTTTACAGTAGGGTTTTAGGTGTAGAATTTAATCAATAGATTGGAGTATTTAATTCATAGAAAAATAGTTAGAACTCCGTTTTAGTTGATTCTTGTTGCGTTGACTTTGTTTCCGTAATACCTACTGGAAAAAATTATAAAACCTTGCTTAATATCATTAGATCTAATTTGGGGCTAATTAGATGGTTGGATCTCCTTTTAACCCTATGAATTGTATTAGCGACCCAAATAGATCTAAACCCATGAGGAATCAATCCTAGTAACACCCTTAACACTATTGCAACCCAATTATGCTAGCTTGGTCAGTTAATAAAACCAATCTTGCATAAAATACCATGTTGCATGCATGCATGATTATCTCTGTGACATGTTTTGAGCAAGTTGTGACCAGATCTATGTTTGTGATTCGTTAGATTGTTCGGAGTGCGCTAAGGAGTGCTATTATGTAGAGTGCTGCTAGGATCAAGGTAAGTTACACCACTTGTTCATAATTTTTGTCCCAGATTTGATTCTATGCATGTGATCTTCAAAATTCTGTAGTATGCATGTGTAGGATGTTCTAGTAGATTTTCCCCTTAGTATTATTTTGCAAGTGCGATGATTTTGTAGTATGCCATGAGTAGCTCTATACTTAGGATTTTCCCTCCTAATAGGTTACCCCTGATTTTGCTTGCTTGCTATGCTATATATACAAAGTACTGTTGGGGGTTCGAAAGACAAAGAATTTTTCTAAGTATAAAGGCTCTCTAGAGCAAACTTTCTTTCTCAAATCCACTTCAAAATAAAACTAAGTTTTCTTCTGGGCGGAATGGTTGTCGGGTCAATGAGTGGGATTTTGGTGGAGGACGTCCGCCCAGGAATCAAAGAAGTCTGCCATGTTTCAGAATTCAGAAGCTTCCAGTGCAACCACAATACATTATGGGCTCTGTCTTGGCCTAGTACTTAGTGGGAAACCTCACTTGGGTACCAACATTTAGAGGTTCTTGGCACGGTTGGATCCGGAAGGTAGAGGGGCTACTAAGGGAAAGCCTCGCCATGGTCTTGTCTGTAAAAGGACTTGATCGTGGATTGTGGGTAAAGTGCACGAACTCTCGAGAGTATTGCAATCTGATCGATCATCCATGTTCACGGAAAAAGAACAACATTGAGCATCTGAAGGATGGAGCCTCTGAAGGATTTTCCTCTCTCTTTTCTAAAACAAAGTTTTGAAACCCCATGGCGTGCGTAATATCGCCAATGGGTGGGATTTTGGGAACTTGGTGTGTAATATCCAAGTGACACTTGGTGCGTAATATCCAAGTGTTTGGTTGTTTGGACACTTGGTGAGTAATATCCTCGTGTGCCATTCGACCCTATTTTATCTAAGAAAATGATTACAAAGTAGGGAAAATATTCTCTTCTTCTCTCTACTTAAGGAAACTAGCTTTGAGCAAATGAACTCTACAGCCTAAACTAGCCTTGCATGTAGAGATAGTCTTTTCTCTCCTTGGTGTAATTTTCCAATACATTCAAAGTATTGACCCAACTTGTTGGCTGCACGTCTTATGTGCAGAATCCAAAGATTGAAAGGTGCGTAGGGATCGCGAGTCTATACTCGACAAGCCTGGGGAGTTGATGGACTCAAGCTGCCTTTATGTTTCCGCTGTTATTTGAGCTAGCTTAATGCTAAGCAAATTTGTAATAAATTCATGCTCTGTATTCTCCGTGTAATAAAGACTTTGTGTTTTACATAATATTTCATCGACTGTGAGTTCTAGCTATTGATCCAGGGACTATCATGTTAATCACAGGGACTTAGGATCTTACTTGATCCGAGGTTGCTACCCCTGCCATCGTGGTTCATCCGATATGATCATCGATGAATGTGTGGGAGTCAATATGGGTTTCCAGACCCAGCTGTTGATTATTGATAGAACCCGAAGGGTCACACACTTAACGTGTCTTGACGCTAGGATAGATTGGATAATTGGTTTATGAGTTTTTGTTCGGAGTCTCGGATGGGATCCAGGACATCACGCGAGGTTCCGGAATGGTCCGGATAATAAGATTCATATAAGGCAATGCAGTTTTTGGAGTTCGAAATTGTTTCGGGTTATTCGGTATTGTACCGGAAGCTTCTAGAACCTTCCGGAGTGGGACCAACATGGACCCACTTGTCGGGAGGGGGCATGGGCCTATGAGGGAGTATCCTGGCCGCATTGGGCCAGGGGCACAAGGCCCCATAGGGCCCAGCCGGCCAAACCCTAGGGAAACCCTAGGGGAGCTTCTATAAGGGGGGAAACTTGCCCCCCACTCCTCCCTCCTTGGCCGCCGGCCTAGGGCTTGGGGGAGGGTCAAGGGCCAGCCGCCCACCCCTCTATATAAAGAGGGCTGGGGGCGCACCCTCCCCACACCTCCTCCTCAACCCTAGCCGCCCTGCTGCCCCTCCTCTCTCTCTCCCTCCCGACTGCGCGTAGGCGAAGCCCTGCCGCAGAAACTCTCCACCGCTTGCACCGCGCTGTCGCGTTGTAGATCCAATCCATCTCTCCACCCCACTTGCTGGACCGAGGAAGGAGGAGACATCAAGGTGCCGCACTTGTGCATCTCTCGGAGGCATCGCCACTTTGCCTTGTTGGATCGGATCGGATCGCGAGGAGGAGAAGCGAGTACAACTACATCACCCACGTTCCGTCGAACGTTCCGCTGTGCGAATATTCAAGGGCATGAAGATCTCATCTATCCCCCCTCGTTGTTTGCGTCTCCTAGATTAGATCTTGGCTTTCCCATTCGCATCCGTAGGAAATTTTTTGATTTACTATGCTGCGAAACCCATCAGTGGTATCAGAGCTAGATCTATGCGTAGATGTGTTTCACGAGTAGAACTCAACATGGTTGTTGCAGACGTTGATGTTTTCTGTTGCAAGCCTCTTGTTTGTGTACTTCTTATGACGCGGAATAGTGAGATCAAAGTGGTCCAGACCAACCTTACGCGACATCGTTCGCGAGACCGGCTCCGCACTTGACGTGTGGCTTGTTCCACACATGCGGCTGGTGGATGCCAGTTTCTCTCACTATAGTTGTCATGGGATTTACACCGGAGTTTGGCAACCATAATATCACCGTTGTGGATTTCCGTAGGTAAGAATCGTTCTTAGCTTGCTACTCCCATAAGCCACGTAAAACATGCAGCAACAAAGTAGAGGCGTATAACTTGTTTTTGCAGGGAGTGTTTTCTGTGATATGGTATGGCCCAAGATATGATGTGTATGTTGTATGCAATGATCATGTTTTGTAATGTTTCACGACTTGCATGTCGATGAGTACACAACCGGCAGGAGCCATATGGTTGTCTTTATAATTGTGTATGTGAAGGGTTTCGCGGCATAGTAAATCAAAATTTTCTACGGATGCGAACAGAGGGAAAGCCAAGATCTAATCTAGGAGATGCAAACAATGAGAGAGATTGGATTAGATCTTCATACCCTTGAAGATTCGCACAGCGGAACGTTCGTCGGAACGTGGGTGATGTAGTCGTACTCGCTTCTCCTCCTTGCGATTCGATCCGATCTAGCACCACAAGTGGCGGTGCCTCCGTGAGATGCACACGTGCAGCACCTCGACGTCTCCTCCTTCCTCGGACCAGCAAGTATGGTGGAGAGATGGATTGGATCTACAACACGACGGCGTGGTGTATATGGTGGAGAATTTCTGCAGCAGGGCTTCGCCTACAAGCAGTCGGGAGGGAGAGAGGAGGGCAGCAGGGCGGCTAGGGTTGGAGGGGAAGGTGTGAGGGGTTGGTGCGCCCCCACCCCTCTTTATATAGAGGGGGCGCAGCCCTAGCCCCTCCCCCAAGCCCAAACCGGTGGCCCCAAAGGATAAGGAGTGGGGGGCAAGGAAACCCCCCCTTCTAGAAGGTCTATCTCGAGTTTAAACCTCTCTTGGCCGGCTGGGCCCTATGGGGCCTTGTGCCCCTGGCCCAATGCAGCCAGGACACTCCCTCATAGGCCCATGCCCCCTACCGGAAGGTGGGGCCACGTTGGTCCCCTTCCGGAAGGTTCTAGAAGCTTCCGGTGCAATACCGATTAATCCGGAACAATTCCGAACTCCAAAAACCGCACTGCCTTATATGAATCTTATTCTCCGGACCACTCCGGAACCTCTCGTGATGTCCCGGATCCCACAAATTCATCGATGATCATATCGGATGAACCACGATGCCAGGATTCAATCAATCCCATATATATATTCCCTTCGTCTCGCGATATTTTACTTGCTCGAGATTCGATCGTCGGTACCGTCATACCTAGTTCAATCTCGTTCAGAGCAAGTACTTTACTCGTTCCGTAATCCGATATCACTTTGTGATTAACTCCTTAACCACATGCTTGCAAGCGGTGTTGATATCGATTACCGAGTGGGCCCGAAGTATATCTCTCCGACTTGGGGGGACAAATCCCATCTCGATACATACAACCCAACAGATACTTTCCGATCACCTGAGAGACACCTTTATGATCACCCTCTCATAGGATGACGTTTGATGACCTCAAAGCTTTCTTCCGATACCAGGGAGTTGTATTATCTCATGGTCTAAGGAATACAATATTTGACATAAGAAAAGCTTCGCAAAGACGAACACGATGACACGATCTAATTGCTTCGCTTAGTTTGGGTCTGTCCACCATATCATTCTCCCAATGATATGATCTCATTATTAATCGACAACTCATATCCATGGTTAGGAAACCTTAACCATCATTAATCAATGAGCTAGTCCATAGAGGCGTACTAGGGACACGGCGTTGTTCACAAACCACACAAGTATTAAAGTTTCCGCTTAATACAATTCTAGCATGGAATATAAACTTTATCATGAACAAGAATTATAATAATAACATCTTTATTATTGCCTCTAGGGCATAATTCCAACAGTGTCCCACTTGCACTAGAGTCAATAATCTAGTTTACATCTGTCAACAATCTCACACCCATGGCACTGAGGTGTCGTTCATGTTTTGCACGCGGAAGAGGTTTAGTCAACGGATCTGCGACATTCAGATCTGTATGTACTTTGCTAATCTTCAGATCTCCATCTGCTATATAATCTCGGATTATATGAAACTTGCGGTTGATATGCTTGGTCTTTGGATGATATCTTGGTTCCTTAGCGAGTGCTATGGCGCCAGTGTTGTCACACAATATCTCCAGTGGGTCCAATGCACTTCGAACCACGCCAAGCTCAGTGATGAAGTTTCTGATCCAAACTCCTTCACTTGACGCTTCTGCAGCAGCCATGTATTCCGCTTCTACTGTAGATCCCGCGATCACGCTTTGCTTGCAGCTTCTCCAGCTCACAGCTCCTCCATTCAAAATATACACGTATCCTGTCTGAGATTTAGAATCATCCTTGTTGGTGTCGAAACTAGCGTCGTCGTAACCTTTTACGACAAGCTGTTCATCACCCCCATAGACTAAGAACATTTCTTTAGTCCTATTCAGGTACTTTAGGATGTTCTTCACGGCTGTCCAGTGTTCCACTCCTGGATCACTTTGATATCTGCTCGTCAAACTAAGAGCATTGGACACATCCGGTCTAGTACACAGCATGGCATACATGATAGAACCTATGGCCGAGGCATAAAGCACTTTGCTCATAGCTTCCCTATCATTTACCGTAGCTGGACACTGAGCCTTGCTCAATATCTTACCTGACAACATAGGCACTGAACCTTTCTTTGCCTTATCCATTCTAAACCTTTTCAGAACTTTGTCTAGGTATGTACTCTGGCTTAAAGCTATCAGGCGTCTTTGTCTATCTCTATAGATTTTGATGCCCAATATATAAGCAGCTTCACCTAGGTCTTTCATTGAAAAACACTTGTTAAAATAACTCTTCACATCATTAAGCATGTTGATGTCATTTCCAATAATCAATATGTCATCCACATATAGTACCAGAAACGTCACCGAGCTCCCACTCACTTTCTTGTAGATGCAAGCTTCATAGCAATTTGGAACAAATCCAAAGATCTTGATCACTTGATCAAAACGAAGGTTCCAACTCCGAGATGCTTGCTTCAGTCCATAAATAGAACGCTGAAGTTTGCATACTTTATCAGCATCCTTAGGATCGACAAAACCTTCGGGTTGCATCATATACAACTCTTCATCAATGTTGCCATTGAGGAACGCAGTCTTGACATCCATCTGCCATATTTCATAATCATGAAACGCAGCAATTGCTAATAAAATCCGAATGGACTTAAACATCGCTACGGGAGAGAAAGTCTCATCGTAGTCAACACCTTGAACTTGTCAAAAACCTTTCGCGACAAGCCGTGCTTTATAGACGGTAACATTACCATCCGCGTCCGTTTTCTTCTTGAAGATCCATTTGCGCTCAACGGCCTTTCGGTCGCTAGGAGGGTCCACCAAAGATCATACTTGGTTTTCGCTCATGGATCCCAATTCGGATTTCATGGCTTCTAGCCATTTCTCAGAGTCTGGGCTCATCATCGGTTCCTCATAGTTCGTAGTTTCACTGTCTTCTACCAATAAGACAGTCAAGACAGGGTTGCCGTACCACTCAGGAGGGGCACGTGACCTTGTCGACCTGCGACGTTCAGTAGCAGCATCGTCCGAAGCTTCATGATCCTTGTCATTAGCTTCCTCTATTGTTGGTGCAGGCGGCACTGGAACAATTTCAGGTGCTGCGCTACTCTCCAATTCAAGAGAAGGTTCAATAACCTCGTCTAGCTCTACTTTCCTCCCACTCACTTCTTTCGAGAGAAACTCCTTCTCAAGAAAGGAACCGTTCTTTGCGACAAACACTTTGCCTTCGGTTCTGTGATAGAAGGTATACCCAATAGTTTCCTTAGGGTATCCTATGAAGACACATTTCTCCGCTTTGGGTTCGAGCTTGTCCGGCATCAACTTCTTGACGTAAGCTTCGCATCCCCAAACTTTAAGAAACGACAACTTAGGTTTAGCACCAAACCATAGTTCATACGGTGTCGTCTCAACGGATTTAGATGGTGCCCTATTTAAAGTGAATGCAGCGGTTTCTAATGCATAACCCCAAAATGATAACGGCAAATCAGTAAGAGACATCATTGATCGGACCACTCCGGAACCTCTCGTGATGTCCCGGATCCCATCCGAGACTCCTAACAAAAACTCATAAACCAATTATCCAATCTATCCTAGCGTCGAGACACGTTAAGTGTGTGACCCTTCGGGTTCGAGAATATGCACACATGATCTTCTATCAATAATCAACAGCGGGGTCTGGAAACCCATATTGACTCCCACACATTCATCGATGATCATATCGGATGAACCACGATGCCAGGATTCAATCAATCCCATATATATATTCCCTTCGTCTCGCGATATTTTACTTGCCCGAGATTTGATCGTCGGTACCGTCATACCTAGTTCAATCTCGTTCACAGCAAGTACTTTACTCGTTCCGTAATCCGATATCACTTTGTGATTAACTCCTTAACCACATGCTTGCAAGCGGTGTTGATATCGATTACCGAGTGGGCCCGAAGTATATCTCTCCGACTTGGGAGGGACAAATCCCATCTCGATACATACAACCCAACAGATACTTTCCGATCACCTGAGAGACACCTTTATGATCACCCTCCAAACCAAACATGGGATCATGTTGACACATGTCATCACCACATATTTCAGTACATGGGAATGTGATTTAAAGTGGTGTCACAATTTAATAAGATTTAACCTTTTATTTTAAAATAAAAATAAATGACTAGAAATGCCTATGTGGCATCCTTTTATTACTTGAACATTATTTCTGTAAGTAAACCCATATGTTTTTATATATTCTGAAAGGTATGATCAAATGTGATTTTTGAGAGTTCGAATCAACTCAAAAGCTATTATAGTTTAAATTTGAAAAATGTTTGAATGCAGAAAAGCTTATGCCTTGTTATTTTTACCAAGGTTGATCTATAGATTCAAATGATTTGAATCCAACGGGCTTGGATTAAGCATTTCAAAACCTTTCTAACAAAATTGGTTTCATTCAATTTGGTTCACTGACACTACTAGGAAAGGCCCATCAGTGGCGCACCATTCTGGGACTTCTGTGGCGCATATGAGATACGCCACTGTTATCTCGCCACTAAAGTTCAGTTATGTGGCGCATATTGAAATGCACCACAGCAGTCTGAAAAACTTATGTGGCGCATATGGCCAAAATGCGCCACAGAAGTCCCGAACCAGATCTGTCGTGGTGGTATCACGGCATATGCCATGGGTAGGCTAAAGTTGGGGCCGATGGACGTGGAGGAATCCGGGGAGGGATGATGCGGTGAAGACCACACTCAAATGAACAAAGAGAAATACGATGTATATTGGATTGAAGCTCTCAAGTGGAGATAACACCTCATTCTATACATCTAATCCCTCACAATCTTGCCATACTTGTGGCTATAATCATGCTCCTTGAGCTATTTCCCCTATGCTTCTATCTAAGCTCTATGTGAGAGTGGAGGAAGAAGGAGAGCTCCTAGTGGGCAGAAAGGAGAGGAGCCCTTCGGGGCCTCTCCCATGAACGATCCCCCTGGTGCTCCTTATAAAGGGGAGCCCAGGGGACAAGGCTTGTTCCACACGTTTGGCATCTACATAGCATATTCCCGGCATCTTCTCAGATGCTTAGCATATGCCTTGGCATCTTCGGAGATGCCATGGCATATTCCTTAGCATATTCTTGGATGCCTAGGGCATATTCCTTTTGCCATGTGCCTGTCTGAGTTGGTTGGGTCCCAGAACTGGCATAATACTTGTGTAGCTTTTCTTGGCTTGATCTGATGATGTGCTTTATCTGGAGATGAATAGACTGGTACCTGGAGCAATATACCTCGGCCCAAATGACATTGCTGGAAGTGTAGTTCGGCCTGGGTAGAGCAGATTCGGCCTGGCAGTCAGTTAATTCGGCCCACCCCGGCCTGGTTCTGATCCTGTGGAGCCTGTAGCACTGAGTCCCGCGGTGGGCCGAGCTTGTGCTCATTCGGCCCACCCGGGCGACGAGGAGGAGCCGGTGCTGAGTCCCACGGTGGGCCGAGCTAGTGCTCATTCGGCCCACCCGGGCGACGAGGAGAGGAGCCGGTGCTGAGTCCCGCGGTGGGCCAAGCTAGTGCTCATTCGGCCCACCCGGGCGACGAGGAGAGGAGCCGGTGCTGAGTCTCGCGATGGGCCGAGCTAGTGTTCATTCGTCCCACCCGGGCGACGAGGTGGAATGGAGGGGAGCAGCTTGGCGGGAGAGGGCATCGACCTGCAGCGTCGGTTTGGCGGGAAGTGGAGTGGGCGTCGGGTAGGAGGCCCGTGGTGGGCCGACTTAGGCTTAGGTCGGCCCACCCGGGGTTATTCTCTTTCTTTTTATGTAGTTCGGCCATGGGGAGTGTGGGCTGGGCCAAGATTTCCCTTACTCGGCCCAGTTGCTCTTTCTTGTCTTTTTCCTTTTCTGTTTTGCCTAATATCTCCTTATTAAATACTCTTTCCTTTATTCATGTCTCTTATGAGTTTACTTATAGACCAAATCTGGGGTACCTGGGTTATATCCCCGACATTAGTCCCCGAGGCCATGTGGGATTCGTAGAATCGCTCATGGGCTTTATATCTAAAATATCCCCAGAGTTGTTTTCTGACATACAACTTCTTTGTCATACATTATATGGTCGCATAATCCTTTTGGGTAAATTTGTGATTTCGGCCTTCTTGGGCTCTGCTCATAACCTTTCTGGGACCATTTTTTGACTTCCGGCCTTCTCTGGCACTGGTCATAACCTCTTTGGGTAAGTTTCTGGACTTCTGGCCTTCTAGGCACAGGTCATAACCCCTTTGGGTAAGTAATGAATACTGGCCTTATCGGGCACTTCTCTTTAAACCTCATTAGGTAAGTTATGAGTTTTTGCCTTCTTTGGCATTGCTCTTTTAACCTCATTGGGTATGTTTCAAGTTCCTGCCTTCTTGGGCAATGCTCTATTAACCTCATTGGGTAAGTTACGAGTTCCTGCCTTCTTGGGAATTGCTCTTTTAACCCCATTGGGTAAGTTATGAATTCCTGCCTTCTTGGGCATTGCTCTATTAACCTCATTGGGTAAGTTATGAGTTCCTGCCTTCTTGGGCATTGCTCTTTTAACCTCATTGGGTATGTTTCAAGTTCCTGCCTTCTTGGGCATTGCTCTATTAACCTCATTGGGTAAGTTACGAGTTCCTGCCTTCTTGGGCATTGCTCTTTTAACCCCATTAGGTAAGTTATGAATTCCTGCCTTCTTGGGCATTGCTCTATTAACCTCATTGGGTGAGTTGCGAGTTCCTGCCTTCTTGGGCATTGCTCTTTTAACCTCCTTAGGTAAGTTATGAGTTTTTGCCTTCTTGGGCATTGCTCTTTTAACCTCATTGGGTAAGTTATGAGTTCTTGCCTTCTTGGGCATTGCTCTTTTAACCTCATTTGGTAAGTTACGAGTTCCTGCCTTCTTGGGCATTGCTCTTTTAACCTCATTGGGTAAGCTTATGAGCTCTTGCCTTATCGGGCGTTGCTCTTTTAACCTCATTGGGTAAGCTTATGAGCTCTTGCCTTATTGGGCACTGCTCTTTTAACCCCTTTGGGTAAGTTATGAGCTCTGGCCTTATTGGGCACTGCTTTTTAACCCCATTGGGTAAGTTATTATCCGAGTTAACTCATCCCAAATCCGAGTTACTTTACTCAAAATTGACTTTATGTCTTAAGTCTGAGTCATCTGACTCAAATCCGAGTTAACTCATCCCGAATCTGAGTTACTCTACTCAAAATTGACTTTATGTCTTAAGTCTGAGTCATCTGACTCAAATCCGAGTTATATGACTCAAATCCGAGTTAACTCATCCCAAATCCGAGTTACTTTACTCAAAATCGACTTTATGTCTTAAGTCTGAGTCATCTGACTTAAATCCGAGTTAACTCATCCCAAATCCGAGTTACTTTACTCAAAATTGATTTTATGTCTAAGTCTGAGTCATCTGACTCAAATCCGAGTTATATGACTCAAATCCGAGTTAACTCATCCCAAATCCGAGTTACTTTACTCAAAATTGACTTTATGTCTTAAGTCTGAGTCATCTGACTCAAATCCGAGTTATATGACTCAAATCCGAGTTAACTCATCCCAAATCCGAGTTACTTTACTCAAAATCGACTTTATGTCTTAAGTCTGAGTCATCTGACTCAAATCCGAGTTAACTCATCCCAAATCTGAGTTACTTTACTCAAAATTGATTTTATGTCTAAGTCTGAGTCATCTGACTCAAATCCGAGTTATATGACTCAAATCCGAGTTAATTCATCCCAAATCCGAGTTACTTTACTCAAAATCGACTTTATGTCTTAAGTCTGAGTCATCTGACTCAAATCCGAGTTAACTCATCCCAAATCCGAGTTACTTTACTCAAAATTGATTTTATGTCTAAGTCTGAGTCATCTGACTCAAATCCGAGTTATATGACTCAAATCCGAGTTAACTCATCCCAAATCCGAGTTACTTTACTCAAAATTGACTTTATGTCTTAAGTCTGAGTCATCTGACTCAAATCCGAGTTATATGACTCAAATCCGAGTTAACTCATCCCAAATCCGAGTTACTTTACTCAAAATTGACTTTATGTCTTAAGTCTGAGTCATCTGACTCAAATCCGAGTTATATGACTCAAATCCGAGTTAATTCATCCCAAATCCGAGTTACTCTACTCAATTTTGACTTACATCCCAAATTTGAGTCATCTGACTCAAATCCGAGTTATCTATTTGCCACGATATAGCTTGATTTGGCGTGATGACGATAATTTGCCTTTGATATGGATCCGAGATATAGATCCGAGATTAAGCTTTGGGATATGATAATAAGGCTAACCGCTGAGAGATTTGATTCGAGATGTAGATATGAGATATAGATTCGAGATATGATAAGCTGGCCAATAGTCATCCGAGATATGGGATAACCTGGCAAAATGATGAGATATAAATCCGAGACATAACATAACCTGACAATCTGGTGAAATGAATAAAGCTTCGGCCTGAGTCAGAGATATGATTAGTACGCTAAGTTTGAATACCAATCCGAATTATAATATACCCTGGCAAGCTGAATCAAATGTTAGTCCGAATCAGAGACAATCTACCGAGCCGAGTTAAAGGTTAATTCAAAGCATAAACAAATTGACTTCAAGTTATATCCGAATCATCAATAAGATGGCTGGCAAGCTGAGTTAAAGGACAATCCAAAGCATAAATAAACTGACTCAAAATCTATCTGAATCACAAATAAGCTGATTCAACTTATGGCCGAGTTAACAGATAAGTTGGCTGGTGAGCTGAGTTAATGGGTAATCCAAAACATAAACTAACTGACTCAAAATCTATCTGAATCACAAATAAGATGATTCAACTTATGGCCGAGTTAACAGATAAGCTGGCTGGTGAGCTGAGTTAATGGGTAATCCAAAACATAAACTAACTGACTCAAAATCTATCTGAATCACAAATAAGCTGATTCAACTTATGGCCGAGTTAACAGATAAGCTGGCTGGTGAGCTGAGTTAACGGGTAATCCAAAACATAAACTAACTGACTCAAAATCTATCTGAATCACAAATAAGCTGATTCAACTTATGGCCGAGTTGACAGATAAGCTGGCTGGTGAGCTGAGTTAATGGGTAATCCAAAACATAAACTAACTGACTCAAAATCTATCTGAATCACAAATAAGCTGATTCAACTTATGGCCGAGTTGACAGATAAGCTGGCTGATGTACAAATCTAAATCAACATGATGTTCTCTTAATCCAAAGGTGACTCTAAGGATTAGTCGGCTAGTCCCCGGGTTAAGTTCTTTTCTCCCCGGGGTGAAGGATTGAGTGTAGGTGACTGAGTTATCTGGCACTTACAGTATACTTGGGGAAGTGTTTGAGTGAGTCTTGCTAAGTCATACGTGCCTTGCTGAGTTATTTGGTACTTACAGTAGGCTTGGTGTAGTGCTTGAGTCCTTCGTGTTGAGTCTTATCTGTTTGGTTGAGTCAGGCTTGGAGACCCTTTGCGCTTACCTCTCTGTTCTCTGTTCACTTGGTGAAGCTGAATGAGCCCTATGAGGAAGAAGTTGATGAAGATGCTCTCGTCCGGATGGAAACCCAACCAACGCCACTAAAGGCCCCACGGTGGGCGCCAAATGTCGTGGTGGTATCACGGCATATGCCATGGGTAGGCTAAAGTTGGGGCCGATGGACGTGGAAGAATCCGGGGAGGGATGATGCGGTGAAGACCGCACTCATATGAACAAAGAGAAATACGATGTATATTGGATTGAAGCTCTCAAGTGGAGATAACACCTCATTCTATACATCTAATCCCTCACAATCTTGCCATACTTGTGGCTATAATCATGCTCCTTGAGCTATTTCCCCTATGCTTCTATCTAAGCTCTATGTGAGAGTGGAGGAAGAAGGAGAGCTCCTAGTGGGCAGAAAGGAGAGGATCCCTTCGGGGCCTCTCCCATGAACGATCCCCCTGGTGCTCCTTATAAAGGGGAGCCCAGGGGACAAGGCTTGTTCCACACGTTTGGCATCTACATAGCATATTCCCGGCATCTTCTCAGATGCTTAGCATATGCCTTGGCATCTTCGGAGATGCCATGGCATATTCCTTAGCATATTCTTGGATGCCTAGGGCATATTCCTTTTGCCATGTGCCTGTCTGAGTTGGTTGGGTCCCAGAACTGGCATAATACTTGTGTAGCTTGTCTTGGCTTGATCTGATGATGTGCTTTATCTGGAGATGAATAGACTGGTACCTGGAGCAATATACCTCGGCCCAAATGACATTGCTGGAAGTGTAGTTCGGCCTGGGTAGAGCAGATTTGGCCTGGCAGTCAGTTAATTCGGTCCACCCTGTCCTGGGTCTGATCCTGTGGAGCCTGTAGCACTGAGTCCCGCGGTGAGCCGAGCTTGTGCTCATTCGGCCCACCCGGGCGACGAGGAGGAGCCGGTGCTGAGTCCCGCGGTGGGCTGAGCTAGTGCTCATTCGGCCCACCCGGGCGACGAGGAGAGGAGCCGGTGCTGAGTCCCGCGGTGGGCCGAGCTAGTGCTCATTCGGCCCACCCGGGCGACGAGGAGAGGAGCCGGTGCTGAGTCCAGCGGTGGGCCGAGCTAGTGCTCATTCGGCCCACCCGAGCGACGAGGTGGAATGGAGGGGAGCAGCTTGGCGGGAGAGGGCGTCGACCTGCAGCGTCGGTTTGGCGGGAAGTGGAGTGGGCGTCGGGTAGGAGGCCCGTGGTGGGCCGACTTAGGCTTAGGTCGGCCCACCCGAGGTTATTCTCTTTCTTTTTATTTAGTTCGGCCATGGGGAGTGTGGGCTGGGCCGAGATTTCCCTTACTCGGCCTAGTTGCTCTTTCTTGTCTTTTTCCTTTTCTGTTTTGCCTAATATCTCCTTATTAAATACTCTTTCCTTTATTCATGTCTCTTATGAGTTTACTTATAGACCAACTCTAGGGTACCTGGGGTTATATCCCCGACAAGATCTCAAAATTTTGTGGCGCATTTGGCCAATATGCGCCACAGAAGTTTTTTTCAAATTTCAAAAAAAAAAACGCCGGCCAGATCTGGCCAGAGGTGGTGCTCGCCGGAGGTGGGGGTCGCCGATGGAGGAGAGAAGGAGGTCACTGGTGGATGTGGTGGAGGTCGCCGGTGGAGGAGAGGAGGAGGCCACCGGAGGAGGAGGAGGCCGCCGGAGGAGGAGGAGGAGAAGGTCGCCGAAGGAGGAGCTCGCCGGGGTGGAGGAGGGAGGTGGGAGGAGGAGGAGCTCACCAAGGTGGAGGAGGGAGGAGCTCACCGGGGTGGTGGTGGTGGTGGAGGAGGAGGAGGAGGGAGGAGCTCACCGGGGTGGTGGTGGAGGAGGAGAAGCTCACCCGGGTGGAGGAGAAGGAGGAGGAGGAGGAGGAGAAGGTGAGGAGAATGAGAGAAGAAGTGGAGGAGAAGAAGGATGGAGGAGTGGAAGAGTATAAGAGAGGGAGAAGGGGGGAGGGATTCAAAATTCGAATCCCTCCCAAAACTCTATGGCGCATATGGAAGAAATGCACCACAGAAGTTTGTCCTCCTTTTTTATTTTTTGCAGGAAAAAACGATCTTTTAGCCATAACTTTTTACTCTTTTGAATTTTGAAAATCTAAATAATCTCTAAACGACCATAGGTGGTTGCGAGCAGATGCGAAATCTCGTCCTCATCATTTTGGTATATTATACGTATTTTTCGGACATCGTATGCAAAAGTTACGGCCGTTTTACCGTGGCATAAACTTTTTTTGTATAAAAAGTCGAAATGCATGTTTGTTAATTTTCCTACAAACTAGACCATATTACCTATCACTATGTGAAAGGATTTTATTTTTTGAAATGTTTTTCATTTTCTATTATTTTTTACAAGGCTAAAAAGGCGATCCAGGGGGGTAGAATCTGTTTTTCCTACAGAAACTTCTGTGCCGCATGCCTCTATATGCGCCACAGAAGATAAACTTCTGTGGCGCATATGGTCATATGCGCCACAGAATGTTGGTCAGAGTACAGTCAATGAATTCTGTGGTAGGGTCCACCCGAGCTTTCTGTGACGCATATGTCCATATGCGCCACAGAAGTTCCAACTTCTGTGGCGCATTTTTCCTATATGCGCCACAGAAGTTTGAAGACTTCTGTGGCGCATTTGATAAAATGCGCCACTGGACAACTTTTGTGGCGCATGGTCAGAACCATGCGCCACAGAAGATGTTTCTATCTATAGCTAGTTTCCTAGTAGTGTGAATCAAGCTGGGTTGATTTTTGAAACTAGGTACAAAAATATGTTTGAATTAAAATGGAAAAAGTTAAATTCAAACGACTGGGCTGCGCGGGAACTGCTAATGGGCCGGCCCAGTGTCACTCCGCGGCACGGGGCTCAACTGACAAGGGGGTTCCACCAGTCAGTGGCTCTTTAAACTCGAAGCGGTATGGGGCAATCTCATCCGCACGATCTAAGTCTAATCGAACGGCGGCTACTCATCGTCCACGTCGGGTGGCGCCGACGAGACAGAAACCTAACGCGGCAGGTGGGGGTCGTCGGGGGCTCACCGGGGCTTAGGCGAAGTTCGGCGATGTGGGCGAACGACGAAGTCGACGACGGCAAACCTCCTGGTACCGACAGCTCCTCCTAGGGTGGACGAAATCGATGGCGTCCTTCTTCTCCAGAGGCGGCCTGCTCCAGCGCAATTCCGGCGATGCGTTGCTCGCCTTGCTTCGGGGATGAGGTGGAACGATCAGTGAGGTGAGGGGAGTGAGATGGTGTGCTCAATTCGGCTGGGGGTCGTCTCCTTTTATAGGCTCGACGGTGAGACCAAAAGGGATGGGCAGGCGACGGTGGTGACATGACTACGGGCTGCTAGAGGCATGGCCGAGGGTGGCGATCGATCGGTGGTCTCCTGGCGATGCTCTAAGGTGTAAATGCGCTTGTAGGGGCGGTGGAAAACGGTCGAGAACGCTCAATGCTCTGCGAGGCAGAGGCGGCGTCTTCGACGGTGAGTGGTGGCTACGGGGTACGGGCGGTGAAATGGGCATGTCTGGCGGTCTCCTGGGACGGTGGGGAGCATGCTGGCGGGCGGCGAGGGCTCGAGGTGGTCGGGTTGCGTGGGAACGATGCGTGCTCTGTGGTGCACGTCGGCATGGTAGAAAGTGGCACGGGCGCGGCGTTCCTGGCGGTTCTGGTTGCTGTCTGCGAGGCAGGGTTGGTCGAGAGGGGGCGGTGAGGCATGGGCTATCTCCCAGACAAGGTTGGCACGACTAGTTCTTCCTCTAGCTTGCTGTCCACACTGGGGTGACATGGGTGCTCTCGGGCTGTTCACCATTGATGACATTGTCAAGCTTACAGTGGTGCTAGGGATTAGTTAGGGTCGTTAGATGATCTACTAAGGCTAGTGGTGTCCAGAGAGGGAACAAGTTAGGCCCAAAATCACTGCACACTATAGTGTTTAGATTTTGTTTGATTTGTATCTGCAAGGTGTTTGATGAAATGGCCGCATAAATTCAAGTTTTGAATTTTGAAAAGATTTTTGGTGGGTGTGCTAGGCATGTGTTGGTGAGTCTGTAGATGCTTGGGTTTTGAAAGTTGAGCTTGTTTGACTGGTTTTTGAAAAAGTGGGATCTTCCCATATGAAATAGATTCAATTTTAAACTGTTATTTAAACTATGCATTTGAATGTTTCTGGATGATCACAAGGTGGGCCTTGATACTTTGTTATGAGTACTATCAAGGGGTGCAAAGATCCAAATAAGTTTCTGTTAAGTTCTGAAAGTTAGAGATAGCCAAAGTAGGCATGGGAGTTAATTTGGCCAAAGTGACCATTCACTTAATTTGTTTGTTTTGATTTATTTGACTTTGGGAAAAGTTTGGGAATTGTTTAGATGATGTTTATTTCACCTAAAAATCATTTTACAAGCAAAGAAACACATAATCATGTCAATCCAAAAGAATCCAAATTGTAATGCATACAAATAGGAATGCTTTCATATTTTTAATTGGAAAAGTTTTTGTTAACCTTAATTTTGGTGATTAGAGTTTGATGATTCTAGTTCAATATTTTTGGGATGTTACAATTACCTTCCACACCATACGTTTAATCCTTTGTTACAGCAAACCGGTGAGCTTGACAACCTTACTATTCATTGGGGCAAAGTCTTGAGTTTGTGTTGTGCAGGTCTCCGCGTTGCTTGCAACACCTATGTGACGTTTCCTTCCTCCTTCTGGTTCGATAACCTTGGTCTCAACTGAGGGAAAACTTGCTGCTTGCTGCTTCACACCTTGCTCTTGGGGTTCCCAACAGGCTGTGCGTAGACAGCTGTCAAGGAGCTATCCCATAATCAAAATGACAAGGCAAGCAAATAGTGAGCATCTCAGCGATCTTTTTATTTGCTCTTTGCATAGGTTTTTATTGAGGATGCTTCACAGATTGCTCACTATGGATATGCTGCAAGTTTCCACCATGATTAGGCATGGCTTAGGCTAGCGGCCCAGGCGTTTCTCTAACACACATACATAACTCCATGGACTTACAAGCTCCCCTTTTATTTCACATCGATGACATCCGCAAACAAAAGAGCATGATATCAACTGTGTACAATGTACATGTGCAATGTTGAAAGTGTTCCCCGTGACAGCACGGTTTTGCTAATTCCAACGTATAGATGCAAGCATATACAACTTCGATGACACAATGGTTCAAGTTTATTAGGGGCAAGAAAATAAGGTGTGCCGTCAAGTTCGTGAGAGCTTTACTAACAAGTTTTCACATAACAAAATAGTTTTTAATTCGAAAGATAGATGAAGCTTGAGAATTTACTTGGAATAGCAATAATGCTAATAGGTCGATATGGTGGACACAAATGACACAGGTTTTGGTTTGAAGGGGTTAGATGCATGAGAAGTATGTCTTCTCAAAACAGGTTTTTGGCTAGCAAGGATGGGTAGCAAGCAAAAGAGTTAAAGGAAACAAGCAAACCTACAAGTGATAAAGCCAAACATGCAATCTTCCTTGAAGACACAAAAGATCTTAAATAAATAATACTAAGCTTATGAGCCAATCAAGAAAGAAAATAAATGATACAAAATACCTATAAGCATTTTCTCTTTTCCTTTCAAACCTCAAAAAGTGTTGCTACTGACCAGAGTTCGGTTTGCCAAAAACAATTTAGATCTATTTGATGCTCCCAAAGTGATACCAATACTGATCAACAAGATCAATCATATAATAGAGATTGCAAACTAAAATAAGAAGTGCAAAAAGTAAAAGATGAGACTTCTCATTAATATTCCATAAAGGCACTCACACCAAGGGATAAATAGATAACCAACTAAAGGAGAGATACTTCCATAATGCAAACTAACCTATAAGATAACTTATCTACCAAAGATACGAATCTACTAAAAAGGTAAAAGATAAAAGATAATGATGTGATACCGCGGCACTCCTCCAAGCTTAGAACAAGCCAAGGGGATGCCAAACCTGATAATGAATTACTCCTTCGGTGGTGGTGGTGTTCCCTTGTCATCATCAGACTTCCAAGGTAAAGGCTCCCCATCCACAAAGGATGTCTTGGTTTCCACAATCCTGAAACTAGCAGCAGAGCTTATGCGATTAAATCTAGCCTCGTACTCACGGTTTTGATTTTGTATGTCGTAGAGCTGTGCTTGTAATTGGTTGGTGGCCTGATGGAGTGAGAGGATTTCATCTCAGAGCTCAGCAACCTCCTCCTTGTGCTTGGCGATGAGTTCTAAACTTATCTTATGGATGACATCCACTTCGCGTTCCGCCATCTTCTTGTACCTGAAAATTTCCTGCTCCAATGCTTCTATCCTGTCTTCCAGACTGCCTTCTCCTTTAGGGCCTTGAACTTCTTTCATCTGCACCTTCCCATCCTTGATAATCAACTCCTTAGGATGAACCTTCAACTCATACATATACTGGTTGATGACATCCGCGGAGGAATCCTCTATGGGTGATCTAGAGGAAGACACTGTAGCTCCAAAACTAAGAATATGCCTGACAGAAACAGATAGAAACAGAAACACGACGAGAACACGATACATGAACCTCGGGGGATTCGGGGGTTATATATTATGAAGTTTCAATGCATAAGGAAGGTATTGTGCGAAAACAAGGCGGAGACGGAGTTCAGGGGGCTCAGACCCCCTCCAGGCGCGGCCAGCTGGGCCCGCGCCTAGGGTGGGTGTGGACACCCTGACCTCCGTTTCCTCCTCTATTTCGTCTTGTAACCTTCCGTATGTAATAAAAACATCAAAAATATAAAAAAGATTAGGCTTTCACGAACCTTCAGTTTTCACCACTTTTTACCTACTCAAAGACGAATTCTGCAGATTCCTTTTCTCCTTCTCCTAGAAATTCCCTTCATACGAGGCCTTACACAAACCTCAATGGCAACATTAGTGTATGCAAAAACAATAAACCTTTAGGCTCAAATTTCAACTGAAATCCATCAAAACAAAAGCTACTGTAGCAACTCCTTTCCAGAATCCCCAAAAAGAATCTGAAAGGGAATCGATATAAAAAGCAAATGCAAATGATGGCAGAAATCTATCAAAACATACCAGCAGGTAAAGATTGATTTTTTTGAAAAACTTCTGTTGCTCAAATAAAAAAATGCAAAACTAATGAAAGTTGGGTAACAACTTGGAGAACAAGCACAACAAATTACAGCTCCATCCGAAGTACTAAGCTCCTTTACGAATTTTTACAATGCAGCACAAAGATCTGTCCCAGGACAGCCACTTTTCACAACTCCTCTACTTCTCAAAAGTAGTTGATCTTGACACAAAAACCAAAACAAAAAGGATAAGGAGCGGTTATTACTGAGGTAATAACTTCCAAGACTCAACAAAACTATTGGGTTATCTCCCAAGAAGTACTTTTCTTTAATGCCTTTAAGTTAGGCTTGATAATTTCAAAGATGCTCACATAGGAGATATATATTTGAAGTGAAAGAGAGCATTAAGAAGCAAATATCCAACACATTTGAGTCTAACCCACTTCCTATGCAAAGGAGTCTCATGAGAAAACAAATTATTGAAACAAAAGGCCACTAGCATAGGAAGACAAAACAAATGCAACTTCAAAGCTTTCAACATAAAACGGGGAAACTTAATATTATTGAGATGCATAAAATCATGTTTCCCTCTCTCATAATAACTTTCAGTAGCACTTTGAATAAAGTTGACAATATAACTGTCACGGGAAACAACTTTATCATCAGAATGAGCATACTTACATTCATCAAAAAGAGGTCCAAGGTCATAAATTGGATCAATAGAAGCAAGTTATTCAACCCTGAAATATTCATTAGGCAAGCTATTTTCACAAGGAGCTTTAGCAAATTTAGAAAAGTTAAAATCATAAGAATCTCCATAAAACTTAGTTAAAAATTTCTCCTTTTTACAATCTATAATAGCTCCACAAAGTGTTCAATAAAGGTCTACCAAAAATGATAGGACAAGTTTTACTAGCTGCTGAATTAAGCACTAGAAAACCAGCAGGATTCTTAATCTTACCGCAGAGAACCTCCACATCTCTTACAATACCAATAGGGCAAATGGTTTCCTTTTTAGCAAGGTGAATAACTACATCAATGCCCTCAAGAATCTCAATAATTCAAGGGATGCAGGCTCCCAGGCTTCGCCCAAACCATAGAGAACTACTTATGTAGAGGCCTTATCATTTTTAGTATCTCTTACTATAGTATATTTCATTTCATGTTTGTAAAAGCTGAGATCTCATGGTAATGAAAGCCCGTCTATCTAAGGGCTTGGGGATACTCTTGAGTCTGCTCTTTCTCCCATTGCATGAAATAGATTACACTTGGTCTCTTCTTTTAAATCGGTGTAGATTCTTCTTTCTATGGTTAAATAAATCCATGTAAAGTTGCTTAATCACGGGCAAATTAAGGAGGTGGAATTATTAGTGGGATTCCTATTTTTTTTTGTCTTAGGTCACCTCTTGGTGATAGCTCCAGATCGGATTTCTTGGTTGACTTATTTCTGTTGATTTGTTCAAGAACTTAACATCAGAACAAGTGAAATCTTGTTGTGCGTTCAATGTCGCGCTCCCGGTCAGTGGCGGGGGAAAGTTGTAACTGCATCTGCGTCTCACTCCTGCGTTGGTTATCTGATTTCTAACGAGTCAATGCTGACCATGCAAGAAAATATGGGGGAGAGGGTTTAGCCTTGTGATCTTCAAGCAGTTGGTATGAATTTGTTCATATCAAATCATTAATCCATAAAAAAAGCAACTAAGATATTCCGATGTTTTCTTCTTCGTATGTGTAGTAAAATTGTGTAACATTATTTGATTTTTATAATGATTAAGGTGGTCTTCAAAGGCAGTACCCTCACTGCGGTTAGCCAAGAGAATGATGGGTCAATACTTATAGTCATGCTGGCATGTACAATATCAGCAAGAGATGTATATTGATAATCCTTGTAATATAACTTTTTTAGGCTTGCAAGTTCCAAGAACATATCACTGATCTGACCAATGAAAGTGTTGTACTCTAGCTCCATATAGTGAACAACCTAATCACATCAAAGAGTAATGGAAAAAATGTAGCATTTGATATCTAAGATCTAAACTACAATAAAAAAACATTTACAAAAGATGTAAGAGATCGGCAGGAAATGCCTCACCTCCGGGTTCCATCTCCTACCAGTAGGCTCCAAGCAATTGAGCCCTCTCCCATGAGGAGCGTGTTCTCGGCAGTGACTGCACTCGCACTCCAGCAGCAGGTTCCAGGAGACCGAGGGCCGGTAGCAGGGCGCATCGACGAAGCGGGTCTAGTCATCCTAGATCGTCTTGAGCCGTCAGATCTGGCGGAGCAATGTAACCTTGATAAGGAGATGGGGATCGAGGTGTAGAAGCTTCCGCACTATGTGGTAGTGTCCGTTGGCCGAGACCCAGTCGATGGGGGAGGAGAAAATGCATCGGGCACGGCTTGAGGGCTTAGGCTACATTGGATGTCCGTATATGCTGAATCGCCAAGACTCGGGACCTCGACTACAACACTATGGCGATCGCTACTCCGCGCTGGAGCAGGAGGTGCTGGTCTCCATCCGCTGGACGATGCATCCAGGCGTGGCTCTTGGAGGTTGCCATGGCAGGCGGCGTGGTGATGGAGAAGGGGGCAATGCGCTATGTGGACGTGGGTCGGTAGGTGGGTTGACTGAGGACTGATGACCCACAAGTATAGGCGGTGTATCGTAGTACTTTCGATAAATAGGAGTGTCGATCCCAACGAGGAGCAGAAGGTGTTGACTAGTGGTATGGAGCAGGAAATCTCTGTAAATACTTAGCAAACGGATTTTTAGGGGTTTTCTGATAAAGAAAAGAAATAAAGTGCAAGTAATAAAGACAACAAACAATTGTAGCAAGTGGCCCAATCCTTTCTTAGCAAAGGACAAGCCGGTGGAAATACTTATGAGGACCAAATGTTCTCGAGGACACATGGGAATTCTGTCAAGTGCTTTCGCTTCATATAGCTGAGTAGTCTTCTTTGATTTTGTAAGTGTTGTGTGGGTGAACCTGTGCTAATGTACCGACCTTACTTGGACTAATACATACGTGTGATTAAACCCCTTTGCAAGCATCCGCAACTACAAGAAATCAATTAAGGTATAGACCTAACCACAGCCTTAAACTCTGAGATCCTACACTCCCTTGTGCAATGGTGTCCTAACGGGGGTTCAGGTTTTCTGTCACTCCGGCAACCCCACAATTAGTAGCCAAATACACAATGCATTCCCCTAGGCCCATAAATGGTGAAGTATCATGTAGTCGACGTTCACATGACACTACTAGAAGAATAGCACCACAACTTAAATACTAAACCACTAAATAATATCTCAACACAAATCCACTACTAAGAACATGACTTCTCCCATGTCCTCAAGAACTAAACGAACTACTCATGGGACATCATATGGATCAAGATCAAATATGGTATGGTGATGAATAACAATCTGAACATAAACAATAATTCAATGGTTCCACTCACAAGTATCAACTATAATAGTAATCAATATCGGGAAAGTTTCCCCTAAAAACTATGCAAGATTCAACACAATTGTTACAGCGGGATGGAGTGATGATGATGGTGCTGGTAGAGATGATGGTGTGGATGATGATGATCCTGATGAAGTCTAGCTTGATGATGATGTTGATGGCGACAATCTCCCCTCTCCGGGATGGAATTTCCCGGCAGAAATCTATCTGCGTAGAGCTCTTTCTCTCTCGTAGTTTTCCGCCCCGCGGAGGTGGCAGAATCTTTCTGTGGTCGCTCCCGTGTATTAGGATTTCGAGGAGAAGATATAGGCGAGAGGTCGGAGCCAGAGGTGGGCCAGGTGGGCCACACCCCCTGTAGGCGTGGCCTAGGGGTGTCCCGCGCCTAGGGGGGTGTGGGCCCCCTGTGGCCCATCTCCGCCTCCCCTTCTGGCATTCTGTAACACCCTCAGAATCGATCCTATGCAAGTTTCAGCGATTCCCGCCAAACCCGCATAGAAACGATTCAAAGGTGCCCACCAGGCACTTTCATGCGGGTGGAAAACAAAGTAATACCATTACACAATAGTCCACGATGGAACCCACAGAACAGATATATACAACAACGACTCATCGAGTCAAGAATACAAATATACAGTGCAAAGATCCAAATCACCTTAAAAACGTTACAACGTCCGAGTACGGACAAGATGCAAATTGAGCTAAGAGCACTACTAGAGAAAAGGCTTTAGGAGACATGCTTATAGGAGGCACATTTAGATCATATGCGCCTCCTATAAAATAGGCGAGGCGCACTTCTTCTCCATGCGCCTCTATTATAAAAATAGGCGAGACGCATATGATAAGAATGCGCCTCCTATAATCCCTGTACGGACGAAATCAAGCAGCCCCAGATTATACGAGGCGCATTCTAGTCATTTGCTCCTCCTATATATCAGATAGGCGAGACACATATCGGCAGAATGCGCCTCGTATAATTGTGTGGGTCCGCGTGTTGGTAGGTGCTCGAATATGCGAGGCACATATGGTCATATGCGCCTCCTATATTTGATAATATGCGAGGCGCATATGGTCATATGTGCCCCAAGTAACTCCTGCGGGCCCGGTGGAGGTAGGTGGCCGCATGGGCGAGACGCATATAGCGCCTCCTATAGTTTGAATTATAGGAGGCACATATTATGCAATATGCGCCTCCTATAACCTGGCACAAACACATTAGAATTCTCATTCGCAATTAAAAATATACAAAAATTTGTAATAAAACATCTTCCAACTATTTTCTCTACTACATACAAAGAAAGTTCATTGAAACAGTCCACTCAATTAAGATGGAAATCTTTGTATATTTTCAAAACAGGGAAAGAAGAGACAAAGACAAGCTCTCGAAGCTAGAGCTCGCAACCAGCAGCTGAACATTCGTATATGTCCGTTCACGTACGCCATGTTCCTCTCGTCCACGTACGTCATGTCCGGCACTCCCCTGATCCCCCTGTCATGTACGAAGCATTTTTCCAAACAAAAAAAAGTTTTGTATATGGGTCTGCCACGGTAGGCTAGCCCGTGTTGTAACTAGGACAAGCCGACTTGGCCCGGTACATAGGCCCCCTTCTTTTCAGCTTCTTGGCCAGCTTCTTCCAGAAGCTACCCTTGACCAGCTTCTCCCAGAATATCATCTGCCAAAACCGTTTATACTTTTAAATTGATATTAAAACTACTAGTTAAGAAGTTTGAACGAATTTTGAAAATGAGATTCTGGGAGAAGCTGGTCAAGGGTAGCTTCTGGGAGAAGCTGGCTAAGAAGCTGAAAAGAAGGGGGCCATAGTCACAGACGAGTAGTCCCTCTTCTTCCTTCGGCTTTCGATTCCACACGCATAGAGCAAAAAAGGGGGGAGGGAATCGCTGGGATCGGAGAGGGAGAAGGAAGATGATACTCGCCGTGCTCTTCGCCAACTCCGAAGGCAACATCCTCATCGAGAGGTAAAACCCCGCCCCCGTTCCTGTCCCCCGCCTCTCGTACGTACCTACTCGCGACGTCCACGAGATCTCATCTCGCGTCGCTCCTGAGATCTACCGGCTATTCAGCGTCGAAGAATCTTTGGTTTCCCCTTGCTGATTCGATAGGGATTTATCTGACGAAGAGTGGTGTCGCGTGTGTTGTTGTTGGGGGAAAATCGCAGGTTCTATGGGGTCCCCGTGGAGGAGAGGCTGCACTGGCGCTCCTTCCTCGTCAAGCTCGGCGCCGAGAACCTCAAGGGGGCCAAGAATGAGGAGCTCCTCGTCGCATCCCACAAGTAAGCCCCACGCGATTCTCTACCCTCGACGCAGGAGATCTCTCCGCCAGTCATGATTTTACATATACTGTGGAGAACCCCTGCATTTCGCATTATGTTTCACTGCAAAGCACATGTGCCCCCACACTGCGTTTCCATGCCACCGAGGTGCCGACCAATGGTTCAGTTAACCATATTGAACTAGAATTGCTTCCCACAGACATGCTAGTTTACTTTGCCGCGCAAGACACGAATCTTTCTGCATGATCTTGATGATTGCATTAAGATCATCAAGATGATTGCTATAGAAGTCTTGATGATTGCATTGCCTGGGTACCTAGCTGTTAGTTCCGAACTCGTGTCGTAACCTCTTATCACTATGTTAAACTTTCCTAGAAAAACCTCTAGAGTATGTTTCGTCAACCGTTGAACTTGATTGTGAGCGACACTAGCTAGTTATTTGTGTTATAAACTATTTTAAGTGCTTGTTGCTTTTCATTCATTGACATAACGAATATCATCTTTCTTATGTGTAGGAGATGGCGAAGAAGTGTTATGTCGTGTACATCGGTCGGGTTCTAGGTGTGTACGAGAAGTGGAAAGACTACCAGAAGCAAGTGAACAACTTCTCGGGCAACAACTACCAAGGCTACGAGAGTAGAGAGGTGGCGGAAGAGAAGTGGAGGAGGCACGGAAGGAATAAGTGGAGGAACTTCCTCGTGATCACCACATTGTTGCTCTTCATGGTAGGTTATGTGCTCTACTTCATCTAGCTAGAGCTCCGTCGTCGGATTTGTAATGTGATTGTGAACTTGTACTTGGATAATGTGATTGTGAACTTGTACTCGGAGGTGTGAAATTTTGGGACAAACGCGTGGTGTTGTGTGAAAACTTGGCACTTGTTGATTCTACTTGATGTATGAACTCGGATGTTGCGATTGATGTGTAATGTATTGTATTCATGTTGGTTCTATTATGCTTTGGCCAATTGCAAGTTTTTGAAAAATTTTGTGTTGTTTATACTGTATTCTGAACTGTATTGTATATTGAAATATTCGTATACTGTTATTTATAGTGATATGTAAAACTTGAATTTTGAAAATATTATAGGAGGCATATATAGGACACTATAGGAGACGCATATACTATAAATATACGAGGCGCATTATGAAACGTATGCGAGGCGCATAATGCGCCTCCTATATTTCACATATGCGAGGCGCATATGGATATGCGCCTCCTATAATATATAGGAGGCGCTTATCGATATGCGCCTCGCATATGTGAAGATATGCACCTCGCATAAAAAATAGGCGAGGCTCAAAGCTAGAGGCGCATACGATATGCGCCTCACATATGCTTTTAGGTGCGCCTCTCATAAGGTTTTCTCTAGTAGTGGAGCCCTGAAGAATACCCAATGGCGTCCATAACCCTGCCCAGGCCAAGCCGGAAGGGTAACCCTGCTAACAACGTCGATCTCAAAACCTGCTTGAACAAAAGGGGTGCCGACAAAGGGCAAAGGAAAAAGAGAGCGGTCAGTACTGAGGCCAGTACACGGCGAGACTAGAATTCGGAGGTCCTCGCCTACATAGGTATGGTGGACTGAAGCGGCAGTGCAGCATGCACTAAACAACCTATACATACTCAATACAACTGACGGATATCAGATAGGGATAAGAAAGACCTATTCGGAACCAACCTGATACTACCACCAAACATACCCATCCTGGTATTTCCCCCTCGAGACCAAACGAGGAAGTCAACCGAGGAACTCACACAGTTGGCAGTTTTATTCATTCCGTTTATATTTGCGGCAATTACTAGTCAGATATAGATAGCATGAGTTATCCTGATATTATAAACAGTGGGCAGTTTTAGTTAACCATTCCGTTGTAGTTACAATACTTACTAGTGAGATACATATAGCATGAGGCATCCCAAAACCCATCAGTTGTTGGTACTTTTATTTAGCCATTCCGTTGTAGTTGCAATACTTACTAGTCAGATACAATGGTAACATGTGACAACCCAAACCAGCAATTGTTGGCACTTTTATTTAGCCATTCCATTATAGTGAAGTTGATTACTAGTCATTATAAAGTCAAATTTATAGAACTACTTTAGTTATAGTTGTCTATGATCGAGATAATGTGCTCCAAGTCGTCCATAACCGCGGACACGGCTTTCAGGAAGTTTTACCCTGCAGGGGGGCACAAATAGCAACACACGCACGATCAACCTCGAGAAAAACCAAATGAAAACCCAGCGAGGCATCACGACAGAGCAATTTCAAGATTCATATAATATTTCAGGGGGCCACCCCACCAAGCTACCCGCGATGAAGTTGGCCGGCTCCGAGACGGACCCAGAGGTTTGCGAGAACGGCTGTAAACGACTGGAAACCCGAAAGTGTGACTAGGCTTGTCGATACCGCGTAATCGTGCCGCGATCCAAAACAGTACGGGTGCTCCAAGCGCAATAGTAAATAAAGCAGTAAAGCATGGCATAAGTACAGGATAGTAATAAAGCCCCAAACTACTTTGTGGCCCCGAGAAATAATGTATGACTCAAGCTCTGGCTAAGGGGATTCATGGTCCCACATGCGGATAGTGCGAATATTCAAAGAACTGTAGGGGTTCGTAGCATGGAAAACAAAAAATTTCTACCGCATACAAACAAACAAGCCAATATCTATCTACTAGATTGTAGCAATGAGTCAATAGAATAACTCACCCTCGAAGATTCCAAAGTGTTTAACGATAGCGGATTCTCGTGGGTGATGTAGTCGTACTCTTCCCGATCTCAAGATCGCGTAGACGATCCTTCTGGCGCTGCGTTCCGGCAGCGCTTCCGCAGTCGGTCACACGTTCGATACTCGACGAAGACCTTCCTCTCCCTTGTTCCAGCAGGCAGCGGAGGTTGTAGCACTCTCCTCGCGATTCCGGCAGCACGACGGCGTGGTACCGGAAGTAGAGGGGAGATCTCGCAGGGCTTCACCTTAAGCCGGAGCGAGTATGGTGGACTATGAGAGAGCCTCGGTGATCTAGGGTTTAGACGCACCAAGTATAAGGGGCTAGGCCGGCGGCTAGGGTAACTAGAAGCCCCAACTCGGCGGCTTGGGATAAAACCCTAGGGCGGCGGCTATGGTGGGCGGCGGCGGCTAGGGTTAGGGTTTAGAGCGGCTAGGTGTGTGTCTTGGAGGGGCAGCCCTGCCCCTCCTTATATAGGTGGAGGGGGCGCGCCAAGGGGAGGGGAGTCCCTCCCCAACTCGGCTTCCAAGGCCGGCGGTGGAGGGAGAGGGACTTCCTCCCCAAGTAGGTTTCCTACTCTCCCTCCACCAAACAAAATAGCCGTTTGACTTTTCAAATTGGCGTTTGACTTTTCAAACTAGGATTTGATTTAACCCTTTATTTTGTTCAGCGATGACACCTAGTACATGATGCAACCATTCCAACTTGTTATGACACATTCATGTACCCTTCCTCTCCGGAGTGCCGGACATTCCGGATCCTACTAGAACATTCCCGATGAAAACACTGGAACCATTCTCCAACCCCAAAACAGGACTTTCCTTATATGAATCTTATTCTCCAGACCATTCCGGATCTCCTCGTGATGTCCCGGATCCCATCCGAGACTCCGAACAACATTCGGTCTCTTACTCATCATTCCATAACTACTCAACAACGTCGAATCCTTAAGTGTGTCTCCCTACGGTTCGTGAATTATGCGGACATGATCGAGACACTTCTTCGAACAATAACCAATAGAGGAATCTGGAAATTCATATGGCTCCCACATATTTCTACGATTACTTTGCGATCGAATGAACCACTTACATACGATACCAATTTCCCTTTGTCTCACGATAGTTTACTTATCCGAGGTTTTGATCGTCGGTATCTCTGCATACCTAGTTCAACCTCTTTACTGATAAGTACTCTTTTATCTTTCCCGTGATATGTGATCCCTTGTGAGCCAGTCACATGCTTGCAAGCTAATTGGATGACATTCCACCGAGAGGGCCCAGAGTATATCTATCCGTCATATGGATGGACAAATCCCACTCTTGAACCATGTGTCTCAACCAATACTTTCCGAACACTCAATGCCACCTTTATAGCCACCCAGTTACGGTGTGGTGTTTGATGTCATCAAAGCATCCTTCCGGTGATGGTGATAAGCATGATCTCATGGTCGAAGGAATTAGGTTACTATGTATCAGAAAGCATATAGCAATTGAACTATTAAAATGACTTGATCTTTATGCTACACTTATCTATAGGAGTATGTCCATCATACCATTCTCCTAACGATATGATCTTGTTGTTAATAACATCTCAATGTTCATGATAGGGAAACCACAATCATTTATTAACCAACAAGCTAGTATTATAAAGAGGCTTTACTAGGGACTCTAATTTAGTTTACAAATCACACAAGTATTAATGTTTCCTTGTTAATACTATTATAGCATGAATGTAAACATTTATCATAAACACAAAGATATAATAATAATTACATTTATTATTGCCTCTAGGGCATATATCCAACAAGAATAGGTATCAAGTACTCGGGATCCTACGGGACACAAGTGGACGGGTAAAAACCAAATAACATCTATTGCCCACCTATGCATCTACATTATTTACCTACTTTAATTTTAGTTATTAAACGACAATTAAAACCATGATCATCTCCAACATTAAACATGCGACATTACTCCAACAACTGTGGTACTTGACGACATGCAACCGCACTTGAGCAAGCGACTACGACATGCAAGTCCATCTATCTACCAAACAACAGGTAATAGGATGTGTCCAAAACAATTTAAGGCTGCTAGGGATATCATGGGTACGACAACTAGAACATCGCAACACAGATAGCAATAGATCAATAGGAGAAAATAAAGACTATAAAGTAAAATAGGTAGAAAGGGGGAGAATGCTCTCCTGAAATCATTGTCGAAGATTCATAACCGAAGAACTTGTCGAATCTCACAACATCTCATCGTCCTAACCGGGAAGAAGCAAAACACTAAAAGGAACAAGCGATGCAACAATTACAACTAATGCGGAAGAATCAGCATGATTATTATATGATGCATGACATGGCAAGTTAATGATGCAATCTATGTCGAAAAGGTATTAGGAGCATCGCTTATTGATGATATCGCATTTGTGAGGCATTATTAATAAGAAACAATTAGTTTCCAATTTTATTTAGCATGTTTTTCTTGCATAAACAGTACTGATTATAAAACTCTTCTTAATGCATGATGCAAATGATAACATGGATATCATGGTTAGAGAGGTCTCGTCACGCTGATCGATTTGGATATATTATTTGTCGAATTCGGAATTACGGATTTACAGTTATGCAATATTTAAGAAATGGACATTTATTAACATTTATTAATTCGAAAATTTTAAATTGCTCAAATAACATTATAAATAGCATGAACTGATTCCTCACATTTTTCTGATTCAAAAACCTATATTATTAAAATTATTGGATCATGAATTTAAAACAATATTAAATGCAAATAATTCAAATATGGTCAAATGTGAAAGGTTTAACTAGATAGAGTCAACTATGGTGAAATTTGAAAATATGGTTGGATTGATATTTGAAAATCATTCATATTTCATTTTATAAGTTTGTTAAAATTCAAAACAGTTTAAAAGTTATGAATTATTTGAATTACATTCAATTTTATGAAATTTTATTTGATTTAGTAACCTCCTGGGACTTTATAAAATTCAGACAGGTGGGCCACCGAGTGGAGAAGCCACTGCGCGCGTGAGCGAACTAGGAGGTGACAAGTGGCAGAAAGGGGAGTGCGGGTTGAGCTGCCAAAAATTCCAGGGGCCTTCTTACAAAATGGTCACGGTGGTGTCTGACGAAAACGCGAAAACAGCTAGCTGACCCCGATCTTGCGATGAATATGTTGACTAAACCGCTATGAATCTCTCGATTCTAGAAAAATCAAAGTTCAAGAGGATACGGAGATCTAGAAGTTTCATGTACGATGTTTCTTCAACAAAGGTTTGCACGTGCCGAAAAACAACGGAATTCAGATACCGATCGAGTGCCGAAAACGGAATTTTCCTGCACTCGAAAACTGCTAGATCGATCGATCTTTCGAGGACGATTACCAGGTCTGTGGTGCACCAAAATGGACGTTCGACGGCTCGTTTTAAAGAGGGAAGGACAAGATACAACTTTTATTTTTGGAGGTTCGTCAACGGAGGTCTTCAGCGCTCGTAAAACCTAGGGGAACCGAGGGCAGCAGGTTGGGCTGCAGACACGACTGACGCGCGCGCTGGCGGTGACTGCGGCAGCGCGCATGCACGCAGGGTGCTCGACGCAGGGCGGCGGCGCTACGGTACAAGATAAGGTAGGTGAAAGGATACGGATGTCGCCTAGAGGGGGGTGAATAAGTGATTAAAACTTTTCCTAGAGTGGCTCAACAAGGCGGAAGAAAACTAGTGTTTACTTTGTTAAGCACAACCTAGAAAAACTAAGGTTCACCTATGTGCACCAACAACTTATGCTAAGCAATACAAGCAACAAAGTGATAGCAAGCTATAGTACTTCAAGCACGAAGGCTATCATAATGTAAAGTGCATAAGTAAAGAGCTCGGGTATAGAGATAACCGAGGCACGCGGGGACACCGATATTTTACCGAGTTCCTCCCAACATGGAGTACGTCTCGTTTGGAGAGGGGCTGGTATCAAATCACCAATGCCACAAAAGGCCTCCCTTATTCTCCGGTGAATCTTACCCCAACGGGATCGATCCACGCTTCCACTATCGGTGCACTTGTCGGTGGCATCCGGAACCTCTCACAAGGTTGGGGCACTTCTCCACAACTTAATTGGAGGCTCCCAACAAATGCCACAAAAGGCCACAATGCCACCAAGGCCACAAAACCGTTTAGGGTTCCAAGAACCCAAGAGGGACAAGCTCCAATGAGTAACTCAAACCAAATCCTCCGAGGAGAACTCAAACCGATGCACCAAATGCAATGGAAAGAACACAAGTAGTGCTCAAATCCTACTCTCCCAAATTCCATCAAAGCTACAAAATCTTGTGGGGGAATAAGAGAGGAAGAACAAAGGAGGAAATCCACAAAAGACTCCAACATCTAGATCCCAAGATGTTCCCCTCACTTAGAGGAGAGATGGATTGGTGGGATTATAGATCTAGATCTCCTCTTTCAAATCCCTAAAGTATATGCAAGAATCAAGGGAGGGATTGAAGGGGGAGCAAGCTCAAGAGGGTCAAGAATGAAGGAGAAAGCCTGTAAAACTCGAGCAGTTGCATTGGGGAAGAAGGGCCCCTTTTTATAGGCCCACAGATTTCTAACTGTTTTCTGCCCGTTGGGGAAAAGTCAGACCGGAGACTCCGGTCTACACCAGAGATTCCGGCCCAACCACTGGACCAGCCTCCGGACCACCCATCTGAATGACCTGGGCCGTACAAGACCCAACAAGACCGGAGACTCCGGTCATCCAACACCGGAGACTCCGGACTGAGGAAACACCGGAGACTCCGGGGTAGCCTCCGGACCTGGCTCCGGACCCCCATATAGTATGTCCCAGCCCTGATTCTGAAGTCACCACCGGAGACACATCCGGAAACTCCGGACTACACCGGAGACTCCGGTCCACACAGACCGGAGACTCTGGTCAGGACCAAATAAGAGGCAAACTTCAAATGGCGATATCTAGAGTTTGGAAACTCCGATTGACCCGAAACCAATTTTGTTGGAGAGAGGACAACAAGGGCTATCCAACAAAAGGTGGAAATATTGGATACCACCAAGAGAGAACATTTCATGTATTATAATGTGAGATACCTCTCTTGGTGAGAAACCGTAAAACCTCAAAGATCAAAAACGCAATATGATATAAAAGGGAAATACGTTTTTGATGAACTAGAGCTTGTTATGAATATTACGACAAGCTCTAGAATCTCACATGGATAAGATCCAACCAAGAAAGGATGATGATAAGTATGCAAAGGTTTGAGCTCTCTTTGAAATATATGATCGAGTTACTCACTTGAGAGCCCATCTTGATAGTACTGTTGTCTATCCTATAAACCGGTCTCCCCAACTAACACCACGAGACCGGTAAGAAAGAAACCCTATCAATATCATACCTTTGCCTTGCGCATATTCCACTTGATCTTGATGTATACGATCTTGTCCTTCTCAAGATGGAACACCTTTCTTGATTGCTCTTGCACGCACTCTCTTGATGAAGACTTGCAAGTTGCTTCCCCATACGACATGGGGAAACCTTTACTTTGACCTTGTCTTCATCGATCCATGATCACTGAGGATGGCAAGCTTCAAGCATGATATCTTCTAGATATGGCACATATTTAGCTTGCACAACATTACTTCTAACACCCTTTGGATTATGTCTTGAAGATACATATGATGAACTCTATCTTGTTCTTCAAGACACCCTTGCAAAAGGCTCAACTCTCACATGACCAATCTGTGGATCACTCTTTGAACACCTTGGTCACCACTTGATCCTCTTCACTTTCTTCTTCTCCAAACCTTGAAGCCAACATAAGGTTCAAGCATTGTTTATGGACAATTCCTACAAGTACAACTTGATACAAGCATTAGTCCATAGAGATTGTCATTAATTACCAAAACCACACATGGGGGCCCACATGTTCTTTCAATCTCCCCCATTTTGGTAATTGATGACAATCCATTTGAGAGGGTTTATATAAGGAATTTAACAAATAAAATGGTAGCGCCAATATCAAATACTACACAAGTATGTGATATTGGTACCATCACCATATATAGAGCAAACTCCCCCACAATCTATGCATGTGTGATGAACTTGAATTTCATTGCATATATTGCCAATCATTATCATTGGTGGAGTTTCCTCTATATATATACCACATGCTAAGCAACAACAAATATGCAAGAGCATGAAAAGCAAATGCTTAGGAAACAGACTCAAAGCATAAACCATTTCCCTTAAACCCTCTAAAACTTCTCCCCCATTGGCATCGATTGCCGAAATGGGTGACAAGTTCTAGAAGGCCAATATAGTGATAGATCCCCAAATGTGTGCATTCGCACATATCCAATGATGAATACTTGGGAGTAAGTAGAACTATATCGAGGACCTCAAAGATTTCCAAAAGAAATAAAATAAAAGAAGTATCAACAAATGAAGTAAGCAATCACAATATCCGGCAAACCAATTGAAAACAACAAATGAGTCCAAATGGAAACAACAAGATATTATGATACGAGTAGATGAGTGTTTTAAATAACAAACAGAGAAGCTCACCAAGATTTGTGCACAATTAAATAAATGCATTGGAATACATAATGCACAAATATGGAATCCTTGCTCCCCCATAGGCATTTAAAACACACCAAATGAAAGATCAAATAAATGCTTAAATAAAATAGAGAAGATCCCCAAGATTTGTGCATACTTTAGAATCACTGTATTTCAATACACAAATGCACAAATATGGAATCCTTGCTCCCCCATAGGCATTTAAAACACAACAAATGAGAAAGAAGACAAATGAGCATTATTAAATGAATTAGATGAGCTCCCCAAAGATAATGCACCAATTATGATAATTGTATTTGGGATCAAGGTGCATAATCATGGAATCCTCACTCATCCAAATTAATTTAACAATACAAGGCATGAGAGAACAAGTATGACTGTCCGAAGATGCAAACAAGAGGAACAATCACTCATAGGCAAATAAATTTGGAAGCCACCGAAGAATCAAAAGGAATAGAAAGGTGGTATCCAAGGATTAAAGATCAACTAAAATTATATTCTCATATGTGTATATATGTCTCTAAGTGGAAAACATCACAAATACATATGCCAACAAAGTAATATGCACACATAAAGAAGATATACAAGAAGCACATGGAATAAAAAATGAAGTCATAACATATACCAATAAGATTTTTTGCTTCAAAGCACGGCCAAAGGCTCAAATATATCTTATTGTAGATTAATGAGCTTCAAACACCAACACACTACATATATTACAACTAACACCAAGGGAAAAAAGGAGAAAGTTGGAATATATGGAGAAAGGCAACAAGTATCATAAGAGAAAATAGACTAGCAAAATCTCACTATTGCACATGAGAGAAGTTGAGGAAATGATAGGCAATAAAATTGCTAGATTGACATATTTGGGATTGGAGGATCATATGCATGATTTTGTATAGTCCCAATTATATGCACTCATTTCAACTTAAATGCATATACAATATAGAGTCCTCTCAAAACCATGGATAGAACTACAACAATTACAAATACATTAATTCATGCTAGAAGGCAACCGACAAATGGTTGGAATCAAGATATGTGAGCATGAGAAAGAGATACTTGTTATCGAGATATGATTGGTAGGATGTAGAGGATATGAAATCGTTGATCATCTTATAGCTTGCCTCAAATTTTCTTCTAAGCATCACTTCTTCAAAATTGAGAGACAAGCATCCAATCTATCTCCAATGTACCTAAAACAAATTTAAGTACAAAATGGTCCCCAAACTTATTGGGTCCAAAGTAGTTAGTGCAACTACAATACATAGGAGAGACTCCACATAATTATGTGCATATTGATATGAAATTGAATTTCATGCACAACTTAGCCAATGGGAATTGGTGGAGTTTCACTTATATATTGGATCAAAGAAAGCAAACATGCCTTAATATAAACATATAGTAAATATGCATGCATAAGGCTTTCAAGAACCAAAAATGAGATACAATTTGAACAAAAAACACCAAGTAAACCGAGTTGGCACACACAAGAGTGTGACAAGACAAACGGTGTCCAAATTGTATCAAATAACCAATTCAACACATGAAAGAGCATAAGTTCAAAAGTGAACTAGGCAAAAGCCAAAGATCAAAAGATAGATAAAAATACAAATGCTCAAGGATTTATCTCATTCTAAAATGGTCAAAGTGTGAAACAAGGAATGAGACAAAACCAACTCCCAAAAAAGAGTAAGGTTCCAACAAGTAAACCAAACTCTCCAAACTTTTCATGATGGCACAAAATACCAAAACGAAAAGATCAAACTTCCAAGCACATAAAACCCGATATGGATCAAACAAGGAAGCATAAAAGGATTGTTCTAGATAATATAGGAGAGATCACCCATAAGTAGTACATTATATAGAATTTTGCTTTTGAATGCAAAATGCACACAAATGAGATCATCACCACTACCTATATTAAATAAAACACACGAGAATACCAATAAAATAAGAAGATTCATAAGAGGCAAGGAAGGAATGGGAGCACACAAAACATTTACTTGGCCAAAGATAGGACACGATTAAGCAAAGGCCAAAGTGACTATGATAAATAAATTCTACCATAACTTGAGTACTCATTGTCCAAGGACAAGAAATATTGGGAATAATTTTCCCAAGGTAGCTTGCATGGATATCCAAGATCATAGTCACAACAAGAAGCATATAACTAAATATAAGAATTGAGCATGATACTTCAAGCAATATTCTTGGTAGCTTCCAATAGTCACACAATCACTAGTGATTAGAGTAACTTGAAGCAAATGGTTTTCATGCAAATATATATATCTAAATATGAGGAAACACATACCAAGAATCATTCTCATATACAAGATCCAAAATAAGATCAATAAAACATTCAAGCAAATTGGAACTTGTATGAGCAAATGTGTCACATAGGCGCTAGATAATTATCAATATCAATTCTAAGTGACACAACCTCGAATATTCACATTTTCTAGGATTGTAATAAGCACTAAGCATATGACTCCCCCATAATGTGATACTACCATAAAACCAATATGAGGCAAAAGGATACAAAATAGAGATAATTAATGGACATTATAAAACTTAAATTTCTCATAAGAATTGTACCACATAGAGACTAGACAATAATCCAATATAATACTAGGTGGTATTCCTCATGTACACACACTTTTAGGATTGTGGAATGCCCAAGCATAACACTCCCCTAAAATGGGATAGTCCATTAATCTCTCACACGAGCCAAATAAGATATCAAATATAACCAAGTAAGGCTTAAACATAAGAAACACACATAAATGGTGTGCCACCTAATCATACACAAATATGCTTGATACCTCAAGATAATTAGGTGGAAAGCACAACATGTACAAAAGCATGGAAGATACAGAACCAACACATGCACAAGGGGGCGAGTAACTTTCAATGTAATGAGTTAAGCATATGTTACCGCAAGGAGGAACATTGGATATAGAACATAATCATGATAATCCAAATGGCTTAGCTTGACACAAATAATTGATAAAGATCCCTCAATTCTTCATAATGTAACCAAGTATCCAATGCCCTCCATCAATACCTATTGATCAAGTTTTGGCTTGTTGGTCCCCAACCAAGTTGGGTCCTAAGAGGTTAGTCACAATAGGCTTTACAACCCAAATGGTTCTTTTCTTGAACCCACATTGAGCACCAACAAATTTGGCAAACACATTGCCAACCTCATCCTTACAAAGAGAATAAGCATCATCAATAATGATAGGTTGGATGAGGAGATACCAATAGTGCATGAGGAAGAAATATGCCCCTTTGCACGACATATGTAGCAAGTTTTTCTCTTGCCATCTTTCTTTTTAGGTGAAGCCACAACTCGAGGAAGAGCTCGAGTAGTCCTCTTAGGAAGAGGCCCATTAATGACTTGAGGTAGATCTTGAGGCCTCTTCCCTTGTTGCTTCACACTAAGAGGCTTTTTCTTCAATGGGCAAGATCTAACATGGTGCCCTTCTTCCTTGCACTTGAAGCAAATAATGTTGGCCGGATTCTTTACTTGATCTTGGCCATTCTTCTTTTTGTCCTTGTGCTTAAACTTGAAAGTGGAATTGTTCTTGATATTGGAGTTGAATCCAAGCCCACTCTTGTCATTGGGGAATTTTTGCACACTCAAGATTTTGTTGAGTGTGACCTTCCCTTGATGACCCCTTTTCAAGTCATTCTTCAAAGAAGTAACTTGAGCCTTGAGCCTTTTGATTTCCTCTACATGTTTAGTTTCAACAAAAGTACTAGAGGAAGTAGATGCTATTGTTAGAGCAACAAGGCACGGAATGTAATTCCTCACGAGATATAGCATGGTTGTGAGAGGATGAATTACAAGGACTAGCACATGGTAATATAACATTTGGAGTAGATATAGTGCTAATGTCCACATGAGGCCCACTAGATGTTACCTTTGACACGATGGCCTCATGAGCTAACTTTAGCCTTCCATGGGAGACTAGAAGATCCTCATGCGAGCTTGAGAGCTTGACATGACTTTCTTCTAATTTCCCATAGTTGCTAGTTAGAAAAGCAAGTTGAGCCTTTAGCTCAACATTCTCCTTCAAAATAGATGCTTCACAAGAAATAGAGTTAGTAGCACAAGCATCATCATTATTAACAAGAGGTTAGGGCAACTTGGCAAGCTCTTTTGAATATGAAGCTTTAAGTTGCTCATGTGACTCAGTGAGTTTGATGAGATCACCCTTTATAACCCTAGAGCCATTTTTGAGGTGCTCAAAATCCTCAAGGATTTTAGCATAAGCAACTTGAGTCTCATCATTTTTACGTTTGAGATCACTTGCCACCTCAAGATCTCTATCATGAGATTCCTTTACTCTAGATAGCTCTAAAGCAAAGGTCTCCTCAAGAGATTCCTTAGTGGTTTGTTCCTCTTCAAGAGCTTTATTTAGGTTTGCAATTATATTAGCATACTCACGCTCAAGACTACACATTTTATCAACGTTGTTATCATGCACCTCAATTTGTGTTTCTAACTTATCAATATGTTCTTTGCTCTTAATAGCAAAGTCCAAGACTTCAACAAAGTTAGAACAAGCAATATCCTTTTTAACAAGGGCACGATAAACAATCTCACCCTTTTCATATAAATCATCAATATCAAGCTCTTCCTCCCTATTATCCACATCCTCCTCATCACAAGAGGTAATGGGTTCCAAAGTAGGGGTTACCTTAGAATCCCTAGCCATAAGGCATAGGTGTTGTAACTACCTCGGTGAACTACGCTCCTAGATACAAGCCTGGATGAGTGGTAGTGGTTGAAATAGTATGGCGGGGCCCCAAAAGCCACACACTGGTAGTCCTTTCAGACGTCCCAACCACTACCCTCTCAACGGGACCTGTACGGGCGGCGTAGTCGGCAGGCGAAGGGATCAACTACGTACACAAGTGGGTATGTACGCAAGCCACCATACAAGAGTACATCAGAGCCATACCATCTAGAAAGAAAGGAAATATAGCAACGCCATACGGCAAGATTCAAATGACCTAGATAGATCTATATTTTAGGATAACTCCTCATACAACACACATCAGAGAATCATGCGGAAGCGGCAAACAAAATCCGAGTACGGATAAGAAGCAAATCGGCATAAGATGCCAGAGAAATAAGCACATCCCAACTACAGGTCTCACGGATCCCCGATCCCGGAATCTCTACACCGAACGATCGTTGCCCACATCATCGGCTTCTTCCACCCAGTATCCGTCCTGCGGGGGTACCTGTTCATCTGAATCAAGAATTTATCGTGTGAGACCCTAAGGGTACTCAGCAAGTCTTAATGCCTCTAAAGGGGACACAACCTGGGGTGACGCAATTGCAGCGAAAGATAAACCCTAGCAGTTCTACAGATAAACGCTAACCATCCGCCTAACCAATGATAGACGGATGTCCGTGAATTAAGTACAACAGTTATAATGGTAATCTCATCCGATCCATCCTCCTCCCTGCTTACCAACAAGGAAGCGGACGAACAACCCCCATCCGTTGGCAATTTTATTAACCATTCCATGAGTGTTGCACTATTTACTAGTCAAGTTACTTAGTCAGATTGAGGCGGTACTTTAGTTATGCTTGTCTATGATCGAGAAACTGTGCTCCAAGTCGTCCATATCCGTGGACACGGCTTTCAGAAAGTTTTACCCGGCCGGGGTGCACCAATAGCAACACACACTCGATCAACCTCGGAAAAACCAAATCAAAACCCAACGAGGCCTTCACGACAAAGCAATCACAAGATTCAGAAATATTTCAGGGGGCCACCCCTTAAGTAGATCCCGCAACGGAGTAAGCAAGCTCCGAGACGGCCTCAAGGTCTGCGACAATGGCTGTAAGCGACTGGGAACCCGAAAACTCGGGGTGTCGATACCGCGTAATCACTCCGCTTACCTAAACAGTACAGTGTGCAGTACCTCGCACAATCGTAAATAAAGCAGTAAAGCATGGCATAAGTACAGGATAGTAATAAAGCCCCAAACTAGTTCGTGGCCCCAAGAAATAAGACGGAATCAAGCTCTGGCTCAGGGGGGTCCCATATACCTCCCGGATGTGGATAGCGCGATAAATCAAGGAACAGGAATCAAGTACTCGGGGTCTTACGGGACACAAGTGAGCAGGAAAAACCAAATAGCAGATGTTGCTCACCGGTGCCACTTTCTTTAGTTATCCCAGAACTACTCAGGTTTAGTTGTTTAGGTACCTCATTATCCAACAGACGCTCACATACCCTACACATGCTGTTCTACGACTCGCATGGCTCAAACAACTCCTATAGTAATGGCTCATGGGATGGAGGAACAAGCTTGGTGGGGTTTAAAAGTAAAGGCTATGCATACTTGGGATTCAATTTAATGCAATCGCGACTCAATGATGCAAGAATAAGATAGAGGCCATAGGTACTGTATGTATGCAAGCATGTGGAAATGCTTGCCTGGTATCTCAGTTGAAGCGAGGGACGGATCTGGGTAGTGCTCCTGGTTCTCTTGATACAACCCCTGCTCAGTGTCTATCCGAGAAAAACCAAACAAACAAGGCCAACATGAATATAGAGCACAAGCATAAGAATAAGATGCGTCAAGCAAACAATCATGCCATGATGAATGATGCACAATTTACATGGCAAGTAAAGTAGCATGGCACGGTGAGGTGTGGTGGACAAGAAAAATAACAATTAAGTGGGTTTTAGTCATATTTTGTTGTCATAACAATTGTTGTTCACAATATATTTGTATGATGCATGCTGCAATTGAAGTCATGGATAGCATAAACAGAAAGGTCTCGTCGAGCTGATCAATTTAGACTCATCATTTGCTACATTTGGATTTATAAAACACAAGTTATGAATTATTGAAAATCCAGTGGCATTGATGGTAATTTAAATAACTTGGAATTTTACTTGTGCAAAATACATAATGGATGGCATATTTGCATTCCTGGCATTTTGCTGATATTCAAACATATATCATTTGTCAAATTTGGATTTACCATTGCAAAGTTATTTAAATCTGATTTGTATTTTGAATTTTGAAATTATTTAAACCATATTTGAATTAACCAGACGCAGAAACATGTTATACACAGCCAGACTTACCCACAGACGCTTACAGGTGGGGCCCAGGGGCTTGCGGTCCCACGTGCCAGCGGCTGAGGGAAGGCTGGACCGCGGGTTGAGCTCCTAAAAATACAGGAGCCTTTTTGCAAAACGCTACGCAGGCCGACAGGTGGGGTTTGGGGAGCGCGGGTTGATAACCAGGAGCCCCAGGGGCCTAAACGCAAAAGAGCCTGGAGCCGTTAACTGACGAACTGAAATTGACAGCGCGACTCTGCTAGCTGGCTCGAGATGCCAACGACGATGGCGAGCAAACGAAGAAGAATTACGCTGAACTGTAAAAACATAAAACGTAGAGGGATGCACCAGCTACAATTTTCGTTAAGGGTTCGACGACGGATCTAGGCTACAGCGAGCGGGGCACGTTGGCGAACAGAGGGCAAACTGCTGCTGCTACTGCGCGTTGCCGCTCGCGTTCCAGCGCAGGCGGTGATCGCGGCGCGGCGAGCGTGAGCGCCAGAGCGGCGAGGCGGCACAGCGGCCTGGGGAGGATGCTCACCGGTGGACGCGAGGGGAAGGTGAGGCGGGGCAGGCGGGGTCCGATTTCCGGCGACGTGGGAGCGCGAGGTCGTCGGGAGTGCGCCGGGGAGGGTCGTCTGCGGCCACCACCTGCAGGCACCGACGGTCACCGACGAGCCAGAGAAAGGGGCAGATGGGCAGGACCAGAACACAACGGGGGTTTTCGCTTGGCACCTTGGTTACGGGGCGGGGACGAGGCCTGGCGCGACACGCTCAGACGGGCGCCAGGGCGGACGTCGAACGGGACATGGCGGCGGAGGGGAAAGCGAGGAAGAAAGGAAAGAATCTAGGGTTCTGAGGGGGGGCTTCGAGCGAGGATAAGAAGGGGAACTGGAGGGTGACGCAGCTGACGGCGGAGACGGCCACCTGCTCCTGGCTGTTTTCCGTCAGCGCGCGTGCAGAGGGGAAAGGCGACGGGGAAGAAAAACAGGGCGACGGCGCCGTGAGAGGAGGGGGTATCGGGCCAGGGGCGAGTTGGGCCGGGGGGAACTGCCTGTGGGGGTTGCTACTGGGCTGTCGCGGCTGGGTGGGCTGCCAGGCTCCTCTCTTTTATTTCCTTCCTCTTTTATTTTTAATTGATTTGTTTGTTTCCATCTAATGCAAATTCAAACCAGCGGCTGTTTTCAAAACTTTGAACTTTGCTACCAGGAAGTTGGAGGGAGAGGCTTCACTAAGAGGAGAGAAAGAGGGGCAACTTGGGTTGTGGTAGACTAGGTGGGGTTTAGAGTTTTAGCTAGGAAGATTATGGGGCATGGGGGTATGGTTCCATGTTAGATGGGTTTAGGGTTGATATCTAGAGTGGAGAGGAAGAGAGGGAGGTTCCTTGATCCATGCATGATCCAACAAAGAATAAGCAAGCTCAAAGAAAGAGGAGGGTTTAAGGGGGGGAAAACTAGCTTATGCTCTCATATAGACACATGTGTATGCATGGAGCCAGGGGATAGGGGTTTAGCTTAAGAGGGGAAGATGGTAGATGAAAAGATGAAGAACACTACAAGCCAACAAAAGATTTAAACAAAAGAAGATGATCCAACTAGAATTCAAATAAACCCAAACACTAGGGGAGGTGGCACTTGCATGGCCCATGCAAAACAATTAATGCCAAACTAATCCTTGTGAAAACAATAACATTAACAAGGCATTATTCATATGCATTCCCAAAAAGTGGGCAAGGCCAAGCATAGATTATGGGTGGAATCCAAACAACCAGTCATGAGCTAGAGATAAATCAACAAAAGCCAAGCTCAGATTAGTTGGGTGGTGGAGTTATAGGGTGGTGAGAGAAAAGGTGGTGGAGTCAACAAGAGAGATGCCCCCAACCCAACTTGGGCATTTAACAATTTATTAAGAACCAAATACAATATCAAGAGGCAACTACAATTAATCATGCACATGAGATAAGAAGCAAACAAGAAAAGGTTTTATATGATGCTCAAATGCAAAGGGACATGATGACATGAGCATGATGTGATGATGATGCAACAATTATATGATGGAAGTGGCCCTTTTTATTATTAAAACATGTAGCATTACAGGGGTTAGACAACTGGGATGCTACAGGTGTGTACCGGAATAAGGTGAACATGAGATTGCATTTGTGGCTTCATTCAAAACCATGTCTTGGCCCATAGAATCTTCAGTTTCCTCTATATGGTTAGCAACAAAAGCACTAGAGGAAATGGAAGCATTTTTATCATGGCAACAAGACAACACAAGCATATCATCATGAGATTTATTCAAGTCATCTCTACATAATATGCAAGGACTGTTAACACAAGCATGTAAGAAGATTGTAGTGCTAGAAGTGTTAAGGTACAAAGATAGACCATTGCAACTAGATAGAGATGAGGGATTACAAATAGTAAGCACATTATCCAAATTGCAATTTCTATCACCACTCACCATATCATTACCATGTGAAGAGTCACATGTTGGTGAAGTGGTAGAGGATGAGAACTCATCTCGACCGAAAGTGGAAGCAACACAATCATCCTCAATAATGTTGGACACAACATATTTATCTTGAAGTTTTGTCCATAACTCATGAGCACTCCAAAAAGGAATGATTGAAGATGTAACTACATAGCTCAAAGCATTAACAAGAACATTAGAAGCTTGAGCATCGAGATATAAGTTTTTCTCATCCTCACAAGATAGATTTTTGAAATCCATAGGAGGAGAAAAACATATATCTACAATACGCTCCAAATTTGGGTCCATGTCCCAAAAATGAATGAGCATGCGATTTTTCCATATATCATAATTTGTGCCATAGAATATGAACATGTCATTATGCACAAATCCTCTAGCCGACATCTTTACTCTCAAGGCGGTGAAGCCTAAAATGAGAGACCAGGCTCTGATACCAATTGAAAGGATACGAATGTCGCCTAGAGGGGGGTGAATAGGCGATTAAAACTTTTCCTAGAGTGGCTCAACAAAGGCGGAAGAAAACTAGTGTTTACTTTGTTAAGCACAACCTAGAACAACTAAGGTTCACCTATGTGCACCAACAACTTATGCTAAGCAATACAAGCAACAAAGTGATAGCAAGATATAGTACTTCAAGCACGAAGGCTATCAAAATGTAAAGTGCATCAGTAAAGAGCTCGGGTATAGAGATAACCGAGGCACGCGGGGACACCGATATTTTACCGAGTTCCTCCCAACATGGAGTACGTCTCGTTTGGAGAGGGGGTGGTATCAAACCACCAACGCCACAAAAGGCCTCCCTTATTCTCCGGTGAATCTTACCCCAACGGGATCGATCCACGCTTCCACTATCGGTGCACTTGTCGGTGGCAACCGGAACCTCTCACAAGGTTGGGGCACTTCTCCACAACTTAATTGGAGGCTCCCAACAAATGCCACAAAAGGCCACAATGCCACCAAGGCCACAAAACCGTCTAGGGTTCCAAGAACCCAAGAGGGACAAGCTCCAATGAGTAACTCAAACCAAATCCTCCGAGGAGAACTCAAACCGATGCACCAAATGCAATGGCAAGAACACAAGTAGTGCTCAAATCCTACTCTCCCAAATTCCACCAAAGCTACAAAAGCTTGTGGGGGAATAAGAGAGGAAGAACAAAGGAGGAAATCCACAAAAGACTCCAAGGTCTAGATCCCAAGATGTTCCCCTCACTTAGAGGAGAGATAGATTGGTGGGATTGTAGATCTAGATCTCCTCTTTCAAATCCCTAAAGTATATGCAAGAATCAAGGGAGGGATTGAAGGGGGAGCAAGCTCAAGAGGGTCAAGAATGAAGGAGAAAGCCTGTAAAACTCGAGCAGTTGCATTGGGGAAGAAGGGCCCCTTTTTATAGGCCCACAGATGTCTAACCGTTTTCTGCCCGTTGGGGAAAAGTCAGACCGGAGGCTCCGGTCTACACCGGAGATTCCGGCCCAACCACTGGACCAGCCTCCGGACCGCCCATCTGAATGACCTGGGCCGTCCAAGACCCAACAAGACCGGAGACTCCGGTCATCCAACATCAGAGACTCCGGACTGAGGAAACACCGGAGACTCCGGGGTAGCCTCCGGACCTGGCTCCGGACCCCTATATAGTATGTCCTAGCCCTGATTCTGAAGTCACCACCGGAGACACATCCGGAAACTCCGGACTACACCGGAGACTCCGGTCCACACAGACCGGAGACTCTGGTTAGGACCAAATAAGAGGCAAACTTCAAATGGCGATATCTAGAGTTTGGAAACTCCGATTGACCCGAAACCAATTTTGTTGGAGAGAGGACAACAAGGGCTATCCAACAAAAAGTGGAAATATTGGATACCACCAAGAGAGAACATTTCATGTATTATAATGTGAGATACCTCTCTTGGTGAGAAACCGTAAAACCTCAAAGATCAAAAACGCAGTATGATATAAAAGGGAAATCCGTTTTTGATGAACTAGAGCTTGTTATGAATATTACCACAAGCTCTAGAACCTCACATGGATAAGATCCAACCAAGAAAGGATGTTGCTAAGTATGCAAAGGTTTGAGCTCTCTTTGAAAGATATGATCGAGTTACTCACTTGAGAGCCCCTCTTGATTGTACGGTTGTCTATCCTATAAACCGGTCTCCCCAACTAACACCACGAGACCGGTAAGAAAGATACCCTATCAATATCATACCTTTTCCTTGCGCATATTCCACTTGATCTTGATGTATACGATCTTGTCCTTCTCAAGATGGAACACCTTTCTTGATTGCTCTTGCACGCACTCTCTTGATGAAGACTTGCAAGTTGCTCCCCCATACGACATGGGGAAACCTTTACTTTGACCTTGTCTTCATCGATCCATGATCACTGAGGATGTCAAGCTTCAAGCATGATATGTTCTAGATATGGCACATCTTTAGCTTGCACAACATTACTTCTAACACCCTTTGGATTATGTCTTGAAGATACATATGATGAACTCTATCTTGTTCTTCAAGACACCCTTGCAAAAGGCTCAACTCTCACATGACCAATCTGTGGATCACTCTTTGAACACCTTGGTCACCACTTGATCCTCTTCACTTTCTTATTCTCCAAACCTTGAAGCCAACATAAGGTTCAAGCATTGCTTATGGACAATTCCTACAAGTACAACTTGATACAAGCATTAGTCCATAGAGATTGTCATTAATTACCAAAACCACACATGGGGGCCCACATGTTCTTTTAGTAGGGGGGACATGTCTGGGAGGTCAAGGGGGCTCACGAGAGAGCTATTGGGCGAGAAGAACTTGCTGGGGAGGAGACAATCCGTATTGGATCTCGCGGTCGGGAAGCTTCGGCTCCTGGAGTTCATGGCGCTGCAGAGCTTTCTCCAGCGGGTTCCAGGGGCGCCTATGGGTACTGGTAGAGGTAGATGAAGTAGGCAGAGCTCCTCATGCTCCTTGTACAGCTTGGCGCGCTCGGGATCATCGACTAGCAAGGCAGGCCGAAGCTAGGGTTTAGAGGAACCACGACCATGGAAAGGATGGTGTGGGGAGGAAGGAGAGGGGTCTGGGCTTTCCCTAGATCTCGATCTGGTTGTGGAGTAGGCATGTGGGGGAGCTGGTGCTACAAATAAGAAGAGAGGGGAGGGATCACATGGTTTTGATGAGGTGCAAAAGAGGGCTCGGGTGGGGATTCCTTATCTCTCCTTTCTTGTGCTTTAGCTAGAGATATGGAAAGAGAGGGACCAGGGGAGGGGCATGTGCTGAATGTGGTGGTGCTGGTTGTTGGCTTGACCATCTTGTGGTGCAAGAAATAAGAGGATGGATGGATGGTTGATGTGGTTGCATGGCCGTTGGGTGTAGCCGTGTGTGGCATGGGTGGTTGTGTGTGTGTTGAGGGTTGAGTTTAGGTGTATATGTGGTTTGCTAAGAGATGGTAAGTTATCTAGGATAGCTTAGATTGAATTCAAATACAAATACAAGCTCAAGGGTTTTGAATCAAGCATAAAAAGAGACAAGACAAGAAGTGAGAATGTGAAAGGTTATGGAGTAAGCATGTGGCATGCACAATTGCATCCATGCATGTGGTGATTCAATAGGGAATATGTATGATCTTGTTTAAGTGTGGAGTGAAACCATACCAAGTGCATGTGGGATAGAATTAAAATCCAAAGAAAATACAAAACCCACTCACGTGATATATGGTAGGATTAAGATGAGATCAAATGGGAGTTGACCTTACCAAGTTAGTAGGCGGGAGGATTTTTAAAAGAGATGCCCTCAACTCAACTTGGGCATTAAGCATTATATCAAGAGCCAACTACAATATATCAAGAGGCAAATACAAGTAATATAATATAAATGCATATGGGATAAGAACAACAAAAAGGGTTTTATATGATGCTCAATTGCAATGTGACATGATGACATGAACATGATATAATGATGATGCAATAAATGACATGTAGAAGTAGCAATATATAGACTAGGCAAGTAGCATCACAATTGTTGCTACACATTCTTCGTCTTCTGGGAAAATAGGATTTTCCGTAGTTTTCTAATATTTTTCTAATCTTCACGAAATTGCATCAAAACACCGCTTTTTCAATCAGAATCATGACTCCGGCAGTTCGTCCTCCAAGAATCATCCAACATGCAAAAACAGATAAAAAGACATAAGTAACACCTCTTAATGTGAAATATACCAATGAATAAAGACAAATTATGATATAAAATGGTGATGTAAATTGGACGTATCAATAACCCCTTTTTTGAGGATGCGTTTTTTTCAAGTAGCACGGTTATTGCGGGCTAGACGACGGTAAAAGCGCGTGCGGGGAGTCAGACGAAGGACGACGAAGTGGCAGAAAACGGAACACTGACTAGATAGAGATAGAGATAGAGATAGAGATTGATTGTAAAAAAACTGTGTTCTATTTAGTGTCTTAATAAAAAAGTTGGGCTGCGCGAGGATGCACAAGTTTGCTTTCTTCACAGCACTTCCACCCAGCCCAGCCCATGAACCCTACCCTCCAGAAACAAATCGAGCAGAAACAGGTCGAGCGCTCCAACCCAGCCGCCTCTCCCCTGGCCGCCGCCTCTCAGCTCGTTGCTGCCTTGCCGGCTCGTTTGTACCTGGGTTTTGAGCTCCCCCCAAGCCAGCAGACTCCACCGCTGGTTGCTGTGCTCGTCCCCCTGCTCTCCTTCGCGGCTGTTGCTGGCCTGCTGTACCTTGGTTTTGAGCTCCTCCCAAGACAGCAGACTCCACCGCCGGCAGACATATCGACTAGTCTTTGAGTCGGTACCCAGCGACTAGTTTCGACTCGTAATCCTTGGAGAGGGCAACGAAAAAAGGGTGCCAAATCTGCTAAGGACATGGATGATGCGCCCACGCAATCGCGAAACAAGCTTCCGGACCACCTTGAGCTCCAGCGGACCCGTGTTGTCTGCAAGGCCGACGCCCCCACTCATGTACCAATCTATATGCCGCCCCTGTCTTTTGCTTTCTTATGTCTTATGCCATCCGTTCCATAATTCTTGTGGTTTTGGAATGGAGGGAGTAGTGATTTTTCATACACCGTTATGCATGCGTTCATTTCTGCGCGGTTAAATTATTTGTGTGATGAATATGTGAGGTGTTTACTTCGAATTTGGTTGCTAGCCAAAAAAAAACATTTTTAGCTTTGCAGTATTTGGTTATATTAATTCCCCAGTTATGCTGGCAAAATGGTGCTACTTTACATACAGTTTGGCATCTCATGTTTGAAGCAGAATTTTCTGTTTATTACTGTTGGATGGTGATATAATCAGATCCATAGCTCATATCTTTAATTTTCTATGCTTTGTCATTTTTGTTTCAAAAGACAGAAGGATTTCAATACTCCGGCGCTTTTGCTGCTATGGGAGTTGATAATAGTGTGTCAGTGGAGAAGTTCTGCAATGACTTCAAAATCAAGATAAATCGACTTACAGAGGATGATATGGAGTTTGATATGATTGGCGTTGATGCATCGATGGCTAATGCTTTTCGTAGAATCCTCATTGCAGAGGTATGCGCATTGCTGTCATCTGTACCATCTTAAAAATTATTCTGCGTGTTCTAGCTAGTCATATATGTTTTGGTTCCGGTTCAGTATCTAAGTGTTAGATGTGTATTTTGTAATATTAATTCATAGGTTCCTACAATGGCCATTGAGAAGGTCCTCATGGTTGACAACACATCGGTTATAGCAGATGAGGTCCTTTCGCATCGACTAGGCCTTATTCCACTTGATGCAGATCCAAGGATTTTTGATTATCTCTCCGGTTAGTGACATAAATTTCTGTTGTTTCACATTCATGAACATTGTTGCATTTTTACAATAAGGGCCATCTTATGCTTTTATTTTGTTTTGTAGATGATGTCCCAAATGAAAGGAATACTATTGTATACAAACTGCATGTTTCATGTGAAAAGGGTTCTCAACGTCTTACAGGTATGTCTCATTCACCTGCAACCTGGACCTAGTATAGTTTATTCTCTTCGTTAGGAATTTTCCCTTAATGTATATCGTTCAACAAACTATTTCTTCCCCAATAATCAGCTCCAGCTTATTCTGCACTATTTGGAAGGCTAGAAATACTAGAATTTTTACAATATAATACCTAATAGAAATTGTTGGTCTTCCTCTTTCAAGAGGGACTTTTTCCTTCTTTCTTACAGAATGAAGGACCATCTTAGACCTCCCCTTATTAGCTGGATAAATAGATAGCTCATAGCTATCCCATGGTCTACGCCCCTTGTATACTCTTGTAAATATTTTCCTTTATATATATAAACTTTTTATTGTCGGGCCCCCCTCCCTTGCAGTTTTCCGCTTAAAAAAAGCTCCAGCTTATTCTGCTGTATCGTGTTAGTTGATTGCTTTTGAAAAGAAATGTGCGTGTCCTTGCTTATCCTTGTAATTATAAACTAGTTGATTCCCCGAGCGTTGCGGCGGCCATTAGAGATGATTTACATCATTACAAAAACACTTGAACACTTATGAAAATAATGCTCATTTGCGAATAAAATTAAATCATAAATGTTAAACGATATACACTTATCTAGGTTTATAGTCCTAATATCGTAACAATTAACTCTTATAATATTGGCTGATCACCTGTGCATCATTATGGAAAAGAGACTCAAAAGTAAAGTTAAAATAGTTTTTAGCTAGAAAACATCCAGATACAGATGTAGAAATAATAAGCATATATCATTGAATATATATCCAGAGTCATACAAAGTGTAACAGTGTAACAGAAAAATCTGTTTTGCCTCTGTTTGTCAGATGCGCTTACGCAGCCATGATGCATCCATCCTGATTCATGAATCGATACTGATTTTTTTTAGAAATGGGGTATTACCCCGGCCTCTGCATCAATTGATGCACACAGCACTTTTATTGCATAGTTCCAAAATCTTCGAAAAGAAAAGAGTATAATGTTATTGAATCAATACTGAATGTAAAGAAGTAAAAGAAATGAGGAATTGCATCTCACATATGGTGAATAGATCTCTATGTACTGACCTTATGTAGATTAATTATTACCATGTTCGTTGTATGCTGCAGGAGGGAAGAATTGGAATTATTAACACAACGTAAAGTGCAATGCATCACCTAGAACCGAAGACAAAAAAGTGCCTAAAACAAATAGATATGTGGACCGGAAGTGCACTATGTTAACACATAAAAGTGGGAAATAATGAAAGAGGGATTGTTGCAGGAGAAAAGGGTAATATGGTAGAGAGAAGAGGAACCTAATAACTCACCAAATACGTAGATTTTCACGCCATGGATCGATCTCACATTGGTTAGCTCACCAGCCATCTAATTCTCTCACGTATCATCACTGTTTGCTCTTCTCATTAGATCAGGAAAGAAGAAATCAAAATACTCCAGATGGAAGAGGGCGACCATGACTATGAGAAGGCGATGGGATGGATCCTCAGTTCCTCACCAATGTCTAGCCCCTGATAAATAAACTCTTGCCCAGATTAATGGAAGCCTCAGCTCATGAAAGATCTCCGGTAAATTGCAAGAAAGACCAAGAAAGGAGCAACCATACATAAGCTTACATCATTGCTGGAGGCCACGGTCTTCCCAAAAGAAAGAGGGGAGAGGGTCTGAGTTGTGGGGATTAAAATCTACAGGAACTTCTAGACACATGCATCAGTTTCACGTGCTGTTATTTCTAGTGGAGTTTGTGTAGAAGAAGTGCGTCATTAAGGAGATTAATTGACAGAGAAGAGGAAGAAAATGGCCGGTGGCTTTTCTACTACTCATGTGTTGACGACAGAGTGCTATGGACTGGATGTGTGATCTGGATGGATAACTAACGACCTTAGATTTTATATCACACGGCTAGAAAAAATTGGAATGATGCGGCTGCACCCAATTGCAGCTTGCAAACATTAAATGCATCTTAGTGGGGATGAACTATATAGATATTATAGATATATTGTAACAATGCCACATAAGTGAACGGTGGATATTTAGTTCTCGGTACTGTATTTCTGCTTATTCATCTTATTTGGAGAACATGCAGTTCCCTATGTTGTAATGTCATATGTTAAATCGCCATCAAGAAGTTACTTTGCTAAATACCTTTATGTCAAGTCAATGATAAATTAAACATTTTAGTTTTAGTTCTCTTGTTGTACTTCTTTATCATTTTTAGCATTATCCAGTTTTATTATGGGTATGGTTGGGATTTTGTGGTATATCAAGTGCTTACAGCTTTGTTAACTTGCAGTAAAGTCTGGTCAATTGGAATGGTTGCCAGAAGGTAGCCAATTGACTATTGCAGCTACTGCGCAATCTGGGGACAAACAAAAGACCTACACATCCTTTGGTCAAAGCCAACAGAAGATGTCTGAAAGTCCTCTTGGTGTGAAGTATGAAGATATAACAATTGCAAGGCTTGGGCCAGGACAGGTAATTTGTTGTTATAGTTATATTGCTTCGTACAATTAGCTGATAGCTCTAGCTGATGTCCTTTCAACAAAAGATTTCAATTGAAGTGTTCTGTTCAGGCCACAGTACAGGAAAGCCTTTAACGTAGTCAATTCAGAGGTGTACTGTATGCAGCTTTGCCTTAGTTTATGTGAATAACCTTTTGTCGTGATTTAGATACTCAAGCCTTAATTCGTGGGCATCAGTGTACCCATAGAAAATGTTGCTAAGAATCTAAGATATGTTCTTGTAGCCGGTCTGCTCCTTGAAAATTCTTCTACATAGGTTCAGTGGGTGTTGTTTGTGTTAAATGAACCATAATGTTTTTTTTTCCATTTAGGCTATTGAGCTTGAGGCACATGCTGTTAAGGGAATGGGGAAAGTTCATGCGAAGTGGTCTCCAGTTGCTACAGCCTGGTACAGGATGCTTCCTGAGGTAAATTTCTTGTTTTGCCATTTCCAATAATAAATGGCGAGTAGCGCACATTGTTTCTGCCTCACCTGTTGATTATGTTATCATATAGGTTGCTCTTCTCAAAGAATTTACAGATGGTGATGCGGAGCAGCTAGTGAAAAAATGCCCAGTTAATGTTTTTGACATTGAAGAACTGGGAAATGGTAACTTGTCTTCCACTTTCTGTTTTGAGAGTCTGAGAAGTTTCTAGAAATCATATTCACACCACTATCTTTCTTATCCAATTTAGAAATCCCATTCCACTAAAATTTTGTAATAGCACTTTCTAGAAATAGGTGATTTCTAGAAAAAAATATAAAATGAAGGAAAGCTTCCAAAGTGTAGGTATGAATGCAGGAGTACTATAACGGCAGAGAAAATTTGCCTTGACACCAGATTGTCATGGACCTTTGTCCACAGCGGGTAAATTGAGGTGGATAATGGTCAGAAGGTAGGGCACTCACCCTCTTCAGTCCGGTGAGACGGCCCGTCCCTGAGTTGAGAGAGGTTGTGAGGCGTAAATGGAACTTCTGTTTATTAATTTCTTGATTGACTAAAATGGTTACGCACTATTCTTTATATAGGACAACTAAGTTGATCCATAAGTTGGATCTCAATTCATACTCAAGACATATCAAAAATAGTTATGACCTAAGACCTATCTACCAGGATAGGGAGCTACTTTTTAATAAGTAATAAGCGCCTACCACAGTGGTTGTATGACGACTGTTTGCTCATCAGCACTTCACTCCATTATTTTGTCATCTGACTTGGACCCGAGCACCCAACTTGACCCTAATTCCTAAAGTTTGGGTCACCAAGATGACTGTTTTTGAATATTTTCTAACTGACCAAATGACCTCGGCATTCATTTTCATAGATGTCAATATGGGAGATAGTTAAATTGATTCAGCTTCAAGCAAGTAACTCATAAGGGTTAAGAGTTGGCTAAGAGATTAAAAACAATTAAATAATCCTAGTGTAGATATAGGTAACCGTATATTGTGTCTTTACTCTTTTCGAAGATGCGTTCTTATGAGAAGCTTATGTTGAACCCTTTTATTTTGATATGCAGGGAGGAAGAGAGCAGTTGTTGCAAAGCCAAGAGCATGCACCCTTTGTAGGGAATGTGTTAAAGTGGCCGACGATAAAGCAAAAAAAGATAACGCAAAAGTGGCCGATGATAAAGTAGATGATGAAGTAGAACCTCAAGTAGAGCTACGGCGTGTTAGAGACCACTTCATCTGTAAGTACCACAGAACCTGATTATGATGTTTCCAATTCGTTTAGCTTGTTGTGAATCACCATGTCTTTTTTTATTTTGTGCTGGTTTAGTTACGATCGAGTCTACTGGAGCTCTTCCCCCAGAAGTGCTCTTCACTGAAGCCGTGAAGATCCTCGAGGAGAAGTGCGAGCGAGTGATATCTGAGCTTTCCTGATTCTGATACAAAGTTTTGAGTACAAGTTACTCTATTCTGGTGTGCGTGGAATCTTCAATATTATGGTTACTGTAAAACTTGCCTATTCCCTACTCTGGAGTCACATTCAGCAATCATGTAACCAGAAGTAAAACACAGAAGCTAATTGCTGAGCTGGAAGGTGGTGTTTGGATGGGTGTGTGTGGAAACTTTTATGCTTTAATCCTAAGTGCACGGGAACTTCCTGTCGGGAACAATAGTACAGTAAGTAGGACCTAAGGGGAGGTGGCTATTCGGCTCCCGGGTGCATTTGCACCCATTGTGAGAAAATATATTTTGAAATGTTGAAAAATTCAATAAAAATATCTACATATACATTCAAACATTTTATGTCTGTTTACAAGTTTAAGGGATGAAATAACATTCTATGTACCCTGTGCAAAAAAGACAAAAAATTGTCTTAAGTGACATTTTTGTCTTTTTATACATGACATATAAAATGTTTTTTCATCCAAAAAACTTATTAACAAACATACAATATTCAAACGTACATGTATACATTTTTTGTCGAATTTTTGAACATTTTGAAATATGTATTCTTACAATAGGTGCAAATGCACGTGAGCCAAAAGAAATTTCCGACCTAAGGTACATAAAAAAATTACCATGACAAGCAGGGCCAAGTTTTTGGGACGAAATAACATTCTATGTGCCGTGTAAAAATGACAATAAATGTCTTGCGAGTGACATTTTTTGTCTTTTTATACATGACATAAAATGTTTTTTCATCCTAAAAACTTGTTAACAAACATAAAATATTTAAATGTAGATATAGATATTTTTTGTCGAATTTTTTAACATTTTAAAATATGTGTTTTCACGTAGGTGCAAATGCATCCGTGAGCAAAAAAAAGGATTAAAAACCTAAGGTACATGTAAAAATTTACCATGACACATAGGGCCAAGCTTTACGATGCTATCGTGAGAACTCCTAGTCAAGCATAGTCCGCCATGTCGGCAATGGCCGCTAGAAATAATAGGCTAAACCAAATAGGTCTATATATATGTATATATATATATATTTCAGATTTTTTCTAAATCTTAAAGTTCAAGTTTGTGGTAATTTATATGTGTTGAGGGCCTATGTTTATGACAGTTCATATGTAAGTAGAGTGGAAGCTAAAGTTTAGTCACATATGGGATGTTGAAGGAGAGTTGCATCACCTTATAAGATGGAATGTCGCACTACTTTGTAACTGAGTGACAATAAGAGAGCTACACGCGTGTTCGTCTGATGTCGTTGCATGCCCCGCCTGTTTTGTTACGACGCGCGGGGCACGGGTTGCAGGCCGAGACGAGCTTTACTTTGCTCAGGAAATTTGTGAGATTTTGATAGACGTGTCAAACAGTAAGCCTATTTGGGCCGTTCCTGGATCGTGGGCTACTGTAACCGACCCGAGCATGCGCAACATGGACTCAACCCATATTCGCGTCGAAACCAATCTAGGGTTTTTGCCTCCTCTCTGCTTATGTCGTCTCCGTAATCTACTCCATCCCGCTTGCCGGCGTGCACCGGCGGATGGGAGAGCAGGTCTCAGGAACCACTCGCCTTTGCGATCCTGTACGGGAGAGGGTGAATAAGATTTCTGGAAAGTGCTCCGCGCGACTGCTCAAGTTCGTCATCACGGCATGTCTTCCCGGGCGATCACCTGGTCCGAGGGCAACTCGTCTTCAGCGCCGACTTCTTTGACAGGCTACGACAACTTCTGCACCAAGATCTGTTGCTATACTATGGCTGTTATACGTATGCTCTGCTACTGTTCATGTTGATGAATACATCTAGTATATTAGAGGTTCACATGATTGTAGCTGTTGTTGTCATGATTTATATTCTGGAAATAATTGTGAAAATTATGCCTAATAATCCAACAATACAAAAACCTTATGATAGGCAATTTTCTGAGTTAAACATGGGACACTTGGCCAATGCAATGAAGCCGGAGAAGTTTAGCGGTGTTCATTTTAAGAGGTAACGGTATAAGACCACTATGTGGCTAAGATCTATAAGTATTCAAGGCTAGTGAGGGTTTACCTGAAGGAACTATATCTGACGAGGTTCAGAACAAGTTTAAGGAAACCAATCTTGCCTTCGTGGGATGCGTTCTGAGTGTTCTTGATAACAAACTATTTCATGTGTACATGCATATCAAAGATGGAAAAGAGATCTAGGAGGCACTGAACGCTAAGTTCGGTGTAGCAGATGCTGAAAGTGAGCAGTAAATCATGAAAAACTTTCATGATTATAGGATGGTTAACAACCGTTCTGTAGTCGAACAATCTCATGAGATACAGTGTTTTGCCAAGGATCTTGAAATCCTTAAGTGTATCTTACCCAACAAATTTGTGGTTGGGTGCATTATTGCAAAGTTGCCTTCTACATGGAGTAACTTCGCCAAAACTCTAAAACACAAGAGACAGGAGATATCAGTTGAAAACCTGATAACGTCTCTTGATGTTGAGGAGAAGGCTCGGGCTAAGGACACTGCTGAGAAAGGAGGCGAGGGTCATTCTAGCGCCAACATGGTGCAAAAGAGGACCTTTGGCAAGAACAAAGCAAACTATAAGTCCTCCTTCAACAATCTTGAAAATACTACAACCTTCAAGAAGAAGAAGAAGCCGAACAAGGCTGATCTAGGTTGCTATACCTGTGGAGAGCTCGGACACTTTTCCAAGGACTGCTCAGAACATGCAGATCACAAAGGGAAAAGAGGGAAGACTATCAACGTCGTGACTTCTAGAAACACTAACGGGTATGGTAATTTATTTACTATTATTTCAGTATTTCAATCACCATGTTGGTCGATTGATATGGGTGCTAATATTCATGTGTGTGCTGACATCTGTATGTTCACTTCTTACCAGGTAGTTCAGGATTCTTCCGTCCTAATGGGGAATGGATCACATGTTTCTGTTCATGGTGTTGGCACGCTGGATCTGAAGTTTACTTCCGGAAAGATCATACAGCCGAGGAACGTGCAGCATGTCCCTACTATGAACAAGAATCTCGTTAGTGGCTCCCTTCTATGCAGAGATGGGTTTAAGGTTATTTTAGAGTCTAATAAAGTCGTTGTTTTGAACATAGACAATTTATTCGTAAAGGTTATGAGTTCGTAGGCTTGTTCAGATTTTCACTTTCAGAGTTTTGTAATAAATTTTTAAATCATATTTGTGGTGGTGTTAATGATGATACCAATGTTTAGCATTCTCGTTTATGTCACATTAATTTTGGTTTGATGTCTCGGATTTCCAGTATGAGTTTAATTCTGAATTTCACTATTGCCAAAGGTTCTAAGTGCCATAGTTGTGCGCAATCAAAGCAACCTTGAAAGCCTCGCAAGGCTGCCGAGGAGAGAAACTTGGCACCTCTAAAACTCATACATTCTGATCTATGCGAGATGAATGGTGTGTTAACAAAAGGTGAAAAGAGATATTTCATGATGTTGATAGATGATGCTACTAAATTCTGCTATGTTTACTTGTTGCAAACTAAAGATGAGTCTTTAGACCACTTAAAATTTATAAGGCCAAAGTTGAAAATCAACTAGAGAGAAAGATCAAGCGTCTTAGGTCAGATCTTTATGGTGAGTATTTTTCCAAAATATTTGACGAATTCTATGAGGAACACGACATTATTCATGAGAGGACGCCTCCCTACTTGCCCCAATAAAATGGGGTTGCCGAGAGGAAAAACCGCACGCTGACTGACTTGGTGAATTTCATGTTAGCCACTGCTGGTTTATCAAAGGCATGGTAGGGGAAGGCTTTGCTGATTTCATGTCATGTCCTGAATAGAGTTTCCAATAAGAATAAAGAAAAGACCCCTTATGAGGAGTGAGCTGGGAGAAAACCATCACTTTCGTATTTGCGCACTTGGGGGGTGTTTGGCGAAGGTCAACATACCGATCCCCAAGAAACGCAAGCTCGAACCTAAGACAATGGATTGTATCTTTCTAGGATATGCTGCACGTAATGTAGGCTATAGATTTCTAGTGGTTAAATCTGAGGTACCTGATATGCATGTTGATACTATAATGGAATCTCGTGATGCAACCTTCTTTGAGAATATGTTTCCCATGAAAGATATGCATAGCATTGGTAGAATTTCTTCTGAAATACTTCCTGAATCTAGTGCATCTATTGATAATTCTGAACAACCACATGAGGAAGTCCTTAAGAAGGATGATGATGAACCTCCCAGAAGGAGTAAGAGACAGAGGATTGCAAAATCCTTTGATAATGATTTAATCGTGTACCTTGTAGACGATAATCCCAGATCCATTGCCGAGGCATATGCATATCCTGATATAGATGATTGGAAAGAAGCAGTCCAAAATGAGATGGACTCGATTCTTTCTAATGGAACTTGGGAATTATCAGAACAACCCTATGGTTGTAAACCTGTGGGTTGTAAGTGGGTGTTCAAGAAGAAGTTAAGGCCTGATGGTATTATTGAGAAGTACAACACACAGTAATGAGTGCATATTTACATCATGTTTTATATTATTATTTTGCATTGTAGTGATAGGATCTTGGTATTTTACGACGTTCGTACGCACCTTTTATGTTTATTTTCACCAGAATCAGGATAGATGATTGATCCGATGGACACAATTCTTGGATCAGTTATATTGGAGTAAAAAGGAGCAAAAAACAACGTAAATCACTTATTTGGGAAATATCAATAATACCAGAAGAAGCCCCGAAGTGATTAGAGGATACAAAAGGGGGGATACTACTTTGCGGCCCGAAAGCTCGCAGCCGAAGGCAACGCGGGGCCCAAGTTGTGTGTAATCACCGCGATTCGAAAAGTTCGAGGGGTAATTACCGAGAGGGGTATTTCGAGTGAATGGTGGCCAAACCAAATATTTTCAAATCTTAGCCATTATGTCAGGATATTCTGTTACATTAGTACCTGCCGTACCCCTGCTGTGCCCCTTCTAAGTCACCGTCCACGTGCCGCACGGGAAGATCCATTTATGTACTTTCCTAAGCCCCGACACCGAATCCGACGGCGGCGGCAGTCTTTTTTCTCCCTCCCCCTACACTGAATCCGGTTTGGCGGCGGCGACGGTCTTTTTCTCTTTCCCCGCCCCTCCCCCTCCCACCCACCCCCACACACACACACACTGAATCCAGAGGCGACATGTCAAGCGAGGCCAAGGTGGTAGCTACGCCGGCGACTGATGCGGCTTCGTCGGAGCCAGCGTCTCGGGCACAACGCCAGACAAGCGAAGAGGCGGCGGGGTCTGCAGCCTAGGTTAGCGAGGAGGTCAGCTAGAAGTCTGCTAACAGGGTACCTACGAGCAGCGGGTTGAAGAGAAAAGCTAGGCCGGCGGCGGAGTGTTCGGCTGCAGTGCGGGGTCATGCAACCTAGATCTCGAAGGAAACCACCCGAGAGAAGAGCGAGAGGTGAATTTTTCTTATCCGTGCCTTGTCTTGCAAATATATTAGTTACTGCAAAGTAGTGCCGAATGAACTGAAAGGTCCCCTTTTCAATAAAATTAGAAACAACTTTGATGCAGCAGACCTATATAAGTTCACGGTTCGTCTCCGCCAGTACACTGCAAAACTAGATTTTGGTTGCGAGAGGGTTGTGTTCGAGCAGGATGTGCGTCTGCTTATCAACTACAAAGAGGTTGTGTCTATTTCACAGATGATAGATATGCTTCATTCTAGAATTCCTTGGGGATCCAAACAGAGGGCAAAATTGGTGTGATGTAACATGAGTGATACCTATGTGCAAATTGAGCACTCCCATGAGCTTCAGATGCTTTGGGAGTGTTGTGCAGCTGATCGTCGGGTGAAATTTAAAACGATGATTGATGATATGTATGCAGATACTGGAGATCTTGCTGCCAGAGCTTCTTCTGCTCGAGTTTATGGACCACCCGATGCTGATCAAGCTAATTTCAATATACACCTGGAGGTGGATTCATACACAACAAAACTTTATGGCGGAGTTAGTAAGCAAATTTCGTCATGTACTCTAGAGATAGCCGTCGATTCCAAAAACATAACTCTTGTTGAACTGAGAGAGATGATTGGTAAGGAAATAATTATTGGCCCTAAGCAGATGGCACGACTCTGGTTGTGGCATCATAAGAAGCAGGAGTTCATAGAGGTTTTGGATACCGATGATCTGATGCAGATTATGCGACGAAAGAAGCAAACCAGGAGGGTGTTCTTCCTGGCTTCCATTTCTGATGTTGTTAGACAGGTTGTAATGGATGCAGAGGCCCCTGCTGTGGCTGAACAGAACGAGGCGGTAGACGTTGATTAGATCTGATGAGAGCTGCTACCCAGGGTTTGTCAGATAGACCGCAGGGCTCCCCTGCCTGTATTTGTAACTAAGACTGTTGTTGCTTTGAAACTGTGTTGATGTGGTCATGTTTGTTCACAGATTGCAGTCCAATGTTCTGTGAGCTGTTGAGATTTTCGGACATATTACTCGATGAAAGCATCGTTGTTGTAATAAGACACAAGTACATTGTAGTTGACATGATTGTGTTTGCTGAGATGATGTGATAAATTTGTTTCTGAGATTATGATTGTTGAGAGATTGTAATATAATGTGCTGTGAGCTATTGGGATTTTGGGACATATCATTCATTGAAACCATCACTGAACAAGGTGATATATACGTACCTTGTAGTGGACATGATTATGATGTAATATAATGCTCTGTGGAATCAATAAAAAACTTACTAAGTAGGAGACAGTGATCTATTGGACGCACAGATCTAGGATTTAGGAATAAGGGTTAAGGGGTTAGTATAATAAACAGTTCATTAGACTCTAAACCATAAACCATAATCCTATATTGTTTTGTACATAAGATTATATATGTTGCTATAAGTCAAACAAATTGGGAAGGACGAAGTACATGATTAATATTACAAATTAAAATGAAGGAAGAGAAAAACTATTAGATATGAGATAGTAATCCAGCCACGGGACATTGTATCAATTAAACCATTTTAGCATGCCAATTTAGTCAATGCTGCAACATTGACGCACTTCACTTTACCCACTCCTTCTCTCTCCACTCATTACCTTCCTCTCTCTCTCTCTCCTCACCGTCTCCGTGGCCGCGGCCGCATTTGCCATGCCGCCCTGGAACGACGAGGACGACCAGTCGAGTATCGACAACTTTATCTCTGACATCGAGTATTCCCTCCCCGATGTGAGTTCTTCTGTTTTCTCGGCAATGGTTAAGCATTGGTAATTACCTCGACCCAAGACTTGAAATGTGCATGCAGTCGTGTTTAGCTTTTCGTTCCCTTATAGGTACCACTCACGATCTACGACCCCGATTGGGAGGGCCTAGATCTCTATTGGGAAGTACCATGTGACCATGGGCTAAAACTGAGGAAATATGTTGCATTTGAAGGCAGTAACACTTGAAGAAGGTTTTTGGGCTGTACAAATCAGGTTTGCTTTCGTTATGTACAATGGCGACATGAAGAAAATTGTGTAGTGTTATGTTGATAATTAGGTCCTGTGTTTTTTTAGGTTGGACCGGTGTGTAAAGCAGTAGAGTGGGTGGATCTTGAGTGTCCAGACGCACTTAGGAAATGTTTGGCCCAGTTGTGGGATATGTATGAGCTCGAAAGGTCGGGGAGATTTAAAGATGCCCGTGATACAGCTACAAAAAATTACAAGCTCTTGGTAGGAAATAAGGAGCTAGAACATGAAATCAAGCATTTGCGGTCAGAACTAAATGACACAATGAATGAGAGCTTGGTGGTGGGAACTACACGGAAGATTCAGAAGGCAGAAAAGGATAGGGATCAGCTCATGGAAGAGAATAAGAAGCTAGAGTATTGTATTGCGGATCTATTGAAGGATCTGAAGAAGGAGCGCGAGGTGAACAAGGACAAGTTACAGACAATCAAGAAAATTTTAGATGAATAATTTGTGTCGTGGCAATATCTGAAACTAGTTAACTGTAAGACTTGAAGTTGTGATATCTTGACTAATCCAAACTCAATCCTTGAGCAAAATAACCTTTCAGAAGAAAGCACAGTTTGCATAGAGAGAGGTCCACATTTACAAAATCACTACTACACATGGTTAAACCACGATTTGGTCTGTCAGAACACATAGTTTGCAAACTAACTTCAGAGGGACTTATAGTTTGCACTGAGCCTGACGCGGAGATGGCTGTGTTACTTTCTGAGAAGCTCCAGTTCGAGGGTTTGTTCGATCAAGTCCGCTTTTGTTTTTACCTTCTCCCTCAGTACTTGGACGTGCACCTCCCGATGGTTCAAGCGCTCCGTCTGGGAAGCGACAAGCTTATTAGTAAGCTTAAGATTATCCACCATGAGATACTTGATGATGTCCTCCTTCGCACGCGCCGAGGCGATACTTTTCTCGTGAAGTTCCTTCCAGCCGGCGATGTCCACCTTCAGACTGTGGCACTTGTCATAAAGGACGGTGACTTCTTCTTTTAGGCGGTCATGGAACACTTTCTGAAAATTCTGCTTCTCCAGTTGGATAGCCATCTTGTCCTTTAGCCAGGTCGGCAGTTCTGGGTTGAGCTTTCGCCTCTTCTGCTGCAACAAAAATATGTGGTTAGTTTCCACAATTTAAACAATTAACTAGTATCAAAGTCATAATTTGAAGGACAGAGCAATCAAGGATTGTACAAATTTAATAGAATCAACTAATGGCACAGTCCTAATTCCAGAGATAATGTCAGCAATATAGGCTTTTTCCCAATTCAACTAGATAAAATAGTGGCATACTTCTAATTTATATGACTGAGCAATATACCCTTTTTCCAATTCAACAGGATAAAGTAGTGGCATAGTCCTAATTTCAACTTCAGAGCAATATAGCCTTTTCCCCAATTCAACAGGATAAAGTAGTGGCATAGTCCTAATTTCCATTTCAGAGCAATATAGCCTTTTTTCTTAGTTCAACAGGATAAAGTAGTGGCACATTCCTAATTTCAATTTCAGAGTAATAAAGCCTATTTTTTCCAATTCAACATCATAAAGCAGTGACATAGTCCTAATTTCAATTTCAAAGCAATAAAGACTATTTTTCCCAATTCAACAGGATAAAGTAGTGGCACAGTCCTAATTTCAATTTCAAAGCAATGTGGGACTATATCCAACTAAGGGTGCTGTGGGTTTTTCCAATGTAACCAAATAGTAGTGGCATAGTCATAATCTAATTCCAAGCTCAGATACATAATGGAAAGAAAGGACGATGACCATTCATGAGAACAGAAACCCACAATATTAAGTTGACAGGCAAGTAAGATAAATAGAGAAATAAGGAGTTGCTCCAAGATTGCTTAATTGCACGATATGTATAAATTACAAAAGCAGTGGAGCATGAACTGAGATTCCTGCCCCCACACCCTCCACCCCTACTCTGAAACTGAATTGGGCATTGCCGCTGGCTCCCCGTTCTCCTTGTTTGGACTCTTGGGCACGGTGAGACCTCAGCCCATGTCCTCCTTCATCTGTCTCAATACATCCAGGCAACAGTCCCTGTCATTGTAGGCTTCGATGGCAGCCTTTGCTTCGATGATGCGTTCTCTGCGTGTCTCGGTGGCTTCGTCAAGTAGGAGGACGCATCTATCCTGGAGATTCTTCTTGTCATGCAAGAGCTTCGTAATTAAGTTGATGGCCAGGTCTTGTTTGGACAAGCTGTGTGCGATCAACTTCTGCAGCTCGTCGATCACCCTATGCATCTCGTCGCGCTCTGCTTCGAGCCTCCTGATGGTTATGGAAAAATCAAGTGTGATCTCCTTCTTCAGAGACAAACGCCTTTGAAGGCGATCATTAGCTTGGGTTAGGGAGCATGCACCCTGCAGTTGGTTGTCTATCTTGGCATTGATCACGGCTACCTTGTCACTGATACGTTGGAAACGTATCTATAATTTTTGATGTTCCATGATTGTTTAGTATCTACTTTGCTTTGTCTACACTTTGAGGTGTTTTTATATATTTTCTGGAACTAACCTATTAACAAGTTCCCACAGTGCAAGTTGTCTGTTTTCTTCTGTTTTTGGTTCCAGAAAGGCAGAAAATCAATATTCTCGGAATTGGACGGGACAAACGCCAAAGTCAACATTTTACCGTGGGTGACATGAAGCCAAAAGACGAGAGAAAGAAGGCTCGCCAGGGGGCCACACCCCCTGGCCGCGCGGGTGGGCGCACCCCATGCCTGGGGGGGGTGCAGCCGCCCTGGTGGCCCCCCTGGCTCGCCCCTTCGCCTATAAGAAGCCCCCGATGCAGAAACCCTAGGCACCCAATCAAAACTCCATGAAACCGTCTATAGCCGCCGCCACCATCGTCCCTAGATCGGGGGATCTAAAGTTCTTCCCGGCACCCTACCGGAGGGGAGATCATCCTGGAGGCCTTCTTATTCATCATGCCAGCCTCCGGTATGAAGCGTGAGTAGTTCCACCTTGAACTACGGGTCCATGTAGTATCTAGATGGTTGTATCTCCTCCTTGTGCTTTCATGTATAGATCTTGTGAGATCCATTCATGATCAAGATCTAATCTATTTGTAATCATGCATGTTGTGTTTGTGGGGATCTGATGGATATTGAGATTACTATGTCAGATTGATTAATGGTTTTGTCTATTTGATTCTATCATGTCTATGTTGTTTGTGATCTTGCATGCTCTCCGTTGTTAGTAGCTATCTTGGCTAAGTAGTTGCTAGTGACTTCAAGAGGGGGTATTTATGCTCGATAGTGAGTTCATGCCTCTAGTTTCCAAGGGAAGAGACATAAATCCCTTCGGTTGTAGATGTGCTGTTGCCACTACGGAGAAAACAACGGTCTCTTGTTCATGGAACAAGTGAATTGTTTACCTTACACACTTTGCTTAAAGCAGTTGTCTGTTGCTTGCAACTTACTGGAAGGGGTTCGGATGATAACCTGAAGGTGGACTTCTAGTCATGGATGCAGTTGGATGGCGGTCTATGTATATTGTTGTATTGCCCAATCGAATCTCATAGGATTTTTTTGTCTAGTATTGCATTGTTATGCCTTGCTCAGTTCTTGTTAATTGCCCTGCTGTAATTTGTTTACCCTTCATGCCCTGCTGTAATTTATTACCTCTTTAGTTTGTTACCTCTTTACTTGTTGCAAACCATCATCACCTTCCACACCATACATTTAATCCTTTGTTACAACAAACAAGTGAGTTTGACAACCTCACTGTTTGTTGGGGCAAAGTCTTGAGTTTATGTTGTGCAGGTTTCCATGTTGCTTGCAACACCTTTGAGACGTTTCCTTACTCCTACTGGTACGATAACCTCAGTTTCTTACTGAGGGAAGACTTGCTGCTGTGCTCATCACACCTTGCTCTTGGGGTTTCCAACGAAGCGTCCCACGACAGTACTGGGCGCCATCAAGTCTTTCTAGCGCCGTTGCTGGGGAGGCTAAGGACGTCTTCACAAGGGGAGTCCTCCTCAACCTTTCTCTTTACTTTGTTTTTAGTTTGCTTAGTTTATTTTGTTTGGTTTTGTTCGATTTCTCTATTCAAAAACACAAAAAATAGTTCCTACTCTAGTTGCTGGTCTATTATTGCCTTGCTTGGTCATGCTTTCTATCAATGGATGGTTTGTTTGAAACTAGTTCTTATTGGCAAGGTGGGTTCACGGAAGAACAATAGTATTATTATAAGGAACATCGTTTGTCACAAAAAGGGAAATACTTATGGGAACAAATTGATAAGTTGAATACTATTGCTAGAGAGGTGTGCTCTACTTATAATATTACTTATTGCTTTGATAAATCTTGTTGTTGTAGGAGGCATAAATACCTCCCTTTTTAATGTGAGTATAATGATAATGTTACCATATCCTTTGATAAAGCCTTTTGTTGTAGGAGGTATAAACACCTTCCTTTGATAAAGCTTTTATAATGTTACTATTTCAAGGAAATTATGACTTTTATGATGTGGAACAAATTGAAGAATTTATTGCTTTCAAGGGTGCATTTGAACTTGCTAGTTTGCTTGAAAATATTGATGATGCACCTTATGAATATGAGGTTTATGAGATACTTAAATTTTTCTTTGATAATTACAAGGAAGCAAATGGCTATATTCTTGAATATTTTAATAGATGCTTTCCACACATGGAAGAGATTAATGCTTTGCAGGAGCCTATGGAAGAAGAAATTGCTGAAACTGAAAGCACATTAGATGAATGTTATGTTCCTGTGGATCCTTTTGAAATATCTACTTTGGGTAAAACCTGTGAAGGTTTTAATCCCACTATTTTTTAGCTTGATAGAAATTATGTGTTTGTAGATCATGAAAAGCATGCTTTATGTGATAGCTATATTGTTGAGTTTATTCATGAGGCTACTGAAAATTATTATGAGAGAGGAAAATATTGTTGTAGAAGTTTTCATGGTACTGAAACACCTCTCTATGTGCTGAAAGTTTTGAAGTTACTCTTGTTTCATCTTCCTATGCCTGTCACTTTGTTCTTTGTATAGGAAGTGGGTTAGACTTAAATGTCTTTTGAATTTTCTGCTTGATGCTCTTTTTTACTTCAATTCATATTTCTTATGTGAGCATCTTCTCAAGCTATCAAGCCTAACTTAAAGGCGTTAAAGAAAAGTACTTATTGGGAGAGAACCCAAGAGTTTTCTTGAGTCTTGGAAGTTATTACTTCAGTAATAACCTCTCCTTATCCTTTTTATTTGCTTTTTTGTACCAAGAATGACCTCTAATGAGAGGGAAGTAAGATTTGGGGAGTTGCTGTCCCAAAACAGATTTCTATCCTCCACCATAAAAATTCTTGAGGAGTCTCTGTAAGTCATATTGAGCTAAAAACTTATGAATAAATCCCTCAGTATGTTATATAACTTCCGTTACTTCAACACTTTTTGATTTGAGTAACAGAAGATTTTCGAAAATTTCAGTTTCTACCTGCTGGTCTGTTTTGACAGATTTCTGCCATTATTTGCATTTGCTTCTTATTGATTCCTTTTTGAGTTCTATTTTGGGTAATTGAGCCTTTTGAAGGATTTGCTACAGTAGCTTGTGATTTTAGTGAAAAGTTTTGCTGTTCCAAAGCTAAATCCAAAGGTCTATTATCTTTTGAATACACTAATGTTGCTAATGAAGATTGTGTGAAGTTTTGTATGAAGAAAAAATTCAGGTATAGAGGGAGAATGATGTAATGAGATGAAGAATGGACAAAAACTCAAGCTTGGGGATGTCACCTCGGTGTCACCCCAAGAAATATCCAAGAGGTACAAGCGTCAAAGCTTGGGGATGCCCAAGGCATCCCCTTCTTCATCAATAAAAAGCTCAGGTCTGTCTAGACTCTCCGTTTTTATTGTTTCATGAACTATTGTGTTGTTCTTGGAGCATCTTAGTTTTTCTTTGGTTTGCTTAGTTTGTTTAGTTTGCTTGAATAAAGTAGTTTGAACCCCCGTTCTTGCTGTGTTGTTTCAAATAAGTTGATTGTTGTTGGAAAGTAGTAGGAAGTTCCTGCTTGAAAGTGCAAGAGGAGCTTGCATTGACTGTGACTTAGACTTTAGCATGACATGCTAGGTGTTGTTTTGACCTTATGCTTAGTGATTATTGTTGTAGCATTTCTTGTTCCAAACAATTGGGATTGCTTAGTGTGCCTTGAAAGAATCATTCGTTGTTTTAGCATACAAAAACATAGTATTGTGGTATTCTCCTTTGATGCTTTGTTTGGGTTGACTTGGCACATTCTCACACCATGTTATGACTATGAACAAGTCACCATAGCCTCTGTGATCATTTAGTCCTTGGCTTGTAGTACCACTCTATGCTTTGATTAGTAATGTTTTGTTGCTCTGCATGATTATGGCCATTATTGCTCTCTTAGTTGGTTGCTCCCAGTCTTTTGCTAGCCTCCGCTTGTATGAGTAAGCTCTACTGATGATTACAACTCCCAAGAAACCAAGTTATTCCAAAGTGTCCACTATAAATTGCTATGCATGGTGTGTTACACCATTCCAAGTATATTCTCGCTTTCAGCTATCTTCCAATTAAAAAGTATTTTGTCATGTGAAAACTTAGTGATTAAAGCCCCCACGAACTTGATGACACACTTTATATTATTTGCCCCTAATAAACCTGAACCATTGTGTCATCTATGTTGTATATAATTGCACTTATACGTTGGAATTAGCAGAACCATTTTGTCATGGGGAACATTTTCAACATTGCACTTGTACTTTGTACACAGTTGATATCATGCTCTTTTGTCTATGGATGTCACCGGTGTGAAATAAATAGGGAGCTTGTAAGTCCATGGAGTTATGTATTTTGTTTTAGAGAAATGCCTAGGCCGCTAGCCTAAGCCATGCCCAATCATGGTGGAAACTTGTAGCATCACCATAATGAGAAATCTTTGAAGCATCCTCAATAAAAAGCTATGCACATAGTAAATAAAAAGATCACTGAGATGCTCATTGTATGCTTGCCTTGTGATTTTGGTTATGGGATAGCTTCTATACCATGTGCAAGGGGTGCCCCGTTGGCGGTTCTCTATGATACACATATACTTACTATGACAAGAACTTACAGGTGACTGAAGTTGAGTAGCATGAGGTGTGGCCCTCGTATTCAAGGGACTTGAGATTGCCAACTTATACTTTGTCAAGCATATACTCCATAGGTTGTTCACTTTAACCTTAATCACTTCAAGATGCTTATGATAGGGGCAATGAGGGCTGAAAGCTAACAAGTACCATAATTTTTTAAAGCTCTTTTTGAAACTTGAAATCCCTTCTTCCCTTTGTGAAGGGCATTTCTTCCACCTTTATATTGAGTCTCCACCTTCTACCTTTAGGCACCATTAAGAGAGCATAGTTTCCATTCTGTGTGCAGTGTCCCAAAACTTATTGATTGATGCATACTGTGATATTACTTGTTCTTGTGCTATTTGTATCTAGTCACTCTTATGAACTTTGAAGGTGTCCTATGCATCTATTTGCTACTCTACGAGGGACAAGCTGAATGCCACTATGCCATATTTTCTATATGTGAAACAAACAAACGTTTTTCAATGCATGTTATTCATGATATTTGTTTTTAGCCTTTCATGTTGCATGCATAGTTACTTTGTCTTATTGTTAGAACTCCATCTTTCATGCACATGTTTAGAGTTCTTTGATCTCAGCTTTCAATGCTTGCAAATGTTTTGATCTTGGTTTTGATGGTGCATGTCACCTCAAAAATTATTCTTTTATCACTTACCTACTCGAGGATGAGCAGGAGTTAAGCTTGGGGATGCTTGATACGTCAGAAACGTATCTATAATTTTTTATGTTCCATGCTTGTTTAGTATCTACTTTGCTTTGCTTTGTCTACACTTTGAGGTGTTTTTATATGTTTTCTGGAACTAACCTATTAACAAGTTGCCACAGTGCCAGTTGCCTGTTTTCTTCTGTTTTTGGTTCCAGAAAGGCAAAAAATCAATATTCTCGGAATTGGATGGTACAAATGCCAAAATCAATATTTTACCGTGGGCGACATGAAGCCAGAAGACGAGACGGAGAAGGCTCACCAGGGGGCCACACCCCCTGGCTGCGCGGGTGGTCCCACCCCGCGCCTGGAGGGGGGGTGCAGCCGCCCTGGTGGCCCCCTGGCTCGCCCCTTCGCCTATAAGAAGCCCCCGATGCAGAAACCCTAGGCACCCGATCAAAACTCCACGAAACCGTCTGTAGCCTCCACCACCATCGTCCCTAGATCGGGGGATATGAAGTTCTTCCCGGCACCCTACTGGAGGGGAGATCATCCTGGAGGCCTTCTTATTCATCATGCCAGCCTCCGGTATGAAGCGTGAGTAGTTTCACCTTCGACTACGGGTCCATGTAGTATCTAGATGGTTGTATCTCCTCATTGTGCTTTCATGTATAGATCTTGTGAGATCCATTCATGATCAAGATCTAATCTATTTGTAATCATGCATGTTGTGTTTACGGGGATCCGATGGATATTGAGATTACTATGTCAGATTTATTAATGGTTTTGTCTATTTGATTCTATCATGTTTGTGTTTTTTGTGATCTTGCATGCTCTCCATTGTTAGTAGCTATCTTGGCCAAGTAGTTGCTAGTGACTCCAAGAGGGGGTATTTATGCTCGATAGTGGGTTCATGCCTCTAGTTTCCAAGGGAAGTGACAGAAATCTCTTCGGTTGTAGATGTGTTGTTGCCACTACGGAGAAAACAACGGTCTCTTGTTCATGGAACAAGTGGATTGTTTACCTTACACACTCTGCTTAAAGCAGTTGTCTGTTGCTTGAAACTTAATACTAGAAGGGGTTCGGATGATAACCTGAAGGTGGACTTCTAGTCATAGATATAGTTGGATGGCGGTCTATGTATATTGTTGTATTGCCCAATCGAATCTCATAGGATCTTTTTGTCTAGTATTGCATTGTTATGCCTTGCTCAGTTCTTGTCAATTGCCCTGCTGTAATTTGTTTACCCTTCATGCCATGTTTGTTTATCTAAGGAGAACACCTCTAGTGAACTATGGACCCGGGTGCAATATTTAGCATTGATACATCTTCCACTATTACTTGTTTACTTGCTGCAAACCATCATCACCTTCCACACCATACGTTTAATCTTTTGTTACAGCAAACCGGTGAGCTTGACAACCTCACTGTTCGTTGGGGCAAAGTCTTGAGTTTGTGTTGTGCAGGTTTCCATGTTGCTTGCAACACCTTTGAGACGTTTCCTTCCTCCTACTGGTTCGATAACCTCAGTTTCTTACTGAGGGAAGACTTGCCGTTGTGCTCATCACACCTTGCTCTTGGGGTTTCCAACGAAGCGTCCCACGATAGTACTGGGCGCCATCAGTCACGGCAATCAGCCTTCGCTTGCTGCATCGTTCATGTTATTTAAAATAGGCACTCTATAATTGTACTACATGTTCCAGGGAAGCACAATATTCAAGTCACAAAAACCCCAAATGTATCTACGAATATTGAGCGTGGTCCCTACTTGGAGGCTACTTGCGGTCAGACACGATAATATTTCCACATTTAGAATATCAAAAATAAAACCAAATGCATGCCTGGATTTCATACCTCGGTGAGCCGAGGAACAGTGTCGAACGGGTCCTGCGATGCCGCCACCATCATGCTGGTTTCAGGATCCATGAACATCCTAGAATATGTACCAGAGTAAGAAGAATAAGGAGGAGGAGAATAAGATGAATACTGTACTAGAAGGTGCCCTGGCCTGCTACAACATTCAGCGCCGCCGCCGCCATCGTGCTTCTTTTAGGGTCCACAGCCGCCCTGGAATATGTAGCATAGTACCGAGAGGAGCCCTGGCCTACTGCAACATGCAGCGCTGCCACCGCCATCGTGTTGCTTTCAGGGTCCACAACCGCCCTGGAATATGTAGCATAGTAATAATAAGAATAAGAAGAAGAAGAAGAAGAAGAAGAAGAAGAAGAAAAAGAAGAAGAAGACTGTACCGGGAGGAGCCCTAGCCTACTGCAACATGCAGCGCCGCCGCCATCATGCTGCTTTCAGGGTCCACGGCCGCCCTGGAATATGTAGCATAGTAAGAAGAAGAAGAAGAAGACATAGAAGAAGAAGAAGACTATACCAGGAGGAGCCCTGGCCTGCTGCAACATGCAGTGCCTCCGCCATCGTGCTGCTTTCAGGGTCCACGGCCGCCGTGGAATATGTAGCATAGTAATAAGAAGAATAAGAAGTAGACATAGAAGAAGAAGACTGTACCGGGAGGAGCCCTGGCCTGCTGCAACATGCAGCGCCGCCGCCATCGTGTTGCTTTCAGGGTCCACGGCCACTCAAGATGGCAACGGGGCCGGGGATTGCCGGGGATGACTCCACCATACCCGCCCCGATCCCCGCGAGTACCCATACCCGCCAGTCCCCGTTAGCTTATCGGGGGAGAAACGCCCCCCGTCCCTGCCAATATCGGGTACCCCCCCCCCCCCCCCGTCGGGGTCTCCACGGGGACCTCCCACCGACGCCCAAGCTAGCAGATGTGGATGCGGGGCAGCGCCGACGATGACCTGATGCGGGGAGGCGGCGATGACCTGATGCGCGACGACGCCGGTGAGGAGGGACTGCCGGATGGAGGTGCGCTGACAGCCGGATGGAGGTGTGGCGGTGATGACCTGATGCGTGGCGGTGATGACTTGATCTGCAGCGGCGCCGGTGAGGAGGGACTCCCGGATGGAGGTGTGCTGGGCTGCTGGCGGCCGGATGGAGGTGCGCTGGCGACTTTGGGAAAGAGAGAGTCACGGGCTCGCGGCGGCTGGAACGCTAGGGAGAGGGGAACGAGGGATGCAGTGGGTGTTATGACCTTACAGGTTTTTTTCACCTGATATTGAATGTTTGTCAGACTAATGGGTGGGGTCCCAGGTATCCATGGAGTCCCCATGGAGGGAATCTGCCCCCCATCCCCGCCCCGCAAACCTATCGGGTACCCGCCCCGCTAACCCCATGGAGGCAATTTGTCCCCCATCCCCGATTCTTAGCGGGTATATCCCCGCGGGTACCCGCCTCCATGGGTAAAATTGCCATCTTGAACGGCCACCCTGGAATATGTAGCATAGTAATAAGAAGAAGAATAAGAAGTAGACAAAGAAGAAGAAGAAGAAGACTGTACCTAGAGGATCCCTGGCCTGCTGCAACATGCAGCATCGCCGCCATTGTGCTGATTTCAGGGTCCACAGCCGCCCTAGAATATGTAGCATCATAATAAGAAGTAGACATAGAAGAAGAAAACAGAGAAGAAGAACAAGACTGTACCAGGAGTGGTAGGAGCCCCTGCCTGCTGGAACATTCAACGCCATTGCTAGGAGAGATTGGGTCTCTGTGCGGGGGGGGGGGGGGTGTGGCATCCCGCAAAACCACTACTAGAAAATCGCGTTGTTTTTGTGCATTGCATCGTCATCATCATGCATTGTTTGTCTGAACTATTTCGAAAAACCTAGTTTTGTTTTGTACAAATACCCTCTTTATTTCAAATGCAAAACCCCGAGCGTATCGGATATTTTTATTTCCCTAAAAACTATTTGCAAAGTGGTCTTGTTTTAAAATAAACAAAACCCAAACAAACACACTTTCTAAACCAGCCCCCTCTAAAACCTATCCCCACCCAATCCTAACCTACCCTCCAACCACAGGCCGCCACCTCACCCTCTCACCCATTTCTTACCCACCTGCCACCTCACCGATCCACCAGCCCCCTCCCCCTCTCTTTTCACCCACAGCTACTCTACCCCTCTCCCTTCCGCCGGGCCCCACTCCTCCCCCCTGGCCCACGCGCCAGCCACACCCCCCACCAGCCCGCCGCCTGGTCCCACCCGTCGGCCACTCTCCCCACAGCCGACAGCCCCTGGCCCACCTGGTCCCACCACCCACCTGCCCCGTGCCCTGTTCTTCTTCCTCCTCTCCCTCCCTCTCTCTCCCGCCTGGCCAACACCCGCCTCGTCCCCGTGCCTCCCTCCTCCTTCCCCTCGCCCGCGCCGCCGCCTACCTCCCCAGCGCGCCTCCACGGCCGCTCCCCCCTCGCTCCCGCGCTCGCACCGCCGCCGTCAACCTCCTCCTCGGCTCCCGTTGGTTCCTCCGCACCAGGTCGCCCCGCCGCGCCACGGAGCTCCTCCGGCCACCCCCAGGCGCGCCTCCCCGCGCCGCCATGGATCCTCTCCCTCCGCCGCCGGAGCGTCCGCTACGCCTCCAACCACCCCCCTGGCACGCCCCGACCCCGTCTCCCCCCGGCTCTGTCCCGCTCCCGAGTTGCTGCCGCCGCCGCCAGTCCCGCGCTCGCGCCGCCGGCCACCTCCGCGCGGCCGACCTCGCCGCCCCGGCTGCTCCCTCCTCCGCCTCGTCTCTTCCCCCCGTCGGCCACCATCCCGCACCAGCCACGGGCCGCTCCCGCCTCTTCCCCTCCTCGCCGGCGACCGCGCCTCCCCGCCTCCCATCTCGAGCGCCGCCGCCCCAGAGCTCCTCCTCCCGCCTGCGTCCGTCCTCCGCCCCTCTCCAGCGAGCCGCCTCGCCGGCCCTCCTCGCCGCTCCGCCCCGCAGCCAGCTCGCCGCCGTCCGCCGCCCCTTGGCAAGCTCGCCGAGCCGCGTGACCTCTGTTTCCAAGTCCGCCATCGATGGATGAAGACGGAACCTAAAATCGACAACTAGGAACCGAAGGAGTGCTATGAGGTACCTAGTACCGCACAAGCTCGTCACCGACCTCCGAAGCGTGAACCCCAAGGCCTTTGGCGGGGAGCCGACAACATCGCCTTCACGGAACGCCAAGATTTACTTCCCGGATTCGACGCCCCGAGACCATCACGAGGAGGCGAAACGCCAAGGCCTTTGACACATAACACCGAACTCCGTCGAACCCGGATCCAGAGCCCGAACGCTGCAACCCTCAAGAACGCCGAGAACCTCGGGTGCGCAAACATGGAAAACCGAAGACCGATCCCGGCGTCCGGGACCCCGAAGGCCGATCTCGTCGAACCCTGAAGACCCCGGTGTCGAGCCCCAAGTTCGCCTCCGACAATCAAGAGGGTACCCCAAGATCTCCATCGTATGTGTCGAGACCAATACCAAAGCGATGACAAGATCTACCGATGACCGCGAACCCTGACGCCAAGGTCGCCACCGGAACGACAAGCACTTCACCGCGGAACGCCAAGTCCTTCTTCACCGGAACCCCAAGATCTGCCCCGTTGTTCGAGAACGTTTCCGCCGAGATCGACCCGTCGAACCCTGGACCCTGAGACCAACCCCGAACCCCGGAACGCCAAGTTCGTCGAGACCCCCTAAAGTGTGAACCCCTTGTCCGAGAACCCTATTTTATAAATGTCACCTATATAATTGTTGCATATAAATTGCTCTTGCATGCATACATTGTGTGGTTTGGGGGCCTTATGCCGATTCCCCATATAATTAAATATGGGGCCCATATGCGGACAAATCTAGCCTTATATTGGCCTCATTTAAATTTGTGCATCGAATCGGTACCATATCTTGCCATGTTAAGACAACATTTAATTTGCGGGGTAGATAAATAACATGAGCCATCTAATTCATTGTAGGGACCCCGGTTCCGCTTAATCTTGTCTAATCACATCGCACCTTTGCCATGTCATACATCATACATGCATCATGCCGATCTTCTGCCGTTGTATTAAATATTGCATCCGGTGTTTGTTCTAGTGTTTTGGTTCTTCGCGGATAAGGCCGTTGAGTTGATGTGATCTTCGCCCCGATTTTCGGATGAACCTTCGACAATGTTTTCAGGCGAGCATCTCCCCCTTTCTACCTATCTTACTTTTATAGTATTTATTCCCTCCTGTTGATCTATTGCTATCTGTGTTGCGTTGCTCTAGTTTTCGTACCCGTGATATCCCTTGCAGCCTCATATTGCCTTGGACACATCCTATTACCTGTTGTTTGGTAGATAGTTGGACTTGCGCGTCGTAGTCGCTTGATCAAGCGCTGTTGCGAGTCGCTAAGAACCACAGTGTTGGAGTAATTGCCGCATGTTGATGTTGGAGATGATCATGACTTTACTTTTCGTTCACTTTAAATACTGTATAACAACTAAAATTGAAGTAAGTAAGCAGAGGCATCGGTGGGTGATAGATAATATTTGGTTTCCGACCGCCCACTTGTGTCCCGTAGGACCCCGAGTTCTTGACACCTGTTCCGAGATCGAGCGCGCTAACCATAGGTGGGGAGATATGGGCCCCCCATGGATTATTACCTGATTTCAAAGTATTGTACTGGGGGCCACAAACTAGTTTGAGGTTTTATTTACTATCATGTACTTATGCCATGCTTTACTGCTTTATTTACGATTGTGCGAGGAGCACACTGTACTGTTTAGGAAGCGGAGTGTTTTCGCGGTATCGACAGTCCCAGTTTTGGGATTTGCTGTCGTTTATAGCCACTGACGCAAACCCTAAGTCCGTCTCGGAGACCGGCCGACTTCGTTGCGAGTGTACTTAGTGGGGTGGCCCCCCGTGCTTCCTTTGGGTCTGGGAACGTCATGAATTAGGCCCCGCCGACATACCGATGGGTGTATGTTAACTGATCTGGCAAAAAGGGTCGAAGTGCTTGTGGATACTTTGGTGCACCCCTGCAGGGTTAAATCTTTTCGAGAAGCCGTGTCCGCGGTTATGGACGACTTGGAGCACAGTGCTTGATCATAGACAACTATAACTAAAGTTTATTGTTATAAATTGACTTGTATCCGATATGACTAGTAATCAGCTTCACTACAACGGAATGGCCAAATAAAAGTACCAACAACTGCTGGGTTTTGGGGTTATCTCATGCTAATTGTATCTGACTAGTAAGTGTTGCAACTATCACGGAATGGTTAACTAAAATGACCCACTGCTTATTTTATCAGGATAATTACCTATACCTGACTAGTAATTACTGCAACGATAACTGAATGAATAAAACTGCCAACTGTGTGAGTTCCTCGGTTGACTTCCTCGTTTGGTCTCGAGGGGGAATACCAGGATGGGATTGTTTGGTGTTAGTATCAGGCTGGTTCCGGATAGGTCTTTCTTACCCCTCTCTGATAGCCGCCAGTTGTATCAAGTCTCTATAGGTTGTTTAGTTCATGCTGCCGCTGCCGCTCAGTCCACCATACCTATATAGGCGAGGACCGCCGAATTCTAGCCTCGCCGTGTACTGGCCTCAGTACTGACGCTCCTCTTTTTCCTTTGCCCTTTGTCGGCACCCCTTTTTGTTTAAGCAGGTTTTGAGATCGACGTCGTTAGCAGGGTTACCCTTCTGGCTTGGCCTGGGCAGGGTTATGGACGCCATTGGTTATTCTTCAGGGCTCTTAGCCCCATTTGCATCTTGTCCGTAGCCGGACGCTGTATCGTTTTACAGGTGATTTGGATCTTTGAATTGTATATCTGTATTCTTGACTCACCGAGTCGCTGCTGTATATATATCTGTTCTGTGGGTTCCATCGAGGACTGTTGTGTAATGTTATTACTTCGTTTTCCACCCACATGAAAATGCCTGGTGGGCACCTTTGAATCATTTCTATGTGGGTTTGGCGGGTTTCGCTAAAACTTGCATAGGGTCGATTCTGAGGGTGTTACAGGGGGGCTAAGCAGTTGGTTGAGCAGTAAGTCCAAGGCGGCGATTTCTCTCCATTCTCTCAATGTGCACGGTCGATCTTCCTCTGCCTCTGCCTCTGCCTCTCCTGTTGGGAGCCATGGCTAATGCAAATGGAGGAAGGTGGGGGCAGGAGGAAGAAGAAAGTGATGTGCGGGGGAGAATGGTCAAAGAGTCCAGTCCGTGAGATAGTCTTATACAAGACCACAGTATACTCCGGTGCTATCTCAACCTACATCCACCGTTCATTTGTTAATTGATGGCCTATGTCGCTTCCTGCTCAAAGAAGCGTGATTGGAAGAACCAGGGAATAAAACCCCAAAATACACACAATGGGACTCGATTGGACTGGCTTTAATGAGATGTACGGTTCAGTGGGGGCTTCGACGCGCGCCGCCTAGTTTCCCGTGGATAGGGGTGGGACTACGAGGGATGAAGTAATTACGGGCTGCACGTACAGCGTGCGTGCGTGGTCAAGGGGTTGTCACGATGCGCGCAACTGCTGCACGGACATAACATGATGGAGTGTTCAACTCCACGTCGACATGCACGCACTGGACCCTTCCCGACACTACCACACGGCACATTTTGTGGTTTGTTACGTGACAACACTCCCAGTACGTAGATATTTTATGATGTAGCACAATTTTTACGTGACTAGACTATGAGATGCTCCTGGCGCCCCAGGATCGGCACCCAACTCTGCGTACCCACCATCGCGCATTTCCGAACAACTTCCTCGCGCAACATGGAACCGTGCAGTGGCAGTGGTAGATCCTTGCCGGTGGCTAACCTTCCTGCATCACCTGCTCGTCGCGGCATCATTCGTGCATGCCAGCACCCATCTTAGGCACCATGACATGTCCAGCCGCGCCTAGATCCATCGACATCAGCGCTCGAGGACACCTCGACATCGAAGCTTGTCGTACCCGCCACACCCGAGAAGCGCGTTGCACCGGCAGCCAAGAAAGGGGAGCGCCGAAGGAAAACATGTGAGACCACCATGAAGAAGGGCAGGAGGAATAGAGGAGCCAGCGACGAGGACGGATTTGACTCGGGCAACGAGGACGCGTTCATGGAGCAGTTGGAGGCAGAAGCGGAGGAGAGTGACATCGACCCGTGGGACTACGGGGAGGAGGAGGACTCCAACGAGGAGAGGGCGCGTATATACAAGGAGGGAGTTGCTGACGAGTCATCGGAGGACACTGCCGCCGCCACCGACAATGACGATGACAAGTAATGTTCTGTTGTTAGTATTGTTATTATTACATATTTAACTACCACGTCTTGCATTGTAATTGTTGTAACTACCATGTCGTGTGTAATAATACTGGGATGTTTCTACTATAACAATTTCGTGTGGCAGTTGGATCAAAGAGGATCAACGGTTGGCTGGCACGATCCGCGTGACAACTGTTTGACCATTCAGGACATGCTGGTTTCTGCGTGAGCTATAATAAGGGCTTTTCTGAGTATTCGTCACTAGCATAGAGGGAAAATCTGAGTAAACATGGCTTCCAACCCTAGATCCCCCCTCGCTGCCCAGAACATGGAACCACTCCATAGATTGAGCCCAAACCCGGCACCTAGCTCCCTCTCGGCATCGCAAGCGACTTCTCCAACTAGAGATTTCGTGGTGCTTTGGAGAAATCTCCACTTTCCATTTTCTGGACCCGAAAATCCGGTGTTTTCCCAAAGGAGGTGCAAGATTAGGGCGCGCCCATGGGCCCGAGGCAATTGCCACGCAGGCTACACCATGGTGCATGGCCATTCCCAGGAGGTGGGCATTTATCTCGTGGTGCGGGCATGTACTGCATTTTTTCCGAGTTACAACTCGGTAAATACGGTTTCTAACTGTATGTACCCTATAAGTCACTCTAAATTTTAGGGGGGAAATAGTTTGGGGTGCCCCATGGGGTACCTAGGCTGGATGCATGCCTGGATCCAAGATTGCACCGACCGTCGCGTTGCCGCGCCCGCCGGCGAGTTTTTCCATTTTCTTGGGCAGCACCAAACAAAATCTAAAAAAACAAAAAAAAATGTGAAAACGGCTCCTGGAGCCCACTGCCCTCATAAAATCATAGGCAGGGCATACCAGGTCATTTGGCACCCAAGGCACCACCAGGATGTCTATCAAGTGTGAGTAAACATGGCTTCCAACCCTAGATCCCCCCCTCGCTGCCCAGAACATGGAACCACTCCATGGATTGAGCCCAAACTCGGCACATAGCTTCCTCTCGGCATCGCAAGTGACTTCTACAACTAGAGATTTCGTGGTGCTTTGGAGAAATCTCCACTTTCCATTTTCTGGACCCAAAAAACCGACGTTTTCACAAAGGAGATGTAAGATTAGGGCGCGACCATGGGCCCAAGGAAATTTCCACGCATGCTACACCATGGGGCATGTCCATTCCCGGGTGCTGGGCATTTATCTCGTGGTGCGGGCATGTACTATATTTTTTCCAAGTTACGGCCCGGTAATTTTCGGGGAAAATGGTTTGGGGTGCCCCATGGGGTACCTAGGCTGGATGCATGCCTTGGTCCAAGATTGCACCGACCGTCGTGTTCTTGTGCCCGCCGGCGGGTTTCGATGTTTTCTTGGGCAGCACCAAACAAAATCTAAAAAAACAAGAAAACGTCTCCTGGAGCCCTTGCATGTGACCCACTGCCCCTCATAAAATCATAGGTAGGGCATACCAGGTCATTTGGCACCCAAGGCACCACCAGGATGTCTATCGAGTGTGGGTAAACATGGCTTCCAACACTAGATCCCCCCCTCGCTGCCCAGAACATGGAACCACTCCATGGATTGAGCCCAAACTTGGCACCTAGATCTCTCTCGGCATTGCAAGCGACTTCTCCAACTAGAGATTTCGTGGTGCTTTGGAGAAATCTCTACTTTCCATTTTCTAGACCCGAAAAACCGGCGTTTTCCCAAAGGAGGTGCAAGAATAGGGCGCGCCCATGGGCCCGAGGAAATTTCCACGCATGCTACACCATGGTGCATGGTCATTCCCGGAAGGTGGGCATTTATCTCGTGGTGCGGGCATGTACTATATTTTTTCGAGTTACGGCCTGGTAAATGCGGTTTCTAACTGTATGTACTCTATAAGACACTCTAAATTTTTGGGTAAAAATGGTTTGGGGTGCCCCATGGGGTACCTAGGCTAGATGCATGCCTGGGTCCAAGATTGCACCGACCGTCGCGTTGGCGAGCCCGCCGGCGGGTTTCACCGTTTTCTTGGGCAGCAACAAACAAAATCTAAAAAAACGTGAAAATGGCTCCTGGAGCCCTTGCATGTGACCCGCTGCCCTCATAAAAGCAAAGGCAGAGCATACCAGGTCATTTGGCACCCAAGGCACCACCAGGATGTCTATCGAGTCTGAGTAAACATGGCTTACAAACCTAGATTCTCCCTCGCTGCCTAGAACATGGAACCACTCCATAGATTGAGCCCAAACCCGGCACCTAGCTCCCTCTCGGCATCGCAAGAGACTTCTCCAACTAGAGATTTCGTGGTGCTTTGGAGAAATCTCCACTTTCCATTTTCTAGACCCGAAAAACCGGCGTTTTCCCAAAGGAGGTGCAAGATTAGGGCGCGCCCATTGGCCCGAGGAAATTTCCACGCATGCTACACCATGGTGCATGGCCATTCCCGGGAGGTGGGATTTTATCTCGTGGTACGGGAATGGACTATATTTTTTCCGAGTTACGGCCCGGTAACAGTATGTACCAAATAAGACACTCTAAATTTTTGGGAAAAAATAGTTTGGGGTGCCCATGGGGTACCTAGGCTGGATGCATGCCTTGGTCCAACATTGCACCGACCGTCGCGTTGCCACGCCCACCGGCGGGTTTCGCCATTTTCTTGGGCAGTACCAAACAAAATCAAAAAAACAAAAAAACGTGAAAACGGCTCCTGGTGCCCTTGCATGTGGCACTTATAAAATCATAGGCAGGGCATACCAAGTCATTTGGCACCCAAGGCACCACCAGGATGTCTATTGAGTGTGAGTAAACATGGCTTCCAACCCTAGATCCCCCCTCGCTGCCCAGAACATGGAATCACTCCATGGATTGAGCCCAAACCCAGCATTAGGTCCCTCTCGGCATCGCAAGTGACTTCTCCAACTAGAGATTTCATGGTGCTTTGGAGAAATCTCCACTTTCCATTTTCTGGACCCGAAAAACCGGCGTTTCCCAAAAGAGGTGCAAGATTAGGGCGCGCCCATGGGCCCGAGGTAATTTCCACGCATGCTACACCATGGTGCATGGCCATTCCTGGGAGGTGGGCATTTATCTCGTGGTGCGGGCATGTACTGTATTTTTTCTAGTTATGGCCCTGTAAATGCGGTTTCTAACTATATGTACCCTATAAGACACTCTAAATTTTCGGGGGAAAATGGTTTGGGGTGACCCATGGGGTACCTAGGCTAGATGCATGCATTGGTCCAAGATTGCACCGACCGTCGCGTTGCTGCGCCCGCTGGCGTGTTTTGCCGTTTTCTTGGGCAGCACCAAACAAAATCTAAAAAAACAAAAAAAAACGTGAAAACGGCTCCTAGAGCCCTTGCATGTGACCCACTGCCCTCATAAAATCATAGGAAGGGAATACCAGGTCATTTGGCACCCAAGGCACCACCAGAATGTCTATCGAGTGTGAGTAAACATGGCTTCCAACCCTATGCCCCCCCTCGCTGCCCAGAACATGGAACCACTCCATGGATTGAGCCCAAACCCTACACCTAGCTCCCTCTCGGCATCGCAAGCGACTTCTCCAACTAGAGATTTCGTGGTGCTTTGGAGAAATCTCCACTTTCCATTTTCTAGACCCGAAAAACCAGTGTTTTCTCAAAGGAGGTGCAAGATTAGGGCGCGCCCATGGGCCCGAGGCAATTTCCACGCATGCTACACCATGGTGCATGGCCATTCCCGGGAGGTGGGCATTTATCTCGTGGTGCAGGCATGTACTATATTTTTTCCGAGTTACGGCCCGGTAAATGCGGTTTCTAACTGTATGTACCCTATAAGACACTCTAAATTTTTTGGGAAAAATGGTTTGGGGTGCCCCATGGGGTAGCTAGGCTGGATGCATGCCTGGGTCCAAGATTGCACCGACCATAGTGTTGCCGCGCCCGCCAGCGGGTTTCGCCCTTTTCTTGGGAAGAACCAAACAAAATCTAAAAAACAAAAAAAACGTGAAAACGTCTCCTGGAGCCCTTGCATGTGACCCACTGCCCTCATAAAATCATTGGCAGGGCATACCAGGTCATTTGGCACCCAAGGCACCACCAGGATGTCTATCGAGTGTGAGTAAACATGGCTTCCAACCCATGATCCCCCCTCTCTACCCATAACATGGAACCACTCCATGGATTGAGCCCAAACCCAGCACCTAGCTCCCTCTCAGCATCGCAAGCGACTTCTCCAACTAGAGGTTTTGTGGTGCTTTGGAGAAATCTCCACTTTCCATTTTCTGGACCCGAAAAACCGGTGTTTTCCCGAAGGAGGTGCAAGATTAGGGCCTTCTAGAAGCCCCCCATGGGGACAGGTTGATTCTGCGTCCCAATTGTTAGGCACCGTTGGATTGGGGAGAATGGACGATAAGGATTGTCCTTTGCAATAGCGATCTGCGAGTAGGCATTTCTGCGTCCCTATTGGCCCTGGCAACCACTAGTGGGCCTACCTCCTTGACATTATAAACGCGACCATGTGGCCGAAGCTCAAACCCCGTTTGTTCCCTGCAACTCGTGTCAGCACTAGCATCAAATCCTACCTGAAGAAAAGGTGCCTCGCCATGGAGAGGCCCCGTCTCAGCTTGCACAAGGCCGAGTTGTTCGCCCAGTATGACATACTCGCACCACCGCTTGCGAGGCTATCGGACAGCTACGAGCTCAGCTACGTCGGGGTGCCCGTGGCGCCGCTCATGCGAGGCATCGCGCCGTCGAGGCAGATCGAGGAGCATCACCGCCAGCTGCCAGAGCGGAAGAGGGCAATGGACCGATACCCGCGCACCAGCGCGTACTGGCCAAGGTGCTTCAAGAAGGAGCGGGAGGCATTGATTTGGATTTGCAGAGCTCGCCGTTCGGAGATCCACCCAGATCTGCGCAACCCCGAAGGGAGGCAGCGCTTCTGGGAAGTGCCTGGGCATACGCTCTCCACCGTTATCGATGTTGTGTGCCGTACAACACTCGTGAAGAGGAACACCGTCGGACTCGTCCTCATCGATTCAGACTCGGAAGAGGCGGACGGCGATGCGGAGGGCGTCCTGGACGACGAAGACAACGGGAGCGGCGTAGTCGATTAGGGTCACTTGTGCCTAAATTTAATCTATGTAAGGTAGCTTTAATTACGTGTTCGAATAGAATGGCTAAGTTGTAAGAGTGTGTACAACATTGTTTGAGTCTAGCATTTTTCCTCTTATAGAGCATCAATGCCCCTGACATTGCCGATGCGACGTCACTGACAAAGACGAGGCGAGGCTGATGGGATGGTACGCTGTCTCTGCTCCCAGCACATGATGGCACCGTCATAATTTTGGTGTGCGTTAGAGGAGAAGGAGACGCGCGTATCCGCAAAATATTTGCTTCTCGTTTGCTATTCCAGTCGGCGTCCTCGATACAGCTGCGCTCTGCAAAAGAGCAGCGCGTCGCCGGCTGCCGCCAGGATGACTAAAGATTTACGGAATTTTCTGATTAATAAACATGATAGGTTCATCCTGGATTACTCATTCTACATCCACAAGGTGGTAGATGACAGATATGACCGTCTTGATTCTGATGATTTGCCGTTCAAATTTGGGATTAGCTATTGATGTTGATTCTAGTCGACCAAGGTTTTAAGAGATGAAACAAGAATTGGTTCTATATGTACTGCTATTGTGTTTCAGTGTCTCTATTGCTGAATCGTTCACTTTGAAATCCATCATACACGCGTTTATTCTAATGAGAGGATGACATGTGGGTCCAGATGCGTGATTAAACGGCAGCGCAATCAAGTTCGGAACAGGGTAGGGTAGCTGACAAGTGGGGCCGCATTCATGTCCCCCCATGGTGTGGGGCCGACTTGTTGGGAATGCGTTTTGGGGGATGTGGTGTGGGACAATGTGGGGCGCATATGGTAGTTACATGCGCCCTATTGCCTAAATTGGAAGATTTCTTTTTTGTTATTTTTATGATTGGCCTTTTTAAAAGAGCCTTTTCCCCTTTATGTCGCTAACAGTTGTTATTTTTGCCCCAAAAGGTAGCGAATGTAGAGAAGCTTCTCTCTTCATTCATGGTTCCTTTTGGCCCTCGTATTTTCCCACTCTGGCAGCAAATCTAACCAGCACCATAAATATGTAGATGAACAGAGCCGATGTAGATAAAGCAGCTAATAAGGGATTATATAGTATGATACTTAAACCAGGTTCGATAATTAGGCTGCTAAGCAGCAGCAGCTTACAAGTTCAACACAGACAACAAAACAAAAGAAGCTGCTTTACAGCAGCAACATCAGCACAGGATCAGTGGCCCCTCATGGCCTGTGCTAGGAGGGCCTCCGCCTACTCCATGTGGCGCTTCCTCCACTTCCTGCTGCCTAGTCCCTTGACCTTGGGCGCCTTGGGCTTGATCGGGGGCATGCGACCCTTCTCGATGACCACCTTTTGGAGGTTGCCGAGGTGAAAACCGAGCGCCTTGTGCTGGGATCTCAAGGCATTGACGTTCTTTGACAGGTCGCAGGTCTTCACGTCATCGGCATGCATCACGAGGGAGTTGAAGTCGGTGGCGAGGCTCCTGGTGCAGAAGGGGCACATGTAGACGTCACCGACGAAGAAGCCATTGAACTGGCCGGACTTTAGCCTCCTCAGCACCTGACGAGTCTTGGTGTCCATGGACTCGTCGTCGCTACAGACGTCGCTGCCATCCACCTATTACAAAAAACAGTAGCGTGCAATAAGGACATGATTGATATACCGTGATTATCGGGATTGATTACTTGCATAAATTAACCGATTGAGATCCCTTGATTATTCCCCAATCCCCAAATCTCAAACCAAATCGAATACTGATCCCAACTACGGATCGGTGCTAGTACTAATCCCAACTATAGATTGGTGCTAGTACTGATCCCATCTACAGATCGGTGCTAGTACTGATCCCAAATAGGGGCATTCATCCAAATACAAGATTTAACACAAGAGGATTAGCTACTGTAAAAATACCTAGCATCCACTGGTTAGCCGAGCCCTAATAACACACGATCTAGCATCCAATGATGGGAATAGGGGAAGAACAAAGGAAGGGGAGAAAACCCTAGTTACCTCCGACCATGGGTCGGCTAAGCTGGTGTCGAAGGAGTTCTCCGGCCTAATGTAATTGTTCTCCCCGTAGGGGTCCTAGCCGTGCAGGATCTATAGGAGAACGACGAGGGCCTGTAAGGGGACGGGGGCCTCCTCGCTGGCGGCTATAGCGGAAGCGGGGATGGGGGTCTGGACGGGGATGGCGGCTGCCTTCAATGCCTCTACGGGGGCCAGTATAGGGACGGGGGCCTCCTCGTCAGTCGCCTTGGAGGCGACGATGGCCACCGCGCCGTTCTTCTCCATCGCCGGCGTGGTTGGGGTTTTCTTGGGGGTTTGCAGAAGGTGATGGGACAGTGGAGATGGTTGCGTGAGTGAGTGAGCGAGTGAGTGATGAGTGAGAGTGAGGAGGCCTCTATAAAGGTGAAGGGAGGAGACGTCTTGTTTCACCACCGTGCACCATGTAACCGCGTGCGCTGCTGCACCGTGCATGGCCACACGCGTCCGCTACCGCCCCGTGCACCGCGACACGCGCATCGTGCATCACATTTTCCCCCTCGTGTCTAACCTTGGCCACTTAGTTGTGCTCGGTTATACCCTCGAGGGTAGCACTAGCAGTTTGGTTGTACTTAGTTTTGCCCTCCAGTACTAACACTGCCGTGTGCAATATACTCACTTTTACCCTCCGGTGGATGGTCAACAGAGAGTCAACGAATGGGTTTTACCTAGCTAATCAAGTCATTTTATGCACAACAAATTAAAAAAGATCAAAACATAGTGGCATCTACCTAGGGAGTCTTATTACGTGACCTGCCACCATAAGAAATGTATATAAATCAAGTTTTAACCTAAATCACCACTTCTCAAATCACCTACTATTTATGAGGGTTCATGGCTTTCTAATCAAGCCTCTCCCCAAAACATAATTTGTCTGAATGAGGAAATAATTTTCAAACTGATGTATATTTGAATTTCATGGCTTACATTAGGAGTTGTATAATTTTTTAATTTGAAAGTGTTCACGAGTAGTCTCAATTATAAACACTCTTTTACATTAAGAGTTGTATAATTTTTCAATTTGAAAGTTTTCAAGTGTAGTGTCAATTATAAATATTCTTTTATATTAAGAGTTGTATATTTTTTTTAAATTTGAAAGTGTTCAAGAGTTGTGTCAATTATAAACACTCTTTTACATTAAGAGTTGTATAATTTTTTTAATTTGAAAGTGTTCAAGAGTAGTGTCAATTATAAACACTCTTTTACATTAAGAGTTGTATAATTTTTTTCAATTTGAAAGTGTTCAAGAGTTGTGTCAATTATAAACACTCTTTTACATTAAGAGTTGTATGGTTTTTTAAAATTTTAAAGTGTTCAAGAGTTGTGTCAATTATAAACACTCTTTTACATTAAGAGTTGTATAATGTTTTAAAATTTGAAAGTGTTCAAGAGTTATGTCAATTATAAACACTCTTTTACATTAAGAGTTGTATATTTTTTTAATTTGAAAGTGTTCAAGAGTTGTGTCAATTATAAACACTCCTGTACATTAAGAGTTGTATAATTTTTTAATTTGAAAGTGAATCGCTAGCCGTGCGAGAGTTGTGTCAATTATAGTTTCAGACTGCGCGAGAGTTTCATAATTATAAACACTCTTGCAAAATAACTGAATCGCCACTGCTCGAGGGGAATTTACAATAGATTTTAGGGAGATTTTATCTATGTCGGAGAGTTATGGAGGTTGAAACCACCACTGGGAAGTAAAATACAGAGAGATATTGTTTACAACCACGAATTACGCCAGCACTGGATCAATCCTATTCGAAAATCAAGGCAGTTAGTTGAGTACCAGTGATTCGCGTTCAAATACTATGAATAATCAACCCACAAAAGGGAAACGATGCTTACTCAGATGGAATCCATGTGTTAGATCCATGCGATTCCACCCAATCTTGTCCGTGCTCGATGGTGATGGACGGTGCACCAGCCGGCGTTGCATACTGTTCCGTGAAAGGGGTAGATCTAGCAAGGGCGGGAGCAGAGCCGGAGGTGGAGTGAGCTCCACGGCTAGGGGGAGGGGTGGCTCTGGGGCCGAGGACGACATAAGGTAGGAGGGCACAACGGCGGGGCAGCGGAGCGGCGGTGTGGGAGCTGTTCCAGGCTCGGGGGAAGCGAATGCTTTGGGGAGCGAGAATGGCCGGTTCGACGTGTCTCCATGCGGCCCAACTCTTCACCACGTATGCAAGACCCGTCCCAACACGTCCCCACCCTTCACCACGTATGCAGGACCCGTCCCAACACGGCCCCACCGATCATGCATGTAACAATCGAGGCCTCGTAATGTGACGCTCAATGCCAGACCCGCCCCAACGCGGTCCCACCAGTCAGCATGTAATGGTCAAGCCTTTGACTTGACTGCATCCCTCCGTCCGAGCGTCTGCGAGCGCCCGCGAGGGTTTCTTAACATGGCGAGGGGAAAAGTGCGGAAAAGTTAAGAGGCTGGGAAAAAGTGAGTACAACTAACGAACCAAGGGCACAAAAATAGAAATCCCTATTGTTTATGGGTAATCAGTTTTAAAATTAATGCACAATCTAACGACCTCGAATCAGGTAGACACCACACATCACATACCTGTTACAAGTACCAGATATAAATAAATTTCAATAAAAATTCAAGAAACGACGTTACTATGCCACCTCCTCTATGCTCCTCTTATTACTGTTCAATCCCGCGCTGCACTACACAACAGTTGATGTGGACAGAAACAAAAATGATCAAAATGCAAAGTAAAACTAGTTTCAAGCTTACCTTTCGTCCGGAGAATCGTGCAAAGAGGAGATTGACAGGGATTTATTGTTTCTCCTACAGTTAGCCGAAAGATCCTCAAGAACATCCTCAATCACCCCGGCAACTTCTTCATATTCAAACTTAACTCCGTTATTATCGTTTCCCTTCCGCTCCCGCTTACCCTTTTGTTTCTTTTCACCCCCTATCCCCGCCGACACGTCCACGTCCTCAGCCAATTGCTGCTTACCAATGTTTCCCTCCACATGAGCATCACCATTTTCCTTCACATGCAGCACCTCCTCCACGTCATCTCGCTGCGCTTCCTCTAGTTCTGCCTGAGAAGCCTCATCTTGTTCCTGCATGATGTGAATGGGGACAAGGTCAACATCTCCGAAATCACGTGGAACTGGGTTTTTGAATAGCCTCTTGATATGGCCCAACCCTCCACACTGTTTGCACTTCTGCTTCCTTGCTCCTAGTCTCGAACCTTTTGCGGTGAAGGCTTCGGTCCTTTCCATTCTAGGCCTCCCGGGTGGCCTCCTAAGAACTGGTGGTTCGAGTTTGAACCCTAGATCGACTATCTCCCAATCATTTTCATCAGCAATAGGTGGTACATTTTCTGCATAAGTTGTAGCAAACTTGTCTAAGGAGAAATAGTTATGAACATAGTTCTCTATTTATGCACCTCTACCTCTCAGCTTTAAGATGAAGTGCAGTGCATGGTGGCAACCCGCCACTTCCTGCATGAACAAGTCTTGTTACCAATGTCTACAGTAAACCTCCGTTCAGTTCCGTGCTTATCTTGTGCATAAACCTCAGCCAATATATATTATAAATTCTGACCATCCTCGTCTTTAGCGTTCTCATTGCCCTGGTTCTTGCATTTAGTAATAAAACCACCTTTGAAATTATTTTTGGCCTACAAATTTTCTCGCACAAATTCCCTGCCTAAAATCTATATGCACCATTATACACTGTCTTATTGCATCTAACAAAATAACAATTGTAAGTGACTTCATGCTCCTAATCTTAGCATTGAACCTTTCTGTCAGATTATTGCAAATAAAATCCACTTTGCTTAACTAACCAAACTTTCTTTTGGCGCATAACTTGTTATGATGTTCTTCGAGGCATTCTTTCAGCTTCGACATGATATACAAGTTCTGCATGTAAGTAGCATGCGTGCTTGGGGTGTACGTGTATGCTGATCGCCACAAGTTGTCTTCAAAGGTCTTTCCTTTGAACTTCTTCGTGAAGCTAGTAGTGAGGTGCCGCATGCATTACCTATGCTCAACCCCAGGAAACACAACATCAACAGCATTCTGAAGCCCCTTGCATGCACAAGTGTGTATCACCAAGCCTTCAGGGTGACCAACTACTGAACGTAGTCTCTACATGAACCATGTCCAGCTTTCAGTCGATTCACCCTCAAGAACAGCATAGGCTATGGGAAAAAGCCAGTTATGCGCGTCCACAGCACAAGCAATAGCAAGTTGTCCCCTGAAATTCCCTGTTAAAGAAGTTGCATCTGTTGCCAAGTATGGTCTGCAGCCGTCTAGGAACCCCTTCCAGCATGCCTTCAGGTAGACAAAACATCTCCTGAAGCATTTCTTATCCGCCTTCTTATACTTGACCCCCCTTGAGACCTTTTCTCTTCCTTTCACAACCTCGTAATCAATGTCAACAACACTACCAGGTGATGTCTTCTCTACCTCAGCTTTGAAACGATACAACATGTGAAAATTGTCAGTCCACTTGCCCTGAATAAAGTCTAGAGCCATATCCTTCCCATCAAACACTCTATGGTAAGGAATCATAATGTTAAACTTTTCGCTAAGCTTAGTTCTGAGTTTAGCAGGTCCAATGCTATGATCCTGCCTCACCCAGTCAAGTACCTTAGCAGCAATCCACTTGGTTGTCGCCGGTCTAAATTTATCACTTAAAGAAGTATTAGGGCGGTTGTGTTTCTTCATGTTTACCTTGATTTGCATTCAATGGGAATAAAAATAAATGAGAGGACTCAACAGCAGAACAAATATGAGAAAGACCGAAACTAAATGTAGCTATTGCAACCTAAAATGGGTGTCCACCCCGCATTGGAGATGCATGCAATATCATATTTACACACCTTACTTTCCCTACAATGCACCCTAAATCTCTTTTGGTCGCTCTTTTCAACGATAAATTCGAACCCAACTCTTATTGCATAGGTAGCAACGGCATATCTACATTCCTCCACAGTATCAAAGACAGTCCCCTCATCAATTGTAGGTTGTCCCTGTCAAAGTGTACCACTGACCCTTACTCGTCTTCGTCATCGTATCTGCATCCCATTTCCCCATCCTCACATTCCTCTTCCTCATCAGTCCCATAGTCAGGCTCGTAGTTTGAATCAACCAAATATTCCCTACTCTCCATCCTATCAGGGTCAGCAGCCAAATCTAGATATGCTTTCTCATCATCATCATCATCATCTTCGAGCACAAAATCACCCTGACCACCACACATGTCGATGTCTTCATGCTCAACGAAAGGCTGGTCAATCGCGCTCGGTATCGAAAACAGAGCCTGCTCTGTTCATGTTCCACATGGCCCAGTATCATTCAGGACAGTCTCTTCCCCAGTATCTTTGTTAATCATGTGCACAAACATCAGCACAGTCCCTGTGCCGAGGTGTTTACTCCACATCATGGCCAGAGCCTCCTCAGTTCTAACGTCCCAGAAAGTATGCGAATTTGTGTCTTAGTACCTGATTACGAATTCATCATGCTGGCCAATGGGAAACTTTCCAAATTGCATGTGCAAGTCACTTAGAGTTATGTCCTCCGTGTCTACTATTAGCCGATAATCAAATCCATTGGTTATACCGTCGGACAAGGTTTCAGTCCGACACCCATGCCGAATCTTTAAAAGAAATCTGGATGAAGCAGATGTCATACGGTCACCAACATAGATCCTCTCCATCAACACGGGACTACAAATGCTAACTGGAAGATGCAGAGATGGAATTGCAGTTCTTACCCTTCAGGAAGGATGTACGGCACGTTCAATGGGCTCCAGAGCACCAAAGTTATGCACCCCGCGTCCTCTTCCCCTTTTTCGTGCTCCTCCATGTTCTCCAGCCTTGAAGGGTCCATCTCCTCGCTCTTCGTCCGGGTAGGACCCATGTCCATGTTCTACAGCCACGCAGGATCCATTTCCATGCGGGATCCAGAAAGCCACCATCATTGCGCGAGAACCTAGCGCCCACCAAATGAGTTTCGTTCCTAGACGCGCCTGGGCGGATATGGAGGCAAGGAGATGTTGGAATTATACCCTAGAGGCAATAATAAAGATGTTATTATTATAATTCTTGTTCATGATAATGTTTATATTCCATGCTAGAATTGTATTAAGCGGAAACTTTAATACTTGTGTGGTTTGTGAACAACACCGTGTCCCTAGTACGCCTCTATGGACTAGCTCATTGATCAATGATGGTTAAGGTTTCCTAACCATAGACATGAGTTGTCAATTGATAATGAGATCATATCATTGGGAGAATGATATGATGGACAGACCCAAACTAAGCGAAGCAATTAGATCGTGTCATCGTGTTCGTCTTTGCGAAGCTTTTCTTATGTCAAATATTGTATTCCTTAGACCATGAGATAATACAACTCCCTGGTATCGGAAGAAAGCTTTGAGGTCATCAAACGTCATCCTATGAGAGGGTGATCATAAAGGTGTCTCTCAGGTGATCGGAAAGTATCTGTTGGGTTGTATGTATCGAGATGGGATTTGTCCCTCCCAAGTCGGAGAGATATACTTCAGGCCCACTCGGTAATCGATATCAACACCGCTTGCAAGCATGTGGTTAAGGAGTTAATCACAAAGTGATATCGGATTACGGAACGAGTAAAGTACTTGCTGTGAACGAGATTGAACTAGGTATGACGGTACCGACGATCAAATCTCGGGCAAGTAAAAATATCGCGAGACGAAGGGAATATATATATGGGATTGATTGAATCCTGGCATCGTGGTTCATCCGATATGATCATCGATGAATGTGTGGGAGTCAATATGGGTTTCCAGACCCCGTTGGTGATTATTGATAGAAGATCATGTCTGTATATTCTCGAACCCGCAGGGTCACACACTTAACGTGTCTCGACGCTAGGATAGATTGGATAATTGGTTTATGAGTTTTTGTTCGGAGTCTCGGATGGGATCCGGGACATCACGAGAGGTTCCGGAGTGGTCCGAAGAATAAGATTCATATAAGGCAGTGCAGTTTTTGGAGTTCGGAATTGTTCCGGGTTAATCGGTATTGTACCGGAAGCTTCTAGAACCTTCCGGAAGGGGACCAACGTGGCCCCACCTTCCGGGAGGGGGCATGGGCCTATGAGGGAGTGCCCTGGCCGCATTGGGCCAGGGGCACAAGGCCCCATAGGGCCCAGCCGGCCAAGAGAGGTTTAAACTCTAGATAGAGCTTCTAGAAGGGGGGTTTCCTTGCCCCCCACTCTTCCTCCTTGGGGCCGCCGGCCTTGGCTTGGGGGAGGGGCTAGGGCTGCGCCCACCCCTCTATATATAGAGGGCTGGGGGCGCACCAACCCCCTACACCTTCCCCTCCAACCCTAGCCGCCCTGCTGCCCTCCTCTCTCCCTCCCGACTACTTGTAGGCGCAGCCCTGCTGCAGAAATTCTCCACCAATTGCACCGCGCCGTCGCGTTGTAGATCCAACCCATCTCTCCACCATACTTGCTGGACCAAGGAAGGAGGATACGTCGAGGTGCCGCACGTGTGCATCTCACGAAGGCATCACCACTTGTGGTGCTAGATCAGATCGGATCGCGAGGAGGAGAAGCGAGTACGACTACATCACCCACGTTCCGACGAACGTTCCGCTGTGCGAATCTTCAAGGGTATGAAGATCTAATCCAATATCTCTCGTTGTTTGCATATCCTAGATTAGATCTTGGCTTCCCTCTGTTCGCATCCGTAGAAAATTTTGATTTGCTATGCCCCGAAACCCTACAGTGGTATCAGAGCTAGATCTATGCGTAGATGTCTTTCACGAGTAGAACGCAACATGGTTGTTGCGGGCGTTGATGTTTTCTGTTGCAAGCCTCTTGTTTGTGTTCTTCTTATGAGGCGGGATAGTGAGATTGAAGCGGTCCAGGCCAACCTTACGCGACGTTGTTCGCGAGACCGGCTCCGCACTTGACGTGTGGCTTGTTCCACACATGCGGCTGGTGGATGTCAGTTTCTCTCACTATAGTTATCATGGGATTAACACCGGAGTTTGGCAACCATAATATCACCGTTGTGGCTTTTCGTAGGTAAGAATCGTTCTTAGCATCTACTCCCATAAGCCATGTAAAACATGCAACAACAAAGTAGAGGCGTCTAACTTGTTTTTGCAGGGAGTGTTTTCTGTGATATGGTATGGCCCAAGATGTGATGTGTATATTGTATGCGATGATCATGTTTTGTAATGTTTCACGACTTGCATGTCGATGAGTACACAACCGGCAGGAGCCATATGGTTGTCTTTATAATTGTGTATGACCTGGGAGTCAACTTCTTATACGCCATGTAATAGCTTTACTTTATCGCTGAGTAGTTAGCAATAGTTGTAGTTGCTATTCGTGGTGGAGGCAATCATGGTGGAGTGATGGAGATCATGCCGGAACGCACAAGATGGAGATCATTGCACGAAGATTGGCTATACCATGTCACATAAAGTTATATGCATGTGATGTTTATCCTTTTATGTATCTTATTATGCTTAGATCGTGACGGTAGCATTATAAGATGATTCCTCACTTAAAGATCAAGATAAAAACTGTGTTCTCCCCAAGTATGCACCGTTGCGAAAGTTCGTCGTGTCCAAGCATCACGTGATGATCGGGTGCTATAGACTCTACGCTCACATACAACGGGTGCAAGCCAGTTTTGCACACGCGGAAATACTTGGGTCTAACTTGACGAGCCTAGCATGTACAGACATGGCCTCGGAACACAAGAACCTAAAGGTTAAGCATGAGTCATATGAATGATATGATCGACACTTCGTTGTCCACCATTGAAACCACATCTCTTCTCGTGATGATCGGATTAGGTGTGGTGAATTTGGATCGTGTTCACTAAACAACTTGAGGGATGTTGAATTTAGTGGGAGTTCATCTAGTAATTTGATTAAGTTAAACTATTTATCATGAACATAGTCTAAATTGTACTTGCAAATACTGTAGATCACATGGCCAAGTCCAACTTCAACTTCAACGTTTTTGCTGAGAAAGAAAAGCTTAGAAACAATGGGTCTAACTTCACCAAATGGTTCCGCGTTCTGAGAATCATTCTCGCTGGCGGACAAAAGGTCTATGTCCTTGAGAAAGCGCTAGGTGACGCCCCTGCTATAGATGCGCCGGCTGATGAAGAAGTTGTTTATCAGTCGCGCAAGGATGATTATGATTTGATTAAGATCGCCATGTTGTATGCTATGGAATCGGATCTTCAAAATTGTTTTGAGGAGTTCGCCGGGCCCTTTGAGATTCTCGAGGAGCTGAAAAACATGTTTCAGACTCAAGCCCGTTTTGAGAGATATGAGATCTCTAAGAAATTCTTTAACTACAAGATGGAGGAAGGGAGTTCCGTTAGTGAGCACGCCATTGAGATGACGGGCTACACTCAACACCTTGAGCAACTGGACTGCAAGATTCCAGAGGATCTCAAGATTGACACTCCTAGCTACAAAAGTTTTGTAGTTGATCACAATCAGATTGGTTCCACTGATTGATCACTGACCTCTTTGCTAAGATGAAAGTAGCGGAGGTGAACATCAAAAGGAATAATCATGTGTTGATGGTCAACAAGCCCCCCACCTTCAAGAAAGGTAAGGGTGCAAGGAAGCCCTTCAAGAAAGGCGGCGGCAAGCGCGTTGCCCCTGCTGAGAAGAAGCTCAAGTCTGGTCCTAAACCGGACACTGAGTGCTTCTATTGCAAGGACAAGGGTCACTGGAAGCGCAACTGTCCGAAGTACTTAGTGGACAAGAAGGCTGGCACCATCAAAGGTATATTTGATATACATGTTATTGATGTTTTCCTTACTAGCCCTCGTTGTAGTGCCTGGGTATTTGATACCGGTTCAGTTGCTAATATTTGTAACTCGAAACAGGAGCTACAGAATAGACGGCGGCTTGCGAGGGATGAGGTGACGATGCGCGTTGGCAACGGATCAAGAGTTGATGTGATGGCCGTCGGCACGCTCTCCTTAGTTTTACCTTCGGGATTAGTTTTAAACCTTAATAAGTGTTATTATGTGCCTGCGTTGAGCATGAACATTATTTCTGGATCTTGTTTATTGCAAGACGGTTATTCATTTAAATCGGAGAATAATGGTTGTTCTATTTATATGAGTAACATCTTTTATGGTCATGCACCTATTGTGAATGGTTTATTTCTTCTAAATCTCGAAAGGGATGACACATCCATAACATTGAGGCTAAGAGATGCAAAGTAGATAGTGATAATACTACTTATTTTGGCACTGTCGTCTAGGTCATATTGGTGTAAAGCGCATGAAGAAACTCCATTCTGATGGACTTTTGGAGTCTCTTGATTTTGAATCATTTGACACATGCGAACCATGCCTCATGGGCAAGATGGTCAAAACCCCGTTCTTCGGTATGATGGAGCGAGCAACGGACTTGTTGGAAATCATACATACCGATGTATGCGGACCGATGAGTGTTTCGACGCGCGGTGGATATCACTATTTTCTCACTTTTACCGATGACTTAAGTAGATATGGGTATATCTATTTAATGAAACATAAATCTGAAACGTTTGAAAAGTTCAAAGAATTTCAGAATGAAGTGGAGAACCATCGTAACAGAAAGATTAAGTTTCTATGATCTGATCGTGGAGGTGAATATTTGAGTTATGATTTTCTCACGCATCTTAAAGCAAGCGGAATTGTTTCGCAACTCACGCCACCCGGAACACCACAGCGCAATGGTGTGTCTGAATGCCGGAATCGAACCTTATTAGATATGGTCCGATCGATGATGTCTCTTACTGATTTGCCGTTATCATTTTGGGGTTATGCATTAGAAACCGCTGCATTCACCTTAAATAGGGCACCATCTAAATCCGTTGAGACGACACCGTATGAACTGTGGTTTGGTGCTAAACCTAAGTTGTCGTTTCTTAAAGTTTGGGGATGCGAAGCTTACGTCAAGAAGTTGATGCCGGACAAGCTCGAACCCAAAGCGGAGAAATGCGTCTTCATAGGATACCCTAAGGAAACTATTGGGTATACCTTCTATCACAGAACCGAAGGCAAAGTGTTTGTCGCAAAGAACGGTTCCTTTCTTGAGAAGGAGTTTCTCTCGAAAGAAGTGAGTGGGAGGAAAGTAGAGCTAGACGAGGTTGTTGAACCTTCTCTTGAGTTGGAGAGTAGCGCAACACCTGAAATTGTTCCAGTGCCGCCTGCACCAACAATAGAGGAAGCTAATGATAAGGATCATGAAGCTTCGGACGATGCTGCTACTGAACGTCGCAGGTCGATAAGGTCGCGTGCCCCTCCTGAGTGGTACGGCAACCCTGTCTTAACTGTCTTGTTAGTAGATGACAGTGAGCCTTCGAACTATGAGGAAGCGATGATGAGCCCAGACTCTGAGAAATGGCTAGAGGCCATGAAATCCGAATTGGGATCCATGAGCGAAAACCAAGTATGGACTTTGGTGGACCCTCCTAGCGACCGAAAGGCCGTTGAGTGCAAATGGATCTTCAAGAAGAAAACGGACGCGGATGGTAATGTTACCGTCTATAAAGCACCGCTTGTCGCGAAAGGTTTTCGACAAGTTCAAGGTGTTGACTACGATGAGACTTTCTCTCCCGTAGCGATGTTTAAGTCCATTCGGATTTTATTAGCAATTGCTGCGTTTCATGATTATGAAATATGGCAGATGGATGTCAAGACTGCGTTCCTCAATGGCAACATTGATGAAGAGTTGTATATGATGCAACCCGAAGGTTTTGTCGATCCTAAGGATGCTGATAAAGTATGCAAGCTTGAACGTTCCATTTATGGACTAAAGCAAGCATCTCGGAGTTGGAACCTTCGTTTTGATCAAGTGATCAAGAGCTTTGGATTTGTTCCAAATTGCTACAAAGCTTGTATCTACAAGAAAGTGAGTGGGAGCTCGGTGACATTTCTGGTACTATATGTGGATGACATATTGATTATTGGAAATGACATTAACATGCTTAACGATGTGAAGAGTTATTTGAACAAGTGTTTTTCAATGAAAGACCTAGGTGAAGCTGCTTATATATTGGGCATCAAAATCTATAGAGATAGACAAAGACGCCTGATAGCTTTAAGCCAGAGTACATATCTAGACAAAGTTCTGAAAAGGTTCAGAATGGATAAGGCAAAGAAAGGTTCAGTGCCTATGTTGTCAGGTAAGATATTGAGCAAGGCTCAGTGTCTAGCTACGGTAAATGATAGGGAAGCTATGAGCAAAAATCCTTATGCCTCGGCCATAGGTTCTATCATGTATGCCATGCTATGTACTAGACTGGATGTGTCCAATGCTCTTAGTTTGACGAGCAGGTATCAAAGTGATCCAGGAGTGGAACACTGGACAGCCGTGAAGAACATCCTAAAGTACCTAAATAGGACTAAAGAAATGTTCTTAGTCTATGGGGGTGATGAACAGCTCGTCGTAAAAGGTTACGTCGACGCTAGTTTCGACACCGACAAGGATGATTCCAAATCTCAGACAGGATACGTTTATATTTTGAATGGAGGAGCTGTGAGCTGGAGAAGCTGCAAGCAAAGCGTGATCGCAGGATCTATAGTAGAAGCGGAATACATGGCTGCTGCAGAAGCGTCAAGTGAAGGAGTTTGGATCAGAAACTTCATCACTGAGCTTGGCGTGGTTCCAAGTGCATTGGACCCACTGGAGATATTGTGTGACAACACTGGCGCCATAGCACTCGCTGAGGAACCAAGATATCATCCAAAGACCAAGCATATCAACCGCAAGTTTCATATAATCCGAGATTATATAGCAGATGGAGATCTCACGATTAGCAAAGTACATACAGATCTGAATGTCGCAGATCCGTTGACTAAACCTCTTCCGTGTGCAAAACATGATCAGCACCTCAGTGCCATGGGTGTGAGATTGTTGCCAAATGTAAACCAGATTATTGACTCTAGTGCAAGTGGGAGACTGTTGGAATTATACCCTAGAGGCAATAATAAAGATGTTATTATTATAATTCTTGTTCATGATAATGTTTATATTCCATGCTAGAATTGTATTAAGCGGAAACTTTAATACTTGTGTGGTTTGTGAACAACACCGTGTCCCTAGTACGCCTCTATGGACTAGCTCATTGATCAATGATGGTTAAGGTTTCCTAACCATAGACATGAGTTGTCAATTGATAATGAGATCATATCATTGGGAGAATGATATGATGGACAGACCCAAACTAAGCGAAGCAATTAGATCGTGTCATCGTGTTCGTCTTTGCGAAGCTTTTCTTATGTCAAATATCGTATTCCTTAGACCATGAGATAATACAACTCCCTGGTATCGGAAGAAAGCTTTGAGGTCATCAAACGTCATCCTATGAGAGGGTGATCATAAAGGTGTCTCTCAGGTGATCGGAAAGTATCTGTTGGGTTGTATGTATCGAGATGGGATTTGTCCCTCCCAAGTCGGAGAGATATACTTCGGGCCCACTCGGTAATCGATATCAACACCTCTTGCAAGCATGTGGTTAAGGATTTAATCACAAAGTGATATCGGATTACGGAACGAGTAAAGTACTTGCTGTGAACGAGATTGAACTAGGTATGACGGTACCGACGATCAAATCTCGGGCAAGTAAAAATATCGCGAGACGAAGGGAATATATATATGGGATTGATTGAATCCTGGCATCGTGGTTCATCCGATATGATCATCGATGAATGTGTGGGAGTCAATATGGGTTTCCAGACCCCGCTGTTGATTATTGATAGAAGATCATGTCTGCATATTCTCGAACCCGCAGGGTCACACACTTAACGTGTCTCGACGCTAGGATAGATTGGATAATTGGTTTATGAGTTTTTGTTCGGAGTCTCGGATGGGATCCGGGACATCACGAGAGGTTCCGGAGTGGTCCGGAGAATAATATTCATATAAGGCAGTGCAGTTTTTGGAGTTCGGAATTGTTCCGGGTTAATCGGTATTGTACCGGAAGCTTCTAGAACCTTCCGGAAGGGGACCAACGTGGCCCCACCTTCCGGGAGGGGGCATGGGCCTATGAGGGAGTGCCCTGGCCGCATTGGTCCAGGGGCACAAGGCCCCATAGGGCCCAGCCGGCCAAGAGAGGTTTAAACTCTAGATAGAGCTTCTAGAAGGGGGGGTTTCCTTGCCCCCCACTCTTCCTCCTTGGGGCCGCCGGCCTTGGCTTGGGGGAGGGGCTAGGGCTGCGCCCACCCCTCTATATATAGAGGGCTGGGGGCGCACCAACCCCCTACACCTTCCCCTCCAACCCTAGCCGCCCTGCTGCCCTCCTCTCTCCCTCCCGACTGCTTGTAGGCGAAGCCCTGCTGCAGAAATTCTCCACCAATTGCATCGCGCCGTCGCGTTGTAGATCCAACCCATCTCTCCACCATACTTGCTGGACCAAGTAAGGAGGATACGTCGAGGTGCCGCACGTGTGCATCTCACGGAGGCATCGCCACTTGTGGTGCTAGATCGGATCGGATCGCGAGGAGGAGAAGCGAGTACGACTACATCACCCATGTTCCGACGAACGTTCCGTTGTGCGAATCTTCAAGGGTATGAAGATCTAATCCAATCTCTCTTGTTGTTTGCATCTCCTAGATTAGATCTTGGCTTCCCTCTGTTCGCATCCGTAGAAAATTTTGATTTACTATGCCGCGAAACCCTACAGGAGACAGGGCAAGGCAGGGCGGGTAGGGTGGGTAGGGGATGACGGGAGGATGATAGTCCAGGGGGGGACGAGAGTGTTGCCAGAGGGGACGGAGTGGCGGCATGCAAGACCCGAGCGGTGGAGCGGAGCGAAGCTGCGAGCGAGCGACGGAATATGGAAAAACACAGAATAATGGGGAGCACTAATATTCGAACCTGGGATGCGCGCCGTCGACGGTCGAGGTTGCAGGTCCCACCAGTCAGTAAAATGCCACGTCCTCTTCTCCTGTTTCTGATGGTGTTGTTACAATTCTACGATCATAGTGGCACAGGCAAAATTTCTGGACACAACTAAGGACACACTCGTAAATATACTTAAAATGGAACCCTGACCTGGTACATTGCCCGGTCCGGTTGCTAGCCATGACCTGTATTATTAATATCTTAGCACTCTTATGCTGAGAAAGGGAAATAAAGATTCAGGAGTTAATCGAACTAGTTTCTAATAAATAAGATACACTCTTAGGAAGCTTAGCTATGGCCCCGCCTAAGCAGAAGCCGCCGCCCCGACCGCCGCCACCCCGGACGCCGCTGAAGCTTGGCTATTTGGCCCTCTGAGGCAAGCCATGTGGTTGTACTACAAAGCCGGTCTTTCATTGCCGTCTGAGACGGTTGATTTCGCAGAATGTGCCACATCTGCGGCGGTGGAGGAGGCAACGGCGAATGACGTCGCGGTGTCGAGAAGGTCCAAAAGAGCATTGTGGAGAATGCGTGCGGCGCCATTTTCGTGTGCTCTGCGCACGAGAAAGAAGGTACGTTCCGAAACGTTCCTGCGAGCTTGCCGCCAAGGAAACAAACCCCCGAACAAGGCGGCGCCAAGGTCAACAAACTCTCGCCTCCATGCCTCGACGTGGGCGACCTTACCGTGGGGCAATCTGGACGCACGTCGTCAGCGGCAAAGACGATCCATCCTACGCACCGTCGGCGGCCACACCACGGCGGCGTGCATCCATCTACACTCAGCTTGTTGGAGTGTTCGACAGTTGGAGCCGATGACGGGCAACAGCTCAGCGCCGGAATTTAGGTTCAGATTCACAGGGACCTACGATCCCTGCCACAAGAAGCCGGAGTTCACCTTCGAAGAAATCGTTGCGGCGGCGCGGCTGTTCGTACTGAATCGGGACTGGTTCAATAGCGTCAACTAGTGCATGAACATTGCAGATATCTTGAAGTTTGGCGGGAAGGAAAAGATCATTTGTGGTTGAACGATCGCTGAACTTATGTCCTCTCAAGGCAATTGGCTAGCCAACTTTTATGGTGGAGATCTGCAGTTTCTTCAATGTAGAACAATTAAGTTCAGAGACTAGCTTTGTAGAATGACTTTTGTAGAGGCAATATCCCCCTTTTGCGCAGTTATCCCATATTGTAGCATGGAACTAGTTTAGAAGTAATCAAATACTATCAAGATGTATATATTAATTCAATTACTGCCGGCGGTTGAATTCAGTTTACTGTCTACTTATCCGAGGCAGACAAGATTCAAACAACATTTTATGAACTGATCTTGGGTGGTTTATTCATGCAAGATTCAGACAGCATTCAGACACGTACTATGAAATTATTAGCCACACATACTACGAATTCAGTAGCCACATATTACAAATTCAGTAGACACACATACTACAGCAGTTCAAACTATTACATAAGGCGTACTACATGCTCGACTCTCAAGTCAGCAATCTTTCAGATTCACTAAACCTTTGTCTTCACTCGAGAGAAATCAGAACCACCAGCCTGTCCATGCCCGGTCCCCCCACCAAAACCGTGCGCTCCGTCGCGGAATAGTGGTGGTCTTGTGCCATCGATCCTTCCAGGCAAACACTATAGGCGACGAGGATGCTTTCTAGCCGCCTCGCCGGGGTCCTGAATGCCATGTACGGGATCCAGAACCTCCTGCACGTGGATGATCACTTTGTGATTCCAGCAAAGCTGTCCTCTTTCCCTGCTTGGAATCTCCACATTGTACATCTTAGGAACGGTGTCTAGATCTTTCAGCCACACCTTTACCTCAATGATCCATTTGTCGCTCGGTGGCACAATCTCCACCAGCTCGCTGCCAAGGCTACTGACAACCTTCTTGAGAGCCTCCGATTCCCAAGCATGCAAAGGGAGGCCGTCAAAGCCGAGTTTAGAGAAGAACCGAAGCTGACCCAAGCGGTCGTCCCACCCACAGGAGAGACGCCAACGCAGAAAGCTCATTTTCTCCCCACAGCACTCGAAAGAACGGGAAGAATGCAGAACGCGCTCGCTGTCTGAGCTGTGGGTGAACCGGACGAAGAAATCGAATGGCGGCGCGCATACCTCGATATTGACCACTTTTCGTCTGATCCCAAAATGAGACCTGAAAGCTGACAGCAAGTCTACCGGCGACACGACGGGACGTGTGCCCAACATGGTGGCCATGAGAGCGTTGTCGTTGAACTCCTCTGCCAAGGCTACCATGCCTGGGGTATGCAACATCATGCAACCGCCCGAGGCCGTTCGCCGGTCCATATTGCTCGGCTGGACACGCTCCGCCGTGTGAGAAGGTCTAGGCAGCGGCGAGAGGCTAGGGTGGGGACGCGAAGCTCCGACACGCCGACTAGGAAAAACGAGGTGAGGGCGACGGCGGCGAGCTTCGATTAAGGGCGTGGGAGGTTGACCGGCCATGGCGGGGACACAAGGAGAGCAACTGCGAGCTCCGATCTGTAGACCAGTAGCCGAAGCTAAGCAAGGTAATGGAGAGGGGAATAATAGGGGAGAAGAGCAGAGAAGAAGATATAGTCCTCGCAGGGGTAAACCAGTCCACGACCGCAAAGGATAACGGGAAATACTGACGGGTCAATGCAAGAATAGTTGACCTAACGGCGGGATTTGAGTTCAACCGTTTTTTGACTGGTTCAAATGATTGTTTGGCTGTTAGATTTGTATTTACCCCCATTTTGGGCCCTCTCGACAATTGGCGAAGCTACTACAGCCCTTCCACGAGATTACACGCAACTTGTACCCCGTGTTGCCTTGGCGTCTAAACTTTTGGGCCACATGTTAAAATTCTCAACTCTGCTAGCCTACGAACGATCTTCATGGAGGAAACTCCTAGATTTTTGCTATGAGTTGATTAAACATATGTAGCAACAATGTTATAATGGGTAAGATTCTTGGCACTCCCGGGTAGATGTAACATGATGGAATCATTCCTCTGGCTGATATGTGTAATCATTATGTAAAAGGAACAAAACCTTAGTGATACCACGAGTGTCCATCTCAGCTCGATAAACTAATGAATTTTTTTGGCATGCTCTCAATTACTTAAGAACTAAAATTCTTGAAGGACAATGAATAGAAAAGTAGTGCTTGAAAAGTCTTGATTTATTGATGTGGGAGAATTGAGATACTTTAGTGTAAATGCTTTTCATGACAAACTCTCACACTCTTAATTGTTCAAAGGCAAGCCTATGAGTTGATTACATGATATGGAATAAAGTTTACTTTTTTGAATCATACATGCTTACAATAATTTTGTTGTGCTATATGGATTCATGAAACCCATATGATATGCTTGCCATTACTCTATCTAAGTGGAGGAAACATGAGACTACCAATTATGAGTAAGATCATCATCTCGTTATTTCAGTTTAAATGCTGAGTTCCCTTTTGATTTTGGTTTTCTTGCTCGAGGACGATCAAGTTTAAGCCTGGAGAGGTTGATGGCTGTGAAATATAGCCATCCACGTCCGCATTTAAACTAGATATTACTCATATATTTGATGAAATATCTCTATAAAACTTGCCACTAATGCCTAACGATCAAAGAGGTATGCAATCCTTTCTTGCCATTTTTCCTTGCGCAGATAATGATATATGATGATGGGAATCACTACATAAATGCCAAAGATACGATATTTCCAACACGTCAAATAAACCAGGAGACATGAAGTGGATTCAGAAGACTTAACGACCAACTATATGGGCTGCCGCCGTATAGTTTGCACCGACTTTATTAGGTCAAACAGAACAACTTTCGTGAAGGGGCCCCTATATAAAGAGGCTCCGGGCGACAAGAAACAGGACCTCGACTCCACAATCTCGCTTCTTTTCAACCTCAACTCTCCCTGCCTCCATGCCGGAGGAATAGATCTAGATCTAAACCTCTAAACCCTTCTCCACCACCATAGCCATCTTTCACCATTTGTAATAGTAGATCTCATCTCCAATTGGCGATATTGTAAGACTATTTGCTATCAACTCTATGGTCTCTATTACAATGTTTATGATTGTCGATTTCATCTCTATGTGTGAGTAATTCTCCTTGGGCTAAGGGCTTCGGCCTAGCCATGTAGCTTTTGTGCATGTTATTTATCATAGATGGTATCATGTATTAGTTTGTACGACATGATGATTGTAGTACCCTCTCTTGTCTCAATCTAAGGACTTGCCAGGTACCCAAGACCCCGATAAATGATCCAGGTAAAGGGAGTGTGAGTAATGACTGATCTGCAGGATAGGAGCCCCAGTGATAGAAAGGATAGTACGTCTGTATGTGAGGAATTTACTTGGGACTAATGGTGACATCACGATGCATATCATTAGTTCTCTTTCTTCTATGGATGATACTAGTAGTTTATTGCTATAAGCGGTTGCAGAGGCGATAACAATTATGGATGCACTGCCCACATATAATTATCTTGCTCTAAAAATTACATGTATATTTTATTATTATCTATTATTCCCATCACATATTTTGCAGAGATACTGGTGAAAACCGAAGACCCTAGGCCCTCTCTCTGTCCATTGTCAACAACAACAAAAAGATCACGAACTCTTGGTCCAGTGAAAACGCAATAGGAATTCTAAAACTCTCGAAGGTCCATTTTAGTAATCTCACTTTGCTTTCTGCTTCTCGAGGATTCGATAAACCTAGGTCTATTAGGGAAAAAGACCTATACTACATCCGTAATCCGGATCTGAGGTATCAGGGAGCAGGCTCATGCATGGATTTTCCGGCAAGCCACCCTTTGCTTGGATCTCGCACGATCATTGCATGCTGGTCACACTGAAGCAATCGATTATCAACAATTCTAGATTGAGGAATGCTACAAATTGTAAATGACACATCGTAGACTACGGAAATATCCCCAGATTCGTTTCCATCGCAACTACCGCGATGACCTTTACTTTCGTTGCAGCGAGTTTCATATTTGTTTCGACTCCGCCATGTCTGACTTTGCTGCATCGGATAGTCATGATCTACTTCGTATTCATCCCGGACGAATTCGTCTTTGTCGCGAACAACACCGACTCCGCTCAAGTAGCTAAGTCTATATTTATATTTATTATTTTAATTGTTTATGATAATGAGATTAAGATTGGTTTACTCATATTCTGAGTATTTTACCGCTTTTGTTTTGGTCATACTTTTTCCACAAATTGCCTTACGCTCGTGAGTATAAACTTTTTACTGGCTTGTCGTTTAAGGCCCAGTACTATGCAAAAAAAACACCTTAGGGCGTTAGCTTAAGTTTTTTGGCTACACGTTTTCTGTTGTTTTATATGTGGATTCCTAAGTAATGACATTTCAGCACTTAAAACCAGCATTTGTTTCTGAGGTTCTGGATTGTCTCGCTATTAAGTGCTATCGCCTCAGTAGATGTTCTGTGTTCAAAGTTTTGTCGTCTCATGAAAAGTCAAGCATATAAGCCAGAAGAACGGATATTCCAGCACTTGCTTAAACCAAATTTTACATAAACTGTTCAAATTAGTTGAGTTTTTTCCCATAAACAGTTTTATGTTGTCCAACTGCTGCTTTGTTTTAGCTTTAAAGCATTTGTTTAAAGGCCATATTTGTTCCGCCTTACATTTTTTCGTTGGACACTATCAAAGCAACAATTTAATATATTTTATTTTCATATTTATGTTTCAGATACATGACGCTTGGACATTGCCGCGCTCCTTGGATTAAGTGTTTTGAGCCGGATTTTCACTAGGCTTGACACCTCGGGGGCTACAATCGTAATTATTGACCAAGACTTGAGCCGCCTTTGAGGAAGTCGACTCGACGCTCGGGGGCTTGACATCTCTAACTTAAGAGCTTTGTCCCGCCTTGCGTTCAAGCCAGAACAAACGTCGGGGGCTATAGTACGTTGATCTCCAAAATATGGTGAAAGTTCTCTTTAAGCATCAAGCCGAAAAATTCAAGTGAATTCCACCTTGACGCTCGGGGGCCACACTAATGCTAAATTTTTGTGAAGTTCTCAGGGCCGGTCCTGACATTTTGAGGGTCCGAGGCAAAACTAGAATTTGGGCCCCTAATATAACTATGAAAATAATAGTCAATATGTCCATGTATAAAATGTTATCAACAAGTACTCAAAGTGCACTCACACTATAGAATTATATGATATAGAGGACATATTACCTCGATTTTCTCTAAGAACGTGCTTGATGTAGAGTCACTAACCGATGCTACAAATGATTATCTCAGCCAACATTTTTTTCATTATGATTCTATCGTATCAAATCGTTTCCTCCTCTTCCATTTATTGCTGCCGGATGCAAACTTTATACTTCCTCTGTCTCCAAATATATGTCTCAAATTTATCAAAATTTGGATGAATCTAGACACTATTTAGTATATAGATTCATCCAAATTTTGAAAAATCTAAGACATCTATTTTGAGACGGAGGGAGTAGTCGATATGATGACGTTACAATTTAAAGAAAAAAATCCTCAAAAACAAACATAGATATAAACATACTACACCATCTCAATAGATCTCACCAATTATCACGTTGAGCTCACATTTCCCAAATTCCCAATTTATCTATCACCCTGTTACAACAACGAAGACACACTATTAACCATCATTCATAAATTTTTATCGCCAGGAACCAATCAACCTTCATAGCACCTAGGGCATACACTTCTTATAGATAGGAAATTAGGAACATACCTGATACTACCTTTTCTTGGTTATTTGGTTCTTTGGAATAGCCCTGTCTCTAGACGGTAAGGGGCCTCTTTGCTTGGAGGAAGAATCAGCGATTCAACCAGAAACGACGAGGCGGATTATTGATCTTATTATTACAATGATGAGGCGAATTGATCTCCTAAAAATGACGAGGCGGCGGCTTTTCTCGTTTCGGATCGGAACGACGAGGAAAAAAATAGAGACACTCGAGGGTCGTTAACCTGTACAGAGATCAGCCGCATCTAGCGCGCAAGGTCCGTCTCCTTTCTGCGTGCATGAAAAAAAATGCTCGGGCCCAATTTCTCTCTGCTGCATCCGCGGGGTCGTGTTACACTGGGTTCAAATCTTTTTTTTTCTTGCGTTGGAGAGCTTCAGCGCTACGATTTCCTGTATTTTTTGGGCCAGCTACTACAAACCAATAGAGAACGCATTTCTGGGATGGGCCCCTAGTTTTTCTGGGCCTGGGGCGGCTGCCCCTCTAGCCCTGCCCCAGGGCCGGACCTCGAAGTTCTATCGAGAGCACCAAGCTAAAGTAATTCTGACTTGACGCTTGGGGGCTATACTATTCATATTTTTGCTAAAGCTACTCTTAGAGCACTAAGATGATTTTCCTTTGAAACTCCGACTTGCCTCTCGGGGGCTACAATCGTTTGATGTACAATTATACATGTTATTTTGAGCATCAGCCGCCTTCGACGAAGCTGACTCAATGCTTGGGGGGCTACATATGGTTATGTCAACAAAACTTTCAAGACAGTGAAGAATACAGCTAGCGAAACCTGGGAGCTTGACAACAACTTTGACTTCACGAAAGTTTCCTGGGTTACGTGGCTCGTCGGCCTAAACGTATGTGACTTGAGAGGCTCTAAGAACTTAATTCGGCAAGCTCCTATGTCCGTGAATTTGTAGGATCTAAGTCGGCAATTTGGCAGCCTTTACGACTCTGGCCCGGTACTCATGATTTTTTCGGCTTACATACTGTCCCGCATGGATGATGGTACTAAAGATGTTCCTAGAACTTGGAAGAATCACTAACGATTCATTAGAGAATTCTCTGCCTTGGATTCGTTCGTAGAAGCATACAAGCAACTATCTGTCTAGGCTTAGTCACATGAGAATATGATATGGGAGCTCTCCAAGATTCTTCGCGAAGCATGTCTACAAATTGAAGACGACGTGATACTTACGCTCAAAGCTAGACGGAGAAACGCGAGGATCTTGAAGAACTCCGGGAGCTACTGTTGTGGATATACCAAATATATACCTACGACATAGTCTCGCATCGGCAAGCCCGGGTCGCCCACGTATGGTGGTTAGGCCTATGGCATAACTGGGCGGCCCAGTTGCTGATAGGAAGCCGGAGGTACAGCCAGGAGATGGAAGGCGGCGTGCCACCGCCAAAGATGGAAGATGGTGCCTTGGAGGACAAGAGGACTAGTTAGTGTTAGTCTAGGACTATGTAACCGTATCCGATTGGGACTCTCCTAGTAACCCTAGGTCCTGGCTCCTTTATAAGCCAGCCTACGGGAGCCTTTAGGACACAACGATAGACAAGACAAGTGCATAGCACTACTCGCACACAGCGAACCCCACGATCCCTGTAAGTTGGCGTATTGCCATTATAGTGATTTATAGCAGGAGTAGGATCTCGCCATCGTTGTGAGATCTGAACCTGGGTAAACTATGTCTGGCCGTCCCGGACGCTCTCCGCCTTACCCCACGTCTCTAAACTCGTCGTTGGTATATCCCTTTGGCGTACGTGTCGGCAATACCACGACAGTAGATGCGCTATATTCGGGCATGCTCTAATTTTTTCCAACGTGCATCATTTCCCCCTTGCGGCGCCCCAAAATTGATGCCCCGAGTTGAGCGCGTGCTATCTCTCTCGCTCGCGCGCGAATAGCCAACCTCTAGAGGAAAATCCTGCCCGCGCTCTCCCCTTTCCATATTTTCACTCCACCAATCTTGGCGGTCATCGCCAGATTCGCCACCAACGGCGCTTCCTCCTCCGCTGCGGTAGTAAATCCGCCGCCGCCGCGCCTGTATATCGCGGTATCGTGCGGTCGCGAGGTGCCTCCTCTGCTCTTCGCTTGCCTCTGCACTGCCAGTCCCTACGCGCTTCCGCACAGGTCCTCCTCGAGCTTCGATGCTACATGGCGCACGCGAAGTGCTCAGCGAAATTGCCGCAAGGTATGTTGCCGTAGGCCAGTGCAATTTTTGTCCAACATTGGTACATGAAGTGATTCAATTTTTATTACCTATTTGCAGAGGTCATACGATTCATTCGATGATGAACTAGAGATTCGGGAAGAAGAAAATATGGTCATGCTATTGTTTTGGCGCGCCAACGGAGAAACGAAGCGTGGTGGCTCGGTTATTGGTAGACACAAGTTGTGGAGGGAAAGAATTGACGGCCATAATAGGTTGGTGCGGATGTATTTCAATGAACATCTGATATATCCCGAGAGCTACCATTACTAGGAAAACCTTCATCAGTGGCGCATCCATTTGGCCTTCTGTGGTGTATATGGGATGCGCCACTGTTACGTCGCCACTAATGAAAACTTCTGCGGCGCATTTGGAAATGCAGCCATATAAGTTATGATACTTTTATGGCGCATTCTGCTATATGCTCCATAGGAAGTTGTTCAGTGGCGCATTTGTCAAAATGTGCCACAGAAGTTGTATGCGCCACAGAAGATTTTTTGTATGCGCCACAGGTGTGTATTTTAGGTATTAGAAAAACAATACTGGTCCATAATCAGGTGTTATACCGGTATTATACACATAGCATTAGAAACAGTATATTTCACTTAGTATATGAAAACAAACATAATACAAACACGAATATAGTGTCATCACACTACTTAGAGCCCGAACGAGTTACACAAGTGGTCATTAAATTACAATACAAGTGACAAGTGGAGAATATTTATACAAGTGTTGGTACCAAGTTCACCATCTCACATTACAAATAAAGTGGTCACCGCCTACACTAGAATCAAACAGAATACAGCTGTGATTATGGTGAGAAAGAGCAGAGCACTAGCAATATCTTCATCCGGTTCTGCTTCCACAGGTGGTTCCTCCACTTGGCTACCGCCTCCTCTCGAGTCGCGTATCCTTTGTATCTATTGTCGCTGAACTTGTTCACCTGTTTCTGACAGTCCTCCCACTCATCGTAGACTCCTGGAACCCAACCCTTGTACACCACGTACCACTTTGTCATCTCTATAGATAAGGCATATTAGTAAATCATGCAACAAAAATAACTAAATTGGTTCACATGCATATATGTTCACATAAACTAAAGCAAAAGATCAGTAAACATAAAAGAGAGCACATTGATCACAATCATAGAAGTTCGACGACAACGACCATAATAGTGAAGTTTACGACATACAACCATAGTAGTATAGTTTGTGACACAACACTACACGCAGACATCTATGATAATTCTAGGCTCACACATCGATCATTGAGAATTGTTAATGCTTGACTTTGGGAATGGTAGATAGCCATCCTTCGTCATCCACGTCCTGTTGTCACCCTGCTTATGAAGAATATTTTCAATCTCCCTCTTAGTCAACCCTCTGTTGTGTTTTAGGACCCCTCCCCTTGTGTTGACATCTTCCACGATGATTTCCAACAACTTAACCTAGATGTGATGGAAGTCTTCTCTAAGATCATCATCGTCAGATTGCGCCAAATTTTTGGCCCATGCTCGGAGACTAGATGGCAGAGTTAGGTTCTGGCAATCCCAACAAACCCTTTAAGGTGATGCATGACGTAGAAGGCCTCCTTGGCGCTGCCAGTAGTCGGCTCCTTGACGCAGGGGAACTCGAGCACGTGCTTGAACACGTGTTTGCCATTGTTGAAACATTCCCCCTTGTTGACAAAGGGGCATCCCTTTCTAGCGTAGCCCTCGAGAGCCTCATTCAGAACACCCCTTATTCTGGTGTAGTCTTTCTTCTTCTTATTACTCCCCGAGTCAAAATACGTTGCTAGCGAGTACTTCATGGAAATGACGATGAGTGTGCAGTATTTGTCTCTGCACAACACGATTGAAACAGAATGTTGGAAAAGGGCAAAGGAAGAAAGCTATAAGAAAGCCTTTACCAATGCTAGCGGGTGTGTGTACTTACTCGGGAAAGAAAGGCAAAAGAAGTGTGTTCGTCCTCTTATGGTCCACCATGAACTTCTCAAGGTATGTCGTCGCCATGGCACGCGTCTCTGATCATTCCCTCAACTGGCTATCACGCATGTAGTAGGGATCCACTATCGTGATGTAGGGGGTTTGCTCTCTCTTGATCTTCATCGCCAGATTGAGCACGAATAGGCGGACCAGGTTATAGTCCAGCCGTTTCGAGAGAAACAGCTTGAAGACGTCCTCGTGAGCTATGAAGAACACGTCTGCGGGGGCTTCATGGATGATGTCCACGTCCGATGGCACCTTGATAGTGAAAACCGGGTAAGTTGGATCGTTGTCTTTAAGAGGCAAGCCCTCTAGTGTCTTGATACCATCACTCAAAGCGAGCATATGTCCACGAGCAAGGCAAAGCAGCTCCGGAGTTAGTATCGCTTGACCAGCTACATGCATTCGGTGCAAGCCATCCTCGCGGGATGGTATGTCGCCATCCTTAGCCCGGATCCTCTTCGGAGCAGGTTGGATCTCGACTTTCTTACCTCTCTTCTTGTGCTTATTTGTCTACTGAGAAGGCTCCTCCACTAGGGATGCTAAGTGCACAACGGCCGCCTTTTGGAGTGTGCCAGGGCTAAAGACGAATCCAGCAGGTTTCTCCTATTGATCGGCGGCCGGAGGCATCTCTTGATAAAAACCACGGAAAACCAGGTGTTGCGTGCATGTAGTGGGACGTCCACCTTGACTGTCGCGAGCGACGAAGGGTTCTTCATCCACAGAAGGCATGTACAATCCTTTGTCGGTGCCGGTGTTGATGAAGTCATCGATGTTGACAAATTCTTCATCATCTTCGTTGTTGCCACCATGTTGTGATGGTGGTGGCGGGGGAGACAGCGGTTTCGGTTCGACGGTTTTGCCTTGGGGCGACCCACACGGTCCCAACAGTTGTTGTTGGTGACTGGTGGTGACGACGATGACGGCTGGCTTCTGAGGTGGTGGTCGAACGATCGAGGTGGCGGCGGTGCGCCCACAAGACGAATCTGGATCTTCGGCCATGTCAAGGGCAAGTCGTGGCATTCTGCAAGGGTCTTGTGTTTCTCGGCTCCCTGGGGTTGAAAGGGGGGGTCCATGTCATCGCACCCTGGCAACACCCGAGAAATTCGGACCCTCATCACGGCATCGTCCATTGGATTGTTGTGCATCGTGTGGTTCGCCGATTTTATGATGGTTCCCTTGGAAACTTTGTGGAGTAGTACGAAAGTAGCATCCTGAGTCAAAACATATATGTTGGTCATCATGATTGAGGTGGCAGTCACCAAAGGTGCATAAAGGTCATGAAGCGGAGTAACTAATTAGTTACCTTGGTGAGGGCGTTGATCTTGGATAATGTCGATACAAGGCTGATGTCGGTTGTAGGCCTACCATCAGCATTCTCCCGCGATGGTGCATTATGAAGCACCACCGTCGCCGGCTGTGGCTTGGTATTTTTGGCGGGAGCTGCAGGGGCAGCTGTGCAACCAGCTCTTGTGGCTGCGTCGCGGCGATGGTGGCCGGCGGGGTAACCAAGTCCGGCGACGTGTTAACGTTGATGCTCGAGTTGCTGCCGCTGAAGCTAGGCAGCTGTATTGGCCCCTGTCGACCTGCCGCATTCCAAGCAGCTAGCCCCTCGAACAACCCAGGGGGATGATCGCACGGAGCTTCTCTTCCACTAACTTGTACACTATTTTCTCGTCCACTTTTTCCTCTAATGTCTTCACCTTCAACTTCAGCTCTTCAACCTCGGCTTTATCTTGAGCCATCGACTGGTTCTTCCTCTCACTTCTCTTCTTTGCATCCTCTTTGTAGTACTCGACAAACTTCATGCTCGTACCAAAGTCGGACACACGACCAGCTAAGGACGGCGGCAAATTCTTGTCCCTCTTCTTATAAGCGTTCGTCACACTGTTGAAAACCGTGTCCCATGACTCCGCCGTCGAATCCTAGGACGACGAGTCACTAGTGGAGTTCAATTCCTTCTCCTGCAGAGAGACAAGGAGAGGTGAACCCATGCATTTACATTCTTGGCTTAATTATTTTAATTATAAACTCTTGAGAGTTCCGCGGTAAATTCCTTACCAACTCATCCTCAAAGGCCTTCACCTCCGGATCGTCGGTGAAGAACTGCCCTGTATTCGGGTCTAGGTAGTAGCGGCCCCGGACAAACTTTAGGAGCTGCAGGTCCGTGATTTTATGCCATGGGTTGTCTTTACCGAGGCGTTCAAGCTCGGCGTCCTCCTTGTCCCAAATGGATTGTTTCCCTCTGTATCCACCGCTTCCAAGACGGTGGTTACCTATGTTCTGCTCTCGCATATTCTTTCTCCACACAGTCCATGCTTTAGAGCCAGCAGTAGCTAACTCCGTCTTGAATATCTTAAACTCTTCTTCATCGAGCATCGGATTTTTCCTACTTATAATCTCCCAGCTTTCACCTTTGTCAATGTTGTTCTTTACCTGGGTTTTCCAGCTACTCAATGCGTTGCTCATCTTTGTCAGTGCTAGTTTGTTCACCGGGTTATTTCTCTCCAGGTTTCTGAACTGCTCTGGGAATGTGTATCGTTTGTGAAGCTTCTTCAGGAGGTTCTCGACCAAAGACCGATTGGCAGCACTTCGGATGTACTTCATGTTGATCGACATGCTTTTCCGGACGATGCACCCGAGTTGCATGACGTACCCTTTGGCAAACGATGCAGGCGCAATGGGTTGGCCACTTTCTGTGACCTCAGTAAACTCTGAACTCATCATAGACGTTGGCGAGCACTTGCGGCTTCCGATCCTTAATCTCCTTCTTCCTTAATCTCCTTCTTCTTCTTCTTCTGTATAGCGGCTGGGTTGCTGCTACCGCCATCCGTGCGCTTGCTGCCATCTGTGGTGGTGTCACCCTCCTCCTTGCCTTCATTAGTTCCGTCATAGTCGTCGTCATCCCCCTCGTAATCGGGATCTCCCTTGTTGCCCCCAGCACCTCCGACAACGGTCGTCGGTGGTGGTTTCATTCTCATCTCCTCCTATGCCTCCTCATGCTCTTGGGACGTCCCCAGAACGACTTGTTGGCCTCTCGGGCTTGATCCTCGACGCTCATGTGCTTAGAAGGGCCGGCCTCGTCGTTGGTCAACATGTTTGCATTTTATTATTAAAAAAAAAGGCAAAAAGTTAGCACAAATATCGACCGAAAAATTCGGCATGTCCTTCACTAATTTTTGGACCTAGAATCAACAATTCGGGAGAAACAAGCAACTCAATTGAAATCCCTACAAGAAAAAATAGACCCAGCCCCAGTGACAACCCCATTGACCCCATCCATTATTCACACACAAAGAAAATACAGAGATACATTTCTTTTTGTATACAACAGATACAGAGATCCACCATTCACGCACAGAGATACATACAGTATACAGAGATCCATCATTCTCATACAGTATACAGAAAATACAGAGATCCATCATTAACATTGATTCAAATTGAAGTTTGATTCAATTTTTACAGTTTTCAGGAACTAACAGAAATGTACATGTAGTAACCCGTGGTAGTCCTCAAGAACCAACATAGGTTCTGACACTGGAAATACAATGAATTTTCTTATATTTAGTGAACCTACAACATGTAATAACCAGTGCCAGTCCTCAAGAACCAACACAGGTTCTGAACCACCTACAATATGTAGTGCCAACTTCCTGTCATTTTTCACTTGCTACAACATATCTCACTTGCTGTGTCTAGAACCTCCTACAATATCCGTCGTCGCTCCCTATGTCTAAAATTCCCCTGAGCCATATCATCTTGAATGTCTCTATAGGTTAACTCAGTACGACTAGTCTATGAAACTCTCTACAGGTTAGTATTTTGAACTAAAAAATGAAGCATAAGTAGTCAAAAAAAATGAAGCATCTAGTGCACATGTAAACCATACATTCTTCGGTACCTTAAGTAGTCAAAAAATGTAGCTGCTTTATGCTTTTACCACACATGTAAACCCTCAATCTAGTGTACCAGTACCTGCACTTATACTTTTTTTACTAGGAGCACACATCCAGAGCACATGTAAACCCACACAAATTCTTTTTTCTACTAGTAGTGTATTACTGTCCTAGACTAGATACCACACACACATGGATTTCTCATGTTTTCCCTATTCCTAGGTTCTTTTATAATCCTATATATATCGATGAAGCCATAGCTCATACATGAGGAAATGTCACATTGTGCATGCTAAAACAAGACAAACAAGGTCTTTCCACAGAATAAGAACTTGCACTATTTTCTAATCTTATACCAGGGAGCACTTGACCAGACCCTCTAGCTGCAGCCCCGAAGTCTGCATGAGAGATGACAAGCACAAGGAGCCGGTGCATGCTTTTTCCCAAAGTCACACGGGATCAGAACAAGACACATGATTGCCAGAAACATGGCCAAAATTTGTCTCCCTGGGTGGATTAATTTACTGCTGCAGCTAGATCCACGGCGCAGTAGTACAGGTCTAACCTTAATCAAATGCCCTGCTCTTAGGACACAGCAAGAATCTTAATGCGCGGTGGATTAATTTCCTACAGTGAGACAAAGAGAAATAAAGTTCCAACTGTGGAGGGGAGGTGGTCGTCGATGAGGTGGCGCGGTGGTGGTGTTCCTGCTGCGGGACTGGCCTGCTCCTCCTAGGGCGCACGGGACTGGCCTGCTCCTCCTGGGGCTACGGTGGCTCCTCCTCCACGGACGCACGGTGGCTCCTCCTCCACCGGCGAATCCTCCTCCACGGGATCCAGTGGATCCTCCTCCACAGGTGAATCCTCCTCCACGGGCTTCGGTGAATCCTCCTCCACGGGCTCCGGTGCGGCGGGCGTGTGGGCGGGCGTGCGCTGGGGCAGGCGGCGCTAGGGAGGTCGCTAGGGTTCGTCGCACGCGTTTGATTTGGGGAAAGTGAAATAGAGGTCGGGGAAAGAAAAGGCCAAACAGTCCATTTGACTAAGTGCCAAAGTTCTGTGGAGACTTCCAAAAAAACGCAATGTTATAGTTTGACATGAATCACTCATTAGTTTATTGGTCTTGCTTGACAACACTAATTTGGAGCAGCCAAGTTCGAATCCCTGGCTGTCTCAATATTTTTTTCTTATTTAAAAATTATTTTTAATTATAGGTTATAAATATATTTAAAACCAAGAATCATATACATAAAAAAACCCGAATATCATATATATAATTATATTATTCTCCAAATATCATATACATAATTATATATAAAAAACCCGAATATCATATACATAATTTTATATAAAAAACGAATATTATTTAAAACCCGAATCATATACATCAATATAATTTTAGTTGAGCTAGCCTCTCTTCACAATCTTCTTGCCCTTTTTCTTCGCGGTTGAATACTTTAGGCCAGGCACTATGAGATTTCTTCTCGTGAACGGACAACCTTTAGTAGGTAGTGTGGTCTTCCTTCTTACTGTAGTAGTAGCATATGTTGAAGTACTTGTCGAATTCCTCTTTGATCTTCGGATCGTTGTTCTTGTCAAAGTCTTGCTTGTTGGCGGATCCTTCCATTCTGATGATGCTCCTCTTGCCCCTCCTCACTACAACACGAGTGGGCTTTGACGGGTCGGTAATAAAGAAACATTGGCAACTTGGGTAGCGAGTGTCCACGACTCATTTTTCACGGAGGCGTTGTTTGCCGACTTGACATTGGGTATAACGCAGGTGGTGAAATACTGGCCTTCTTTTTCGATGTTCTTGGCCCATCTAACACGAAACATCAGTACCGTCTCTCCACAGTAATCGAGCTCCCATATCTCCTCGATCCTTCCGTAGAATCTTTCCATGACAGTAGTCTCGTCATCGGCGAAGGACATCATAGTTACTCCTAAGTTTTGAAATTTGCTATTCATGTCCTTTTCCTCGGTGTAGAATCTTACGTTATGTGATGGGCTCTCTAACAAGGAGAATATGAGTTGTTGATCTTCCGTAGAAGGCGTCTATGGAGGATTATCCAGCAGCCTTTTTCTTGAACTAACCCGTGAAGCTGAAGTTGTGCTCTCTTGTTACGTCTCCTTTCTTCCTCGGGCGTTCCCGTTCCACGTACTCCTGCTCGATCAAGCTTTTGTGCTCTTCCACCCAAGGGATGACCAATTCAATGTGTTGTAGCGTGACTCGGTGTGCCCTGCCAAAGTCGACGCGTCGATTAGCAATGCCGACATGCAGTGAGTGGTGGCGCTCGTGGTGACCATACCCAGCGAGCCTGCCGAGGTGCTTCTTGGTGGGTATTCCAACATCCTCGTTCTCGGTGGTTAGATAGTTCTGGCAGAAAGAGATGCACTCGTAGATCAGAAAGCCCTTGGCTATGCTTCCATATGGACGGGACCTGTTGCGAATAAACCCTTTGATAACACCGTTCAGCCTTTCAAACGGCATCATGTTATGTAGGAACGTCGGACCGAGCTAGATGATGTCATCCATGACATGGACAAGCAGATGCACCATGATTGTAACACCCCGGATAAAACCACTACTAGAAAATCACGTCTTATCTTGTGCATCATCATGACATCATCATACATCTATCTGTCTAAAACTATTTTGCTAAAAGCCCTATTTATTTTCTACTCCCTCCGACCCATATTAATTGACTTGATTTGTCAAAATTTAGATGAACCTATATACTAAATAGTATCTAGATTCATCCAAATTTAGATAATGTGAGTCAATTAATGTGGGTCGGAGGAAGTATATCAATCCCCTTCCTTTTATTTCAAATCAAAAAGCCCATGTTTTCGAATATATCCATTTATCTAAAAACGATTTACAAAAAATTTTAAAATAAAATATTAAAACCTTAAATATTTTGTTGCAGAGAGGCAGTTCATCTGGTGAGACCCAAAGACCCAACTAGACAAACTACCTACTACCCCAACCCTAACCCTAGATCTCTAGACCAAACTCTAACCCTAGACTCACACCACACCCCGATACCCACGCCGCCAGCCCCAGCCACCGATGTCCACACGCACCCGCGCGCAGTGCGCGTACACACGCCCCACCCGACCCACACTTGAACCGCAGGCAGCATGACTCGGACACGCATGCACGCGGACCCTGGCTACCTCCCTGCGTACGTGACCCCACCCTATCGTCACCAACCTGACCGACCGCCCCAGCCCGCATCGCTCGACGCGCCTCCCTCACGCGTACAGCGCCGCATACCCCTGCCCTCGATCCCGCGTGCAAACCTGGCCATCGGGCCGTGCCTGGGCGGGCCGGCCCGTGGCACGCAAAAAAAGCCCGGCCCGAGCACGGCCCGACACGTGGCTTAATGGGCCGTGCCCGTTCACGGGCACGCGGGCTGGCCCGGCACGGCCCGTTAGCAGCTCACACAGCAATATTTCGAAGAAATTTGCAAAATAGGGGTGCCGCGGGGATCGAACCGCCGACCTGCTGGTCTCCCGCGCTGCAATCTACCACGGACAACGAAATCTAGATGCTATAGTTTAGGTTAGGACGTTTTTTAAGGCATATTTCGACGGGCCTGCGTAAAAAGACCACAGCCCAGCGTGCTTGACGTGCCGCGGGCCGGTCCGTTTAGCCTAGGTGCCGGGCTCGGGCCAGACGAGGCACGTGTACCAGCCTGGCACGGCACGTGGCTTGGCGGGCCACGGCGGACCGTGCCACATGCTGGCCCATTTGGCGCGTGCCGGGCCTGGACCGTGCCGGGCCGGCCCGTTGGCCAGATTTGCCCGCATGACGTGACCCACCCCTCTCTCTCGGCTCGCTAATCCCGCTACACCAACCCCGCGTGGATCCCACCACGATCGCTTCTCTCTCCCACGCGGACTCCTTCCTCTCGCGTCCGCCGCCTACGCCTTCCTCTCATCCTCGCGACCAAGCTCCCCGCGTGCAGCCCACTTCCCCAGTCGTCCTCCTCTTTCCCGCCGCCAGGCGCCCGATCCTCCCTCCCCGCCGGCCTCCTCGTCCACCGCCGCCGGCATGGGACCCTGCCGCGAGCACATCTCGTCGCCGCCCGTCGCCCGCCACCTCGCTTCTCCCCGCCGCCTGCAGGAGCCACCCGCTGCCTCGGGTCCCCGTCTCCCTGCCACGCCGGACTCCGCGCAGCGCTGCCGTGCTCCTCTGCAAGCGCGCGCTGGCCCGGACTCCTCCCGCCGCCGACGACCCTGTCCCCAGCACCCCCGAGCCACCTCGACGGCGCCGCCGCCGCTCCCGGACGTCCTCCGTCCTGGCCTCACTGTGCGTATCCTCGGCCATCCGCCGTTCCCCGTCCCGAGCACTTCGGCGAGCACGCGAGCCCACCTGCCAGCGCATGATGTCGCCGGCCCGAGCCCCACAGCCTTCCTCGCTGACCCTGGCGTCCTCCATCGCGGTCGCGTCCTTCTTCCGTCCTCGACGTGGCAGGGGATCCTCCATCCGTGTCGCGCCCCCTCCCTGTAGCGCTTGCGGCCGGTTCCCGACCTGCGTCTCTGCTTTTCCTAGTACGCGCCCGGTGTGGTTGCTCCTGTTCAAACACCTGCGTGTACCAAGCAATGTCGTTGTATGCATTTGACACATGTTGTGTTCATCGCACTGTGGCAGGTGCTATATGCTGCATTCGACCTCGTTCCCAATCGGAGACCAGCCATCTCAACTATTGTCGCTTGTGAAGAGGCCTCCTACCAAGTTCTGCTCCGGCACCGCGAAGCCGCGCCATCTATTTCCGAGAATTGTGTACCCATGCCTCCATCAAGATCTTCGTAAAGACAAGTTTGCCAAATTCCGAGAACTCCATCTTGAAATGCCAAGATCGTCGGCATGAAAACCGAAGATCCCGACCCACGGATCTGATGGCTGAGCCTCCGAAGACCCGAACCCGGACCCCTTCGAGCCCCAAGATCATCGATACACCATGTTTGACCTTTCTTCCGAGACCCTATTTTCTAAATGATATATATTGTTGCATATCAAATTATACATGCTTGCATATATATTTTGCGGGCCCGAGTTGTCGAGTTGTATAGTAGATTCACCTCATAATTAAATATGGAGACCATATGCGGGTTTTTCTAGACTTATATTGGTCCAATTTAAATTGAGTAGCGAACAGATGATATGTTTTGCATGTTATTACAACATTTAAATTGTGGAATATCTAAACAACATAAGCCATCTAATTAGCCACCTAATTAAATGTCGGGACCCCGGTTCCAATGGCCTGATTGCATGGCACCTGCCATGTCATACATCAAAGATGTATCATGCCTAATCTTCTATCGTAGTATTAAATAGTGCATCTAGTGTTTCTTTTAGTGCATTGATTTTTTATGGATTAGATCGATGAGTTGATGCGAGTGTTGACCCGATCTTCGGATGAACCTTCGGCAATGTTTTTAGGCGAGCATTCTCCCCTTTTCTATCTATTTTACATTTCTAGTCTTTACTTCCTCCTATTGATCTATTGCTATCTATGTTGCGATGCTTTAGATTTCGTACCTGTTATATTCCTTGCAGCCCTAAATTTCCATGGACACCTCCTATTCTCTGTTGTGTGGTAGATAGTCAGCCTTGCGAGTCGTAGATGCTTGCATAGGTGTTGCTTCACACCATTGGTGATCCACAGCTGTTGGAAGGTTGCCATATGCTTTATGTTAGAGATGATCATGACTCAAATTACAACTTGATATTAAAATGCTAGGAATAGTTATAACTAATGCAGAGGCACCGGTGGTGATGGGGATATGCCGAGTGGAGTATGCCCAGCAAGACGTTCCCTACTGATCATACTCTCAGCGAGTGGGCCTACAGGACAACGACTAGATCACGACGCAAGAAGAAGCCAGGCGACTAGAAGCTGAAGGTCCAGAAGCGTAGCTAGGCCCAGTCGGATTAGGTTAAAACCCTACGAGTCTTTATCCAACTCGGTTGTAGATCTATAACCCTAGCGAGGTACCCCTATGTAAACCTCCCTAGGGTACGCATAGCACCTACATTCCATCAGATACCCCATCGACTCGCTGCCTAGTGGCTAAGCTCGCCACTTGTAATCTCTCGATAATCGATCTAGCAGGAGTAGGTCTTTAACCTTCGGGGGGAAAACCTGGGTAAAACCTTGTGTCTCTGCCCTCATCTTGTACCGCAGATGGCTGGCCTCCCTTGCCCCTCGTTCTACTACTCGCTTCCAATCGCAGCATCTGTCGTGGCCATTCCCATGACAGTGGCGCCCACCGTGGGGCCTGGCCGGTCGGGCCTGAGTTCTGCGGCGATACCCTACTTTCCAATCAATCGGTCGATCGCCACCGGCCGCATGATCGCTTGCAGCGAGATCCTCCAGATCTTGCCCAGCAGCTACGTCCCGGCGTCGTGCCCGGTCACGCACAACTTCATCATGCCAGTCGGCACCATCAACCTCTTCGTTGGCTTCATGGACATCATCGTCTCAGAGGACTCGGCGCTCATCGGCGAGTCACTGCCATGCGATCGACTCTCTGAGAGACAGGTCCGCACCATCCACTGCCTCGCCTCCGAGTACGGCTCGGCCAACAGCGACGTGGTCGAGACCAACGTGGCCGCAGACGACGTGTCCCTCCGTGACGACGTTGACTCGGCGACCCCAGCTTCGGTCGCTGGATCCATCATCGCCGCGTCGCCGGAAGGCTCCATCATGCGAGTCTCCAACGTGGGAGATTTCGAGGACCCATCCATCCTCGGGATCTTTGACTCTGACTCCGGATCGGAAAATTCTGGTGACCTCCACGCCGGATCTCGTCACTTCATCGCGACCTACATGGCGAGCGGCACGAGCGCCCCGCCAGACCCCTTCTCCATGTCGATCCCGTCGACCGCGATGGCGGGGGAGGTCGAGGAAGCCCGCCTACGCCTAGAGGAGGCGATGCGCAAGGAGCAAGCTGAGCGTGAAAATTTTCGTCTCGAGCAGGCGACAGCGCAGGAGCTATCGCTCTACCATCAGTGCTGCATCAGGACGCGCCTGAACCCCACCATTCAGGGTCGCGCCCTGAATTTCGCTAAAGACAACGATCTCGCTCACCTGGCCGAGCGCGTGATCTGCGAGAACGCACTACCAGGCTTCAGCGCCCGCCCACCACCAGGAGCTCCAGCAAGCAAAGCCCCACCACTGCCACCAGGTCGCGCCCCCTCCCAACCAGCCGAGAGTCCTAATCTCTCTGCAAGAGTGGGATGCGAATAACCTCCCACTATACTCCACCCCGATGGAGAACGTCATCGCAGGGAGGGTAGGAGTCTCCAACCTCAACATCACAGGGGAAGGCGTGCTGCAAATCCAGTACGCCAAGGCCCTACTCGCCAAGGCCGTCGAGCAGCAAGTCGCAGGAGCCTACTCGCGGGGGCGAATGTACTCCCGCTCCTCCGGAAGAACCCATTGATGGCGAACACCCTCAATTGCCCGTGACCCGAGCCCCTGTAGCACCAACCACGGGTCGCGCACCTAGCGCTCTCCACCAACGACCCTTGATCGCTGAATAACACGGTCGCTGCCAATGGGCAGCCGGTCAACGCGCGGAACCACATCATCAACAACCAGAGCTGGCGCGCATGCCAGCCCAACGACCTGAGACACACCCTCACCAACCGCAACGACGGCGAGCCAAGGGGCTCGCTCAGTCGAGTCGGTCCCTAGTGCTTTAGAGCGATGATCCGACGCGAGAAATACCTGGCAAACTTCAGAGCGTCGAAGGAGATCGAGAAGTACGACCCAACGTATGATCCAGTCGTGTGGCTGGAAACATACCTCATGGAGATGGGAATCGTCGGCCACACCGACCTTCTCGCCGCTCGCTACCTCCCCCTAATGATGGAGGGAGCGACTCGGCAGTGGATTAACACCCTCCCCGCAGACAGCATCGACTCCTAGGAGGACATGCGTGAGGCCTTCGTCAGGCACTTCAAGGGCTCCTACACCCGCGCCACCACCATCGAGGACCTGGAGCGATGCGTCTAGGTACCCCGCAAGTTGACCCTCAACTAGGTTCAATGGTGGCAGGACCTGTGGATCAACACCGACGGCATCCACCCGGACACGGTGATCCACTGCTTCAAGAACTCATGCCGATACGAGCCATTGGTCGCCAAGATCAAGCGGGTGTACAAGACACTCGATAACATCCCTGACCTTCTCAAGATCACCAAACGATACGCAGAGGAAGATCTGAACTAGGAAACCGACGACGAGTCGGGTGGGAGTCGCCGCTCAAGAGGCCATGACAACGGTAGGCAGTGGGAGCTGCGCTACAGCAACACTCGCCTCACCAGCAAGCGCCGCGATGATGCGCGAGTCGACTTTGTCGCCAATGTCGGCTACGCGCCACGCGACCCCAAAAGCTTCCGCCTTGACGGAGGCTAGCACCGTGACAGCGGAAACTACCGAGCAAGGCCAAAATTCGACCCCGTAGCTCTCCTCAACCAACCCCGTGTGTTCCACAGCAGGGAGGGGAAACCCGCCATGCACGTGACTGCCGACTGCCACTCCCTGAAGGAGATCGAGAAGGCACGGCGCGCAAGGGAGGACCCCAACAACAACCCGCCAAATGGCGGGGCATTCGACAATGATGCCGGCTCACTCCACACCTTTACCGGGCTCGGCACCAAGCGCGAGAAGAAGGTCCTCGCCCGTTTCATTGCTATCAACTCGGTGTCCCAGGTCCACATCCCCCGCTTCCTCAACTGGTCCGAGCAGCGCATCACATGGATCTGCGAGGACCACTCGCCACGGATCGAGTACTCTAGGCGAGTCGCCCTGGTAGTCAAGCCCAAAGTGGGCAACTACTGGCTCACCAAGACGTTGATGGACGGCGGGATCTCCCTCAATATCCTCTACCTGGAAACTTTCAGGCGACTGAGGCTGCTGCAGTCGATGATTGAGTCGACCCTTACCACCTTCCATGGCATCGTCCCCGGTCAGAAGGTGTACCTGATCGGCAAGGTGACGCTTCCAGTCACCTTCGGCACACCAGCCAACTTCCGCATCGAGCGGATCATTTTTGAGCTGGTGAACTTCAACAGCCCCTACCACTGCGTCTTGGGGCGACAAACATTCGCCAAGTTCATGGCGGCACCGCATTACGCGTACAACATGATGAAGCTCCCAGGGCCATGCGGCATCATCACCATCCATGGCGACCCTGACATGGCCATCGAGTGCGAGGAAAAAGGCGCACATCTCACGGACGCCATCATCACCACGGAAACCAACCACGTAGAAGAGCTCGCCAGGTACGTGAGTGGGGTCGACAAAGACGACCGCACAATCCAGAAGAAGTCCAATGCGGAGAACACCGGGTCGACAGCCTTCAAGCCCACCACACACACCCGCACCGTCGAGCTAGTCCCAGACGACTCTAGCCAGACGGTCACCATCAAGGCGGGCATGAGCCCCGCATAGGAAAGCGCGCTCGTCGATTTCCTCCATGAGAATCGTGACATCTTCGCATGGAAGCCATCCGGCATGCAGGTGTCTCGAGGTAACTCGCCGTGCATAAACTCAACGCCGACCCCAAAGCGCGACCTGTCAAGCAGTCACTGTGGCCCTGCAATGAAGATCGCCGCTGAGCAATCGCCGAAGAAGTGTAGCGTCTACTCGCTGCAGGCTTCATCCGGCTAATCAAGTACTCCAAGTGTCTGGCAAACCCAGTCCTATTCATGAAGAAGAACAAGACCTGGAGGATGTGTATCGACTACACCAACCTCAACAACGCCTGCCCAAAAGAGCAGTTCGTCCTCTCGTGCATCGATCATATCATTGATTCGACTGCGGCCTCGGAGTCGCTGTGCTTCCTTGACGCGTACTATGGGTATAACCAGATCAATATGGCGGTCGAGGACGAGGAAAAGACGGTGTTCAACACGCCATTCGGTGCCTACTGCTACACCGCCATGACGTTCGGCCTCAAGAACGCCGGTGCGATCTACCAGTGATGCATGCAGGAGTTCCTCGTGAGCCAAATTGGCCGCAACATCCATGTCTACATCGATGATGTGGTGGTCAAGTCCAACCACCAAAGCGACCTACTCGCCGACCTGGCCGATACCTTCGCAAACTTGCGGAGATACAAGATCAAGCTCAACCCAGGGAAGTGCACCTTCGGTGTACCCACTGGACAACTATTGGGGTACGTAGTCTCCAAGCGACATCGAGGTGAACCCCACCAAGATCGACGTGATCGCACGGCTTGGCAAACCCGAGTGCCTCCACGACGTCCAGAAGCTGGCCGGGCGAGTCGTGGCTCTCAGTCGCTTCATGCCCCGGCTAGGCGAGAAGGCAATGCCTCTCTACCGCCTGATGCGCAAGAACCCCACGTTCCAGTGGGACAAGGAGGCAGTACGACGCGCTCAACGCACTCAAAGAAATGCTACTCGTTGCACCGCTACTCGCCGCCCCCGTCGACAAGGAGCCGATGGTCGTCTACGTCACGACGTCCGAGCGAGTCGTCAGCGCCATCATGGTCGTCGAGCGACCAGAGGAGGGCAAGGAGAGCCCCGTACAGCGCCTGGTCTACTACATCAGTGAAGTCCTCACGGACTCACGACAGCACTACCCGCAATACCAGAAACTGGTGTATGTAGTCTTCCGAGCCCAGCGACGACTACCGCACTACTTCCAGGAGCACCCAATGATGGTCGTCTCCTCCGCGCGCTGCAGGACATCATCCACAACCGCGAGGCGACCGGTCGGGTTGCCAAGTGGGCCGTCGGAATCGGCGTTCACAACATCATGTACAAGCCATGCAAGGCGATCAAGTCGCATGCTCTAGCGGATGTCCTCGCCGACTGGAAAGAGGTGCGGCAACCAGAGAAGCTGCCATACCTTCACTAATGGTCGCTCCACTTCGATGGATCCAAGAATGCGGACGGCGCAGGGGCAGGAATCAGACTCACCTCTCCCAAAGGCGACAAGCTCCGCTACGTGTTGTACCTCGACTTCACCCCTACACCAACAATATGGCCGAGTATGAGGCCCTCCTTCACGGCATGCGAGCCGCCAAGGAGATGAATATCAATCGCCTGCGGTGCTACGGCGACTCCGACCTCGTGGCCGCGTAAGTCGTCGGTACTTGTGACGTTGTCTCCCCCACCATGGCAGCATACCGCCAAGCAGTGGACCAGCTGGGGGCCACTTCGCCGGCTACTCCGTCGAGTGGATCGATAGGTGCAAGAATAAGGAGGCCGACTCCCTCTCCCGCATCGGGTCATCTCGGCAAACCCCACCCACAGGTTTCTTCCTTGACACCATCCACAAGCATCTGTCTCTCCTCCAAACGAGATCGACCTCGGGATCCCGCTGCAACTACAGCCTGCCCTGGTCGCCATGGTCACAGAACCAAGCGACTGGACCGCACCATACCTCGCCTACCTCGAGGGCAGAACCCTACCAGTGGACAAGGCGGAAGCCCGCATGATCGTGCGCCGCTGCAAGTCCTTCATCATCATCAACGGCGAGCTCCACAAGCGCAGCGTAACATGCATGTTCCAACACTGCGTGTAACCCGGGGAAGGACGCAAGATCCTCCAAGACATCCACGCCGGCGACTGCGGCCACCACGCCGGCGCCCGGTCCCTGGTCGCCAAGGCCATGCGACACGGCTTCTATTGGCTCACCGCGCACGCCGACAGGGTCGACATCATCCAACGCTGCGTTGGGTGCCAGAAGTACGCCAACCAGACGCACGTACCCATCTCGGCGCTCAAGACGATCCCCATCACCTGGCCATTCGCCGTATGGGGCATGGACATGGTGGGCCCCTTTAAGAAAGCCCCCTCTGGCTACACCCACCTCCTAGTCGCAGTCGACAAATTCACCAAGTGTGTGGAGGCCAAGCTAGTCTAGAAGTGCGACGTGAAGACCATGGCCAAATTCCTCCGCGAGCTCATCTATAGCTACGGATTCCCGCATAGCATCATCACGGACAATAGCACCAACTTCACCAAGGGTGCCATGGCAGAATTCTGCGAGGAGGAAAACATACGGCTCGACCTCGCCTCAGTCGCCCACCCGGAGTCCAATGGCCAGGCGGAACGCGCCAACCAAAGCATCTTCCACGGCCTTAAGATGCGACTGCAAGTTACCCTCGAGCGAACTCCGGGATGCTGGGTCGAAGAGCTCCCCTCCTTCATATGGGGCATCTGCACCTCCATCAACCGGTCGACATGGTTCACACCCTTCTTCATGGTATACGGCGCTGAAGCCGTCATGCCAACTGACCTGGAGCACGACTCGCCCCAGGTCGTCAACTCTGTGGAGGCCGACAACGATCTCACACGCCGAGACAGGGTCAACCAGCTCGACGAAGCACACGACCTAGCTCGCTCCCGCACCGTCATCTACCAGCAGGGGCTCCGCCGTGATGACTCCTTGTTGATGTGGAGCACTTCGTCGGGAAACCCCAAGAGCAAGGTGTGAAGCAGCACAACAGCAAGTCTTCCCTCAGTAAGAAACCAAGGTTATCGAACCTATAGGAGGAAGGAAACGTCTCAAAGGTGTTGCAAGCAACATGGAAACCTGCACAACACAAGCTCAAGACTTTGCCCCAACGAACAGTAAGGTTTTCAATCTCACCGGTTGTTGTAACAAAGGATTAACTGTATGGTGTGGAAGGTGATGATGGTTTGCAGCAAGTAAACCGTAACAGTGGAAGATGTATCAATGGTAAAGATTGGACCGGGGTCCATAGTTCACTAGAGGTGCTCTTCTTATATAAACAAACATGGCATGCAGGGTAAACAAATTACAGCAGGGCGATTGATAGGACTGAGCAAGGCATAACAATGCAATACTAGACAAAAATATCCTATGAGATTCGATTGGGCAATACAACAATATACATAGACCGCCATCCAACTGCATCTATGACTAGAAGTCCAACTTCAGGTTATCATCCGAACCCCCTCTAGTATTAAGTTGCAAGCAACAGGCAACTGCTTTAAGCAAAGTGTGTAAGGTAAACAATCCACTTGTTCCATGAACAAGAGACCGTTGTTTTCTCCCTAGTGGCAACAACACATCTACAACCGAAGATATTTCTGTCACTTCCCTTGGAAACTAGAGGCAGAACCCACTATCGAGCATAAATACCCCCTCTTGGAGTCAATAGCAACTACTTGGCCAAGATAGCTACTAACAACAGAGAGCATGCAAGATCACAAACAACACAGACATGATAGAATCAAATAGATAAAACCATTAATCAAGTTGACATAGTAATCTCAGTATCCATCGGATCCCCACAAACACAACATGCATGATTACAAATAGATTAGATCTTGATCATGAATGGAGCTTCCTCTGATTGCCGGCAATCAACCCTTCCCTCCCACATTTTTTCTCTGGCGTTCTTCCCTCTACAAGGTGATATCCTTTTTCTCAACTTTCTTTGACCATGGCATGTCTGGAGCTGGCTTGGCAATGGAGGGTCACTTATTCCACTTCTAGGGATTTGGATCGGGGTCGTCAAAAGTAGTACGATGGTGAGATTCACCTTTGGCCTAGGCACAATTGGCTGGCTCTGATCAATGCAAAAGGAGGTGGCCTCATTGGTAAGAAGATACCCTCTAATGATCTACCTAGGATCGGATCCATTATATCTTTTACTGGGTTTAAGGTCACTTTTTTTCTTGCACACTTTCACCTGAGGTATGTGACCGCAGTCATGTTGTTGATTTGATCGATCCGATCATAGATCCGATATTTTCGGCTCATTCTTTAAATCTGGATCTTTCTTTGGGGCTTGCTTTCAAAAATGATGTAAAGAGGAAATTCAGATCAACTCTTCATCCGTTGGGCAAAGCACATCATTTTCTGATGGTTGTTTCCTTTGGCCGATCCAAATTTAAACTTGATGATAAATCTGCTGCTTTGGCATTGGAATCCTGCATTGGAGGTTCTGCACAGGATCTCTCGGTTATCAAACTTGCAGATAGGGTTTTCAGGTTTTCAGTTTCCTCAAAATATGTTGGATTTTTGGTCTATGGACTTCAACAATATTCTTGCACGGATTTTAAGTGTTTCTTTCATCTTTGGAGTAATGGAGGTCCCCTTTGGAATAAAGAATTTAATGCTTGGCAGAAAGAGTGTAATGAAGAGTGGACACTTATTAGCCCCAACAAAAAAAGAACTGAACGTGCTTTGAATGCTATAAGAAAGAGGCATGTAAGTTCATGCTTTAGAAAGGATTGCTATGTTTCTAAGAAATTATCTTTTGCTGCTTTTGAAAAGTATGATGCTTGTGAAGGTTATGAATGCCCAGTTTCAAAAGATCAGGCAGAAGTTTATCTCAAGGCCGGATATGATTGTCCTCAACTTAGGAGAAAGGCTGGAGTAATTATGCCTCCATCTGTATCTGCTGCTACATAAAATATTCAGTTTGGCACGTTTTCTGATGAAACTCAACCTTCTCACGGGAAGGATTTAAATAGCAAAGTACAAGATGAGGAGGACCCTGATTTTGGGAAAATGATTGATGATATGGTCTACAAGGTCTTTAAGTGTGGTAAATGTTTAAGTATGGGACATGTTACTAATCAATGCTCAAATCAGATTAGATGTCGGGCCTGCTTTCATTATGGTCATATCAGGAAAGAGTGTCTGAAGCTAAAGAGCCAAGCTAGGATGCGGTGGATTACTAAGGGAAACAGAGTTAGCATTGTTTCTGGAGTAGCCAAGTTGGACAATACGTGTCATAAAGACGACACCGACCAGGTTTTGGACAAGAGAAAACAGTTCTTTGTCGATTCGTCTGCCTCCTCCCCCTCCTACACAACTCCGAACCCTACCGCAAAATCGCCGCATACGCCTACCTCGCCGGCAATGGCTAACTTTCCGCTTGATCCAACAAGGTGGATCCCTGAAGGCCATCAAATCATCGATGGTGGACCCACAAGACTGCCTAGGACCTTCTACACGCCGTTTGTGTTTCCACGGCAACGCCATGACCACGTTGTTACTGCCGAGCTCATGCCACCTCCTCCACCTCATCTTGAACCTTACTGGAGGCAACAGGTCAGGAAATTTATTGTGCACCAGCTGCATCATGAGGTGGATGCTATTCAGCCTTGTCTCTTTGGTCTCGGATTTTTCTTCGTGCATAGTGCTGCAGCTACAGCTGCTCTTGTGAATCACATTCCTTTTCAGTTATAGAACGGTATCTTTGTACGTTTTGTGCGACATGATGATAGAGAAAATCATAGAGCAGAATTTGGTTTCTCTACTGGATGGTTGATGTTTCTGGGACTGCCATTAGATTATAGGAATGACTATGATATAAACAATGCTATTGCTACTTTTGGTAAATGTTTGCACTGGCATCAAGATCAGGATGTGATTGAAAGGACACTAGTTTATGCTTCATTCCCATCTATAGCAAGAGTACCTAGAGATATTGTTTTTGGAAATTATGCATCTGTGGGTGGAGTAAGAGAGTCATGGACTGCAGTATGTTATATCCTTACTTCTGAATTTGTTGATCAACTGCCACATGATGAAGATCAGATGCCACTCAATGGAAATCCTCATCCAATGCCTGGTAACCAGAAATTTGGAGACAATAATAATTTTGCTAACCCACCTTTTCCTGAAATTGGTTGGAATCATCAAGAGGATCCTCAACAACATTTTGATCAGCGCAATGCTAACAATGCAGATGGTTTTCAACAACAAGGTGATCTGAACATGGATCAAGCCGATAATTCTGCAGTGACAGAAGATACTGATGACTCTGGGGGTTCCCATCATAATGACAACATGGTGCATCATCAAAATATAATTATTAATCAGGTCAGAATTGCCCCAGTTAAAAGCATGTTGTTGCCTGTGAAATATGGGCCTAGTCCCCCTCCCAGTCTGCTAATTGACCAGCTATTAAATTCAATGTTGCCTAAGCACTGCATGGACTTTATCCCTGTTGGTCTTCCTAGTCCAATTCTCACCACACTATTGGCAAAAATGGATTGGTTCTGTGCTTTTTAAGATTGTCTGAATTTTACTATCTCATGGAAGAAATCTGAAGCCATGGGCTCCTTGGTTGGGAGACGCAAGACAGTTGCCAGGATGCTCAATTATGATGAGTCGGATATTTTGAAGAGTGGTCCATCACCAGTTTTTCAGCTTCACCAATCTCTTCTCCAAAGACTAAAAAGAGGAACTCCTTGTGCAACACTATATTGCCTATCAGATTCACACGTAGTCAATCCAAGCCTCTGATTGCAGATAAGAAAAGACAGAAAATTTCTGATGGGGTCAGTAGCTCAATTTTCATTGGCAAAGGATAGGAGGCAAATGAAAATACCCCTGTTAGAAGGAGCACAAGAATGGCAAACAAGGCTGCAGGTTATAAGATTTCTTTGATGTCTGACAAGCCCAAAACCAGGAAGTAGGCTCGGTCAGCTAAGCCTTTGGAAAATGCAGAGGAAGATATCTTGCCTGTCATTCCCATCACTACTCTCAATTAACAGGTCAAGACTTGGAGATCCCATCTGAAGACTTAACTGTGGAGAAGCTTATGGCTGCTCCACCTTCTCCAACCACAAAGAAGGACCCCAATGATAAGTGAAGCTTTTGTTTTTGGGTGGTGCTGGAAAGGTTGGGTTCAGAATTGTGAACTTATATTTTGCAGTCAGGCTCTTATAAATTTGGTCCTATCAAACTTTTTTTCCCACTATGTATAGCACAGTTAGTTGCTGGTTATGTTATTTTGTCCAGTATGATGGAGCAGTGGCAATGAATTACAATTTGGCTCTAAATATGTCATATAAGTTGATGATTTCCTGGGGAATTTTGTTTTCTGATATGTTGGCTTGCTATGCTTGTCATTCTTTTACCATAATTACTTTGGTTATCAATGAATAGTTACTCAAACATAAATCTGGACTGGAAAGTTTTGTGCTGGAATGTCAGGGGACTTAATGACAAGGACAAACAATTGGCAGTGTATAACAAAATTGATGAAAGCAATTGCGCAGTTATTTGTCTACAAGAAACTAAGTGTGAAAGTTTTGATCATTCATTCATAAGATCTTTTTGTCCTAAACGTTTTGACCAGTTCATTTACTCACCATCGGTTGGGGCATCTGGAGGTATTATTGTCTTATGGAACAACTCTATTTTCAGAGGAGAACTAATTGAAATAAACAGAGCTGCTATACAAGTAAAGTTCACCTCCTCACACAACTCTGAAATTTGGACTTTAGTGAATGTATATGGGCCTTGCAAAGGTCAGGAGAGAGACAATTTTGTATAATGGCTTTATGATTTGCAAATACCTGTCCATGATCATTGGTTGTTGGTAGGGGATTTCAACTTTATTAGATCAATTGAGAGCAGGAATAAAGATGGGGCTGACATGAATGATATCTTTCTATTTAACAGTATTATTAGTCACCTTGGCCTTATTGAGTTGCCTTTAAAAGGCAGAAACTACACTTGGTCCAATATGCAGGACAACCCACTCTTAGAACAGCTTAACTGGTTCTTCACTTCTTGCAATTGGACACTTCAATATCCCAACACTATGGTCAATCCATTATCAAAAACTACTTCTGATCACATTCCTTGTGTGGTAAACATTTCCACAAACATTCCAAAAGCAAAAATATTCAGATTTGAGAACATGTGGCTTCAGCAACCTGGTTTTATTGATGTGGTTAAACAAGCTTGGGGGCAGCTAGTCAAGGAGGGTCCTATTGCCAACATGATTACATCAAAGTTCAAAGATACAATATATGCTCTGAAAAAGTGGGGGAAAAGACTGTCTCATATCAAAGCTCTGATAGAAAAATGTAATAAGGTCATTCTAATGCTTGATGATATTGAAGACAAGAGAGTTCTCGGCAGACTGGAATTTAATTTCAGAAATATTGTAAAGTTACACCTAAAAAGATTATTAAACATTCAGTCAACCTACTGGAAGAATAGATGCACCATAAGATGGGTAAAGTTTGGTGGAGAAAATTCAAAAAAAATTCATGCTAAGGCCACTGAAAGGTACAGGTGCAATGTGATCAACGAGATCAAAGATGAACATGGCAATACATTAATCAATCACAATGACAAAGTTGATGCTTTATGGGGATATTATAAGAACCGAATGGGGGTTTCTACTGGTGTTGAGAATAGAGAAGATCTATCAGACCTGATTCAAGAAGTGGATAATTTACATTGTTTGTCAGCAGAATTCAGTAATTCAGAACTTGAGGATGTAGTAAAATATATGAAAACTGATAAGGCACCAGGCCCTGATGGTTTCAATGGAGCTTTTGTTAAAAAATGTTGGCATATTATTAAAGATGATTTTATCAAGGTGTGTCATGATTTCCATAAGGGCCTCACACCACTTGAGAGCATAAATGGTTCCTATATCACTCTGGTTCCAAAAAAAATAGCCCTGAGACAGTTAATGATTTTAGACCCATTTCTCTCACAAATACCTGTTTAAAATTTCTCACTAAACTAGCTGCCAACAGACTTCATAAGGAGATAAAAAGATGTATTCATAACAACCAATATGAATTTATTAAGTGCATAACCATACAAGATTGTCTTGGTTGGACTTTTGAATACTTGCATCAATGCCATGTTTCTAAGAGGAGAGCAGTAATTATCAAGCTAGATTTTGAAAAGGCTTTTGACACTATTGAACATGAAGCAATTATCAGGATTTTGAGGTGTAAGGTTTTGATAAAGTATTTATTGGCTGGGTAAAAGAAAATCTCTCTTCTGGTACGTCCTCTATATTACTGAATGGAGTTCTAGGAAGAAACTTTTACTATAAGCGTGGGGTTAGACAGGGTGATCCTCTCTCTCCTTTACTGTATGTACTAGGTGGGGACCTATTACAAAGTTTCATAAATAAGGCCTATAGAGATGGAACACTGAGAAATCCTATCCCAAATAGAGGAACTTATGACTTCCCTATTGTCCAATATGCTGATGACACCATCATTGTCATGCAAGCAGATCCTGATCAATTACTTATACTAAAATAAATATTGGATGAATATTACTCCTTCACAGGGCTAAAAGTCAACTTTCATAAATCTGCTCTGATTCCAATCAATATGAATGAAGATGATGCTGGTTTGCTTGCTTTCGAAATTGGCTGTATTACTGCTACACTACCATTTCCATACCTTGGCTTGCCTATGGGGATTACAAAGCCAACTATTAAAGATATGTCACCTTTAATTGATAGAGTCGAAAGAAGACTCTCTGCCACTGCTTCCTTCCTTTCTTATGGAGATAGATTGGTCCTTGTAAACTCTATGATTTCCTCAATGCCTCTACACTACCTTTGTTCTCTTGAAATTCCAAAAGGAGTCATTGAAGTAATAAATAGAGCAAGAAGACATTGTTTATGGAGGAAAAAGAAAGAAGATGGGAGGATAAATTCCCTTGCCTCATGGGACATGATTTGTAAGCCAAAAGTGAAAGGTGGTTTAGGCATAATAAATCTAGAAATTCAAAACAAATGTCTACTCATGAAGCATCTGCACAAATTATACAATAATGAGGACCTTCCATGGGTAAAGTTAGTCAAAAATACTCATTATTACAATGAGGTGCCTCACAATGTTACTGTTTGTGGCTCCTTTTGGTGGAAAAGTATTATGAAATTTGAAGAAGACTTTCGATATCTGTCAGTTTCTAAAATTGGTAAAGGTGATTCAGCTTTATTCTGGTTAGATTCTTGGAATAATCTACCTTTAGCCCAGTCTTACCCAAGGCTTTTCTCTTTTGCTCTTGATAAGAACTGCTCAGTTCAACAAGCCATTGCACTAGTACAGCTGGAGGAGGCTTTTCAACTGCCTATATCAGATGAAGCCACTGCAGAACTATCAAGGTTACAAATCCAACTGCAACATGTCAGCATTAACCCACGTGTAAGGGATAAATGGGATAACAAGTTATCAAAATCTGGGGATTACTCTGTAAATATGGTGTACAAAGCTCATTTCGACCTGATCCCAGATCATTTCCCTTCTAAGTGGCTATGGAAGAGTAAATGTATGTCAAAGCACATGGTCTTTGCTTGGTTAATCTAAAATGATAGAATTAACACAAAGGATATGTTAATAAGAAGACATTGGAATGTGACTACTGATTCAGAATGTGTGTTATGTCCATGTCAGACTCTGGAGGATTGGTCTCATTTATTCTTTGAATGTAATTATAGTGTCAGAGTTTGGACATATTTACAGATCAATTGGGGTACGGGTTTAGGTCTAGAAATGTTAAAAGCTGCAAAGAAAAGGTTCGCAGGCCCATGTTTTGTTGAGATAGTCATCTTAGCCTGCTGGAATATTTGGAGGCAAAGAAACAATAAGATTTTTAAAGGGATGAAGCCAACATTCAAAGCATGGAAGGCTGGATTTGTCCAAGATGTATCCTTTCTTAAACATAGAGTAAAAATTTCTAAAGTTGCATTTCTGTCAAATTGGATTGACAATCTGTTGTAATCTTGCTTTTTTCTAAGTAGTTCTGTAGTTTATCCCTTTTCCTTTTTTCTCAGTTTGTACATAATTTTGAACCTCTAGTTAATTTTGAATAAAGGGCTGTGGGGGTCTCCCCTACAATAGATAAGCTTCAAAAAAAAGATCTATACATGAAAGCACAAGGAGGAGATACAACCATCTAGCTACTACATGGACCCGTAGTCCAAGGTGGAACTACTCACGCTTCATACCTGAGGCTGACATGATGAAGAAGAAGACCTTCGGGATGATATCCCCTCCGGTAGGGTGCCGGGAAGAGATTCAGATCCCCCCGATCTAGGGACGATGGTGGCGGCGACTACAGACGGTTTCGTGGAGTTTTGATCGGGTGTCTAGGGTTTTGGCATCGGGGAGAATTTATAGGCGAAGAGGCGAGGCAGGGGGCACCAGGGTGGCTGCACCCCCCAGGCGCGGGGTGGGCCCACCCGCGCGACCAGGGGGTGTGGCCCCCTCGTGAGCCTCCTCCGTCTCGTATTCTGGCTTCGTGTCGCCCACGGTTAAATAATGACTTTGGCTTTTGTCCCATCCAATTCCGACAATATTTATGTGCTGCCTTTCTGGAACAAAAAACAGAAGAAAACATGCAACTAGCACTGTGGCATCTTGTTAATAGGTTAGTACCAGAAAACATATAAAAACACCTCAAAGTGTAGACAAAGCAAAGCAAAGTAGATATTAAACAAGCGTGGAACATAAAAAATTATAGATATATTTCCGACGTATCAAGCATCCCCAAGCTTAACTCCTGCTCGTCCTCGAGTAGGTAAGTGATAAAAGAATAATTTTTGAGGTGACATGCATCATCAAAACCAAGATCGAACCATTTGCAAGCATTGAAAGCTGGGATCAAAGAACTCTAAACATGTGCATGAAAGATGGAGTTCTAACAATAAGACATAGTAACTATGCATGCAACATGAAAGGCTACAAACAAAGATCATGAATAACATGCATTGAAAAACGTTTGTTTGTTTCACATACAGAAAATATAGCATAGTGGCATTCAGCTTGTCCCTCATAGAGTAGCAAATAGATGCATATTACACCTTCAAAGTTCATAAGAGTTACTAGATACAAATAGCATAAGAACAAGTAATATCACAGTATGCATCAATCAATAAGTTTTGGGACACTGCACATAGAACTAAGAATGACAACTATGCTCTCTTAATGGTGCCTAAAGGTAGAAGGTGGAGACTCAATATAATAGTGGAAGAAAGGCCCTTCATAAAGGGAAGCAGGGATTTCAAGTCTCAAAAAGAGCTTCCAAAAATTATGGTACTTGTTAGCTTTCAGCCCTCATTGCCCCTATCATAAGCATATTGAAATGATTAAGGTTAAAGTGAACAAACTATGTACTCTATGCATGACAAAGTATAAGTTGGCAATCTCATGTCCCTTGAATACGAGGCATGCACCTCATGCTACTCAACTTCAGTCACCCGTAAGTTCTTGTCATAGTAAGTACATGTGTATCATAGAGAACCGCCAATGGGGTACCCCTTGCACATGGTACAGGAGCTATCCCATAACCAAAATGACAAGGCAAGCAGACAATGAGCATCTCAGCGATCTTTTTATTTACTACGTGCATAGCTTTTTATCGAGGATGCTTCACAGAATCCTCATTATGGTGATGCTGCAAGTTTCCACCATGATTAGGCATGGCTTAGGCAAGCGGCCCAGACGTTTCTCTAACACAAAATACATAACTCCATGGACTTACAAGCTCCCTCTTTATTTCACACCGGCGACATCCATAGACAAAAGAGCATGATATCAACTGTGTATAAAGTACAAGTGCAATGTTTAAAACGTTCCCCATGACAGCATGGTTCTGCTAATTCCCACGTATAAGTGCAAGCATATACAATATATATGACACAATGGTTCATGTTTATTAGGGGCAAGGAATATAAAGTGTGCCATCAAGTTCGTGGGGGCATTAATCACTAAGTTTTCACATAACAAAATACTTTTTAATTGGAAGATAGATGAAAACAAGAATATACTTGGAATGGTGTAACACACCATGCATAGGAATTTATAGTGGACACTTTGGAATAACTTGGTTTCTTGGAAGTTGGAAGCATGAGTAGAACTTACTCATACAAGTGGAGGCTAACAAAAGACTGGGAGCAACCAACTAAGAGAGCAATAATGGCCATAATCATGCAGAGCGACAAAACATTACTAATCAAAGCATAGAGTGGTACCACAAGTCAAGGACTAAATGATCATAGAGGATATGGTGACTTGTTCATAGTCATAACATGGTGTGAGCATGTGCCAAGTCAACCCAAACAAAGCATCAAAGGAGAATACCACAATACTATGCTTTTGTATGCTAAAACAACGCATGATTCCTTCAAGGCACACTAAGCAATCCCAATTGTTTGGAACAAGTCATGCTACAACAATAATCACTAAGCATAAGGTCAAAAAATACCTAGCATGTCATGTTAAAGTCTAAGTCATAGTCAATGCAAGCTCCTCTTGCACTTTTAAGCAAGAACTTTCTACTCCTTTCCAACACCAATCAACTTATTTGAAACAACACAGCGATAACGGGGGTCCAAACTACTTTATTCAAGCAAACTAAACAACTAAGCAAAGCAAATGAAAACTAAGACGCTCCAAGAACAACACAACAGTGCATGAAACGATAAAAACGAAGTGTCTAGAAAGACCTGAGCTTTTTATTGATGAAGAAGGGGATGCATTGGGTATCCCCAAGCTTTGACGCTTGTATGTCTTGGATATTTCTTGGGGTGACACCGGGGTGGCATCCCCAAGCTTGAGCTTTTGTCCATTCTTCACCTCATTACATCATTCTCTCTCTACACCTGAATTTTTCCTTCATACAAAACTTCACACAATCTTCATTAGCAATATTAGTGTATTCAAAAGATAATAAACCCTTGGGTTTAGCTTTGGAACAGCAAAACTTTTCACTAAAAACACAAGCTACTGTAGCAACTCCTTCAAAAAGCTCAATTCCCCAAAAAGAACCCAAAAAGGAATCAATAAGAAGCAAATGCAAATAGTGGCAGAAATCTGTCAAAACAGACCACCAGTTAGACACCAATTTTTTCAAAAATATTATGTTGCTCAAATCAAAAAATGTTGAACTAACGAAAGTTATCTAACATACTGGGGGATTTATTCGTAAAGTTTCAGCTGAATCCAACTTACAGAGACTCCTCACGAATTTTTATGGTGGAGGTAAGAAATCTGTTTTGGTACAGCAACTCCCCAAATCTTACTTCCCTCTCATTAGAGGTCACTCTTGGCAAAAAAAAGATAAGGAAAGGTCATTACTGAAGTGATAACTTCCAAGACTCAAGAAAACTCTTGGGTTATCTCCCAACAAGTACTTTTCTTTAACGCCTTTAAGTTAGGCACAAGAAGCAAGAAATCAAGTATTTTCAAATGAAGAAGCATTAACATCAAACCTTGCTTTCAAAGGAGGAGAAAAAAACAAATTCTCTCTCATCATAGGGAAGTGTTCAATAACTTTCTTGAATGTAAATTGATATTTAATGGTGCCTTATTTCATATCAATGATGTAACCAACAGTTCTAAGAAAAGGTCTTCCCAAAGTAATAGGACAAGAAGCATTGTATTCAACATCCAAAACATAGAAATCAACAGGGACATAAGCATTGTTAACCATAATTAGAACATCATTAATACTCCCCATGAGTTTCTTCTTAGCATTATCATCAAGTGGGACATCCAAATAACAATCTTTCAAAGGTGTCAAATCAAGCATTTCATAAATCTTCCTAGGAATAATAGAGACACTAGAACCAAGATCATATGAAGCTTTGAGATCAAAGTCATTCACTTACACATTAATAATGGGTTCCCAACTATCTTCTACTTTCCTAGGAATAGAAGCTTTGTGTTTTACCTTCTCTTCATTAATCTTAACAAGAGCATTTGTAATGTGTTTGGTGAAAGCAACATGCATATCACTAGCATCAGGACTTCTAGCAAGCTTTTGCGGGAACAAAATCACTTTAGAAATGTTGCAACCATCTATATCAAAATCAAACTTAGCATCACTTGTAGTAGACTCATTAGGCTTAGGCATTGTAGGAGGAGGAATAGGGACTTCTTGTGGTTTAGTGGTATCCATTCTAGTGATGGTGCACACACTATTGTTTCTATCAATTTCGGTTTCTCTTTCCCACTTAGCATGAAGTTGGGCTAATAGTCTAACATTTTCATCAATAGTAACTTGTATGGCTGATGACCCACAAGTATAGGGGGCGTATCGTAGTACTTTTGATAAATAGGAGTGTCGATCCCAATGAGGAGCAGAAGGTGTTGACTAGTGGTATGGAGCAGGAAATCTCTGTAAATACTTAGCAAACGGATTTTTAGGGGTTTTCAGATAAAGCAACAAAACAAAGTGCAAGTAATAAAGACAACGAACAACTACAGCAAGTGGCCCAATCCTTTCTTAGCAAAGGACAAACCGGTGGAAATATTTATAAGGACCAAATGTTCTCGAGGACACATGTGAATTCTGTCAAGTGCTTTCGCTTCAAATAGCTGAGTATCCTTCTTTGGTGTTGTAAGTGTTGTCTGGGTGAACCTGTGCTAATGTACCGACCTTACTTGGACTAATAAATACTTGTGATTAAACCCCCTACAAGCATCCGCAACTACAGGAAAGCAATTAAGATATAAACCTAACCACAGCCTTAAACTCTGAGATCCTACACTCCCTTGTGCAATGGTGTCCTAACGGGGGTTCAGGTTTCTGTCACTCCGGCAACCCCACGATTAGTAGCCAAATACAAAATGCATTCCCCTAGGCCCATTAATGGTGAAGTATCATGTAGTCGACGTTCACATGACACCACTAGAAGAATAGCACCACAACTTAAATACTAAACCATTGAATAATATCTCAACACAAATCCACTACTAACAACATGACTTCTCCCATGTCCTCAAGAACTAAACGAACTACTCGCAAGACATCACATGGATCAAGATCAAAGATGATATGGTGATGGATAACAATCTGAACATAAACAATAATTGTGGCATCCCGCAAAGCCACTACTAGAAAATCGCGTTGAATTTGTGCATTGCATCGTCATCATCATATGTTGTTTGTCAAAAACTATCTTCGCAAAGCCCGATTTGTTTTCCAAACGCCCCATCTTAATTCAAATGCAAAGCCCGGTCTCTGGAACATTTTGTTTGACCAACGATGATTTGCAAACGGTGCATTTAAAACTAAATAAAATATTAAATTAATTTTTAGCGGGGCAGTCGAACGGGCCGTTTCGACCCGAACGACCGCCCCAGGTTTTAATCGGTCCACCTGACCCACCCTATTAAACCTAGACCTACCCAACCTATTTCTACCCACCCTCTGGCCACCTCACCCCAGCCAATGGCAGCTTGCCACGTCATCCCTCCCCTCCCCCTTAGCCAACCAAATCCTGCCACCTAATCCCTCCAGCCAACCCCCCTCTCTCTCTCTCCCCACTCTCCCTGTCCCACCCCACGCGCCCCTACCCGCACGCGGCACATCCTGCACCCACGCGCGCACCCCTGCCCCTGACCTGCCGCGGGCCCCGCTCTGCTCTCCCTCCCTGGCCGCTGGGCCACGTCCTTCCCCCTGGCCCACCGCCCACCTCCCCTGGGTCCCTCCCCAGGTAACCCTCCCCCGAGCCAGCCCCGCCCCGGACCGGTCCACCCCTGGTCCACTCTCCCCTGCCGCGGGACCCACCCCTGTCCCCCTGTCCCCGCTCTCACCTTCCTCTCTCTCCCCTCGTCTCTCCCACGCCACCGCACCCCGCCAACCACCGCAGCCGCCTGCCTCGCCGTCCGCTCCTCTCCCTTCCGTCGCAGCGGCCCCCTCCGGCCCGAGCTCCGACCTCCGCCACCGGCCGCCGCGCGCCCCCCCGCGAGCTCCTCCCTCCCGTCCTCCTCCGTCGCAGGCCAGCCCTCCGCCGGCCTCACCTCAGCACGCCGGCCCGCGTCCGCCGCCGGGCGGGCTTCTCCCCTCCGCCTCCGGTCCCTGTCGCCCCGCTGCTCCCTCACCTCGCGGACCTGCTCCGCCGTTCCCCTGCAAGCTCCGGCGACCGCGCCGCCCCGCGGCATCTTCCACGCGCGCACCTCCTCCCCCGAGCTCGCCCGCGGGCCGCGCCTCGCCGCCGGCGCGACCGCCACCGCCAGCACGCGCCTCCGCGCGCGCGTCCTCCGCCCTCAGCATCGCCCCCGACCCTCCGTCCTCTCCGCGGGCTCCCTCTCCTCGCCGGCGCCGGTCTCCCTCGCCGCTCCGCCGCGTTCGGCCGCCCCTCCGGCTCCGCCCGGGCTCGCCCACGTCCGCCGCCGCGCTCACCAGGACCCCCGGTCGCGTCCGCCGGGCGTCTGCCCCGTCGCGCGCCTTCACCGGCTCTGCCCTGCTCCGGCGCGCCCCAGCGGCCCCTCCGTCGTCCTGCTCGCCGCCCGCAACCGCCCTCACCTCACTGGCCCGAGCCGCCCCTGCTCTGGCCCGGCCCCGCGCCCTCCCTGCAGCGCATCCCCGTCGCCCAACCTCCGTCCCCGTCGGCCTCCGTCCCGTCTCTGCCTCCGGGTCGCGTCCGGCCGCCTCCGGCGCAGCTCTAAATGCCTCGATGCATGATTGTATGCGAACAAACATGTTTCCTCGTCATGCCGTAGCGGATTCTTGATGTTGCGTCTTCGCCATCCTTCGCGTCGACAAGATCTTCGGGGCCGCTATCGATCTTCCGAAGACCTCCCTCCCGACCCGACAAGTTCCTCCGCCCGGATCCGAGGACACCGAGACGCTGGACCCTCTAGTTCTCCACGGACGCGACAAGGTCTACCTCACGGAACCCCGAGAACCTCCTCCCGGAACGCCAAGATTTACCTCCGTTGTCAGAGAGCGCACCGCCAAGGCCTTCACCCCGTATCCGAAGACCGAACCTCGTGGACCGACATGATCTTCTACACGGATACGACGAGCACTTCCTCGCGGAGACGCCGAGAACTTCATCCCGGACACCGAGACCCCGGAGCGACAAGTGCTTCATCCCGAACAACAAGATCGACCCCAGTAATCCAAGAACGCTTCCGTCGAGACCGTTCCGTCGAACCCTGAACCCAGAGACCGACCCCGGACCCCGAACCCCGGAAACCCCAAGATCTGCCGAACCCTAATGTGTGAACCCCTTCCCGAAACCTATTTTATAATCGAATACAACTTGTTGCATATTAAATGTTCATGCATGCATATTTGTCATGTGGGGCCTTATGCCGATTCACCTAATAATTAAATATGGGGCCCATATGCGGGCAAATCTAGTCTCATATTGGCCTCATTTAAATTTGTGTAGCGAACCCGGTGCTATCTTTTGCCATGCTAAAACAACAGTAAAATTGCGGGGTAGCTAAACAACTTGAACCATATAATTAATTGTCGGGACCCTGGTTCCGCTTAATATGACCTAATTGCATCGCACTTTTGCCATGTCCTCCATCATACATGCATCATGCCGATCTTTTGCCGTGTATTAAATATTGCATCCGGTGTTTCTTCTAGTGTTTTGCTTCTTCGCGGATAAGGTCGTTGAGTTGATGTGAGCTTCGCCCCGATCTCCGGTTGAACCTTCGGCAATGTTTTCAGGCGAGCATCTCCCCCTTTCTACCTATCTTACTTTTATAGTATTTACTTCCCTCCTGTTGATCTATTGCTATCTGTGTTGCGATGCTCTAGTTTTCCGTACCCGTGATATCCCCTGCAGCCCTATATTGCCTCGGACACATCCTATTACCTATTGTTTGGTAGATAGTTGGACTTGCGCGTCGTAGTCGCTTGCTCAAGTGCTGTTGCGTGTCGGCAAGTGCCACAGTTGTTGATGTATTGCCGCATGTTGATGTTGGAGATGATCATAGTTTTACTTATTGTTCACTTTAATTCCTGTTTAACAACTAAAATTGAAGTAAGCAGAGGCATCGGTGGGTGATAGATAATATTTGGTTTCCGAATGCCCACTTGTGTCCCGTAGGACCCCGAGTACTTGATGCATGTTCCTTGAATTATCGCGCTATCCACATATGGGGAGTATGGGCCCCCCTTAGCCAGAGCTTGATTCCGTCTTATTTCTTGGGGCCACAAACTAGTTTGAGGTTTTATTTACGATCCTGTACTTATGCCATGCTACTGCTTTATTTACGATTGTGCGAGGAGCACACTGTACTGTTTAGGATAGGGACACGATTCCGCGGTGTCGACAAGCTCAGTTTTGGGTTCCCAGTCGTTCACAGCCGTCCACCCAAACCTCAGGTCCGTCTCGGAGCTAGCTTACTTCGTTGCGGGTGTACTCCAAGGGGTGGCCCCCTGAAATATTTCTGAATCCTGTGATTGCTCTGTCGTGAAGACCTCGTTGGGTTTTGATTTGGTTTTTCCGAGGTTGATCGTGTGTGTGTTGCTATTTGTGCACCCCGGCCGGGTTAAAACTTTCTGAAAGCCGTGTCCGCGGTTATGGACGACTTGGAGCACAGTATCTCGACCATAGACAAGCATAACTAAAGTTACTGTTATAAATTTGACTTTATAATGACTAGTAATCAGCTTCACTATAATGGAATGGCTAAATAATACTGCCCACAATTGCTTGTTTGGAGTGTCGCTTGCGACCATTGTACCTGACTAGTAAGTATTGCAATTACAACGGAAGGGCTGAATAAAAGTGCCAACAACTGCTGGGTTTTGGGTTATCTCATGCTATCTGTATCTGATTAGTAAGTGTTGTAACTATAACGGAATGGTTAACTAAAAGTGCCCACTGCTTATTTTATCAGGATGATTATCTAAACCTGTCTAGTAATTGCTGCAAAGATAACTGAATAAATAAAACTGCCAACTGTGTGAGTTCCTCGGTTGACTTCCTCGTGTGGTCTCGAGGGGGAAACGCCAGGATGGGTTTGTTTGGTGGTAGTATCAGTCTGGTTCCGAGTAGGTCTTTCTTACCCCTCTCTGATTGCCGCCAGTTGTATCGAGTCTCTATAGGTTGTTTAGTGCATGCTGCCGCTGCCGCTACAGTCCACCATACCTATGTAGGCGAGGACCGCCGAATTCTAGCCTCGCCGTGTACTGGCCTCAGTACTGACGCTCCTCTTTTTCCTTTGCCCTTTGTCGGCATCCCTTTTTGTTTAAGCAGGTTTTGAGATCGACGTCGTTAGCAGGGTTACCCTTCCGGCTTGGCCTGGGCAGGGTTATGGACGCCATTGGTTATTCTTCAGGGCTCTTAGCCCCATTTGCATCTTGTCCGTAGCTGGACGCTCTATCGTTTTCAAGGTGACTTGGATCTTTGTATATTATATTTGTATTCTTGACTCCTTGATTCGCTGTTATATATATCTGTTCTGTGGGTCCCATCGAGGACTGTTGTGTAATGTTATTACTTCGTTTTCCACCCGCACGAAAGTGCCTGGTGGGCACCTTTGAATCGTTTCTATGCGGGTTTGGCGAATTTTGCTCAAACTTGCATAGGTCCGATTCTGAGGGTGTTACACTAATCCAATGGTTCCACTCACAAGCATCAACTATAATAGTAATTAACACCGGGAAAGTTTCCCCTAAGAACTAATGCAAGATCCAACACAATTGTTACAACGGGATGAAGTGGTGATGATGGTGTGGATGATGATGATGATCCCAATGAAGCCTATCTTCACGGTGGTGTTGATGGCGACGATCTCCCCTCTCCGTGAAGGAATTTCCCTGGAAGAAATCTCTCTGCCGGAGAGCTCTTTCTCTCTCGGTGTTTTCCACCCCGCAGAGGCGGCGTCAATCTTTCTATGGTCGCTCCCCTAGTATTAGGGTTCCGAGAGGAAGATATAGGCAAGAGGGAGGAGTCGGAGGCCGGCCAGGTGGGCCACACCTTCCCTAGGCATGGCCCAGGGGGACCGTGCCTAGGGGGTGTGGCCCCCCAGTGGCCCAGCGACGCCTCCCCTTCCGGCTTCCTTCGTGTTCTGGGAAAATATAATTTTCCAATATTTTTTTGGTATTTTTCTGCTCTTCGCAAAATTGCATCAAAACACCTCTTTTTCCATCAGAAACCTGACTCCGGCAGTCCATCTTCAAGAATCGTCCAACATGCAAAAACAGAGTAAAATACATAAGTAACACCTCTTAAAGAGAAATATATCAATGAATAGAGGCAAATTATAATAAAGAATGGTGATGCAAATTGGACGTATCAACTCCCCCGAAGCTTAGACCTTCGCTTGTACCCAAGCGAAAACTGAGCTCAGTAAACATGTCCACAGGTTTATGGAGTGAAGTGTCGATAAAAGAATATGGACAAGAAGCATCACACTTACCATTACACAACTCATAGAAGAAAGCAACTTACCATTATATAACTTAGCTTGCAACAAGTACAAGAGTCACAATATAGATGCATAAAGATAAATCATAATTGGAATTGGCAAACTTTTGTTCTTGGTCAGAGAACAACTAGCAAACAGTTTCACAAATAAAGCCTTTGTAGAAGTCTTCAAAAACAGGAGCACTCTTTGCTCAAAAAGGTTTTTCACAATGATGGCTTTCAAAGTAATACTCAATAGATAAGAGTCTTGTGCAAACAAGGAAAATAAAGAACATGATTGAATAAATCACCATATGAATGCTTACAAAACAACAACTCAAATGCTTGCCGGAGATAGAGAGGAAGTAGGTTTACTGACTCAACTCAGAAAATAGGAGAAAGGTACCTTCATAGAGGGAAACAGGGATTTCAAGTCATAAAGAGCTTCCAAAAGATTATGGTACTTACTAGCTTTGAGCCCTCATTGCCCCTATCATAGGAATCTTGAGATAATTAAGGTTAAAGTGAACAAGGATGGAGTATATGCTTGATGAAATATAAGTTGGCAATATCATGTCCCTTGAGTAAGAGGGCCGCTCCTCATACTACTTAACTTTAGTCACCGGTAAGTTCTTGTCATTGTAAGTACATGTGTATCATAAAGAACCGCCAACGGGGTACCCCTTGCACATGATACAGGAGCTATCCCATAATCAAAATGACAAGGCAAGCATCTCAGCGATCTTTTTATTTACCATTTGCATAGATTTTTAATAAGGATGCTTCACAGATTGCTCATTATGGTGATGCTGCAAGTTTCCACCATGATTATGCATGGCTTAGGCTAGCGGCCCAGGCGTTTCTCTAACACACATACAACACTCCATGGACTTACAAGCTCCCTTTTTATTTCACACCGACGACATCCGCAAACAAAAGAGCATGATATCAACTGGATGAGTATCCATTAGTGTTGAAAGCGTTCCCCATGATAGCACGGTTCTGCTAATCCTAACGTATCGGTGCAAGCATATAAAACTTCGATGACACAATGGTTCAAGTCTATTAGGGGCAAGAAAATAAGGTGTGCCATCAAGTTCATGAGAGCTTTACTAACTAGTTTTCACATAACAAAATAGTTTTTAATTTGAAAGATAGATGAAGCTTGAGAATTTGCTTGGAATAGCAATAATGCTAATAGGTAGATATGGTGGACACAAATGGCACAGGTTTTGGTTTAAATGGATTGGATGCATGAGAAGTATGCCTTCTCAAAACAGGTTTTTGGCTAGCAAGGCTGGGTAGCAAGCAAAAGAGCTAAAAAACAAGCAAACATACAAGTGATAAAGCCAAACATGCAATCTTCCTTGAAGACACAAAAGATCTTAAATAAAGAATACTAAGCTTATGAGCCAATCAAGACAGAAAATAAATGATACAAAATACCTGTAAGCTTTTTCTCTTTTCCTTTCAAACCTCAAAAAGTGTTGCTACTGACCAGAGCTCGGTTTGCCAAAACCAATTTAGATTTACTTGATGCTCCCAAAGTGATGCAGTACTAATCAACAAGATCAATCATATAATAGAGATTGCAAACTAAAATAAGAAGTGAAAAAAGTAAAAGATGAAACTTCTCATTAATATTCCATAAGGTACTCACACCAAGGGATACATAGATAATCAACTAAAGGAGAGATACTTCCACATGCAAACCAACCTATAAGATAACTTCTCTACCAAAGATATCAATCCACTAAAAAGGTAAAAGATAAAAGATAATGATGTGATACCGCGGCACTCCCCCAAGCTTGGAACAAGCCAAGGGGATGCCAAACCTGGTTACGAATTACTCCTTCGGTGGTGGTGGTGTTATCTTGATAAGCTCCTCAATCAGTTTCCTCAAATCCTCAATCTCAAAGGTCAGAGTATGAATCAACTCCGAATTTTGCTCAATGCGGTTCATGATCATATCGGACCGAGAGTCCCAGTCCTTGCTATTCTTTTCCCACTCTTCATTCTTAGTGTATTCCTCCCCTGCAAGGTTAGAACGAGGCAAATCCCACATCGAGGGCAAGTTCCCTTTGGGCACCTGTTGGTATTGATGCTCATGTATAAGAGTATGGAAGGGATTCTTGGTACGTGGAGGAGGTGACCGTGGAGCGAGGATATCACGTGGGGTTTTCCCTCCTGTAGACATCCGTGTTGTCCTCCTAAGCTTGGTAGGTTTTGCCACCACTCCAATGCTTGTGACGATAGCGCGGGTGTCCGGATGATTGTCCTCCTCCATGTCTTCCTCATCCCCTACCAAAATGTCCTCCTCCTTGGGTCTTTGAGGATCATCTTCCTCGGGCTTCTTGCCTTTGTCGTTGGCGGAGACCATGGTGCTCTAACTTGAGAAGATTTCCTGATAGAAACAGATCAAAACGAAAACACGACAACAACACGATGCACGAGCCTCGGGGAACCCGGGGAGGGTATATATTACGAAGTTTCAATGCATAAGGAAGGTACTGGTACGAAAATGAGGCGGAGACGGAGCTCGGGGAGCTCACACCCCCTCCAGGCGTGGCCAGCTGGGGTCTGCGCCTGGGGTGGGTGTGGCCACCCCGTCCTCTATTTCCTCCTCTGTTTCGTTTCGTAGCCTTCCATATGTAATAAAAACATCAAAAATATAAAAAGATAGGGTTTTCACGAACCTTCTGTTTTCACCACTTTTACCTATTCAAAGACGAACTCTGCAGACTCCTTTCCTCCATCTCCTGGAAATTCCTTTTCTAACAAGGCAATACACAAACTTCAATGGTAACATTAGTGTAAGCAGAAACAATAAACCTTTAGGTACGCACTTCAACTGAAATCCATCAAAACAAAGGCTTCTGTAAGAGGCAAATGGAAAAAATGGCTGAAATCTGTCAAAACAGACGAGCAGGTAAAGATTGATTTTTTCGAAAACCTTATGTTGCTCAAATCAAAAAGTGCAAAACTAATGAAATTTGGGTAACAACTTGGAGAACAAGCACATAAAAATATAGCTCCATCCGAAGTACTGAGCTCCCTCGCGAATTTTTACAATACAGCACATAATCTGTCCCAGGACAGCCACTTTTCACAACTCCTCTACTTCACAAAAGTAGTTGAACTTGGCACAAAAACCAAAACAAAAAGGATAAGGAGCGGTTATTACTGAGGTAATAACTTCCAAGACTCGACAAAACTATTGGGTTATCTCCCATGAAGTACTTTTCTTTATTGCCTTTAAGTTAGGCTTGATATCTTCAAAGATGCTCACATAGGAGATATATATCTGGAGTGAAAGAGAGCATCAAGAAGCAAATAACCAACACATTTGAGTCTAACCCACTTCCTATGCATGGGGATATCATGAGAAAACAAATTGTTGAAACAAAAAGCCACTAGCATAGGAAGACAAAACAAATGCAACTTCAAAGCTTTCAACATAAAACGGGGAAACTTAACATTATTAAGATGCATAAAACCATGTTTCCCTCTCTCATAATAACTTTAAGTAGCACTTTGAATAAAGTTGACAATATAACTGTCACATGAAACAACTTTATCATCAAAATGAGCATACTTACAATCACCAAAGAGGTCCAAGGTCATAAACTGGATCAATAGAAGCAAGTTGTTCCATCCTGAAATATTTATTAGGCAAGGTATTTTCACAAGGAGCTTTAGCAAATTTGGAAAATTTAAACTCATAAGAATCTCCATCAAACTCAGTTAAAACTTTCTCCTTCTTACAATCTATAATAGCTCCACAAGTGTTAAAGAAAGGTCTACCAAAAATGATAGGGCAAGTTTTGCTAGCTGCTAAATTAAGCACTAGAAAATCATCAGGATATTAATCTTACCACAAAGAACCTCCACATCTCTTACAATACCAATAGGGAAAATGGTATCCTTATTAGCAAGGCGAATAACCACATCAATGTCCTCAAGCTCACAAGGACCAATTTCATGCATAATTTCCCTGTAAAGCTCATAAGGAATAGCACTAGAACTAGCACCAATATCACATAAACCATAATAGAAATGATCACCAATTCTAATAGAAAGCATAGGGACACTAGCTTTTCTAGCATTACTAGGATGAGAAATAATATTAGAAGCGTCTTCACAGAAGACAATGTGCTCATCCTCTATATTTCTAGCGTCAAGATCTTTCACAATAGCTACCACAGGTTCAGTATTCATTTGCTCAAAAGGTTCCACAGTTTTCTTAGTACCTTTGTTATTCGCACTAATCATAATAGAATACTCCTTTACCTTAACTGGGGAAGGTATTTTCTCAACATAAGGTTCAGGCAAAATATGATCAATAGTACAAACTTCGGTATTTCTAACAGGAACATTATTAACAACATCTTTATAAGGTGCATGGTACTTATTCCACTTCTTTTTGGGAATTTCTATGTAAGAGGCAAAGGCCTTAAAACAATTGGCAATACTTTGGGAATCAAGACCAAACTCATTGCTAATATCACGGAAGTCATCAGTTCCCATAAAAGATTTAATGCATTCATAATCATAGTTTATACCTGACTTTCTTCCTTTGTCATTCTCCCAAGCTTCAGTGTTCTCTTGAATACGGTCTAGGAGATCCCATTTAGCTTCTTCCTTCATACGTGTAAATGATCCAGCACAAGAAGCATCTAGTAAATCTTTATCATGAAGAGAAAGCCTAGCATAAAAGTTATTGATAATAATATTGTTAGGGAGTTCATGAATAGGACATTTTAGCATTAGTAACTTCAATCTCCCCCAAGCTTGAGATGTACTATCTCCATCACGAGGACAAAAGTTATATATCAGATTCCTATCCTTATGAATCTCACTAGGAGAATAGAATTTATAATAAAAGAGAGATGCCATTTCCTCTCATTCCATGGATTGCCCATTCTTCAGCAGCTTATACCATTCTTCAGCTCTACCTTTCAAGGATATAGAAAGTAACTTCTTCTTCACCTGTTTAGTTGTGATACCTGCACACTTAAACAACCCGCATAATTCATGGATAAAAAGCAAGTGATCACCAGGATGAACAGTTCCATCCCCTAAATAATAATTATCCATAACACGATCAACAATACTTGTAGGTATCTTAGAAGGATCTATCTCAACAGGTGGTGGTTCATCTACTACCCTAACAGTGGTAGTAGTTTTCCCAAACAGAAAACCAAGTGGGTTATCCATATTGGAAAAAAGTAACAAACAGAAACAAAAGCAATACTCACAGTAGAAGTTTCCTTTACCAGTTCCACTCTTCAATAGCGCTTCACTCCCCGGCAACGGCGCCAGAAATTAGTCTTGATGACCCACAAGTATAGGGGGTGTATCATAGTACTTTCGATAAATAGGAGTGTCGATCCTACCGAGGAGCAGAAGGAGTTGACTAGTGGTATGGAGCAGGAAATCTCTGTAAATACTTAGCAAACGGATTTTTAGGTGTTTTCTGATAAAGCAAAAAAAACAAAGTGCAAGTAATAAAGACAACGAACAACTACAGCAAGTGTCCCAATCCTTTCTTAGCAAAGAACAAGTCGGTGGAAATACTTGTAAGGACCAAACGTTCTCGAGGACACAAGGGAATTCTATCAAGTGCTTTCGCTTTCAAATAGTTGAGTACCCTTCTTTGGTGTTGTAAGTGTTGTGTGGGTGAACCTGTGCTAATGTACCAACCTTACTTGGACTAATACATACTTGTGATTAAACCCCCTGCAAGCATCCGCGACTATAGGAAAGCAATTAAGATATAAACCTAACCACAACCTTAAACTCTAAGATCCTACACTCCCTTGTGCAATGGTGTCCTAACGGGGGTTCAGGTTTCTGTCACTCCGGCAACCCCACGATTAGTAGCCAAATACACAATGCATTCCCCTAGGCCCATAAATGGTGAAGTATCATGTAGTCGACGTTCACATGACACCACTAGAAGAATAGCACCACAACTTAAATACTAAACCATTGAATAATATCTCAACACAAATCCACTACTAACAACATGACTTTTCCCATGTCCTCAAGAACTAAACGAACTACTCACAACACATCATATGGATAAAGATCAAAGATGATATGGTGATGGATAACAATCTGAACATAAACAATAATCCAATGGTTCCACTCACAAGCATCAACTACAATAGTAATTAACACCGGGAAAGTTTCCCCTAAGAACTAATGCAAGATCCAACACAATTGTTACAGCGGGATGAAGTGGTGATGATGGTGCTGGTGGAGATGATGGTGTGGATGATGATGATCCCGATGAAGCCTAGCTTGACAGTGGTGTTGATGGCGATGATCTCCCCTCTCCGGGAAGAAATTTCCCCGGTAGAAATCTGTCTGCCGGAGAGCTCTTTCTCTCTCGGTGTTTTCTGCCCCATAGAGGCGGCGACAATCTTTGTGTGGTTGCTCCCCTAGTATTAGGGTTCCGAGAGGAAGATAGAGATAAGAGGGCGGGGTCCAAGGTCGTCCAGGTGGGCCACACCTGTCCTAGGCACGACCCAGGGGGACCCGCGCCTAGGGGGGTGTGGGCCCCCTGTGGCCCAGCTACGCCTCCCCTTCTGGCTTCCTTCGTCTTCTAGGAAAATATAATTTTCCAATATTTTTCTAGTATTCGTGAAATTGCATCAAAACACCTCTTTTTCCATCAGAAACCTGACTCCGGCAGTCCATCCTTCAAGAATCGTCCAACATGCAAAACAGAGGAAAAGACATAAGTAACACCTCTTAATAAAAAATATATCAATGAATAGATGCAAATTATGATAAAGAATGGTGATGCAAATTGGACGTATCAATGGCATGAGTGGCAGCAAAGGTACTTTCCATGGTTTCAGGTTTAGCAGCCATTTTATTAATCAAGGAGGATTGTGCTTCAGACAAAGAGGAAATATTTTTCTCAACAGTTAAAAGTTTTTTCTCCACGGTCTTATTGAAAGTGGTTTGTTTACTAATAAAGTCCTTGAGCATGACTTCAAGTTCAGAGGGGGCACTTCTAGCATTATTGTAAGAGCTTCCATATGAATTGCCATTATTAGGAGGATAAGGCTTATAATTGTTGTTACTATCAAAATTATTCATGTAGGCATTATTGTTGGAATTGTTGTTTCTAATGAAGTTCACATCAACTTGCTCTTCTTGAGCAACCAAAGAGGCTAAGGGAACACTGTTAGGATCTAAAGGATCTTTCCCATTAACAAGCATAGCCATAATAACATCAATCTTTTCACTCAAAGAGGAAGTTTCCTCAACAGAATTTACCTTCTTACCATGTGGAGCTCTCTCAACATGCCATTCAGAGTAGTTAACCATCATATTATCAAGGAGCCTTGTTGCAACACCCAAAGTGAGGCCCATGAAGGTACCACCAGCAGCTGAATCCAACAAATTTCTTGAGGAGAAGTTCAAACCTGCATAAAAAGTCTAGATAATCATCCAAGAAGTGAGTCCATGAGTAGGGCAATTCTTAACCAAAGTTTTCATTCTTTCCCCAGCTGGAGCAACATGTTCACTATCAAGTTGTTTAAATTTCATAATGTCACTCCTCATAGATATAATCTTAGCAGGAGGATAGTACTTTCCAATAAAAGCATCTTTGCACTTAGTCCAAGAATCAATACTATTTTTAGGCAAGGATAGCAACCATTCTTTAGCTTTTCCTCTCAAGGAGAAAGGAAAAAGCTTGAGCTTAATAATATCTCCATCTACATCCTTATACTTCTACATCTCACAAAGTTCAACAAAGCTATTGAGATGGGCAGCAGGATCATTAGAACCAGCACCAGAAAATTGTTCTCTCATCACAAGATTCAACAAAGCAGGCATAATTTCATAAAAGGTAGCATCAGGAGCAGGTGGAGCAATAGGAGTGATAAGGAAATCATTGTTGTTTGTGCTAGTGAACTCACACAACTTGGTGTTCTCAGCAGAGTTCATTTTGGCAAAAGTGGAGCAAGCCAAACACAGCAGCAGCTAGAGCAGGAACTATTTTTTGTTTGTTTTTATAAGAGAAAGCAAACCAAACTAAACTATTTTTTTGGAGTTTTTGATAAAAAGAGGCAAACAAAACCAATCACAAGAAACTAAGAAAACTAAACACAAAATAAAGAGGAAGGTTGAGGAGGACTCCCCTTGTGAAGACGTCCTTAGCCTCCCCGGCAACGGCGCCAGAAAACTTGTTGATGACTCCTTGTTGACGTGGAGCACTTCATCGGGAAACCCCAAGAGCAAGGTGTGAAGCAGCATAGAAGCAAGTCTTCCCTTAGTAAGAAACCAAGGTTATCGAACCAATAGGAGGAAAGAAACGTCTCAAAGGTGTTGCAAGCAACATGGAAACCTGCACAACACAAATTCAAGAATTTGCCCCAATGAACAGTGAGGTTGTCAATCTCACCGGTTGCTGTAACAAAGGATTAACTATATGGTGTGGAAGGTGATGATGGCTTGCAGCAAGTAAACAGTAACAGTGGAAGATGTATCAATGGTAAATATTGGACTGGGGTCCATAGTTCACTAGAGGTGCTCTCCTTAGATAAACACACATGGCATGCATGGTAAACAAATTATAACAGGGAAATTGACACGACTGAGCAAGGCATAACAATGCAATACTAGACAAAAATATCCTATGAGATTCGATTGGGCAATACAACAATATACATAGACCGCCATCCAACTGCATCTATGACTAGAAGTCCACCTTCAGGTTATCATCTGAACCCCCTCTAGTATTAATTTGCAATTAACATACAACTAATTTAAGCAAAGTGTGTAAGGTAAACAATCCACTTGTTCCATGAACAAGAGACTATTGTTTTCTCCCTAGTGGCAACATCACATCTACAACCGAAGAGATTTCTATCACTTCCCGTGGAAACTAGAGGCATGAACCCACTATCGAGCATAAATACCCCCTCTTGGAGTCACTAGCAACTACTTGGCCAAGATAGCTACTAACAATAGAGAGCATGCAAGATCACAAACAACACAGACATGATAGAATCAAATAGACAAAACCATTAATCAATTTGACATAGTAATCTCAATATCCATCGGATCCCCATAAACACAACATGCATGATTACAAATAGATTAGATCTTGATCATGAACGGAGCTCACAAGATCTATACATGAAAGCACAAGGAGGATATACAATCATCTAGCTACTACATGGACCCGTAGTCCAAGGTGGAACTACTCACGCTTCATACCAGAGGGTGGCATGATGAAGAAGAAGGCCTCCGGTATGATCTCCCCTCCGGCGGGGTGCCGGGAAGAGCTTCAGATCCCCCCCGCCGATCTAGGGATGATGGTGGTGGCGGCTATAGACGGTTTCGTGGAGTTTTGATCGAGTGTCTAGGGTTTTGGCATCGGGGAACTTTATAGGCGAAGAGGCAAGGCAGGGGGCACCAGGGCGGATGCATCCCCCAGGCACGGGGTGGGCCGACCCGCACGGCCAAGGGTGTGGCCCCCTGGTGAGCCTCCTCCGTCTCGTATTCTGGCTTCGTGTCGCCCACGGTAAAATATTGACTTTGGCTTTTGTCCCATCCAATTCCGAGAATACTGATTTTCTGCCTTTCTGGAACCAAAAACAGAAGAAAACAGGCAACTGGCACTGTGGCATCTTTTTAATAGGTTAGTACCAGAAAACATATAAAAACACCTCAAAGTGTAGACAAAGCAAAGCAAAGTAGATACTAAACAAGCATGGAACATCAAAAATTATAGATACGTTTCCGACGTATCACGCCGCTACCACAGCCGCCGAGTCCGGACTCGCACCTTCCAGGAAGGCGACCTAGTCCTGCGACTGATCCAGGACAAGAAGGGCATGCACAATATCTCTCCCCCATGGTAGGGACCATTCACCATAGGGCGAGTCCTCGGTAACAACGCCTACTACCTCATCGACATTCGAGGGGACGGACAGCTCGAAGTCAAGCGGCCGTGGAATGTAAACCTCGTAAGGAAGTTCTACACCTAGAACCATGACTTGTATTCCCCCGCCATGCAATAAAATACATTCGACTCCCACAAATTGTGCTTACTCTCCAAGTCTTGTGCCAATCGCACTCATAACTACAATACAATGCTACTCACGGAAGTCAACCCTTGGTTGCGTGACCGGCACGGCTAAGTAGTGCGGCGCAAGGGCACCGAAGGAATTTGGGCCTTGCGTCATCCACGAAAACGTTAACACGGAGCCCCCATCGGAGTCGCCCCGCTTGACTGGCCCGCCGGGCCAAGACAACCGTACATGCTTCATACAACGACCGGTCCTCCACATCCTCGGCGCAGCGACTTGAACGGCTAAGTACCATGCTCGGGGACTCGCCCAAAGTCTAAACCCACGCGGCTCGAGAACACAACAAGTACGAGAGCGCGCCCTGGACTCGCCACGCGACTGGCTCTCTGATCCGGGTGGAGAGACGCGCCACATACAATGCGCATTTTCCTCACCTACTTTGGGTATGCGACTAGAACGGCTAAGTACCACGCTCGGGGACTCGCCTAACCGACCCCGTTCGCGCCCAGGAAAACGTATAAGTATAGAGAACCCCTTGGGGTCACCAAGCAACTGGCTTACCAAGCCACGGCGAGTCGACCATAACTAACTAACAGTCTAAAACAAAAAAACAAACATATAGAAACGATAGGTAAACCCCATTAAAGGGCGGACCAGCTCGGGGACTCGCACAACAAATAAACCAAAGTCAAATCGAGCTGACTCAACATGTTTTCATTTCTTCATAGCAACAAAATATTGTTTGCACGCAAAGACTGTTACAGTTCTAATTACACTAATACAAAAGCAACTCGGTATGTCTTTACTCCGCAGGCTTCAATGTTGACGCACCGCCATCGCCGCAGACCCGGATGAAGGGTAACCACGGATTTGCCGGATACGTCGTCAGGCTATTCGCCATCACCGACCGAAATGGATGCTCCGTTTTAATATCACGATCCACCATCTTGGGGTCGTTTGGTGCCACCTCTGTCTCGTGGTACGGAAACAAATCGTCCATCGCCAGCACCCGCTCGGAGTACGTGGCCTCCTTCGCGGTCAACTTTAGAATTTCAGAGATTTCCACCGAGCCGGTTGCGTACGGGTACCCGCTGGTGACATCGTCAAGATCGAAGTCGTCGGGGAAATGCGCGAGCCCGAGACTTAGCGCAGTCGCGGCCCTGTGGCGAAATGCCGACCGCGACATTTAGTCGATCACCATTGGCGCCCTTTCAAGGTAACGCCATACCTCCGTCAGCTCACTAGGAATCACCTTAGTGGGCTAAATCTCCTGGAGAACGGCGCGAATGCACGTCGCCGAAAGGGCGGCCGCGTCCACTAGCATGGTCACGCATCGCTTGGCGTCATACGACTGCACCTCAGGGTCATCGTCGAGTATTTTCCCTGCAAGAAACTCGAAGTCAGAATCAAATGAGTACACAACTTCAGCACCACCCGCTCGGGGACTCGCCGACGTAGAAACTCGCCCAAACGGAACCCGACAAGTGATTTGTCAGCTCATCCCGGAAGACTAGACGAGACACTCACCTAGAAGTGGACGGCACAGCCCCATGGTGAAGTTCCAAAGACCTGTCAGCTCATCCTGCAACTCGGCAACAAGAGTGTCGGAGACCTTCCGCTCTTCCACTGCTGCAGTGACAGCGGCCTTGGTCCTCTCCTCCGACAAGCTCATTTCCGCCTTTGCGGCCTTGAGCTCCTTCTCCAGCTCGGCAACCCGCTTCTCCACGGCGGTCAATGATGACTTGGCAGTCTCCAACTCGCTGTCTAGGACAAGAACCTCGCGGGCCTTGGCAACAGCGACGGAGCGCTCCTCTACAAAGAAAACAAAAGTGAGAAACCAGGCAATTAAGGCAACAAAATTGACAAGAAACTCGAAACACCTACCTGCAGTCGCCTGAAGCTGCCGATTCACCTCCTGCACGGATCGGAGATCGTGCTCCAAGCGCTCCTTGGCAGCCAGTCGCTCTGCCGACTCACGTTGAAGGCCCTGCGAAGGTGAAACTAATGTAAGAAGACAACAAAATTTCCTAAGTGCCTAGCCGCTAAAATTCAGCGACTAGCCACTCGGGGTCTGGACACCGAAACTTCCTAAGTGCCTAGCTACTGAAATGCAGCGACTAGACTAGACACCAAAATTTTCTAAGTGCCTAGCCGCTGAAATTCAGCTACTAGCCACTTGGGGACTGGACAGCAAAAGAAACAAGAATCTACCCGCTGAAATTTGGCGAGAATATCCTCGGGGACTGGACATACCTGGATAGTTGCGCCCAACATGTTGTGCAGCTCGGCGGTGTCTACTGACGGCAGCACAAACGGCGTCCGACCGCGACACTGCCCAACGTCTGCATCTAAAACCTCATGCACCTGAGGCGACTACGTCGTGGCACCCGCGGCGGAAGCCCTCGCCATGAAGCAAGGAAACTTCGCCGCCACCGCCCCTGAAGCGCTAGTCGTGGGCTCCGACGCCTCGATCAGCGCCGCTGGCTCAACCAACTGCGACCCCGCAACCATGTCGGCCTTCATGGCCGCGTCCACTCCAGTCGGAGCTTCGCTCGGCGCATCAGTTGGCTCGTCCAAGACTATGATGGAGTCATCACCCTTCTTCTTCTCCGTGCCCTCAGTGGGTGCCTCAGCTTTGTCGCCCTTCCTTTTCTTCGGGGGATCAACCTCCCCTCCTGTGGCGACTAGTGGTACCTTGGCCACCAAAGGGTGACCAATCTTCTTCACACCAGTCCTGCAAAAAGGCACGATTAGCAACTCAGACAATGTCTACAAAGTGATGCTCTGAATCGAATCGGCAAAGACGTACCTGGCAACTGGGATAAAACGCAGACTGGTGCGGATATGCGTCGTCTTCTCCAATTTGGCCTAGTTTGCCACTGATGCCCGTCTCAAACACTGTCGTGCCCACGACACCGCAACCTTCTTTGTCGATGAGGCCGCATCCGCAGGAAGCTCTGCTCCGGTCGACGCTGGTGCCTCCTTCGATGGGGAGGCCTCCGTGGATGAAGTGGCTCCAAACCCCGAGACTGCCGAGAACGATGGGGGAATAGCTGCCAGAGGCATCTCATTCTCCACCACGTCCTCGGCTCTTGGATCTGTCACCTCCGGAGCTTTTGTCAAATCCTCGGCCTCTGCGTCATCAACTTCAGTTCCTTACTCGGAGCTGTTCGCAGACCGGGGCAAAGAGGCAACTTTAGGCGCATTCTTCTTCGCGAGCGATTTCTTCTTCAACGGCGTGGCCACGCATCGCGAACTATGTTCTTGACGTCGCCCTCACCCCCATCATGTTCCTCGAGGCTCCGGCTAGCCTCGAGTTTGCGTTGCCACTAACCGCGGGTCTTCTGAGCCGCGCCCAAGGGCGCGGCGACTTCCATCGCCTCGTCATCGTCGTCGGAGGATTCGCTTAGATCCTCCTCAACCTCTTCGGATCTCTCATCATCGATGGGAGGGATCCAACCTTCCACGACTTGGAACAGCTGAAAAGACAAGCACATATCAGCAAACTGCGACTGCATTTCTACGACTGCGAAGATAGACAAGATAAAGAGACTCACTGTCGGTGCTCGGTGCTTTGTGATGTACAGGGAAATCCCGGCCTTTGGATCGACGTATTCCACGTCGGTGGTCTTCAGCACGGCCGTATAGTCATCGTCCTTCCAATCGGCAGTGCAGGCCTTGGTCCCATTATCCCTGCCGATGTATTCGTACATCCAGTGGGAGCGACTAGCCAGTGGCACCAATCGTTGCCCGAGCCAACAATTGTACAAATTGATGGTCTCGAGCCCATCTTTCTTGAGCTGATGAATCGCCATAAGCATCTCGTCCATGACCATCCTCTGGTTGTGGGGGAGTTTGGCCACCTGCAGCCGATGTGGCTCTCTTATGTCGGCGATGTATGATGGGAGCATCACCTCTCCGTCTGGGGTCGACTCGCTGACGTAAAACCAATGCTTTTTCCACTCGCTGGCCGCCTTCTTCGGCAGCATGAGGTCGAGGAAGGGGGCCTTGTTCTTCAGTTGGAATGTGAGGCCGCCTGCTGCCAGCATCGGTGTAACTACCTCGGTGAACTACGCTCCTAGATACAAGCCTGGATGAGTGGTAGTGGTTGAAATAGTACGGCGGGGCCCCAAAAGCCACACACTGGTAGTCCTTTCAGACGTCCCAACCACTACCCTCTCAACGGGACCTGTACGGGCGGCGTAGTCGGCAGGCGAAGGGATCAACTACGTACACAAGTGGGTATGTACGCAAGCCACCATACAAGAGTACATCAGAGCCATACCATCTAGAAAGAAAGGAAATGTACCAACGCCATACGGCAAGATTCAAATGACCTAGATAGATCTATATTTTAGGATAACTCCTCATACAACACACATCAGAGAATCATGCGGAAGCGGCAAACAAAATCCGAGTACGGATAAGAAGCAAATCGGCATAAGATGCCAGAGAAATAAGCACATCCCAACTACAGGTCTCACGGATCCCCGATCCCGGAATCTCTACACCGAACGATCGTTGCCCACATCATCGGCTTCTTCCACCCAGTATCCGTCCTGCGGGGGTACCTGTTCATCTGAATCAAGAATTTATCGTGTGAGACCCTAAGGGTACTCGGCAAGTCTTAATGCCTCTAAAGGGGACACAACCTGGGGTGACGCAATTGCAGCGAAAGATAAACCCTAGCAATTCTACAGATAAACGCTAACCATCCGCCTAACCAATGATAGACGGATGTCCGTGAATTAAGAACAACAGTTATAATGGTAATCCCATCCGATCCATCCTCCTCCCTGCTTACCAACAAGGAAGCGGACGAACAACCCCCATCCGTTGGAAATTTTATTAACCATTCCATGAGCGTTACTCTATTTACTAGTCAAATTACTGTATCAGATTAAGACGGTACTTTAGTTATGCTTGTCTATGATCGAGAAACTGTGCTCCAAGTCGTCCATATCCGCGGACACGGCTTTCAGAAAGTTTTACCCGGCCGGGGTGCACCAATAGCAACACACACTCGATCAACCTCGGAAAAACCAAATTAAAACCCAACGAGGCCTTCACGACAAAGCAATCACAAGATTCAGAAATGTTTCAGGGGGCCACCCCTTAAGTAGAACCCGCAACGGAGTAGGCAAGCTCCGAGACGGCCTCAAGGTACTGGGTAGACGGCTATGAGCGACTGGGAACCCCAAACGGGGCTTGTCGACACCGCGTAAACGTGTCCCGATCTTAAACAGTACAGTGTGCAGTACCTCGCACAATCGTAAATAAAGCAGTAAAACATGGCATAAGTACAGGATCGTAAATAACACCTCAAACTAGTTTGTGGCCCCAAGAAATAAGACGGAATCAAGCTCTGGCTCAGGGGGGTCCCATATACCTCCCGGATGTGGATAGCGCGATAAATCAAGGAACAGGGATCAAGTACTCGGGGTCTTACGGGACACAAGTGAGCAGGAAAAACCAAATAGCAGATGTTGCTCACCGGTGCCACTTTCTTTAGTTATCCCATACTACTCAGTTTAAGTTGTTTAGGTACCTCATTATCCAACAGACACGCACATACCCTACACATGCTGTTCTACGACTCGCATGGCTCAAACAACTCCTATAGTAGTGGCTCATGGGATGGAGGAAACAAGCTTGGTGGGGTTTAAAAGTAAAGGCTATGCATACTTGGGATTCAATTTAATGCAATCGCGACTCGATGATGCAGGAATAAGATAGAGGCAATAGGTACTGTATGTATGCAAGCATGTGGTAGTGCTTGCCTGGTATCTCAGTTGAAGCGAGGGACGGATCTGGGTAAAGCTCCTGGTTCTCTTGATACAACCCCTGCTCAGTGTCTATCCGAGAAAAACCAAACAAACAAGGCCAACATAAATATAGAGCGCAAGCATATGAATAAGATGCGTCAAGCAAACAATCATGCCATGATGAATGATGCACAATTTACATGGCAAGTAAAGTAGCATGGCATGGGTGAGGTGTGGAGAACAAGAATATAACATTTAGGTGGGTATTAATTCTCATTTCGTTGCCATAACATTTGTTGTTCACTATATAATTATATGATGCATGCTGCAATTGAAGTCATGGATAGCATAAACAGAAAGGTCTCGTCGAGCTGATCATTTTAGACTACTTATTTGCTTAATTTGGAATTGTAAACCCAAAGTTATTAATTGTTGAAAATCCAGTGGCATTTGATGTAATTAACATGAACTTGGAATTTTATTTGTGCCAATTACAAAATAGATGGCATATTTGAATTCCCCTCATTTTCCTGGTATCAAAACATATATCATTTGTCTAATTTGGATAAAGTATGTAAAAGTTATTAAAAACTGAATTAGAATTGAATTTTGAATTTTATTTAAACAGGTTTGAAATTTAAAACAGATCTGAAACGTTTTCCACTTTTTCTACTCCTTCCTGGGTCGCTTACAGGTGGGGACAGGGAGTGCTACGGCCCACGCGACAGCGACTGCAGGCACAGGGGACCGCGGGTTTGTTACAGCAAAAGCGAGGAGCCTTTTTGCAAAGTTGCAACAGTCGCTGACAGCGGGGCCACGCTCGACCGCGGGTTGAGGAACAAAACAGGGCAGGGGGTTATTCGTGAAACGCACACGCGGGCCAGGGGAGGACTGCGGGTTCAGATCTGGTAAGCACGAGTCCCTTTTTGCAAAGCGGACAACGTCACTGACTGGTGGGCCTGGAGGGGCGCGGGATGCATAGGGCAAAACAGGGAGGGGGTATAAGCAAAACGATCACGTCGCACTGTTCTTCTTCTCTCGCGTGCGTCTGACGCGCGCGGCGCGCGGCGTGGCGAGGACAGGGCTCGAACTTGGGATCTGGGGCTCGCGCGCGGACGCGGTTGCCACCGGGCTAGGCTGGGGGAGGTGCTGGAGAGGGGGGCGCGCGCTAGATAGGCTGGCCGCGCCTGGAAGCTGGCAGACACGCGCTCGATGCCGGCGCACTGAGGGCGTTCGACGAATCAAACTGAGCAACCAGGAAGCAACTGGGGATGGGAGGTTGTCTGGGAGGTGGGACTGCTCACCGGGAGTGTGCTGACGTGGTCGGATCGGGGCGGGGTGCAGCGCAGCGTCGGCGAGGCAGATGCTCCGTCGATCTAGGGTTTTGCGTCAGCGTGCACGGGTCCTGGCGTTCCTGGGCCTTCTCCTCCTCGATGCTGGCCAAGGGGACGTCGCAGCAGCTCCAGGAGCTTCCTCGACCACATGCAGCGACACGCCTCCGGCTAGAATATCTGTGGTAGGAGGTAGCTGGCGGTGGGCGGCGAGAGCGCGTTGGGGACGATGGAGAAGGAGGCAGAGAGGGGAGAGGCAGGGCGACGCTGGGGTGGGATCTGGGGAGGCCAGAGAGGGAGAGGGAGAGGATAAGAAGGGGGAGGCGCGGTGGTTGCGTGGGGGAGAGGCTGATCACCTTTTCGGCCTCCCTCACGTGCTGGGCGTGGCCAGGGTGACGGGGTCGAGCTGGGGAGGTGAGAGGGGCTAGCAGGTGGCCCTGGGGCGACTAGGGAGGCAGACAAGTGGGGTAGGGCGTGGGCAGGTGCTGGTAGAGAGAGAGGAAAAGAGGGGAGGAAAGAGGGAGGGAAAAATGGTGCTAGGGTTTTGTTTAGGTGAAGAGGGGTAGATAGGTGGCATGTGGGGCCAGCTAAGTGGCATGGGGTGGTCGAGCTAGAGCTAGAAGGGTAGAGGGACATGGGGTACATGCTAGGGAGAGGGACAAGAGGGGTAGGGTTTTGGGTTTTGCTAGAGGGAGGTTTAGATTTAGGGATTATTTTAGGATATATATGTAGAATAGGGTTTAGGTTTTAGGTAGAAAAGAGAGAGGTAAGGGGTGGTCTAAGAGGTTGCTAAGAGGGTAGGCAAGGATGGTGGTGCAAAACTTGGTCATGCAAGGTCAAACAAGAAAAGAGGGAGAGGGGAGGGAGATAGCCTAGGTGATGAGGTACTACTCTAGTTCATGCATGATCCAATTTAATTGGCCAAGCAAGAACCAAGGGAGAGGGCTAGGGTTGACACTCACAAAACAAGATCAAACAAAGAGGAAAGGATCCATTTAGAAAACCAACAAAAACCAAAAGCTAGGGCAAAGGTGGCTATTGCATGGCCCATGCAGAATAATTAATGCCAGGTTATCCTTGTGAAAACAATGTTATAATCCTGGCATTATCCATATGCATTCCAAGGTGTGGACAAGGCCAAGCAAAGATTATGGGTGGATCCAACCAACAACATGGGCTAGAGAAACTCAATAAAATGCCAAGCCCATATTATTGGATGGTGGAATTATAAGGTGGTGAAAGATAAGGTGGTGGAGTCAAAAGAGAGATGCCCCCAACTCAACTTGGGCATTTAACAGTTTAGTAAGAACCAAATACAATATCAAGAGGCAACTACAATTAATCATGCACATGAGATAAGAACCAAACAAACAAAAAGGTTTTATATGATGCTCAAATGCAAGGGGACATGATGACAAGAGCATGAAGTGCTGATGATGCAACAATTATATGTTGGAAGTGGCCCATTTTATTATTAAAACATGTAGCATTACAGGGGTTAGACAACTGGGATGCTACAACTCTCCCCCACTAAACAGGAATCTCGCCCCGAGATTCTAGGAAGAAGAAGAAGACACAAAGAGAGAAGGATGGTTGGCACGTAGATCATCTTCACGCTCCCAAGTGGCTTCATCAACGGAATGGTGTGACCACTGCACCTTGCAAAACATGATGGACTTGTTGCGAGTCCTTCGTTCTGCGGTCTCAAGGATTTTGATGGGGTGTTCTTGATAAGACAGATCTTCTTGGAGGTCGATTAGCTCATGATCCACGGTCCTACCGGGATCTTTGAAGCACTTCTTGAGTTGAGAGATGTGGAAAACATCATGGACTTTGAGTTTTTCCGGAAGCTCAAGTGCATAAGCAACTTCTCCTCTTCTACCACGTATCTTGAAAGGACCGATGTATCTAGGAGCCAGCTTTCCTTTGATACCGAAGCGGTGTGTTCCTCTCATGGGAGTGACACGGAGGTAGACGAGATCACCAGGGGCATATACCATATCTGTGTGCTTCCTGTCATAGTTGCTCTTCTGACGACTTTGAGCAATCTTCAGGTTCTCCAGAATGATATGCACCTTCTCTTCTGCCTGAGTCACAATGTCAGGGCCAAACCAGATTCTTTCTCCTGCACCTGACCAACCAATCGGTGTTCTGCACTTCCGACCATAGAGAGCCTCGAATGGTGCCATCTTCAGACTCTTCTGGAAGCTGTTGTTGTAGGAGAATTCCGCATAAGGAAGGCATTCCTCCCACTTCATGCCAAAAGAGATGACGCAAGCTCGAAGCATGTCCTCCAGAATCTGATTGATTCTTTCCACTTTTCCTTGCGACTGAGGGTGGTAAGCAGTGCTGAAGTTCAACTTTGTTCCCAAAGCTTTTTGGAAACTCTCCCAGAACTTTGAGGTGAAGATGCTCCCACGGTCTGAACTGATTTCAAGTGGAACCCCATACAAAGAGACAATCCTGTTGATATAGAGCTCAGCCAACTGAATTCCAGAAATTGTTTCTTTGACTGGGAAGAAGTGAGCCACTTTAGAAAGCCTGTCGATGACAACAAAGATTGCATTGTTGCCCTTCTGCGACCTTGGAAAACCAGTGATGAAGTCCATCTCTACTTTCTCCCATTTCCATTCCGGAGGTTTCAATGGCTGAAGAAGACCAAATGGTTTCTGATGGACAGCCTTGACTCTGCGGCAGACATCACATTCTGAGACATACTTGGCACAATACCTTTTCAACCCAGGCCACCAGTATTGTGTTTTCAAGTCCATGTACATCTTTGTGCTGCCAGGATGGATAGAAAGAACCGAATCATGTGCCTCCTTGAGAACTTGGTCTCTCAGACCCGGGTAGTTTGGAACAAACATCCGGTGATCAAAGAAGAGCGTGCCTTGATCATCAACATGGAAGGATTCATACTTCGGAGTGCCAAGCTTAGAGATGAGCTTTCTGGTGTGCGGATCACCAAGCTGACGAGAACGAATCTGTTCTTCCAAGAGAGGAGTAGCCAGAAGGTTCAGGAGATGCCCTTGTTCCACAACTTCAAGGTTGAGCTGACGGAATTCCTCGCACAAGAGAGGCTGCTGCTCTTCTACCATGAGGTTGTTGACATAAGCTTTACGGCTAAGCGCATCTGCCATGACGTTTGCTTTGCCTGGGGTGTAGTTGATGGTCACATCGAAGTCATTTATTGCTTCAATCCATCTCCTTTGCCGAAGATTAAGATCCGGCTGAGTGAAGATATACTTCAAACTCTTGTGGTCCGAGAAGATCTCACAACGGTTACCAAGCAAGTAGTGCCTCCATAGCTTCAAAGCAAAGACAACTGCTGCTAGCTCAAGGTCATGTGTGGGATAGTTGATCTCATGCGTCTTCAACTGACGAGAGGCATAAGCAACCACCTGCCTCTCTTGCATAAGGACCGCACCCAATCCTTGCAAAGAGGCGTCGCAGAATATCTGGAAAGGCTTAGATGTATCCGGAGGAACCAAGACTGGTGTGGAAGTGAGCTTCTGTTTGAGTGTCTCAAAACTTTCTTGACAAGCAGGAGTCCACAGGTACTTCTTGCCCTTCTTGAGGAGATCGGTAAGAGGCTTTGCTATCTTCGAGAAGTTCTGCACAAAGCGACGGCAATAGCTAGCCAAGCCGAGAAAACTCCGCACTTCCTTGACATTAGCAGGAGGAAGCCATTCAACTATTGTCTTCACGGTTTCCGGGTTGACTGCAATGCCCTTGGCAGAGATAACATGGCCCAGATAGGTTACTTCAGGAAGCCAAAACTCACACTTAGAGAACTTTGCATACAAGCGGTTCTCACGAAGCTTGTTCAGGACACACCGCAGATGCTCTTCATGCTCCTCCTTAGACTTGGAATAGACCAGAATGTCATCCAGATATACCACCACAAACTTATCAAGATACTCCATGAAAACAGAGTTCATCAGCCTCGAGAAGGTAGCAGGTGCGTTGGTGAGACCGAAAGACATGACCGTGTACTCATACAGGCCATAGCGAGTGGTGAAGGCTGTTTTGGGCACATCCTCTTTGCGAATCTTGATTTGGTGATAACCACTTCTCAAATCCAGCTTAGAGAACACCACAGCTCCTGCTAGCTGATCAAATAGATCATTTATCCGAGGAAGAGGATATTTGTTCTTGATGGTTTTTGCATTGAGAGCCCGATAATCAACACATAGCCTATCGGTTCTGTCACGCTTCTTCACAAAGATTGTTGGGCTACCCCAAGAAGAAGTGCTGTGTTGAATGAAACCCAATTTCTCTTGTTCATCAAGTTGTCGTTTGAGTTCAGCCAACTCAGAAGGACCCATTTTATATGGCCTCTTGGAGATAGGAGCCGTTCCAGGTTCAAGCTCAATCACGAATTCAACCTCGCGATCCGGAGGCATACCTGGCAACTCTTCAGGAAAGACATCTGGGAACTCACAGACCACTGGTACCTTCTGAATAGCTTCCATAGCATCATCATTAAGAGCAGCCAAGGAATAGAGCTGGACAGCAGGAGTCAGAGTTGGAGAAAAGACTATGTGGCCTTCAGGAATCTTCAGAGACACTGAGCGTTCAGCACAATCAATCACAGCTGCATTTGTTGTCAACCAATCCATGCCCAAAATGACATCAATGTCAGAGTTGCCTAGAACAATTAAAGAAGCCAAGAATGAAGAACCACCAATCTCAACTTGATTTCCATGACTGATATGCTCAGCCCTCATGTTTGAACCAGGTGATTGTACCACCAACCGCTTAGAGAGAGGAACCATGACTAACTCATTCTCTTCTGCAAACTTGTATGACACAAAGGAATGCGATGCACCAGAATCAAAGAGAACTCGTGCAGGAACTGAGTTAACTGAAAGCATACCCATGACAACTCCTGGTGCGAGCTCAGCTTGAGAGGCGTTGACGCAGTTGGCCCGAACAACCGCAGACCCGGGCTTAGTGTTGATGTTGAGAGCCCGAGGCGGTGGTGCACGAACCGAAGGAGAGCTTGTTGCAGATCTTGGCGGAGGTGGAGGGAGAGTTTTGTTCTTCAACGGACAGTTCCAGTTTCGATGTCCAGGATCTCCACACACGAAGCAGACACTAGCTGGACGTGGAGCAGAGTAGCCAGGGACTCCGCCAGGCGCTCCAGGGTAGTGGTTGTTGTAGCCCCTGGGAGCCGCAGTGGTGAAGTTTGGTGGCCTTGGCGCGAAACTTGCAGGTCTTGGTGGAGCCGGGAGCGACGGTGGGGTGTTAGGAATCCAGACACGCCGCTTAGAAGGAGCTGCCATAATCGAAGAGCTTGATGCATCCCTGTTATGTTTCTTAGACTCCTCAAACATCTGCCTGCTTGCCTCCTCTTGCAGTGCTGTGTGTTGTAGTTCCAGGAAGGTTGCCGGTCTCGCATGCGTGATTGCATACTTGATCGACGCATTGAGCCCTTGCCTGAACCTTTTCTGCTTCTTCTTGTCATCAGATACCTCATCACCACCATAACGAGACAGATTCATGAAGTTCCTGATATAGGTGTTGACGTTATCATTTCCCTGCTTCAGGTTGAGGAAAGCATCCTTCATCTTTTCCATCACGATCTCTGAGAGAAACTGCTCCTTGAAAGCTGCCTTGAACCTTTCCCAAGTTGGCTGGGAACCAGTGCAGCTTGCCTTCAAGTAGTTTTCCCACCAAAGAGCTGCATCTCCCTTGAGAAGGTGAGTAGCACACTTTACCCACTCCTGTTCTGGAACATCAGCAGTCTCGAGCAGCCTTGAGATCTCACGCAGCCAATCATCCGCGTCCAGAGGTCGGTCAGACACATCAAACTGACGAGGGTTGAACTTGAGGAAGCTCTTGATGTCTCCACGCCTGGGAGGTGGAGGAAGTGGAGCAAACTCGTTCCTTCTGACGCTCTCCTCAAAGCGCTGCTGGTTCTCTTGCATAGCTGCCAAAGCATTAGCAATGTTTGACAGCGCTGAGCCCAGTTCCGGAGGTATGTCCTCATCAGTCCGGCGTGGTGGAGCCATCCTGTCATTGATATAAAACTCAAGTCAGTACTATAATGGAGAATGATAATAATCCAAAATAGTACCAAGATGGAATTAACCAAGATTAAAGGATACAATTTACTGAGATGATATTAAAATATCAACAAAGTTCATAGCACCTAAAAGATATTAAGTATATCGCACACGACTGAAAAGGAGTGTGGTACACAAATATATCAAAGAAAAATTTTCCACAAATTTCGGCATTAGAATACCAATAGATGCGCAAAATTACTTAACGAATCAAGATTAGTGACTCTACCGATTCAATATACAAAAGCGAATGAGAAGAGTAGTGGTATGGTCGCGACTCCATCCCGCACTCAAATCATTACTCCGCACATGAACAAGTGGAACACATATCCTAACCCCTTTTTCTCACGACGAAACCTAAAGATTGGTAACTACGGAAACGAACACCCCAAACAAGATAGCGTCGGATACAAGAGGAAGATAGATTGCGTCGGTTTACAAAAGCCTGTCGGTATGGAATGTACCAACAGTTGATAACCAAAGGCAGATAAGATAACAACTTGGATGCAACAGATAGACAAGGGATTACACACACACACACAGACAACCTATGGTACTACGGAAACCCCGAACACGTGAATCCTAGTTTGAACTTTGAGAAGAGAATTGAAAACGTTACACTTCCTTACCAGAAAGGGTGGGTGGGAGGGTAAGAAGAAAAAGTGGAAGCAGTCCTACTCTCGCGTTTTGTTTTTTCCTAATATACATAACTACCAAAATATTTGCTAGACTGACAACGACCGTTTGGCTGAAACCCTGAAGGTCGGGATGGCTCTGATACCAATTGTAACTACCTCGGTGAACTACGCTCCTAGATACAAGCCTGGATGAGTGGTAGTGGTTGAAATAGTACGGCGAGGCCCCAAAAGCCACACACTGGTAGTCCTTTCAGACGTCCCAACCACTACCCTCTCAACGGGACCTGTACGGGCGGCGTAGTCGGCAGGCGAAGGGATCAACTACGTACACAAGTGGGTATGTACGCAAGCCACCATACAAGAGTACATCAGAGCCATACCATCTAGAAAGAAAGGAAATGTACCAACGCCATACGGCAAGATTCAAATGACCTAGATAGATCTATATTTTAGGATAACTCCTCATACAACACACATCAGAGAATCATGCGGAAGCGGCAAACAAAATCCGAGTACGGATAAGAAGCAAATCGGCATAAGATGCCAGAGAAATAAGCACATCCCAACTACAGGTCTCACGGATCCCCGATCCCGGAATCTCTACACCGAACGATCGTTGCCCACATCATCGGCTTCTTCCACCCAGTATCCGTCCTGCGGGGGTACCTGTTCATCTGAATCAAGAATTTATCGTGTGAGACCCTAAGGGTACTCAGCAAGTCTTAATGCCTCTAAAGGGGACACAACCTGGGGTGACGCAATTGCAGCGAAAGATAAACCCTAGCAATTCTACAGATAAACGCTAACCATCCGCCTAACCAATGATAGACGGATGTCCGTGAATTAAGAACAACAGTTATAATGGTAATCCCATCCGATCCATCCTCCTCCCTGCTTACCAACAAGGAAGCGGACGAACAACCCCCATCCGTTGGAAATTTTATTAACCATTCCATGAGCGTTACTCTATTTACTAGTCAAATTACTGTATCAGATTAAGACGGTACTTTAGTTATGCTTGTCTATGATCGAGAAACTGTGCTCCAAGTCGTCCATATCCGCGGACACGGCTTTCAGAAAGTTTTACCCGGCCGGGGTGCACCAATAGCAACACACACTCGATCAACCTCGGAAAAACCAAATTAAAACCCAACGAGGCCTTCACGACAAAGCAATCACAAGATTCAGAAATGTTTCAGGGGGCCACCCCTTAAGTAGAACCCGCAACGGAGTAGGCAAGCTCCGAGACGGCCTCAAGGTACTGGGTAGACGGCTATGAGCGACTGGGAACCCCAAACGGGGCTTGTCGACACCGCGTAAACGTGTCCCGATCTTAAACAGTACAGTGTGCAGTACCTCGCACAATCGTAAATAAAGCAGTAAAACATGGCATAAGTACAGGATCGTAAATAACACCTCAAACTAGTTTGTGGCCCCAAGAAATAAGACGGAATCAAGCTCTGGCTCAGGGGGGTCCCATATACCTCCCGGATGTGGATAGCGCGATAAATCAAGGAACAGGGATCAAGTACTCGGGGTCTTACGGGACACAAGTGAGCAGGAAAAACCAAATAGCAGATGTTGCTCACCGGTGCCACTTTCTTTAGTTATCCCATACTACTCAGTTTAAGTTGTTTAGGTACCTCATTATCCAACAGACACGCACATACCCTACACATGCTGTTCTACGACTCGCATGGCTCAAACAACTCCTATAGTAGTGGCTCATGGGACGGAGGAAACAAGCTTGGTGGGGTTTAAAAGTAAAGGCTATGCATACTTGGGATTCAATTTAATGCAATCGCGACTCGATGATGCAGGAATAAGATAGAGGCAATAGGTACTGTATGTATGCAAGCATGTGGTAGTGCTTGCCTGGTATCTCAGTTGAAGCGAGGGACGGATCTGGGTAAAGCTCCTGGTTCTCTTGATACAACCCCTGCTCAGTGTCTATCCGAGAAAAACCAAACAAACAAGGCCAACATAAATATAGAGCGCAAGCATATGAATAAGATGCGTCAAGCAAACAATCATGCCATGATGAATGATGCACAATTTACATGGCAAGTAAAGTAGCATGGCATGGGTGAGGTGTGGAGAACAAGAATATAACATTTAGGTGGGTATTAATTCTCATTTCGTTGCCATAACATTTGTTGTTCACTATATAATTATATGATGCATGCTGCAATTGAAGTCATGGATAGCATAAACAGAAAGGTCTCGTCGAGCTGATCATTTTAGACTACTTATTTGCTTAATTTGGAATTGTAAACCCAAAGTTATTAATTGTTGAAAATCCAGTGGCATTTGATGTAATTAACATGAACTTGGAATTTTATTTGTGCCAATTACAAAATAGATGGCATATTTGAATTCCCCTCATTTTCCTGGTATCAAAACATATATCATTTGTCTAATTTGGATAAAGTATGTAAAAGTTATTAAAAACTGAATTAGAATTGAATTTTGAATTTTATTTAAACAGGTTTGAAATTTAAAACAGATCTGAAACGTTTTCCACTTTTTCTACTCCTTCCTGGGTCGCTTACAGGTGGGGACAGGGAGTGCTACGGCCCACGCGACAGCGACTGCAGGCACAGGGGACCGCGGGTTTGTTACAGCAAAAGCGAGGAGCCTTTTTGCAAAGTTGCAACAGTCGCTGACAGCGGGGCCACGCTGGACCGCGGGTTGAGGAACAAAACAGGGCAGGGGGTTATTCGTGAAACGCACACGCGGGCCAGGGGAGGACTGCGGGTTCAGATCTGGTAAGCACGAGTCCCTTTTTGCAAAGCGGGCAACGTCACTGACTGGTGGGCCTGGAGGGGCGCGGGATGCATAGGGCAAAACAGGGAGGGGGTATAAGCAAAACGATCACGCCGCACTGTTCTTTCTTCTCTCGCGTGCGTTTGACGCGCGCGGCGCGCGGCGTGGCGAGGACAGGGCTCGAACTTGGGATCTGGGGCTCGCGCGCGGACGCGGTTGCCACCGGGCTAGGCTGGGGGAGGTGCTGGAGAGGGGGGCGCGCGCTAGATAGGCTGGCCGCGCCTGGAAGCTGGCAGACACGCGCTCGACGCCGGCGCACTGAGGGCGTTCGACGAATCGAACTGAGCAACCAGGAAGCAACTGGGGATGGGAGGTTGTCTGGGAGGTGGGACTGCTCACCGGGAGTGTGCTGACGTGGTCGGATCGGGGCGGGGTGCAGCGCAGCGTCGGCGAGGCAGATGCTCCATCGATCTAGGGTTTTGCGTCGGCGTGCGCGGGTCCTGGCGTTCCTGGGCCTTCTCCTCCTCGATGCTGGCCAAGGGGACGTCGCAGCAGCTCCAGGAGCTTCCTCGACCACATGCAGCGACACGCCTCCGGCTAGAATATCTGTGGCAGGAGGTAGCTGGCGGTGGGCGGCGAGAGCGCGTTGGGGACGATGGAGAAGGAGGCAGAGAGGGGAGAGGCAGGGCGACGCTGGGGTGGGATCTGGGGAGGCCAGAGAGGGAGAGGGAGAGGATAAGAAGGGGAGGCGCGGTGGTTGCGTGGGGGAGAGGCTGATCACCTTTTCGGCCTCCCTCACGTGCTGGGCGTGGCCAGGGTGACGGGGTCGAGCTGGGGAGGTGAGAGGGGCTAGCAGGTGGCCCTGGGGCGACTAGGGAGGCAGACAAGTGGGGTAGGGCGTGGGCAGGTGCTGGTAGAGAGAGAGGAAAAGAGGGGAGGAAAGAGGGAGGGAAAAATGGTGCTAGGGTTTTGTTTAGGTGAAGAGGGGTAGATAGGTGGCATGTGGGGCCAGCTAAGTGGCATGGGGTGGTCGAGCTAGAGCTAGAAGGGTAGAGGGACATGGGGTACATGCTAGGGAGAGGGACAAGAGGGGTAGGGTTTTGGGTTTTGCTAGAGGGAGGTTTAGATTTAGGGATTATTTTAGGATATATATGTAGAATAGGGTTTAGGTTTTAGGTAGAAAAGAGAGAGGTAAGGGGTGGTCTAAGAGGTTGCTAAGAGGGTAGGCAAGGATGGTGGTGCAAAACTTGGTCATGCAAGGTCAAACAAGAAAAGAGGGAGAGGGGAGGGAGATAGCCTAGGTGATGAGGTACTACTCTAGTTCATGCATGATCCAATTTAATTGGCCAAGCAAGAACCAAGGTAGAGGGCTAGGGTTGACACTCACAAAACAAGATCAAACAAAGAGGAAAGGATCCATTTAGAAAACCAACAAAAACCAAAAGCTAGGGCAAAGGTGGCTATTGCATGGCCCATGCAGAATAATTAATGCCAGGTTATCCTTGTGAAAACAATGTTATAATCCTGGCATTATCCATATGCATTCCAAGGTGTGGACAAGGCCAAGCAAAGATTATGGGTGGATCCAACCAACAACATGGGCTAGAGAAACTCAATAAAATGCCAAGCCCATATTATTGGATGGTGGAATTATAAGGTGGTGAAAGATAAGGTGGTGGAGTCAAAAGAGAGATGCCCCCAACTCAACTTGGGCATTTAACAGTTTAGTAAGAACCAAATACAATATCAAGAGGCAACTACAATTAATCATGCACATGAGATAAGAACCAAACAAACAAAAAGGTTTTATATGATGCTCAAATGCAAGGGGACATGATTACAAGAGCATGAAGTGCTGATGATGCAACAATTATATGTTGGAAGTGGCCCATTTTATTATTAAAACATGTAGCATTACAGGGGTTAGACAACTGGGATGCTACAATCGGGCCGCCGGCTCCTTCACGACCGACGCGCATGTGGAACAGCTCCTGCCACAACGGGAAGTATGGGCGGCACCCTAGGTAGCACTCACAGAATGCCACAAAAATGGCGAGCTGCTCGATGCTGTGAGGCCCCAGATCGGAGGGCTTGATGGCATAGTAGGCGCAGAACCGCCAAAAGAAGATTGAAGTAGGGAACCCTAGCCCCCTCTCTAGGTGGCTGGTGAAGCAGATGAATTCATCGGCGCGGGGATCCGGATCCATCTCTCCGGCCGAGGGAATTTGCCATCTTCCCTCGCAGAGAATCCCCGCGTATTGAAAGGATTTCAACATCGCCCTGGTGCACTTGGATTTGCCCCACAGTTCATTCGGAGGCGCCATCGAATCAAAGATCTGGGTTCGCTAGATCGCTCTGGAAATTTCGGATTGGGAGGAAGTGGGAGACTGAAAGGGTGCACAGGATCGGAGGAAATGTGAGGAAGACTCACAACTCCCCCGTTACCGTGTGGTGATTACGGAGGGGCCGTTACCGCACGGTGATTACGCCGATATTACCGTTGGATTACCCAATGGCTAGTTTGACCAAAAAATGATGGTCCAACTTCATCTACTCGATTGCCGACCCATTCGCCAAAGCTGCGATTTGACTACTTGCCAAATTGGCGATTTCGACTGGTCGCCCATATCGTGACTGAAGATATATGTTAAGGATTCCTTCCTTCATTAAGGGAGTCCACCGCCGATTCGAATCGGCGTCCAAATTGTACCCATATACTCCGACTGCCAAAGAACACCTGCAACGAATCAACGACGGCCTCGGGTACTACTGATGCGGATATGCCGAGTGGGGTATTCCAAGCAAGACGTTCCCTACTGATCATACTCTCAGCGAGTGGGCCTGCAGGACGGCGATTGGACCACGACCCAAGAAGGATCCTGGCGATTGGAAGTTGAAGGCTCAGAAGCGTAGCTAGGCCTAGTCGGATTAGGTCAAAACCCTCCGAGTCCTTATCCAACTCAGTTGTAGATCTGTAAACCTAGCGAGGTACCCCTATATAAACCTCTCTAGGGTATGATAGTACTTACATTCCACCAGATACCCCATCGACTCGCCGCCTAGTCGCCGAGGTCGCCACTTGTAATCTCTCGATAATACAATCGAGTAGGAGTAGGTCTTTACCCTACGGGGGCGAACCTGGGTAAAACCTTGTGTCTCTGCCCTCATCTCGCACCGCAGATGGCTGGCCGCCCTTGCCCCTTATTCTACTACTCGCTGCCAATCGCAGCATCTGCCGTGTCCATTCCCACGACAAGTGGACAATAATGTGATTTGGTTTTTAACCACCCACTAGGGTCATGTGGGATCCCGAGTACTTGATACCTGTTCTTTGACTATTCGCACTATCCGCATCTGTGACCATCAATCCCCTTAGCGAGAGCTTGAATCATATCTTATTTCTTGGGGCCACAAAGTAGTTTGGGGCTTTATTACTATCATGTACTTATGTCATGCTTTACTGCTTTATTTACTATTGCGCGTGGAGCACCTGTACTGTTTCGAACCCCGTGCCACATTTTCGTAGTATCGACAAGCCCAGTCACACTTTCGGTTTCCCAGTCGTTTACAGCCATCGTCACAAACCTCTAGGTCCGTCTTGGAGCCGGCCAACTTCGTAGCGGAGCGGATAGCTTAGTGGGGTGGCCCCCTAAAATATTTTATGAATCTTGTGATTGCTTTGTCGTGATGCCTTGTTGGGTTTTTATTTGGTTTTTATGAGGTTGATCGTGCGTGTGTTGCTATTTGTGCCCCCCTGCAGGGTAAAACTTTCTAAAAGCCGTGTCTGCGGTTATGGACGACTTGGACTACAATATCTGGATCATAGACAACTATAACTAAAGTAGTGCTATGAATTTGACTTTGAAATGACTAGTAATCAGCTTCACTACAACGGAATGGCTAAATAAATGTACCAACAACTGCTGGGTTTGGAATGTCTCATGCTATTTATATCTGACTAGTAAGTGTTGCAACTATAACGGAATGGTTAACTAAAAGTGCCCACTGCTTATGATATCAGGATGACTCATGCTATCTATACCTGACTAGTAAGTATTGCAACTACAATGGAATGAATAAAACTGCCAACGTCGTGAGTTCCTCGATTTGACTTCCTCGTTTGGTCTTGAGGGGGAAATACCAAGATGGGTATGTTTGGTGTTAGCATCAGGTTGGTTCCAAATAGGCCTTTCTTATCCATATCTGATAGTCGCCAGTTATATCGAGTCTCTATGGGTTGTTTAGTGCATGCTGTGTTGCCGCTTCAGTCCACCATACCTATGTAGGCGAGGACTGCCGAATTATAAGACTCGCCGTGTACTAGCCTCAATACTGACCGCTCTCTTTTTCTTTTGCCCTTTGTCGGCACCCCTTTTGTGTAAGCAGGTTTTGAGATCGACGTCATTAGCAGGGTTACCCTTCCGGCTTGGCCTGGGCAGGGTTAGAGACGCCATTGGTTATTCTTCAAGGCTCTTAGCTCAATTTGCATCCTGTCCGTACTCGGACGCTGTATCATTTTCAAGGTGATATGGATCTTTATATTGTATATCTATATTCTTGACTCGTCGAGTCGCTGTTGTATATATCTGTTCTGTGGGTTCCATCGTGGACTATTGTGTAATGATATTACTTCGTTTTCCACCCGCACACAAGTTCCTGGTGGGCACCTTTGAATCGTTTCTATGCGCGTTTAGCGGGAATCGCTAAGACTTGCATAGGGTCGATCTGAGGGTGTTATAATGATGTAGAAGAATGCTGGCGGGAAGTAAATCTCGAGCTCACATAGTATCACCACGATCTCTTCCTATAGCATGTCGAGCTACTTCATGCCGATAGACTTCCTAGAGATGACGCCGAAAAAGTTGCACAGGCGAAACAACGTCTCACGGACATGCTCGTCCATTATCCCTCGTATGGCAATTGGAAGTATCTGTGTCATCAGCATGTGAAAGTCGTGGGACTTCATACCGCTGAACCTATTCTTTGCTATGTCGAGATATCTGCTTATCTTTACCGAGTAACCGTGAGGAACTTTGACTCCTAGGAGGCACCTGAAAATCTGCCTGATCTCCTCCTGACACAAAGTGAAGCAGGCAGTTTGAAGCACAACCACCTCATTCTTCTTAACCCTTTTGCAGGGACCTTGAGTCCCTTTCGTATGATCGTCATTATCATCACTATCAGGGTACTAAAGCTCCTTCTTGACGCCAAGCAATTGCAGGCCGTTTCTTGCTTTCGGCCCATCCTTGGTCCTCTCTGGCATGTTGAGCAGAGGGCCAAGTAGACTATCGATAACGTTCTTCGTGATTTGCATTACATCGAGGCTATGGGGCATGTGGAGGACCTTCTAGTACGGCGGGTCCCAGAAAACATACCTCGATTTCCATACACCCAAAAGCGGCTTTGTCCTCGATCGCTTCTTTCCTGGCGTAGGGCGCTCTTCCCAATTATTTAGAAGCTCCTCGATTTCTTCGCCGCTCCTCGTACGCGGGGCTCTTTTGAGCTCGTCTTTACCATTTAACAGGTCACCACCTTTTCTCCATGGGTGATCCATGCGAAGCCACTTTCGAGTCCCTTGGAACACGGTTTTCGAAGACCCGGGATCCTTTGGTAGCTGGAGATGCAGGGTCTTATCCATGCACTTAACACATGCATTGTGTTTGTGGTTCACCTGGGCTGATACATATGCGTAACCAAGATAGTCCTGCACCGTCGTGAGCAACGCGGCTCTCAGAGGGAAATATTCTTTAGTGTAGGCGTCCCACGTACGGGTTGGCGTCTCCCACAACATGGCTAACTCCTCTTTTAACAGCCCGAGATAAAGATGCATATCGATACCTGGTTGTTTTGGCCCCTAAATAAGAATGCTCATGTGTATGTACCTTTGCTTTGTGCAGAGCCACATGGGGGATGTTGTACGGCCATACAAACACGTGCCAGGTGCTATGTGTGCTACTCTGGTTGCCAAAAGGATTGAGTCCATCGGTGCTCATACCCAGCCTAATGTTCCTTGCATCGCCCCCGAACTCTTCGAACTCGATGTCCAATGCATTCCACTAGCTAGCATCTGAAGGGTGTGTCAGGATCTTGCCCTCCTCTAGATCATCTTTGGGTTTCTACCTTTCCGCGTGCCATTGCATTAGCTTTGTTTCCTTAGGATCTATGAAATATCGCTGTATATGGGGGGTGATAGGAAAGTACCATACCACTTTACGAGGAAATTTCTTGTTCCCTCTCTTGTACCATCCATGGCCGTGCACTGGACATGTGGTTCTCTCCGCGTACTCGTTATGATAAAGTGCGCAATCATTGATGCATGCATGGTATTTTATGTGCGGTAGGTTGAGAAGGCACACAATTTTCTTAGCATCCTCTATACTTGTTGGCAATGTGTTCCCGTTAGGAAGACGATCGCGCCAGAATTCCATGTTAGCATTGAATCTCACGTCGGTCCATTTGTGTTCCACCTTCATATCTAGAGCCTTGAGCGTTACACTCAGGCGTGTATCCTCGAGCCGACACCCAGGATACAATGGAGTCATCCCGTCTATCTCCATTTGCGCCAGCTTGGCTTTCTCTCTGGCTACAGATTTGGCATTGCTCGTCTCCTTGAGAAGCAGTTCCTAAACATGATGGTCCCTCAACACCGAAGTTAGCAGCATCTGGGTGTTCGTGTCTTCTCCTTATTCATGATGGTCATGCCCGTCGACATCTCCTTCTTCGTCATGATGATCATGCCTGCCGGTATATTCTTTGTCATGATGACCATGCTCGCCGGGAGACTCTTCGTCTTCTCGCACGCCCACATCTTCATGATGACCACCACCATTTGCTACCGGCTCCTCATCGAAGTCACACATGAAACCGCGCCTGAGCAGGTGATCCTCCAATTGTACAGAATCAGGGTCGATCCAGCACTGGAGTTTTCATGTTCGACATGGACATCTTATTTGGGTCTTGTTGTTCTGAATCATGTCCGCCTTCGTGTCTTTCTTATACCTAGTAACTCGACCTTCGCTCATCCTGACGACCATGGTTGCCTGCGCGGTATGCATGTATAGAGCAAAAGAGATAGTAGGTTAATTAGAAACCATGTCTTATGCACACACAAACACACATGCATGGTCGCTGGAAAAATTCGGCATGACCTTTCCTAAAAGTAGGACATATGGGTGGTGCAAAATTTTGCCGAAATGGAAATGAATCAACATTTTAGCAAACATCCATGCACCACACTGGGGGCAGACAAGCAACAACAAGAAACTTCTTTGCATGCAAACATTCATGCACCACACAAGCTTCATGCACAAACATCATCTTGGCGTCATCGCATGTACACACCGCCCGCGCGACAAGCTTCACACCTACAAAACATGCATATTCATGGCCAATTAATCACCTAGTAGATTGAATACCGAGTCGAGACCGCGATGTGAGAGAGTGTGGACCAATAGATCTATGGAGAGATAGTGGTAGACAAATAGAGATGTGGAGGAGAAAAGTAAGTGTGTTTTAGATCTACAAGTTGGAGAAATGCTTTCCCTAACCAATCTATCAACTATAGTAGATTTAAATACAACAAATTTGAGAAAATTATGGGCACAATGGGGTGCGAGAGAGGAGGAAGACGAGCTGGGAGGAGGGGAAGAAGGATGTGAAATGGGTGGTGGTAGATAGAGGGTTGCAAAGCTGCCACCTTTTTGTGCAGATCTGGACGCAAGGTTCTGTGGCGCATATGGAAGATATGTGTCACAGAAGTGTGATCTTCTGTGGCGCATATCACCATATGCGCCACAAAAGCTTGGTCATATGTGGCCATACTATGGGGCCCACATGCATGTTCTGTGGCGCATATGGTGATATGCGCCACAGAAGACATAAACTTCTGTGACACATGTCCCCATATGAGCCACAAAAGGTTGGTTAGAGCCCGGTCAAGGCCCGCCTGTTGTGGGTCCCACCTGCTTGCGCCACAGAACTGTCAACTTCTGTGGCGCATATGCCCAAATGCGCCACAGAAGTTTCATAGACCAACGCCTGGTGTGGGTCCCACCTTACTTCTGTGGCGCATTGCCAAAGTGCATGCGCCACAGAAGTTTGAAGGTTCTGTGGCGCATTGCCACATATGCGCCACTGTACTTCTTTTGTGGCGCATGGTCAGCCCCATGCGCCATAGAAGGTCTGTCTATCTATAGCTATTTTCCTAGTAGTGTACTTTCGTTGCCGTTTTAGGATGAGCATAAACTTGTTCAAGACCATAGCGGAGGAGGTGAAGAAGTATGGCCGTTTTTTTAAGCAAAGGAGGAATGCCGCCGAAGAACTTGGGCATAACACCTACCAAAAGGTGACAACCGCCTTGCGCATGGTGGCATACGGTATGCCGACGAATCTAGTTGATGACCATTTGGCTATGGGTGAGAGCTAAGCCATCGAGTGTGTCAAGCACTTCGTCGCTGCAATTGTGCAGGTGTTTGGCCCCACCTACCTTAGAGCCCCCAATGCTGCAGACACAACTAGGATTTTGGAGGAGAACAAGGCTCAAGGTTTTCCAGGAATGCTTGGCTCTATTGATTGTATGCACTTGAGTTGGAATAATTATCCCGTGGCTTGGCATGGACAATTAAAAGGGCACAAGAAGGATTCCACTATCATCCTTGAAGCCGTGGAAGATTACGAGACTTGGATTTGACATGCATTCTTTGGAAAGCCCGGGTCATGCAATGATATCAATGTTCTTCAATGGTCACCATTTATGAACATGATTTCATTGCGTGAAGGGCCACAAGTAGAGTTCGAAGCAAATGACCACAAGTAAAACTGTGGCTACTATCTTGCCGACAACATCTACCCAAGGTGGCAAACATTTGTGAAGCCGATCGTGAGACCCAAAGGTAAGAAGCAAACCCAATTTCACAATGCACAAACGGCGGTTAGGAAAATGTGAGAGAGCATTTGGAATTTTGCAAGCCCAATTTGCTATTATGAGAGGACCGGCTAGGTTTTGGGACAAAGATTGCCTTTGATACATCATGACCGCTTATGTCATCATGCATAACATGATCATAGAAGACAACCGTGGCAAAGATGTGGACTACTTCTTTTTTGACTTGATGAGGGTTTCAGTGCAAGTGCATAGTAGAGAACATAGGGTGGCGGGTTTCATTGCGTCATATCATGCCATTCCGTCCAATAAAGTGCATAATGATCTTTAAAAAGATCTAATATAAGAGTGGTGGAAATGGAATGGCAAACAGTGGTGCCTATTTTATTTAAATGTTTGTTGATTTGATGAAAAACAATTTGTTATATTGGTGATGAAAACCTTGTTCTATATGTGATACGTCGGAAATGTATCTATAATTTTTGATGTTCCATGCTTGTTTAGTATCTACTTTGCTTTGCTTTGTCTACACTTTGAGGTGTTTTATATGTTTTCTGGTACTAACCTATTAACAATATGCCACAGTGTGAGTTGCTGGTTTTCTTCTGTTTTTGGTTACAAAAAGGCAGAAAATCAATATTCTCGGAATTGGACGAGACAAAAGCCAAAGTCAATATTTTACCGTGGGGAATACGGAGCCAGAATACGAGACGGAGGGGAGGCACCAGGGGGCCACACCCCTTGGCAGCGCGGGCTAGGGTTAGCCGCGCCTGGGGGGTGTGACCACCCTGGCCCCCCTGACTTGCCTCTTCGCCTATAAAGACCCCCCGATGCCAAAACCCTAAGTACCCGATCAATATTCCACGAAACTGTCTGTAGCCGCCGCCACCATCGTCCCTAGATCGGGGGATCTAAAGCTCTTCCCGGCACCCTGCTGGAGGGGATATCAACCCGGAGGCCTTATTCTTCATCATGCCAGCCTCCGGTATAAAGTGTGAGTAGTTCCACCTTGTACTACGGGTCCATGTAGTAGCTAGATGGTTATATCTCCTCCTTTGTGCTACCATGTTTAGATCTTGTGAGCTCTGTTCATGATCAAGATCATCTAATTGTAATCATGCATGTTGTGTTTGTGGGGATTCGATGGTATTGAGATTACTATGTCAGATTGATTAATGGTTTTGTCTTATTGATTCTATCATGTCTGTGTTGTTTGTGATCTTGCATGCTCTCCGTTTCTAGTAGCTATATTGGCCAAGTAGATGCTAGTGACTCCAAGAGGGGGTATTTATGCTCGATAGTGGGTTCATGCCTCTATTTAATCTAAGGGAAGTGACAAAAATCTCTAAGGTTGTAGATGTGTTGTTGCCACTAGGGATGTCGTCGTTATGGAAACGGCAGAGCCTAAGAAGGCTAGATAGAGGTGTGGGAGTAAGCAGGGAAGTGGGCGACGCCATCCACAAGCAGGATTGGGTACAAGATGGCATTGGGGACACAAGAAATACCAAGGTTCGGATACCTCCGGTCGAGGTAAAACTCCTACTCTTACCGATCTGACTATAGGGATGAACACAAAGGGCTACAAGGCTCCTCGAGCTGTCTCTGGCCTGGCTAATGATCTAGGAGAGTCCAACCCTTGCTATGTTGCCCTTGTCGCCCCTTATATAGGCCGAGGCGGCGTGGGCAACGGCCTGGCCGACTGGCGGATCCCACAGGCGGGCCCTAGCCATCTAGGTCATCTACAGTGGCCGGCATGGAGGGTGTGTACCCACAGTCAAGCCCATGCTGCCATGTCGTCTACAGTGGTCGCCGTGCGGGTAGTTATGCATAGTGCTACCTACTGTCCACTGTTATAACCGTCATCGGTAAAGTCGTCGTATGGGCCGAGTGTCTAAGTCTCCTTTCCGTCTTGTCCATCGTTCTGGGCGTCCTACGTACTGTGATCTACGTCATCTTGTTCATTGCCTGTCCTGAGTGGCTGGCTAGGGTGGCCTAGCCGGCCGACCTTCCTGGGTCGGATGGTCAGATCCATCCGGCTACTCTTCTGCCCTTGCTTGTCTCATCCGGCTGGTCTTTCTGTCGGTTGTCTCCTGGTCTGTCTTGCTCTGGCCGGCTGACTTAATCCAGCCGGCTAGCAGGCTTTGCTGATGGTTCTGATCTGGCTGGCCGGTTTGCCAGCTTGGTCTTAGTATCGCCTTCCTTTTGATCTGTCTTTGAGTTTCTGCGTCCGGCTAGGCAGCCAACTTGTAGGTTAGTGCCTTGCATCTTGTCCATTTAGCCTACCCAGGGGTGATCCCCCCAACACTAGCCCTCGAGCGTGCGTAGATTCCACCCTTAGGCGAAATGTGCGCGGGCTCAAAAGCTATATTTTTGAAAAAAAAATCCGGTTGAATTTGGCGGTTGAGCGGCCCGGTTGCGTCATCACCGACGTCAGCCACATGCAATGATGGTTGTGGGGAGACGTGCGTCATGGGGTCGCGTCGGCTGTCGCATCGGGAACTGCTGCCAGCGCAGTCGCAAAGGATCCGAACGCCGTTGGGCTGGGGGGCTGCCACGTGGCGAGCCGGCGGTTTGCCTCCCCGGCCCCTTTAAGTAGAGGCTGCGGCGCCCTGCCGCCCCCCACTGGTCATTCGCCCCTTTGCCTTTGCCTTCGACACCGCGCGCTCTCGCCCCCTTCTGCCTCCGCTCTTCCTTTGCGCCGTCGGCGAGCTCGCGCTTCCCGCTCCGGCAGCGCCGCTAGCCTTTTCCTCGCCGGAGCGACAGGCAACCGTCACTCCATCGCCGCTCTGCTTTCGTCCTCCCCTCCTTCCTCCTCCTCTCCGACGCACTCCTCCGCCGACGCCATGGCAGAGAGCAGGGGTGCCTGGTGCGGTTCGTCCGTTACGAAGGCACAGGTGGAGAAGTACCAACGATCGCGCCTCATGCCGATCGCCGGCGAGGTCGGGGTCCGCCTGGCCCCGGTCGATGAGATCTCGCCGGCCCGCAAGCCGGCGAGCGAGTCATTTTCCTCGCGCATCTCGCGCGCGGCCTAGCCTTTCTGGCCATCGCCTTTTTCTTGTCCTTCCTCGCCCACTTCGATCTCCGCCTCCATCATCTCGGGCCAAATGCAATCGGCATTTTGGCCCACTTTGTTGCTTTCTGTGAGTGCTACCTCGGGATCCAGCCTGATCTCGGGCTGTTCTGCCGGCTCTTCCTGATCCGGCCCCAGGTGCAATACACCAAGGGTCTGCTGGTGACCTGCGGCGGCGCCTCGATCTATAGCCGGTCGCAGATCGGCTACCCCAAGTTCAAACTGCACGACACAGTCAAACTGTGGCAGCAGACGTACTTCTATGTACGGAACTTGGGGTCAGAGGACCGGCTGAACCTCCCGGCTTTCCAAGACACCGAGTCTAGCCGGGCGCACTGGGAGGAGAAGATCTTCGGCTCCAAGGCAGAGTCGGACGCGCTCCTCCACCGGATGACGGGGTTGGCGACGGCTGGTCTAACCGGCGTCGACGTGACGCTGAGTTGGGCCAGCCGGCTGATGATGCCCCTGCAGCAGCGAGCACACAAGATGTGCTACTACTCCGGGCATCTCGACCCCACCCGTCTCTCCCCCCGTGACCCCTCCTTCGCCAACCTTTACAAGTGGATTTGGATGATCACGAAGGAGAAGATCACTTCCGGATGGAAGTTTGGTCTTGCTCCTTACACGCGCGAGAATCGTGCGCCCCGGGTAAGTACACTTGTTCTTTTCTTATTTTTCTTTCGTTCTTGCATTGTCCGGATGAACTGCCTTATTCGGTCCTGACTTGCATCTTTTCTGCGCAGATGTTCCCCTGCATCATCCGGGAGGAGGGCGACATTCCCATCCAGGTCTTCGCGACCGACCTCGCCGAGCCGCGCCCGCGCCGGTCCAGCGGCGAGGGCTCGAACGGCAAGGAGGGCTTCTTCCCCAGCCGGGGTGATGAGGCAGTGGAGAATCCTTATGGCCCCGAGCCGGAGGAGAGCGACGACACCACCGCGCCCGAGCCCGCCTGAAAGCGTGCCGGCGAAGGCACATCCAGCAACGTCGCCGCAACCGAGGAGTCGGCAGCCAAGTGCAGCCGGACAGCGGGAGTTCCTCCGCGCCCTGGCTGGACCACGGGTGGCCGAAGGAGGGCCACACCCGTGGTGCAGGGGTAAGTCCTCTACGCAGTTCTTTCGCATCGCTGTTCTTTCGTTTTTCGCATCTACCCTTTCTCTGGTTTTGATATTGCTTCTTCATCGCAGTGTCGTTCTCTCCTTTGCTGCGAGCCCGGCTCACAGCGCGCCTTCCACCTCGCTGCCTCGGGATCCTTCTCCACCGTCGGCTGCCCCTTTGACGGCTGCCCCGCCGCCCGCGACCGAGAACATGCCCCCGCCGGTGACAACGGCTGCCCCCAGCCGACTCCGGTCACGCCCGAGCACGCGGCGAGCCGGTTGGACGGGACCGCCAGTCCGGGCGGGGGCTCATCCGCCGGCGCCGGAGGCTCGGGCGCCGGCAAAGACATGGTCATCACCGAGGACGTGGACTCCGACGACGAGGCGACCGCGTAGTGGCAAGCGACCATCCGCGATGCCCCGGCTGCTCTAGCGGGCCCGCTGGCGCCTCTGCCGGCAGAGGCGGGAGCTTCGCTGCAGACCCTCGAGGTCGGGCTGGCGGAGGTCAAGCAGCTCCGGGCGATGCTAGCCGGCGCCAACGAGGAGGCCGCCAAGCAGCTGTTAGCGGCACACGGGACCACGCGAAGTAAGCCTCTCTCGTCCTTTCTTTTCACTCTTCACCTTGCTTGGTTCTTCTTCTGGCCATCCTCTTACTTGCATTATTTTCCTTCTTGCGCAGCCGTCATGGTTTGCGCGCGGCGCGGATTGACCGGCTGAAGCGCTCCAACACGCGCCTTAGCTGGTACAATGCCGCCCACCGGCTCCAAAACAAGGAATGACACAACAAGGCGAATCAGCTGGAGGCCACCTAAGGAGCAGGAGGAGACCCTCGCCAGCCGGGCCAGCGCCTTCGATCTCCTGGACAAGGAGGCCAACCGGATGAAGGAGCATGCGAAGATGCTCGACAACGAGCTGATGGATATCGGCCTCGTCGCCAAGGGTAAGTCGTCTGCCTTTTCTTTTTGATTCCGCCCGACTGCCTTCTGCCGGTGAAAGGATACGAATGTCGCCTAGAGGGAGGGTGAATAGGCGATTAATACTTTTCCTAGAGTGGCTCAACAAAGGCGGAATAAAACTAGTGTTTACTTTGATAAGCACAACCTAGAACAACTAAGGTTCACCTATGTACACCAACAACTTATGCTAAGCAATACAAGCAACAAAGTGATAACAAGATATGTATTACTTCAAGCACGAAGGCTATCACGATGTAAAGTGCATAACTAAAGAGCTCGGGTATAGAGATAACCGAGGCACGCGGGGACAACGATATTTTACTGTGTTCCTCCCAACATGGAGTACGTCTCGTTTGGAGAGGGGGTGGTATCAAACCACCAACGCCACAAAAGGCCTCCCTTATTCTCCGGTGAATCTCACCCCAATGGGATCGATCCACGCTTCCACTATTGGTGCACTTGTCGGTGGCAACCGGAACCTCTCACAAGGTTGGGGCACTTCTCCACAACTTAATTGGAGGCTCCCAACAAACGCCACCAAGGCCACAACCTGCAACACCAATAAACCATCTAGGGTTCCAAGAACCCAAGAGTAAAAAGCTTCTCAACTTTCACTCACCAAATCCTCCGGGGAGAACTCAAACCGATGCACCAAATGCAATGGCAAGAACACAAGTAGTGCTCAAATCCTTCTCTCCCAAATTCCACCATAGCTACAAAAGCTTGTGGGGGAATAAGAGAGTAAGAACAATGGAGGAAATCCACAAAAGACTCCAAGATCTAGATCCCAAGATGTTCCCCTCACTAAGAGGAGAGATGGATTGGTGGGATTGTAGATCTAGATCTCCTCTTTCCAATCCCTAAAGTATATGCAAGAATCAAGGGAGGGATTGAAGGGGGAGAAAGCTCAAGAGGGTCAAGAATGGAGGAGAAAGCCTGTGAAACTCGAGCCGAGACATTGGGGAAGAAGGGGCCCTTTTTATAGGCCCACAGATTTCTGACCGTTTTCTGCTTGTTGGGGAAAGTCAGACCGGAGACTCCGGTCTACACCGGCGACTCCGGTCTATACTGGAGATTCTGGCCAATCTCCGGACCAGCCTCCAGACCGCCCATCTGAATGACCAGGGCCATCCATGACCCAACAAGACCGGAGACTCCGGTATTCCAACATCGGAGACTCCAGACTGAGCCAACACCGGAGACTCCGGGGTAGCCTCCGGACCTGGCTCCGGACCCCCATACAGTATGTCCCAGCCCTGATTTTAAGTCGCCACCGGAGACAGTTCCGGAAACTCCGGACCACACTGAAGACTCCGGTCCACGCAGACCGGAGACTCCGATCTGGACCAAATAAGAAGCAAACTTCAAATGGCGATATCTAGAGTTTGGAAACTCCGATTGACCCGAAACCAATTTTGTTGGAAAGAGGACAACAAGAGGTACCTAACAAAAAGTGAAAATATTGGATACCACCAAGAGAGAACATTTCATGTATTATAAAGTTAGATACCTCTCTTGGTGAGAAACCGGAAAACCTCAAAGATCAAAAACGCAATATGATATAAAAGGGAAATCCGTTTTTGATGAACTAGAGCTTGTTATGAATATTACCACAAGATCTAGAACCTCATATGGATAATATCCAAATAATGGAAGGTTTTACCTATCTCTAAAAGACAAACCGGTAAAACCTCCAAGATCAAAAACGCAATAAGATATAAAGGGGAAATCCGTTTTTGATGAACTAGGGCTTGTTATGAATATTACCACAAGCTCTAGAACCTCACATGGATAAGATCCAAATAACAACCAAGAAAGTATGATGCAAAGTATGCAAAGGTTTGAGCTCTCTCTGAACGATATGATCGAGTTACTCACTTGAGAGACCCTCTTGATAGTACGGTTATCTATCCTATAAACCAGTCTCCCTAACTAACATCCCGAGACCGGTAAGAAAGAAACCCTATCAAGATCATACCTTTGCCTTGCGCATATTCCACTTGATTATGATGTAGACGGTCTTGTCCTTCTCAATATGGAACACCTTTCTTAATTGCTCTTGTACGCACTTGCTTGATGAAGACTTGCAAGTTACTCCCCCATACAACATGGGGAAACCTTTACTTTGACCTTGTCTTCATCGATCCATGATCACCGAGGTTGGAAAGCTTTAAGCATGAGATATTCATAGTTTTAACTCTCACATGACCAATCTGTGGATCACTCTTTGAACACCTTGGTCACCACTTGATCCTCTTCACTTTCTTCTTCTCCAAACCTTGAAGCCAACATATGGTTCAAGCATTGCCTATGGACAATTCCTACAAGTACAACTTGATACAAGCATTAGTCTATAGAGATTGTCATTAATTACCAAAACCACACATGGGGGCCCACATGTTCTTTCAGCCGGCTATCCTTTTTTGACTTGCCCCTTCTGATCACAAGGCTTCTACCCCCAAGTAGAGGCCCTTGCCTACGACCGGGTGCAACAGGTTGCGCCGGGTGAGAAGCGGCGGTCAAGGACTTGGTGGGTCAGCTTGGAGAGGACGCCGCCAACTTGCGCAAAGCCGCGGCCGACATCCACGACCTAATCTTTCCGGTAAAGCTCCTGCCGGAGACCATGAGAGCCCTGGCGATCAAGCTGGGTGGCGCGCCAAACGCCATCGACCGGATGCGCGACTTGGCCACTCGCGTGGGCTCCGAGATGGCGCTAGCCCTGATGCTCTCGTGGTACAAGGATTCCCGCCTCGACAAGCTGGTGGACAACTTCCGAGCCGGCGCGGACCTTAACGCCGTGCGCCGGGTCTACCCGGGACTCCACTCCGCCGCCATCATGATTGCGGGCTATGCCGGCATGACGAGGTGCTTACGGACGGCGAGGGGAGCGGAGGAACCGGTGACGCAGGAGCAGATGGCGCCCAGGCTGGTGGAACCGGCTTAGCTCCTCCTCATGGCAAGGGTTCGGTTGCCTGAAGATGAAGACCCCGGGATGCCGAGTGACTTTGTACATAACTTAGCTTTTGGTACTTCATGTTTGTGAACCACTGGATATGCGGAGACTTCGTCCTCTGCCATTTAATTTAATCTGCCTGTCTAGGTTCCCTTCGCGCACCCATTATCTTTATGCCTTGTTCAACTGGTTTTTCCGGCTGGTCCTCTCCAGCCGACGATATCTTGCCTTCGCGAACTTTCGCTTGCGTTCTGCCTTTTCCCCGTCTTGCTTTTCCGATTGGTGCTCACGTGGCTGGATCGGGGAAGCTGCACCGCAGTTCGGCTGCATGTATTCAGTCGCTCTTTGGACCTTTTTCTCGATTACTTTCCTTATCGTACTTCTTCCTTCTCTCTTCTATCTTTCTCTCCCTTGCTAGGTCTGTCTGACGCACCCGACTAGCTTTGCTTAGTCGGATCAGGCGGGTGGCACCTTTGCGTTCTATCTGTCCTTGTCTTTTCTTATTGTCCGGATGACGCACTCTTCATTCGGACGCCGCATGCTTCCAGTGGGGGGGGCGCCAGCGCACCCACTGGGTGTAGCCCCCCGAGATTCGGAGTGGCTACCACAAATAGGTGCTTAGAATCTTCACTGCCTCTGATTTCCAACTTGGTGTGATTTGTGAGAAAAACAAACATACAGAAAATGACTCCTTGTCAATACGTTGTCGTGTTATATGTATTTCTATTATCCGACTAGGGTTTTTCTTTTTTCGAAAACTAGCTCGTGATTTTCTAGACACTTAGTCACTTTCTCGTGTGGGGTGCTGTTTACGTTGCACCTTGACGGACAGCCGGGTTGCGGTCTGGAGCCGGAACCGAAGGGAGCTGACAATACACCGCACACAGTACTAGGGGCTTCGTAGCCCAAAAAATACCAACTACGCACATGGCCGGAGATGACCGATATGACGCATATTTCACCGTTTTTCGTGTGGGATGCCCTTGGGCTTTGCTCTTGCTAGCCGGACAGCCAGGTTACGGTCTGTAGCTGAGACGAAGAGTGGGCCTCTAGCATTGTCGCACACTACTCAATCGGTTTACAAAATTGGCAGGGCGGACCAACCGGCGAGCCCCCGGGCAGGGGTCGACGGAAGCCGGAAAAAGCATTGTAGGAATTTCAATGGATAATAGCAACGATCTGATTATCCGGCAAGGAGCCCCCGAGCGTCAGCCGGGGTTCCATACCTTTCATTCATTCAGGGATCCGGATACATACACTGATTTTTGTGACTAAGTGCAAAATGGTCGGAGCAGGTCTGCGTTCCATGGCTGCTTTGTCTCCTCGTCTGACTTGTCCATCTTGTTCTTGCGCGGCTGCTGCGCGTCGATGAGGTAGTAGGAGTTGTTGTGAAGCGCTTTGCTGATGATGAAGGGTCCCTCCCATGGAGGGGAAAACTTGTGCATGCCCTTTGTATCTTGTATCAGTCAGAGCACCAGGTCGCCCTCCCGGAATGTGACTGGCCGGATGTGACTGGAGTGATACCGGCGCAGCCCTTGCTGGTAGATAGCCGATCTGGACAAGGCCAGCTCGCGGACCTCCTCAAGGAGTTCCACGCTATCCTCCATTGCCTCCTGGTTCTCCTTCTCCGTGTAAAGGAGCTTGCGAGATGAGTCGAACTCCATGTCCACCGCTAGAACTGCCTCCGAGCCATAGGTGAGGAAGAACGGGGTGAAGCCGTTTGATCTATTCGGGGTGGTGCAGAGGCTCCACGGCATGGCCGGGAGCTCCGCAACCCAGCAGCTGGGTGATCGCTCTAGTGGCTCGATCAGCCGGGGCTTGATTCCGGCTAGCACCAAGCCGTTGGCTCTTTCCACCTACCCGTTGGACTGCGGGTGGGCGACGGATGCAAGGTCCAATCGAATCCCTTTGTTGTGGCAGAACCGAGCGAAGGCCCCCATGGCGAAGTTCGTGCCATTGCCGGTGATAATGCTATGGGGGTAGCCGAACCGGATGATGATGTCGCGGAAGAAGGTGACGACTGTGGCCCCGTCCAGCTTCTAGATCGGCTTCGCCTCGATCCACTTGGTGAACTTGTCCACCGCCACCAGCAGGTGAGTCATGTCGGCTCGAGCAAGCTTGAAAGGGCCGACCATGTCCAACCCCCAGACCACGAAGGGCTAGGTGATTGGTATTGTCTTGAGCGTGGAAGCGGGCATGTGCCTTAGCCGGCCAAACCACTGGCACCCATTACACGTGCAAAACAGCTGGTCCGCGTCCTTCGAAGCAGTCGGCCAGTAGAATCTGTGGCGCATCACCTTCGACACCAGGGCTTGCAAAGAGTCGTGGTGACCGCACTCCCCCTGGTGGATCTCCTTCAACAGCCGGTAGCTGGTATCCATGTTGACGCACCACTGGAAAACGCCTGCGGCGCTGCGCTTGTATAGCTCCTTGTTGGTGATGGTGTATGTGTGCGCGCGGCGCCGGATCTGCCTTGCCTCCACCTTGTCATCCGGGAGCTCGTCGTTGAGAAGGTAGTTCATGAAGTGATGGGCCCAGGATGGAACTTCCCGGATGGTGAAGACGCTAGTCGGCATGATCCGGAGTTCATCCGGAGGGAGGCCGGGTGGGATACCCGAGTCGGCAGCCCCCGGGCCTTTCGCCTTGCTTGATGACGGCTTGCCTAAAGAGGAGGCAGCCCCCGGGTCTTTCGAGCCAGAGGGCACAACAGCGAGGCACGACTCTTTCGAGCCGGCATCCCTCGGGTCTGCTACCCAGATGATGGACTCGGGTTCTGGAGAGGGGGTGATGCTAGGCTTGCGAAGGTGCTCCAAGGACACTCCGGGTGGGATGGCTGCTCTGGTGGATCCGACTCGCGCGAGCGCGTCGGCCGCCTCATTGTTGGCACGGGGGACGTGGTGGAATTTGCATCCCTCGAAGCCAGCACTGAGCAGCTGTACGTGGAACCGGTACCGAGCCATGTTGGCGTCCCGAGCGTCCCACTCACCGGATACTTGCTGCACCACCAGATCTGAGTTGCCGAAGCAAAGGATCCGACAGATGCCGATGTCTTTCGCGAGCCGGAGCCTGTGCGCGAGAGCTTCGTACTCGGCGACGTTGTTCGACACGGTGAAGTGGATCTTCAGCACGTACTCCAGCCGGTCTCCCTTGGGTGAGGTGAGCACGACGCCAGCTCCCAAGCCCCCGCGCATCTTCGAGTCGTCGAAGTGCAACCTCGAGTAGTCGGAATCTAGAACCGGCGGCAGGTACTGGTTCTCTGCCCAGTCGACGAAGAAGTCCGCCACTGCCTGAGACTGGATGGTGATCCGGGGCTCGTACCGGATGCAGTAGGCGGCCAGCTTGATGGCCCACTTGGCTACCCGGCCCGTGGCGTCTTTGTTGCCGAAGATTTCGCCCAACGGTGCAGTGGACACCATGGTGAGCGGGTGCTCTTGGAAGTAGTGCTTGAGCTTCTTGCAAGCCAGGTACTGGTAGTGGGGGTCGAACCTCGCTGAGGTAGTAGACGGGCCGCTGAACCGGCTGTGCCTTGCCTGGATCCGGTCGCTCCACCGCCAGGACAACGCTGATTACCCGGTTGGTGGTGGCTATGTAGAGAAGCATTGGCTCCTTTGCAGCCGGTGTGGTGAGAACCGGTGCCCTCGACATCATGCGCTTGAGGTCGTGGAAGGCCGTGTCCGCCTGAGCCGTCCAAGTGAACTTGTCCGTCTTTTTCATCAGCTAGTACATGGGCAGGGCCTTCTCTCCCAGCCGGCTGACGAATCGGCTAAGGGAAGCCAAGCAGCCGGTGAACTTCTGTACACCGAGCAAGCTCTTAGGTGGCTGCATCCTCTCGATGGCCACGATCTTCTCCGGATTGTCCTCGATTCCCCAGCTCGACACGAGGAAGCCTAGGAGCTGTCCGGCTGGCATGCTAAACACGCACTTCTCCGGTTCAGCTTCATCTGATACCGGCGGAGGTTCGCGAACGTCTCACCGAGATCTTCCAGCAGGGTCTGCTTCTCCTTCGTCTTTATGACGATGTCGTCCACGTACGCGTGCACGTTCCGGCCAATCTGCGAGTGCAAGCATTTCTGCATGCAACGCTGATAGGTAGCACCTGCATTCTTCAGGCCGAATGGCATGGTTACATAGCAGTAAGCCCCGTACGGGGTCATGAACGACGTTTTCAATTGATCAGCCGAATTCAGCCGGATCTGATTATAGCCGGAATAACAATCAAGGAAGGAAAGCAGATCACAACCGGCCGTAGAGTCAATCACTTGATCAATACGTGGCAGAGCGAAGGGGTCTTTCAGGCAGGCCTTATTCAGGCTCGTGTAGTCGATACACATGCACCAGGTCTTTTTCTTCTTCAACACCATTCCGGGTGGTATACTTCCATGATGAAGCCGGCAGCAAGTAGTCGGGAGATTTCCTCGCTGATGAACTTCCTCTTGTCCTCCACGAAGCGACAGAGGGCCTTCTTGATCGGCTTGGCGTCGGGGCGCACATGAAGCGAGTGCTCAGCGAACTCCCTCGGCACACCCAACATGTCTTTGGGAGACCATGCGAAGATGTCCCGATTCTCACGGAGGAAGTCGACGAGCGCGTATTTGTTGTCCAAGCCGGCACCGATGGTGACGCACTTGGAGGGGTTAGCCGGGTCGAGCGGGATCTGTCGGGTCTCCTTGGACGGCTGGAACGCCATGTCTCCAGCCGGCTTCATGCCAACCGGCACTTCTTGCTGCAACATGGCCACATTGCGCAGCATCTCACGCTTCTCCTTGGTGATGAGCAGGGCCTCAGCTATCTTGGCGCCTTCCTTCGCGTAGGCCATGGACCATGTGCAGCAGCCAACCACAGTGATCACGCCATTCGGCCCCGGCAACTTCATTTTGACGTATGCATAGTGGGGGACCACCATGAACTTTGCGAGGGAAGGGCGCCCAAGAAGGACATGGTAGGTGCTGGCGAGGTTGACCACCTCGAACTAGATTGGCTCGCGCCTGAAGTTCTCTTCCGAACCAAAAATGACATCCAACCGGATCTTGCCTAGCGGGACGCATGGTGGCCCAGGCGCGACGCCGTGGAACACAGTAGTCGAGGGCTAGAGGTCACATTCCCGGATACCCAGCTTCTCCATAGAGGACCGGTAGAGCAGGTTGAGGCTGCTTCCACCGTCTACCAGCACGCGCGAGAACCGGCAGGTGCGGGCGTCGAAGATGATGAGGGGGTCCAACACCATCGCATAGCCCCGAAGATTCGGGAGCGAGTCCGGCTGGTCCGCCTGGCTCCAGGTGATGGAGGTCTCAGACCAGTTGAAACGCAGGGGGACTAGGGGGACAATAGTGTTCACCTCCGTGCTATGCTGCTTCCGGCTGTGATTGTCAATCGGCTTGGCCTCGAAGATGTGGTAGTTCTCATGCTGCCGGGGGTAGCCTCCATTGCCGCGGTTGTTGCCGGCTGCCCTAGCCGGTGGCAGGGGACCGTCGGGAGGGGGTGGGGGTGGAGGAGGTAATTCGTCCTGCTCCTTGATCTAACAGGTCTAGCTCTACTACCGAGTGGTGTGTATCGCCAGCTTAGTGTCACTGTGGTACTTGCAGGGCCCGTCGAACATTTGCTCGAAGGTGAAGGCATTCCTCTGCCTCTTGTCGTTGTGGGCCGGCATGACCTGCACCGCGTTGACTTGCCGCTGGTGGTACCACGGGCTCTGCTGCTCAACCGGGCACTTGCCCTGGTAGCTGCCGTCGTTGCCATGCCATCGGGACGATCCGACATCACCGCATTGACCGACTGGCTTCTCTCGAGCCGGATCGATGGGAACCGTCCGTCCCTCCGTGTTTACTCGAAGGGGCTTCTTCATTTCCACATCTTCTGTGGTGTACTGGTCGGCGATGGTCATCAGCTCTGCCATGGTGTTGGGCTCATCGCACAGCATCCGGTGGCGCAGCATCGTGCCCTCGCGGCACCCTTCGATGAAGAAACCAATTGCTTGGTTCTCCACCACCCCTTCGCAGGAGTTGCGCAGCTCGGTCCACCGGGCGAGGTACGCGCGATTCGACTCGCGGTCTCCTTGGATACACAGAGAAAGATCGACGGGTCTGCCTGGGCGCTTGTACATGCCGTTGAAGTTCCGGATGAAGACTTTCTCGAAGTCTGACCAGGCATTGATACTATTGGGAGCGAGGCTGTTGAGCCAAGTCCTGGCCGAGCCGGTCAGCATGAGCGAGATGTAGCGAACCGCCACGCGCTTGTTGCCGTGGGCGATTCCGACTGCGGTGACGTAGTCGGTTAGCCAGTCTTCCGACTTCATGCTGCTATCGTACTTGGGGGTGTCCCGGGGCAAGGAAAACTTGTCAGGGAAGGGCTCCTTCCAGATGTGTGGCCCGAAGCACATAGGGTCGGTTGCGTCTTCCTCCTCGGTGATGCGAGCTTCCGTCAAGAGTTCGATGCGGGCGCGCGCATCCAGCTCAACAAGATTGGGCGTCCCCACCCGGCTAGTGAGGCGGGATGGTGGAAGGGGTGGAGGTGGGTTCTGGCCAGCCAGAGGAGGGTGGCTTGTGGCGCCCTGCTCGCCGCGAGACTGGCTGCTGCCAGATTGGTGACGCTTGGAGCGCGGAGGTTGCTGGCCCGGAGATGCGGAGCACTCGGTCTGGCGGTTTCCAGCCGGACGGTTCCCACAGGGAACATCTCCTGCCTCGTGTGCGACGCGAGCGGCCTCAGCCTGCTCGTGGGCCGCGCGCATCAGATGCTGCACTCGCTGGAACTGGCACAACATTTCCTCCCCCTCTAGGTGAGGTAGGTCCTCCGCGACGGCTCGTGCCACCCGGACATTCTTGACCGTGGTGTCGTAGACGGGTGGAGGGAAGTAAGTGCGGGAAGCCGGCTCATGCTCGAAGCGGGCGCCCAGCTCTCCCCCACAACGCTGCACGGAGCCCAGCCGGCTAGGATCCTCGTTAGCCGGGGTGAAGACGTGGGCGCGATTATACTCGCGGATGTCGCTCTCCATCCGGTACTTGGTGGAGACCAGGCCCTGGGCCTGCTGGAGCAGACGCTCACGCGCCGCCTCGATCTTGGCCATAGATATCTCCGGGTCGTCCCCGGGGTGCACCGGCTTGAGGAGTTCCTCGATAACCTCGTCCACCACGCCCTTCTCGCGCACCGGGTGGACGGGCCGCCTTGCTCGATGCCGTGCTCGAGGGGGGGGCGACGACTATTGCTTGAGCCGGCCATCATCACCTCCACGGCGCCGGGCACGACGAGCACGTTGTCGGCTAAGGGAAACGGATCGACAAAAGAGATGATTTCCTGAGAGAAACGCTCCGGCACGGTGGCGACGTAGATGGGCAGGTCCCCGAATAGTAGGATGGAGCCGCCTGCCGGGAAGCTGGATCCGGCGAAGCAGCGAGCGTTTTCGATAACACAATCGAACTTGCCCAGCATGATCATGAGGCCGGAAGCCACGCGCTCGTTGGACGAAGTGCAGGGTCCCGTGCAGAACGTCACTTCGGTCGCCGCCATCTTTGCCCCATGGTGGGCGCCAACTATCGTCGTTATGGAAACGGCAGAGCCTATGAAGGCTAGATAGAGGTGTGGGAACAAGCAGGGAAGCGGGCGACTACGTCCACAGGAGGTATTGGGTACAAGCAAGCGTCAGGGACACAAGAAGTACCCAGGTTCGAAGCCCTCGGGTCGAGGTAAAACTCCTACTCCTGCCGATCTGACTAAAGGGATGAACACAAAGGGCTACAAGGCTCCTCGAGCTGTCTCCGGCCTGGCTAATGATCTAGGAGAGTCAAACCCTTGCTATGTTGCCCCTGCCGCCCCTTATATAGGCCGAGGCGGCGTGGGCAACGGCCTGGCCGACTGGCGGGTCCGATAGGTGGGCCCCAGCTGTCTAGGTCATCTATAGTGGCCGGCATGGAGGGCGTGTACCCACAGTCAAGCCCATGTCGCCACGCCGTCTACAGTGGTCGCCGTGTGGGTAGTTATGCACAGTGCCACCTAATATCCACTGTTACAACCGTCATCGGTAAAGTCGTCGGTATGGGCCGAGTGTCTGAGTCTCCTTTCTGTCTTGTCCGCCGTCCTGGGCGTGTTGCGTACTATGCTCTACGTCATCCTGTACCTTGCCTGTCCTGAGTGGACGGCTAGGGTGGCCTAGCCGGCCGACCTTCCTAGGCCAGATGGTCGGATCCATCCGGCTACTCTTCTGCCCTTGCTTGTCTCATCCGGCTGGTCTTTCTGCCGGTTGTTTTTTGGTCTGTCTTGCTCCGGCCAGCTGACTTAATCCAGCCGTCTAGCAGGCTTTGCTGATGGTTCTGATCCGGCTGGCTGGTTTGCCAGCTTGGTCTTGGTCTGGCCTTCCTTTTGATCTGTCTTTGAGTTTCTATGTCTGGCTAGGCAGCCGGCTTGTAGGTTAGTGCCTTACATATTGTCCGGTTAGCCTATCCGGGGGTGATCCCCCCGACACGGGAGAAAACAACGGTCTCTTGTTCATGTAATAAGTGGATTGTTTACCTTACACACTTTGCTTAAAGCAGTTATATGTTGCTTTCAACTTAATACTAGAGGGGGGGTCGGATGATAACCTGAAGGTGGATTTCTAGTCATAGATGCAGTTGGATGGCGGTCTATGTATCTTGTTGTATTGCCCAATCGAATCTCATAGGATCATGAATGTCTAGTATTGCATTGTCATGCCTTGCTCAGTCCTGTCAATTGCCCCGCTGTAATTTGTTTACCCAGCATGCCATGTTTGTTTATCTAAGGAGAACACCTCTAGTGAACTATGGACATCGGTCCAATCTTTACCATTGATACATCTTCCACTGTTACTATTTACTTTCTGCAAACCACTATTACCTTCCACACCATATAGTTAATCCTTTGTTACAACAACCGGTGAGATTGACAACCTCACTGTTCGTTGGGGCAAAGTCTTGAGTTTGTGTTGTCCAGGTCTCCAAGTTGCTAGCAACACCTTTGAGACGTTTCCTTCCTCCTACTGGTTCGATAACCTCGGTTTCTTACTGAGGGAAGACTTGTTGTTGTGCTCATCATACCTAGCTCTTGGGGTCTCCCAACGAAGCGCTACCACGCGCCATCAACAAGTTTTCTAGCACAGTTGTCGGGGAGGCTAAGGACATCTTCACAAGGGGAGTCCTTCACAACCTTTCTCTTTACTTTGTTTTTTGTTTTGCTTAGTTTGTTTTGCTTGGTTTTGTTTGCCTATTTTTATCAAAATTTCCAAAAAAACTAGTTTCGTTTGGATTGCTTTCTCTTATAAAAAACACAAAAAAATCGTTCCTACTCTAGTTGCTGGTCTGTATTGCCTTGCTTGGTCATGCTTTCTATCAATGGATGGTTACTTTGAAACTAGTTCTTATTGGCAAGGTGGCTTCATGGAAGAACAAAAGTATTGTTATAAGGAACACCGTTTGTCACACAAAGGGAAACACTTATGGGCACAAATTGATAAATTGAATACTATTGCTAGAGAGGTATGCTCTACTTATAGTGTTACTTATTGCTTTAATAAAGCTTGTTGTTATAGGAGGTATAAACACCCCCTTTCCAATATGAGTATAATTATAATGTTACCATATCCTCTTATGTTAAAGGAAATTATGACCTTTATGATGTGGAACAAATTGAAGAATTTATTGCTTTCAAGGGTGCATTTGAACTTGCCAGTTTGCTTGAAAATACCGATGATGCACCTTATGAATATGAGGTTTATGAGATACTTAAATTTTGCTTTGATAATTACAAGGAAGAAAATGGCTATATTCTTGAATATTTTAATAGGTGCTTTCCACAAATGGAAGAGACTAATGCTTTGCAGGAGCTTATGGAAGAAGAAATTGCTGAAACGGGAAGCTCATTAGATGAAAAGGAGGAGGAGAGTGATGAACAAAAGGAGGAAGAATGGGTTAGCTACCCATGCCTACCTTCTAATGAGAGTAACTCTTTATCCCTTACATTATTTGATTGTCCCCCATGCTTACCAAAGGAGGATGAATGTTTTGCTCATGTGGATTCTTTTGAAATATCTACTATGGGTAAAAATGATGTTCCTATGCTTGTTACCTATAGTAGTGATCATGATTGGGAAAAACACACTACTTTGATATTGAAAATATCTTTGGTACCAATTCTGAAAATTCTATTGCCTATGATGATACTTTACCTCCAATTTATGATGATTATAATATTTTCAGTCCACCTACTATTGAGGAGAAAATTAATTGTGATTACAATATGCCTCCTATATTTGATGATTAAGGTGATGAGAATAATAATGATATCTATTTTGTTGAATTTACTCCCACTATAGTTAATAAGAATGACTATGCTTATGTGGAGAGTAATAATCATTATATGCATGTGGCTCATGATAGGAATGTTTTATGTGCTAGTTATATTGTTAACTTTATTCATGATGCTACTGAAAGTTATTATGAGAGAGGGAAACATGGTTTTATGCATCTCAATAATATTAAGTTTCCTCTCTTTATGTTGAAAGTTCTGAAGTTGCACTTGTTTTGCTTTCCTATGCTTGTTGCTTTGTGCTTTAATGACTTGTTTCTTTACAAGATTCCTTTTTATAGGAAGTGGGTTAGACTTAAATGTGTTTTAAATTTTCTTCTTGATGCTCTCTTTTACTTCAATTCATATTTCTTATGTGAGCATCTTCTCAAACTATCATGCCTAACTTAAAGGCGTTAAAGAAAAGTACTTCTTGAGAGATAACCCAATAGTTTTCTTAAGTCTTGGAAGTTATTACTTTTATAATAACCTCTCCTTATCCTTTTTGTTTGCCTTTTGAGCCAAGAATAACCTCTAATGAGAGGGAAGTAAGATTTGGGGAGTTGTTGTCCCGAAACAGATTTTTGTGCTCCACCATAAAAAATCGTGAGGAATATATGTAATTAGGATTGAGCTGATATTTTGTGAATAAATCCCCTAGTATGTTAGCTAACTTTTGTTAGTTCAACACTTTTTGATTTGAGCAACACAAGGTCTTCTAAAAAATCAGTTTCTACCTGCTGGTCTATTTTGACAGATTTCTGCCATTATTTGCATTTGCTTCTTATTGATTCCTTTTTGGGTTCTTTTTAGGAAATTGAGATTTTTGAGGGAATTGTTACACTAGTCTTTTTAGTGAAAGTTTTTCTGTTCTAGAGCTAAACCCAAAGGTCTATTATCTTTTGAATACAATAATGTTGCTAATGAAGATTGTGTGAAGTTTTGTATGAAGGAAAATTTTCAGGTGTAGAGAGAGAATGATGTAATGAGATGAAAAATGGACAAAAGCTCAAGCTTGGAGATGCCACCCCGTGTCACCCCAAGAAATATTCAAGAGGTATAAGCGTCAAAGCTTGGGGATGCCTTGGGCATCCCCTTCTTCATCAATAAAAAGCTTAGGTCTTTCTAGACACTTCCTTTTTGTTGTTTCATGCACTGTTGTGTTGTTCTTGGAGCGTCTTAGTTTACGTTTAGTTTGCTTAGTTTGCTTTAATAAAGTAGTGTGTACCCCCGTTCTCGCTGTGTTGTTTTAAATAAGTTGATTGGTGTTGGAGAGGAGTAGTTGCTTAAATAGTACAAGAGGAGCTAGCTTTGACTGTGACTTAAACTTTAGCATGTCATGCTAGGTGTTGTTTTGAACTTATGCCTAGTGATTATTGCTGTAGCATGACTTGTTCCAAACAATTGGGATTGCTTAGTGTGCCTTGAAGGAATCATGCGTTATTTTAGCATACAAAAGCATAGTATTGTGTATTATCCTTTGATGCTTTGTTTGGGTTGACTTGGCACATGCTCACACCATGTTATGACTATGAACAAGTCACCATAGCCTCTATGATCATTTTGTCCTTGACTTGTGGTACCACTTTATGCTTTGATTAGTAATGTTTTGTCGCTCTGCATGATCATGACCATTATTGCTCTCTTAGTTGGTCGCTCCCAGTCTTTTGCTAGCCTACCCTTGTATGAGTAAGCTCTACTCATGCATCCAACTCCCAATAAACCAAGTTATTCCAAAGTGTCCACTATAAATTCCTATGCATGGTGTGTTACACCATTCCAAGTATATTCTTGTTTTCATCTATCTTCCAATTAAAAAATATTTTTTATGTGAAAACTTAGTGATTAAAGGTCTCACGAACTTGATGGCACAATTTATTTTTTTTGCCCCTAATAAACTTGAACCAGTGTGTCATCTATATTGTATATGCTTGCATTTATACGTTAGAATTAGCAGAACCGTGTTGTCACGGGGAACGCTTTCAACATTGAGCTTGTACTTTGTACACAGTTGATATCATGCTCTTTTGTCTATGGATGTTGCCGATGTGAAATAAAAAGGAAGCTTGTAAGTCCATGAAGTTATGTATGTGTGTTAGAGAAACGCCTGGGCTTCTAGCCTAAGCCATGCCTAAGCATGGTGGAAATTTGCAACATCACCATAATGACATCTATAAAGCTTTCTTCTTATGAAAAAAGAGACATATTGAAAAGAGGAAAGAGAGAAAAAAGCACCATATTCCCATGGTAAATAAGAAGATTGCTGAGATGCTCATTGTCTTCTTGCCTTGTCATTTTGATTATGGGATAGCTCCTATATCATGTGCAAGGGGTACCTCGTTGGCGGTTCTCTATGATACACATGTACTTACTATGACAAGAACTTACAGGTGACTAAAGTTGAGTAGCATGATGTACGGCCCTTGTATTCAAGGGACATGAGATTGCCAACTTATACTTTGTCAAGCATATACTCCATAGTTTGTTCACTTTAACCTTAATCACTTCAAGATGCTTATGATAGGGGCAATGAGAGCTCAAAGCTAACAAGTACCATAATTTTTGAAAGCTCTTTTTGAAACTTAAAATCCCTGCCTCCCTTTATGAAGGGCCTTTCTTCCACTATTATATTGAGTCTCCACCTTCTATCCTTAGGCACCAGTTAAAAGAGCATAATTGCCATTCTTAGTTCTATGCGTATTATCCCAAAACTTCTTGATTGATGCATATTGTTGATATTACTTGTTCTTGTGATATTTGTATCTAGTCACTCTTATAAACTTTGAAGGTGTCCTATGCATCTATTTGCTACTCCATGAGAGACAAGCTGGATGCCACTATGCCATGTTTTCCGTATGTGAAACAAACAAACGTTTTTCAATGCATGTTATTCATGATCTATGTTTGTAACCTTTTATGTTGCATGCATAGTTACTTTGTATTACCGTTAGAACTCCATCTTTCATGCTCATGTTTAGAGTTCTTTGATCCCAGTTTTCAATGCTTGCAAATGGTTTTTGATTTTGATGGTGCATGTCACCTCAAAAATTATTCTTTTTATCACTTACCTACTCGAGGACGAGCAGGAGTTAAGCTTGGAGATGCTTGATACGTCGGAAACGTATCTATAATTTTTGATGTTCCATGCTTGTTTAGTATCTACTTTGTTTTGCTTTGTCTACACGTTGAGGTGTTTTTATACGTTTTTTGGTACTAACCTATTAACAAGATGCCATAGTGTCAGCTACCTGTTTTCTTCTATTTTTTGTTCCAAAAAGGCAGAAAATCAATATTCTCGGAATTGGACGGGACAAAAGTCAAAGTTAATATTTTACCATGGGAAACACGGAGCCAGAATACGAGACGGAGGGGAGGCACCAGGGGGACACACCCCCTGGCAGCGCGGACTAGGGTTATCCACGCCTAGGGGGTTTGACCACCCTGGCCGCCCCTACCTCGCATCTTCGCCTATAAAGACCCCCCGATACCAAAACCCTATGTACCCGATCAATATTCCACGAAACCGTCTGTAGCTGCCACCACCATCGTCTCTAGATCAGGGGGGAGGGGGATATAAAGCTCTTCCCGGCACCCTGCCGGAGGGGAGATCATCCCGAAGGCCTTCTTCTTCATCATGCCAGCCTTCGGTATGAAGTGTGAGTAGTTCCACCTTGGACTAGATGGTTGTATCTCCTCCTTTGTGCTATCGTGTTTAGATCTTGTGAGCTCCGTTCATGATCAAGATCATCTATTTGTAATCATGCATGTCGTGTTTGCGGGGATCCAATGGATATTGAGATTACTATGTCAGATTAATTAATGGTTTTGTCTTATTGATTCTACCATGTCTGTGTTGTTTGTGATCTTGCATGCTCTCTGTTTCTAGTAGCTATCTTTGCCAAGTAGATTCTAGTGACTCCAAGAGGGGGTATTTATGCTCTATAGTGGGTTTATGCCTCTATTTAATCTAAGGGAAGTGACAGAAATCTCTAAGGTTGTAGATGTCTGTTGCCACTAGGGAGAAAACAACAATCTCTTGTTCATGGAACAAGTGGATTGTTTACCTTATACACTTTGCTTAAAGCAGTTATCTGTTGCTTGCAACTTAATACTGGAGGGGGTTCGGATGATAACCTAAAGGTGTATTTCTAGTCATAGATGCAGTTGGATGGCGGTTTATGTATCTTGTTGTATTGTCCAATCGAATCTCATAGGATCATGAATGTCTAGTATTGCATTGTTATGCCTTGCTCAGTCCTGCCAATTGTCCCGCTGTAATTTGTTTATCCAGCATGCCATGTTTGTTTATCTAAGGAGAACACCTCTAGTGAACTATGGACCCCGGTCCAATCTTTACCATTAATACATCTTCCACTGTTACTGTTTACGTTCTATAAACCACTATTACCTTTCACACCATACAATTAATCTTTTATTACAGCAACCGGTGAGATTGATAACCTCACTGTTCGTTGGGGCAAAGTCTTGAGTTTGTGTTGTACAGGTCTCCAAGTTGCTAGCAACACCTTTGAGACGTTTCCTTCCTCCTACTGGTTCGATAACCTCGATTTCTTACTGAGGGAAGAATTACTGATATGCTTATCATACCTTGCTCTTGGGGTCTGCCAACGAAGCGCTACCACGCGCCATCAATATGTCAGTGAACAATTGTTGATTTGTTCTATTTTTTTTTTGTGTTGTAATAATAACTAGACAATTTATTGTTGAATTATCTGGGTTTGTTTGATCTTGTTCATCCTATTGTTGGATGTGAGACTTGTTTGCGTCGGCGCCCGCGTGCTGGATTTTAGCGCGCCTGTTGGGGGGCGATGCTGACAATTTTTAGCGCGCTGCTTTTTTAGCGCTTCTGCTGAGGATAAACATGCGTCGCGCGCTAAACGATGATGACGCGTGCTACAAACTAGTTTTAGCGCGTTGCGACATAGCGTGTTTGTTGGAGTTGCTCTAAGAGAAATCAAATAAAATGTAGGCAGTATGCACAAAATTGATCCAAGTTTGAAAGAAATTTATAAACTAAACTCGCGGCAAAATTATTTTACTCCACTAATCCTTTTATGTAGCGCATAACAAAAAAAGCTTCACACTATATAGTATAACGCCTATGACAAAAGCGCTATACCCCTACCAGCGTGGCATGCGGGTATCAGAAGCCGCTCCGATAGTGCTCGGCGTAACCCGCACGCCATATTGGAAAGGGGTGTACTGTATAGCGTGAAGCTTTTCTTTTAGGCGCTACGCAAAAGAGTCAGTAAAGTAAAATAGTTTTGCCATGAATTTAGTTTTTAAATTCCTTTTAAACTTGGATCAATTTTGTACATACTTACTGACTAAAATATACGATGTAACTTTTGGACTGTTTCTGTAACCATGCTTCCGATAGCATAAAATTTGGCTAGATTTGACCGTGCAACCAATCACAACCGTAAAGATGAATTTCTGGTAAGACGAGCCACGCCGTGTGTTCGGTTCAAAGAACAATATGTTAGCCCATAGAATCGCTATGTTTTCTCTACACCGTTGGCATCGTTTGTCATGTAAGAGCTGAGAGCACAGGATGATTCGTACGAGCATGCAATTTTATTTTAATCAATCAGGTCCTCTCTTCTTTCTCGTTGCTGTTGAAGGGTAGAGGGAGAGAGAGATTGCGGAATATGATGGTTGTATTATTGAGCCTCTCGGGCGAGTATATATAGACGTATAGGGACCTACTTAGAGTACAAGACAAGTAACCTACTTGGAGTACAAGACAAGTAACCTAGTCTATCCCTAACAGATACGTATACTCTAACATCCCCCCACAGTCGTAGCGGTAGCAGCGTGAACAACTGGAACGTCGCGAACGGTCAGACTGGAGAGCTGAAGTAGACCAGTGCGCTAACATCCCCCCGCAGTGGTAGCGGGAACGTCGTGGACGGTGTCACGTCGCAGAAGCTTGGACCGTAGAGGATGCTGGTGAGGAGCTCATGCGAGGTGGTAGCCCTTGTGCCGGTGTCGAGTGAGCCGAGAGCGGTGGGTGCTGCAACCTTGGTCGAGGTAGCCGCGCGAGGGGTCGCCGTGGTCGATGTCGTGGTCGGGGTTGCCGGTGTCGAGGTAGCCGCATATTAAGCCGCGTGCGCATAGTGCAGCCAAGAGAAGGACGGAGACGCGTCAGGGCAGTCGTCGGAGAGAGCGATGCCGAAGCCGATGCAGTCCGAGCCGTCGAGGATGAGGTGCGGCCATGGCTTTGCCAAAACCAGGCGCACGTTGGGGACGAAGGCATACTCTGGTTGTGCCAAAACCGAGTATGCAAGGACGAAGTTGGTATGACGCAGTCGAGGCAGACGTAGAGGAGGTAGTCGATGCCGATGAAGACCTTGTCGAAGCCGATGAAGACGAGGCGCTACAACCGGGCTTGCCAGACTCGGGAACGCACCGGTGTTGCCAGTACCGGGCATGCGAAGAACGGGACCAGTAGAAACAACTTCACGCCATGACTCTACGACGGTTGCGTTGCGCAGATCGGCGAGGTGCCGATGCAGGCCGCGGTTGTTGGAGTAGACGAGTAGTTGTGGTCGAGGACGAGGTGAGGACGATGGCGACGAAGTCGTGCTGGACGAAGACGTAGAAGGCGGCGAACCAGCGACGACCAGGGGTGGTCAGACTGGATGCCTAGACGGAGGGGTAGTCGGCGGGACCTACGACAGCCAGGAGTGGCCATGCAGGCTACCTGTGGAGATGCGGCGGCGGTGCTCGAAGTAGGCGAGGAAGAACCCGGCGACGTGACGAAGACCATGCGCGGACGGCGGCGACCCGCGCCGAGGGAGGTGGCGCGGTGGAAGCCTGCGACGTCCTTGCGGGGTGACGGCGATGACCGCGTGCAGCGATGCTACTGCCTGATGGGGCGGCGTAGCTGCAGGGCGCGAGTCGGTGCAGCGGTGTGAGAACCACCAACGACGGACACGCCTGAGAAGGCGCGTTGGTAGCCGGCGACGGGGACCAAAGGCGGCGACGCTACGGCCCTAAGGGCGACGCAGCGTCAGCCCGATGCTCGATCGGTGGTAGGCGCGTGCTCGGGGACGTACTCGGCGTAGACGAGCGCCAGATCGGTTGATCAGACCGACGGCGACGCGCGTACGCGCCAAGTCCGTGACGACGGTAGATCGGAATATGCGGCGTCGTTGTCGGTGCAATCCCGGACGATGACGACGAAGACAATCCGAGGGGGGGTCGGCCGCGACAGCCTCCCGAGGAAGCCGCAGCAGCCGGCCGCGGTGCGCGGCAGCCTGCCATGAGGCCGCGATGGCCTACCGAGGAAGGCACAGCGGCGCAGGTGACAGGCGCACGGGCGCGGTGTAGATCGTCGATGCCGATGGTCGGAGTAGAGGCGCGGCGATGACGACGGCGATGGGCGTCGCAATCCGATCTAAGATCGGTAAACCAAAAAAGAAAACCGATCAAAAGATCGGAAAAAAAGACTTGCAGGGCAGCCGATCACGGATCGGCGGACGAACCCTGCGTACGGGTTGCGCGGCCCCCGGCGGAGATCATGGAGATCGACCTCCCCGGGGGCGGCGCGGCGGAAGCGGAGGAGGCGGCTAGGTCAAGGGCCGTGCCGCTCTGATACCATGTTGAAGGGTAGAGGGAGAGAGAGATTGCGGAATATGATGGTTGTATTATTGAGCCTCTCGGGCGAGTATATATAGACGTACATGGACCTACTTAGAGTACAAGATGTACTATGTGGATTCGGTTTAAAGAAAATTATGTCAGTGTTATGAGTCGACTATTTTTCTCTACTACTATATGTGAATCGCTTGGTCAAATAAACAACTAGCATCTCTTACATGGTTGGCTAACAATCTCTCTCTTGTCTTTACTCTATGCCATGTGGGCCAGAAGACCTCATCCCATGCATGCATGCATGCATACTTCACCTGGGAAGAAGCGAACTAAAAACTTGATTCGCTTTTTATATCAGGCCATATGAATCGTTTCACGAAAATGCATTGAACCGATTTAAGAGAGAGAAGAGAGACAATAAGAATCGCTTTTGGCTCATATAATACATGGTCTAACGGCTGCGCCAGCTCCTTCTCTCCCTCCAAAACTTGAAAAACCGCCTATCTTATCCAAAACCCTCACTCTCGTCCTCTCCACTAAACCCCGGCCACGATGGCCACCCCCTCCACCTCCGCCCCCACGGCCGCCTCCTCCTCCGCCTTCCCCCTCACAACCGCTGCCCGCTTCCCCCGCGCCTCCACATCCGGCACGCGCACCCCCGCCATCGCCGAGCGGCGCCGCACGCGGCGGCGACGGCTGTCCGAGGGGAGCGGCGGCGACCGCTCGGCGGCTGCGGGGGCGGTGGAGAAGGGTCTGCGCCTTGCCTTCCTGGAGCAGCTCGCGGAGCGCGCTCGTGCCGCCGATGCTCTCGGCGTCGCGGACACCATCTACGACATGGTCGCCGCTGGCCTGTCGCCCGGGCCCCGTTCCTTCCACGGGCTCGTTGCAGCACACGCCCTCGCCGGCGACGCGGATTGCGCTGTAAGTGCATCCGGCTCTTAATGTTTGGTTCGGATGTACTGAACAGCGAGAGACTAGGGAAGTCCACATGAGGTGTTCGAAGAAATGCGTGCCCCCCTTTTTGGGGTTTCTGTGTTAGATTACGCGGTTGGGTGCCAGATCGATAATATTTTACCAAGCTGCGATCCCTTTTGTGAATGTCTTCTTGTTTGATTTTGATCGACCCTAAGTGTGCATTTTTCGAGTGGACATGAGGTTCTTGGCATAATAATGTAATCCAGTGGGTTTTGTGCAATGCAAAGTTCAATGTTGCTAGCTATGCCCACACAGCCTTGCGGAGTTTCAGGTGGTATTCAGTGGTTCCGGTCATTTGTTGTTTGATCTGATCTTGGTTTTTAGTAGTACATGGATTCAACATATCTGCCTGTCTCTTTCGCCGAGCAAATAGGCACTGCTGCTTCCATTCCAAAAATGGAATCTGCAAAGTTGACCCTACAACTACAAGCAGAAGAAAAAAAATGAAAAGCAGAGATGCCACACACATCTGATGGTAACAAATGGCATGAAAAAGGGAACATGTTTTTGTGCACATGCATGTGCCTTACTGACCTAAATTCTCACTAATAACAACAAATTCAACACCCTGTATATTGATTTGTTCAACATCAAACTTATACGAGCTATCAGCGTAAGATATGTTCTCAAATTTATTCTGGGAGTAGATTTAACTTAGGATCTCTTAAATTTCTAGGCCAGAGATCGGTGCCTCTGCCTCTGGCTTCCCTTTGGAGGTTTCAGATTAAATATATATGCATAAATATGTAGACTCTGTGACTCCAAGCTTATTTCAGTGATAATGAGCTTAATTTGTACACGTTTCCTAATTATGTCTCAGGTGCTTAATTACTTCCACGGAACTTTCTTGCATTTCTTTAAAAAATGTTTTTGTAAATGTGAACACTTACATATTTTTTCCTAACAATTACACCAATTGATTTACAAAATATAGTGTTACTCTTATAAAATGTAGATGCAAGCTCTAAGAAGGGAGCTAAGTTCCGGTGTGCGTCCTTTACACGAAACATTTGTGGCTTTGGTCCGTGTCTTTGCCAAGAAGGGTTTTTCTACAAGGGCCATGGAGATTCTTGCTGCTATGGAGAGATATAAGTATGATATTCGCAAGGCTTGGCTAGTTCTTGTAGGTATGGAATTTGACTTGTTTAGCATGTTCAATTTGTTCATTGAATGGTTATTGTAGTCTTCTTCTGTGAATAGAGGAGCTAGTCAGGAACCATTATCTGGAGGACGCCAATACAGTATTTCTGAAAGGAGCAAAAAGTGGTTTACAAGGAACTGATGAACTTTACGATCTTCTGATTGAAGAAGATTGTAAAGCTGGAGATCACTCCAATGCTTTAACAATTGCATACCAAATGGAAGCTGCTGGAAGAATGGCAACCACATTCCATTTTAATTGTCTTCTAAGTGTACAGGTGAGACCTTGATTTATACTATTGTTTGCTATTTTTTTTTTCCTTTTCTTTGTTCAGTTGACCTACTAGTGGAATGTTAGAGACTAGGGATTATTTTCCAACATTATGTTGTCCAAGGGAAAAATAGACCTATCCTTATTTAATTTATGAAAAAAATAGCCTTTGTGCTCCCAGAATGGCAGAACATCAAGCAGCTTATGCAGCCCAGTAATGTGATTCATGAAATATGAGTTAAATACTAATGCTTGGGCCATTCTCATCGTCACTACATGTCTGGGCTGTACTTACAGAAATAGTGTTCTAGGGCTGTGTATCTAACTGACAGACACTGACAGTAGCAGTTGTTTTGTATCCATGTATATTCAGTGCTGAATTTGTGTAGTATTTACGTATTAGTTGATTCTAGCTGGAGTTTTTTACATGGATCTATCTCTTAACGCATCATATGTTGGTAGTAACATATGTGCAGCTTTATTTTGTTTAGACAGTCATTCACATATTTGAGTATGTGCAATGAAGATTTTTGGGAAATAGTTTCTGGTTGGCCAGGTCCTTTGGACCTCCACACCCTCTTATATATAGCTGAACTAGGTACATCTTAACTAGTACACTAGAATACTCTAGAATTTGGTAGGACACTAACTTAGACTCCAACATTCATTGGAATGTTCCAAGCACTCCTAGGACAACACTACTATACTAACACTCACTGGAATATTCCAGGTTCTCCTAGGAGAGTCTTCAACACTTTCCCTCAAGATGGGTGATAGATATCTATCATTTCCATCTTGTTACAAGCTGAACTACACTCTTTATTTTCTAATCCTTTAGTTAAACAGTATGCAATTTGCTCGCTAGAGGTTACATGATTTATCTTAATTATACCGTCATCCAACTTCTCCTTTATGAAGAAGTGATCAATCTCCACATGCTTGGTTCTATCATGTTGAACAGGGTTGTTTGCGATGTTGATCGTCGACTTGTTGTCACACCACAAATTTAAAGGGTCTTTCCTCAACACTTTCAGTTCTGAAAGAAGATTCCTCACCAATAACATCTCACTCAAACCTTGTGACATAGCTCTATATTTAGCTTCAGCTGTTGACTTTGAAACCACCGGCTGCTTCTTACTTCGCCATGTCACTAAATTTCCCCCGACAAACACACAATAACCAGTTGTTGATCTCCTATCATCCAAGCAACTTGCCTAGTTAGCATCACAATACCCATCCACATTTAGATGATCATTTCTTTTGAACCATAGTCCCTTTTTTGGACTATCCTTCAAGTATCGGAGGATTTGATTGACCGCATCCAAGTGTCCGCTCCTAGGCTCATGCATTTATCTGCTCACTACACTCACTGCATATGAAATATCAGGTCTTGTGTGACATAGATAGATGAGCCTTCCAATAAGCTTCTGGTACTTCTCCTTATCCACTAGTTCCCCAGATTCGACACATAATTTGTGGTTCTGATCGATAGGTGTTGATGCAACCCGACACCCAAGCATGCATGTGTGACTAAGCAAGTCTAATACGTTCTTTTGCCTTTGGGGGATCTAGCAATTTCTATGCTAGGAAAGTACTTGAGTTGGCCAAGATCCTTTACCTCAAATTCCTTGCGCAGGTTGTCTTCCAGTCGTGATATTTCCACCTCATCATCTCCGGTGATTATGATATCATCAACATATACGACAAGGATTGCAATATGTCTATTTGAGTGCCGATAGAACACCGTATATCCCCATTACACTGTTTATATCCCATACCACATAAAACTCGTCTAAATCTATCAAACCATGTCCGAGGAGATTTCTTGAGGCCGTATAAAGATTTTCTCAACATGCATACCTTTCCTGTTGTTCTAGGAGTGGAGAAACCAGGTGGGATCTCCATGTATACCTCCTACTGTAAATTTTCATGCAAGAATGCATTCTTGACATCCAACGGATGCAAAGGCAACCCGAAGTTAGTTGCACATGAGATTAGGATCCTCCCGGTGTTCATCTTTGCCATCGCCGCAAATGTCTCATATGTTTGGCTATATCCTATTGTAACTAGTCAATCCCATATGTTTGGCTATATCCTCTCGCAACTAGTCTTGCCTTGTACCTTTCAATTTCCCCTTCTGGATTTTGTTTCACGGTGTATATCCATTTACACCCAACAACTCTCTTTCCTGCTGGAAGATGTAAAAGTTTTCAAGTTTTATTCCTTTTGAGAGAATTTAACTCCTCTATCATGGCCTCGCACCATTTCGGGTCTTGCTTTGCTACTTTCCGGTCTCTTGGGATCACCACAGATTGCAATGATGTGATGAAGGCCATGTAGCTCGTAGATAGAGATGTATATGAATACATAATTAGCCATGTCATGCTTCTTCTGGTACCAATTTGGAGGTTTTCTAGCTGCAACTCGGGTTCCTTTTCTTAAGGCAATGGGCAAGTCCATTGAATCCCTCGTATTAGATGGACCTGCATCATCAGATGTGGCACCAGCCTAGGGGCCTGTTGTTGCTGATGCTCATGTTGCGATTTTCTCCGTGTATACACTTTTAAGTTTTCTTCCTCGTTCGGCTTTCTCCATCTCTCTTCGACCATAGGCTGTCTCCTCGTATAAACCCTTGAATTTTCTTCCTCATTCGGCTTCCTCCATCTCTCCTCACCCATAGGATATGGGATTGAATCAACCACAACTCTCAAAAGTTCATCTTTGTTTGTCCTCAACACTTCACTCTCCCCCTCTCGACTAGCCTCACTCGTGTTAGGAGAGTCAAAGTCAATGTCAAATAATGAGCTGAGATCAGTCTGCTTTCCATAGAATGGCTCATACTCCCTAAATGTCACATCCATGCTCACAAATGTTCGTCGCTCGATAGGACTCCAACACTTGTAGCCCTTCTGTCTAGATGGGTATCCTATAAATATACACTTAACCGCTCGCGGGTCCAACTTCCCCACCAAGGGTCTATGATCTCTAATGAAGCACGTGCAACCAAATACTTTAGGAGCAACTAAGAACTTGTTCTCACCTAGCAACGTTTCACATGGTGACTTCATCTCAATCACCCGTGATGGCATGCGGTTGATGAGACATGTGGTTGTCATCACCGCCTCACTCCATAAGAATTTTGGCACATTCATTGTGTACATCAGCGACCGAGCAACCTCCAAAATATGACGTTTTTTTTTCTTTCTGCTACTCCATTTTGAGGGGCCGTATCTGGACAGGAGGTCTGGTGCAATATACCTTCCGCTTACAAGAATGTACCAAACTCTTTATTCACATACTCGATCCCATTATCTGTCCTGATTACCTACACCGGTATATCGAACTGATTTTCACATAGGCATAGAAGTCCTGGAAACATCTGAATACCTCATTTTTATGCCTCATAAGAAACACCCAGGTCATACGAGAATAATAGCCAATGAATGTCACAAAGTACTTCATTCCACTTATAGAGATAACATGGCATGTCCAGACATCTGAATGAATAAGCACAAAAGGCGAGATAATTCAGATTCCCCTGCTCACATAGGATGTTCTATTGTGTTTCCCAAACTCACAAGCATCACACACTAATTTGTTTTTATCCACCCCACACATTACATCAGGCATAACCTTACTCATTTTATCAAAAGATAAATGTCCCATTCTATAATGTTGAAGCATCACCATGGCTTCCTTCTCTCCTACAGTTGATGCTAGTACAATACATACTGCATCACCTCCTGGTCCATCTACCATAGTCCATTATGCCTGGTTCCAGTCCCAAGCCTCTCTACAGTCGGCCTTTCCTAAATCAAACACATCTTGCGGTCAAGCATTGCACGACAATCTATATCATCAACCAACGCACTCAATGAAATAAGGTTTACAGGGAAGGCGGGAATGTGAAGGACGGAAGATAACTTAATTGTGGGTGTGCACTGAATCGTTCCAACTCCTTTGATGGAATGAGAGGTACCATCGGCAGTTTGAATAGTTTCTTTATGTGTGGGTGGATATTGGGTGTAAGAATCAAATTCTTTCAATGCCCGCAAACATGATTTGATGCACCTGAATCTAATATCCAATTTGAACAAGACTTATGCAAAGATGTAGATGCATGAGCATAATTACCTTCATCAATATAGGCAAGGTGAGCGAACTTGTCGAAGCTGAAGTCCCCATAACCGCCATCATTAGTCACCTTTGCTTCCTTCTTTAACTCGTCATGAGCTGTGCCCGAGGATTCTTCTTCGGAGACCGCCACATGTGCTTTAGGGCCACTTGAGTATCCCCAGCCTCTGCCTCTGCTTAATCCACCTCTATTATATCCTGTTCCTCTACCCCGTTGCAATTTTGGCTCAAATGACCATTCTCGCCACAGTTGAAGCAGGCCCTAGTCTCCAAGCTTTGGGTTGCAACAAAGGATGGACGAGATGGAGTTGTTGTGTTGCTCTTTGTCAAATTCAATCCCACCTCTTCCTATGCGAACGTTGCTATGGCATCCTCTAGAGTGCGAAGTGAAGGATGATGGTACAGTGCAACGCGTCTTCCCTTGAACTTAGAGTTTAGGCCTTTCAGAAATTGCATCACTTGCCTGCGTTCAATCCACTTTCTAGCAGCAGCAATGCAATTTGCATGATGGAGCTCCATAGGAGCATAGTGATCTAAATCAGCCAACAAATGCTGCACCTCAGCAAATGTTAGAGTATATAGTCTCTCTTCGTATTTGCCCATCATATAAGGGCCTTTTGGCATATTTGCCTTTGCACACCTGTACATGTATTGGCCTTTGGCCCCCTCTGAATACCAAGTTGCTCAGTTCACAACATGGTATCAGAACCTAAGGTCTCGAGTTCGAGTCTTGGCTTTCGCAATTTATCCTAAAATTGCTGTTGCCCCCTCTGTGTCCATGTATAGGCCTCTTGTGTCATACGTGAGTTTCGCGCGTCGTCGCTCTCTTCCGGTTGCATGTGTTGACTTCTCCCCGTCACACGTGAGAGGGGGTGTTGAAGTGTATAAGTGGATTGCACTAGCTCTTCCATCAGTTCGGACTTTTGGTTGCATTGGCTAGTACATGAAGCTTGACATGGTATCAGAGCCCAGGTTAGGGTCCATCTTCCGCCGCTGCCGTTAGCAACTTTCGTCCGCTGGCGCTTGTGGTGTTGTGCTGATTCCGTTCCACATAAATCAGCTGCTTTCGGCCGCCGCCGGCTTTGTTCTGGCTGTTTCTCGGCTCAATTCAGCCGACGCGTGCTCCCTTCCGGCTGCCCGATTCGGCCACCGCCTGCATCGTTCCGGACGTTCCCGGTCGCCGCTTGCACCCTTCCAGCTGTCCTCGGCCTGCTTCGGCTGCCGGCTTCCTGCTAGCGCACGTGCTCGCTGCTTCTGCTAGCGTACTTGCTGTGCTGCTTCCTGCTGCTAGTGTTTGTGCTGCTCGTGTTGGTTGAGTGAGATCTGTTCTGATCCATCTTGGGCTGGACCGATTTGTTCCTGAGTAAATAAAAAAAAAAGAGGAAGAGGAAAGATGTGCGATGTCGTCTTCATCTGTGGGGTATGTTGCTGTTCCCCGCTGTTCGGTGACCTTCGATAGCACCAATTATGCTGAGTTTGTTGGCTTTATGCGCACCCACATGCGTGGCCTTCGTTTGTGGGGCGTTATCTCTAGCGAGGTGCCCTGTCCGCTGCACCCTGTTGCTCCTACTTCGCCTATGCCACCGGTTCTTTCTGCTGATGCTTCTGAGGTTGCTAAGGCTGCAACCAAGACTGCTGATGCTGCTGCAATGGCTGCTTATGATCAATAGGTATCCACCTATTCAGATGCTCTTGCCACCTATCATGATGATCTGGCTGGTTATGCTCGGTGGTGTGATGAGGATGCTCGTGCTGCTGTCGTTCTCACTACTAGTGTTCTCCCCCAATTTGCCTCTGAGTTTATGATACTCTGCTCTGTTGCCAAGATGTGGGCCTCTCTTCGTCAGCGATATCAGCCCTCTGGTGATTCTCTGTACTTGTCCGTGGTCCGTCAGGAGCATGCTTTTCAGCAGGGTGACTCCACTGTTGATGAGTTTTATATGCAGAGTTCTGCTATCTGGCGTCAGCTCGACTGTCTTCGCTCTGCTATCTGTGGTACTTGCCCGTGCTGTCAGATTACGCGGTGTGACTTGGAGTTTCAGCGCATCCATGAGTTCTTATCTCGGTTTCGCCAAGAGTTTGAGCCCCGTCAGGCTAATCTGTTGGCTCGGAGTCGTGTTCCCCTTTCAGAGGTGCTTGCTGAGCTTTGTGCTGAGGTGACTCACCTCTGTGGCGCTGGTTTGCTTGGAGTTCCCACTGTGCTCGCTGCTCGAGTTCCTTCTCTGTCGGCTACTATGCCGATTGCTATGACACCACTGCTACCCACTCCTGGTGGTGGTAGTCGCCCTCCTTCTGTTGGTGGTGGTGGTCGCTCCTTTTCCGGTGGTGGTGGGGGTCCCCCTCCTTTTGGTGGTTCGGGCCGCCCTTGCTCTCGTCAGTTCTGTGGCTATTGTCAGAGGTCTGGCCACGCCGAGCCTGATTGTTTCAAGAAACAGTGTGATATGGAGCGTGCCTCTTCGTCTAGCTCCCGTGGTCCTCCACCGACACCAGCCACCGTCTCCCTGACTCACCAGGATATAGTGCATCTGAAGTATATGCTAGCTGCTTTTGGTTCTTCCTCGTCGGGCATTATAGGCTCTATGACTGGTTCTCCTAGCGTTGAGAGGCCACCGTCACCATCTACACGGTCAGGTACATCCCCATGGGTCTTGGATTATGGAGCTTCTTTCCATATGTCTTATGACTCTTCTGCCTTGTCATCACTTCGTCCTGTCGATTCTCCCGTTCATGTTCTCACTGCTGATGGCACTTCTCTTCCTGTTGCTAGTCGAGACACCCTTTCCACTCCTTATTTTTCTGTTCCTAGTGTTTCTCATGTTCCGTGTCTGACCATGAATCTCTTTTCCGCTGCTCAACTTATTGATTTTGGTTGTCGCGTCATTCTTAACGCTGATTTTTGCTCTGTCCAGGATCGTCGCACAAAGGCTCTGGTTGGGGCTGGCCCTTGGCGCCATGATTCTCAGGGTCTTTGGGAGCTCGACTGGCTTCGTGTTCCCTCCACTTCCACTAGCTCTCGTGTTCTTGCTGCTTCTACTTCCGGGTCTTTTCAACAATGACATCATCGCCTCGGTCATCTCTGTGGTTCTCGTTTTTCCTCTTTAGTTCACCAAGGTCTTCTAGGGCATGTCTCAGGAGATGTCCCGTGTCATGGTTGTAGACTTGGCAAGCAGACTTAGTTACCTTATCCTACAAGTGAGTCAATGTCTCAACGCCCCTTTGACTTAATCCATTCTGATGTATGGGTTTTGCTCCCTTCGCTTCGAAGGAGAGTCATTGCTAATATGTTATTTTTATTGATGACTTTTCTCGCTACACTTGGCTTTACTTTATGACTTCCTGTAGTGAGGTTCTCTCTATCTATAAGCGTTTTGCTGCCATGATTCACACCCAGTTTCCACTCCTATTCGTGTTTTTCGTGCTGATTCGGATGGAGAGTATAACTCCCAAATGTTGCGTGGTTTCCTTGCTGAGCAGGGCACTCTTGCTCAATTCTCTTGCCCTGGTGCTCATGCCTAGAATGGCGTCGCTGCACGCAAACATCATCACCTTCTTGAGACAGCGCGTGCGCTGATGATCGCCGCCTCTCTTCCACCACATTTCTGGGCTGAGGCTGTCTCCACCTCCGCATATCTCATCAACAATCAGCCATCGGCTGCCTTACAGGGTGGTATTCCTTAGGAGCGTCTTTCTGAATGTTCTCCTGATTATTCGGTGCTTCGGTTGTTGGGTGTGTTTGCTATGTTCTTCTTTCTCCTCGCGAACGCACCAAACTCATTGCTCAGTCCCTTGAGTGTGTTTTTCTCGGATACAGTGATGAGCATAAGGGTTATCGGTGTTGGGATCCTATTGCTCGTTGGATGCGCATTTTCTCGGGATGTGACCTTCGATGAGTCTCGTCCTTTCTATCCACGACCATCTTCCTCGAGTTTCTCTGTGGAGGACATCTCTTTTCTCGCCTTCCCTGATACAACTCCCCTTGTGCCTCGCGTTCCTGCTCCTCCGAGTCCCATTGCTTCTGATTCTACGCCTTCTTCCCCCACACCTTCTCCCCTTTGTCAGTTTCTCCCTCATCGCCTGATTCTCCACCTTCCTCCTCGGTATCCACCATGTCTTCACCTTCTCTAGTGTTTCCGCCCCATCCATCTTTTTCTTTCTACTATTCTCGTCGTCCATGAGTTCTAGATGATTCTACTTCTAGGCCATCAACCTCTGATGTACCGTCTTCCTCCTCTCAGCCGACTTATGATCTTCGTGCTCGATCTCTTCCCCCATCTGATCGCTATTCTCCTGACCTCTTTGGTCTTTCTGCTGTCCTTGAGCCGACCTCTTATCGAGATGCTGTTGCCCACCCCGAGTGGCAACTTGCGATGGCTGAGGGGATTGCTGCGCTTGAGCGCACAACACGTGGGATTTGGTTTCTCCCCTCCCCACGTTCGTCCCATCACGTCTCACTTTGATGGTTCTCTTGAGGGCTATAAAGCGCGTCTTGTGGTTCGTGGCTTTCAGTAGGAGCAAGGCTGCGACTATGATGAGACCTTTGCCCCTATGGATCACATGACCACTGTTCACACTCTTCTCGTCGCGGCCTCTGTTCGCCACTGGTCCGTGTCTCAGCTTGATGTGCAGATTGCTTTCCTTAATGGCGAGCTGCGCGAGGAAGTCTATATGCAGTCACCTCCTGGGTACTCTGTCCCTGACGACATGATCTGCCGTCTTCGGCGCTCTTTGTATGGCCTTAAGCACGCCCCTCGTGCCTGGTTTGAGCGTTTTGCCTCCGTGGTCATCTTGCCCAACGCCCATGACCCTGCTTTGTTTGTCCACACTTCTCCTCGTGGTCGGACTCTTCTTCTTCTATATGTTGATGACATGATCATTACTGGCGACGACTCTAAGTACATTGCCTTTGTTAAGGCTCGTCTTTGTGAGCAGTTTCTTATGTCTGATCTTGGTCCTCTTCGCTACTTTCTTGGGATCGAGGTTTCCTCACCTCTAATGGTTTCTATATCTCCCAGGAAAAGTATATTCAGGATTTGCTTGCTCATGCTGCTCTTAGTGATGTGCACTGTTGAGACTACTATGGAGCTCAATGTTCACCTTCGTGCCTCTGATGGTGATCCTTTTTCTAACGCGGCGTGTTATCGCCATTTGGTTGAGAGCCTTGTCTACCTTGCCGTCACTTGTCCAGATATCTCCTACCCCGTCCATATTCTGAGTCAGTTCGTCTTTGCTCCCACTTCGGTCCACTACAGTCACCTTCTTCGTATTCTACGATATCTTCGTGGAACGATCTCTTTCTTCCCTCGCTCCAGATCCCTTCAGCTCCAGGCCTTTTCGGATGCTACGTGGGTGAGTGATCTGTCGGATTGCCGTTCACTCTTTGCTTATTGTGTGTTTCTTGGTGGTTCTCTCATTGCTTGGAAGACGAAGAAACAGACAGCGGTTTCCCGCTTGAGTGCAGAGGCTGAGTTGCGAGCTATGGCTCTTTTGACAGCGGAGGTGACGTGGTTACGTTGGTTATTGCAGGATTTTGGTGTTTCTGTCTCTATACCGACTCGTCTCCTGTCAGACAGTACATGTGCTATCAGCATTGCTCGTGACCCGGTGAAGCATGAGCTCACCAAGCACATCGGTGTGGATGCCTCTTTTGTAGGCGCTGCTGTGCAAGATTAGGTTCTCGCTCTTGAGTATGTGCCTTCCGAGTTACAGTTAGCAGATTTCTTCACCAAGGCCCAGGCTAGAGTACAACATGGTTTTCTCCTCTCCAAACTCAGTGTTGTTGTTCCACCATAAGTTTGAGAGGGGGGAGGGGGGGTGGTGGTGTTAGAGTGTATAGTCTCTCTTCGTATTTGCCCATTGTATAAGGGGCCTTTTGGCATATTTGCCTTTCCAAACCTGTACATGTATTGTCCTTTGGCCCTCTGTGAATACCAAGTTGCTCAGTTCACAACAAGCAACATACTCCATCACAGACTTGTCCTCTTGTCTCAGCTCACTCAGTCTCTCCTCTGTTTCAGCCACCAACGTTACATTCCCTTCACCTAAATACAATTTTTTTAAAGTCTTCCATACTTCAGCTGTACTTGAGAGGATCTCCACTGATGCTGCAATTGTTGGGGATAAGGAATTTAACAGCCACGCTTTTAATCAGCGAATTAGTAGTACTCCACGCCTTCCATTTTGGAGTTGTCTTGTCCCCTGGCTCGGCTGCTTCACCCTCAACATAGCTCTCTAGGTCTTTAGTCCTTAAGATGAGCAAAGCCCTTTTTGACCAGCTCAAATTGTTTTTTATGCCTTCCAATTTGATCTCATTGGTTGGCAGTTCAATCTTCTGGGTCTCCTCTCTAACTGCACTATTTGATGATAATGCACCACCTGCCTTGGTTGTGAGAAGCTCCAGTTTCTCAAGTGCCTTCTCCAATCCTTCTTGACCAGTTTCTCAAGTGCCTTCTCGAATCCTTGATTTTCCCCCATGATCTGAACAATCACAACACCTCAGAGAAATGCAAATCAGGTGCAGACCTATTCCCTGCAACCACCTGCAGCTACCACTCTCAGGTTCCTCTTCCAGATAACGCCCCTGTCTTCTCCTGGCCACAGCTGCACACACGCTAGCTCCAATCAGCTCTCCTCTTCTTGCACAGTAAGTTGCTGCACCTCTTCTCTGCTCTTCCACTGTGCTGCAGGACAGTGCTCGGTTGCAGTTCCCCCTAACGGTTCTCCTCACTGGGAGCTCCACCAACTGGTACTTCACCTCCAGAATTTCTGCAGCTGGGCGCCTCCTTCCTCCTACTGCTTCCAGCCAGCACAAGCCTCAGCTCCAGCTCATGCACTTGTGCCGCTAACCGCCGATTCACCGCCAGCAGCCACCCAGCATTGCCTCCAGCTCTGATACCATGAAGATTTTTGGGAAATAGTTTCTGGTTGGGTAGATCCCTTGGACCTCCACACCCTCTTATGTATAGCTGAATTTAGGTACATCTTAACTAGTACACTAGAATACTCTAGAATCTGGTAGGACACTAACTTAGACTCCAACATTCACCAGAATGTTCCAGGCACTCCTAGGACAGCACTACTATACTAACACTCACTAGAATATTCCAGGTTCTCCTAGGACAGTCTCTAACATGCAACACTGGTTTGGTTAGTCTTAGCTGTTGTCTTTGGTGCACTAATCCTGTTGACATCAGCTGTTTAAAGTTAAACTGCTATCAGACTAGGAACTCCTCAGACAAGATATCGTCTGCTTTAGAAAGATGGTTTGTTGCATATGTATTTATGTCTATCTTTACATTCTTTACGAATATAATCAGTTTTCTTAAAAAGAAGTTCATTTTGTTCAGGCTGCATGTGGCATTCCTGAAATAGCCTTTACAACTTATGAAAACATGGAATATGGAGGTGAAGGTATGGCCATCATTTTCACCAGTTTTCTGTTATATTTTTTTTCATTTTATCCGTTGTTGCCTCGATATCTTAGCCATGTTTTTTTTCCCGGAAAGTCGTAACCGTAGTTGTTTTACAGATGTTGTTTCTTTACCATATACTGTATGGCTTTGCATTACACTTAAGATGTCAAAACATTGCCTTCACATACAGTTCGTACAGACTCACTTGCTGTATGTGGGTGTGGTACTGGTAAGCATTGTTGGGATAGACACTTTCTTTAGCATTCAGTGGGCATGTTTAACCATTGCTAGGACTTTTAAGTGTGTATTTTCTATTTATTTTTGGCAGGCGGTTTTCATTGTTTTGTTATTTGTCTACTTACACTAGCTGTTGTTTCTGAAACTGTTATGTGATGGAACTACTGACTGTATCAATACCTGCGAGTAGTTTATAGTTGATCAATGAGATTATAGATATTAGATTGGCGGGGATTCGCTAGATGTTCACCTGTGGCTGGGGCGATCAACTATGTGATGGCATTATGGCTGACGAGTTTTCAAAAGGTAACCGGTATATAAGAGAAAGCACAGATGATCAGAATAGGGTTTATGAAGAAGCTTATTACTTGCTTGCCTAAGAGACACCCCATTTGACTCCCTTTTACAGAACTAACAGGACTTGACTCTTAATACAATGTTCCTGATTAAATACTAAACCAATTCCTTATTCCCTCGAACACTAACCAAAACATACTCCTCCAGGCTACACCAACTGCATACATTGTGATGTATCTGTGCCATCTTCAAGTTCCCTTTCTACACCATTCCTTGATATTGACCATAATGAGTCCTTAAGAAAGTAACAGTTATATAAGGTGACATTAAGGTTTGGGCCTTTGCCCTTACTGTAAATGTAGCATACATGGAAACAAGTGCACCAAATGTTCTTTTGAGATTGTTGTCTTGTTGACCTTTAATTCATTGGTTTTTTCAACGGCATTGCCCACCCTTCTACTACAATATTTGATGTATCGCAGCAGCAGTAAAACTACCCTTCTTGTACAAGTGAAACGAAAATATCTGGCTAACTTATGCCACATGTGCAATCATGATTACTCATGTAAACCAGATGCTAATTCCTCCCTCTTGTTGAAACTCAAATTAAATTTCATACTGATTCTTCCTTCATATTGTAGATTACATGAAACCTGATACTGAGTCTTATAATTGGGTCATACAGGCATTTACTAGAGCTACATCCCATGACAGGTATGCCTAATATTTACTTCCACATATGTTTCTGCCGTATGTTTTGCTTTGTTCCATTTTTTCCTATTTAAACTAGTGAGGTTATCAACACAATCATGTTTATTGCATCAAATCTGAAATTTGAAACAGATGAGTCGAGGTAAAAGAAACAAATGGATACTGGATAGTTATAGCTCCATGGTACTTTCGCTTCTCCAGTTTTTGTTAATCTTTCACCTAGTTCCCAATTAATCTTTCATGTTCAGAAAGATCAAGAAAATTAGATCTACTAAAACTGAAGCAACAGCCAAAATGTAACACCTGAACACGATGCTAAACTATCGATGGCAGCAGAGACAGCCTGGAAGGTGTGAGTTGTGTGTCTGTAAGTCAAGGGACCACCAGTCAGCGTGAGTGGTGCGTGTGTGTGAGAGTTAAATACTCAGTTGTATTCTGAATCGGGCATAACTGAAGAAAGGAAAAAGTCTGAACTCTCTCGCTTCCGTGTTCTTCTCTCTGTATCCAGATCAAACCTATACTAGATCATGCGAGCTCACGCCCCGTTCCTCACCGGTAGCAAGGGGTGTGACAGTTGGTATCATAGGTACGTCCGATCGCTGGGTGTGTCGATCTTCAGCTGTAAAATCCCGTCAGATGGTTGGTGAATTCGGCGTTGGATTCTAATTTCGATCGATTCCTTCGCTGAGATCCCGTAATACCGGACGTCGGTTTCCTGGATCACACAATCTCCCACGAGCCACGACGCCACCTCCAAAAGCCTCACCGCAGACCAGGTTCGTGCTCACGGCGATGGGGGAGGCGACGGATCGGACGGAGGCGTCGTTGGCGGCGATTCGGGAGAGTCTCAATCTCGTTCATGCGCAGATGGGGTCCATGGACTCGATGGGGCTGTTAGACACGGCGTACCTGCAGGTGGCGGCGCAGTTGGACCTTCACTCCCGTGCTGTGTCTGACCACACTCGTGTCATGGACGCGATGGAACGGTGGCAGGAGATGCTGGCCCAGCATATGGCGGCCACAGCGGAGGCAGTGGCGCGGCTGTGTGGTTCCAAGGCACCATCGATCATGGAGGACCACCCGGGGGCTACGCCCGTGGCAGGAACGGGCAGTCTGCGTCAGGTTCCGGTGAGAGTCTGTCATGGAGCGCCACTTGGAGGGAGATTTTTTCCTGGTTCGTCGTCATCTGCTCAGCCACCAGACCCTGGCCAAGGCACGGAGCGACCTCTCATTGATCCCAATTTCCCCACACCGGGAGCGAGTGGAGAACAGCATCAGGGAGGTGCAGGTATGGGCAGCGACACTGGTAGAGGAGGCGAGCACATGGGCAGCGACACTGGTAGAGGAGGCGAGCACATGGGCAGTGGCCGCATTCCAATCAAGATGTCGTTTCCCCGTTTTAATGGTGAATTTCCCAGAATTTTGCGGGACCAGTGTTTGGATTACTTTCGTGGTGCAATGTTCATCCATCGATGTGGCTCACCGCGGCAACAGTGCACTTGGAAGGGAACGCAGCACATTGGTTTCAGGCGTTCAAGCTCAAGCATACAGTGCAAGGTTGGCCAGATTTTATCACAGCGGTGGAGGCGAAGTTTGGGATACATGATCACCGGCTGTTCATGGATACATTGCTGGCATTGAAACACACTGACACGGTTGATGAATACAGTACCAAATTTCAGGAGCTCGTTTTCAAAATTTCTGGGCACAATCCTGATTATGACGAGACATTCTTTGTCTCTCAGTTTCTCAAAGGACTCAAGTATGAGATTCGCGCTCCGGTGGCCTCCCAGATACCAGAGACGTTGGACCACCCTATCCTTCTCGCGCATGTCCAGCAGGATCTGCAATTACAGCACAAACCTTGGGGTGCTCGTCAGGTAGCAGGGCACCTAGCCGAACCTGCAGCTGCTCGAACTGAAGCGGTTAAACCTGCAATTAAAGCTGGACAAGGTGATACGTGGAAAGAGCACCAGTTAAGGGAGTACAGACACTCAAATGGTTTGTGTTTTCGTTGTGGCGAATGGTATGATACTCAACATCAGTGCTCCCGCAAAGCTGAAGTGCACGCATTGACTTTGGATGATCATCAGCAACTATTGCCGGACGAAGTGCTCGAATTATTAGAGCTGCAAGATATTGCAAATGCTGAGGAACTGTCCCTGTCAGTGAATGCCATCTCTGGTTCTGCAGGTTCAGAAACAATACACATTAGAGCTCTCGTTCATGATCAAGTCATGCTTCTTCTGGTGGACTCCGGCAGTAGCCATAGCTTCATCAATGCACAATTTCTTGAACGCATTCAGGCCACGACGAGCCCCATTCCTGATGTATCTGTCAAGGTAGCGAATGGAGAAACTTCGACATGCAACACCATCGTACCACAGTTGAATTGGTGGGCACAAGGGCACACGTTCAGTACGGATATGCGTGTCCTTCCCTTGGGTGCATATGATGCCATCTTGGGTGTTGACTGGCTTAAGCAATGTGGTGACATGCGATGTAGCTGGGTAACAAGAACACTGAAATTCGATCATCATGGAAAATCAGTTACTCTTCGCGGCATTCAGCCCACTGAACCTGCACCACTACGAGAACTTCTTATTGAGCAATTTGTGAAACTAGCAAAGGTGTATGGGCAGTGGCGATGATTGAACAAACTTCTGAAGGACTACAGCAACAACCAGTTCCACCTCAAATACAAACAGTGTTGGATCAATTTGCACCAGTCTTCACTGAACCTAATGATTTACCACCACACCGTGAATATGATCATGCGATCGCCTTGCAACCAAATGCTCTTCCGGTAAATGCAAGGACATATCGCTATTCGCCGTTCCACAAAGATGAGATAGAGCGCCAAGTCTCTACAATGTTGAAATCTGGGATAATTGTGCAGAGCATGAGTCCATTTGCTTCTCCCGTGTTGCTGGTCCAGAAGAAGGACGGAGAGTGGAGATTCTGTGTGGATTACAGGTGTCTTAATGAATTGACCATTAAAAATACCTTTCCGTTGCCTGTAATTGACGAATTGCTTGGTGAATTGGCGGGGGCTCGGCTATTCTCGAAGCTTGATCTGAGGGCGGGCTACCATCAGATTCGAATGCGCCCTGAAGATCAGGAGAAGACAGCATTCAAAACGCATCTGGGACATTATCAGTTTCGTGTTATGCCCTTTGGCCTCTCGAACGCACCCGCAACCTTCCAGTGCGTGATGAACTCCATCCTAAGCCCGTGTTTGCGCAAGTATGTTTTGGTCTTCATGGATGATATACTCGTCTACAGCGCTACTCTGGAGGAACACGCGATGCATCTTGCGACTGTGTTCGAGCTGCTGCAGAGGCATCAATTCTATGCGAAAGCATCCAAATGCTCATTTGCCCAGCACGAGCTTGAATATTTGGGCCACATAGTGTCGGCAGCCTGAGTCGCGACTGATCCAAAAAAGACTCAAGCTATGCAGCTGTGGCCTCGACCGACTACGGTCACTGAATTGCGGGGATTTTTAGGCCTCACCGGTTACTACCACAAATTCGTGCGTAACTATGGGATAATTGCGAAACCGCTCACAAATCTGCTCAAGAAAAAGGCATTTGACTGGACACCAGAAAGTGAGCTAGCATTTCGAGAGCTCAAGGAGGCCATGACTACCACCCCGGTGCTTGCACTACCTGACTTTGCACAGCAGTTCATTGTGGAGACTGATGCTTGCGACACAGGTGTCCGTGCAGTGCTAACACAGAATGGACATCCTGTTGCATTTCTAAGCAAGGCTTTGGGCGTCCAGCACAGCGCCCTTTCCATATACGAGAAGGAGTTCCTCGCCTTGATCATGGCAGTGGAGCGTTGGAGGCCGTATTTGCAACGCAATGAATTTGTGATCAAGACTGATCATCACAGCCTCACATACTTGGACGATCAGAACCTGCATTCACCCATGCAGAGGAAGGCCATGGCTTGGCTTATGGGTCTGCGCTTCAAAATTGTCTACCGAAAAGGATCTGAGAACATTGCTGCTGATGCTCTGTCACGGGTAGGACAAGCATTTTCAGTTACAAGCTGTTTCCAAGGTGTGTCCTACATTGATCCAAGAAGTGGTAAACTCTTATGTAACTGATTCCAGTGCCCAAGATCGCATCCGTGCGTTGGCGGTGCAGAGTCCAGATTCCCAAGGCTATGAGCTTCATCAAGGATTGCTCCGAATTCATGGGAAAATTTGGGTGGGGGAAGACTCTGCACTCCATGCCAAGCTGATCAATGCCTTCCACAACAGTGCTGTTGGCGGCCACTCGGGCATGTTGCCGACATACAAACGATTTAAACGTTTGTTCTCATGGCCTGGCATGAAGACGGAAGTTGAGGATTTTGTTCGTCAGTGTAGTACATGCCAGCAAGCGAAGCATGATCACACTAAGCCCAGCCGGTCTACTTCAGCCCCTACCCATTCCAGCTGGACTTTGGCGTGAGTTGACGATGGATTTCGTGGAGGGACTTCCGTTGTCTGGCGGCTCCAATGTGATCATGGTGGTGGTTGATCGCCTAACAAAGTATGCCCACTTTGTTCCCTTGCGGCATCCGTTCACGGCGGAGATAGTAGCGCAAGCCTTTCTGGACCCGGTGGTCAAATTGCATGGCGTGCCTCTCTCCATCGTATCTGACCGTGACCGTATATTCACCAGCAAGCTCTGGAAAGAATTATTCAAGTCCATGGGCACTAAGCTGCAATTCACAACGGCATATCATCCTCAGATAGATGGGCAAAGTGAACGTGTGAATCAGTCGTTGGAGATGTTTCTCCGCTGTTCAGTCCAAGATAATGGCGCAAATGGCTTCCACTCGCCGAATTCTGGTATAACACCACTTTTCACTCTGCAATTGGCTGTTCGCCATTCAAGGCTCTCTATGGATGTGAGCCCAACTTGGGAGACCTACCAGTGTGGGATGATAGCGAGCAAACTGACGTGGCCATCATCTTGCGAGATCGTCAAGCACAGTTGGACAGACTCAAACTTCATCTGGCCAATGCGCAAAACCGGATGAAACTGCAAGCTGACAGACGGCGCACAGAAAAAGAGTACTCTGTGGGAGACAGTATTTCTGAAACTTCAACCATACTCGCAGTCAACAGTGGTGAACCGTCCATGCCACAAGCTTTCCTTCAAGTTCTTTGGCCCATATAAGATTATGGAGAGGATTGGAGCAGTGGCCTATCGCCTTGATCTGCTGGCCTCAAGGAATTTGTTCCAGATCACACCCCAGTGTTCATTGATTTACCCAAGATTGTGGACCTGGACACGGGTGAACCCTCCCCAGAGAGTATTCTTGATCGCCACCTGGTCAAGAAAGGGAACGCAGCGATACCACAAGGCCTGATCAAGTGGACTGACATACCAGCCCAAGCCGCAACGTGGGAAGATCTACCAGTTTAGGTATCTTACTCTTTATAGTACGGCCTGTCTTGTATTTATGTGATTCTTGAAACCACCAAAGGACTAGAAAACTATCTCTAATCTTCCAGGTTTAAACCATCCTTTCACATCAACTTTGTAGGGATCGACAACTGCTGGTTAAACGAATACATTTTGGACTAAACACCTGGATACACTCACTTGTCCCATAATCCTTCGTCATTAATCAGCAAAACCCACCAGGGGGCACTAGATGCGCTTTCACTTTTCTTTCTTGAGCATGAACCTAATCATGATGCTCACAATTTATTTGTGAAAGCATGTTACATTCTGATCCGTGTTTGAGATCTTTTCATGATTTGAATGTTATTAAGTATTACTCTTTCTTTGTTGTCATTATTTATGGTGTTAAATTTCTGCAGGGCACCAGATGTGGCAGAACTACTCGGGATGATGGTGGAGGACTACAAACGTATTCAGCCTAATGCAAGAACTTATGCGTAAGAACTTCCCTTGTAGAATAGTCAGTATTTGAAGAGCGTATGTGTCTCAAAGGAAGAAAGTATATTGTGTCAATGTTTGGTTTCTGAATATCAATAGTAATGTTCTTGTTTCTATTTTGTCGACTCTCATTTTTGCTGTAATATATGTTTTCTGAAGCAATGACTTGATGATCAGCTACTATTCTCAGGTTGTTAGTGGAATGCTTTACAAAGTACTGTATGGTTAATGAAGCAATCAGGCATTTTCGTGCTTTACGGAGAATTCCTGGTGGAACAAAAGTTCTGTACAATGAAGGGAATTGTGGTGATCCACTTTCTCTCTATCTACGATCGCTGTGTCTTGATGGTGAGTTTTCACCCTTCTGTTTATTACTTTGACACAATACTAGTTCACCCCTCTGTATTCTGTGCTAAAAATGTGCTATCTGTCTTCTATACTTATAGGAGCTTTTGCATTATTGTGAACATTTAGTACTTTCCTGAGCAGGTAACTTATTTTTCTAACCAGGAAGAGCTGATGAGTTGCTTGAGGCATTAGAAGCAATGGCTGATGATGACCAGACTATTGCACCCCGAGCAATGATTTTAAACCGAAAATACCGCACACTGGTGAGCTCTTGGATAGAACCATTACAAGAAGAAGCTGATGTTGGCTTCGAAATTGATTATGTAGCCAGGTATGACTTTGAGAGGTTTTAGGTTCTTACTGTTGAGGATGACTAATCTGATTTCTTTGATCACATGTTATGCCAAATTATCAACTATCTTCTTGGTTCACCCGTGTCCAGGACTTCACATATTTTTTCTAGAAGGTTTTGGTACACGTAGTGCAGATATTGCCTTCTTGGACCATAACATGCAACATTAATGTATCTATGTATGTGCCAAACTCACATGCATGTTTTTCTAGAAGGTTTTGGTTCTTCATCTGTGCCCAGCCTAACCCCCTGGTATCTTTCATGTTTGTTGGTTGAGCTGCGATGTTGGACTAGGCCCAGTACCAGATCAATCATCAATAGCCATATGGTGTTTAGGTGCAACCATGAAGATTTTTTGGTTATGGTCCATTAATTATAAGAGGATTCACCAGATTAATGGCTGAATTTTTTTTTCTGGATTTTGTAGCCTCTCTTTTTTCTGCTTGACTGCCATGTGCTTTGCATACTCCCTCCGTCCCAAAATAAGTGACTTGAGTTTGTCCAAATTCACATGTATCTATATACTAAAACATGTCTAAATACATGCGAATCTAGACAAACCTAAGTCACTTATTTTGGGACGGAGGGAGTATATAAAATACATATACCATCCACCATGACGTGACAAGCTTTCGACGAGCTTCAAGATCTACAATGATATCTGGAGTTACATCTGCGGCAGCACCACATACCATGCCAAAAGAATCTACACTTGGACTTCCAGATTCCATAAATGGACCTGGAAATGCAAAAGCATGCCCAAACTTAAAGCTTTCATTAAGCACCTCATAGTAAATTACTTAACAGTATAGTCCTATTGCGGGCCAGAATGTCAAGACCAAGTGTACCCATGGATTGTGTTTTCATGTTACTAATGGTACTAATGTTCTCGCTGCATGAGTACCACAAGGAGTAGGGTACCATTTAGTGAGAACACAGGATGATCAAATAAAGGTTTAGAATATTTATAACAAGTATTGCTATTGGCACTGGAAATCTTTGTGGCTACAACTCTTCAGGGATCTGACACCTGCAACTGCAAGTTATCTTGTTTACCCTTTTCATTTTAATTTTACAATATCTGTTCCATGCGTGTTGGTTTTGCAGATATATTGAAGAAGGAGGCCTTACAGGTGAGCGCAAACGCTGGGTGCCTCGCAGAGGGAAAACTCCTTTAGATCCAGATGAGTTTGGATTTGCCTATTCAAATCCAATAGAGTCATCTTTTAAACTACGGTGCTTTGAGGAGTTGAAGTTATATCACCGCAGACTCTTAATTACATTGCGGAATGAAGGTCCTGCTATTTTAGGTGATGTATCTGAAGATGATGTACAAAGAGTAGTAGAAAGATTAAAGAAATTAGTTGTAGGGCCAAAGAAGAATGTTGTTAAGCCCAAGGCAGCCAGCAAAATGGTAGTATCTGAGTTGAAAATTGAACTGGAGGCGCAAGGGTTGCCTACAGATGGAACTAGACAGGTTCTTTACCAACGAGTTCAAAAGGCCAGGAGAATCAATCGTTCACGTGGTATACCACTTTGGGTTCCTCCCGTGGAAGATGAAGAAGAGGTATGCAATGTGAACAATATTTTTTGTAATTGTTTTGGCTGTTATTGTTACCTCGTGACAGGCCAACATTGATATCATAAAATTGTGTCATTTTTTTATGTAGTCCGTTAATATCACACTCTTGATAGGTCGATGCAGAGTTAGATGAAATGATCTCACGGATCAAGCTAGAAGATGGAAATACAGAGTTCTGGAAACGGCGTTTTTTGGGAGAAACTCGAAACCATCTTTGTGAAGAAGATAGCAAAGAAGATCCAGATTTGGATGACGAGTTAGATGAGGACGATGATGATGATGACGATGATGATGACGCCAAAGAATCAGAGGAAGATGAGATAGATGATGAAGAGGTCATTGATCGAACAAGAAATCAAGCCGGTGATGATGAGACTAAGGACAAACCAGCAAAAGGACCAAATCAGCATCTTCAAATGATAGGAGTCCAGTTATTGAAGGATCTAGAGAAGACATCTGGTTCAACAAAGAAGTTAAAAAAAATACCCGAGGTATGGAACTAATGTGTCCACATGTTTTAAAGTATGTGCAACTTGTCATTGAATTCGTAAGCTTTCAGTCTAGGAAATTTAAGGCTTTCCCTGGACCTTCCTATGCAGTTAATTGTTTTTGTTATCTATTGAACTAAAACTTTCCAATCATCTCAATAGCGTCCAATGAGGCATACCATTGCAACAACTTTTAACTTCAGCGCGAATCTGAACGAACATAAGTTTACATTTTATATTTTGTATATGTATTCTCATTTTAACTTATCAAGAGTTCAAATAAGGTTTGGAAAGATATACCCGAGGAATTTGTAGGCTTTAGTCAAAAATCATAGCAAAACTATGTTCTCTGTTTCCTCCAATTTGGAAGTTCATGTTAGTAGCCTTTGTTAGACACAAGTTGTGTCCATCTGTTATGTAGGTTGGAAATAAGCAATAAGAGCTAATTTTCCAGTGTTAGCTATAGTTTCTGAAGCATTTTCCTGTCTCTGTAGATTGATGATGACGAAGATTGGTTTCCTGAAGATCCAATTGAAGCTTTCAAGGTTATGCGTGAGACACGAATGTTTGATGTAGCAGATATGTATACTACTGCGGATGCCTGGGGTTGGACATGGGAGAGAGAGTTAAAGAATAAGATGCCACGCAAATGGTCACAAGAATGGGAGGTTGAGTTAGCTATTAAGATAATGAATAAGGTATTGCGGGTTCTCTAGTCGAATTTTAAGAGTTTCCCCTGATATGATGTTGTGCCGTTGACTCTATGGCTTACTTTGGTTAACCATCTTCTCTTCCAAAGTTGTGGGACACTGCAGTTCTGCAGACTATGGGACACGATACACATATTCTTTGTGTTTCTTGAGCATCTTCAAGTTAAATATGTTGATTTATTTACTACTATATTGCCCTTTTGTAGGTTTCTAGGTTAGCCGTCAGCCTGATTAGTTATATGGTATTGTGTCCGTGTTTTGGGCTTCCACAAACATTACTCCCTCCGATCCCATTTAATTTTTGCAATGTCTGACATAGAACTGTCATATGACTACTTTATTGAATTTCAGGTAATAGAGCTGGGTGGTACTCCGACTATTGGAGATTGTGCCACTATACTGCGTGCAGCGATGAGAGCTCCAGTCCCCTCTGCTTTTATTACAATACTGCAAACAACACATGGCCTGGGCCATAAATTTGGAAGGTAAATGTTGACAATGATTGCTAATGCTGCATAAAATAGGTTACGTCTGCGAGTTCTTGCCCATATCATGTAGGAACTTTAGTTCTATATATCCCTCTGTTGTGGACACACACTGGGGGATACACTATCAGCGCAGATCACAGAAGGAAGGGTCTGGCGTGACCCCTGGAACACAAGGAAACGAGACAGAGTCCAGGTCTGAGTCAGTTTAGAAGTTAGAATAGTTTGAGTCCTAGTCTGTTATGAACCCGTGTCCTCCCAGGACACTTATCCTTGTTTGGCTTTATAAGCCCCCAGATCTGTAACGTAAGGGCAAGCAATAAGAAAACTCCATCTTCTCTATATGCTATCCCGACCTAATCTAATTCTCTGATTTCCCAACCTCTGCTGCCAACCCGTACAACCTCCGAAGTAAACGACACAACATCTTGGTATCAGAGCCAAACACCATGGTTTCCTATGGCAACAAGAAACCAACCGATGGTGACCTGTCTACAACCATGGCTACCATGCAGGAGACTCTCCTCAAGAAGATGGAGGACGGCTTTGAAGGATTTAACACAGGCATCAAAGCCTTGGAGGAGAAGGCGCTCAGCAACGGCCTTGTAATAAAACCAGCAAACATCCAGCCTCTCGCTTCATCGGGTGTTTCAGCGACTCTCGTGGCCACACAGCTTGCAGACACACTCACCACCTTGGTGGGGCTGCCCGCGACGAATCTGCCGCAGTACTCGCAACAGCTTCCTTCGTTGTCACAACAGCTGCCAATAGCGCCGCAGTTTGCTAAGGGGCATCAACCTCAACAAGGCCGTATGCACCACAACTGCACCAGGCAACGTTTCCGTCGTTCACACCACAACAGCAACAGCCAAGATTTCCAAGTATCTAGCCCGCCCTTCCCACCCCCAATATCACAGAGACGACAGGGCTCCCCATTATCATAAATTGGATTTTCCTAAGTTTGAGGGCCCCTCCCACCCCCAATATCACAGAGACGACACGACCACGACGACCGGGCGGCGCTGGCGGTGCTGCTCAGTGCGGTACCAGTAGAGCTGGCGTGCACCCTCGTCGCCAAGGACAACGCCAAGGCCGCGTGGGACATGCTCAAGACGCTGGCGTCGGGGCGGAGCGCGTGCGCGAGGCGAAGGCACAGACACGCCGACGTGATTATGATCGCCTCCAGTTCAAGGACGGGGAAATTGTTGAGGAATTCGCGCTGTGTCTCTCCACCATCCTCAGCGACTTGGAGATGCTCGGCGATCTGGAGGATGAGCGCAAGGTCGTGAGGAAGTTTCTCCGCGTCCTTTCCCGTAAGTATCGCCAGATGGCATCGTCAATTGAATCTCTATTAGATCTCAATACCATGTCGATCAAGGAGCTCTGCAGACGTCTGCTCGTGGTGGATGAGAACGAAGCGCTCGACGGAGACGATGACTCCGGCAAGCTGCTCCTCACTGAAGAGGAGTGGCGGGCGCGCCAGAAGAACGACTCGCAGGAGGCGAGCGGCAGTAGCTCTGGCGGTGACAATCGCCAAGGCAAGAACCACGGCAAGGGCCGCGATGACAAGCGCCCGGCACGGGACGATGTCTGTCGCTACTGCGGCAAGAAAGGGCACTAGGCCCGCGAGCGCTGCAAGAAGAAGCGCGAGGAAGAGGCTCACCTCGCCAAGGAGGATGACGATGCTGATCCCGCGATGCTCTTCGCGGAAATCGAGCTTAATGCGTAGCCACCTGCGCCAGCTCCACTTGCGTCGACATCTGTCATGCCGCTCGCGGACGCGGCAGCACGAGGCACCCCAGAATGCGCGCTCGTGTTTTTGAATGAGGAGAAGGCCAAGGTCGTGCCTAGGCACGGCGACAAGCCCACGGACACGACGTGGTACCTCGACACTGGTGCCTCGAACCACATGACAGGGAACTGCGCCGCCTTCCGCTTGACGAAACCATCACTGGCAATGTGTGGTTCGCTACGGGTCCGTGGTGCAGATCAGAGGCTGAGGCACCATCGCATTTTGCATCGACGGAGGACCGCAGCGAGCCTTCTCCGACGTGTACTACATCCCCAAGCCGAGGAGCAACGTCGTCAGTCTTGGACAGCTCGATGAAGTCGCCTGCGACATCCACATTTTCTGCGGGGTTCTGACGATCCATGACCGCCACGGCCAGCTGCTGCTCAAGGTAAAACGGGCTCCTAATCGCCTCTACCAACTAACGATGTAGCCTGTGTGCCTCACGCTCAGGTGCGACATCGTCCCGTGGCGCTGGCATGCCCGGTTCGGACATCTGCACTTCGAGGCGCTGCAGAAAATGGCAAGGAGGGGCATGGTGCGCGGCATGCCCGGCATCGTGCCCATGGGGGAGCTCTGCAAGGCCTGTCTCGCAAGGAAGCAGCGGCGGACGCCATTCCCCCAGCAGGTGAAGTTTCAGGCGGAGGATCCGCTCGAGCTGGTCCACGCCGATCTGTGCGGCGCGATCACGCCACCAACACCTGCTGGACGCCGCTTCTTCCTCCTCGTCGACGACTTTAATCGTTTCATGTGGCTAGTGCTGCTCTCGACGAAGGACGAAGCCGTCGTGGCTCTCGTGCGCTTCCAGGCTAAGGCGGAAACGGAGGCTCGCAGCAGAACGACGTGGTAGAACGCCGCAACCAGACGGTGGTGGGCATGGCGAGGAGCATGATGAAGGAGAAGAACCTGCCAAGTTTCTTCTGGGGCGAGGCAGTGACAACTGCGGTGTATGTACTGAACCGGTCCTTCACTCGCAGCGTCGAGGACCGCACCCCGTACGAAGCGTGGTACTGCAAGAAGCCGTCGGTCGAGCACCTGTGGGTGTTTGGCTGTGTTGCCCACGTCGAGAGCGCACGGCCGTTCCTGCGCAAACTCGACGACTGGAGCATGACCCAGCCACACGCCGCGTCCACATCTCCCGCGACGTCGTCTTCGACGAGGCAGCTTGCTGGGATTAGAGCAATGGAGGGGCGGAAGCTGCGAGCGGCGGTGGGGATTTCACCGTGGAGTATGTCTCCGCGCCCATTCCCACCACGAAATCGGCGACGCCTGGGAAGAGGAGTGAGGTGTCGAGCTCAACATCGCCATCTGCCTCTTCGGGCTCTGCCACGCCACCGCCGCGGGGGACACCCGCTTCTTCGGGCGCTGCCTCACCACCGCTGCGGGGAACGCCCGCTGCATGTGCATCTCCGCCAGCGGCTGTGGAGTTCGCCACTCCACCCAGCAACCAAGACCCCGATCTAGTGGATTGGAAAGACGATGGGGACGCGCACCGCTACCGCCGTGTCTCTGACTTGTTGGGCAGCGATGTTGCGCCGCCAGGTATCCCGAGCGCCTGCTGCTGCTCACTACTGCTGACGAACCTGGGAGTGTTTCTGAAGCGATGGAGGAGATGGGCTGCATCGAGGAGAATGGGACTTGGGCCCTAGCTGATCTCCCACCAGGCCAAAAGCCCATTGGGCTGAAATGGGTCTTCAAGGTCAAGCGGGACGAGAACGGGGTGGTCGTCAAGTACAAAGCCTGTCTCGTCGCCAAGGGCTATGTTCAGCGCGAGGGAGTTGACTTCGAGGTGGTCTTCGCCCCTGTCGTGTAGCTCGATTCCTTTCGACTGCTCCTCGCCGTCGCAGCGCAGGAGCAATGAGAGGTTCACCACCTCAATGTAAATAGCGCTTTCCTCAACGGCGAGCTCAAGGAGGAGGTCTACGTCGCGCAGCCCCCCGGATTCACAAAGATTGGATCGGAGGGGAAGGTGTTGTGGCTGCACAAAGCTCTGTACGGGCTCCAGCAAGCACCACGCGCGTGGAATTTGAAGCTGGACGACAACCTCGTTGGGCTCGGCTTCATCAAATGCCCCTCCGAGCCCGCAGTGTACACACGCGTCAAGGATGGCTCGAGACTCTTGCTCGGCGTCTACGTCGACAACCTGGTCGTCACCGGCACCTCCTCCACGACCATCAGTGAATTCAAGCAAGAGATGATGTCTCTCTTTCGGATGAGCGACCTGGGCTTGCTCTCATACTATCTTGGCATCGAGGTGGCACAGAGCCTAGGCTGCATCCGATTGGGCCAAGCAGCTTACGCGGAGAAGCTGCTCGACAGAATGGGGATGAGCGGCTGCAATGCCGCGGCTGTGCCGATGGAGCCATGGCTGAAGCTGAGCAAGAACAGCAGTGGTAAGGCGGTTGATCCCTCGCTCTACCGCAGCATCGTCGACGGACTTCGCTACCTCGTCCACGCGCGCCCCGACATCTGCGTCGCGGTGGGCTACCTGAGCAGATTCATGGAGGCTCCGTCGAGCGATCACTGGGCGGCGGTCAAGCACCTGCTGCGCTACATCGCCGAAACAAAAGCTCTTGGGTGTGAGCACTCACGCCAGGAGAACACGGCCAAGTTGGTGGGCTACAGCGGCGCGGACATGGCCGGCGATGTTGACGACCGCAAGAGCACAAGCGGCGTGCTCCACCTCTACGGGCAGAGCCCCGTGTCCTGGCAATCGACGAAGCACAAGATCGTCGTGTTGTCGTCTTGCGAGGCAGAGTACGTTGCCGCCACGGCCGCGGCTTGCCAGGGAGTATGGCTCAAACGGCTCCACGGCGAGCTGCTTGGCCATGATGACTGCGCAGTCGAGCCGCGCGTCGACAAGTCAGCCATTGTGCTGATGAAGAATCCGGTCTTCCACGACCGGAAGCAAGCACATCCAGACCCGGTTCCACTTCATCCGCCAGTGCATGGACAACGACGACATCGATGTTCAGTTCGTGCGCACGGCGGACCAGCTCTCCGACATCATGATGAAGGCACTTGGGCGTGTGCAGTTCCAGGAGCTGCGCCGGAATTGGCGTCGTTCTGGTGAAGGAAATCTAGATTAGGGGGAGATTGTCAGCTAATATAGCTGCAGTTTTCAGTTTCAGAATAGCTAGTGTCAATAAGTTCAGTTTCGTCAGGTTTAGACAGTTAGCTCGTCAGCTATTTTTCTTGTGTCTAGATAGGATCGAATTTACTTAGTCTTTGATCCGGTTGTGGTGCTGAAAACTCAGCTGCCCGGACATGGGATGGCACGTTCATTTGTGGGCATCGTGTGATCGATCATGATCGACACCGAGTGTAATAAAAGGATAAGAAGAACAAGAAAATGCTGCAAGTTTGCATGCAGCACAAAACACTCTGTCTCCTCTGAATGTTATCTCTGAATCTTGTTCTTGAGCAAGATTGTGTACGAGATCGAGAGTAGTTAGGCTTCACGAACTAATCTCGCGATTTGATAAGGCGCAAGAAGATAGACCACTGACTGCGCACGAGTTGCAGGTGCGCAAACAGATTAAAGTGACGTATCTCGGGCTGGCCTCCCTTGATCGCACCGTGGCCTCCCGTCTCCGCCGAACTAATCCGGTGAACTATCCGTACAACCTTCGAAGTAAACGACACAACACCCTTTGACAAGGATTACAACTTTTTCTGGCCATGCAGAACTAAGTGTGTCATTTCGAAGATATCACTATGTTTGCTACTATGATTTTATATTTTGCTCATGGCCATCCACGTAATCCAGTGAACTGCGGCTGTCGGATAATTTTTGTACGTGTGCCATGGTGTACTCTGTATGACTGATATACCTTCTCTTCTTTTCCATTGGACTCAGTCCGCTGTATGATGAGGTAATCTTGCTATGCCTTGAGATGGAGGAGATCGACGCCGCCATTGCTGTTGTTGCAGAAATGGAGACGAATGGAATCAAGGTCCTGGATGAAACCTTGGACAGGGTTCTTGCAGCCAAGCAGTTGGGGAACGGGAACTCTGCACTCCAACCGCCAACCGAGTAGCAGCCTGTTTGGACTTTGAACTCAGGAAGCCCTCTGCAGTCGTGATTTGATCTACTAGATGACCCGGTGCGCTACTCGCGCCGAGGCTAAAATGAGACTATTTTAGTCATAAGTTTTATCATTCGTCAATGTAGGTACTTTTAGCTAGAAACGATAAAAATATTTTAATTTAATATTGAAAATCTACAGTAGAGATGAGAGAAACTATTGTCCATCTATGCATGTAATTCTAATTTATTATTTTGAAAAGAAAGAATGTGAGGTTTTTTCGAAGATTTGTTTCTATGTTATCCATTGTTTTATACAACACTGCGAGGAATACCATTTTGGGGGGAAACTATCGATTCAGCAATGTATTATAGCGATATTAAGTTTTTCGTATGCAAGCTTCTTGGTTATGTTTCTATTCTCATTTTTTCTTAAAGTAATGAAATACGTAAAGTTGTAACTTTTGTTTAAGCCATAAGTTTTATTTTCATGTTAATGTCCATTATCGAGATGTACTTCCGAAGCATAGTGGCTTCATATGTTAGCAGCCCAAGGTTAATTGTCCTTGTGACTCGAAAACCCTGTTGATTCAAATCCCGCTGGTTCGCACAAGTACCCGAAGCAGCAATGTGTGTACCGTAAATTCAAGTATGTGTAATGATATTGAACATTATTTGTGGATCGATTATTCCATTTATAGTAGGTAGACTGATCCCACGTGAAATAGTATATTTCATTTTTATCATAAACAATGTTCCTTTTCAGTCTTAAATTGAACCGTGAAAAGGAACTGTCTAACACAATAGCATAGTCTTCACCGGCAGCAGTTGTACATGAAATATCAGTGGAAGCAGATAAGTTAAAGTGTTGCTTAGGCATAAAATAGACAGTTTTGGCGCGGGTGTGCATCCGGTGTGCATTATCGGGTGAAGTTACCAGGATGGCGTGGGGAGGCGGTACCGGCGGACGTGGCAGACTGGGAGTGGAGGGTGGTGGGGTGGCGATTGGTGGCGTGGAGCACGAGGCGGATGTGGTTGGTGGCGTTGTCGGAGCTTGGGAGGCGGGAGTGGCGGATGGCAAGGGGGACAGAGGGGTAGGTGGCGTGGACAGGGGGTTAGGTGGTGGATTTTGGTTGGTTGACAATGATTGGGCGCGCGGGTTGAGGAAGATTGCACTGGGATCCGGTGAGGCTGGTTGTGCCGGCTGTGTAGGGAAACGAATTTTCATCAAAAACTACGTGTTAAGAGATAATAATTTTTTGAGTGGAGAGATCAAAGCATCGGTATCCTTTGTGTTCCCGTGGATAACCAAGAAGAACACAGCGTGTGAAACATGGGGATAGTTTATGGTCAACGGAGTGTGAGAGATTTGGGAAGCATAAATAGCTGACGGTACGAAGGTGATCATATGTGGAATGGACACCGTAAAAAAAGTAGGGAGTGAAGTTTCTGATGACGCGGGATGGTCTAATGTTAAGGAGATGATTGACAATGTTAAGAGCTTCTACCCAGAAGGCCGGTGGTAATTTGGATTGGAAGAGGAGGGTTCGAACGACGTCGTTGGCGGTTCAGATCATGCGCTCTGTACGGCCGTTTTGTGGTGATGTATAGGGAGAGGCGAAGTGAGACGCCATGAGAGGATAGGTGTGTGCGTAAAGTTATGGTGAGTAATTCGCTACCGTTATCACATTGAAGGCAATGTATAGTTGTTTGAAATTGAGTTACTACGAAAAGCAAAGAAATGTAGAAGAGTATCACAAGTGTCAAATTTTTCGTAGAGGAAACACCCAAGAAAAATGCGAGAAAACATCGAGAATTACTAAGTAATATTTGTATCCAGAACAGCTAAGAACAGGGGACGTCCATAAATTACAATGAATAAGATCAAACGAAGATGAAGCATGGGAGTGTGAAGTAGCAAAAGATAATTTCGTGTGTTTCCCTAATTGGCAGGCATCACACAAAGTTTGAGATGCTGCATGTTTATTATAACTTAAAAAAGTAATTTTAAAGGTAAATGCGACACCGCAGAGGAGCTGGGGTGGCCGAGACGTTGATGCCAGAGATCGGTGGTGACGGCGAGGGCAGTGGTGGTGTTGGCGCCCTGATCGCCGAAGAATGGGTAGAGGTCGCCGGAGCTATTAGAGCGCATGAGGACCCTCCTGGTGAAAAGATCCCTCAAGGAAAAGCCGAAAGGGTCAAATTCAATGGAGCAATCGTTATCACGAACAAATTTACGAGTGGCATAAATATTTTGGATGATAGATGGAGAAACAAGAACATCATTGAGAACAAAGGGGCGAGATGTGAGGTGAGAAGTACCGGTAGCAACAACAGGAAGACGAGAACCGTTACCAACGACAATATGGTGAGAATTAATGCCTAAAGGGGAATGAGACGAGGTCAATGTACCTTGGTTTCCGGTGACATGAGAGATGGAGCCGGAGTCCATGATCCAGTCTTGTCCTGGCCGAGGGAACACAACACCGTAGCTCGGAGCAGGCTGGTAGAGGGCAGTGTAGTCCCATGACGGCAGTGGTGCAGGCTGGGGCACAGGTGGTGGAGCAGGCGTGTGCATCAGTGGGTAGGCCTGGGTCGGCATGCCGGGACGAGGACCGAGGACGCCCAAAGAGTTCGGCGGTATCCAAGGGGAGCGTGGCGTGAACAGTGTCCCCATAGGTGCAAAGTAGCTGAGCCAGGGCTGCTGCTGCTGGCCCCCACCACGTCCGCCCAAGTAGGGTTGTTGCTGGGCTCCATTGCGACCATGACCACCGCCTTGTTGTTGTGCTCCACCACGGCCTCCTTGCTGGTTGTGTTGGCCGTACTGAAACCCAGGAATAGGGTTCCGGCCGCGGTAGTTGGGGCTGACGCCAGGCGTGCGCGTGTTGCCGGTGCTGCTGCTGGGGGGGTGCCACGACCGCCTGTCTGGACGGCAAGCGCCTGGGCACCGGCAAGTTGGGAGGTGGCGTCGACCTCGGCGTCCTGAAGACGGGAGCATGCATCGGGGAAGGAGGGCACCACGGTCTTGAGGATCTCGGCATGTAGCTTGTACTGATCACCCAGGCCGTCGATGAACTGGAGGGCGAGGCTGTGGTCGTCAACGGGGCAGCTGATCGCAGCGAGATCATCCGCGATCAGCTGCAGTTTGCTAGCATAGGTGGAGATCGGGAGATTGCCATGGGGGGTGCTGCGGAACGCCTTGCTAGGAAGAGGTAGCGCGAAGCCTTGTTGTCGAGGAAGAAGCGCGTGATGCATGTCCAGGTAGAGCAGGCTCGGCCGTCGGGGCCGGAGACGAGGCGGTAGAGATCGTCGCTCAAGGTGACCATGAACCATAAGGAGATGTGGATGTCCACGGCCATCCAGAGATCGTCGGGGGTGGTAGGTGCCGTCTCTACGATGATGTGATCCATAGCCTTGTACATGGTGAGGAGGAAGGTGATGATCTGCCTCCACTTCGAGAAGTTTTCGTCAGCGGAGTTAACCTGAAACTTGATGTAGTTGTGGATGTGGATGTGGATGCCTAGGATTGGATGTGAGGTGGGTTGAGGTGGTATGACGCCGAGTAGGTGAGGGATGGCAGCGCATATGTGGTGTTGACGATCGACAAATTGCCCATAAGGGTTCGGAGGTCTAGGGCATCTGTGTTGGTAGGGTTTGGGGGGTGGAGGTGGGGAGGGAAGTGGTGGTCGGGAGTTCGCCGGAGGCGTTGAGGGTAGCAGGAGCGCCGGAGGCGTTAAGGGTAGCAGGAGCGCCGGAGGCGTTGAGGGTAGCAGGAGGTGGAGGTATGGTGGTGGTGGGCGGGTTGGAGTTCGCCATGGGTGGCAGCGCACGAAGGGCGGCGCGCCTGGCTCTGATACCAAGAAGACGAATATGTTTTGTATATTGATCATAAAGGATTACAAGTGTTTATATAGAAGAGAGGGGAAGAGGTAAAACCCTAACCCTAATCAAACTGGGCCGAACCGAGCCCATATAGAATTACAATTCAACAGATACTTCAGGTTGATACAATGATAACCTACTGACATGACCACACCTACACCCCCTGCTCAGGTGCAAGCTCTGCTATCCAAGTATCAACATCTATTCCAGGAACCAAAGGAACTTCCACCTCATAGATCATTTGATCACACAATACCTTTGCTGTTCACTATACTAGGTAGGCTCGAGTAATCTTAAAACAAGAGCTCGCTGTTCACTAGTAGCTGTCTCATAGGCCCTGCCCTTTATGCTATACTCGTTTACTCTTCTATGAAAGACTTTTTCTATTACAGACTTGAGTCCATTGACACAAACTGTTCATGGGCGAAAAGTGAGTTGTTTAGGTCCTGGAGGGTTGACTGGGAGAACTGCAAGTTTTCGGAGCCGAGATATTCATCCGAGTCACACCGAACCATCCGATGTAAAGACGATTTTCAGTGCTAGTTATCCAGTTGATGAAGCGACCACACAGGCTTGTACTTTCGCGTCTCTCTGAGGTTCGACTAAACAGAATTGGGGGAGAAGTCTTATGTTATATATGGTAATCGCTCCGACTATAGTGCCCGAATTCTATCTCGACCTTCCTATTTTGAAAATAAAAATAGAAAAATAGGAGAAAAAAATATGACAGAAAAAAAAAATAGAAGAGAAAAAAAAAACCCGAGAGAAGCAAAAGTCACTTTCGAAGGTTTAGTTACGGAAGCCCTACCCAATGGAATGTTCCGCGTTCAGCTAGAGAATGACAGCCTTGTTGAGAAGAATGTCGTCATTTTTTTTGCAGGAAGAGAAGAATATCGTTATCATCAGGGTCGTCAGGTGAAGAAGAAATCTAAAGGAGGTTGGTAGCAATGTCATGTGAACCATGTATGCTCGTGCAATTTTTTCTTGAGCCTGGGAACAGAAAACACACTTCGGTAGTGGCAATGTGCTCGAATGGTCTCATCGCTGGTCAGAAATAGATGATGTTACTAGACGGATAAGCACGCTTCGCCGCGCCGTCTACATGACGTTGCACATAGTGTGATTATTAGGACACATTAACCGTCGCTTTAATTTATGACATCGCTAGATAAAATGTTGTTTCTAGTGTCATTGTTCATGGGCACACTAAACCCATATGTGTTTCTAGTGTCATTGTCCATGGGCACACTCAACTCATCTTTAGCAGTTGGGTCTTCTCGATCTCTTCCTGCTTCTTACCGTAGGCAGTTGGATAGCCGTCTGGAGAATAAAGTACGACTTATTTAGCATCGCTCCGTGTTATTAACTGACAGATATCAAACTAATAGAGTTCAGTGCATCACAACATACATGATTTTTTGGTACCGGCGGAAACATATCATGTTGTCCCTTACTTCTTTATGCCATCATATCTTGTGTTCTTTCCCTTTTCTTTTGCTTTTTTTTCCGTTGAGTCTTCTTGTTGTTTTTTTAGCCGAGTTTGGAGTAGGCTTCTCTTTCCATCCTCACCTGATACTTCATCTCCATCAATGATTGTTGTCTTCATAGTTGACTTCTTCGCTCTTTTCGCACTTTTAAGACATCATGTTTTTCTATTTCTCTTCATTCTCTAGCTCCTTATAATAATGGGCTAATATGAATAACCTTTCTTGAACCATCTTGCTCTTCTTGGTCCTCTTTGGATAACTGTTGAATAATTTTTGGGAAACTTTGAGCTACATGAACCAAAAGAGAGATACAATTAGTCATGGATAATAATAAATTGAACAAAGTAGCTACACAGAAGATAAAAAATATCATAAAAGAATAAAAGGCATCCTATCTCTTTCATTTGTGCCACTTGGGTTTATTCATTCAACATTTTCAATGTCGCCGCCCACCTTTGACAATTCAATGAATTTGCAGACCAACAGAAACCGAAGAGATATATTCGTCCGCTCAATTCCACTTTAGTTGTATATACCGAAGTACATCTTTACCCTAACTCAATAGGTGTCTCTTGTTTGCTCCGTGCTCATTGTTGAATCCATTCCTACACTGCACCATGTGTTGCATAGTAAAATGTCTTACTCCATGATGTAGTTGGCCGCCCGCCCCTTCGGTGCATCAATGAAACCCTCACCCTCACCCTCATTCTACATGTCAACTTCATCACCATGTTGTTCAGTTTCATATTCTTGAGACCAATAATCGTGTGAATGTGATGACCCAACATTCATAGTTGATATAAACGTTTCATCATCCATACTACAATACATGGAACTTAACACACATCAAACTACATTAAATTTCATCATTTATATCCATCTACAGAATTCAAAACAACCAAAAGGCAATTATGTGCCTTGCCATCATTGGGTTAAACACGTTGGGTGCAATAGACGGGGCTACCTCCTCCGCAGTCACAGGAGGTTGGGGTGGCTGTGGTGGAGGTTGTGGTGGCTGGAATTGGCCAGCTGCAAGCCCTGCCAAAGGTTTGTCGTGCGGACCCATGCCGATTTTGCCCTTCTTTTGTACATGCTTCACCGTAGATGTTAGCCGCTTGTGCACGACATTCCTTGGCTTCAAGGAGGGTGGTGGACGACGGCATGCGCATTTGTCGACCATGGTGGCGCAAACATCTAGCTGAAGAAGATGTTGGCGTTAGGGTTGGGTGTGGTGGCAGGGGGTGTTGCGAGTGGCGGCGAAACTGCTCTATCGGCATACATGGATGCGGAGGAGAAGGGGGTTGGGGGAGTGGAAGAATATAGCCGTCCATGGCCAATATTTTGCCGATGGCGGTCAAGCCGGGATGCCGTAATGAACTTTTGTTCACTCAAAGTCGGTAATATTGCTAAGGAGCGGAGGAAGTAGTAAAAACTAGTTCATGGAAGTATCATTAAATAATGCAAAGATGTAGTCTTGGAACTAAAATGGTATTCAAGCTCTGAAATCTCAGAGAGAATACTAGGAGGAAGTTGAAAGCCTATAGAGTAACCCATAAGCCATAAACCCTAGGAGGATCCGCAACTGGTATCCTATTGGTTTAGTTAATCAAGTCATCTTTGTAGAATTTAAAGAGCATAAAACTTGGCCTAAGTTAAGTAAGATCAAAAGAAGTATGAAATTAAAGCAATCGTCTTCCGAAACGCTTCGCAAAGTCAGGCTTGCAAATAGACCAATGTCCGAACCATAGAAACTAAATGGCGGTATATTCAAGAGTTGGAGAGTATTAGAACACCCTAAGGGGGAGAGTAAACAATGAGAAAGTATCGAGATCCGATATTTGGAGTAAAGTTTAGGAGATATCCTAAACTATGAACCAGATAAACCTTATTTTCATAAGGTTAATGAGACTCTCGGGACTATGACCTTAGATAAATTGAGATTTAGACCTTAAGACAATAAGAGGAGAACCTTCGACTTTGCAATAAAAGGAATTTGGATGAGTAATAAATAAGTTGTTAACGAACCTATTGAATCTTAAATAAGATTAAAATCTTGAAAAATATTAGGCAGGTTAGCCTCGAGAACCCAAATAGAAGGTAAACGAGAATTAACATACTCTTATATTCAAGTAAATAATACCAACTTAGAACCATAACAAGGAGTAGGAAACCACTCATGGTTTGGACAAAATGACTCCAACATATTCCTAGTAGCCATAAGGACTAAGTATACCATAAATAGGCTAACATTAGATCCAAGGTTATAATTTACTAAAGACTAAACCTAGATCTTATTATAGAAAAGACTTTTTTAGAACTCAAACCTTTCTCAAACAGATGTCTTAATCCTTAGACATTCAAAACTACATGATTAGGGTAGGAGTGTTGAACTCAAAGAAATTCCTGATTCAAAAAGAATGACAATTGCCCATTGTCAAGATAGAAGAGGATTCAAGGAAAAGTTTGAATGAGGATACCCAATTGTCTTCAACATGGATTTAAAGACCTACCAGGGTTTGAAGAAGTCAATCTTACCTTCCAAAACATAAGAGAGTACAAACTTCGGGGACCGAGTTCAGTTTAAGGGGGAGAGACTATAACATCCCAGGATTAGCACATAAAAATAGACAGGGAACATGTTTCTACATTGAATTCATGCATAAGAAAATCTGGGGAATTTTCTGCAAAACTAAAGAAGCTACAGAGGGATCGATCTCTCTTGTTCTGATGGAAACATCAGGGCAGGTGCGATGGATTTTGACATGACCTCTATTGAATATTTGTGTTGTGAGAGGGGAAATAATTCAAACATGTATTTGAACTTCAAACTTGAATTAAAATGAAATTAGAAAATTTGCAAATTGAAATATGAAATATTTAATAATTTGTTGAATCTAAAACTAAATGATTTTTTTATGGATAATCATAGCATTTCATAACTGAAATACAATTATGAATCAACAATAAATACTTTATAATAAATAAGAATTGAATTCATATTTATAAATAAATATCTAAATATTTAATTGATCTAAATCACCAAAAAGAAGGAAATTTAACATTATTACAATATAATAAATTACATTGTCTTTACAACTGATTCATAAAAGAAGACGTCCTAACTTTATTAAATAGTCCTAAATTTATTAAATAAAGTACAATATCGCAGAGTAATTACAAAGTCCAAATTAAAAATAATAAGTTGAACCTAGAACTATTTTCATGTCTATCCTCTATCTTCTATTCCTCCATCCTTCTTATTCTTCATCTTGTATATTTCTCTTGTCTCTAGTCTGTTTCCTGTAACAAAAAATAATAAAACCAAATAGTTGAAAATAAAAGGGTAGTGTTTTGGTTAGTGTTACTCTCAGAATAGGCTTAGTGATGCTAAGCCAATATTTCATCATGGAGTAGTTAATCAGGGGCCAGGGTAGTAAAATGTTCTTATCAGGTAATGCTTTAGTTTTGTGCATCATTAGCTTAGTATAAAAATCCCCATTTGGCAAATAAAAGGATAGCCAAAGGTGGAGAAAATATCTATACACTCGAGTTGGTCCACAGGCAGAAGAGCCAGAGGTTGAAACCTGCACCCTATGGGGCCCATAGGGAAGCAGCACAGTCACTGCATGTAAGTTGTGTCCTGTCAACGCAGCAGTAGCAGCCAAACCGTAGTATAGAAAGAGTGGAGCTGAAGCGCTGGTACTAGTAAATCACAGGATTCCATACATATTCACACCACCATCTATTATCACACATCTATCTCAATCCTTTTTCCCCAGCCACCAAGAAGACAGGAACACCACCTGTTCTTATCAGTTCACCACTAAACCACCAAGCACACCCACCATCAATTATTCCATCTCCACAAGCTCATCCACACATGTTCGTGCCATGTTCAAGGAAGCAACACATGCATCAGTAGTAAGAAAAGGGGGATCAAGTATCAGGAGACAAAGGAGGACGCCAGCAGCTCAAGGAAGGGCTAGTCAACAACACTAGGAGGTGGAGGAAGCACCCGATCAGTCCATAGTGCTGCTCCTCGAGATCCCGGTCTAGGAGGCTACTTTCCATAGACTTGGTCCAGCTCGTCGTGCTCCACTCCGCCTTCTTGTAAAGAGTCATTCCTTGATGTCGCTTGTCTTAATCCGGTTCTCTCTGCTTTTCCCCCTTTCACCAAAATGGCAACTAGGGGAGCCTTCCACCACGAGATCACCCGTCCTTTCCCTGTGAAATTAGGATGGACCGAGTCTTCTTTACCGATGCGGCCGGCTCCATGGAATCACTGCGCTTCCTATTGGGGCCGCAGTCCGTACTCCTCCCGGCAAAGTTACTGTTCTGCCCCAGACAGGCTCCAAGGTATCTGAGGCTCGAAGGCGCGACATGATGCTGTGGCAGACTACCTCTAGAATCGTCACCTCGGGAGGTCCATTCTCTCACGAGGCGGGTGACTCATGATGCCTGCTTTTTTGGGTTCCCTCTAGAGGCGTGCCGCCTCACAAGGGCGAAGATTCCCACGGCGCGAAGCTTGTTCACCGCGGGGACGTGGCACCCCGGTTGCCAGGGATCCGACAAACACAGGAACCAGTAGCAAGAAAAGCTGGATCAAGTATCAGGAGAACAAGGAGGAGGCCAGTATCTCAAGGAAGGGTTAGTCAACAACACTAGGAGGTGGAGGAAGCACCAGATCAGTCCAAGCCAGGATAAGAAGGCCAAACCGAGAGAGGTAGATCACCACAAGAACAACCACTAGGCTTCAGCAATAGCTATTCTATAGCAGCAGGATACTAATCTCACTAAACCCAACCTTACTTTCTCACAGCTAGGCATGTGATTGTAATGAGGATGAGTACTCTCAGATCAACATAGATGCTATGTTAGAATCATCATGGAGCTATAAGGCAAATAAAGCACATGTCCTTATCAATGAATAAATTTAAATCCTTAGACCAAACATCATTGGCAGTGATCAAAACTAGCACATCATGTTAGATAAATAACCATTGTGCACACTCAAATTAAAGGCACCACAGTGGCATTTATACTAACAGAAGACACATCTATTTTTATGTAACATCCCAAATTTCATCAAATGCACAGTCATGTCATTGCATTCATATCATCATGGCATTTTGATCTTGCATAAAAAAATTTAAAGTTTGAAACCAAATAGAACCAAATTTATACCCCTTTTATTATATATGTATGGGGCATGGTTTCTATTTTATTTTTTAACCTCAAATTATTTTGTTGAGTGGATTTATGTGTTTGACACACATTTGAATGCTAGAATCACCATACAAAATTCTGGTGAAAATTTGAATTCAAACAGATTTGAAATAGCCATTCAAATCTACCCTAGAAAATCAAAACAGAAAAAGAAAAGAGAAAAGGAGAAAAAAATAACTGGCGCTACCTATCTGGCCCAACCCCACTCGTGGCCCAGCAAGCCCACCTGGGATTTCCCCTCCCCCCTCTCTCTCTCTCTCTCACCCGCGCACGCACCCCCTCTCTCACTGCCAGTGGCCCCATTGTCACGTCAGGTCGTCGTCCCCAAACCCCGCCCGCGACTAGGCCCTCCTCCGTTTCTTCCCCCCTCCACTGCCGCGATTTCAATTCGAGTAATTGGCGATGAATTCTCGCGTAATCCCCACCCCTGCTCCGGCTACAAAACCCCCACCCCCTCGCAGTCATTTCCCCTCACCTATCCAGTACTAAGCGCCGCCAGGCTCCTCTAATTCTCGCTCGCACCGCCGCAGACCCGAGCGACTCCGGCGAAGTATTCCAGTGAGCTCCGTGTTTCCCTCTGCCCCTCGTTCATACGAACTTGTTCCTCTGGTACTTGCGCTTCTCTTGGTGCCTCTGGTTTGCCCTATTTCACCCCAGTTCGTCGTCCCCGTTGATGACTGCAAGCACCATAAACGACGCTCGACTCCTACGAGTAATCTAGGTAAAACCCGAGCGCCCCTTGCCCTATGCTTTACACCATCGTGTTCGCCGTGACCTTGTGCACCTGCTAATGCCCAGCATTTTCCTTTTGGTGACCTAGGTCGTCGCCTTCGTCTCCGCCAGCAAGCACTCGACGCCAGTGAGATCTCCGACGAGCTCCTACGCCCGTGTCCGTGCCCCCTGTCAAAACCAAGTGCACGTTGAGATTCACCGCGTCCACGCGACTTTGGTAAGCCTCGGCACCACCCCCTGTCCCCCTAGACTCGCTGGCGTGTCACCGGCAGAGCCATCGCCACCGCCAGTGCCATGCGCGCCGCCCATCTATGGTCGATTAGATCTAGACCTTTATATATGTATCATGCGGTTTAGATTAGATCACTTAACGAACATGTATGCTTAGATTTGGATCGTTAGATCTGACATAATCTAACAACGCGGAAGCGCGATCCTGAGCAAACCGGTACGGACCAATCAGGAAGCACCGCGTGTCACTGGATTCGATTTAAAATCTGATTTTAGATCTATTAGATATTCAAACTTGTAAATTCAATAACTTTTGGCCCGTTTATCCAAAAATTACAAATAATATATCAATGGATTCAGAAAATTGAGACCTACACTTCTATGGCCTTGGTTTGGCCATTTTCTTTTTTAAAATTAGGATTTTATGCAGAACCATTTGTAGGTTTATTTTGGCTATATAAAATGTTTAGAAAATTGTTTTAGAGTAAATTTTGGTTTATTTAGATATTAAAAAGTTTAATTTTTGTTTAGTACTGTTTGTTTGATTTGTTTAGTGTGGAAAAATCAATCCATTGCATTTGCATGCATTCATATGTATTTTTGTTTGAATATTGAATGTGAATTTGGTGTTATGATTTTATGTGTAGATTTTGGTGATTGTGGTGATTGTGATTGTGAGGATTGTTCCTATTCCTCCAACTACCAAGGCAAGTGATGCTTCATATTTTGTCCTACTATTTTATCTATGCACTAGTAATATTTTGAGTTGGATTTGCATGGAGATTTTTCTAAGTATATGCTATGCCATGGGAAATCCTATATATGTTGTCTTAGTAGTTTTCCCTAAGATAAGAAACTTGTTATACTAGTATGCTTAGCCTAGCTAGTAGAAAACAAGGGTGGAATATTCATGTTATGATAATATGCAAAGTCTATGACTATGTTTTTGAGTAATAAAACAACATGTGAATGAATCACCTGGGTGGAATGGAAAGATTGGTTTGTGTTGAGTGGTTACACAAGGCCCATGTCTATGGTTTACTTTGTGTATCACACTTGTGTATGGCCACCCAGGAACAAAGGGATTTGAGATATTTAGTGTTGAGAAGCTTCTAGTGCAACCACATGGCATATGGGCTCTGCCTTGACCAAATAGGTTGCTAGAACTTAGCCAGATGGAAAGTTGGTGGTAGGGTTAATAGGATGGAACGCGTCCATTGTGGTCTAAGGGAATGCTTCAGAAAAGTCTCGTATCGATGCATGTCAAGTCTTGTGGGGAAAGTGCACCACCTCTCGAGAGGGTAAAACCTAAGTACTTAGACATGTCCCCGGCAACGGACAATTTGAGCATCAAACATGTTGAAGTGATCAAGAATCTCCTCATCCCAATTTCTCTAAGTTAAAACTTATGGTTGAATAGGGGTAAAGGTTCACCAATGTCTATTGGTGGTTCCTTGGGTGTGTTTGCCAAACAAAAACTTAGTGTTTTCAACTAATAAGAAAAACCTTATTTTGAGCAAAGCTAGCCTGAACTACACTTAGCCAAATTCATATAGTTATTAGATGTTTCTATACTAGAATGGTATAACTTGACAATACAATTCCAAATGTATTGACCCTTTGTGGTTGTAACTTATGATGTTTGACGGCTGTCTACGCACAACCTGTTGGGAACCCCAAGAGCAAGGTGTGAAGCAGCAAGCAACAAGTTTTCCCTCAGTTGATACCGAGGTTATCGAACCAGAAGGAGGAAGGAAACGTCACACAGGTGTTGCAAGCAACGCGGAGACCTGCACAACACAAACTCAAGACTTTGCCCCAACGAACAGTGAGGTTGTCAAGCTCACCGGTTTGCTGTAACAAAGGATTAAACGTATGGTGTGGAAGGTAATGGTTTGCAGCAAGTAAACAAGTAACAGTGGAAGATGTATCAATGGTAAAGATTGGAATGGGGTCCATAGCTCACTAGAGGTGCTCTCCTTAGATAAAAAACATGGCATGAAGGGTAAACAAATTACAGTGGGGCAATTGACAGGAACTGAGCAAGGCATAACAATGCAATTACTAGTCAGAAAGATCCAATGAGATTCGATTGGGCAATACAACAAGATACGTAGACCGCCATCCAACTGCATCTATGACTAGAAGTCCACCTTCAGGTTATCATCCGAACCCCCTCCAGTATTAAGTTGCAAGCAACAGACAACTGCTTTAAGCAAAGTGTGTAAGGTAAACAGTCCACATGTTCCATGAACAAAAGACCGTTGTTTTCTCCCTAGTAGCAACAGCACATCTACAACAGAAGAGATTTCTGTCACTTCCCTTGGAAACTAGAGGCATAAACCCATTATCGAGCATAAATACCCCCTCTTGGAGTCACTAGCAACTACTTGGCCAAGATAGATACTAACAATGGAGAGCATGCAAGATCACAAACAACACAGACATGATAGAATCATAAAGACAAAACCATTAATCAAACCAACATAATAATCTCAATATCCATCGGATCCCCGCAAACACAACATGCATGATTACAAATAGATTAGATCTTGATCATGAACGGAGCTCACAAGATCTATACATGAAAGCACAAAGGAGGAGATACAACCATCTAGCTACTACAGGGACCCATAGTCCAAGGTGGAACTACTCACTCATCATACCAGAGAGAAGGCCTCCGGGATGATCTCCCCTCCGGCAGGGTGCCGGGAAGAACTTCAGATCCCCCCAATCTAGGGACGATGGTGGCGGCGGCTATAGATGGTTTCGTGGATATTTGATCGGGTGCTTAGGGTTTCTGCATTAAGGGCTTCTTATAGGCGAAGGGGGAGACCGAGGAGGCGGCTAGGGTGCCCAAACCCTAGCCATGCGCGGGGTTGGGCCCACCCGCGCCTAGGGTGGGTCTGGCCCCCTGGATGTCCCCTTCGGCTCCCCTCTGGACATCTTGTTCCCCACCGAATGTAATTGACTTTGACGTTTGTGCCATCCAATTACGAGAATATTTCTTTACTAACTTTTCTGAAACAAAAAACAACAGAAAACAGGCATCTGGCACTGTTGCAACTTGTTAGTAGGTTAGTACCAGAAAACATGTAAAAGGCACCTCAAAGTGTAGACAAGCAAAGCAAAGTAGATACAAAACAAACATGGAGCATAAAAACTTATAGATATTTTTCCAACGTATCAGCATCCCCAAGCTTAACTCCTGCTTGTCCTCGAGTAGGTAAGTGATAAAATAATAATTTTTTAGGTGACATGCACCCTCACAATAAAGGTCCAACCATTTGCAAGCATTGAAAGATGGGATCAAAGAACTCTAAACATGTGCATGAAAGATGGAGTTCCATAGTAACTATGCATGCAACATGGAAAGCTACAAACAAAGATCATGAATAACATGCATTGAAAAACGTTTGTTTGTTTCACATGTAGAAAACATAACATGGTGGCAATAAACTTGTCCCTCATAGAGTAGCAATATAGATGCATAGGACACCTGCAAACTTCACAAGGATGACCAGAAACAAATAGCACAAGAACAAGTAATATCATAATATGCATCAATTAATAAGCTTTGGAACACTGCACACAAAATGACAACTATGCTCTCTTAATGGTGCCTAAAGGTACAAGGTGGAGACTCAATAATGGTGTAAGAAAGGCCTTTTTGTAAAGGAAGCATGGATTTCAAGTTTCAAAAAGAGCTTCCAAAAATTATGGTACTTGTTAGCTTTCAGCCCTCATTGCCCCTATCATAAGCATCTTGAAGTGGTTAAGGTTAAAGTGACAAAGCTGGAGTATATGCTTGACGAAGTATAAGTTGGAAATCTCATGTCTCTCGAATACGAGGGTCACACCTCATGCATACTAAACTTTGGGTCCAGGTAAGTTCTTGTCACTGTAAGTATTTGCATATCATTGAGAACCGCCAACTAGGTACCCCTTGCACATGGTACAGGAGCTTTCCCATAACCAAAATGACAAGGCAAGCAGACAATGAGCATCTCAGCAATCTTTTTATTTACTATATGCATAGCTTTTTATTGAGTATGCTTCATAGATAGCTCATTATGGTGATGCTGCAAGTTTCCACCATGATTAGGCATGGCTTAGGCTAGCGGCCCAGGCGTTTATCTAACACGGAATACAAACTCTATGGACTTACAAGTTCCCTCTTTATTTCACACCGGTGACATCCATAGACAAAAGAACATGATATCAACTGAGTACAACAAGGTACAAGTGCAATGTTGAAAATGTTCCCCGTGACAACACGGTTCTGCTAATTCCAACTTATAAGTGCAAGCATATACAACAAAGTTGTCACAATGGTTCAAGTTTATTAGGGGCAAAGAATAAAGTGTGCCATAAAGTTCGTGAGGACTTTAATCACTAAGTTTTCACATAACAAAATAGTTTTTAATTGGAAGATAGTTGAAAACAAGAATATACTTGGAATGGTGTAACACACCATGCATAGGAGTTTATAGTGGACACTTTTGGAAAAACTTGGTTTCTTGGGAGTTGGAGGCATGAGAAGAACTTACTCATACAAGTGGAGGCTAGCAAAAGACTGGGAGCAACCAACTAAGAGAGCAATAATGGCCATAATCATGCAGTGCAACAAAGCATACTAATCAAAGCAAATAGTGGTACTACAAGTCAAGGAATAAATGATCATAGAGGCTAATGGTGACTTGTCATAGTCATAACATGGTGTGAGCATGTGCCAAGTCAACCCAAGCAAAACATCAAAGGAGAATACCACAATACTATGCTTTTGCATGTTAAAACAACACATAATTTCTTCAAGGCACTAAGCAATCCCAATTGTTTGGAACAAGACATGCTACGTCAATAATCACTAAGCATAATGCTAAAACAACACCTAGCATGTCATGTTAAAGTCTAAGTCATGGTCAATGCAAACTCCTCTTGCACTTCAAGCAAGAACTTACTACTCCTTTCCAAACACCAAGAAAACTTATTTGTAAAACAACACAACGAGAATGTGGGTCCAAACTACTTAAGCAAACTAAACAAACTAAGCAAAGCAAACGAAAAATAAGACAGTTTTATCCATTCTTCATCTCTTTGCATCATTCTCTCTCTACACCTGAAATTTTTCCTTCATACAAAACTTCACACAATCTTAATTAGCAACATTAATGTATTCAAAAGTTATTAGACCTCTGGCAAAGCTTTGGAACAACAAGGCTTTTCACTTAAAACACAAGCTACTGTAGTAACTCCTTCAAAAAGCTCAATTCACCTAAAGAGAACTCAAAAAGGAATCAATAAGAAGCAAATGCAAATAATGGGAGAAATCTGTCAAAATAGACCAGCAGGTAGAAATCGATTTTTTCGAACATCTTCTGTTGCTCAAATCAAAAAGTGTTGAACTAACGAAAGTTAGCTAACATACTGGGGGATTTATTCGTAAATTTTGAGCTCACTGAGTTACAAAGCCTCCTCACAAATTTTTTGGTGGAGGACAGAAATCTGTTTCGGGACAAAAACTCCCCAAATTTACTTCCCTCTCATTAGAGGTCATTCTTGGCATAAAATGCAAACAAAAAGGATAAGGAGAGGTCATTACAGAAGTAATAACTTCCAAGACTCAAGGAAACTCTTGGGTTATCTCCCAACAAGTACTTTTCTTTAACGCCTTTAAGTTAGACACAAGAAGCAAGAAGAATCAAGTATTTTCAAATGAAGAAGCATTAACGTCAAATCTTGCTTTCAAAGGAGGAGCAAAAAGCAACTTCTCTCTCCTCATAGGGAAGTGTTCAATACCTTTCTTGAATGGAAAATGATATTTAATGGTTCCTTCTTTTATATCAATGATGGCACCAACTGTTCTAAGAAAAGGTCTTCCCAAAGTGATAGGACAAGAAGCATTGTATTCAACATCCAAAACATAGAAATCCACAGGGACATAAGCATTGTTAACCATGATGAGAACATCATTAATACTTCCCATGGGTTTCTTCTTAGCATTATCATTGAGTGGAACATCCAAATAACAATCTTCCAAAGTTGGCAAATCAAGCATTTCATAAATCTTCCTAGGCATAATAGAGACACTAGAACCAAGATCACATGAAGCTTTGAGATAAAAGTCATTCACTTGCATATTAATAATGGGTTCCCAACTATCTTCTACTTTCCTAGGAATAGAAGCTTTGTGTTTTAGCTTCTCTTCCTTAATCTTAAAAAGAGCATCTGTAATGTGTTTGGTAAAGGCAACATGCATATCACCCGCATCAGGACTCCTAGCAAGCTTTTGCAAGAACATAATTACTTCAGAAACATTGCAACCATCAATATCAAAGTCAAACTTGGCATCACTAGTAGTAGGCTCAATAGGCTTAGCCATAGTAGGAGTAGGGACTACTTGTGGTTTAGTGGTGATAGTGCACACACTATTGTTTCTATCAATTTCAGCTTCCCTTTCCCACTTAGCATGATGTTGAGCTAACAAACTAACATTGTCATCAATAGTAACTTGTATAGCATGAGCAGTAGCAAAGGTGTTTTCCATAGTTTCAGGTTTAGCAGCCATTTTATTAATCAAAGAGGACTGAGGTTCAGACAAAGAGGATATATTTTTTCTCAAGAGTTAAAATCTTTTCCTCTATAGTCTTATTGAAAGTGGTTTGTTTACTAATAAAGTCTTTGAGCATGACTTCAAGTTTAGAGGGGGCACTTCTAGCATTATTGTAGAAGCTTCCATAGGAATTGCCATTATTAGGAGGATAAGGCCTATAATTGTTGTTGCTACCAAAATTGTTCCTATAGGCACTGTTGTTGAAATTGTTGTTTCTAATGAAGTTCACATCAACTTGCTCTTCTTGAGCAACCAAAGAGGCTAAGGGAACACTATTAGGATCTAAAGGAGCTTTCCCATTAACAAGCATAGCCATAATAACATCAATCTTTTCACTCAAAGAGGAAGTTTCCTCAACAGAATTTACCTTCTTACCATGTGGAGCTCTCTCAACATGCCATTCAGAGTAGTTAACCATCATATTATCCAGGAACCTTGTTGCAGCACCTAAAGTGAGGCCCTTAAAGGTACCTCCAGCAGCTGAATCCAACAGATTTCTTGAGGAGAAGTTCAAACCTGCATAAAAAGTCTGGATAATCATCCATGCAGTGAGTCCATGAGTAGGGAAATTCTTAACCAAAGATTTCATTCTTTCCCAAGCCGGAGCAACGTGTTCACTATCAAGTTGTTTAAATTTCATAATATCACTTCTCATATATATAATCTTAGCAGGAGGATGGTACTTTCCAATAAAAGCATCTTGCACTTAGTCCAAGAATCAATACTATTTTTAGGCAAAGAAAGCAACCATTCTTTAGCTTTTCGCCTCAAGGAGAAAGGAAAAAAGCTTGATCTTAATAATATCTCCATCTACATCCTTATACTTTTGCATCTCACAAAGTTCAACAAAGCTATTGAGATGGGCAGCAGGATTATCAGAACCAACACCAGAAAATTGCTCTCTCATCACAAGATTCAACACAACAGGCTTAATTTCATAAAAGGTAGCATCAGGAGCAGGTGGAGCAATAGGAGTGCTTAGGAAATCATTGTTGTTGTTGCTAGTAAAGTCACACAACTTGGTGTTCTCAACAAAGTTCATTTTGGCAAAGGTGGGCAAGCCAAAAACAGCAGCAGTAGCCAGATCAGGAACTAATTTTTTTGTGTTTTTGAATAAAGCAAGCAAACCAAACTAGACTAATTTTTTTGGGTTTCTTGAAAAGAGGCAAACAAAACCGAGCAAAAGAAACAAATCAAACTAAAAACAAAGTAAAGAGAAAGGAAGTGAAGGACTCCCGTCCTTGGCCTCCCTGGCAATGGCGCCAGAAAATCTTGACGGCTGTCTACGCACAGCTTGTTGGGAACCCCAAGAGCAAGGTCTGAAGCAGCAAGAAGCAAGTTTTCCCTCAGTTTAGACCGAGGTTATCGAACCAGAAGGAGGAAGGAAACGTCACACAGGTGTTGCAAGAAATGCGGAGACCTGCACAACACAAACTCAAGACTTTGCCCCAACGAACAGTGAGATTGTCAAGCTCACCGGTTTGCTGTAACAAAGGATTAAACGTATGGTGTGGAAGGTAATGGTTTACAGCAAGTAAATGTGGCATCCCGCAAAACCACTTCTAGAAAATCGCGTTGTTTTTGTGCATCGCATCATCATGACCGCATGCTCATGTCATCATGCCACATTGCATTTGAGCATTGTCATCATCTTGCATCTGGTCGCATAAAACTATTTTGGAAAAGCCGGGTTTTGTTTTCTAAACGCCCCGTCTTTTAATTCAAAACCAAAACCGGGTCTCCGGAATATTTTGTTTTGGCTAAACACGGGTTGCAAACGGTCCGTTTAAAATGAATAAAATATTAAATTATTTTTAGTGGGGGCAGTTGAACGGGCCAAATCGACCCGAACGACCACCCCCAGAAATTAATCGGTCCAACCTAAATCCTAAGGCTACCAGATAATCTACCCACACCCCTTTGGCCACCTCACCCCGGCCAACCCCGTCGCGCCACCTCACCTCTCCTCTCCCCCCACCCAATCAGATGCTGCCACTTGGCCCAGCCACTCCCTCTCTCTCTCTCTCCTCTCTCCCCTGTGGCCCCGCCTAACCTCCCCACCACACAAACCCACACAGACACACCCACGCCAGTACCACCACCACCCGATCCCCGGGCCCTGCCCCTGGGCCCCACGCACGCTACCCACGCGTGCCGCCTCGGACCACCCGCTGGCCCCACCCCGGCCCCGCAGCGCTCTCTCTCTCAGCCCCGCAGACCCCGCGTCCTCTTCCTCCTATCCGCCCGACGCCGCCGCCCACCTCTTTCTCCGCCGCCGGCGCGTCCGCCTCGTCGCCCTCCCCCGGCCTCTCTCTCTCGCGCGCCTCCCCCAACCTCCGCCGGTCGCCTCGCCCACCTCCTCCTCCACCTCGCCGCCTCCTTCCCCGCCGGCTCCGCCTCGCTCTCCGCCCGCAGCACGCTCCGGCCTCCACCGCCGCCTTCCGCTGCAACATCCCGTCCCCGCCGCCCAGGCCGCCTCTCCTCCGCCGGCCCAGCGCCCCCGCTCGCCCGCAGCAGCCTCCTCCTGGCGCCCGCACCTCCGTGCCCGCGGCCGCCCGGGCTCCGCGCCGCCCCGACCCCCGCGTGCTCCGGCGAGCGTCCCCGCGCCAGGAGCCCGCCGCTCCGCCGGCCCTCCTCTCTCCGACCTCCCCCTTCCGCGCCGCTCCACCCCGGCAGCCTCCCCGACGCCGTCGCCGTCAGTCACCTGCCGTCCCCGCCGCCAAGCACCGCCCGCAGCCGCCTCGCCCCTCCCCGCTCGAGCCAAGCCCTGCGTGGCTGCCGCCGCGACGTCCCCGCCGGCCACCGCCCCGTCATCCGCGCCAGGTCGCCCCCGTCGGGTCCACCACCCTCTGGCGTGTCGCTGCATTGCAGACCCCACCCTTGCCGCGTTGCCAGCTCGCCTCTGCCTCGAGTGGCGCCGCCCCGGTGCCGTGCCTTGCTTCGTCGTCACCGTGCCGGTAGGGTGTTCGAGCAGTGGCCGCGCGGAACATGGCTCGTGGGCACGCAAGCACCCTGGTCCATCGTCAACAAGATGGTAGGACGCGTCCAGGAATATGGGGTCAGTCGGTTCGACAAGACCTTCGTGCTACGTCCAGTTCGTCTACCATCGGTGCCACTCGAAGACCGCACCAATGGGTAACGCAAGTTCCCCATCGACAACAAGATCGCCACATGAACTCCTTCACGGATCCCAAGACCCCGAAGCCCGATCCGAAGACCGATCCCGCCGGACGCCAAGGTCGCCTACACGGAACGACAAGCACTTCGCCCCGGATGCCGAGCCCGACTCGATGGCGCGGTACCGACAAGAGCCTCGCAACGACAAGAACGACACCGACCAGGGCGGGTCCGATGCACCCCCATCACCGAACCAAGTACTCCTTTCTGGACGCCGAGACCGCTGAGAACCCGGATGCGACAAGACCTACCTCTGTTATCCGAGAACGCTCCCGCCGATCCCGTTTCCGTCGAACCCTGGACCCTGAGACCGACCCCGAACCCCGGAACCCCAAGATCTGCCGAACCCTAATGTGTGACCTCTTTCCTTGAACCCTATTTTATAATATAATACAACTTGTCGCATATTAATTTTTCATGCATGCATATTGTCGTGTGGTTTGGGGGCCTTTTGCCGATTCACCTTAATTAAATATGGGGCCCATATGCGGGCAAATCTAGCCTTATATTGGCCTCATTTAAATTTGTGTAGCGAACCAGTAACTCATCTTGCCATGTTATTACAACATTTAAAATGCGGGGTACCTAAATAACTTGAATCGTTTAATTAAATGTCGGGGCCCCGGTTCCGCTTAAGATGACCTAGTTGCATCGCACCTCTGCCTTGTCATGCATCATGCATGCATCATGCCGATCTTCTGCTGTAGTATTAAATATTGCATCCGGTGTTTCTTCTAGTGTTTTGCTTCTTCGCGGATAAGGCCGTTGAGTTGATGCGAGTGTCGACCCGATCTTCGATTGAACCTTCGACAATGTTTTCAGGCGAGCATCTCCCCCTTTCTACCTATCTTACTTTTATAGTATTTATTCCCTCCTGTTGATCTATTGCTACCTGTGTTGCGATGCTCTAGTTTCCGTACCCGTGATATCCCCTTGTAGCCATATATTGCCTTGGACACATCCTATTACCTGTTGTTTGGTAGATAGTTGGACTTGCGCATCGTAGTCGCTTGCTCAAGTGCTGTTGCGTGTCGTCAAGTGCCACAGTTGTTGGAGTATTGCCCCATGTTTGATGTTGAAGATGATCATAGCTTTACTTACCGTCCACTTTATTTCCTGTTTAACAACTAAAATTGAAGTAAGCAGAGGCATCGGTGGGTGATAGATAACATTTGGTTTCCGAACGCCCACTTGTGTCCCGTAGGACCCCGAGTACTTGATACCTGTTCCTTGATTTATCGCGCTATCCACATCCGGGAGGTATATGGGACCCCCCTGAGCCAGAGCTTGATTCAGTCTTATTTCTTGGGGCCACAAACTAGTTTGAGGTTTTATTTACTATCCTGTACTTATGCCATGCTACTACTGTATTTACAATTGTGCGACAGATAGCACACTGTAATGTTTAGGAATTGTGACCCGTTTACGCGGTATCGACAAGCCCAGTTTTGGGTTCCCAGTCGCTTACAACCGGCCCCACAAACCTCGGGTTCGTCTCGAAGCTAGCTTACTTCGTTGCGGGTAAGACTCCAAGGGGTGGCCCCCTGAAATATTTCTGAATCCTGTGATTGCTTTGTCGTGAAGGCCTCGTTGGGTTTTGATTTGGTTTTTCCGAGGTTGATCGAGTGTGTGTTGCTATTTGTGCACCCCGGCCGGGTTAAAACTTTCTGAAAGCCGTGTCCGCGGTTATGGACGACTTGGAGCACAGTATCTCGACCATAGACAAGCATAACTAAAGTTTATTGCTATAAATTTGACTTTATAATGACTAGTAATCAGCTTCACTATAATGGAATGGCTAAATAATACTGCCCACAATTGCTTGTTTGGATTGTCACTTGCGACCATTGTACCTGACTAGTAAGTATGGCAACTACAACGGAATGGCTGATTAAAAGTACCAACAACTGCTGGGTTTTTGGGGTTATCCCATGCTAATTGTATCTGACTAGTAAGTGCCGCAACTACAACGGAATGGTTAACTAAAATGGCCCACTGCTTATTTTATCAGGATGATTATCTATATCTGACTAGTAATTGCTGCAACGATAACCGAATAAATAAAATTGCCAACTGTGTGAGTTCCTCGGTCGACTTCCTCGTTTGGTCTCGAGGGGGAAACACCAGGACGGGTATGTTTGGTGTTAGCTTCAGGTTGGATCCGGATAGGTCATTCTTACCCCTCTCTGATAACCGCAAGTTGTATCGAGTCTCTATAGGTTGTTCAGTGCATGCTGCCGCTGCCGCTCAGCCCACCATACCTATGTAGGCGAGGACCGCCGAATTCTAGTCTCGCCGTGTACTGGCCTCAGTACTGACGCTCCTCTTTTTCCTTTGCCCTTTGTCGGCACCCCTTTTGTTTAAGCAGGTTTTGAGATCGACGTCGTTAGCAGGGTTACCCTTCCGGCTTGGCCTGGGCAGGGTTATGGACGCCATTGGTTATTCTTCAGGGCTCTTAGCCCCATTTGCATCTTGTCCGTAGTCGGACGCTCTATCATTTTCAAGGTGATTTGGATCTTTGTATATTATATCTGTATTCTTGACTCTTTGAGTCGCTGTTGTATATATATCTGTTCTGTGGGTCCCATCGAGGACTGTTGTGTAATGTTATTACTTCGTTTTCCACCGGCACGAAAGTGCCTGGTGGGCACCTTTGAATCGTTTCTATGCGGGTTTGGCGGGTTTCGCTAAAACTTGCATAGGTCCGATTTTGAGGGTGTTACAGTAAACAAGTAACAGTGGAAGATGTATCAATGGTAAAGATTGGACCGGGGTCCATAGTTCACGAGCGGTGCTCTCCTTAGATAAACAACATGTCATGAAGGGTAAATAAATTACAGCGGGGCAATTGACAGGAACTGAGCAAGGCATAGCAATTCAATTACTAGTTAGAAAGATCCTATGAGATTCGATTGGGCAATGCAACAAGATACATAGACCGCCATCCAACTGCATCTATGACTAGAAGTCCACCTTCATGTTATCATCCGAACCCCCTCCAGTATTAAGTTGCAAGCAACAAATAACTGCTTTAAGCAAAGTGTGTAAGGTAAACAGTCCACATGTTCCATGAACAAGAGACCGTTGTTTTCTCCCTAATAGCAACAACACATCTACAACCTAAGAGATTTCTCTCACTTCCCTTGGAAACTAGAGGCATGAACCCACTATCAAGCATAAATACCCCCTCTTGGAGTCACTAGCAACTACTTGGCCAAGATAGCTACTAACAACGGAGAGCATGCAAGATCACAAACAACACAGACATGATAGAATCATAAAGACAAAACCATTAATCAAACCAACATAATAATCTCAATATCCATCGAATCCCTGCAAACACAACATGCATGATTACAAATAGATTAGATCTTGATCATGAACGGAGCTCACAAGATTTATACATGAAATCACAAAGGAGGAGATACAACCATCTAGCTACTACATGGACCCATAGTCCAAGGTGGAACTACTCACGCATCATACTGGAGAGAAGGCCTTCGGGATGATCTCCCCTCCGGCAGGGTGCCGGGAAGAACTTCAGACCCCCCGATCTAGGGATGATGGTGGCGGTGGCTACAGACAGTTTCGTGGATATTTGATCGGGTGCTTAGGGTTTCTGCATCGGGGGCTTCTTATAGGCGAAGGTGGAGACCGAGGAGGCGGCCCGGGTGCCCAAACCCTATCCAGGCATGGGGCTGGGCCCACCCACGCCTGGGGTGGGTCGGGCCCCTCCGGCTCCCCTCTGGACTTGTTGTTCCCCACAGAAAGTAATTGACTTTGACGTTTGTCCCATCCAATTCTGAGAATATTTCTTTACTAACTTTTCTGAAACCAAAAACATCAGAAAACAGGCATCTGGCACTGTTGCAACTTGTTAATAGGTTAGTACCAGAAAACATGTAAAAAGCACCTCAAAGTGTAGACAAGCAAAGCAAAGTAGATACGAAACTAGCATGGAGCATCAAAAACTATAGATACATTTCCAACGTATCAATGTTGCAGGTTACTCTGATGAAGACTAGGGTTATGAGTCTACACTCAACATGTTTGCTTGTGGCACATGAAGATGAAGACTTCTATTTATTTACTTTATGTTATGAACTCTATGTATTACCCTTGGGCTAATGAGTTGCAAATACTATGTTATCTCTGGAATGACGATGTAATAATGACCTTTGTGTCTATGTACTTCATCTTAAACTGTGGATGCTAGCTTTTTGATCCAGGGACTAGCATTGCAATCACAGGGGCCTTTACCTTAAAAGGTGGGGGTTTTACAGATGGTATCAGAGCACCGTGTTGCCTATAGGATTATGACCCTAAGATGGATTAGACTAAGGAAACCACTAGGAAAAAATGCAACTCTTTGCAAATTCCATACTTATCTCTTTTCTTCTTGTAAACCTCTCCTAATCTTCTTTCTCATCTCTATTTGTAGATGGCCGCCATCAACGAAGCCGTCAAGAAGGGACCACTCATGACCATGACCTTAGAATGTGAGACGGAGTTTCCCAAGGCACTCAAAAACCTCATGGTTAGGTTGGGAATACATGGTGAAGCCGTGTAAAAGGGATTTCCAGTGATGGATGAAGGAGAAGAATATTGGTGGGTACAACTCCAGTTGTACAAAAACAAGGAGGATAACCACAAAGAGTCGGGATTCTGCATGGTCACCAACTCTGAAATGCACATGCCATTCTTTGACTCTGCGAAGAATGCAGCATGGAATGCTATCAAGGAGCTTGGTGAAAGACTCAAAGTGTAGAATGACCAACACTCAAAATGACCTTAGAGAGGAGAAGAAGTATACCCAAGACTTAGACACCGCCATAAAACGTCTAAGGGAAGATATCATAGACTTAGCATATGAGTGAGAATTGTGACATACACCAATAGTTGGACCACCACACTTGTCATTTTCTCGCGTTAATAATTTTATCATACCAACCTATGTGGTATGGCAAAAAATTTCTAAGTTATGTTTGAACCTTAGTGCTTGTGATAGATTATTATATGCCTTGACTTGTGTGTTTCATTGTTGAATGTATGCTTTTGTCTTTTGTTTCACTATCTTAAGTTTTTCTCTTTACTTGTGTTGTTTCTAATTTTTCTCTATCCTATGCAATAGATGCCTAGCTTTGTTATCAGCACCACCGAGGAGTTCAAGGGAACTCGTTTTGGTTCTCGTATTGTGGAGCTCATTAGTGCGCTCAATCTCCCCCTCCCTAACATTAAGGTACTTCAGCTTACGAAGTTCGAGAGGAAGGATCTATGGGGATTTATAGTCTCGTAGCCAGGACGCCAGTCGGAGCCACCCACAGAGGAGATTGCCTTCAAGTTGATGCATGATGACAAGGAGAAGGGACTCGACGTTGTCATGCAGGAGCTACTTGGACGCATTTGTGGACGTCACTCCACCGAGCTTAGGGGCCTCTATTTCCACCCATTTGGGAGACGTGACGAGGAGGGAGAGGCTGTAGTGTATGACGATGCCACTAGAGAGACTATTTAGCCAGTGCGTATGTATCTTTAGGACCTAGAGAGCCTCGTTAGACACCTCGACACTGATAGGACCAACGACATGCTTAGCAATGACGAGCTACAGGTTCAGTTGAGGGAGAAGAACAAGGCCTTCGCGGAGCAGGATGAGGATCAATGAGATGAAGGCCAAGATAGAGCTCAAGGATCTTGAGCTAGAGACACAACAATGAGTGATAGAGAGGCTGCGCTTGCAGAAGAGAGCCCTCCGAGCGAAGGTCGATGTTTTGACCACCAGTGTGGAGGAGTACAAGACAGCAATGGAGACAGCAGGACTTGCTCTTGTAGACGAGGAGGTCGACATGGTGGAGTAGTGTTGACTACTTAGCTATCTGTATGTCTGTCTATCTGTCTGTCTATCTGTCTATCTATCTACCTACCTACCTACCTACCTACCTAGCTACCTAGCTACCTATCTACCTATCTACCTATCTACCTATCTAGCTATCTATCGATCTATCGATCTATCTATCTATCTATCTATCTATCTATCTATCTATCTATCTATCTATCTATCTATCTATCTATCTATCTATCTATCTATCTATCTATCTATCTATCTATCTATCTATCTATCTATCTATCTATCTATCTATCTATCTATCTATCTATCTATCTATCTATCTATCTATCTATCTATCTATCTATCTATCTATCTATCTATCTATCTATCTATCTATCTATCTATCTATCTATCTATCTATCTATCTATCTATCTATCTATCTATCTATCTATCTATCTATCTATCTATCTATCTATCTATCTATCTATCTATCTATCTATCTATCTATCTATCTATCTATCTATCTATCTATCTATCTATCTATCTATCTATCTATCTATCTATCTATCTATCTATCTATCTATCTATCTATCTATCTATCTATCTATCTATCTATCTATCTATCTATCTATCTATCTATCTATCTATCTATCTATCTATCTATCTATCTATCTATCTATCTATCTATCTATCTATCTATCTATCTATCTATCTATCTATCTATCTATCTATCTATCTATCTATCTATCTATCTATCTATCTATCTATCTATCTATCTATCTATCTATCTATCTATCTATCTATCTATCTATCTATCTATCTATCTATCTATCTATCTATCTATCTATCTATCTATCTATCTATCTATCTATCTATCTATCTATCTATCTATCTATCTATCTATCTATCTATCTATCTATCTATCTATCTATCTATCTATCTATCTATCTATCTATCTATCTATCTATCTATCTATCTATCTATCTATCTATCTATCTATCTATCTATCTATCTATCTATCTATCTATCTATCTATCTATCTATCTATCTATCTATCTATCTATCTATCTATCTATCTATCTATCTATCTATCTATCTATCTATCTATCTATCTATCTATCTATCTATCTATCTATCTATCTATCTATCTATCTATCTATCTATCTATCTATCTATCTATCTATCTATCTATCTATAAGTTTATCTTGTGCTTGTTTAGTTGTGATTGTTGATATGTGATGTATTATGCATGTTAGTATCTATGGGTTATATCGCATTACTTATCCTTATTGAAACCACAGATGCCTCCCTGTCGTACCAATCCCAACAATGGCAATGAGATGCAGCAGCTGATGAGAGCCCAGACTCAGTTGATACAAATGATGACCCAATTCATGGCGATTCAGAATAAAAAACAACAACAACAACAACAATAACAACAACAACAATAACAACAATAAACAACCCATTAGCCTTTGATATGATTACAAGGTTTTTGAGGTTGAGACCTACAAAGTTCTCGAAAACCACTGATCCTATGGTAGCCAATGACTGACTATGTTCTGTGAACAAGGACTTGGTCACTGTGGGCTGCACTGATTAGGAAAAGGTCATATTTGTAGCACATCTACTAGAAGGACCAACAACCACATGGTGGGATAATTTCCAAATCACCACTCCTATTGAAGATGTGACTTGGGCAATATTTGAGGATGGATTCCGTACTGCTCATATCTCATTAGGAGTGATGAGTTTGAAGAAGAAAGAGTTCCACAATCTTAAGCAACATCATTGAAGTGTGGCAGAATATATTGAGGAGTTGAACAATCTGGCACGCTATGCACCAGATGATGTTGACACTGATGCTATGAGGAAGGAAAAATTCCTTGAAGGACTGAATGATGAAATATGCATGCCGCTATCTGTTTCATATGTTCCAACTTATCAATCATTGTGTGACAAGGCCACCATCTTGGAAAGCAAGATGAAACAGGTGGAGAATAGGAAGAGGAAGCATCACTTTGATAAGCATAGTTCTGGATCGTCACACAAGCGTTCCCATGGTGATGATAGTGGAGGTTCTGGATCCCACAAACATGGGAAGTATAATAGTCACCACAATAGTAACCGTCACCATGATAACAAGCACCAGCGTAGTCATGACAATGGTGGATATGAGAACCACAAGAGTGGACACAAAAGCTATCACAATGGGAATGACAATGGAAGTCATCCTGCTAAGAGAGACATCAGTCAGGTTGAATGCTTCAAGTGCAAGAAAACTGGGCACTATGCAAATGAATGCCCAGAAAATAAGGCTGATGGAGCCAACAAGACAAACCCTTTTCATAAGGGTCAAGTGAACCACATCAATGTGGAGGAAATCTATGAGGAATCTGATGTTGTGGCTGGTAAGTTCAAGCTTAACTCTAATCCAACACTTGTTCTTTTTAATACCGGCGCATCGCATTCATTCATATCAAGAGAATTTGTTGATAAAAATGGACTTCCAACTGAAACTATTGGATGTCCTATTAAGGTAAGCTCTCCAGGTGGAGAGATGATAGTAAATTTTGGATGTCATGATCTAGTGACAGAATTTGGAAAATATAAGTTTCCAGTTAGTCTGATAATCCTAGATTCCCAAGGATTGGATGTAATTTTGGGCATGGATTGGATGACTAAGTATGAAGGGGTAATAGATTGTGCCAATCGTACTGTTACACTCACAACCCCGGATAATAAACGGATTAGGTTCAAGTCTAACTTTGAATCCAAAGGGAGTAAGCTAAATTCTCTTAAGGGGGTTAGCATAGACAGTGTACCAGTGGTGAAGGAGTATCCGGATGTGTTTCCGGAGGAATTACCAGGAATTCCACCAGATAGAGATGTGGAGTTTTTGATTGACTTACTGCCAGGATCTGGACCAATAGCAAAGAGACCCTACAAGATGCCAGTTGATGAGTTGAAAGAACTCAGGAAACAGCTTGGAGAACAGTTGCAGAAAGGATTTATACAACCAAGTTCTTCGTCTTGGGGTGCACCAGTTCTGTTTGTTGAGAAGAAGGACATAAGTCAAAGGCTATGCACAGATTATCGTTCACTCAATGAGGTGACTATAGAGAACAAGTACCCTTTGCCTAGAATCAACGATCTATTTGATCAGCTAGAAGGAGCTCGTGTGTTCTCAAAAATTGATCTCCGATCAGGCTACTTTCAGCTAAAGATTAGAGATCAAGACATACCTAAGACTGCTTTTACCACTAGGCATGGTTTGTATGAGTATACGGTGATACCATTTGGACTAACAAATACACCAACTTATTTCATGAACATGATGAACAAGGTGTTCATGGAGTTTCTTGACAAGTTTGTTGTCGTATTCATCGATGACATTTTGATATATTCCAAGAGCAAAGAAGAGCATGAAGAACATTTGCTTTTGATTCTTGAGAAACTCAGAGAGCACAAGTTATATGCCAAGTTCAGTAAATGTGAATTTTGGTTGAGTGAAGTTGGATTTCTTGGACATATTGTGTCGGGAAATGGTATAGCTGTCGATCCCGCAAAGGTGTCAGCTGTAACTGAGTGGGAATCTCCCAAGTCAGTTAAGGAAGTTCATAGTTTCCTAGGCTTGGCAGGATACTATAGAAGGTTCATTGAGAATTTCTCAAAAGTAGCTAAGCCAATGACAAAATTTCTCAAGAAAGAGAAAAAGTTTGATTGGACTGAAGGGTGTGAAACCAGTTTCCGAGAGTTGAAGAAAAGACTAGTGTCAGCACCAGTTTTGTGTCTGCCAGATGTAGAGAAAGATTTCCAAGTCTATTGTGATGCATCTCACTAAGGATTGGGTGGAGTATTGATGCAAGAAGGGAAAGTTGTGGCTTATGCCTTGATACAACTCCAAACTCATGAAGTAAACTATCCTACTCATGACTTAGAGTTAGCCTCTATTGTCCAAGCACTCAAAACATGGAGACACTATCTTTTAGGAAAACATTGTGAAGTGTTCACTGATCACAAGAGTTTGAAATATATTTTCACCCAGAAGGAACTCAATATGAGACAAAGAAGGCGGCTAGAGCTTATCAAGGACTATGACTTGAGTTTGCAATACCATCCCAGTAAACCAAATGTTGTATCAGATGCTTTAAGGCGTAAGGTTTATGTGAATGGCCTCACTAAAGGAGAATTGCTAGATGATTTGTGTGCTCAATTCAAAGAGCTAAGATTGGAGATAGTGCCTGAAGGATATCTCATATCATTGGAAGTTCAACCAACATTGTTGGACAAGATCAAATAAGCCCAAAAGTTGGACAAGGAAATAGAGGAGATTAAGAGTAAAATTAGTAAAGGGAAGGCTAAAGGATTCCATGAAGATGAATAAGGAACTTTATGGTATGGAAAACTTATCTGCGTTCCACAAGATCCGGAAGTTCGGAAATTGATTCTGTAAGAAGCACACAATTCACCATATTCTATTCATCCGGGTAACACCAAAATGTACATGGATGTGAAGGAAAGATTTTGGTGGAACAATCTCAAGAAAGATATTGCGGAACATATTACCTTGTGTGATGTGTGTAGTCGAGTAAAGGCGGAACATCAGAAACCGGCAGGACTATTGCAACCACTACCTATACCTAATTGGAAGTGGGATAAGATTGGCATAGATTTTATCACCGGATTACCAAGGACCAGATCTGGATATGATTCTATTTGGGTTGTTGTGGATCACCTACATTTCATACCCGTGAAAACTACATATATAAGTGCTAAATTGACCAAGATCTATATGAACAAAATTGTATGTCTTCATGGAGTACCTAAGAGTATTATGTCTGATAGAGGAACTCAGTTCACTTCGCATTTTTGGCGAATACTGCATGAATCATTGGGAACAAGGCTAGAATTCAGCACAACCTTTCACCCTCAGACTGATGGACAGACAGAAAGGACCAATCAGATTTTGGAAGATATGTTGAGGGCATGTGCTCTAAACTATGGATCTAGTTGGGATGAAAGTCTGCCATACGCAAAATTCTCCTACAATAACAGCTATCAATCAAGCATAGAGATGGCTCCGTTTGAATTCCTTTATGGAAGGAAGTGTACTACGCCATTACTATGGAATGGGGTAGGAGAAAGAAATTTATTCGAACCAGAATTGATCAAGGAGGCTGAAGAGAAAGTCAGAATGGTAAAGGACAGATTGAAGTTAGCCCAATCCCGACAAAAGAGTTATGCAGATCCAAAGCGTAGGGAAGTCACCTATGAGGTAGGTGATAGACCCTATCTTAGAGTCTCACCACTTCGTGGTGTGAAGAGATTTGGAGTCAAAGGAAAATTGGCACCTCGATATGTTGGAATATTCAAGATTCTGAGCCGCAAAGGAGAAGTGGCTTATGAGATAGAATTGCCAGAATCACTGTCTGCTGTTCAAAATGTGTTTCATGTGAGTAAGTTGAAAAAGTGTCATCCGAAGATGGAAGAAACTTCATTGAAGGACACTATACCATTGGAAGAGGTATAGTTGGAGAGTGATCTCACTTATGAAGAGAAACCTATCAAAATTCTTGAGACTGCAGAAAGAGTTACTCGTACTAAGACTATCAAATTCTGCAAAGTACAGTGGAACCATCATACCGAAGAAGAAGCAACTTGGGAAAGAGAAGATAACCTTTGAAAAGAACACCCACACCTATTTGCTAGCCAATCCGAATCTCGAGGGCGAGATTCATGTTAAGGGGGTTAGATTTGTAACATCCCAAATTTCATCAAATGCAAAGTCATGTCATTGCATTCATATCATCATGGCATTTTGATCTTGCATAATTTTTTTCAAAGTTTGCCCCTTTTATTATATATGTATGGGGCATGGTTTCTATTTTATTTTTTAACCTCAAATTATTTTGTTGAGTGGATTTATGTGTTTGACACACATTTGAATGGTAGAATCACCATACAAAAGTCTGGTGAAAATTTGAATTCAAACAGATTTGAAATAGCCATTCAAATCTACCCTAGAAAATCAAAACAGAAAAAGAAAAGAGAAAAGGAGAAAAAATAACCAGCGCTACCTATCTGGCCCAACCCCAATCATGGCCCAGCAAGCCCACCCGAGATTTCCTCTCCCCTCTCTCTCTCACCCGCGCATTGTAACACCCTCAGAATCGACCATATGCAAGTTTCAGCGCTTCCCGCCAAACCCGCATAGAAACGATTCAAAGGTGCCCACCAGGCACTTTCGTGCGGGTGGAAAACAAAGTAATAACATTACACAACAGTCCTCGATGGGACCCACAGAACAGATATAGATACAACACGACTCAAAGAATCAAGAATACAGATATACTATACAAAGATCCAAATCACCTTGAAAATGATAGAGCGTCCGTCTACGGACAAGATGCAAATGGGGCTAAGAGCCCTGAAGAATAACCAATGGCGTCCATAACCCGGCCCAGGCCAAGCCGGAAGGGTAACCCTGCTAACGACGTCGATCTCAAAACCTGCTCAAACAAAAGGGGTGCCGACAAAGGGCAAAGGAAAAAGAGGAGCGTCAGTACTGAGGCCAGTACACGGCGAGGCTAGAATTCGGCGGTCCTCGCCTACATAGGTATGGTGGACTGAAGCGGCAGCGGCAGCATGCACTAAACAACCTATAGAGACTCGATACAACGGGCGGTTATCAGAGAGGGATGAGAATGACCTATCCGGATCCAACCTGAAGCTAACACCAAACAAACCCATCCTGGTATTTCCCCCTCGAGACCAAACGAGGAAGTCAACCGAGGAACTCACACAGTTGGCAGTTTTATTTATTCAGTTATCGTTGCAGCCATTACTAGTCAGATGTACATGATCATCCTGATAAAATAAGCAGTGGGCCATTTTAGTTAACCATTCCTTTGTGGTTGCGACACTTACTAGACAAATACAATTAGCATGAGATAACCCAAAACCCAACAGTTGTTGATACTTTTATTCAGCCATTCCGTTGTAGTTGCAATACTTACTAGTCAGATACAATTGTCGCAAGCGACAAACCAAACAAGCAATCGTTGGCAGTTTTATTTAGCCATTCCGTTGTAGTTGAAGCTGATTACTAGTCATATCAGATACAAGTCAATTTATAACAGTAAACTTTAGTTATAGTTGGCTATGATCGAGATACTGTGCTCCAAGTCGTCCATAACCGCGGACACGGCTTTCAGAAAGTTTTAACCCGACCGGGGTGCACAAATAGCAACACACACACGATCGACCTCGGAAAAACCAAATCAAAACCCAACGAGGCTTTCACGACAAAGCAATCACAGGATTCAGAAATATTTCAGGGGGCCACCCCATTGAGTAGACCCTCAACGAAGTAAGCTAGCTCCGAGACGGACTCAAGGTTTGCGTCAATGGCTGTAAACGACTGGGAACCCGAAAGTGTGACTGGGCTTGTCGATACCGCGAAAACACTCCGCTTAGCTAAACAGTACAGTGTGCTCCTCGCACAATCGTAAATAAAGCAGTAAAGCATGGCATAAGTACAGAATCGTAAATAAAACCTCAAACTAGTTTGTGGCCCCAAGAAATAAGACTGAATCAAGCTCTGGCTAAGGGGTGCCCATAATTCCCCGTATGTGGATAGCGCGATAAATCAAGGAACAGGTATCAAGTACTCGGGGTCCTACGGGACACAAGTTGGCGGTCGGAAACCAAATGTTATCTATCACCCACCGATGCCTCTGCTTACTTACTTCAATTTTAGTTGTTAAACAGGAATTAAAGCGAACGAAAAGTAAAGCCATGATCATCTCCAACATCAACATGCGGCATTACTCCAACAACTGTGGCACTTGACAACACGCAACAGCACTTGAGCAAGCGACTACGACGCGCAAGTCCAACTATCTACCAAACAACAGGTAATAGGAGGTGGCCATGGCAATATAGGGCTGCAAGGGATATCACGGGTACGAAAACTAGAGCAACGCAACACAGATAGCAATAGATCAACAGGAGGGAATAAATACTATAAAAGTAAGATAGGTAGAAAGGGGGAGATGCTCGCCTGAAAACATTGTCGAGGGTTCAACCGAAGATCGGGGCGGAGCTCACATCAACTCAACGGCCTTATCCGCGAAGAAGCAAAACACTAGAATAAACACCGAATGCAATATTTAATACTACGGCAAAAGATCGGGCATGATGCATGCATGATGTGTGGCATGGCAAAGGTGCGATGCAATTAGGTCACATTAAGCGGAACCGGGGTCCCGACAACTAATTAGACGGTTCAAGTTATTTAGAACCCCCACAATTAAATGTTGTTTTATCAAGGCAAGATATGGTACCGGTTCGATGCACAAGTTTAAATGAGGCCGATATGAGACTAGATATGCCCGCATATGGGCCCCATATTTAATTATTAGGTGAATCGGCATAATGACCCCAAACCACATACAAGTATGCATGCATGAATGATTTAATATGCAACAATTTATATAGTCGGCAATTTTATAAAATAGGGTTCTCGGATAAGGGTTCACACATTAGGGTTCTCGGCGAGCTTGGGGTTCCGGGGGTGCGGGGTTCGACAGGGTCCAGGGTTCGACGGGTTCGGTCTCGGCGGGATCGTTCTCGGGTAACGGAGGTAGGTCTTGTCGCATCCGGGAAGAAGGACTTGGTTGGCGTCGGGGCGCATCGGATTCTTCCGGGTCGGTGTCGTTCTTGTCATCGTGCAGATCTTGTCGGCCGCGTATCGGGTCGGTCTTGGCGTTCGGGAAGAAGAACTAGGCGTGCGATGTCGTCGGCATCGGTGCGGAAGGAGGTCTTGTCGTTCCGCGTTGGTGACCTTGGCGTCCGAGTCCTCGGACATCGGATCTGGGGAGAAGTACTTGTCGCATCTACCGTCTTCGGGTTTACTTCAATCGGGTCCATGACGGAGTACTTGTCGTCCCATGTGGAAATCCTTGTCGATTTGTGGCGATGATCTCAGGTTCGGTGGCGTTCCGAGGGGTTCAGTCTCGTGAGGCAGATCTTGGGGTTCAGCCTTTAAACGCCGGGATCGGTCTTCGGACGTCGGGATCAGGCTTCGGTTTCCATGAAGGGGAGCGTAGGACTCCGAATTGTGGTCGATGGAGAACTCGGATGGCGCCGGGGGGTTCACCGGATCTGCCTGCTCGATGTCGATCTTGGCGGCCACTTGTCCATGTTGTTGTTCTCGGTATTTACCTCAACCAACACACTAGCAAGGACACGGAGCCAGCAGAAAAGTGGCCTCACGCCCAGGTTCTCGCAACTTGACAACATCCAGAGACAACACGGGCAGGGACTCCATAGGCGCACAGGGCAGGCCACACGGAACGATGCGGGCGACTGCGCCATCGCGGTACCGAGGTCACGCTCGAACGCCGGTACTGGCCGAAGGTGGGAGGCTGCGGGAGCGGCGACGCTAGGGCCGGCTCGCCAGGCAGCGACGACGGCGCCCTGGAGGAGCGGAGGAGCAGAGGCCGGTGGTGGAGGGGCCGCGGGGCTGCAGGAGGGCGGCGCTGCAGAGGAGGGGCATGGGGCCGGGCAGAGGGTGGCGAGAGGACGCCGGCGAGGCGCGGTAGGCGAGCAGGGCGACGGAGGAGGGGCCGCTGGCCCGGCGGCCAGAGAAGGGCCACGAGGCGGCCGGGCGCACTCGCGGACGCACGGTGCAGAGAGGCGAGCACGGGGCTGCGCGCGCTCGGCCGGCGACGGCGGGGCGAACGGCGAGGCGGGGAGGGAGGCCGGAGGAGAGGGACCAGGGCGGCGGGGACGTGCCGGCGCAGCGGGGAGACCGAGGAGGAAGGGGTGGCCGCGGAGGGAGGTGACCGGCGGCCGGCGCACGAGGGCGGGACGACCGGCGGCTGCTGGGGCAGAGGCGGCCGGAATCGGGGCGCGGAGGGCGTCCGCGGCGAGGCCGTCGCGCAGCGGAGGGGAAGGGGCGGCCTGGCGAGGCCAGCGGCGGCGGAGCTTGGCCGGAGGAGGAGCACGGCGGGCGCTGCCTCAGGGCGAGGGCGGGCGCGGCTCGGCCGGCGACAGCGACTGCGGTTGGAGGGCGGCGAGCGGGAGAGGACGCGGGCTCGGCGACCACGACGGCGAGGGGCGGCCGGGCGGAACGGAGGGCGACCGGCGGGGCCGGCGGTTGGTGGGGACGGCCGCTAGCGGGGTGAGGAAGAACGCGTGAGGGGGAAGATAGAGAGGAGCGGGGGCGGTAGGTGGACTCGGGGTGGCCCAGGGTGAGTGGTGGGGCCCGGGGTGTGGTGTGTTGGGTGTTGGGTACGTGTGTGTGAGGGAGTGGGGTAGGTTTGGTTAGGTGGGACCAGCGGGTGAGTGGTGTGGGCTGCTGGGTAGGCAGGTGTGAGGGGAGTGGGTGAGGTGGCGGTGTTCGATTGGTTGGGGATAGAGGAGAGATGAGGTGGCGACCAGAGATTGGAGGGGGTGAGGTGGAGGGGGCTGGGTAGATTAGGGTTGGTAGGAAAAGAATTTAGGCGGACCGTTTTAATTCTGGGGGTGGCCAACTGGGTCGGATCGGCCCGGTTCGGCTGCCCCCACTAAAATAATTAAATATTTTGTTGGTTTAAAACAAAGCTTTTGCAAACCGATAGCAACACAACAAAAATAATCCGGTGACCCGGGTTTTGCGTTTGAATAAAGACGGGGCGTTTTAGAAAACAAAATAGGTTTTTCCGAAAATAGTTTTATGCAAGCAAATGCAAGATGATGACGATGCTCAAATGAAATGTGGCATGATGACATGAGCATGCGGTCATGACGATGCAATGCACAAAAACATCGCGATTTTCTAGTAGTGGTTTTGCGGGATGCCACACGCATGCACCCCCTCTCTCACTGCCAGTGGCCCCATTGCCACGTCAGGTCGTTGTCCGCAAACCCCGTCCGCGACCAGGCCCTCCGCCATTTCTTCCCCCCTTCACTATCGCGATTTCAATTCGAGTAATTGGCGATGAATGCTCGCGTAATCCCCGCCCCTGCTCCGGCTACAAAACCCCCACCCCCTCACGGTCATTTCCCCTCACCTAGCCAGTACTAAGCGCCGCCAGGCTCCTCTAATTCTCGCTCGCACCACCGCAAACCCGAGCGAATCTAGCAAAGTATTCCGATGAGCTCCGTGCTCCCCTCTGCCCCTTGTTCATACGAACTTGTTCCTCTGCTCCTTGTGCTTCTCCTGATGCCTCTGGTTTTCCCTATTTGACCCCAGGTCACCGTCCCCGTTGACGACTGCAAGCACCAGACATGCCGCTCGACTCCGACGAGCAATCTAGGTACAACCCGAGCGCCCCTTTCCCTATGCTTTACACCGTCGTTTTCGCCGTGACCTTGTGCACCTGATAATGCCCAGCGTTTGCCTTTTGGTGACCTAGGTCGTCGCCTTCGTCTCCGCCAGCAAGCACCCGACGCCATTGAGATCTCCGACGAGCTCCTACGCTCGTGTCCGTGCGCCCCTGTCAAAACCAAGTGCACGTTGATCTTCACCGCGTCCACACGACTCTGGTAAGCCTCGTCACCACCCCTGTCCCCCTAGACTCTTCGGCGTGTACCGGCAGAGCCGTCGCCGCCGCCAGTGCCATGCGCGCCGCCCATCTATGGTCGATTAGATCTAGGCCTTTAGATCTATATCGGGTGATTTAGATTAGATCACTTAACGAACATGTATGCTTAGATCTGGATTGTTAGATTTGACTTAATCTAACAGCGTGGAAGCGCGATCCTGAGTGAACTGATACGCACCAATCAGGAAGCGCCGCGTGTCACTGGATTCGATTTAAAATCTGATTTTAGATCTATTAGATATTCAAACTTGTAAATTCAATAACTTTTGGTTTGTTTGTCCAAAAATTACAAATAATATATCAATGGATTCAGGAAATTGAGCCCTACACTTATATGGCCTTGGTTTGGCCATTTGCTTCTGTAAAATTAGGATTTTATGCAGAACCATTTGTAGGCTTATTTTTGCTATATAAAATGTTTAGAAAATTGTTTTAGAGTAAATTTTGGTTTATTTAGGTATTAGAATGTTTAATTTTTGTTCAGTACTATTAGTTTGATTTGTTTAATGTGGAAAAATCATTCCATTGCATTTGCATGCATTCATATGTATTTTTGTTTGAATATTGAATGTGAATTTGGTGTTATGATTTTATGTGTAGATTTTGGTGATTGTGGTGATTGTGATTGTGATTGTGATTGTGAGGATTGTTCCTATTCCCCCAACTACCAAGGCAAGTGATGCTTCATATTTTGTCCTACTATTTTATCTATGCACTAGTAATATTTTGAGTTGGATTTGCATGGAGATTTTTCTAAGTATATGCTATGCCATGGGAAATCCTATATATGTTGTCTTAGTAGTTTTCCCTAAGATAAGAAACTTGATATACTAGTATGCTTAGCCTAGCTAGTAGAAAACAAGGGTGGAATATTCATGTTATGATAATATGCAAAGTTGATGACTATGCTTTTGAGTAATAAAACAACATGTGAATGAATCACCTGGGTGGAATGGAAAGATTGGTTTGTGTTGAGTGGTTACACAGGGCCCATGTCTATGGTTTACCTTGTGTATCACACTTGTGGATTGCCACCCAGTAACAAAGGGATTTGGGATGTTTAGTGTTGAGAAGCTTCTAGTGCAACCACATGGCATATGGGCTCTGCCTTGACCAAATAGGTTGCAAGAACTTAGCCAGATGGTCAGTTGGTGGTAGGGTTGATAGGATGGATGATACGTCCAATTTGCATCACCATTCTATATCATAATTTACCTCTATTCATTGATATATGTATTATTATGAGGTATTACTTATGTCGTTTCTACTGTTTATGCATGTTGGATGATTCTTGGAGGATGAACTGCCGGAGTCTAGATTCTGATGAAAAAGAAGGCGTTTTGATGCAATTTCGCGAAGATCAGATAAATACCAGAAAAATATGGGAAAATATTATTTTTCCAGAAGATTGAGGAATCCAGAAGGAGGAGTGAAGAAGGACCGCAGGGTCCACACCCCCTAGGCGCGAGCCCACCCTAGGCCGTGCCTAGGGCAGGTGTGGCCCACCTGCCCGGCTCCCGACTCCGCCCCTTCGCCTATATATTCCTTATGGAACCCTAATACAAGGGGAGTGACCACAGATTTATTTCCGCTGCCTCTACGGGGCGAAAAACACCGAGAGAGAAAGATCTCTCCGGCAGACAGATTTCTGCCGGGGGAATTCCTTCCCGGAGAGGGAATATCGTCACCATCAACACCGTCATCAAGCTAGGCTTCATCGATATCATCATCATCATCCACACCATCATCTCCACCATCACCATCATCGCCACTCTGTCCTGCTATAACAATTGTGTTGGATATTGCTCTAGTTCTTAGGGGAAACTTCCCCTATGTTAATTACTATTGTAGTTGATGCTTTTGAGTGGAACCATTGGATTATTGTTTATGTTTAGATTGTTATCCATCACCATATCATCTTTGATGTTGATCCATATGATGTCTTGTGAGTAGTTCGTTTAGTTCTTGAGGACATGGGAGAAGTCATGTTGTTATTAGTGGATTTGTGTTGAGTTATTATTCAATGGTTTAGTATTTAAGTTGTGGTGCTATTCTTCTAGTGGTGTCATGTGAACGTCGACACATGATACTTCACCATTTATGGGCCTAGGGGAATGCATTGTGTATTTGGCTACTAATTGTGGAGTTGTCGGAGTGGAAGAAACCTGAACCCCCGTTAGGACACCTTTGCACAAGGGAGTGTAAGATCTCAGAGTTTAAGTGGTTAGATTTATATCTTAATTACTTTCATGTAGTTATGGATGTTTGCATGGGGTTTAATCACAAGTATGTATTAGTCCAAGTAAGGTCGGTACATTAGCACAGGTTCACCCACACAACACTTACAACACCAAAGAAGAGTACTCAGCTATTTGAAGCGAAAGCACTTGACAGAATTCCCATGTGTCCTCGAGAACGTTTGGTCTTTATAAGTATTTCCACAGGCTTGTCCTTTGCTAAGGAAGGATTGGGCCACTCGCTGTGTTTGTTCTTTATTACTTGCACTTTGTTTTGTTGCTTATTCAGAAAACCACTAAAAATCGGTTTGCTAAGTATTTACAGAGATTTCTTGCTCCATACCACTAGTCAACACCTTCTGCTCCTCGTTGGGATCGATACTCCTATTTATCCAAAGTACTATGATACACCTCCTATACTTGTGGGTCATCAATGGAACGCGTCCATGGTGGTCTAAGGGAATGCTTCTAAAAAGTCTCGTCTCGATGCATGTCGAGTCTTGTGGGGAAAGTGCACCACCTCTCGAGAGGGTAAAACCTAAGTACTTAGCCGTGTCCCTGGCAACGGACAATTTGAGCATCAAAGACATTTAAGTGATCAAGAATCTCCTCATCCCAATTTCTCTAAGTTAAAACTTGTGGTTGAACAAGGGTAAAGGTTCACCAATTTCTATTGGTGGTTCCTTGGGTGTGTTTGCCAAACAAAAACTTAGTGTTTTCAACTAATAAGAAAAAAATTATTTTGAGCAAAGCCAGCCTGGACTACACTTAGCCAAATTCATATAGTTATTAGATGTTTCTATACTACAATGGTATCACTTGCCAATACAATTCCAAATGTATTGACCCTTTGTGGTTGTAACTTATGATGTTGCAGGTTACTTTGATGGAGACTAGGGTTATGAGTCTACACTCAACATGTTTGCCTGTGGCACATGAAGATAAAGACTTCTATTTATTTACTTTATGTTATGAACTCTATGTATTAGCCTTGGGCTAATGAGTTGTAAAGACTATGTTATCTCTGGAATGACGATGTAATAATGACCTTTGTATATGTGTACTTCATCTAAACTGTGGATCCTAGCTTTTCGATCCAGGGACTAGCATTGCAATCACAGGGGCCTTTACCTTAAAAGGTGGGGGTCTTACATTTTCATCCTGAGTTGATGCCTTAGCTTGGGCATCATTGGCAGGGCTTAGAATAATCTTTTTATACTTTCAGCATACAGATAATCATCATATATAACTTGTAACAATTCCAGTTTAAAGCCAATAGTAGCAGATCATGCAGGATTGTCCTGCTGATGCGCACACTCTAACTAGAGGCACACAACAACAAGAACAATATGCAGAAGCCATTATAAGCATTAAACCAAGCATTCTAATTTAAAAGAGGACATAAGGATCTCTGCAGATATACAGAAAACATACACAAATATTTTTCCTAGATAATTCATTCTAGGAATCATTTATCTAGATGCCAGGTTCTTTAGTGGATAAAGAGACTCTACTCTGTATATCTCAATTCATGTTTGTCAAAGATCATTCATGTGCATGATCTAATCATCAATACCTCCTTCCAAATCATTTACAAGCCACCAAAGAAGAGTCCAAATCATTTCCCTAGCCATTGTTTGCTAGGAATCATTTAAAGGGATGCCATTTTGTTTAAAAGGGAACCAAGAATATCACTAAACCAAGGTCCATATCATCATTTATGATTTAGGTCCTACCAACTCAATCTCTAACATCTATAAATGCTCAAGGTACTAAACAAATCTTCCAGGGATAGATTATATTAAACAACTAGTAGCTCAAAATATGCATGCATGGGATGAATACATTATCCAGATTAAAGCATCATCTCCTCAATAAGGTCTAGATTAAACTAGTGTAGTATTAGGGAACAAACACCTACTGAATACAAAGATTCAGTGTTGTATAGGCAAACATAATTATATGGACATGTCTTACTGTGTTTGACTCCAAACCCATTGTTTGAATCTATTGGTATTCATAGTAATAGTCAGATAAAAAACATATAAGTTTCAATGTTGTGACACATAGATCAGTACATAGCATCAATGTTCATATAAAATCATACAGGAATCTTTGACTTAAAATCACTAAGATCAGTAGCAAAGCTACTATGAGCTATGCATAAACGGATAGAGGAAAATCCTAATTAGATCGATTGTGGTGAGTGGGAAAGACAGAGGAAAGGGGAGAGAGAAGGATCTCGGCGTGTACCTGGCACCCATGGCACAACTAGAACGGTGTGGTGAGGCAGGGCCCGCGTGACTGAGGTGTCGCACCACAGGGAAGGTTTCACCATGCACCACCACCATGACCACGTGCGGCACGATAGCACAAAGAGCGCCACCGCACCGCACGACATCAAACCACACCACTAGTATGCCGCTAGCTCCCGCACGTCAACGCCACTGTGAGGTCACCGGGGTTGCAGTCAAGCAACTCCATCCTGCCGGTGCTTGAACAGAAGAGGGTTAGGGTTTCTAGGTCGAGAGCGAGAAATTAAAGGCAAGATAGCCAAATCGAATAGGTTAGGATTTTAGGTCTCTGCGAGGCGAAGCTATGAATCCTAGGTTGGCAGCAGGTGTGGACAAATCCGACCGGAATAGCAGCGCCGGCAGTGGGGCTGCAACGTCGCAAGAGAGGAGAGGAGAGCGTCGAGGAGGACGAGAGAGTTCGGCACTAGGTCGCCCCGGTGGACCAGGCCACCTGGTCTAGCCCAACCCGATGGGCTAGGATGGGTATTGGGCTGGGTAGTAGGCTGGACTGGCCCAGTAACTGGGTCAAGGTTAAAAAAAGAAAAGAAATTTAAATAAATCAAATATAGAAATGATCGAAATACCCTTGAACTTATTTTAGCCCCATAAAAATGTAAAAATGTAAACCTATTTATGTCAAATAAAATGCAAATAAATATTAACGCCGTTAAATCCTAAGTGAAATTTCATGTTTTAAGGAAAAGTCCTAAAAATAAATAATAATATTTTTTGCATATTAAAAATAACTCTACTATTTATAAAAATACTAACTTATTTTTTTATAAATAAAACTTTAAAAATATTCAAAGACATTTAGTACTTTGTGGAATTTTATAAAAATAAAAATAATACATAAAAATAATAAAAATCATTTTTAAGATCATGAATAAATATATTTTACTAAAAAATATTAAATATATTATTACAAAGGCTTTTAAGATTTTAAAGTAATAAATCCTTATCTATTTTATAAAATACCTATTTTGTAAATTCTTTAAAAAACATTTCTTAAATAAGAAATAATCACAATTTTATACAAAACCTTAAATATTTTACATTGAAATATTACTTCCAAAGCCATAATTTAAGTCTATAATAATACTTAAGTGTAAATTATTAACTTAATAATATTATTTTGAAAACTCTAAATCAAATTTAAGCCACAACCTTTAAAATAACCTTATGCATCATTCACTATTATTAAGGGTGAATGATCTCAATCTCTTAACCATACTTAACATGACTTTAAACCCTAACACATTAATAATATCATCTAAATTATACTTCCAATAATAAGTTGCATATTATTTCCATAATAAGAAAATGAATTTAAACTAATCATTCACTTAAATATGAAGTGAAAGATTTCACCTCTTAATTGTACCTATCATAAAACTAAAACTTGGTGAAAATTAACACATATTTAACCTTAAGTTAACTTATGCTTAACTTTAGCCTTAAATCTTGTAAATATCATGTCTAAAGACTATTTATATATTTTTTATATAACTAACATTGGTCTACAATCTTATAAACATTATATCTCAAGTGTATTCATGATTTTATAGTTCACTTTGGTCTGTTTCAGTTAAGACCTAAAGCATCTCAAGTCCAAACCAATACAACAAACGCCAAAAGACATCGACCACATTCTATTAATAATAAAGATTGTTTAAACCTTAGCAAAGAAACCTTTTCTTTGAAGATTATTCTTTTTGCCACTTCAAAACAACTCAATCCAAGGACTTTTATCATAGTCACCATATGACAATTAACTACAATCCTAGATTGTTTTATACCCTACTTGTATATCTTGGGTTATTAACACTTAAGTTTCTTATAAATTCAATTTCTTGTGAAGTAAAATTTGAAGATAAACCAACTCTTAAAGAAATCACCTAAGTTCGCTTCACATAAAGTATTGGGGATTCATTTAGGGAGTTTTACAAAATGCATAGCATTACTTATGCATAACCGCATATTGCTTCTTTAAACATTAGTCCTTACCGGACCAATGATGTTGTTTTCAGATATTGAATCCTCTATTGTCTCGAAAACCATGAGTGCATAATCTTGCAATCACAAAAGGCAAGTTCACACTTGCTCATGTCCTTTGGTTATTTTCTATCAAGTATTTTGCAAATCCAGTGTTGTCATCACCTGCATTTCAAAAAGGTTAGAAAACACTATTTCCATAATAATATGATTATGGATTATTTACCAAGAGGTAAGAACCTACTATGAAAGTTCCGGTGGTAAAGGAATGTATTATATAGGACTTAATAACCAAAGTTGCTAGTGATTCTTGTGCCGTATATCATGCGTTAACCATGAGATTTGGAATGGGACAGAGAAGTCAGTTGGATCTTATTCCTTTCACATGAACGGATGACCTTATCGTGAAGCTGCAGATTCCCTGCGAGGACTCAGCATGGGTGGGAACCCTTATGTCCCTGCGAGACTGGTGTATAGATTATCCGTGAGGGGCTGTTGGAGGTAGATCTACCACTTCGGTGGGGGTTGCCAGGGACATGGTTGATACCTTTGATCCGGATTTATGGATGTAGTATAGATATTTTTCCCTAGTAGACCTAGGTTTATCGAATTCTCGGGAAGCAGAAAGCAAAGTGAGATTACTTAAACGGACCTTCGAGAGTTTTTGAATTCCTATTGTGTTTTCACCGGACCAAGAGTTTGTGATGTTGTTGTTGTTGACGATGGAGAGAGAGAGCCTAGGGTCTTCGGTTTTCACCAGTAGCTGTGCAAAACATCTGATGGGAATAATAGATAATAATAAAATATACATGTAATTGTTAGAGCAAGATAATTATATGTGGGTAGTGCATCTATAATTGTTATCGTCTCTGCAACCACTTATAGCAATAACCTACTAGTCTCATCCATAGAAGAAAGAGAACTAATGATATGCATCGTGATGTCACCCTTAATCCCAAGTAAATTCCTCACATACAGCCGTACTACCCTTTCTGTCACTTGGGTTTCTATCCTGCAGATCAATCATTACTCACACACCCTTTACTTGGATCAATCCTCGGGGTCTTGGGTACCTGATAAGTCCTTAGATTGAGGCAAGATAGGGTACTACAATCATCATGTCATACAAACTAATACATGATCCCATCTACGATAAATAACATGCATAAAAGCTACATGGATAGGTCGAAGCCCTTAGCCCAAGGAGAATTACTCACATACAGAGATGAAATCGACAATCATAAACATTGTAATAGAGATCATAAGGTTGATAGCAAATAGTCTTACAATGTCGCCAATTGGAGATGAGATCTACTATTACAAGTGGTGGAAGATGGCTATGGTGGTGGAGAAGGGTTTAGAGGTTTAGATCTAGATCTGTTCCTTCGGCATGGCGGGTTCTGGTGGTAGGGAGAGTTGAGGTCAAAAGAAAAGCGTTGTTTCTCGCCGCCCGAAGCCTCTTTATATAGGGGTCCCTTCACGAAAGTTGTTCTGTTTGACCTAATGAAGTCGGTGCAAACTATACGGCGGCGACCCATATAGTTTGTCATTAAGCTTGCAGTAATATATTCACGGCTCCTGGTTTTTTTGGCGTGTTGGAAATCTCGTAAATTTGGCATTTATGTAGTGATTCCCATCATAATATGTCATTATCTACGCAGGGAAAATAGCAAGAAAAGATTGCATACGCCTTTGATCATTAGCCATTAGTGGCAGGTTTTAGAGAGATATTTCATCAAATATATGAATAATATCTAGTTTAAATGCGGACTTGGATGGCTATATTTCATAGCCATCAACCTCCCCAAGCTTAAACTGAAGGAAATATGCCCTAGAGGCAATCATAGAGATGATTATATTTCTTATATATACATGAGTTATTGTAATGTTCCTTGAATATCCATATCAGGCAACTTGTATTGACTGGAAATTATGTGAATTGTTTGTGAAACTCTTTACTTGTATGGTTATTTAAGAGTTGTCCCTAGTCGGAGTTCATGTGAGGACACACGTGAATATTAGACTAGCACATCGATTGGTTGATGACTATGTTTCACAAGTCATAGACATGCAGATGTCAAACCAATGATGTGGACACATGTTATGAACATGGGGTTGGACTGACCCAACTTGAGACTGGCAATTAGTTGTAGCTATCTCTCTCTACACATCGTGTACGTTTTGTCCTTAGACCTGAGATTGTCGCATGTACTTGAGATGTGGATCGACCTACTTTGGGGCTATCAAACACTGCACCATAACTGGGTAGTTATAAAGGTAGCTTTCGGGTTTATCCTGAAGCATGCTGCAAGGCATGGTCAATCAAGATGGGATTTGCCCCTCTCTGCTTGAGAGAGATATCTCTGGGCCCCTCGAGTTATCGGATCCAGAAATGCATGGTCGTGCTACATAAGGTTAAGAGTTAACCTAGTAAAGGGATTCCGAGTTACGGTATCGAGAAAGAGAGGTCAGCTTGAAGCTAGACCAAATATCGTGAGGCAAAGGGAAAGACATGTACTAAACCTTGGGATGGTTCGTCCGATATGATCTTTGTATGCGTTTAGGAGTTGGCACGTCTTGCTAGAGGCCACTACCAACTATTGGCAGAATAAGTGTATTCGTGTCATGTCTATACGCATATGAACCTATAGGGTCACACACTTAAGGAGCTGGAAGCCTAATGAGGATTGGATCCGAATTAGACCAGGCTTAGGCTACTAATGGGCTCCTAATGTAGAAGCCCACTAGGGATGCCTATATAAGGGAGGGTGGGGCGAGCTGACCAAGGTTAGACCTTAGACCATTCCACCCAGCCGCCACTCCTCTCGCCTGTGTTGCACGCGCGGACCTAGCAGTCCGGCGTCTGACGCTTCCACCCTGTACGTGTGGATACCTTGGAGGTGCTGCATCTGTGGCACTTGGAGGGACACGTGAGGGTATATTCTCGTGGGACGAGGACAAGGAGGAGACGTGGAACGTCTGCACTGCCTCGACGCGCTTCATCAATTCCGCAACTGCGCGTCGAGTGGTAATCCCGTGATCTATGACAACAGTAATCCTGGTTTATGCGGTAGAATTTTTTTGATTTGCGCTAGTGTAGCCTACCCGTATCCCTTCATAAACTTGATAATCCCGAGCAAGAAAACCAAAATCAAAAGGGAACTCAGCATTTAAACTGAAATAACAAGATGATGATCTTACTCATGTTTTGTCCTTAGACCTGAGATTGTTGCATGTACTTGAGATGTGGATCGACCTACTTTGGGGCTATCAAACGCTGCACCGTAACTAGGTAGTTATAAAGGTAGCTTTCGGGTATGTCTTGAAGCATGCTGCAAGGCATGGTCAATCAAGATGGGATTTTCCCCTCTCTGCTTGAGAGAGATATCTCTGGGCCCCTCGAGTGATCGGATCTAGAAATGCATGGCCGTGCTACATAAGGTTAAGAGTTAACCTAGTAAAGGGATTCCGAGTTATGGTATCAAGAAAGAGAGGTCAACTTGGAGCTAGACCAAATAACGTGAGGCAAAGGGAAAGACATGTACTAAACCTTGTGATGGTTCGGCCGATATGATCTTTGTATGCGTTTAGGAGTTGGCACGTCTTGCTAGAGGCCACAACCTACTATTGGCAGAATAAGTGTATTCGTGTCATGTCTATACGTACATGAACCAATAGGGTCACACACTTAAGGGGCTGGAAGCCTAATGAAGATTGGATCCGAATTAGACCAGGCTTAGGATACTAATGGGCTCCTAATGTAGAAGCCCACTAGGGACGCCTATATAAGGGAGGGTGGGGCGAGCTGACCAAGGTTAGACCTCAGACCATTCCACCCAGCCGCCACTCCTCTCGCATGTGTTGCACGCGCGGACCTAGCAGTCCGGCGTCTGACGCTTCCACCCTGTACGTGTGGATACCTCGGAGGTGATGCATCTGTGGCACTTGGACGAGCCGCGCAAGGGGAGATTCTCGTGGGACGAGGACAAGGACGAGACGTGGAACGTCTGCACTGCCTCGACGCGCTTCATCAATTCCGCAACTACGCGTCTAATGGTAATCCCATGATCTATGACAACAGTAATCCTGGTTTACGCGGTAAATTTTTTTTGACTTGCGCTAGTGTAGCCTACCCGTATACCTACAGTGGTATCAGAGCCGATGCTGTTCAGTTATAGGTTCGGGATGTTTGCATATGGTGATATGCAGATTGATATGAATGATGTGATCGTTTATATGGCGGTGGTTCAGGATTGATCTATGATCTTGCTTTCCGTGATCGTGATTCTGAGGTTGTCGAACGACTTACCCCTACCGGTCGGTTTCCGCCATCGGGGTAGACAGTGACACATAAATCCTGTTGAATCACGCGAAGATCAATATGATTAATCGAATCGGAACCTAGATCTGAAATCGATGTACCGTGATCAAAGGAGTTTGATTGAATCGGGACAGGAGTCGGTTTATGGTAAATTTGATTTGCCGATCAAAATCCTTAAAGAAAATTGTGAAGATTCGATCTCTCATTTTTCACGGTTTTGATTTGCCGATCAAAATCCTTAAAGTAAATTTGATTTGCCAATCAAAATCCTTAAAGAAAATTGCCGCGAGGGGCACTGCCCCTTCGAACCCCGCAGGGGGAGACCGCCTAGACCTTCTTAATCTAGCCCCTTTTGTATCTCGTTAAGGTAACTAGGTGCTGCGATGTCACATGATCTGGTAGAATGCAATTCTATGCATAACTTGTTTTTGTAGGATGTATGTGATCAGTATGGCCCATATGTGTATGTAATGCATGTATGCAAAATTGCATGACCTTCATGTCGTGAGTAGGGAAACATGGCTGGAGACATATGTGTTGTCAATTATTGTAATGGCCTGCGTGCGAACTTGTGATGATCCCAATTCTATGTAATTTTGATTACTAGCTGTTAGGTGTAATAGCTTGTATTAATTCTTGGAGGACTCATCACTTGGAGGATGGCTCACATGAAACATGAAGATGGAGATCATCATGGTGGACATGTTCTATGGCGATGGAGATCACCATGAGAAAATGGGCCATACTGTGTCACATTTATGTGAATGCTATTCTTATGCGTTTTACTACTATGCATGCTTAGATGATAGAAGTAGAACGATCCCTCAAAAAGTTTAAGTTAAACCATGCCCTCCCAACCAAACCTTGCACCATCCTATGCACTGTACAATCGTTGGTGGGCCTATGAAATTAGGGTGCCGCGGTTTTCCTTGGCTGGATGGGTTTGTATCGGATACCTACACGCATAAGGGTTGGTGAGCTTGAAAAGGTCATCTTAACAGTTAAGGACCTTGGGGCATAAAGGTTGGGCGCCTAGTTTTGACATAGGGATGTCACCCAAAAACAAGAGTCATATGTGATATGATTAGCAAGTGTTGCTTACCGATTTACCTTGTCTTCTAGCAGTGATGCTAAAGCTCACTAGTCTACTTGTTAATTCTGGATCTTGAATCACTTAGTATCAATGGAGGGATATTGATTTAAGTGGTAGTATATGCTATTAAATTGTTTAATATGTTTTACTCTTTCATGGTTACATGGCTTAGTATTTTGCATGTTTTCTATTGTAGATCAATGGCACCGAACACTACATCACCTTTTTCTTTGCGTTTGATTCTTGACAAAGATGAACTAAATGGAACAAACTATACGGACTGGGTCCGTAACCTGAGAATTGTTCTCAGGTCTGATAAAAAGGAAACGGTTCTGGATACCCCAATCCCCGATGAACCTGCTGATAATGCATCTGCTGCCCTAAAGAATGCCTAAAGAGAGCAGATGATTCTCTTGAGGTTAGCTGCCTTATGCTTGCATGCATGGAACCTGAACTCCAAAATAAGTTTGAGGATCAGGATGCGTACGATATGATCGTTGCGCTTAAGGACATGTTCCAAGATCAGGCAAGGACTGAGAGGTACAATGTTGCCAAGTCCTTTGTCGAATGCAAACTAGCAGAGGGAGCAGTTATAGGCCCCCATGTGATCAAAATGGTTGGTTACATTCAGACTTTGGAAAAGCTTGGTTTTCCACTAGGCCAAGAGTTGGCCACTGACTTCATTTTGGAGTCTCTTCCATCCAGATATGGGCAGTTCATTTCGAACTACCATATACATGGGGTGGAGAAGGGACTTAATGAGTTATGCGGGATGCTAAAAACAGCAGAAAGTGACATGAAGAAGTGTGCAGGGCATAGCCATGTCATGGCTGTGCAGAACAAGCCTAGCTTCAAGAAAAAGGGCACTTATTGGAAGAAGAAGGGCAAGGCTAAGGATACGATCCCTAAGCCTGCACCCAAGCAAAAGGCTGGACCTGTAGAAGACACTGAGTGCTTCTTTTTTCATGAACATGGCCACTGGAAGAGAAATTGCAGAAAGTACCAGGCTTCTTTGAAGAAGAGTGGAAGTAAGAGTACTTCCCACTCAAGTACGCTTGTTGTAAATGTTGTAGACATTCTTCTCGCTGATTCCTATGTTAACTCTTGGGTATTTGATACCGGATCGGTTGCTCATATTTTCAATTCGATGCAGGGGCTAATAAGGACTAGAGAAGTGCAGAAAGGTGAAGTGGTTTTTGCGTCGGAAATAAAGCAAGGGTTGTTGCATTGTTCGTCGGCGTCATGCAACTTCACCTTCCATCAGGATTTATTATGGAGTTGAATAATTGTTATTACATTCCAAGTATGGGTCGAAACATTTTCTCACCTTCATGTTTGATGAGGGATGGATATTCATTTGCGAGTATGAACAATGGTTGTGTAATCTCTAAGAATGATATGTTTATGGCTAATGCTCCCATTGTGAATGGGTTATTTATTTTAAATCTTGATGATGCATATGTTTACAATGTTAGTGCTAATAGGCTTCGGCCTAATGATTTGAGTCCTACCTATTTATGGCATTGTCGTTTGGGGCATATAAGTGAAAAGCGCATGAAGAAGCTCCATGGTGATGGTCTTCTAACTTTGTTTGATTTTGAATCATACGAGACATGTCAGGCTTGTTTACTTGGAAAGATAACCAAATCACCTTTTTCGGGTTTACCCGAGAGAGCGACAGACTTGTTGGAACTCATACATACTGATGTATGTGGACCAATGAGAATGACAGCCAGAGGAGGATATCACTACTTCATTACTTTCACTGATGATTTCAGTAGATATGGTTATGTCTACTTAATGAGCCATAAGTCTGAAACTTTTGAAAAGTTCAAGGAGTTTCAGAGTGAGGTAGAGAATCAACGTGGCAAGAAAATAAAGGCCTTGCGATCTTATTGTGGAGGAGAATATTTGAGTCACGAATTTAGTGATCATCTTAAGAGTTGCGGAATTGTTCCACAACTCACGCCGCCCGGAACACCTCAAAGAAACGGGGTCTCCGAACGGCGTAATCGAACTTTGTTGGACATGGTTCGATTGATGATGAGCCAGTCGGATTTACCATTATCATTTTGGGGATACGCTCTAGAAACAACAACTTTCACACTTAATAGGGTACCATCTAAATCCGTAGTTAAGACACCATATGAGATGTGGACTGGAAATAATCCCAGTTTGTCTTTTCTAAAGATTTGGGGTTGTGATGCATTTGTCAAGCGACTTTAGTCGGACAAGCTAACACCCAAATCAGATAAGTGCATTTTCGTGGGATATCCGAGGGAAACCTTACAACCGAGAAGAGGGCAAAGTGTTTGTCGCTCGTAGCGGTGTTTTCCTAGAGAAAGAGTTTCTCAGAAAGGGAACGAGTGGAAGGTCGGTGCGACTTGAAGAAGTTCAAGATGAGCCAGTCAGGGATGCTTCTACGAGTGATGCTATTGTAGCAGAACAAGTTAAGGAACCCATGGCAATAGAAGCACCACAACCACGAATTTCTACGAGGCTCCGCGAAGCGCGGGAATTATTATTGTTAGACAATGATGAGCCTGCGACCTATGCAGAAGCGATGGTGGACCCAGACTCTGAGAAATGGCTGATAGCCATGAGATCCGAGATAGAATCCATGGGAGACAATCAAGTTTGGAACTTGGTTGACGTGCCTGATGGTTTTAAAGCCATCGAGTGCAAATGGATCTATAAGAAGAAGATTGATATGGATGGAAATGTTCACATCCATAAAGCTCGATTTGTTGCAAAAGGTTTTCGACAAGTTCAAGGAGTTGACTACGATGAGACTTTCTCGCCCGTAGCGATGCTTAAATCTATACGGATAATTCTAGCCATTGATGCACATTTCGACTATGAAATATGGCAGATGGATGTCAAGACGGCTTTCCTAAATGGAATCCTAACTGAGGACGTGTATATGATGCAGCCCGAAGGTTTTGTCGATCCAAACAATGCTGGAAAGGTATGCAAACTTCTAAATTCCATTTATGAGATGAAGCAAGCATCTCGGAGTTGGAACATTCGATTTGATGAAGTTGTAAAGGAGTTTGGCTTCATCAAAAACGAACAAGAACCTTGTGTTTACAAGAAGGAAAGTGGGAGAGCGCTGGTATTTCTAATCTTATATGTAGATGACATATTGCTGATTGGAAATGACATTCCTATGCTCGAGTCTGTTAAGACCTCATTGAAAATTAGTTTTTCGATGAAGGACTTGGGATAAGCGGCATATATTCTGGGCATCAAGATCTATAGAGATAGATCAAGAAGGCTAATTGGATTAAGACAGAGTACATACATTGACAAAGTGTTGAAACGGTTCAGCATGGAAGAGGCTAAGAAGGGGTTCTTGCCCATGTCTCACGGCATTAAACTCAGCAAGACTCAGTGTCCTTCGACTACTGATGAGCGTGGGCGCATGAGCAGGATTCCATATGCTTCGGCTATTGGATCCATCATGTATGCAATGATATGTACTCGCCCAGATGTTTCCTATGCTCTAAGTGTTACGAGCAGACATCAGGATGATCCAGGTGAAGGTCACTGGACAGCGGTAAAGAATATCCTTAAGTACTTGAGAACGACTAAGGATGTGTTCCTAGTTTATGGAGGTGAGGATGAACTCAGTGTAAGGGGTTACACAGATGCGAGTTACCTTAATGACTCAGATGATTCCAGATCGCAATCTGGTTATGTGTTTGTCATGAATGGTGGTGCTGTGAGTTGGAAAAGTTCCAAGCAAGATACGGTGGCCTCCTCTTCAACAGAAGCTGAATATATTGCCGCCTCGGAGGCTGCAAAGGAAGCTATTTGGATTAGGAATTTCCTGATTGCTCTTGGTGTGGTTCAGGGAGCGTCCAATCCCATGGACGTTTATTGTGACAACAATGGTGCTATTGCACAAGCCAAGGAACCTATACAGCACCAGAAGAACAAACATATTCGCATACGTTACCATTATATTCGAGAGTTCGTTGAGGATGGTAGTGTCATGATATGCAAAATACATACGGACTCAAATGTTGCTGATCCTTTTACAAAGACACTCCCGCAGCCTGCGCATGAGGCGCACGCAAGAGCAATAGGTATTAGATACAATCTAGATTGACTCTAGTGCAAGTGGGAGACTAAAGGAAATATGCCCTAGAGGCAATCATAGAGATGATTATATTTCTTATGTATCCATGAGTTATTGTAATGTTCCTTGAATATCCATATCAGGCAACTTGTATTGATTGGCAATTATGTGAATTGTTTGTGAAACTCTTTACTTGTATGATTATTTAAGAGTTGTCCCTAGTCGGAGTTCATGTGAGGACACACGTGAATATTAGACTAGCACATCGATTGGTTGATGACTATGTTTCGCAAGTCATAGACATGGAGATGTCAAACCAATGATGTGGACAAATGTTATGAACATGGGGTTGGACTGACCCAACTTGAGACTGGCAATTAGTTGTAGCTCTCTCTCTCTACACATCGTGTACGTTTTGTCCTTAGACCTGAGATTGTCGCATGTACTTGAGATGTGGATCGACCTACTTTGGGGCTATCAAACACTGCACCATAACTGGGTAGTTATAAAGGTAGCTTTCGGGTTTATCCTGAAGCATGCTGCAAGGCATGGTCAATCAAGATGGGATTTGCCCCTCTCTGCTTGAGAGAGATATCTCTGGGCCCCTCGAGTTATCGGATCCAGAAATGCATGGTCGTGCTACATAAGGTTAAGAGTTAACCTAGTAAAGGGATTCCGAGTTACGGTATCGAGAAAGAGAGGTCATCTTGAAGCTAGACCAAATATCGTGAGGCAAAGGGAAAGACATGTACTAAACCTTGGGATGGTTCGTCCGATATGATCTTTGTATGTGTTTAGGAGTTGGCACGTCTTGCTAGAGGCCACTACCAACTATTGGCAGAATAAGTGTATTCGTGTCATGTCTATACGCATATGAACCTATAGGGTCACACACTTAAGGAGCTGGAAGCCTAATGAGGATTGGATCCGAATTAGACCAGGCTTAGGCTACTAATGGGCTCCTAATGTAGAAGCCCACTAGGGATGCCTATATAAGGGAGGGTGGGGCGAGCTGACCAAGGTTAGACCTCAGACCATTCCACCCAGCCGCCACTCCTCTCGCCTGTGTTGCACGCGGGGACCTAGCAGTCCGGCGTCTGACGCTTCCACCCTGTACGTGTGGATACCTTGGAGGTGCTGCATCTGTGGCACTTGGAGGGACACGCAAGGGTATATTCTCGTGGGACGAGGACAAGGAGGAGACGTGGAACGTCTGCACTGCCTCGACGCGCTTCATCAATTCCACAACTGCGCGTCGAGTGGTAATCCCGTGATCTATGACAACAGTAATCCTGGTTTATGCGGTAGAATTTTTTTGATTTGCGCTAGTGTAGCCTACCCGTATCCCTTCATAAACTTGATAGTCCCGAGCAAGAAAACCAAAATCAAAAGGGAACTCAGCATTTAAACTGAAATAACAAGATGATGATCTTACTCATGATTGGTAGTCTCATGTTTCCTCCACTTAATTAATCTGAAAAACTTCAGCATAGATAGAGTAATGGCAAGTATATCATATGGGTTTCATGAATCCTTATAGCGTAGCAAAATTATTGTAGACATGGATGATTCAAAAGAGTAAACTTTGTTCCATGTCATGTAATAAACTCATAGGCTTGCCTTTGAACAATAAGGTGTAATCATGTAGAATTAAGAGTGTGAGAGTTTGTCATGAAAAGCATATATACTAAAATATCTCAATTCTCCCACATCAATAAATCAAGACTTTTCAAGCACTTCTTTTCTATTTATTGTCCTTCAAGAATTTCAGTTCTTAAGTAATTGATAGCATGCCAAAAAAATTCATTAGTTTATCGGGCTGTGATGGAAAATCGTGGCATCACTAAAGTTTATGTTCCTTTTGCATAATAATATCTCATATCAGCTAGAGGAGTGATTCCATCATGTTACAGCTACCCAGGAGTGTAGGGGTTCGTAGCATGGAAAACAAAAAAATTCTACCGCATACAAACAAACAAGCCAAGATCTATGTACTAGATTGTAGCAACGAGTCGATAGAATAACTCACCCTCGAAGATTCCAAAGTGTTTAACGAGAGCGGATTCTCGTGGATGATGTAGTCGTACTCTTGCCGATCTCAAGATCGTGTAGATGATCCTTCCGGCGCTGCGTTCCGGCAGCGCTTCCGCGGTCGGTCACACGTTCGGTACTCGATGAAGATCTTCCTCTCCCTGTTCCAGCAGGTAGCGAAGGTTGTAGCACTCTCCTCGCGATTCCGGCAGCACGACGGCGTGGTACCGGAAGTAGAGGGGAGATCTCGTAGAGCTTCGCCTTAAGCCAGAGCGAGTATGGTGGACTATGAGAGAGGCCTTGGCGATCTAGGGTTTAGATGCACCAAGGAGAGAGGGCTAGGCCGACGGCTAGCGCAAGGAAAGATCCCCAAGTCGGCGGCTAGGGTTTGCCCTAGGGCGGCGGCGGCTGCAAGAGGGCCGGCGGCTAGGGCTAGGGTTTTAGTGGGGCAAGGTGTAGGTCTAGAGGGGCAGCCCTGCCCCTCCTTTTATAGGTGGGAGGGCGCGGCCAAGGGGAGGGGAGTCCTCCCTCAAGTCGGCCTCCAAGGCCGGCGGGTGGAGGGAGAGGAACTCCTCCCCAAGTAGGTATCCTACTCTCCCTCCACCAAGCAAACTTGCTGTTTGACTTTTCAAATTGGCGTTTGACTTTTCAAACTAGGATTTGATTTATCCCTTTATTTTGCTCATCGATGACACCTAGTACATGATGCAACCATTACAACTTGTTATGACACATTCATGTACCCTTCCCCTCCGGAGTGCCGGACCTTCCGGACCCTTCTAGAACATTCCCGATGAAAACACCGGAATCATTCTCCAAACCCGAAACAGGAATTTCCTTATATGAATCTTATTCTCCGGACCATTCCGGATATCCTCGTGATATCCCGGATCCCATCCGAGACTCCGAACAACATTCGGTCTCTTACTCATCATTCCATAACTACTCAATAACATCGAATCCTTAAGTGTGTCTCCCTACGGTTCGTGAATTATGCGGACATGATCGAGACACTTCTCTGAACAATTACCAATAGAGGAATCTAGAAATTCATATGGCTCCCACATATTTCTACGATTACTTTGCGATCGAATGAACCACTTACATACGATACCAATTTCACTTTGTCTCACGATAGTTTACTTATCCGAGGTTTTGATCGTCGGTATCTCTGCATACCTAGTTCAACCTCGTTACTGATAAGTACTCTTTTCTCGTTCCCGTGATATGTGATCCCTTGTGAGCCAGTCACATGCTTGCAAGCCAATTGGATGACATTCCACCGAGAGGGCCCAGAGTATATCTATCCGTCATATGGATGGACAAATCCCACTCTTGATCCATGTATCTCAACCCATACTTTCTGAACACTCAATGCCACCTTTATAGCCACCCAGTTACGGTGTGGTGTTTGATGTCATCAAAGCATCCTTCCGGTGATGGTGATAAGCATGATCTCATGGTTGAAGGAATTAGGTTACTATGTATCAGAAAGCATATAGCAATTGAACTATTAAAATGACTTGATCTTTATGCTACGCTTATCTATAGGAGTATGTCCATCACATCATTCTCCTAACGATATGATCTTGTTGTTAATAACATCTCATTGTTCATGATAGGTAAACCACAATCATTTATTAACCAACAAGCTAGTATTATGAAGAGGCTTTACTAGGGACTCTAATGTAGTTTACAAATCACACAAGTATTAATGTTTCCTTGTTAATACTGTTATAGCATGAATGTAAACATTTATCATAAACACAAAGATATAATAATAACTACATTTATTATTGCCTCTAGGGCATATCTCCAACAGTCTCCCACTTGCACTAGAGTCAACTAATCTAGATTACATGGTAATATACCGAACACCCATGGCAGTTTGGTGTTGGTCATGTTTTGTCCTCGGGAGAGGTTTAGTCAACGGATCCGCCACATTCAGATATGTGTGTACTTTGCAAATCTTTATGTCACCATCTTGGACATGTTCTCGAATAGCGTGAAAACGTAGCTTGATGTGCTTCAGCTTCTTGTGTGACCTTGGTTCTTGCGCATTGGCTATGGGGCCCATGTTATCACAGTAGATATACATTGGGTCCAGCGCACTTGGAACCACATCGAGCTCTGTAATGAACTCTTTCATCCATATCGCTTCTTGTGAAGCCTCCGAAGCAGCTATGTATTCCGATTCAGTTGAAGATCTCGCCACAACGCTTTGCTTTGCACTCCTCCAGCTAACTGCTGCACCATTCAAAGTAAATACGTATCCAGATTGAGATTTAGAATCATCCGGATCGGTGTTCCAACTAGCATCGGTGTAACCATTAACAACGAGTTGTTCATCACCTCCATAAGAAAGAACCATATCCTTAGTTCTTCTCAAGTACTTAAGGATGTTTTTGACCGATGTCCAATGATCCACTCCTGGATCACTTTGATATCTGCTAGTTAAACTAACAGCATATGCAATGTCGGGTCTAGTACATAGCATAGCATACATTAGAGATCCTATGGCTGAGGCATAGGGAGTCTTACTCATCCTTTCTCTATCTTCTGCCGTTGCTGGACTTTGAGTTTTACTCAAGGTCGTATTGGGCAACATGGGCAAGAACCCTTTCTTGCTATCTTCCATTCCAAATCTCTTTAGAACTTTGTCCAAATATGTACTTTGTGACAATGATATTAGGAGTCTCGATCTATCTCTATAAATCTTTATGCCTAATATGTAAGCTGCTTCGCCAAGATCTTTCATTGAAAAACTATTATTCAAATATTCCTTGACACTATTAAGAAGGTCTACATCATTCCCAATCAACAATATGTCATCTACATATAGTATTAAGAATGCTACAGAGCTCCCACTCACTTTCTTGTAAATACAAGCTTCTCCATAAGTTTGTATAAAACCAAAACTTTTGATTACTTTATCAAAACGTTGATTCCAACTTCGGGATGCTTGCTTCAATCCATATATGGACCGTTGAAGTTTGCATAACTTGTTAGCATCTTTAGGATCGACAAAACCTTTGGGTTGCATCATATACAACTCTTCATCAATGTCTCCATTGAGGAACGCTGTTTTGACATCCATCTGCCATATCTCATAATCATAATATGCAGCGATTGCTAACAAAATCCTCACAGACTTTAGCTTGGATACTGGTGAGAAAGTCTCATCGTAGTCAACTCCTTGAATTTGTCGAAACCCTTTTGCGACAAGTCGAGCTTTATAGACAGTAACATTACCATCAGCATCTGTTTTATTCTTGAAAATCCATTTGTTCTCGACAGCCTTCCGGCCATCCGGTAAGTCCACCAAAGTCCATACTTGGTTTTCGTACATGGATCCAATCTCGGATTTCATGGCTTCTTGCCATTTATTGGAATCTGGGCTCATCATCGCTTCCTCATATGTCGCAGGGTCATCGGTGTTGTCCACCAACATGAAACTCATAACGGGATCAGACCAATCAGGAGTGGTACGAGTTCTCATTGACCTGCGAGGTTCTGTAGCAACTGCAACCGGAGTTTCATGATCATCATCATTAGCTTCCTCTCTTATTGGTGCAGGCACCGCAGGAACTTCTTCCGGTGCTGCGCTACTCGCAAGTTCGAGAGAAGGTTCGACAACCTCGTCGAGTTCTACTTTCCTTCCAGTCACTTCTTTCGAGAGAAATTCCTTCTCTAGAAAGGATCCATTCTTGGCAACGCAGATTTTGCCTTCGGATCTATGATAGAAGGTATACCCAATAGTTTCCTTTGGGTATCCTATGAAGACGCATTTTTCCGCTTTGGGTTCAAGCTTGTCCGGCTGTAACTTCTTTACATAGGCTTCGCAACCCCAGACTTTAAGGAACGACAATTTAGGTTTCTTTCCAAACCATAATTCATACGGTGTCGTTTCAACGGATTTAGATGGTGCCCTATTTAAAGTGAATGTTCTGTTTCTAATGCATAACCCCAAAATGATAGCGGTAAATCTGTAAGTGACATCATAGAACGAACCATATCTAAGAGAGTTCGATTACGACGTTCGGACACACCATTACGCTATGGTGTTCCCGGCGGTGTCAATTGTGAAAGTATTCCACATTTCTTCAAATGCTCGCCAAACTCGTAACTTAGATATTCACCTCCACGATCAGAACGTAGAAATTTAATATTCTTGTTACGTTGATTCTCCACCTCACTTTGAAATTCCTTAAACTTCTCGAAAGTTTTGGACTTATGTTTCATGAAATAGATATACCCATATCTACTCAAGTCATCCGTGAAGGTAAGAACATAACGATAACCACCACGCGGTGCTGCACTCATCGGACCACACACATCGGTATGTATGATTTCCAATAAGTCCGTAGCTCGCTCCATCATACCAGAAAATGGAGTCTTAGTCATTTTACCCATCAGACATGCTTCGCATCTTTCAAGTGATTCGAAATCAAGTGATTCAAGAAGTCCATCGGAATGGAGTTTCTTCATATGCTTCACTCCAATGTGACCAAGACGACAATGCCACATATAGGTCGAGTTATCGCTCAATTTCAAACGTTTAGCTTCAATGTTATTAATATGTGTATTTCCACTATCAAGATTCAATAAGAATAGACCATCTATCAAAGGTGCATGTGCATAAAACATATTACTCATAAATCGAACAACCATTATTCTCGGACTTAAACAAGTAACCGCCTCGCAATAAACAAGATCCCGATATAATGTTCATGCTTAACGCAAGCACCAAATAACAATTATTTAAGTATAAAACTAATCCCGATGGTAGATGAAGAGGTAGCGTGCCGACCGCGATCACATCAACCTTTGATCCATTTCCTACGCGCATCGTCACCTCGTTCTTCGCTAGCTTCCGTTTATTCTGCAACACCTGCTTCGAGTTACAAATATGAGCAACCGAACCAGTATCAAATACCCAGGCACTACTACGAGTACTAGTGAGATACACATCAATAACATGTATATCGGATATACCTTTCTTCTTGATGTTGCCGTTCTTCAAATCCGCCAAGTACTTTGGGCAATTCCGCTTCCAGTGACCTTCTCCCTTGTAGTAAAAGCACTCAGTATCAGGCTTAGGTCCAGCCTTGGTCTTATTCGTCGGTGCGGCAACTTTCTTACCACCCTTCTTGAAGTGTCCCTTTTGCTTAGACTTGCCTTTCTTGAATTTGGTGGTCTTATTGACCATCAACACTTGGTTCTCTTTCTTGATCTCCACTTCTGCAGATTTTAACATGGAGAAGAGTTCTGGCAACTGCTTGTTCATGCTTTGCATATTGTAGTTCATCACAAAGTTCTTGTAACTTGGTGGTAGTGATTGGAGGACACGGTAAATCCCCAAAGCATTAGGAATCACTATACCCAAGCTTTGGAGTTTGTTTGCGTGCCCAGACATCTTAAGCACATGCTCACTGACGGAGCTGCCCTCTTCCATCTTGCAGTTAAAGAACTTTTCAGAAGCCTCATAGCTCTCAACTGCCGTGTGAGTCTCAAATATCAATTTGAGTTCACGGACAATATCATGTGGGTCTAAATTCTCAAACCTTTTCTGAAGCTCCGATTCCAAACCATACAAGATAGCACACTGAATTGTGGAGTACTGATTCTTCTGAGTGAGGTAAACATTCTTTACTTCATCGGTAGCATCAACTGCAGGCAGGTCACCCAGCGGTGCATCCAGCACATAGGTCAAATTACCAGCATTGAGGACAATCCTCAAATTGCGGAACCAATCCGCGAAGTTGCTTCCATTGTTTTTCAACTTTTCTTTCTCTAGGAACGCATTAAAATTGATGGTAGGGGCTGCCATTGATCTACAACATATTTGCAATAGTTTAGACTAAGTTTATGACAAATTGAGTTCTAATTAATAGTTAAATTAATTTAGGTGAACTCCCACTCAAAACAATATCCCTCACATTGTTTTAGTGATCACACAAACCAAATCCACCACATCAAAACCGATCATCACGAGAGTTGATGTAGCTTCAATGGCGAACAATCGACATGTTCATCATATCTACTATATGATTCATGCTTTACCTTTCGGTGATCCGTGTTCCGAGACCATGTCTGTACATGCTAGGCTCGTCAAGATCAAACCTTAGCTTCCGCATGAGCAAATCTGGCTTGCTCACGTTGTATACACTTGCAGAATCTAACACACCCGATCATCACGTGGTGCTTCGAAACAACAAGCTTTAGCAACGGTGCTTACTAAGGATGAACACTTTAGAACTTGAAATTTATGTGCATGAGGGATCATCTTATAATGCTACCGTCGTTAACTAAGCAATACAAGATGCATAAAGGATTAACATCACATGCAATTCATAATATGTGATATGATATGGCCTTTTTTCTTTGTGCTTCCGATCTCCATCTTCAAGCACGAACATGATCTCCATCATCACCGGCGTTGCATCAAGGTCAATGACGCCGCTCCATGATTATCGTCCACCAGCTTCAACTATTACAACTACTTTGAATAGACACGCGGGTCTTAACAGAAATTAAAGACAACCATATGGCTCATGCCGGTTGCCAACTTACAATAAGGAACATTGCATACATCAAATATAATCACAATCATGGCCATATCACATCACAGCACACCCCTGCTAAATAAAGTTAGACGCCTCTAATTTCTTTGCATATTTTACGTGGTTTGGGTTTTCAATAAGTGTCGATCTAACTTACGAACAAGAACCACAACGTTGATGTTTGAACTATCAATTGCCTGTTGTAAATTGGATCTATACTATAATGGGAGAGACATACACCCGCAAAGCCACTTATGCAATACAAGTTGCATGTTGAGCATGGAGCAAGTCTCATGAACGATGTCATGTAAGGTTAGCCCGGGCCGCTTCATCCCATCATACCGCAAGATGCAAAGTACACAAGAAGCAATTGATAATAAAAGCACCACCGCCCACAATGACCATTGTGTTCTACTCGTGCAACAGATCTACATATAGACACGGCTCTGATACCACTGTAGGGGTTCGTAGCATGGAAAACAAAAAATTTCTATCGCATACAAACAAACAAGCAAAGATCTATCTACTAGATTGTAGCAACGAGTCGACAGAATAAATCACCCTCGAAGATTCCAAAGTGTTTAACGAGAGCGGATTCTCGTGGATGATGTAGTCGTACTCTTGCCAATCTCAAGATCGTGTAGATGATCCTTCCGGCGCTGCGTTCCGGCAGCGCTTCCGCAGTCGGTCACACGTTCGGTACTCGATGAAGATCTTCCTCTCCCTGTTCCAGCAGGTAGCGAAGGTTGTAGCACTCTCCTCGCGATTCCGGCAGCACGACGGCGTGGTACCGGAAGTAGAGGGGAGATCTCGTAGAGCTTCGCCTTAAGCCAGAGCGAGTATGGTGGACTATGAGAGAGGCCTTGGCGATCTAGGGTTTAGATGCACCAAGGAGAGAGGGCTAGGCCGACGGCTAGGGCAAGGAAAGAGCCCCAAGTCGGCGGCTAGGGTTTGCCCTAGGGCGGCGGCGGCTGCAAGAGGGCCGGCGTCTAGGGATAGGGTTTTAGTGGGGCAAGGTGTAGGTCTAGAGGGGCAGCCCTGCCCCTCCTTTTATAGGTGGGAGGGTGCTGCCAAGGGGAGGGGAGTCCTCCACCAAGTCGGCCTCCAAGGCCGGCAGGTGGAGGAAGAGGAACTCCTCCCCAAGTAGGTTTCCTACTCTCCCTCCACCAAGCAAACTTGTCGTTTGACTTTTCAAATTGGCGTTTGACTTTTCAAACTAGGATTTGATTTATCCCTTTATTTTGCTCAGCGATGACACCTAGTACATGATGCAACCATTCCAACTTGTTTTGACACATTCATGTAACCTTCCCCTCCGGAGTGCCGGACCTTCCGGACCCTTCTAGAACATTCCCGATGAAAACACCGGAATCATTCTCCAATCCCGAAACAGGACTTTCCTTAGGATATCCCGGATCCCATCCGAGACTCTGAACAACATTCGGTCTCTTACTCATCATTCCATAACTACTCAACAACATTGAATCCTTAAGTGTGTCTCCCTACGGTTCGTGAATTATGCGGACATGATCGAGACACTTCTCCAAACAATAAACAATAGAGGAATCTGGAAATTCATATGGCTCCCACATATTTCTAGGATTACTTTGCGATCGAATGAACCACTTACATACGATACCAATTTCCCTTTATCTCACGATAGTTTACTTATCCGAGGTTTTGATCGTCGGTATCTCTGCACACCTAGTTCAACCTCGTTACTGCTAAGTACTCTTTTCTCGTTCCCGTGATATGTGATCCCTTGTGATCCAGTCACATGTTTGCAAGCCAATTGGATGACATTCCACCGAGAGGGCCCAGAGTATATCTATCCGTCATGTGGATGGACAAATCCCACTCTTGATCTATGTATCTCAACCCATACTTTCCGAACACTCAATGCCACCTTTATAGCCACCCAGTTACTGTGTGGTGTTTGATGTCATCAAAGCATCCTTCCGGTGATGGTGATAAGCATGATCTCATGGTCGAAGGAATTAGGTTACTATGTATCAGAAAGCATATAGCAATTGAACTATTAAAATGACTTGATCTTTATGCTACGCTTATCTATAGGAGTATGTCCATCACATCATTCCCCTAACGATATGATCTTGTTGTTTATAACATCTCAATGTTCATGATAGGGAAACCATAATCATTTATTAACCAACAAGCTAGTATTATGAAGAGGCTTTACTAGGGACTCTAATTTAGTTTACAAATCATACAAGTATTAATGTTTCCTTGTTAATACTGGTATAGCATGAATGTAAAAATTTATCATAAACACAAAGATATAATAATAACTACATTTATTATTGCCTCTAGGGCATATCTCCAACAAGGAGTGCCAAGAATCTTACCCATTATAGAATTGCTGCTACATATGTTTAATCAACTCATAGCCGAAATCTATGAGTTTCCTCCATGAAGATCGTTTGTAGGCTAGCGGAGTTGTTGGCATCCCATGAAGTTTGACACTCATAAAGCTATATCATTCTTATGATTCACAAGTCAAACTTTGGCATGCTCACAAAAACAGCTAAACATTAATTCAATTGAACAAATGTTGTCAAAGAGAGCTATCAAGTAAATCAATATTTTCTATGGTGTTGATTGTCTCTAGGAATAAGCTTTCAAGACTAAACACTACAACACCTAAGTCTTCAACTCTAATTTCTTATTTCAATTGTTTAGAAAAATTTTAGGCAAGACTTGGTTAACTACAAGAGCTGGAACAAAAAGTACTCAATTAAATACTCGTGCAAACAAAATTTTACTACAATATAGAGACTCACTCCACTGATACACTACTAGGAAAATGGCTATAGGTAATCAGCACATCCGTGGCTCACATGGTTGAAGTGCCCCACGGCTAAAACAGGCGTGGCTCACCTATGGGCAGTGCCCTACTAGTAACTAGAACAACCGCGGCGCACATGACCATAGTGCGCCACAAATATGTGTGGGTCAGGGCCCTGTTGGCCGCACGCCAGACATCCGTAGCGCACATAGGGTAGGTGCGCTACGGTTGTTAGTGTCAACCGTGGCGCACATGGAGGGGGTGCACTACGCCTAATCGCATGCCCCTCTCTGTTGTGAAACAGCCAGACACATCTGTGGCGCACTATGGCATGTGTGCCACGGATGTTAATAATCCCTATGGCGCACTAGGGCCGAGTGCGCCACGGATGTGGCGATTTTTTTGGCAGCTCCACTTTATGTGCACATGTGTGATCATCCACCACCCCACACTTCACTTTCCCCTTCTTCTTCCTCCTTATATCTAGTCGGGATCTTCTCCTTCCCACCTCAATTTCTCCACCCATTCACCATTTTTAGCATGTAGAACTTGCCTTGGATGTTACACAAGTAATAGAGTAAGGTCTCCGGTCTCTCATCTCCTTCTCCGGTCTCGCGCACACCTCTCCTTTCCATCTTTCTCGCGATTGGTCTCTCATCTCGGTAAGTTGTCCATGTAAGGATGTGTTCATGTGTATATGGATGATATGCTCATATGTATGTAGATGATCGATGCTCATGATGTGTGTATGATAGGATCAATGGTCATATGTGTGTGTATATGGAGAGTATCGATGATGCTCATGCATGTGTGTATGGAGAGGATAATGATATGTTCATGTGTGTATGGATCGGTCTCTCTCTCTTGTGTTTGTATGTGAACAAGTTGCCATTTGTTTTGCCAAAATGTTGATTCATTTCCATTTTGGCAAGACTTTGGCATTTCGCAAAGGTCCTAATTTTAGGATAGGTCATGCCGAAATTTTCTATCGACCATTGCATGCATGCATTGATTATGTGGTTCTAATAGACTTCTAATTGTACCGTGTACACCGTGCAGGCAAAAATGGTGATCATAATGAGCGAAGACATTGTGGCTAGATTTTTGAAATGTGCGACGGCCGACATGATACGAAATAACAAGATGGAGATAAGATGTCCGTGCAGAAGATGCAAACTCAACTGGGTGATCGACCCAGATTCTGGGAATATGCAGGCGCACCTGCTCCGCCATGGTTTCATGGATGGATACACTCGTTGGATAAGCGATGACGAAGACGATGGAGACGGTGAAGGTGGGCAACATGACGATGATCATCATCACGGCGAGAACGGGCGAGATGATGAAGAGTCTCCTGGAGATGGTGAAGGTGCGGAAGCAGACCGGGATGATGATGATCTAGATGCCGGAGGAGGAGACGACGATGGAACAACGTCGGGCTGGGTGCGGGACCCTTATGTGCAAGAGCTTCTTCTCAAGCAGACGAGTAACGCCAGGGCTGCCGCTAGAGAGAAAGCCAAGCTTGCGCAACTTGAGAAAGACGCGGTTACTCCATTGTATGAAGGATGCAGGCCCGATGATACCCGGTTGAATGTAACGCTCAAGGCTATGGAGATGAAGGCAAAACACAAATTGAGCGACGCAAGCTTCGATGATATGATGGCATTCTGGCACGATCGTCTCCCGGAGGGGAACACATGTCCAACTAGTATCGAGGATGCCAAGAAAATCGTCTGTCCTCTCGATCTACCGCACCTTAGATATCACGTATGCATCAACGATTGCATCATTTATCGGGGCGAGGACACGGAGAAAACCACATGTCCGGTGTGCGGCGTGAGTCGATACAAGAAAGGGAAGAAGGCACCTCGAAAAGTGGTATTGTACTTTCCTATCACTCCTCGTCTGCAGCGCTATTTCGCGGACCCTAAGGAAGCAAAGCTCATGCGATGGCATGCAGAAAGGAAGAAGCCAGTAGATGATGATGATGACCCCGAAAAGGATGAGCTGCTGACGCACCCTTCAGATGCCAGACAGTGGAAAGCATTGGACCTCGAATTCCCATAATTCGGTGGAGATTCGAGGAACATCAGGCTTGGTGCGAGCACCGATGGACTCAATACGTTCGGTAGCCAGAGCAGCATGCACAGCACTTGGCCCGTGTTTGTATGGATGTATAACCTCCCTCCATGGTTGTGCATGAAGAAGAAGTACATACAAATGAGTATGCTAATTCAAGGGCTGAAACAACCTGGTACCAACATCAATCTGTATCTCGGGCTGTTGAAAGAGGAGCTAGCCACGTTATGGGAATCTGGAGCCAATACTTACGATGCCATCGCACAAGATTATTTCACTATGAGAGCCGCGTTGGTCACTACGGTGCAAGACTATCCAGGTTGCGGGTATATCTCGGGGCAGGTTATCCAAGGATTTTGCGCATGCGTTAGGTGCATGGATCACAGAAGCTATCTCCAACTATAGAAAGATCTAGGGTCATCTAAAACCGTGTTCATGGCGCACCGGAGGTGGCTCCGCAAGAATGATCCATGGAGAAAACATGGAGACCTGTTCGATGGCAAATCCGAGACCCGAGGAATCCCAGAGCGTAGGAGCAGCGAAGAAGTGGAAGAGTTGCTGAAAAACTGGAAAGATTGTCCTAAGCCTGGAAAGAAGCGAAAGAGGCAGCAACAAGACAAGCCGCTGATGAAGGTATGGAAAACAAGGTATTTTTTCTGGGAGTTGCCATACTGGAAGTTTCTCCGCACGCCTCATAGCCTCGACATCATGCATATCACGAAAAACGTGTGCGAGAGTCTGGTCGCCACCATAATCAACATGCCAGATAGGACGAAAGATGGTCCAAAGCAAGGCACGACCTGATATGCTTGGGTATCCGGAAGGAGCTTCACGGAGGACGCACTACTCCTGATGATCAGGAAGATGATGATGATCATGAGTCGGAGACGACACAATGTCGTCGGAACGGTAAAAAGTTCAAGAAGAACGAATATTACTGCCCTCCTTGCTTCACTCTAAGCCAGGATGAGATCAAACAGTTTTTTAAGTGCCTTCTAGGAGTCAAATTTCCTTACGGCTACGCGGGCAAGATAAGCAGATACCTAGACGAGGCGAAGCAGAGGTTCAGTGGCATGAAGTCTCACGACTGTGTCGTGCTAATGACGCAGGTACTTCCAGTCGCACTAAGAGGGAAAATGGACGAGCACGTCCGTGAAACGTTATTTGGCCTCTACAAGTTTTTCGACGTCATCTCTAGGAAGTCGATTGGCGTGAATCAGCTCGGGAGGCTATAGGATGAGATCGTGGTGATACTATCTGAGCTTGAGGTCTACTTCCCACCCGCATTCTTCGACATTATGGTGCATCTGCTGGTCCATGTCGTGGAGGACATCGTACAACTCGGGCCGATGTTCCTCCGCAGCATGATGGCGTTCGAAAGGATGAACGGACACATCAAAGGATACGTTCGCAATAGGTGCCGTCCAGATGGAAGCATATCCAAGGGCTTTCTGGCCGAAGAGTGCATCTCTTTCTACACGAATTATCTAGACATCGAGAACCCTGTCGGTCTTCCCGTCAACAGGCACCTTGGCAAGCTCGACGGATCTGGTCACCGAGAGGGCCGTCGCATACTGCATGCAGACTTCGATTTTCGACGCGCGGACTTTGATCGAGCAAACCTCGTCATGCTACAGCATTTAGAACTGGTCGATTCTTGGGTACAGAAGCACAAAAGGTTAATCGAGAAGAAGTACAGTGACTGGGGCATACAGAGGACGCAGGGAGAAATAATCAAAGAGCACAACTCAGATTTCACGCGTTGGTTTAGGTAGACGCTCCTTGATAATCCCCCGCGATCGCATTCTTCTGACACGGAAAAGATCATATTCACCTTGTCGCAGGGACCGATACAAAACCTGGTGACCTATCAGGCGTATGATATCAACAGCTACACATTCTACACGGAGGAAAAGGACAACAAGTGCGATTATCAGAACTCAGGCGTAACGTCTGAATTCTACACCGATGACAACATGAAGGAAAGATTCTACGAAAGAATCGAGGAGATCTGGGAGCTCTACTACTGTGGAGAAAAGGTGCCGATGTTCCATGTCAGATGGGCAAAGAGCGTCGAAAGAGAAGACCGGTATTTCACAACCATGGTTATACCCGAAGCAGCCAAATCCAAGGCCGCCGGTGCGAACGTGGCCGCGAAAAATGAACCGTGGGTACTGGCTACCAAAGTGGACCAATGTTTTTTCATTATCGACCCGACAAAGCCTAGCTGTGTTGTCGTGAGGAGAGGAAAAATAAACATCATCGGAATGGATGGAGTCGCCAACGAGCAAGACTTCGACCAGTACGGCGATCCAAAAATTGAAGATGACGACGACTACGATGCAACAACATACATCACAAGAAGAAAAAGGACAACCCTACCCAAAAAAGGTAGCCTGTTCGAAAGAAGAAACAATAAAGTGCCGGGGCTAAATTATGCAACCGCGACAAAGAAGGGAAAAAAGATTGTAAAACGCTAGATCAAAAAATATTGTAAAACGCGTGGTCGAAAAAGATTGTAGTATTCATGGACAAATTATTATGAAATATTTGTATCATGGATAAATTATTATGACATATTTAAATCATATTTAATTTGTACCACTTTTTTGACATATATTATCACTTTTGGGCATTTTTGGAACATTTAAAAGTATTTTAAAAACAAAACAAAACTTTTATGGCATATATCACTACTTTTGGGCATTTTTTGGAACATTTAAAAGTATTTTTAAAATAAAAATAAAAAATGTGGGCACCAGGATTCGAACCTAGGTGCTCACAGGTTTAGAATAGAGCAGTGGGCAGAACCAGTGGGATAAGGCAGTGCTATTGTTAACAGAGGGGATGTCAGCCCTCTTATTTGACTAGTCCTACCCACTTAGGCGTAGCGCACCCTGGCCAAGTGCGCTATTCGTAGCGCACTTGGCCAGGGTGCGCTATGCCTAAGTGGGTAGGACTAGTCAACTCGCCACGTCGTCCCTAGCCTCCCCATCGTCCTTAGACACAGACGAATCCACCGCCGCTGCATCCCCCGCATCGCCATCGCCACCGCATCCGCATCGCCACTGCCGCATCTCCACCGCCGCCGCATCCCATACGCATTGACGCCACCGCCGCCGCATCCCAGCCACGCGCGCCTCGCCCGCCCGCACGCCCGTCGCTCGAGGAGGAGGCCGTGGAGGAGCCCACGCGCCCGTCGCTCGAGGAGGAGCCCGCCCGCACGCCTGTGGAGGAGGAGCCCGTGCGCCCGTCGCTAGAGGAGGAGGAGCCCGCACTCCCGTGGAGGAGGAGCCCGTGTGCCCGTCGCTCGAGGAGGAGGAGCGCGCACCGTCGCTCGAGGAGGAGGAGGCCGCTGCTGCTCGAGGAGGAGGAGGCCGTGGAGGAGCGTGCACCATCTTCCTCATCTTAGAGGTGAGCCTCGCCCCTCACCTCTCTCCCTCTCTCCCCTCTCTCTACATCCGTCGTCCTCATCTTAGGGTTCAGGGGATTAGGGTTCCTGGATTAGGGTTCAGAGGATTAGTTCTAGTGTTAGTGTTAGTGGCAATGATTAGTGCCATTAGTTCAGAGAAAATTCCTAGGCAGTAGCTTGCTAGTGTTAGTTTTCAGAAAATTCTAGTGTTATCAGTAGCTTGGATTAGAGATGTAGTGTTAGCAGTAGCTAGTGCTAGTGTTAATGTAGAATCTAAATAGCAGTAGCTTAGCTTGCAGTTGCTGTAGTAGGTTAGAAGTAGTAGGTTAGCAGTAGGTTAGTAAGAAATGTAGTAGTAGTTACTATAGTAGTAGTTGTTGTAGTAGGTAGATTTTCTGCTTGCCATACTTCTGTAGTGCATCAGCTCCAATTTCTGCTTGCCATACTTCTTGTAAAGCAAAAAACTGGATGGTCCTCTAATTTCTTCATTGTAGAAAAATGTCTTGTACCCTAGATGATATGAAGCTCTTTATAATGTGTTCATTAGGTTACTTTGGGTCTTTGTTCTGAAGAATGATCAAAGGGCATCCTCTATAGTTGGGCAGTCAATAAACGCATAACTTGGACAACTCTAGTGATATATGAAAGTACATTACATGTCCCTTTTGTAGTGACATGTGCAAGTACAGTTAGCAAAAAAACAACAAGATACTAGTTTACATTGTAAATGTGTAACTTTATTTTAGATCCTTCTGTCTTGAATGATGATGTGGTGTTACTACTGGTGTAGATAGTTTCGGCTTGCTGTACAAGTACAACCTATGCCAGTGCTCATCTCAGTTACCTGCATCACTTCTGACTCTTCTCATGCAATGCAGCACTAGCACTGATGCAGTTAGAAGTAATTATCAGGCTACTGTCAGATGGACAATGTCCTTATCATGGTGATAATAGTCATGAAATTTGACATACATAAAATTGACACTGGGGCCACATGATGCTTCACCAGAAATACACTCTGTGATGTCTGATTAAGCCTAGCCCCAAGTACAAAGATGGCTGTTCAGGAGGAAACTCCTCTATAGTTGGGCAGTCAATAAAATTATGAGTATTTTACTTACATGAGTGATCATGCAAATTATGAATAGTATGGTTTTAGTACTGATCCTGGTGATGGTCTAGTAGTGCTGAAAAGGCACTACTGCAAGCAATATGTTGCAGTGAATATATAAAATGAATATGTGCTGAACCAAATGTGTGAATATAAACTTGTACTTGCTTCTTTGTCGCGGTTGTGTATTTGCTTGATGTCATATTTATTATCATATAAACTTGTATTTGCTTGCTTTCATATAATGACAGGTGCTATAATCTGCATGTATTTGCTTGCTGTCATCAATGACAGGTGATATAATATGTGGTGATATAATTGTAGCACTTGAAATTGTGCTTGTGCTTGTATGAAGTACTTTATTATGTGTGTATGCAGGTTCTTGTATGAAATGGGTCCCGATTTTTGCCGGAATGTTGATTAACTTTCGTTTCGGCAGAAATCGGGCACTCCTAGTTTAAGAAAATTAGCAAAGGTCATGCCGGATTTTTCTGTGCATTTAACCAATTATTTGTTTTTTATTAGTGCAAATATGTGTGACAACGATGAGGCTGGATGTTCTAAGCGCATCAGCGCTGAAGGAGAACTCATACCTCCGAATAAACAATTGACATTCTGGGAGGCGGCCCAGCGGCTACAAGACGATGAAGAATACCATCCTTCGGAGAGCGAGGATGATGATATGGAAGACGCGGAGGAAGAAGCCGAAGGAACGGCGGATGATGAAACCACTGATGGCGGCGAGGGCACAGGGAGTGGTAGCAATCCTCCTAAGAAGAAGAAGAAGAAGAAGAAGAAGAAGCCGAAGGACCGGCGCCCAAACACGGTCGGCACCGTCAGGGAGGAAATTACCGAAGTGATCCCATCAGGGGTTCCTTTGGAGCCTGCCCTTATTGTCAAAGGCTACGGTGGGAAAGTGGCGGCGATCACCCGGACAACCATCTCGATCAACACCGAGAATCTCTGGCATAAAGATAATGGCCACTTGCACACACTCCTCTTCGAGAAGCTGCACGCAAGATACAAGTTCCTCGCTAAGTATCAGAATACAAATTATCATGGGAACGAAGTAAACAAATCCGCCCTCACAAAGATGGGCACCGCCCTGGCCAGCTGGAGAACCTGGATAAAGAAGAAGATCTATAAAGAAGGCAAAAGTCTCGAGGAGATCCAGAAGATTGACCCGCAGATCACCGAAGATCAGTTCTGGGAGTTCAAGGAGAGGTGTGAATCCGAAAGAGCCCTGGCCAATAGTAATCGGGGAAAGGTGCTGCAGGCGATGAATATAGGTCATCACCATCTCGGATCTGGTGGATACAGAACCGCGAAGGCCAAATGGAATAAGGAGGACGAAGAGTATAGATCCAAGGGGATAGAAAACCCCTTTGCGAAATTCGAACCCGGGCAGGTTTGAAACTTCATCAGGGCCCATTACCATGTGGACCCAAAAACCAAACATCTCACCTCGGATCCTGCGGTGAAGGAATTCGAGGAAATTGTGGTAAGTATAATCTAATTACCGCGGATCAACTCGATTGCAATCTAATCGATGATCTAAACGATTCACTGTTACTTCTTCTGAAGGAGGAGGAAATTGTTGCTAGTCATGGATCCCGGGGTTCCTCATCCCAGGGGTCGACGGCGGCCACCCGGTGGGATAACACTTTTAACAGGGCGATGAACCGGGCCACGAAAATAGAGCCGGTTATGAAGAAGCCGTCGTCGGCTGGTCGTCTGGCCGGCCTCGGGGGTAAGAATTGGGTGGATCATTTTGGTCCACCGCCGAGGACGCATGTGGCGCCGTCGGGAAGGAGCGAGGAGGAAAACCGCGAGGTTCAAGAACTTAAGAAACAAGAGGCACGGATCTCGCAGATCGTCCAAGACAACCTGGCAATCACCCTCACGTCCTTCCTACCTTGGTGGAGTCAATAGCGAACTGGAGTGCGGGTGGTCGAGTAGGGCCATGCCCGATTCCAAGCATGGTCAGCAGCCACTCGAACAACGCGGCGCCGACGAATCAGGCGAACTATGTGTCCGTGACTCCGCCCGCTAGCACCGCGGCGCCGCAAGTGTTGGTGACTCCCCCTGCCATCACCGCGGCGCCGAAGTACATGTTGGTGCCCCCTGCCATCGTCGCGGCGGCACCGGAGCTCCAAGCACCCGTCGGTAGGGAGAATACACCGGCAGCCAGCACCGCGCCATCAAGAAGCCCTTCCGTCTCTTGCACGCCCATCGCCGTATGCAGTGCGTCGACATTAGCCGATCTCGACGCCATCACGGTAAACAAATTGCTTTACCGCCTTTCACGCCATCTTTTACTCTTATGGCATATCTGACGACGTCGTACATGTTTTCCGCAGACGGATGTTCCTTGCACTCTCTTATGCTACATGAACAACAAGATGAGGGATGTTGCCAAGGGTGTCATCGTTCAACCCTTGCAGTGCACGTTCCACTCAAGGCCGATTCCAGATAGCGTGCACAGGGTTAAAATTAGTCGGGTGCTAAGGGGCTGCGATGACCTGGAACCTCCCATTCAACCCCCAGGAGCGGATGAAGAAGAGCCGGCTGTCCTCAGAACTTGCTTCGGCTTATTCTTGCTATGGCCAAAGAGCATGATCCGTTTGGGAACGGCTGGGGCCATCACGCCACAGACAACAGCACCGCCTGTCGTGCCAGCGACAAGCGGTGGCAAGGCCCCCTTACCGCCCTCGCCGTCACCTCCACGCAGTGGGTCGGATGATCATGTTGATGATATGCACATGGTGCAGGATCCGGCCGAGGACGACAAAGACTGGAATGATCACTTCTTCAACACTCAGTTTAGCAACGAAGACCTAGCTGGTGGCCCCACAGAGAAAGCCTCTATCACCAAGCGTCTGTTTGGTTCTCAGGAGACGCCTCCAGCTTGCGCCTTTACAGAGCCACCAGCCGATACAACCAACCGGCCCTTTATTCTAAGCCCTGACACACTACATAGGGCGGCCGGTGCTCAGATTGCGGTGCCTACCAGCTTTCCAAAAGGAAAAAAGGAAGGAAAAGAAAATCTAGCAGCTCGAGCCAGCCGGTGGCGTCAACAACTGCGAATCCGATCAGGTTTCGGGACGGGCCACCAAGACCCGAGGGTATTGTGTGGAGGATTCATGTGGCGGGTGAGCCCATGCTACCTAAGAATTTGCGGAAGCTCGCCAGTTCAGAACTGCAGAATGTGCATGACGGCGTGCTGACGATAGAGAGACGCCTTCTATCGGAGAAAGATCCCTCGCACCCGGTATTCGTGGTTAAGGTGCCACCAGGCTTGGGCTTCGTCGACAATGCCCCTGCGGATCTGTTCTTCCTACGGTTCGACGATATCTTCAATATGTTCCACCTATACCCGCTGCACTATGCCATGGTCCGTCTGTTTTCTCTCAGCCTGGCCATGCAGATCATTAGAGAGAACACACCGGGCATCGCTATAGTGGACCCCTACTACATGTGTGACGGCTGCTTGGGTTCCCCCGCCGAACGACGTATCATGGCCTCGTACCTAAAAAGAATCCTCGTGGCAAACAAGACAAAGGAATACATTCTCGTGCCTTACTTTCCCAAGTAAGTCGTTATTCACTCGCCACCGTCGATTGGATTTATTAGATTATCATCATTATTTTTCCAACACATTCCATTTGAATTTTTTGCGCAGAGATGAACACTGCACGCTCATCTCCTTATCGCCGAAGCATTCCCACGCCACGTATTTTGACTCGGGGAGTCTAGAAAAGAAGAAAAACTACGACAAGATCAAGGAAGTTCTGGATGATGCTCTCACTGGCTTTGCCTCGACGGAAGGCACCAGCTTCATGCGTACGAAGGTCAAGTTCGGCAGGCATGTCTTCAACCATGTAACGGAGTTCCCCTGCGTGAAGCAGCCGGAAAACGGTAAGAAGGAAGCCTACTACGCACTCCATCACATGAGGGCGTTCCTACTTGACCAGCAGAATTCTACGCTGCCAGATCATCTCAAACAGTGGGCCGAAGCAAAGGCCAAGATCACTGATTCAGATATTAGACAAGAGATGTATCGCATCCAGCAGCAGTTTGGGGCAATCATCTTTCGTGATGTCATGACTTCGGGGGGGATCTTCTACGGAGGAAATATCCCGAATAACCGTGACATAGAAGATCTCCTAGAGATGCAGGGTGACTGTAGGAAGTTCATGACGAGACAAGGCGTCCTCCCGTTCCCTAAGCCGAGCCAGAAGGCTTGATGTTGGCCTAGTTGTGTGTGTGTGTGTGGCCAGAAGACAAACTATAGATGACCTTTGTGTGTATATGGACAAGTGTACAGGCTACTATACTTATCTTATTAGGTTTATGAATCATCGCTTACTTCTTTTGCTTATTATTATTATTATATATAAATCAATGCTTGGTTTTGTTGCTTACTCTTTGGTTCTTTGCTCATTTTGGTCCTTCTTTTTTCCTTACTTTATTAGTCTTTTTTCGAGAATAATGCCGATGATTGAAATGTCGTGGAACAATATATATGTGAATGTGCTACGATGGGATTGCAAGTCTTGTGTTATGCACAAGTCTAGATATTGTGCATCCTACTTGGCTTATGGTTCCATCGTAGCATATTCCTGTGTCCAACGACCTATGTATATATATATATATATGAGGCATTCTTTTTAATTTACTTTGGTCTTTTTCGAGAATAATGCCGATGATTGAAATGCCGTGGCACACTATATATGTGAATGTGCTATGACGGGATAGTTAGCCTTGTGATATGCACAAGTCCAAGTCTTGTGCATCCTACTTGGCTAACCGTTCCGTCGTAGCATATTCCTGTGTCCAACGACCTACCTAGTTATATATGAGGCATTTTTTTATTTACTTTGGTCTTTTTCGAGAATAATGCCGATGATTGAAATGTCGTGGCACAATATATATGTGAATGTGCTACGACGGGATAGTTAGCCTTGTGATATGCACAAGTCCAAGTCTTGTGCATCCTACTTGGCTAACTGTTCCGTCGTAGCATATTCCTATGTCCAACGACCTATGTATATATATATGAGGCATTCTTTTTGATTTACTTTGGTCTTTTTCGAGAATAATGCCGATGATTGAAATGTTGTGGCACACTATATATGTGAATGTGCTGCGATGGGATTGTTCGCCTTGTGCTATGCACAGGTCCAGGTGTTGTGCATCCTACTTGGCGTACAGTTCCATCGTAGCATATTCCTGTGTCGAACAACCTAGTTATATATGAGGCATGCTTTTTGAGTTACTTTGGTCTTTTTCGAGAATAATGCCGATGATTGAAATGTCGTGGCACACTATATATGTGAATGTGCTGTGATGGGATTGTCCGCCTTGTGCTATGCACAGGTCCAAGTGTTGTGCATCCTACTTGGCGGACGGTTCCATCGTAGCATATTCCTGTGTCGAACAACCTAGTTATACATGAGGCATGCTTTTTGAGTTTGGTCTTTTTGATTTAGGAGTACTTTCTATAAGTGTATCTTCATATGCGAATTTGATTATACATGTTTTTTTTCAATCACCGGTTAATTATTATTGTCAACTTGTAGATGACGTGGTACGTCGTGTACAAGAGACAGGTTCCCGGAGTCTATGATGATTGGGAAGACTGTCGGAGACAGGTGCACCGTTTCAGCGGAAATAGCTACAAAGGGTACAACACTATGGCGGACGTGGAAGCTAGATACACGCGCTATCTAGCGGGAGTTAGGACGAGGAACCGGATGAAGACCTACACCTTAGTCGCGGTGATCATGCTTATTGTCTTTGGTTGTTTATCCCGCGTTTGTGTCTAGCTAGTTTAGATGTCTAGGCGAGCTTTTGAGCTCTAACTTGTATTTGCCTGTCACCAACTACTTTGTAACTTGATCGAAACAATGTAACTTATACTATGTATTCATGTATGAGACTTATCTATATGTATTTGTTTCAATCTTGTTTTGCAAATTGTGTATTTATATATATAATTGTATATCTTGTATCTGTGTGTGTATATCTGCATGTAATATTGTATATAATCTGTATTGTATATCATCTGGCTCTGAATTTTTTTTAAAAAAAATACCTGTGGCGCACATGACCTAGCTTTTGTGGTGCACTACTTCTAAAGCGCACCTCAGAAGCTTAGTGGCGCACTGGGACGTGCGCCACAGATGATCTAACGCGTAGCGCACCTGCCCACATAGCCGTGGCGCACTAGCAGGTGCGCTATGCCTATCTCGACACAACCGTGGCGCACTAGGCAGTGCGCCACGGCTAGGAGTTAGCCGCAGCGCGCGGCTAGTGACACACGGCTAGTGCGCCACGGATGGCCATTCCATGTGCACCACAAACATCCATTTTCCTAGTAGTGATATAACATCTCAACATTACTACTAACTAGCATGGGTTTCTCAAACTTCAAAAGTGGAGAGTCATAAGGCATACCTCTCATGTTTGGTTCCACTTCTCTCTTCCATTTTATTTGTTTCTTGGAAACTTGAAGTCAATCACTCTCCTAAAAATCGACGAGAACTTCGAGGCGAAAATAAAAGGAGAGAGAAAATAAAGATAAATGGAGAAATCTTTTTATGGTTTTTTAGAAGGGAAATTAAAGAATAGAAAATTGGCGGCAAAGATCAGCTTGAAAATCTCAAAAAAATAAAATAACTAGGATAAATTGTTGGGGAAACCAACACGACTGCTTATAAACTCAAATAAAATCATAACCTCAAAAAATAAGATAAAGCAAATAAAGCGAAATAAAATAAATAGAAAACCTCCCCAAGCTTAGGCTTTTTCAATCCCTTCAAGTCACTCTGGTGGGGGGAAATAGTTGTAACTCCAATCCGCAAATTGAGTTGAGAGGTTACTTGTTTCTCGAAGGTTAAGGGCTAGATTATGCATTCTCTCCACAGTTTCTCCAAATTCTTGGAAATCTTGATATGTTGCGAACTGTTTTGGTGCCTGTTGTTCTTGATGAGGGACTTTTTGCTCCTCCTCTTCGTCCTCATCCTCTTCCGGAATCATAACCTGCAAGTCATAAAGCACACGTCCTTCCTCGATAGAGAAAATACCATTAGGCAGAGGAGCGGGGTAGATACACCCAACCCCAGCAATATGCAGATAATAAACACCACCATTCTTAGTAAGCATTCCACAAGCCCTCAAAGTAGAGAAACCAACACGTCGCTCACCTAGTACCGGTTGTAACTTATCTAGGTCGATGCTTAGAACATTGACGAGCATGATGATGACGCCTCCACAAGTGATTGGTCCTTGGATTTGGTTGGATTGGTACTCCAAGTAGCGCACATGAATTGCGCCCAAGTGAAGTGACAAGTTGTCATAGTTGAGAGCATCTTTTGCAAGGACTAAGATTTCCTCCTCATTGAGTCTTGTAAACTCATTACGCGCATGCAAGGTGTTAGTAATAACATAGAACAAATAGCGAATAGCAGGATGTTGCATATTCTTCCCTTTACTGACTCTAGAAGTAAAGCTTATTCTATTATAACAAAGTTTAGGGGAAGGTTCCATGTCGGTAAAAGTTGCGCACAAAGCATTTGGATCATTGTTGGGTAAATTGAAACAATTGCACCATTCATCAAGTGATATAGAATAATTATTGTTCATGAGTCAGAAAGAAATTCTATCCTCCCCATGTCATGTCTTAACGGTGCTATGCAAAGAACTAAGAAATTCGATGGTTAATCGGTGATAGGTTTGTGCATCATGAAATACAAAGTTTTGCAAGCCAACTCTATTGCAAAGTAAATTAAAGTCATTAGATATACCGAGTTAGTTCAAAGTGACGGGTCAAGCCCACTTGGTTGCCTTGACTTCTCGGTTTTTGATCTTGTTGAATGATCACGGTGGGATTCATTCTTGAATCGAATCCCCATGTGTTCCTGAGCTGCAGCCCGAGAAAAACTAGCGGCGGCAAGAGCACGTGTTTGGCTCCTTGTGTTTATCTCCTAAAAAATAAGAAAGACAGCTATAAAACTTTTTGAGCCAATAGTAATAGTCATAGCATAATCCTCATCATAGCACACTAAAGAATCTCCTCATCATAATAATCTAGGCAAGATAACCATGGCAAATAGTTCCAAACAAGTCTCACCCTAGATTGATAATAACAATAGATTAGAGATGAATTCGCAAAAATTAATTGGAGGATCAAAGGAGAAACATACCCTAGATCCCTTGTGTGCGAGTAAATCGAACGAAATTGAGTAGGGGTGAAGAGCCCTTGAGGTTTTGAGAGAGTTTGGAGGTAGAAGAGAGAAAAATGATTTATATTTTGATGTTTTAGGTACCTCCCCATGTGTTTAAGTGGTCGGACGAAACTATTCGGTGGAAACTATACGGCCAGAACACTTTGTTCCCGCCATATAGTTGCTCTGACGACAAAATTTTAGGGTTTCTAGGGTTTCTTAAAGATGGCTGTAACTATACGGTGGGAACTATATGGTCGGAACTTTTGTTACCGCCGTATAGTTGGTCGTCAAACCTTCTGTATCCTGGGATGAAAAATTGTCGATGAGTAACATAACTATACGGTCGGAACTATACGGCGGAAATTTTTATTCCCACCGTATAGTTGGTTGTTAACCTTTCTGTACACATCAAAAAAATTCTATTTCTTCGAGGATTACTTTTTAGACTGAAACTTAGCGAAACACCTTATTTTGACAGAAAAATATCAGACAAAAATTTCGACCAACTATGGCATATATAAAACAGGAATTTTTAGTACCGATGAATCTCTCTTTTCTCACTGGATTTTTCTAGCACTCTTTATTCTATATAAAACTTAAAAACTTAACTCAAACCTTTATTTCTCATGGGTTGCCTCCCGTGCAGCGCTCTTTTATGGTCAATATCTTGACCTTGATATTGCTCACTTAGTCCATATGATACGAACATCCAGTCCAAAGTAATTTGCCTTCAAAGTGATGGCCTCCTTATCATCTTGTTTGGCTTTCTTCATGCAAATTTATTAAAGCTTTAATAGTTCTTAAGAAAGGACAACCTAATATGATAGGAGCAGTAGCATCTTCAGGCATGTCAACAATAACAAGATAAATAAGAGCAGGACAACCTTTAATGTATACTACAGTATTTTCTTCAATGCCTACTGCTTGTTTATAAGTAGAATCTGCTATATGTAATTTTAGTTCGGTTATTTCAAAAGAGCCAAGATTTAACTTGTTAAAAAGACTCTTTGGAATTGTTGAAACACTTTCACCTAGATCACAGAGTGCAGCTATTTCATTAGTCCTAATTTTAATCTTAATAGTAGGCTTAAATATATCATCTAGCTTAACAGGCAATTTTTTAGAAATTTTCTTATATTCTTCTTCAAGCTCACGTACCTTTATTGCTACCTATCAACTAAGTGTTGAAACATGGCTTTCTCATTTCCTTCACTTATCGGAATCTTGACATTGATCCTTTTTACAAGATCTTCAACGGTGTAGTTCGGTGAAGGAGCATTGATATAATCAAGTTCTTCGGGCTCCTCCCTTTGGGTTCTTATCATCTTGAGGTCTTCTACTGGATTGGGCTCATCTTTACCTGCAAATTTAGCTAGAATGAGAGCTTGACTCTCGATTATCTTACCTAGATGTGCCTCAACGATCTGTGTTCTTTCTTGAAGGGCCTGCAAATCATTTCTCAAACTAACAACTTGGTTAGATAATTTACCAAGCATAGCATCATGTTTCTCCATAATTTTGACTAGGATATTATTTTGCTCATTTTGTGAGTCCATAAAAGATTTAAGAGTTTCTTGGAGACTACTATTATTTGATGCCATATTATTAGTAGAGTTACCTGCTGGACTAGAATAATGTTTTTGGAAATTAGGATTATAGTTTTTCTTCCAAACATGGTTATAATCATTACGAGCTATGAAGTATACTTCTTCAATAGTTGGTTCAGGAGTAGCTCTTACCGAGATTTCCTTACCTTTAACGGCTAATATGAGCTCATCGAACTTAGCATTGAGTTCTTCATTCTCTTGAGGTGTGATGAAGTTCACATTTTTGTGTTTGATCTTTCTACATGCCATTGGGCATGGTTGTATTGCATATTGTCAAGAAGCTGCTTTGCTTCGGTAATTTGCTTACCCATAAATGTTTGTCCAGCTGCAGTATCTAGTATAGACTTAGAAACGGGGTTGAGAGCATTGTAAAATAAATGGACAATTAACCAACCTTCCATCCCATGACTGGGATAGATTCTCATGCATTCTTTCATTCTTTCCCATACAAGCGCTAGTGGCTCAATCTCTTCCTGTCTAAAACCAGTAATATTAGATCTGAGTTGCATAGTCTTTGCAGGTGGAAAGAATTTAGTCATAAATAAAGAGGTACATTTCACCCATGATGCAATAGTATTTTTAGGTAAAGATAGCAACCATTATTTTTCTCTTCCTCTTAGAGAGAAAGGAAATAAACGCAATTTGACCGTGTCAGGGTCAACATCTTTAATGCGCATCATATCACATATTTTAGTGAAAGTATTTAAATGCATACATGCATCTTCAATAGCGGAGCCTCCAAATTGATTATGTTGAACCAAACTTAAATAGTGGGGCTTAATTTCATAGTATTTAGCAACAATTGTTGGCTAAGTAATAGGAGTACGCAAATAATCATTGTTGGGAGTTGCAAACTCCCCAAGTTTATTTTTAGTCATACTTCCTATGTTTTCGGATTTTCTTAAACAAGTACTAATGATGATAAAACAAGAATAAAAATACTAACTATTTTTTTGGTTTTTCAAATAAGAACTGAAAGCAAACTAACAAAATTAAAAATGAGAATTAAAAACTAGCAAGGTTCCTACTAACCTCACCAGGGTAGCTATTGCTTCCCCGGCAACGGCGCCAGAAAAAGGGCTGATACCTTCGATCCGGATTACAGATGTAGTATAGCTCTTTTTCCCTAGTAGACCTAGGTTTATCGAATCCTCAGGAAGCAGAAAGCAAAGTGATATTACTTAAACGGACCTTCGAGAGTTTTAGAATTCCTATTGCGTTTTCACTGGACCAAGAGTTTGCGATCTTGTTGTTGTTGACGATGGAGAGAGAGAGAGCCTAGGGTCTTCGGTTTTCACCAGTAGCTGTGCAAAACATCTAATGGGAATAATAGAAAATAATAAAGTATACATGTAATTGTTAGAGAAAGATAATTATATATGGGCAGTGCATCCATAATTGTTATTGCCTCCGCAACCGCTTATAGCAATAACCTACTAGTCTCATCCATAGAACAAAGAGAAATAATTATATGCATCATGATGTCACCGTTAATCCCAAGTAAATTCCTCACATACAGTCGTACTACCCTTTCTGTCACTAGGGTTCCTATCCTGCAGATCAGTCATTACTCACAATCCCTTTACCTGGATCAATCCTCGGGGTCTTGGGTACCTGACAATTCCTTAGATTGAGGCAAGAGAGGGTACTACAATCATCATGTCATAAAAACTAATACATGATCCAATCTATGATAAATAACATGCATGAAAGCTACATGGCTAGGCCGAAGCCCTTAGCCGAAGGAGAATTACTCACACATAGAGATGAAATCGACAATCATAAACATTATAATAGAGATCATAAGGTTGATAGCAAATAGTCTTACAATATCGCCAATTGGAGATGAGATCTACTATTACAAGTGGTGGAAGATGGATTTGGTGGTGGAGAAGGGTTTAGAGGTTTAGATCTAGATCTATTCCTCCAGCGTGGCGGCTTTTGGTGGCATGAAGAGTTGAGGTCGAAAGATAAGCATTGTTCCCCATCGCCTGAAGCCTCTTTATATAGGGGTTCCTTCACGAAAGTTGTTCTATTTGACCTAATGAAGTCGGTGCAAACTATACGGCGGCGGCCTATATAGTTGCTCGTTAAGCTTGCATTAATATCTTCACGGCTCCTGTTTTTTTGGCGTGTTGGAAATCTCGTATCTTTGGCATTTATGTAGTGATTACCATCATAATACGTCATTATCTGCGCAGGAAAAAATAGCAAGAAACTATTGCATACCCCTTTGATCATTAGGCATTAGTGGCAGGTTTTAGAGATATATGAATAATATCTAGTTTAAATGCGGACGTGGATGGCTATATTTCACAGCCATCAATGATCTGCTCACTGGAGTCTCCAAGGGGCTCACTGGGTTATATCTACCTATATGGGGGTGAACGGAGGTATTCCTTCTCGGGGAGTCATGTTCCATGTGGGGTCGTGGAGAAGGGCAGTGATTGGCTTGGATCTTAGTCTGGGCCTCATACCAAGGAAGTGTGAACGGGTTCACGGCCTGGATGTGCAACAAAGCTAAGATCTCTCAAGGGTAAAGTAACGCACCTCTTCAGAGTATACAAACTGTGACATGTTACTCCCTGTTCCAGGAAGGACCTGCGAACACTACAGGAAAGGAACTCCACGAAAGTTCTGGTAAACCTGTGAAGGCTGACGGACATAGCTTTTCAGAATAAAAGCAAACTTTAAAGAAATGTTTATGAAAACCTGCATAGCGTATGACCTATGGTCTATGGCTATAGATAGTGCATCAAACACTCCTTTTTAGTGAGCTTTCTAAGTACGCTCGTACTCAACCGTACCTTCTTAACCCTTGATAGATTCTGAAGCCAACAAAGACGACGTGAACACCAACTTAATCTCAAGGGAATCGTCACAAAAAGTTCAAGTTCTTCAATGAAGTCAAATAAGTTAACATATACATCAACTAAAGTGAAGACAAAGTTGCTGAATAGATAGGAGTATAATATCTAGCCATAGAACCTACTTCTGTAGAGCAATGCAATAGCAGCATTTGCAAACCAAATAGTTTAGATAGTAGTCTATTAGTATGATAGTGATGACTTGTTATTTCTGGTTCTTCTTTATAAGAAGTTCCTTTATCTCTCTGTTATTTAGAGTGTTCTCTAGATCTTTTGTAAAGAGTTGAGTTGTAACCTATAGTCATGTCTTGGACCTGCTATGTTCTGTTGTGCCACTCTGAGGGATGTAATACTAGTGGAACGGTGTTTCATTGGTGTTATGTCAATGACTATAGTGTACTACATCATGAAGTGGTATGCTGGGTCACCGCACTTGTCCTTCGGCGGGTCCTCTCTCGCGAAGTTCTACGCAAGCTCTCCCCGATGTGGGGCGGCCCCTTCCAGGTCGTGCACATTGCAAGACTAGGAGCGGTTCGGCTAGAAACTAAGGAAGGAGTCCCAATTCCAAACGCTTGGAACATCCAACACCTTCACGAGTTCTACCCCTGAGCTTCGCTCATGGCGGTGGCAGTAGCAAACCACTCTTTTCTCGGACCATGTGAAAACTCAAGAACGACTTTCCGTTTTCTGGTATTTTTATGATGATTTTTTTGCATCTTCCTTTCTTTGTGGTGTTTCTCCCTTTCATGCATCGCGTGAGCAGGGGCTAGGAACGGTGTTTATCACCGGAGTCACCCCCGCTAAACACTAAGGCATAAATTGTCAAGATCTGAACTTGTGGACTAACTCTGGCGATAAATCACCTCACCCACGATTCCAGGTGCTTGATAATCCTCACACAATACACAAAGGGAAATCATTCACCATGCGGAACCTATGGTTACCTGCCCGAGGAACTATACAGGGAAAGTACGCGTCCTACGGTCACCACCCTAAGGGGCTTACGGGACGGAACCAAACGTATAGAGCCTACAGGTTGCCTCTTTGAGGATCGAATAGGGAAAGTACAAGCCTCGCGACCCTCTCGTCGAGAGGCAAGCAAGGCATCCCACGAGGAGACCCTCCTCAAGCGGCCATATCAATGCAAAATCCTAAGGCCACCTCCTCTAGGGGTCGACGGGCTAGCATGTGATCACTTCCCTGAAGGACCAAGGAGCAAAGCAAATAGGGAGATAAGGCCCTGTCACGGGGAAAGTACCCTTACAATCCTTGCAGAAAATAACAGGTTCTAAAGCGCCCCACGAGCATTAATCAAACAAAGATCAAACCACTCCAGCAGCGACATTGGTGCTTGCCTTGTCAAGGTCAGCATCTTCAACTGCGTAGCCCCCCGAATCATCGGGCCCATCATCCTCCTCCTCGTCCACCTTGTGCAGAAACTCCTGGATCAACATGTCGACGAGCGGGGCGACCCTAGTCTCAAGGGTCGGCACGACCTCCGCCTATCGCATGACCCGAGAATAGTCAAGTCATGCGCCAGCTACAAAAGATTAGTGAAGAGGGCCCTCCCAACCACGGTCAGCGTCGCCTAGCACTCCCTGGAAACGAAGTCATCTAGGCCTTGTGCCGCCATGCCCAAGGGATCCAGGATCCTGCGAGCAAGCTCAATGAATGCCTCACGCCTGGCGTGGAGCTCGGGGAGACGAAGCATTCGACCCCTAGACCGAGGAGGAAAGTAGCAACCCTTCTCCATGAGGGAGGAGAAGGACTTACGTCAGGCTCCCAACGCCTTGCGAGCCTAGGCGCTAGCAGCTGCATTTTCCTTCAGGGTCATAATCTCGCCTCGGAGGCCCTCGACCTCGTGAAGTGAGTTGTCCCACAACTTCTCCGTGTTTTCAAGAGCCTAGCAAAGTCGTAATATCTCCTCCTGCTCTTTGGCAAGGGATCCCTAGACCTCCAGCAGTTTGGCACTGACCTCACGAGACACAACATCGAGCTCTTCCTGGTGCTTGGCCACGGCTGCCTCGCGAGCATATAGGGTGGCCTCACGCAGGGAAGCATGGACCTTAGTGTTGGCGATGATCTTTATCGCCTGTGATGAGGCACTCTAGAGCGCATCCTCTGCATGGAGGCGGGCCTTCTCCTGCTCCGACACCGCCACCTTCCGGTCCTTGTTAAGTTGTCCCCGATCCAAGAGCAGCTGACGATCCTCCCGGACAACGTCCACCAGGAACCGGTCCAGTTTGGCGTGGATGTTGGAGACAAGTTCCCCCAAAAGCTCGGCCTGGGGGGATACGGGGGCTCCAGCACGGACAGGACTAGTGCATGAGAATCGATGGCATCCACTCCTAAAGGGTCTTTCTCAGGAGTCCCGTTCAGGGGAGAAAGGGTCATAGGAGCTGGCTCAGAGGCCTCGCCCTCTTCAGGGCCGCTGCCTGGGACCGGCCCAGGGTCGGCGACTCTTGAGTATGGGTTTGGCTACATGAAGAGGGGCGTCTCGCTCCCCGGCGACCCTAGGGAAGCGGTCACACCCTCCGTGGGCGAGACATCCCGAGCGTTCTCCTCCGCAGCAGGGACAACCTTGGGAGAACTAATCGGGTCGAGATCTTTGCCCTAGTTGGCCCCTTCCAAGACTGCTGGCGGCGGAGAGGCTGGAGCAGAAGTTGTGCCCTCCGATGTAGCATCCACGTCCACCTCAGTCACAGCTTGTAGGGTCGGCGGATTCTCGGGCTGGCCCGAGGGACGGATCACCGGACGAACCTTCTTTGACGAGGTTCGCTTCAGCCGTCATTTCTTTCGCGGGCGATCCTTGCTGCAAAGCCCTACATGTAGTCACCCGCGGATAGGGGATGAACTCCCTAGTTTCCCTACCCATGCCAGGAGGGACGAAAGGCCTCGCGAGGCCCGGCTTTCCACTCCCTGACACGGCCTCTTCAGGAGGAGAATTCACCTCCCTACCGAGGCTAGTGGAGGTCAGCGTACGATCACGCTTCTTCCGGGTCGTCTCCCGCGGGTCGGCCTCGCTGGTATCGCTCCTCGCCTACACAACCTCCTCTATGGCGTCCTCCAGAGGTCCCTCGTCAAAGGGCAAAGGGGGAGGAGCTAGGCCAAGGGGATTCTTGCGCCTCCCCGCGTGACCGGGAGGAACCATACCCCACACGTAGAACATGGGAAGGGACGCGCAGATCTTAGCCTTCTGCGGGTCAAGGCAGAGGGGCAGGACCCTCGCGTGAAGCTCTGACACTGTGGAGGTGTGGAGAAGTTCATGGAGGAACTTCACCACGACAGAGTCATCGATAATGCAGTCACCCAGGGTTGAGCGGTCCTACTCGTTCAGATCCCATAGATCCTTTCTATGCTTCTGTAGAGGGGCGATGCAGCGGCGGAGGAACTCCGTGGCCACCAGGGGCACGGTCAAGCCAGAGGAGTTGAGCGCCTTGATGCGCAAGTTCATGCCATCGACCTTGTCCCCCTCTAGGCTTGCTGCAGACTATCGACTGCTGACCTTCACGAACAGGGCAGAGGGAATCCGGAGACACGGGCTATCCTCTAGAACATCCAGCAGGAGCCAACGCTTTCGTAAATCCTCCACGCGCTTCGTCCAGCCCATGAGTAGCCCGAACAACCCCTCCTTCATGAAGGATACACAGCTGGTGTTGTGGGAGGTAGAGGTCAGGAGAAGGGCATACATCTGGAGGAACATCGCCGTGGAGGGTTTCACCCCGAAGAACATCTCACACCAGAAGACGAAGATAGTGAGGGTGGTGACATAGTTGGGCTGAAGGTGCAGGGCGGAGATCTGGTAATTCTCCAGAACCGCCATGAAGAAAGCCGATAATGGGTTACTAACCCTGCTATCACCGTGTGGTAGAAGAAGAGGTGCACCGTGAGGCTCGCAAGATCCATAGATCTGGGCCACACCCAGGTCTACCCCCATTTGTTCCAGATCGAGGCGAGCTACGACCAGCACCTGTCGAGCCCGGAGTCGTTCAAGTTGTGGAAGGGATCAGCACTTCCCCGGTCTCTTCATCCTCCTCTTCGGCTCGGGAGGGCTCAGTGGAGGATGGCTTCCTATTCTTCAGGACCAGGGCTCCCCGGAGAAACACCGCGCACGGTGAGGGCTAGTGGTTAGTGAGAGAAAGGAAGCACGAACGGAGATGACTTGGGGAATAAAGCTGCAAAGAATGAGCCTACGCGTGCGAGGGCAGGATCCTTATTGAAGGAAGAGATTGGGTATAGCCGTCCATGGTCCACGGGCCTAGCATGCAGCGCCAAGTCATCTCCCACACGGCCTTCCCGAGAAGGCAACTCGGGAACCGGGAGCGACACGCGGCTTCTACTGCGCTAGTCGTTGAAATGGTCGCTTGACCCTTCGCCCCGACGGGCAGGCCAAGCACTCGGGGGCTACTGTCGGACATACGGTACAGGGGGTACCTTGGTCCTTCTATGACTGGGCTGCACGCCGAGTCAACAGCGTGTCTCGCAAGGGATCGAAGATCCCTTCTTGAGGGTCGTCTTGCGAGGCCATGTCATGAGTCCTCCGGAGGGAGCGTTGGCTTCGGATGCCTCCCTCGGGAGGGTTAAGTCCCATGGTGGTTCAGCGATGAGAAGGGGGCGCACATGTGTCCCCCACTGGAATACGACAAGCTCAGCGGTGGCATCGGATGCCACCCGGGTATAGTCCAAAGGCCCGCGCTTTAGTCAAAAGAGTGGTTAATAAAGCCCCGACTGACGGGGCCATGTCCCTCCTCCCGCCCGTTTCGGTGCAAGGAGCCATAGGAAGGTGTGCCTCAGTGAAGTACGTCAGCGATGATCGAAGACCTGGAGAGGATCGGTGCTTTTAGAGGCGTATACCTAGTCCGCGTAAAGCAGCCTGGTAGACTAGGACCTCGGGGAGCGGCAATGTGGTGACCCTTCCCGCCCAAGAGTTGGGGGAAGAGCCTCAAAGCCCCTATATAAGGAGACCTTCTCTTACCTTAGAATGGGTCGATCCCAGAGATCTAAAACCCTAGACATTCATCCACCATTGTACCCTCGTGAAGCAAGGGAGCAATACAACAAAAAAGGAGTAGGGTCTTTACCTCCTCACGAGGGTCCCGAGCCAGGGTAAAAAAACTGGTCTCCACTCTTTGTCGTTCTCTTGCTCCGCCGTCTCCGAGACTTCTTAGAATGCGTGTTCATGTCCCTCACAAACTCAGGGCTCGTTGGACCCTTGTTCCTCCACGGGACACATTCTCTGACATATGTTATAGAGGATTATAAGAGAGGTTCTCCTGTGCAAGTTATGGTTGTGGTGTGCCCTAAAGGCTTGCCCTTAGGACATCTTATATGGTCATCTGGCCTAGGGTTTACAGGAGAGACCTATCCGGCTACAATGCAGAGTTGGTACTAAGTACATATTGGACTACAAGTAATACTACAGGCCTAAGTCGTTAAGTCTTCTGGGCCTTCGCATAGCCGGAAGTGACTCCGTCTTCTTTCTCTGACTGGACCGCCCGTGGAGAAAAGCCCTAACCCTTAATGGGCCATCCTGGCCAGTGAGTCCTGCTGGTATACCTAGAAAGTATGTCCCCAACATACCCACCTTTCCTAGAGGGTTGACATGGACCAAAGGGTGAGGCAACATGCATCCATGGTCCTGGGGCGCCTATTCCTCCTTGCCCCATGCGGCCAAATGGTAGGGAACCTAACCCTAGGTGCCATATGTGGGTGTATGGGAGGATGAGCCCCATCTAGCCGCCGCCCAGAGGCTTGGAGGAGTGGTCCTTCCCCCTCCCCTCCCACGCCTATATATAGTGGGGTAGACGCATGGGGGCTGCCACACCAAGCCCTATCCACCATGCCCTCCTGCTTCTCATCCCTCCTCCTCCCTCGGTGTACTGGCGAAGCCCTACCCGCGAGATCTCCACTATAGCCATCACCCCATCGTGTTAAAGTCCTAGATCCCGTATACCTCTCCCTCTAGTCTTGCTGGATCAAGGATAAGGAGACGCCACCGAGGCGCACATGTGCACATCTCGGAGATGTCGTCTGTTGCGGTGCTGATCGGATTGGATCACAAGGAGATCTACATCAACCCATGTTACTAAATGTTTCCTGCTCTTGTTCTTCATGGGTATGCTGATCCCATCTCGTTACTCGTATCTACCTAGATTAGATCTTGTTTTTGTTTGCGCTATCGAGGATTTTTTTGTTTTCCGTTACGCATTCCCCATCATACTAGTCATAGTAGAGAGTAACATAAACTAGTGACATACATATGACACTAGCATATGTTACTACCTTCATACTACATGGTGTCATAGTGATTGTGTCATATATATAATATTTATTAGTGTATAATGTAGACTCATTTTTCTCAAGAAGGGCTACGCTACGATAACATACTAGTTACCAGAGGCATCTCTCTGTTTATTTATTGACCTACCATATCATCAAAATATTTAGTTGGCAATACATCTAGTTGCATGTTACTACATGTTACTCACACTAGTACTAGTCTAATCGTTAGCGAGCGCCAAGAGATGCATGATAATCATAATATTAGTTTGGAAAAGTTGATTGCATAATTTTAGTTGAATCAAAATTAAGTGTTGCTGACTCATTTGGTCCACTCTAATAATAATGTCCCAATTATATTATTGGGTTTTGTAATTCTCGATGGACTCAGAATTAACTTAGAGCTTAGTTAGGTCCTATTCCACTGGAATTGTATCACGATTCATGTGTTCTCAGTAGCAAGTGGTATTCAAATACTGAGAGTTTTGGTTGAAAGTAGGGTTGCATCTGAGATATTTCTAATTATAAGTGGGCTTGCAACTGGTATCGCGTGACGTCACCTGAAGCTAGTTCTGAGTCGACCGAAAATTAGACACACCAATATTATTAATACTTCCTCCGTTTTACAATATAAGATGTTTTAAGTTTATGAAGAAAATATATCTAGATTTTTTTAATGTGTAGATTCAGTTCAAAGCTTAATAAATCTACATACTAAAAAAGTCTAGATACACTGGATTCACAAAGCAAAAACATCTTATCTTTTGAAAAAGAGTGAGTACTTGATGACACTAGTAGAAAAGTGCCTCCGGTCCCGGTTGGGAACAGGCTCTAGTCCTGGTTATTCAATCGGAACTCGGAACTAAATGCTTCGTCCTTTAGGTCCGGTTGGCCATAAATCGGAACTAAAGACGCTCCATGTTGTCGCGGTCGAGCGTCGGGGCTGGAGGAAACCGGGACTAAAGGACTTCACGTGGCTAGATGGGCGCCGCCAAATCTTAACAAATCATGGAAAAATGGAAATAAACTCGAACTCGAGGAGGAAACAGAGAGAAAGCTTAAAATAGATATCGTTCGGGCAAGACGATAATATATGAAAGACTTTAATCTTGGTTTGGTGTCTCTAACCGGGACTGAAGAAGACGATGACCAGGACTAAATAGGCTAGCACGGGCCGCAACCCCTTTAGCCCATTTCCGTTTGACCTGAAATTATCTTTTTACTAAAAACTGGCCATGCCCGTGCAACAGCTCTAGCCGTTGGAATCGGAACTAATGTTACTCACATTAATCGTCTTGTGTCTAAATACGGCCCGGACTAAAGCTCCGGATAGAAGGCCTATTTTCTACCAGCGTGAATCGATGGTTAACGAGGCGTGAGTGTGCATACAAGTTACAGCCTTGCAGGGGTGGCACGGTTTGATCGCATGCCATTCAGAAATAACACTTGCACTGCACTATTGCACGCGTGCGTGGTTAACCGCCGGCCGCCGCAGCAACGACTCTTCCGCTTATTCACAACCCATTTGTGCGCCTCTGTATGATGGACTGGCACACATGCATCGTTCATGGTCTACGGCCGGCAAAGGTCCTTGTAAATGCACGGCCGGTGGTAGGATTCTCCAGGTTTTTTGCCAGCGCACCCTCCCTGCTGTGGGCACACCGGCTTGTTCGGGTCAAAGGCGGGATAAGCGATGCCGCCGCTGCCGACCCCCTGGAGGCTGCCCACCCAGCTCAGCTCCGGCGCCACCTCGTCATCTAGCCGCGGAAGCGTCGACACCATGTGGTATCGTGTGCCAGCCCTCGTCCCCGCCGCGGCGTCGCTGCTGATGACGACCCGGCCGCTGTACGCGCCGACAGCAGGAGAGGCAGACGCAGCGATGAGAAGGGCGGCGAGAGGGAGGAGGAGTACGCTGGCCGGCCCGTTCCCTTGCATTGTGCTGCCGCCTGCCGTGTGTGTGTGTGCGCGCTGGTCCTCAGATGGGCAATGTTTAGTGGTCCATATGTGGTCATTATATACTAGATTTAGGGGTGCGCCTTGGCGCACACCCCGACCTATGAACTAATAAATGTTTTATATTAAGTAAAAAAAGATATTGGTCACAAATAAATGCTATATCAATCTACCACAAATGTACTGCTATATTAAGAGAGTTTCCGTCTTTTGCATTGGTAACCAGTTGGTAAAACACGTAATAGTACACCAAGACTTGCAACATGATGAAAATGAATTTCATATGAATTTCATACTTGTTTATTTTTCTGCTTATAAGTTACATCACATCTCACATGTAAGGTTTTCATCTCAGCAAACCAATAATCCACGCCATCCATCCCTTTATTTTTCTCAGCCTACTATACGTGTAGAACAACCTGAATCTCTTTGGTGTTTTTAATCAGAATGAAAAGATAAAAAGGAGGTGCATATTAAAAGAACAAAATATTGTGTTACCAAGAGAAATTGTTTCCCTAATGAGTAGAGTGTTGCACATAAAATTAGATGGATATCTTCTCTCCTGAAAAAGCTAAAAGCAAGAAACCGTTTACTAAATCCAGCAACTTGGTCAACTAAAACGAAATAAAAAAATCTGGAAAATACTTATCGGCACTAATTGATGTCAGAAGATCGACTGAACGTCCTACGATATATGCATATTTTCTTTTTAGAAAAGAAAAAACCTCACTTCCATGTCCTCCAACAATGAATAGTGGTCAATAGAACACGCACGTAGACTGACTCACTCGTGTAGCAAGTAGTAATTACCCTGACAACCATAAAACCGTGGCATTTTCTAGTTAAAACATAATATTCATCTGGCTGTAGTATTGATCAGTGCTAAAATGTGTGATCTAAACATTACTTTTAGATATAGTATAACTGCATATGCATCAAGCTTCAATTCATCCTGAAGCAATTTGTATGAATAAGCTTAGACAATGAGGAAATCTGGCTTAATGACCGAACTTCAAAATCATTGGAAAGTAAAGCTAAGGATGCATTTTTACTAAATAAAATGCAGCTCATAGATCCATGTTTTGAGACCTAGAAAAATGTACATATTTCCCATGTATTGCAATCTGAATATCTCAAGGCTGATATTCATCCAAATAATTATGGGCCGGACAGTTAACTTTCATGGTTTGCTAGCTTACTTACAAAAAAAAAATTCTGACATGATGCTTGGTTAGCTTAGTTGGAAATTCATAACTAAGAAGCTCCTAAACAAGAAAACCGGAGCACAAGAAATTCTGAACAGTTTTTCTACTATCCAAATAAGTCCATGCTTTTATGTTTGTTATGTGTACTTATCCCTGTTTTAGCAAGAGTGGGCTATCCAAATAATTATGTATGATTCAGTTGATACAAAGTATATTCATCTTAAAGAACATTTTGTAAGAAAGAAGATCTCAAAACGGGAGAGTTGTGAGCAAAGATGAAACATAAGGACGGAAACATGATTGTTCCCTTGTACCTCGTCTCTGGTTTAGCTTAGTTGGAAATTCATAACTAAGAAGCTCCTAAACAAGAAAACCAGAGCACAAGAAATTCTGAAGAGTTTTTCTACTATCCAAATAAGTCCATGCTTTTATGTTTGTTATATGTACTTATCCCTGTTTTAGCAAGAGTGGGCTATCCAAATAATTATGTATGATTCAGTTGATACAAAGTATATTCATCTTAAAGAACATTTTGTAAGAAAGAAGATCTCAAAACGGGAGAGTTATGAGCAAAGATGAAACACAAGGATGGAAACATGATTGTTCCCTTGTACCTCGTCTCTGGTTTATAATCAGAATTCATGAAGCACCCAAGCTGTATAAAACCTAAAGAGCTATTTTCTCTTATCTCTGTCTTGGGAGTATACACACATCATTATAGCTTCCTGTAAGCAAGAGTTCCAAGAGGTAGCTAACGATAGGTAAAAAATGATTAGTCTACATACCTCGTAGTTATATGTTTGTGTAACCTGACAGTAGCAATTATTTGCAGTCACAAAATCCCTTTGCTGAAATGCACTATAACCTTCCTCTTTTGTTTTAGTCAAGCCTGTATTTGAGCAGTCCATGTCTAAAATGGGAGCGGTCATCAAGAAGAACAATGTTAAGTGAAGTGCTCCAAATAGAAATATTAAAAATCCACACAACAATGCTCTGCTTCTGGTATTTTACACCCAAACCGATTTCTTTGTAAATAATATATAGCGCACACCTAGAGTTCCAGATTATATGCTACCAACAGTACCCACTTGCACATAAGTTCAGCGCAACTGGATGCTTGATCAACTGAACATTAGCTTTGGTTTTGCATCTGTACTTCTCAAAAATGCCTCGTAGAATGCCTTACTAAGTAATCTTCGAGGAGAAATAAAATAAAACTTAAGAAAACATATTAGAATGGATTGTCGAAGAAATAACAGAAAATGACTACTTAAAACAGGAATAACCAAAGCTAAAATTGTTTGGATCTCCTGAATCTCATGTTTTAAATTAATGGTCAAGCAATGGTATCAAGTAACCGTCTCTAGTTCAACCAGTACTATGACAATGCATGTGTGTCGTCTCCCATACTTCTACTTCCTAGTAAGCACGAAAAATTATTATTTCAGAGCTACCTAAGCATTTATCAAGAAACACAAATAAGTTCCTAAAACTATTTTGGTACTTTACCTTCACGGAGACCAAGGGCATAGTTCAACACCATTCTTGAAGATGTCAGTTTATAAGCTCTTTAGGTTAACGGAGATGTTTCAAGCAAACCAAGGCAATGATTTAGCTTTCCTCGCTCAAGGATACTGCATAACTGTAGGTAAAAGAAGTCTTTTTTAAAACCAAGAAAAGTAAACATACATTATTTCAACCATACTACTGAAATCCATCTTGCAATAATTTTAAATAGCTTGACCTAGTATCAACGTCAAGTCCAATGCAGATCATACCATCACATCCATTTAACTTTTATATTCATGCTGAAAAAACAAATATACTATTAGTAATAGCTTTCTTAAGCATGATCAGTTTACAACACACCATATTATCGATATGCATTTGACTTCAGAGAGAGACAGAGAGGGGGGGGGGGGTACGGTAACAACAAATAGTTGTCTGGTCTTTCTTTGTTATATCACAAGGAACAAAGAGTAAGGCAGAAATGATTAACACTGCATTTTCTCTAGCTCTTGTCCTGAGAATGCATTTACTCCTAAAATTGCAGCCATCAGTGTATACCCTTTGTCTGCACCTAATCAAACATGCTCTTCTGAAAAATTAGCTGCAGAACATACTGATGCTTCTGATTTTGAGGTATTTAGGGTGTAGAAAAGATTTGGCGTTGCTCCTGAGAGAAGGCGTACAGATTATGCACTAATAACAAATTTCACTAAGAATCAGGTACAAAAGGGAAAGCATGATTAAATATTATCTTGCTTAGACTTTTAAAAATAACTATTACCTGCAGTTTATCAAAAATCTGAATAAAATACCTATGAAACATAATGCCAGAACTAACTGTTCAAACACAAGCACTGTGCACATTATACCGGGAATATTGGAATCTAGTCCTGGAGATGAAAGTACCTCAGCAAGAACCATTGGGGCACTCACAGTAGTAGCAAATAGTTAATCTAATCTTTTAATGCAGTGATAAAAATCTCAGCAATCTCAAGGGATACACCTTTCTGTAAACACACATCAAGCAAAGTTAAGATCTTGTACTGAAATATTCATAATTTTTAAACCCATGGAGCATTGAATGCACAGCGGTACAGTTTGTCTTCTTGCATAAAAAAATGAGACATTAGGAAGGCATAGTTCATTGCACATTAAAACTTAAGAAAAGACTATGAAGAATTCTGTGTATATTCAGTATTAGACCCACACACTTAAGAAACATAAAAAAGGAGAAATTCGGAAGGCACAGTTCCTAGCACATCAAAGCTTTGAACTGTCAACTAAATGAAACAAATGCCAATAAGGACAAAGAACAAGAAATACCTTGTGTTAGCGGGTCATCAAGGAATATGGAGATGATTGGAATAACAAAGGCATATGAGCAAACACTGACAGTAGGAAGGCTTGTGCCTCGGGTAAAGTTGCCCCCGCCGACTGTCCCTATGCCCCCTTGCCTACGCGGTAACATGTCCTCACCGGAGCGGCAGCAGCATGTCATGGCCTGGTGGCATAGGTAGAAGGAGCAGGAAGAGGCCGAGGGGACGAGAGGAGTAGGATGGTGCAGAGACGGAACTCGCGTGTCCTGCCCTCTGCTCGCTCGTCGCCACCTGCTCGCTGCCGTCGCTGTGCGCCCTGCCCTTGCTCGATCGTCGCCGCCTGCTCGCCGTCATCGCTGCTCGCTCGTCGCTGCCGTTGCTGGTCGCCCGTCCGCACGCCCTGACCCTGCTCACCCATCGCCGTGCCTTGCTCGTCGCCGTCGCCTCTCGGACTGTGCCCTACTCGCCGCCGTCGCCGCGCTACCTGCTCGAGACTGGTGTGGAGGCAGGGATGTGGGCGGGGTCGTTCCCCCGCGGGAGTGGCGGAGCTCCTGCCCATGTGCACGAGCGCTGGCGGCACACAGCAGGAGAGGAGGAGGAGGGATGCGGCACGACGGCGGCCGTGCTAAGGGGGAGCGGCGGCATGGGAGGACTGGAGGAGGAGGAGGCGGCAGCGGCATGGGGGGATGGAGGAGGAGGCGGCGGCATGAGGGACCGGAGCTGGCCTAATCATGCCTAGGTTTACACCCGATCGCCCCGCGCGGGGCCGCTACCCCTCCCCAGACCATAAGCACCCAATATATTTTCACCAAAAACATTACCTGAGAGGCTGACAAGTAGGCCCAGACCATTTCCTGTGGGGACAGAACGAGGCCAGGCAGAGAGATACGGGGTCTTGGGTACAAAAGGTGGGTACGCGCAGCCAATTGATTATCTGGGCAAAATGGTCTTACCACTAAGCAACGGCCTAGATTGCGTTTTAGGACCCGATCCTACGGCCCAAAACGCATATCGCCTGTGGTTGGCCCATAGGAGAGCACCAATTACACCTTTGGATGCTCCACGCGAATACGATCGTGTGCTTAGAGTTTGCTCCAAGAACTAATAAGTGGTGCAGGAGGTCCATCGCCTACATAAAAGGTGGGTGGTCGGAGGCTCGGAGCACATAACACAGTATGTCCGTGTGTACCTGCTAGTACTTTTTTTTCACCAAATCCGTGTACAAAATACAAGGTTTGTAAACAAGAGCTGTGCATCCGAGCCACAAATTGCATCAAAGGACATGATAATTGATAAATAGGTAAAATAAGTGCATGTAGCTAGGCAAAACTGGAAAAGGAAATACTATTCTATCGACATCTACAATACTATTTAGTTATACTACCAATACTTTGCAAGTATATCTATGTTGTTAATTTGGCATCGAGTTGTTTATAGGTTCTTATGTTTTTTTCTTTTTGCAAAACCCAGTACAGACACAAATGCTCACAATGCATATGTATATTTACCCATAAACTTACGCACGCGACATTCTACCACTACGAGCATCTCCAAAAGACTATATCCGAGATATTGATCCGGTAATCCTGAGTTTGACGAAGTCATCATAGACATCTCATTGTCGACAAGAACGTCGCCTAACTTCGCAATGTTTGACTTTAAATAAAATTTTGTACATTTTGTTTTTAGACACGGAGGAAATGCTTAATACTAACGGCTTCTCTTGAGGATTTATTAAGAAGCTGTTCTCTTGTTGTTCAGGCGTCTTATTTTATCGAATGGTTATCGAGGAGTGCAGCGTTCTCTGAGCTCCAGCTCAGGATCCTTATTTAGAAAAAAAATGGTTATTTGAAAGTATTAAAAAATTATGTGTACATGCAGATGTGCTCTACAAGTATGTAAACTATTCCCCTAAAAAAAAGTATGTAAACTATTGTTATGAAATACTTTGTCCTCTAGGCTACACAACAAAAGACAAAAATATGGAACAAAAAAGTGGGAACGGTAAATTGTTTTTCGGTCCGTAAGATTAATTGTTATAACTTGTCATTTTTGTTTCGCTAGAGTACAATGTATTTTATATTGAAATTTTACACGCTTGTTAGCTATATCTGTATGTATGTTTCAGAGTTTATGACGCTTTAAATACCGTTCTGGATTTTTGTTTTCAAAAAAAAAAATCGGGCTACATGAAGCCCGCGCTCAATTTGGCATTATTGTGTAGTTGTAACTTCTCTAAATTTTGTTGTCATCTGTTTTGCACTTTAGTTTCAGTCTAATTCCTGTGTATATTCTCATAATCCTTAGCTTCACACTCCTCCGAATTTCCGTTCAATAAATCCAAAACAGGGCCCAAAATCCCGGTGCCTAAGGGCATCTCCATCGGGCCGACCCATCCGGTCGCAACCAACGGTCTGTTTCTGTCTTTTGGGTCGGTCCGCGGTCATTTTTGGGTCAGGGTTCGGCCTGTCCGGCTGACCGCGTCCAGCGGTGCAACCCATCTGTCCGCGCTTGGCCATCGCCAACGCCGGCGTATTTCCATTGTCTTCCCGCCGCAACGCCGTCTCTCGCCTTCCTTTCCCGCCGCGTCCAGGCGCAGCGATAAAAAGGGGAGGTCGCCGAGATATCTTCGACTAGATCCGCACCACTCCCAGCATAAAACCACCATGCCTGGTCGTCTCATCGGCCCGACGAGCTCCATGGTAACCCTGACGCCGGGAGAGAAGGGGTGCCCGAGCGGCCGTTGCCCTCGTGGTGGCCAAACCCGCCGGAGTTACCGGACGTGTTGTCGCCTCCGATTCCGGGGCGCCCACGGATTTACACGCTACGCCCCCCGCCGCGTCGCCCTTTCTACAACTGTCACATGACCATCGGCGAGCCTTTCACGATGGAGGTGGCGGAACGCGTCTTTCTGCCGGAGTACCAGCGATGGGACCAGCTCGCATTGGTGTGTGGTGACCTCCGGAAAGCGATGTGGGCAGATCCCGACGAGGCTTTCCTGTGTGCCCGCCTCGACCGAGCTGAAGAGGACACGCAGACGGAGGAGGCGATTATCCGGTCTCTCTGTGACGAATGGTGTATCTGACCCGTCGCAGCCGATGCCCCAAGCGCCAGCGGCGGTGTAGTTTTAGGTGTGTGGTGTGTTTGTAACAAATGTTCTAGGGCTTGGATAAAGACTTTCATTGCAAATGGCCAATGCCTACATTGATACATCGTACATGGCACGCGCATAGCCTAGCCTACTCGTCGGAGTCGGCGGAGGAGTCGGAGTCGGCGGAGGAGTCGGAGTGGTAGCAGCGGCGGCACATGCTGTCATCGAAGACGCTAACGCGGAGCCTTCCTTCGCCGTCATACTTGAAGACGATGATGTTTCCCGCTTTGATCTGGTGCGAGCGGGTGAAGAAGTCCCAGCCGTTGTCGAGGTACAACTGACCGAGGTGGTCGAACTGCAAATCGACCAGGTACCTGGTGGTCCTAAAACCGTTCGCCCACAGCATAACAAGCGGGGACAGTTCGTCGCCAATCAGGGCCACGAATCTACGGGGCAGGAGCAGCCTGTCACGCGGCATGCCGAAGTGGATGGCCACGACAAACTGGATGTCTGGGTCGACATCGTCGGGCGATGACGGCGTTGAGGGAGAGCGTGGTGGCCCGCTGATTTGGTCGCGTCCTCCGTGCCTCCCTCGACGTCCACGGCCGACACGCCCTCCCCTCGATCCATTGCCGTCGGACATGGCTAGCTTCAGATAGTGGAGAACGGAAAGGAGGAGGAGAGAATGGTGTGGGAGAAGATGGCCGCAGGCGGTCAGTTTAAAAGGACCGGTATCATATGCCGGCAAAGAGACAACATTGAAGTGTCCAGTCGTGCCGTGGCGGTAGAGAGAGTGGCGTCCAGTCAATCAGCATGTCGTCCCGTCGCCATTGATGGCGCAGGCTGCCGCCAGTCAGCCTTCTGCCAGCGCCTCTAAATCGCTGCCGCGGTTGCGTCTGAATCGGTGACGATGCGCGCGTCTGAATCAACGATGCGATGGCCGACGGATGGACCAACAACATCAACGGGCAGGACACGCCCAATGTCCACGCGTGTCTGGGCCGACGCAATCGTTGACCAAATTTGATACGCTGATGGATCGAGTCAGACGCGTTTATCTAGATGGGTCGAACCGCTCGGAACCATACATGACCCGCGCGTCAGCACGAAACAAATACACTCGGACGGATTGGATCAACACGGAAGATGCCCTAAGAAATGGTTGTGGACCGGCAGCCAATGGGGACAGGCAACCATAATCCATGCACTTCACCTACCCCTACCTACAAGTTCCATTCGATCAGCTCGCTCGCGTGAAGTTTCAACTAAACCTAGCAAAACGATATCATTCGTAAAGGATCCCGCTGGATCAAGTTATCAAGTTGATCCAAATGTAGACGGCCTTTTCGTTGATCATGGAATGGAAGGAACGGAAAATAAGAAAAAATGTACCACGCCCATGTGATGACAGCGTGCTCCGCTGATTGCTTCCTGAAATCGACCGCAGAGCTGATCTAAGCGCTGCACCAAAACTACCAGTGGCAGTGACACTTGTGGAAAAGGGTATTCATTTTACTTCACACACTATATCTTGCCTTGCGCATGTTGCATTGTGCTAGTGCTACCTAGTACATACAGTACATGCTTAAACTAGATATATCTGGATTAGTTTTACTTAGGTCCATCTTAAGGTTACATATGACGATACCAGGGCAGTTTCAAAATTATATGCTCTCTTTTGATTTAAGAATAGAAACGTCCTAGTCGAAAGTACTCCTCTTGAGATGTAGAGATGGTTGGACTACATTTTCTAGTAGCTATAAAAATTCCCACGGCGCTCTATACTTTTTCTTGGTTTTTTGGGTTTTTTTTTCTAAGCATTTTTCTTTGCTTTTTATTTACCTTTTATAGTCAGAGTGTGTCGATAGGCCTCAAGATCAGAAGAGTATTGTTTGAGCTTCAGCTCATAAGCAGCAACAGCACTATCATTAGCACTCTGAGCAGCATCCTTGGCCTCCTGAGAAGCATCAGCACCAAGAACAATCGACGTCGGCGGAAGAGGAGCCACAGGAGGAGGGGGGCACGGCGGACAGGGGACCTCGCCAGAAAGCACACCGCAAAGACGGAGTCCGCGCATGTGAACGCGCATAAAGGCAGCGAAATCAGGGTAATTCGCGCCATCAAAGACCACCGGGCAGCGAGGAATCGCAACATAACCCGTGGAAGTAGACATATCTCTCTCTCTCTCTTTTTTTTTGGAGACACAGATCTGGTCGATCCGAAGAAATCTGACGCAGGCAGACAAGATCTGACGCAAGAACGGAGCTGGCCGGCGACGGGAGGCAGGGAGTCGCGCGTCTAGCAGCAGGGATCCACGTCCAGGGGCACGTGAGCGGCGACGGGAGGCAGGGAGTCAGGCGGGATGGGCGGGAGGTCCCATCCAGGGGCACGTGGGCGGGCGGTCCCATGCGGGCGGTCCCGTCAGGGGCACGTGGGCGTGGACGGTGAGAACCAGCAGGACCGGGTCCGCGTCAGGAGCAGGAGGCGGTGTCCCGCGTCAGGAGCAGGAGGAGGCGGTGTCCCGCGTCAGGAGCAGGAGGCGGTGTCCGGGCAGGAGAACCCACGTCGCGGTGTCAGGGAGGACCCGCGTCAGGGGAGCAGTCGAGGCTGGGTGGCGATTTTCCGCGTGGACCTGCCGCGTCGGGGAGTAGATCGAGGAGATGGGGCGGACGCCGGGTCACACGTCAGGAGGCGGGGTGGCGGCGGGGAGGCAGCAAGTCAGATTAATCCTGCGTGGATCTGGATCTGAAGACGGAACAAGCGACGAAGGCAGACTGCGAACAGCGGCAACCGGCGGCGGCGACAACGGCAAGGCCGTCGGCGACAGGGACGGTGGCGGCTGGAGCGACGAAGTTGCGAGTAGGAGGAGGCTAACCTAGCTCTGATACCATGTCAGGAATATGCAACTTGTATTACTCTGGGGGCCAAAAGCCACAATATATAGTACAGGTACAGGGCAAATATGCAGGAAACCCCCTAACATATGGGGGAAATACAATATACAGATATATACATCTAACAAATACATGCTTTTTAAAAAATGTACTTTTTAGACTTTTATATATTGTGAATATTTGTTTAGATACAAATAAACATTTATATCGATACACATAAACTTTTTTTACACTCATACGAACATTTATTTATCATTGAGTTAAACAACTTCCCATCTCGTGAGCATTTGTTTAGATACTATGAACATTTGCATAGACACATTTAATCATTCTCATATGAACAAATGTTTTCAACATGTGAAATTTTTTGTGATGCGCTTTTTAAATTTTAAAACTAATTTATAGAGCATAAATACATTTTCAATATTTGCAAAAAATAAGAAATGTAAAATAAAAAAATTGCATTTTAATGGACCGCCTCAATGTTGAATAGCACCCCATTTCAGTTACATGGATGACATTCTAAGTGGGCTTCACACCCGTGGGCCTAGCGACACCATAGGACCTTTTGTTCTTAACAAAACCCGCGACAAATAGAAATAGTTAAAAAAAACAATAAAAAGGGAGAATATTATACCACATAAAAATGGGAACGGGGTCCGGCAGTCCGGGAGCGGCCACGACGGCGTGGTGGCGCACGTCTTGTTCCGCAACGAGGGGAGGTTCCCGGGTTCGGTCGTTGACTTGATGCCCACCGAAAGAAGTCCAGTTAATGCCATTATAACCGAGATCAACGAGACCACAAATATCCACTGTTTCACGCAATGCCATAGTCTGCGCCAAACTCCTCTCGTTGACACCTTGGTGCTCTTCCCCATGAACAAAAAGAAAACAGAGAAATCTGAAGGGATAAGTGAGCTGTCTTCACACTCGTACGTGGTTAGCCATGGTCATCTGCCAAAGCTGTGGAACGCTATGAGCCCAGGTCCACTAGCCGAGTACAAAAAAGACCCTTATAAATTATGACCATGCAAATGCACTATGTAATTTCATTGGAGTGGATAGTTTGTGCTCCCGAGCTCCATTCAAGTCGGTATTTTTGAATATAAAAATATTTTTTAATGTTTTAAAAATTCTGAAAAATATTTACGTGGATACATGTACATGTTATGTACATGTTTGCAGAGTTTTGCCAAATTGTACTCCACTACAATATGTTTGCCTCCACAAGAATCACAAAATTGTGGCCTTTAAAATGCTAAATATAATTCGGTTTTGCTTCCAATATTTTTCTTTTTTATACGGACCACATATGAAAAAAATTGATACAAAACTTGGCAATACATATTAGACATACTAGCTGAATAGCCGTGCGTTGCTACGGTGTAACATCTTGAGTTAAAACTCTTTTGTTTTTTATTGTATTTTTATTTTGCATCATTTTCATCTTGAGTATTTTGTTGGACACGAGTTTTTCTAAAACCCTAAAAAAATTGCCAAGGCCTCGTTTTGCACGGTGGTTTTGGGGAGGATCACGGATTATTTATCCGGCTCAGTCCAAGATCCCCACTGCACTGTTTTGCACGCCGGGTTTGGATGGGCTCAACCCCCAAAAGGCCCGCTAAACCATCTGATACTCGTGTGTATTGAAACGCTATCTACCCCTCGCGTTTCAGCTCAGCTCTAGCGTTTTGGCCTTTTGGGTGTACAAAGAGGTTTCACCACATCCACTTGGAATAATACTCCTCAAATACCCTTGCAAAACAAGGCCTAAATATTTATAAAATTCTTTATAGGGTGTTATAAAACTCTTGCCTCTTTTCTTGTTTTGTTCTCGTCGGCCCGTGCTTCAACTTATGCCAAGCTCAGCGCAAACACCCGTTTGGGTGTCATGCATGCTTTACAAACGATGGGAGTAAGAAAGATCATAGGGGATTTTGACGTTTGTTTCTAGTGATCAGGCGCGGATATAGTAGTAATTGATTAGCATCAGAGTAGAAAAATTCCAGATATGGCAGCTGGCATAATGATCATATAAGTGGCGTCATCGCTTGTCAACACCCGGATTTTTCAATCCTAGATGCCTGTTATGCCATACATCGCAATCCCAGGATTACCATTTTTACGAGACATAACAGAATTGGATACCATAGTACATCATCCATTACAAACGATACATAAGTTCTTACACAAATAGGGATCTCAGGATCCAGTTCTTAATACAACATCAAGCAGCGGAATACGTAATAATAACGGTAGCGTAGGCGAAGCTCCATCTTCGGGGTCACAGGCAATGCTGACGATGGGAGATGATCCTAGTTGTCGTAACCTTCCTAGGGTCCATCCTCCAGGTACTCCTCTTCATAGTCTGGCCATAGGAATAGCCAGGGACAAAGCCATGAGTACTCTTTAAGTACTCGCAAACTAATACTAACAGGTAAAGGGGTTTTTGTATAATAGGACACTAGGCTCTAGGGTTGTTTTGCAAAAAGCCAGGTTTATCTTTACTAAATTCCAAAGCTAGTCACAACTTTATAACTCCTACGTGGGAACTTGTAATTCAGGTCACAACTCTGTTGTGGTCAAGTCAAAGTCTCAATTTATTTCTCAAGTCATTTTCGAAAAGTCTGACGGGGGAACAGTATGGCCACTCCAACTGTCCATAACCGCGGACGCGACTATTCGAATAGTTTAACACTCTGCAGAGATTGTACACTTTCACCACAACATTCGATACATCCGTCAGGAACAAATCCTGAACTCATCATACTCAGTATGCGGATAATCAATCCTAACCTTTCAATTACACGCCCTAGTATAAGCACCTCTCCTGTGAGTTTGGCCTCCCAACCATGACCACTATCATCTTGGGTACTGCACAGGTGGACAATCTTCACAAGGTAGCCTCAGCTCAGACCTTGGCCGGGAGGGAACTAATACTAAGGGATATAAGTTTCCAGTCAAGCCCTATCCAATATTCGGGTATTGTGGTTGTACGCAAAAATTGGAATGGTATCGCATCCAGACAACCATCAGTTTTATAAAGGGGCTAAGGCTCATGCCTCAACATTTTTATCACCAGAATCATCAGGTGTTTGGAAACATGTGTCCAAAACATTTCAATAGAATGATCCATCATTCCAAGATTTTCATAACCATTTTTCCACCAAGTATTCCCATCTAAAAGTTGATCAAGTTTTAAGCTTAGCACTAGCATCTACAGGTGGGGGTAAGCACTGATGAGGGGTGGTAACTAGTGGAGTTTCAACTAAGTCCAACCTTATATCTTAGGCTGGTATCAAGGTTTCTAGCTTAGGTCAAATTTTATGCTCTTTATGCAACCTTCAGCACAACTATCTGGTATCTACCAAACTCTTAGGTAGCCTCTAAGTAATCTTTGATAAAGAAATAAAATAAGAAGCTTGCCATAAAACTAGGATTGGTTTAACAAGTAGGTAGGATCATAAGCATGGGTTTGTGGCCTCAGTAGGGTATCTTGCAAGGGTTAACTTGCATAGGTCAACTTGATTAGTAAGTCTTGCATCAGTGTCAATATAAGCTTGCTAAGGTAGAGTGTCTTGCAAGTTTTAGCTTGCACATTCACTAGTAGTATTAGGCTTGCCTTGTGCAGAGCAGTGGTTGAAGTTCTCCTCGGCTTCCTCTTCGTAGTATCCTCCTTCCTCCTCGTAGTATCCTTGGTCGGTACTAGCGTCTATGAATAAATACGAGGTACACAATCACCAAACAATACTTAACTACTTGCAATCATCACACACAAGGTTCCTATGGATGATCTAGCATCATCTCTAACATTACAAGGTTAAGGCTTGATTTAATTTCTTTTATTTTTAGAAAAGTAATTTCTACTCATTGAAAAACTACTTAAGATTTAATATTCTCCAAACCAAGTATGGGATCATGTTGACACATGTCATCACCACATATTGTAGTCCATGGGAATGTGATTTAAAGTGGTGTCACAATTTAATAAGGTTTTACCCTTTTATTTTAATTAATTAAAGTGGCTAGAAATGCTTATGTAGCATTCTTTTATTACTTGAACATTATTTCTGCAAGTAAACCTATATATTTTTATATATTCTGAAAGGTATGGTTAAATGTGATTTTTGAGAGTTGGAATCAACTCAAAAGCTTTTATGGTTTAAATTTGAAAATGTTTGAATGCAAAAAAGCTTCTGCCTTGTTATTTTTGCTATGGGTGATCTATAGATCCAAATGACTTGAATCCAACGGGCTTGGATTAAGAATTTACAGATCTTTCCAACAAAATTGGTTTCATCCAATTTGGTGCACGGAATCGATCTGGGTTGATTTTTGAAGTTGGGTGCTGAAGTGTGTTTGAAAAGAAATAGAAAAAGGTTTAATTTGAATTGCTGGGCTGCGCGGGAAATTCTAACGGGCCGTCCTGCTAAGCGCAGTGCTCCCGCGAGCTACTTAAGTGGGTGTCTCCACTCGTCAGTGACACGGGGCTGGGCGAAGCGGTATGGGGCAACGTGGATCGTTCGATCTAGTTCTAATCTAACTGCTGAGGGTCATCGTCGACGCGAGACAGCTCCGGCGAGAACGAAACCTAGCGCGGCCAGTGAGGGGTGCTGGGGGCTCACCGGGGTACGGGCGAGGATCGGCGAGGCGGGCGAACGACAAAGTCGACGACGGCGAACCTCCTGGTACCGGTGGCTTCTTCTGGGGCGGCTCCAATCGCTGGCTCCCTTCTTCTCCGGCAGCGGCAGGCTCCAGTGAAATTCCGGCGAGGTGGTGCTCGCCTTGCGCTGAGAATGGAGTGGCACGATCAGTGAGGAGAGGGGAGTGAGGTGGTGTGAAGAAATCGTGCGGGGGTGGCCTCTATTTATAGTCGAGCGAGGGGACCGTCGGGGCGCACGGTGAGCTCGTCGGGGGCGACGTTACAGGCGGCTAAGAGCATGGTCAAGGGTAGGGGACGGTGCTGTGTCTCCTGGCGATACTCAACGACATGGTCGCGAGGCATGGGGCGGTGTGGTTTGGTCTGGAACGGGCGGTGCTCTGCGCGGCAGAGGCGGCGTCTTCGACGGCGGGCAGTGGTTGTATGGCACGGGGCGGTAAACGGGGGTGTCTGGCGGTCTCCTGGGTCGGTGGTGATCGTGTGTGCACGCGGTGAGGTCGGCGCGCGGTCTGTGGATGCTGGTCGAGGGTGGCGCTCTGGCGCACGCTCGGCATGGTCTGGGCGCGGCTGTTGCGCATGGTCCAGGGCTTGGCAACGCTCGCGGCTGGGACAGGCAGTGGCGGTGGACGGTGGGCTGCCTCCCAGACAAGGTTGGCACGGCTAGTTCTTCCTCTAGACCGCTGTCCACAATGGGGTGACATGGGGGTGCTCGGCAGTTCACCATTAATGACAATGGCAAGCTCACAGGGGTGCTAGTGTTGGAATAATCTTTCTATATGATCTATTGAGGTGTGTGTGAGCTAACTAGGGAACAAGTTAGGCAAGAATCACTGCACACTATAGTGTTTGATGTTTTGTTTGATTTGTGTCTGCAACCTGTTTGATGAAATGGCCGCATGAAATTAAGTTTTGAATTTTGAAATGATTTTTGGTGGGTTTTCTAGATTGGTGCTGGTGAGTCTGCAGATGCTTGGGTTTTGAAAGTTGAGCTTGTTTGAGTGGGTTTTGGAAAAGTGGGATCTTCCCATATGAAGAAGATTCAATTTTGAATTGTCATTTAAACTATGCATTTGAAAGTTTGTGGATGATCACAAAGTGGGCCTTCATACCTTGTTATGAGTACATTCAAGGGGTGCAAAGATCCAGAAAAGTTTCTGTTAGGTTTTGAAAGTTTGAGACAGCCAAAGTAGGCATGGGAGTTAAATTGGTCAAAATGACCATTCACTTCATATATTTGTTTTGATTTACTTGTCTTTAGGAAAAGTGTGGGAAATGTTTTAGATGATGTTTATTTCACCTAAGAAACATTTTACAAGCAATGGATCACACAAACAAGGTGGTTTTTAAAGAAATTCAAAATCCATGCATACACATATACATGCATTCATGAATTCATTTAGAAAAGTTTTTGTTAACCCTAATCTTGATGATTAGTGTTTGTTGATCTAAGTTTGGTATTTTTTGGATGTTACAAACCTTCCCCCCTTAAACAAAATCTCGTCCCGAGATTTGAAAAAGGACGAAAAGATTACCTAGGATTTGAAGAGATCTGGAAACTCCGTCCTGATGTGATCTTCGCGTTCCCAGGTAGCTTCCTCTTCTGTGTGGTTGCTCCACTGAATCTTGAGAAACTTGATGCTTCTGGTTCGGGTAGTTTGAAAGGCTTCTTCCAATATACGGATGGGTACTTCGGGATAGGTTAGGTCATCGTTGATCTCTATGGTCCGGTGATCGATATTCTTGAACACTTCGGTCTTCTCGGGGACTTCGAGACATTTGCGAAGTAACGAGGTATGGAATACATTGTGCACAGATGACATCTCTTCAGGTAGTTCCAATTGATACGATACTTCTCCTCGACGGTTCAAAATTTTGAAAGGTCCGATATATCTGGGAGCTAACTTTCCTTTGAGTTGGAAACGCTGCATTCCCTTCAATGGCGACACTTTCAGATAAACAAAATCTCCTATATTGAAGGCAAGGTCTCGACGTCTCTTGTCGGCGTAACTCTTTTGTCGGGATTGGGCTGTCTTGAGGTGCTCACGAATCTTGTGAACCTTCTCTTCTGCTTCTCGTGGGATGTCGGGTCCGAAAATCTGACTCTCTCCTACTTCCGACCAGTTCCAAGGGGTGCGGCACTTTCTTCCATACATGAATTCAAATGGGGCCATTTGCAAACTGGCTTGGTAACTGTTGTTGTATGAAAATTCTGCAAACGGCAGACAGTCTTCCCACTTGGATCCATACTCTAGCACACATGCTCTAAGCATATCTTCGAGTATTTGGTTTACTCGCTCCGTTTGTCCATCGGTCTGAGGGTGATACGCGGTACTGAAATCTAGGCGGGTTCCTAGACCTTCTTGGACTTTCTTCCAGAATCTTGAGGTAAACTGAGTTCCTCGATCCGATACGATGTTCTTGGGCACTTCGTGCAAACTAACGATTCTAGCGATGTACAACTCTGCTAGCTTCGAACTCTGATAGGTGGTTTTAACGGGCAAGAAATGGGCGACTTTGGACAATCTGTCCACCATGACCCAAATAGAGTCATTTCCCCTACTAGAAGTAGGTAGTCCAGTGATAAAGTCCATTCCTACAGAATCCCATTTCCATTCCGGAATTTGCAAAGGTTGCAACAATCCAGCGGGTCTTTGATGTCCTGCCTTGACTCGCTGACATATATCACACTTGGCGATACAGCTTCCGATTTCTCTCTTCATCTTATGCCACCAAAATTTCTCTTTCAAATCTTGATACATCTTGGTTCCTCCGGGATGGATAGAATAAAGAGTATCGTGAGCCTCCTTCAAGATAACTTCTTTCAACTCTGAATCTGCTGGTACACAAAGGCATCCTTTGTACCACAAAACTCCTTCTTCGTCCTCGGTGAATCCGGGTACTTTGCCTGTACCGATACGATGCTTGATTCCGTCGATACTAGCATTTCCTTTCTGCGCCTCTTTAATCTTACTAATCAAAGTGGGCTGAAGTTCTATGCTAGCCAAAAATCCTTCACTTACTAATTCCATTCGAAAATCTTCCATCTCTTTGTGCAAACTTGGTTGCTCCTTCAAAATCATGGAGTCCAAGCGGCACGGCAATCTGCTAAGGGCATCGGCTACCACATTGGCTTTACCAGGGTGATAGTGAATGTCCAGGTCATAATCCTTGATTAGCTCAATCCATCTTCTCTGCCTCATATTCAGCTCCTACTGAGTGAATATATACTTTTGGCTCTTGTGATCCGAATAAATCTCACAACGATTTCCCATAAGGTAATGTCTCCATGTCTTCAGGGCTAGAACTACGGCTGCGAGTTCGAGGTCATGGGTTGGGTAATTTTGTTCATGTTGCTTCAATTGTCGCGATAGATAAGATATAACTTTGCCCTCTTGCATTAGCACACATCCGAGACCAATCTTGGATGCGTCACAATACACATCGAAGGGCTTCGTGATATCCGGCATGATCAAGATTGGGGCTGAAATCAATCTCCTCTTGAGTTCTTGAAAACTCGCTTCACATTTGTCTTTCCATTCAAACTTCTTGTCCTTCTTCAGCAATTGGGTCATGGGTCGGGCGATACTCGAGAATCCTTCTACGAATTTGCGGTAATATCCCGCCAATCCGAGAAAAGCACGAACTTGGGTTTGAGTGGTGGGGGCTTGCCAATCTTCTACATCTTTCACCTTGGCAGGGTCAACGGCAATTCCTCCGGCTGATACAATGTGACCGAGGAATCCTACTTCCTGTAACCAGAATTCACATTTGCTGAACTTTGCATACAGCTAATGCTCTCTAAGGGTTGCAAGAATGGTCCTTAGGTGTAGCTCATGTTCTTCTTCTGATTTGGAATAAATCAGAATGTCATCGATGAAAACAACGACAAAATTATCCAGGAAGTCCATAAAAATCTTATTCATGAGATTCATGAAATAAGCGGGGGCATTGGTTAATCCAAAAGACATGACTGTATATTCATACAATCCATATCTGGTGCTAAAGGCAGTCTTTGGGATATCCTCTGCACGAATCTTGAGTTGATGATAGCCAGTTCTAAGATCAATCTTAGAAAACACCTGGGCACCGGTCAACTGATCAAACAAATCTTCTATCTTAGGCAAGGGGTACTTGTTCTTGATGGTGACATCATTCAAATTCCGATAATCCGTACACAAACGGTTACCTCCATCCTTCTTGTCCACAAACAAGACAGGTGATCTCCATGGGGACGCACTTGGTTGAATCAATCCGATTTCCAACATGGAATCCAGTTGCTTCTTCAGTTCTTCTAGTTCTGACGGGTTCATACTATAGGGTCTCTGGGATATGGGTCCTGTTCCGGGGATTAGTTCGATGATAAACTCGATATCCCAATCTGGGGGCATACCGGGCAAAATATCTGGAAATACATCGGGGTATTCGCAGACTATCCTAACTTGGTCAATGGTAGGTTGGGCTAGACTTCCGTTACACTTGAATTGGCGAGGTAAGGTTTCAGATATATGCTCGACTGATATTCCGGCGGTACCGGTCATGGTGATGGCTTTCTTGGCACAGTCGATCAATCCTTTATGTTTGGACATCCAATCCATTCCTAGTACTACTTCCAAACCTTTAGTTCTGAGTACTATTAGGTTAGCATAAAAATCTATGCCATAGATTCGGATAGGGACGGCCTTGCAAATTTGCCTAGCCTTGGTGGTTGATCCGGGAATTTGTACAATCATCACATGCTTCAATTTGGTTGGTTGAATTTTACTAGTGCAGGCAAATTCTTTGGTGACAAATGAATGCGATGCACCAGAATCAAACAACACTCTTGCAAGTACTGAATTAACAGAAAACATACCCAGCACGACGTCTAGCGCTTCCCGAGCTTCTTCAGCATGCATGAGAAAAAGACGGCCATTGCGGTTGAGTGAATTTCCTGGGGCAAATCTTCTCCCGGGCTGAACACGACGCTGTTGCTGAGCTGGGACATTGGCGTTGGGGGCTGTAGCATTCTTCTTGTTGGGGCACTCGTTGGAATAGTGGCCTTTATTTCCACAGTCATAACAGGTCACTTGTGACTTGTCCTTAGCTGCGACAGGCACATCATTGCTTCCAGTCCTCGGGGCAGTATGGGGTTGGCGGTGGTAGCATTGTTGGTGTTGAACTTGGGGGGGCACGGGTGAAATTGCTAGAGTTGCCGGGGTTGTTGTGATTTCCTACGGGTCTAGGGTTTCCACGGTTGGGATAGGTTGGACGGGTCATAGGGGGTCAGTTGGTTCTTGGGGCAAATCCTGGAGATGGGTTGGGGCGATACTTTGGGGTCTGATGGGTTCCTGGTTGATGCATCATGCGACGCTTGCGGTTCTCATTGGCTTGGTTGATCTTTCCTTCCATCTGGATAGCAGAGTCGACAAGGGCTTCAATATCAACAAAGGGGATATTGACTAACACCGTCTGCATCTCGTCATTCAGACCATTCAGGAATCTTTCTTTCTTCTTGGCTTCGGTGTCTATCTCATCCGGGGCATACCTAGCTAATGACAAAAATTTGTCACGGTATTCCACTATAGTCATCCTTCCTTGCTTCAACTCTCTGAACTCGTCTCTCATTCTCTTGATCAAACCTGGTGGCACATGGGTTCTGCTAAACTTGACCTTGAATTCCTCCCAGGTCATCATTTGGCCTCCGGTCATTGCACGAACACTGTTCCACCATGCCCTGGCATCTCGGCTAGATAAGGGTGGCGAACAAGACTTTCTCGTTGGCTTCCACTCCGGCGACTTCTAGGTTATTTTCCATGGTTTGCAGCCAATCATCGGCGTCTAGGGGTTCTTCTGACTTGGTGAAAACGGGTGGGTTGGTATTCTGGAAATTCTTGAGCTTAGATCCATGGTTGTCCTGATTTCCGTGGCCTTGGTTGTTGTGGGCTAGCTGGGCTATCTATTGCAGAGTGGGTAGGTTGGCTTGACGTTCCGCTCTTTCAGCTTCGCGGTCAGAAGTCAACATTTGCAGAATCTGCAACATCGGGTCCGGGGCTGAACCACTTCCTCCACGTGGCATCTGAAGATTGATATAGATCATGAGAAAAGAGGGAAATTTCTAAGGTTTTGGGTTTTTGAAAGGTTTTTAGAGTTTGACTCAGGTTTTTCTAGCAACTTGCTTTTTCATTCATTCACTCATAGCACACAATACAACACACACCACAATAAAGAAAAACAGATGGTTTTAAGAACCATTCTGAAATCTACGATACAGTGGGAGCAACTACTACTCACTACGCTAGTGCTCAGTGCTACTACTTCTCGAAGTTTGTGGCTTCATCATCTTCAGCATCATCGATGAAGGCAAAATCATCCTCATCGGTGAAGAAGTCCATGGCCTGATCCTCTAGAAAATCATCGTCGTCGCTGAGATAGGAGTAAGGATCTCCACGAAGATCCTCGCCGGCATTCTCCATTTCTTCTAACTGCATGTCTCTCTCGTGGATGGTCTCTTCCAGAGATGAGATGCGATGGCGAAGACGGGCAATAATGCGATCCTTCTTGTCGAGCTGACGGCGACGAGACTTGCGATCCTTTGCTAGCATGGCGATGGTCTGGTCTGATCCTTAGTCTTGATGATGGCAGACTTGTGGTTGCAATAGTCACGGCAGTTGTCCAACTCCTGCTGACGATCATACATCATGAAGCTAAGGTGGTCCAATTGAGTCTTCAGCTCGGGGTGGTATCGGGCTTCCAGTGGTTGTCCATTTGCATCACGCCTTGGGCAAAACTCAAAGCGAGTACCCTTAATCTGATTGATGCTCTGCCCACACAGACGGGAAAGAGCTTCCTGCATTGCTCTGGCAAGTCCATCGAGCCAGTTGTTTTCCCTCAAGGTAAACTGAATTCCCTCCGCTGTGGGAGGTTCAATCTTTCCTCGGAGACTTGCAACAATTAGCCACTGCAGATCTTCTCCTCCTTGATCATTGAGCTGAGCTCCGAAGAACTCGGGATGCGGACGCTCCAGAAGTTCCGAAAGCTGATCCAAATCCCTCTCAAAGATAAGGTCTCCTCCATTCCCAAGTTGGTAAAACTTTCTGTACTTCACGTCCATCTATAAAAATAGAGGATGAGTAGATTAGCAGAGTGATCAAGTGTGTCAAAATTTTATCTATTTTGCAAGAGTTTTTGAGGAACATGAGTTTTATTAAAGAATTAAAGAGGTAAGAATGAGAATAAGTTTTCGTAAATATTTTGTTCCTTTGGTTTTGAAACTAAGTTTTTGGTTCAACGTCCAATCTAACTAGGGTCTCCTATGGTCAGGACGGCTCTGATACCAACTTGTCAACACCCGGATTTTTCAATCCTAGATGCCTGTTATGCCATACATCGCAATCCCAGGATTAACATTTTTGCGAGACATAACAGAATTGGATACCATAGTACATCATCCATTACAAACGATACATAAGTTCTTACACAAATAGGGATCTCATGATCCAGTTCTTAATACAACATCAAGCAGCGGAATACGAAATAATAACGGTAGCGTAGGAGAAGCTCCATCTTCGGGGTCACAGGCAATGCTGACGATGGGAGATGATCCTAGTTGTCGTAACCTTCCTGGGGTCCATCCTCCAGGTACTCCTCTTCATAGTATGGCCATGGGAATAGCCAGGGACAAAGCCATGAATACTCTTTAAGTACTCGCAAACTAATACTAACAGGTAAAGGGTTTTTTGTATAATAGGACACTAGGCTCTAGGGTTGTTTTGCAAAAAGCCAGGTTTATCTTTACTAAATTCCAAAGCTAGTCACAACTTTATAACTCCTACGTGGGAACTTGTAATTCAGGTCACAACTCTGCTGTGGTCAAGTCAAAGTCTCAATTTATTTCTCAAGTCATTTTCGAAAAGTCTGACGGGGGAACAGTATGGCCACTCCAACTGTCCATAACCGCGGACGCGGCTATTCGAATAGTTTAACACTCTGTAGAGATTGTACACTTTCACCACAACATTCGATACATCCGTCAGGAACAAATCCTGAACTCATCATACTCAGTATGCGGATAATCAATCCTAACCTTTCAATTACACGCCCTAGTATAAGCACCTCTCCTGTGAGTTTGGCCTCCCAACCATGACCACTATCATCTTGGGTACTGCACAGGTGGACAATCTTCACAAGGTAGCCTCAGCTCAGACCTTGGCCGGGAGGGAACTAATACTAAGGGATATAAGTTTCCAGTCAAGCCCTATCCAATATTCGGGTATTGTGGTTGTACGCAAAAATTGGAATGGTATCGCATCTAGACAACCATCAGTTTTATAAAGGGGCTAAGGCTCATGCCTCAACATTTTTATCACCAGAATCATCAGGTGTTTGGAAACATGTGTCCAAAACATTTCAATAGAATGATCCATCATTCCAAGATTTTCATAACCATTTTTCCACCAAGTATTCCCATCTAAAAGTTGATCAAGTTTTAAGCTTAGCACTAGCATCTACAGGTGGGGGTAAGCACTGATGAGGGGTGGTAACTAGTGGAGTTTCAACTAAGTCCAACCTTATATCTTAGGCTGGTATCAAGGTTTCTAGCTTAGGTCAAATTTTATGCTCTTTATGCAACCTTCAGCACAACTATCTGGTATCTACCAAACTCTTAGGTAGCCTCTAAGTAATCTTTGATAAAGAAATAAAATAAGAAGCTTGCCATAAAACTAGGATTGGTTTAACAAGTAGGTAGGATCATAAGCATGGGTTTGTGGCCTCAGTAGGGTATCTTGCAAGGGTTAACTTGCATAGGTCAACTTGATTAGTAAGTCTTGCATCAGTGTCAATATAAGCTTGCTAAGGTAGAGTGTCTTGCAAGTTTTAGCTTGCACATTCACTAGTAGTATTAGGCTTGCCTTGTGCAGAGCAGTGGTTGAAGTTCTCCTCGGCTTCCTCTTCGTAGTATCCTCCTTCCTCCTCGTAGTATCCTTGGTCGGTACTAGCGTCTATGAATAAATACGAGGTACACAATCACCAAACAATACTTAACTACTTGCAATCATCACACACAAGTTCCTATGGATGATCTAGCATCATCTCTACCATTACAAGGTTAAGGCTTGATTTAATTTCTTTTATTTTTAGAAAAGTAATTCTACTCATTGAAAAACTACTTAAGATTTAATATTCTCCAAACCAAGTATGGGTCATGTTGACACATGTCATCACCACATATTGTAGTCCATGGGAATGTGATTTAAAGTGGTGTCACAATTTAATAAGGTTTTACCCTTTTATTTTAATTAATTAAAGTGGCTAGAAATGCTTATGTAGCATTCTTTTATTACTTGAACATTATTTCTGCAAGTAAACCTATATATTTTTATATATTCTGAAAGGTATGGTTAAATGTGATTTTTGAGAGTTGGAATCAACTCAAAAGCTTTTATGGTTTAAATTTGAAAAATGTTTGAATGCAGAAAAGCTTCTGCCTTGTTATTTTTGCTATGGGTGATCTATAGATCCAAATGACTTGAATCCAACGGTCTTGGATTAAGCATTTACAGATCTTTCCATCAAAATTGGTTTCATCCAATTTGGTGCACAGAATCGATCTGGGTTGATTTTTGAAGTTGGGTGTTGAAGTGTAGGGGTTCGTAGCATGGAAAACAAAAAATTTCTATCGCATACAAACAAACAAGCCAAGATCTATCTACTAGATTGTAGCAACGAGTTGATGGAATAACTTACCCTCGAAGATTCCAAAGCGGTTAACGAGAGCAGATTCTCGTGGGTGATGTAGTCGTACTCTTTCCGATCTCAAGATCGTGTAGACGATCCTTCCGGCGCCACGTTCTGGTAGCGCTCCCGCAGTCGGTCACACGTTCGGTACTCGACGAAGACCTTCCTCTCCCTTGTTCCAGCAGGCAGCGGAGGTTGTAGCACTCTCCTCGCGATTCCGGCAGCACAACGACGTGGTACCGGAAGTAGAGGGGAGATCCCGCAGGGCTTCGCCTTAAGCCGGTGCGAGTATGGTGGAGTATGAGAGAGGCTATTAGTGGTCTAGTAATTAGACACACCAATTAGAAGGCTCTAAACCATTAGAAGGCTCTAAACCGAAGGCTAAAGCAATTAGAAGCTCTAAACCGAACGGCTCTAAACCGGAGATTTAGAGGTAGAAAGTTGTGTCTAGGAGGGGAGCCCTGCCCCTCCTTATATAGGTGGGAGGGGTGGCGCGCCAGGTGAGGGAGGGAGTCCCTCCCCAACTCGGCCTAGGGCTGGCGCCGGCTTGGAGGAGTGGGACTCCTCCTCCAAGTTGGTTCCAACTCCTCTTGCTTGTTTCCCACAGTTTCTTGTTTTGGCAGTTTGACTTTCAAACTGGACATTTGACTTTTCTGTTTGGGATTCAATTTAATCCTTTATTGGGACAGCAAGAACACTTAGTACATGATGCAATCATTCCAATATGTAATGACACATTCATGTACCCCTTCCCCCCCGGAGTGCCGGATAATCCGGAACCTTCTAGAACATTCCCGATGAAAACACCGGAATCATTCCCGAACTCCGAACGGGACTTTCCTTATATGAATCTTATTCTCCGGACCATTCCGGATCACTCGTGATATCCCGGATCCCATCCAAGACTCCGAAAACATTCGGTCTCTTTCTCATAATACCATAACTACTCAAACAACGTCGAATCCTTAAGTGTGTCTCCCTACGGTTCGTGAATTATGCGGACATGATCGAGACACTTCTCCGAACAATAACCAATAGAGGAATCTGGAAATTCATATGGCTCCCACATATTTCTACGATTACTTTGCGATCGAATGAACCACTTACATACGATACCAATTTCCCTTGTCTCACGATATGTTACTTATCCGAGGTTATGATCGTCGGTATCTCTGCATACCTAGTTCAACCTCGTTACCGATAAGTACTCTTTTCTCGTTCCCGTGATATGTGATCCTTGTGAGCCAGTCACATGCTTGCAAGCTAATTGGATGACATTACCGAGAGGGCCCAGAGTATATCTATCCGTCATATGGATGGACAAATCCCACTCTTGATCCATGTGTTTCAACCAATACTTTCCGAACACTCAATGCCACCTTTATAGCCACCCAGTTACGGTGTGGTGTTTGATGTCATCAAAGCATCCATCCGGTAAAGGTGATATGCATGATCTCATGGTCGAAGGAATTAGGTTAATATGTATCAGAAAGCATATAGCAATTGAACTATTGAAATGACTTGATCTTTATGCTACGCTTATATATAGGAGTATGTCCATCACATCATTCTCCTAATGATATGATCCTGTTGTTAATAACATCTCTATGTTCATGATCAGGAAACCATGATCATATATTAACCAACAAGCTAGTTTAACAAGAGGCTTTACTAGGGACTCTTATTTTAGTTTACAAATCACACAAGTATTAATGTTTCCGGTTAATACAATTATAGCATGGTATGTAAACATTTATCATAAGTGTGAAGATATGATAATAACCACTTTACTATTGCCTCTTGGGCATATCTCCAACAGTCTCCCACTTGCACCAGAGTCAATAATCTAGTTTCAAACCTTGTGTATTCAACACCTATGGCTTTCCGGTGTTGTATGTACACGATTGCTAGTGGTCAACTGGTCTCCGGATGTGACACTTCCAGGTCCGTGTGTAATTGCATGTATTTGCGTCTCTACGCATCACTCATTCTCTAATGAGATGGCTTCGTACAAATTTGTCCTTTGGTGTGACCTTTAGTTCTTTGGGGTTAAAAACATGTTGACAATATTGTCGTACAATATATCTTCATAGTATTATCCCATTGTGAACTACACCTAGTTTGGTAACAAACTACTTGACACAAATGCCCTCCTTTGCTGCTAAAATAGCAGTCATATACTTAGCCTTTTGTTGTAGTATCTGTCACAATGTCTTAACTTTGGAACTCATCCAAATCCATTATGGAACTCACTTTCCATTATATTGTGCCACCCTTAGTTTAGATTGAGATAAACTTAATTTGTACTTTGTGACAAAACTAGCATCAATGTAGTACTTTTACAATGAACTAACCATCTATTTGTCACTTCTACAAACAATATATTCTTAGTTCTTCCAAAAGATCATAAGAATATCCTTACTATTGTCCAATGATCATCTTATGAATTATTCTGGTATATGCTCATAACATTTAGAGCATAGGACATATCTGGATGTGTACACATCACAGCATGATTGATATAAATACTCTTTGTGATCAAGTATCAATCTATACTTGAATTTTGTTTCACTTGCCAAGTGTCAATACACTTGAATATATCATCAACATTGAACTCATTCAATCCTTTCTGTGCGACAAGAAACTTTCTTGTAGTTTCTATATTGAACTCATTCAATATCTCGTCTATGTACTTCTGGCACAACCATATTAGCGTTTATTCATGCCAAATATTTGGGTTTTGCCTAAGTCTTTCATCAGGATGAAATTCTTTAATATGTGTTAATAAAAGATACATCTTTTCTAATCAACAATATGTCCTCCACATGATGTATTAGAAATATGTCTTAGCGCTCCCACTTAATTTCTTGCAAATGCAAGCATCTTCACTGTCTCTGATGAAATTAAACTCTTTTAACAGTTTCATCATAGTGAAGATTCCAACTCCGCTATGCTTATTTCAACCATTGAAGTTTGCATATGCTATTAGCATCCTTTGAATTAACAAAACCCTATGGACCGTGTTACGCACATGTCCTAGGTAACAATTCTATTAGAAGAACTTGTTTTGTTTATTCAACTACCACATAACAAATTTATATGTAGTGGTTGCTACATTAATCCGTCTAGACTAAATATCACTATGAAAGATCCAATCCTGTCATAGTCAACCTTTGAACATTGTTGTGAACTCTTTTCCAACATGTCGACTATTTCATAGATGTGAAACATCCATGTCTATTTCTTTATAGATCCAAACACAACTGTAAGGTCTTACACCTTTCTCGAGGGTCCTTCAAGTTCAAAACTTGATTTCTCGTGTATGGAACTATCACGGATTTTATGGCTTCAAGCCATTTGACGGAGTCAGGGCCCATCATCGCTTCTTTGCATATAGTCGGTTCATTATTCTCAAATAATGATTCAACCCTCAAATCTTGGTATTTGATTGTTTACCCGATCTACTTGTTTCAATAGGAACTTAGATCTTTGTGACCACAACCTTTGAGGTACGTGAGCCATGAGCTTTGTTGCTGCCTTCGGAACACTTTTCGGCGCTGCGCAACTCTGCACATATAGCTAAGGTTCTTTTAACCTTATCAAAGTTCTATTGTCCTCCCACTTAACTTTTCACGAAAAATTCCTTCTCAAAGAAACTTGACGTTCTAAGCGACAAACACTTTTTGTCTCCGGTGTTATGGAGGAATACTTAACAAAGACAGGTTCATCCGACTTTGGTTGCAAACATCTTTATTATGTATAGCATACCAATGTTTAAGAAAGGACTACTTGGGTTTTATCCCAAACCATAACCTTATATGGTGTCATTTCAACGGATTATGATGAAGCTCTTTTCAGTGGAAAAACGGTAATCTCTAAAGCTTTTAATCTTTAAAATACAATGACAATTTTATGAATTACACCTTTGATCTCACCATGTCAAACAAGGTTTAATTACATATCTCGAATGCTCCATACTCTTATGGTGTTTCGGGAAATGCAAATCCACGGAACGATTCCTTAAATCTTAGGTATTATGCTAAACTCTGTAACTCAAATATCTTCCTTTATGATCTTTATCATAAACTGTTTATATTCTTGTTACAATGATTTTGCACTTCATCTTGAAAGTCTTTGAACTTTTCAAATGTTTCATACTTCATCCTTATTAAGTAAATATTCATATATTCACTCAAATTTTCGGAGAAAGCATATGAAGTTGAAATCCATCGCTCTTGACTACACATAATGGACTTCGTACAACAATATGTACAAATTCCAATAATCTAGTCTTTCGTTCCCTTTTGGCCTATGAACGAAGTTTTAATTATCTCTAGGAAAGTTTCACAAGCGTCATTTGATCAAAATCAAAAGACTCCAAAATTCCATACATATGGAGTTTCTTCATGTTTTCTTTCCAATATAATTTAAACGGCGATGTCACTTCCTAAGTGATCTTTCAATCAATTTGTCTTTCGACATCTTTAGCATTAGCTTTATGGATGTGATTTTTCCAACGAGATTTGTGAATCATCCATCTTTTATGGATTATGGCAATTATTTGAACAACCCTTTTGTTCTCATAACACCTGATAAAACAAATCTTGAAGGCAAGCTTTGATGTTTAACGAGCAACACAATAACCCTTTATTTGTTCTCGATGAACATCATCACATATTCTTTTCTAGTTACTTAGGCCATTGTAGTTCATGAATTGTGTTGTTTCGTATGACGATTCACACCAACAAATTCAGTATCAAATACTTAAGAACCACATTGTTTAATAAGCAAAGAATATAGCCATAACATGTATATCATCTATATACATAAACTGAACAATTCTAGTCTTTTTCTTTTCTGCCATATATTTATGAGATTCTCTTTCAATATTTCCTTTTCTGTTTGAAAGAATCTATCAACATCAATAGTGGAGTCATACATATGACACATAGTCCAAAACATGTATAGTTAAATACCAATGTCTTTGGACTTGCACTTTGAAGTAGATCACCATCATCAAATGTTTAGTGTTCTTTCAAATTCCTTTCTTTAGTAATCTCTTGGTGTAGTAAACATTTTACCTACATCAAATATTCACCTTATCATGGAATCGTCCATGATCAAGCTACTTTTAGCTTATAACGATGAATTATGAGTATAATGTTGCTATCCAAAACCTTTTGGAGGATTAGGACAACAAGTGTCTCCAACCTTTTGCAAATTCTCATCAAAATATGAGAACATGAACTTTGCCATATTATACTCTATCATGTTGTAACCAAAACTTCGTTTCAGATATCACAATATCTTCCACACATCATGGTTTCTGAAACAACTCTTTCAGATCCTAGATAACCTTGATATTAAGACAATCCTTTGAATATCAAGAATCATGGAGACAAACATGATACTTATACACTAACACTTGGAATTGTCACTCTTGTTTTAATACCAATTATTAAACTTCATGGAGTAATCGGAACTTACTGAAAGTTTGCAATAGGACTTTTAAACTTTAGATTAACACTTCAAAACAATACGATACCAGTTCGTAAAGTAACTAACCAGAATTCTATAGTTCTATTATCTCAATTATAACTAAGCGCAAGGTGGTAAACGGATGCCAATGACTACAACAACTATGCAAATTCACTTTGATTTAGTTTATGATAAATTGAGTTCTAATTAATAATTAAATTAATCTAGGTGAACTCCCACTCAAAACAATATCCCTCACATTGTTTTAGTGATCACACGAACCAAATCCACCACATCAAAACCGATCATCACGAGAGTTGATATAGCTTCAATGGCGAACAATCAACATGTTCATCATATCTACTATATGACTCATGCTCTACCTTTCGGTAATCCGTGTTCCTGAGGCCATGTCTGTACATGCTAGGCTCGTCAAGATCAAACCTTAGCTTCCGCATGAGAAAATCTGGCTTGCCCACGTTGTATACACTTGTAGAATCTAACACACCCGATCATCACGTGGTGCTTCGAAACAACAAGCTTTAGCAACGGTGCTAACTAAGGGTGAACACTTTATGACTTGAAATTTATGTGCATGAGGGATCATCTTATAATGCTACCGTCGTCTACTAAGCAATACAAGATGCATAAAGGATTAACATCACATGCAATTCATAATATGTGATATGATATGGCCTTTCTCCATTGTGCTTCCGATCTCCATCTTCTAGCACGAACATGATCTCCATCATCACCGGCATTGCATCAAGGTCAATGACGCTGCTCCATGGTTGTCGTCCACCGGCTTCAACTATTACAACTACTTTGAATAGACACGCGGGTCTTAACAGAAATTAAAGACAACCATATGGCTCCTGCCGGTTGCCAACTTACAATAAGGAACATTGCATACATCAAATATAATCACAATCATGGCCATATCACATCACTGCACACCCCTGCAAAACAAAGTTAGACGCCTCTACTTTCTTTGCATGTTTTACGTGGTTTGGGGCTTTCAATAAGTGTCGTTCTAACTTACGAACATGAACCACAACGTTGACACAAGTATTGTTAATCACCCGTTGTGAATTGGATCTATACTATGCTAGGAGAAACAGACACCCGCAAAGCCACTTATGCAATACAAGTTGCATGTCAAGCGTGGAGCAAGTCTCATGAACGATGTCATGTAAGGTTAGCCCGGGCCGCTTCATCCCAACATACCGCAAGATGCAAAGTACACAAGAAGCAATCGACAATAAAAGCATCAACGCCCACAATGACCATTGTGTTCTACTCGTGCAACAGATCTACATATAGAACCTGGCTCTGATACCACTGTAGGGGTTCGTAGCATGGAAAACAAAAAATTTCTATCGCATACAAACAAACAAGCCAAGATCTATCTACTAGATTGTAGCAACGAGTTGATGGAATAACTTACCCTCGAAGATTCCAAAGCGGTTAACGAGAGCAGATTCTCGTGGGTGATGTAGTCGTACTCTTTCCGATCTCAAGATCGTGTAGACGATCCTTCCGGCGCAACGTTCTGGCAGCGCTCCCGCAGTCGGTCACACGTTCGGTACTCGACGAAGACCTTCCTCTCCCTTGTTCCAGCAGGCAGCGGAGGTTGTAGCACTCTCCTCGCGATTCCGGCAGCACAACGGCGTGGTACCGGAAGTAGAGGGGAGATCCCGCAGGGCTTCGCCTTAAGCCGGTGCGAGTATGGTGGAGTATGAGAGAGGATATTAGTGGTCTAGTAATTAGACACACCAATTAGAAGGCTCTAAACCAATTAGAAGGCTCTAAACCGAAGGCTAAAGCAATTAGAAGCTCTAAACCGAAACGGCTCTAAACCGGAGATTTAGAGGTAGAAAGTTGTGTCTAGGAGGGGAGCCCTGCCCCTCCTTATATAGGTGGGAGGGGTGGCGCGCCAGGGGAGGGAGGGAGTCCCTCCCCAACTCGGCCTAGGGCTGGCGCCGGCTTGGAGGAGTGGGACTCCTCCTCCAAGTTGGTTCCAACTCCTCTTGCTTGTTTCCCACAGTTTCTTGTTTTGGCAGTTTGACTTTCAAACTGGACATTTGACTTTTCTGTTTTGGGATTCAATTTAATCCTTTATTTGGGACAGCAAGAACACTTAGTACATGATGCAATCATTCCAATATGTAATGACACATTCATGTACCCCTTCCCCCCCGGAGTGCCGGACAATCCGGAACCTTCTAGAACATTCCCGATGAAAACACCGGAATCATTACCGAACTCCGAAACGGGACTTTCCTTATATGAATCTTATTCTCCGGACCATTCCGGATCACCTCGTGATATCCCGGATCCCATCCGAGACTCCGAACAACATTCGGTCTCTTTCTCATAATACCATAACTACTCAAACAACGTCGAATCCTTAAGTGTGTCTCCCTACGGTTCGTGAATTATGCGGACATGATCGAGACACTTTCCGAACAATAACCAATAGAGGAATCTGGAAATTCATATGGCTCCCACATATTTCTACGATTACTTTGCGATCGAATGAACCACTTACATACGATACCAATTTCCCTTTGTCTCACGATATGTTACTTATCCGAGGTTATGATCGTCGGTATCTCTGCATACCTAGTTCAACCTCGTTACCGATAAGTATCTTTTCTCGTTCCCGTGATATGTGATCCCTTGTGAGCCAGTCACATGCTTGCAAGCTAATTGGATGACATTACACCGAGAGGGCCCAGAGTATATCTATCCGTCATATGGATGGACAAATCCCACTCTTGATCCATGTGTTTCAACCAATACTTTCCGAACACTCAATGCCACCTTTATAGCCACCCAGTTACGGTGTGGTGTTTGATGTCATCAAAGCATCCATCCGGTAAAGGTGATATGCATGATCTCATGGTCGAAGGAATTAGGTTAATATGTATCAGAAAGCATATAGCAATTGAACTATTGAAATGACTTGATCTTTATGCTACGCTTATATATAGGAGTATGTCCATCACATCATTCTCCTAATGATATGATCCTGTTGTTAATAACATCTCTATGTTCATGATCAGGAAACCATGATCATATATTAACCAACAAGCTAGTTTAACAAGAGGCTTTACTAGGGACTCTTATTTTAGTTTACAAATCACACAAGTATTAATGTTTCCGGTTAATACAATTATAGCATGGTATGTAAACATTTATCATAAGTGTGAAGATATGATAATAACCACTTTACTATTGCCTCTTGGGCATATCTCCAACATGAAGTGTGTTTGAAAAGAAATAGAAAAAGGTTTAATTTGAATTGCTGGGCTGCGCGGGAAATTCTAATGGGCCGGCCTGCTAAGCGCAGTGCTCCCGCGGGCTGCTTAAGTGGGTGTCCCCACTCGTCAGTGACACGGGGCTGGGCGAAGCGGTATGGGGCAACGTGGATCGTTCGATCTAGTTCTAATCTAACGGCTGAGGGTCATCGTCGACGCGAGACAGCTCCGGCGAGAACGAAACCTAGCGCGGCCAGTGAGGGGTGCTGGGGGTTCACCGGGGTACGGGCGAGGGTCGGCGAGGCGGGCGAGCGACAAAGTCGACGACGGCGAACCTCCTGGTACCGGTGGCTTCTCCTGGGGCGGCTCCAATCGCTGGCTCCCTTCTTCTCCGGCAGCGGCAGGCTCCAGTGAAATTCTGGCGAGGTGGTGCTCGCCTTGCGCTGAGAATGGTGTGGCACGATCAGTGAGGAGAGGGGAGTGAGGTGGTGTGAAGAAATCGTGCGGGGGTGGCCTCTATTTATAGTCGAGCGAGGGGACCGTCGGGGCGCACGGTGAGCTCGTCGGGGGCGACGTTACAGGCGACTAAGAGCATGGGCAAGGGTAGGGGACGGTGTTGTGTCTTCTGGCGATGCTCCACGACATGGTCGCGAGGCATGGGGCGGTGTGGTTTGGTCTGGAACAGGTGGTGCTCTGCGCGGCAGAGGCGGCGTCTTCGACGGCGGGCGGTGGCTGTATGGCACGGGGCGGCAAACGGGGGTGTCTGGCGGTCTCCTGGGTCGGTGGTGATCGTGTGTGCACGCGGTGAGGGCGGCGCGCGGTCTGTGGATGCTGGTCGAGGGTGGCGCTCTGGCGCACGCTCGGCATGGTCTGGGTGCGGCTGTTGCGCGTGGTCCAGGGCTTGGCAACGCTCGCGGCTGGGACAGGCAGTGGCGGTGGACGGTGGGCTGCCTCCCAGACAAGGTTGGCACGGCTAGTTCTTCCTCTAGACTGATGTCCACAATGGGGTGACATGGGGGTGCTCGGCTGTTCACCATTAATGACAATGGCAAGCTCACAGGGGTGCTAGTGTTGGGCTAATCCTTCTAGATGATCTATGTAACACCCTCAGAATCGGACCTATGCAAGTTTTAGCGAAACCCGCCAAACCCGCATAGAAACGATTCAAAGGTGCCCACCAGGCACTTGCGTGCGGGTGGAAAACGAAGTAATAACATTACGCAACAGTCCTCGATGGGAACCACAGAACAAATATATATATACAACACGACTCCATGAGTCAAGAATACAGATATACGGTACAAAGATCCAAATCACCTTTAAAACGATAGAGCGTCCAGCTACGGACAAGATGCAAATGGGGCTAAGAGCCCTGAAGAATAACCAATGGCGTCCATAACCCTGCCCAGGCCAAGCCGGAAGGGTAACCCTGCTAACGACGTCGATCTCAAAACCTGCTTAAACAAAAAGGGGTGCCGACAAAGGGCAAAAGGAAAAGAGGAGCGTCAGTACTGAGGCCAGTACACGGCGAGACTAGAATTCGGCGGTCCTCGCCTACATAGGTATGGTGGACTGAAGCGGCAGCGGTAGCATGCACTAAACAACCTATAGAGACTCGATGCAACTGGCGGCTATCAGAGATGGGTGAGAAAGACCTATTCGGAACCAACCTGATACTACCACCAAACAAACCCATCCTGGTGTTTCCCCCTCGAGACCAAACGAGGAAGTCAACCGAGGAACTCACACAGTTGGCATTTTTATTTATTCGGTTATCGTTGCAGCAATTACTAGTCAAGTATAGATAATCATCCTGATAAAATAAGCAGTGGGACGTTTTAGTTAACCATTCCGTTGTAGTTGCGTCACTTACTAGTCAAATACAATTAGCATGAGATAACCCCAAAAACCCAGCAGTTGTTGGTACTTTTATTTAGCCATTCCGTTGTAGTTGCAATATTTACTAGTCAGATACAATTGTCGCAAGCGACAAACCAAACAAGCAATTGTTGGCAGTTTTATTTAGCCATTCCGTTGTAGTTGAAGCTGATTACTAGTCATATCAGATACAAGTCAATTTATAACAGTAAACTTTAGTTATAGTTGTCTATGATCGAGATACTGTGCTCCAAGTCGTCCATAACCACGAACACGGCTTTCAGAAAGTTTTAACCCGGCCGGGGTGCACAAATAGCAACACACACACGATCGACCTCGGGAAAACCAAATCAAAACCCAACGAGGCTTTCACGACAAAGCAATAACAAGATTCAGAAATATTTCAGGGGGCCACCCCTTAAAGTAGACCCGCAACGAAGCCGGCCGGCTCCGAGACGGACTCAAGGTTGTGGGGACGGCTGTAAACGACTGGGAACCCGAAAGTGTGACTGGGCTTGTCGATACCGCGGAATCGTGCCACGATCCTAAACAGTACAGTGTGCTCCTCGCACAATCGTAAATACAATAATAAAGCATGGCATAAGTACAGGATAGTAACAAAACCTCAAACTAGTTTGTGGCCCCAAGAAATAAGACGGAATCAAGCTCTGGCTAAGGGGGTCCCATAATTCCCCGTATGTGGATAGCGCGATAAATCAAGGAACAGGTATCAAGTACTCGGGGTCCTACGGGACACAAGTGGGCGGCCGGAAACCAAATATTATCTATCACCCACCGATGCCTCTGCTTACTTACTTCAATTTTAGTTGTTAAACAGGAATTAAAGTGAATGATAAATAAAGCCGAGATCATCTCCAACATCAAACATGTGGCAATACTCCAACAACTGTGGAACATGGCGACACACAACAGCACTTGAGCAAGCGACTACGACGCGCAAGTCCAACTATCTACCAAACAACAGGTAATAGGATGTGTCCAAGGCAATATATGGCTGCAAGGGATATCACGGGTACGGAAACTAGAGCATCGCAACACAGATAGCAATAGATCAACAGGAGGGAATAAATACTATAAAAGTAAGATAGGTAGAAGGGGGGAAGATGCTCGCCTGAAAACATTGTCGAAGGTTCAACCGAAGTTCAGGGCGAAGCTCACATCAACTCAACGGCCTTATCCGCGAAGAAGAAAAACACTAGAAGAAACACCGGATGCAATATTTAATACAACGACAGAAGATCGGCATGATGCATGTATGATGTATGACATGGCAGAAGTGCGATGAAATTAGGCAAGATTAAGCGAAACCGGGGTCCCGACAATTAATTAGATGGTTCAAGTTGTTTATCTACCCCGCAAATTAAATGTTGTTTTAGCATGGCAAAAGATAGCGCCGGTTCGCTACACAAATTTAAATGAGGCCAATATAAGGCTAGATTTGCCCGCATATGGGCCCCATGTTTAATTATTAGGTGAATCGGCCTAAGGCCCCCAAACCACATGACGATAAGCATGCATGAACAATTAATATGTGACAAGTTGTATTATATTATAAAAATAGGGTTTTCGGGAAGGGGGTTCACACATTAGGGGGTCTCGACGAACTTGAGGTTCCAGGGTTCGGGGTCCGGGGTTCGACGGAGACGGTCTCGGCGGTATCGTTCGCGGATGCAGAGTAGATCTTGGCGCGTCCGGGTGCAGGACTTGGGTCGGTGTCGGGGCGCATCGGATTCTTCCGGGTCGATGCCGTTCTTGTCGTCGCGAAGGTCTTGTCGGGCCCGTGCCATTGAGTCGGTGTTAGCGTTCGGGAGCGTTCTCGTGGCAATCTTGGCGTCCGAGACGGAGAACTTGAGATCCGTGAAGGAGCCTTGATGCTTCGGTTTGGTCTACGGTTTTCGTGTGGTAGATCTTGGTGTGTCGTGGTTCCCTTGTCGGTGGCGATTTTGTTGAATCAAAACGTGTAACACCCTCAGAATCGGCCCTATGCAAGTTTTAGCGAAACCCGCCAAACCCGCATAGAAACGATTCAAAGGTGCCCACCAGGCACTTTCGTGTGGGTGGAAAACGAAGTAATAACATTACACAACAGTCCTCGATGGGACCCACAGAACAGATATATATATAACAGCGACTCCAAGAGTCAAGAATACAGATATAATATACAAAGAACCAAATCACCTTGAAAATGATAGAGCGTCCGACTACGGACAAGATGCAAATGGGGCTAAGAGCCCTGAAGAATAACCAATGGCGTCCATAACCCTGCCCAGGCCAAGCCGGAAGGGTAACCCTGCTAACGACGTCGATCTCAAAACCTGCTTAAACAAAAGGGGTGCCGACAAAGGGCAAAGGAAAAAGAGGAGCGTCAGTACTGAGGCCAATACACGGCGAGACTAGAATTCGGCGGTCCTCGCCTACATAGGTATGGTGGACTGAGCGGCAGCGGCAGCATGCACTAACAACCTATAGAGACTCGACATAACTGTCGGCAATCAGAGAGGGGTAAGAAAGACCTATTCGGATCCAACCTAATACTACCACCAAACAAACCCATCCCGGTGTTTCCCCCTCAACACCGATCGAGGAAGTCAACCGAGGAACTCACACAGTTGGCAGTTTTATTTATTCAGTTTTCGTTGCAGCAATTACTAGTCAGGTATAGATAATCATCCTGATAAAATAAACAGTGGGCACTTTTAGTTAACCATTCCATTATAGTTACAACACTTACTAATCAGATATAGATAGCATGAGATAACCCAAAACCCTGCAGTTGTTGGTACTTTTATTCAGCCATTCCGTTGTAGTTGCAATACTTACTAGTCAGATACAATTGTCGCAAGCGACACTCTAAACAAGCAATTGTGGGCAGTATTAATTAGCCATTCCATTATAGTGAAGCTGATTACTAGTCATTATAAAGTCAAATTTATAGCAATAAACTTTAGTTGTGCTTGTCTATGGTCGAGATACTGTGTTCCAAGTCGTCCATAACCGCGGACACGGCTTTCAGAAAGTTTTACCCGGCCGGGGTGCACCAATAGCAACACACACTCGATCAACCTCGGAAAAACCAAATCAAAACCCAACGAGGCCTTCACGACAAAGCAATCACAGGATTCAGAAATATTTCAGGGGGCCACCCCTTGGAGTACACCCGCAACGAAGTAAGCAAGCTCCGAGACGGACTCAAGGTTTGTGACAATGGCTGTAAACGACAGCAAATCCCCAAACGGGGACTGTCGATACCGCGAAAACATTCCGCTTCCAAAACAGTACAGCGTGCTCCTCACACAATCGTAAATAAAGCAGTAAAGCATGGCATAGGTACAGGATAGTAAATAAAACCTCAAACTAGTTGTGGCCCCAAGAAATAAGACTGAATCAAGCTCTGGCTAAGGGGGGTCCCATATACCTCCCGGATGTGGATAGCGCGATAAATCAAGGAACAGGTATCAAGTACTCGGGGTCCTACGGGACACAAGTGGGCGTTCGGAAACCAAATATTTTCTATCACCCACCGATGCCTCTGCTTACTTCAATTTTAGTTGTTAAACAGGAATTAAAGTGTACGATAAGTAAAACTATGATCAGCTCCAACATCAACAGGCGGCAATACATCAACAACTGTGGCACTTGACGACACGCAACAACACTTGAGCAAGCGACTACGACGCGCAAGTCCAGCTATCTACCAAACAACAGGTAATAGGAGGTGGCCATGGCAATATAGGGCTGCAAGGGATATCATGGGTACGAAAACTAGAGCATCGCAACACAGATAGCAATGGATCAACAGGAGGGAATAAATACTATAAAAGTAAGATAGGTAGAAAGGGGGAGATGCTCGCCTGAAAACATTGTCGGAGGTTCGACCAAAGATCGGGGCGAAGCTCACATCAACTCAACGGCCTTATCCGCGAAGAAGCAAAACACTAGAAGAAACACCGGATGCAATATTTAATACCACGGCAAGAGATCGGGCATGATGCATGTATGATGTATGGCATGGCAAAGATGCGATGCAAGTAGGTCAGTATTAAGCGGGACCGGGGCCCCGACAATTTATTAAACGGTTCAAGTTATTTAGAAACCCCCGCAGTTTAAATGTTGTTATAACATGGCAAAAGATCGCACCGGTTCGCTACACAAGTTTAAATGAGGCCAATATAAGGCTAGATTTGCCCGCATATGGGCCCCATATTTAATTATTAGGTGAATCGGCATAAGGCCCCCAAACCACATGAATGTATGCATGCAAGACAATTATTATGCGACAAGTTGTATTATGTTGTAAAATAGGGTTTCGGAAAGGGGTTCACACATTAGGGGTCTCGACGGTCTTGGTTCCGGGGTTCGGGGTTGGTCTCAGGGTCCAGGGTTCGATGGAACGTTCTCGGGCTCCGGGATCGTTCTCGGATATCGGGGTAGTTCTTGTCGCGTCCGGGAAGCCGGACTTGGTTCGGCGCCGGGGGCGCATCGGACTCGCCCTGGTCGTTGTCGTCACGAAGATCTTGCCGGAGGTTCGTCGAGGGTCACCGGTTCAGTACGGTCTTCATGTGGTAGATCTTGGCGTGTTGGCGTCACCGGATCCATGTCGGCGCACTCGGGTCTTGGCGTCCTCGGGCAATGGCCTTCGAATCGAGGGAGGCGATCTTGGGGCTCGACACCAGGGTCTTCCGGGGTTCCGTGTCAGAGTACTTGGGTTCCAACTTTGTCGGTTGGTGAAGGACATGAAACGGAGTCGGTTCCGCGAGTTCCGGGCAGAAGATCTTGTCGTGCTTCACGCGCTCTTGCCCCTTGTGCACTTGGCCTACTTGGCTTCGGTAGTTCACATCGAGGTCGCATGAGCCGTACTACGTCCGGAGTTTGGCGCTGGCTAGAGGGCAGAGGTGATGGCGACCGTAGTAGCGCGGCTTGCAGACGACGTCTCGAAGACCTGCGGGTGACGGACGGCAACGGCTCGTAGGCGACGCCGCAGGCGACGAGGACAGGGACGCCGAGCTGGAGGCGGGCTCCGCGGAGGAAGGGCGCGGCGGGGAGGAGGGGTCGCCGGCGCTGGAGCAGCGAGGCCGAGGTCGCGGTCGGGGAAGCTGCGCGGGGCGCCAGGCGCGGGTGAGGCGGCACCGGGGCGAACGGCCGCGGTGGGAGCTTGCGGGGACGGAGGAGAGCCGGCGTGAGGCGGGGCGGAGCGGCGAGGAGGGCCGGCGAGGGGGGTGGCTCGGGGCGATCTTGGCCGCGGTGGGGAGGGGCCGCGGCGGCGGCGCTCGCGGGAGGGAGGGCCGGCCCTGGCGGCGGTGGACGGAGCCGGCGCGCGGCGGCCGGGCCGAACGCGGCCAGGACGGAGGCAGGGAGGCGGGCCGGCGACAGAGGCGAGGGGCGGGAGCCCGCGGAGGGTGAGGACGGAGCTCGAGCGGTGGAGGCGTGGCGGATGCGCGGCCGAGGGAAGGAAGGAGCAGGGGCGGTTGGCGTGGGCGGTACGGCCGGGGGAGAGGGACCGGCGGCGATGGCTGGCGGAGGGGAGCGGGGCGAGCCGGTGGGGGGAGCTCGGGGGGGCACGGCGCGTCGGGGAAGAAGGCCACGGGGACGGGGAGCAGAGGAGGGGGAGGCAGCGAGAGGTGGGGGACGGCGCAGAGGGGGAAGGGGGCTGCAGGGCGAGCGGGGCTTGAAGGTAGGCGGCCGGAGGTGGGCGGCCGGGCCGGCGATGGGAGGGCGCGGCGCTCGCCGGCGCAGTTCCGGCCAGAGGAGGAAGGGGGCCGCGTCGGGTGGCGAGGAGGTGGGGAGCGTGGTGGGACCGAGCGTGGGGACAGGGGGTGAGGATCGGCTGTGGGGGAAAGTGGGGTGCGTGGTGTTGGGTGGTGTGTGGTGTTGTGTGGGTAGGGCTGTGGGGTGGGTCCCAGGGAGAGAGAGGGGGAGAGAGAGGGGGAAGAGGGCTAGGCCAAGTGGCAGATTCTGGTTGGAAGGGGGGATGGCCAAAGTGATGTGGCAGGTGGGGATTGGGTGGGGTGATGTGGAGGGGGTGTGGGTAGATTAGGTTGGGTATAAAAAGGATTCGGGTGGGCTGGTGTGGTTGACCGATTTTATTCCGGGGTGGTCGTTCGTGTCGAATCGGCCCGTTCGACTGCCCCACTTAAGAATAATGAAATGATTTATTCGTTTTAAATACACGGTTTGCAAACCGACAGCAGACAACAAAATAATCCGGAGACCCGGGATTTGCATTTTGAAAACAAGACGGCGCGTTTAGAAAACAAAACCAGGCTTTTCCGCAATTAGTTTGATGCAAGCAAATGCAAGACGATGGCGATGCTCAAATGCAATGTGGCATGATGACATGAGCATGCGGTCATGATGATGCAATGCACAAAAACAACGCGATTTTCTAGTAGTGGTTTTGTGGGATGCCACAATTCGACACCACTAACAATGGATCTCGCCCTCGAGATCTGCCTCATGGTACCGGAAAGAAGGTCGGCGATCTGCATCTTCGCGCTTCGTGTAGATCCTCGCGACACCACTAACAAGAGGTCGACCGTCGAGAGAACACTCCGGGACAAAAGGTCGAAGGTAGAGGTATCAACAAATAAAGCCACCTCTAACTTCGATGGAAAGAGGGGAACCGATGCATTCTCATCCACTTCAATGTACAAAAGCGAATAGAAGGGGTAGTCGGCATGGGGGCCAATCCATCACGCACCCAAACTATTACTCTGCACAATCAGTGGAAAAGCGTGCATCCATTCTTGGAATCAGACTGAAGATCTCGACAATCGAGGTTCGGAAACAAAGGAGTGATGCGGTCTCTGCATCGGATCTGGCGTAGATGATGTCGTCGCGTCGGAAAACACCGGAAGGCACAAACAAGGAACAAAGAATGGTACCACAGTAGACGAACTCCTCAGGCAGCATGAACATCGGATGGCAGAACACCGTTATCAGAGGGGGAAGCGAAACCCTGAAGGTACGACGGAACCCAACCACGAGAATTCCTGGACTCGAAGAAAGAGAAGAGAGCGGATTTAAAACGCGTAGAGATAAGAGGAGAATAGCCGAGGGGTAAGGAGTAAAAGCAGACCTAACCAGAACTATCCAACCGATTTTGCAAAATAGTTTTGACACTCTACTTCGGCCGTTAGCTAGGTTATCCTACAGGCTGGACTTGTGGGGTATCGCAACTGCTGAGCTCTGATACCACTCTGTAACACCCTCAGAATCGTCCCTATGCAAGTTTTAGCGAAACCCGCCAAACCCGCATAGAAACGATTCAAAGGTGCCCACCAGGCACTTTCGTGCGGGTGGAAAACGACGTAATAACATTACACAACAGTCCTCGATGGGACCCACATAACATATATATATAACAGCGACTCCAAGAGTCAAGAATACAGATATAATATACAAAGAACCAAATCACCTTGAAAATGATAGAGCGTCCGACTACGGACAAGATGCAAATGGGGCTAAGAGCCCTGAAGAATAACCAATGGCGTCCATAACCCTGCCCAGGCCAAGCCGGAAGGGTAACCCTGCTAACGACGTCGATCTCAAAACCTGCTTAAACAAAAGGGGTGCCGACAAAGGGCAAAGGAAAAAGAGGAGCGTCAGTACTGAGGCCAGTACACGGCGAGACTAGAATTCGGCGGTCCTCGCCTACATAGGTATGGTGGACTGAGCGGCAGCGGCAGCATGCACTAACAACCTATAGAGACTCGACATAACTGTCGGCAATCAGAGAGGGGTAAGAAAGACCTATTCGGATCCAACCTAATACTACCACCAAACAAACCCATCCTGGTGTTTCCCCCTCGACACCGATCGAGGAAGTCAACCGAGGAACTCACACAGTTGGCAGTTTTATTTATTCAGTTTTCGTTGCAGCAATTACTAGTCAGGTATAGATAATCATCCTGATAAAATAAACAGTGGGCACATTTAGTTAACCATTCCATTATAGTTACAACACTTACTAATCAGATATAGATAGCATGAGATAACCCAAAACTCTGCAGTTGTTGGTACTTTTATTCAGCCATTCCGTTGTAGTTGCAATACTTACTAGTCAGATACAACTGTCGCAAGCGACACTCCAAACAAGCAATTGTGGGCAGTATTAATTAGCCATTCCATTATAGTGAAGCTGATTACTAGTCATTATAAAGTCAAATTTATAGCAATAAACTTTAGTTGTGCTTGTCTATGGTCGAGATACTGTGCTCCAAGTCGTCCATAACCGCGGACACGGCTTTCAGAAAGTTTTACCCGGCCGGGGTGCACCAATAGCAACACACACTCGATCAACCTCGGAAAAACCAAATCAAAACCCAACGAGGCCTTCACGACAAAGCAATCACAGGATTCAGAAATATTTCAGGGGGCCACCCCTTGGAGTACACCCGCAACGAAGTAAGCAAGCTCCGAGATGGACTCAAGGTTTGCGACAATGGCTGTAAACGACAGCAAATCCCCAAACGGGGACTGTCGATACCGCGAAAACATTCCGCTTCCAAAACAGTACAGCGTGCTCCTCACACAATCGTAAATAAAGCAGTAAAGCATGGCATAGGTACAGGATAGTAAATAAAACCTCAAACTAGTTGTGGCCCCAAGAAATAAGACTGAATCAAGCTCTGGCTAAGGGGGGTCCCATATACCTCCCGGATGTGGATAGCGCGATAAATCAAGGAACAGGTATCAAGTACTCGGGGTCCTACGGGACACAAGTGGGCGTTCGGAAACCAAATATTTTCTATCACCCACCGATGCCTCTGCTTACTTCAATTTTAGTTGTTAAACAGGAATTAAAGTGTACGATAAGTAAAACTATGATCAGCTCCAACATCAATAGGCGGCAATACATCAACAACTGTGGCACTTGACGACACGCAACAGCACTTGAGCAAGCGACTACGACGCGCAAGTCCAGCTATCTACCAAACAACAGGTAATAGGAGGTGGCCATGGCAATATAGGGCTACAAGGGATATCACGGGTACGAAAACTAGAGCATCGCAACACAGATAGCAATGGATCAACAGGAGGGAATAAATACTATAAAAGTAAGATAGGTAGAAAGGGGGAGATGCTCGCCTGAAAACATTGTCGGAGGTTCGACCGAAGATCGGGGCGAAGCTCACATCAACTCAACGGCCTTATCCGCGAAGAAGCAAAACACTAGAAGAAACACCGGATGCAATATTTAATACCACGACAAGAGATCGGGCATGATGCATGTATGATGTATGGCATGGCAAAGATGCGATGCAAGTAGGTCAGTATTAAGCGGGACCGGGGCCCCGACAATTTATTAAACGGTTCAAGTTATTTAGAAACCCCCGCAGTTTAAATGTTGTTATAACATGGCAAAAGATCGCACCGGTTCGCTACACAAGTTTAAATGAGGCCAATATAAGGCTAGATTTGCCCGCATATGGGCCCCATATTTAATTATTAGGTGAATCGGCATAAGGCCCCCAAACCACATGAATGTATGCATGCAAGACAATTATTATGCGACAAGTTGTATTATGTTGTAAAATAGGGTTTCGGAAAGGGGTTCACACATTAGGGGTCTCGACGGTCTTGGTTCCGGGGTTCGGGGTTGGTCTCAGGGTCCAGGGTTCGATGGAACGTTCTCGGGCTCCGGGATCGTTCTCGGATATCGGGGTAGTTCTTGTCGCGTCCGGGAAGCCGGACTTGGTTCGGCGCCGGGGGCGCATCGGACTCGCCCTGGTCGTTGTCGTCACGAAGATCTTGCCGGAGGTTCGTCGAGGGTCACCGGTTCGGTACGGTCTTCATGTCGTAGATCTTGGCGTGTTGGCGTCACCGGATCCATGTCGGCGCACTCGGGTCTTGGCGTCCTCGGGCAATGGCCTTCGAATCGAGGGAGGCGATCTTGGGGCTCGACACCAGGGTCTTCCGGGGTTCCGTGTCGGAGTACTTGGGTTCCAACTTTGTCGGTTGGTGAAGGACATGAAACGGAGTCGGTTCCGCGAGTTCCGGGCAGAAGATCTTGTCGTGCTTCACGCGCTCTTGCCCCTTGTGCACTTGGCCTACTTGGCTTCGGTAGTTCACATCGAGGTCGCATGAGCCGTACTACGACCGGAGTTTGGCGCTGGCTAGAGGGCAGAGGTGATGGCGACCGTAGTAGCGCGGCTTGCAGACGACGTCTCGAAGACCTGCGGGTGACGGACGGCAACGGCTCGTAGGCGACGCCGCAGGCGACGAGGACAGGGACGCCGAGCTGGAGGCAGGCTCCGCGGAGGAAGGGCGCGGCGGGGAGGACGGGTCGCCGGCGCTGGAGCAGCGAGGCCGAGGTCACGGTCGGGGAAGCTGCGCGGGGCGCCGGGCGCGGGTGAGGCGGCACCGGGGCGAACGGCCGCGGTGGGAGCTTGCGGGGACGGAGGAGAGCCGGGGTGAGGTGGGGCGGAGCGGCGAGGAGGGCCGGCGAGGGGGTGGCTCGGGGCGAGCTCGGCCGCGGTGGGGAGGGGCCACGGCGGCGGCGCTCGCGGGAGGGAGGGCCGGCCCTGGCGGCGGTGGACGGAGCCGGCGCGCGGCGGCCTGGCCGAACGCGGCCAGGACGGAGGCAGGGAGGCGGGCCGGCGACAGAGGCGAGGGGCGGGAGCCCGCGGAGGGTGAGGACGGAGCTCGAGCGGTGGAGGCGTGGCGGATGCGCGGCCGAGGGAAGGGAGGAGCAGGGGCGGTTGGCGTGGGCGGTACGGCCCGGGGGAGAGGGACCGGCGGCGATGGCTGGCGGAGGGGAGCGGGGCGAGCCGGTGGGGGGAGCTCGGGGGGCACGGCACGTCGGGGAAGAAGGCCACGGGGACGGGGAGCAGAGGAGGGGGAGGCAGCGAGAGGTGGGGGACGACGCAGAGGGGGAAGGGGGCTGCAGGGCGAGCGGGGCTTGAAGGTAGGCGGCCGGAGGTGGGCGGCCGGGCCGGCGATGGGAGGGCGCGGCGCTCGCCGGCGCAGTTCCGGCCAGAGGAGGAAGGGGGCCAAGTCGGGTGGCGAGGAGGTGGGGAGCGTGGTGGGACCGAGCGTGGGGACAGGGGGTGAGGATCGGCTGTGGGGGAAAGTGGGGTGCGTGGTGTTGGGTGGTGTGTGGTGTTGTGTGGGTAGGGCTGTGGGGTGGGTCCCAGGGAGAGAGAGGGGGAGAGAGAGGGGGAAGAGGGCTAGGCCAAGTGGCAGATTCTGGTTGGAAGGGGGGGATGGCCAAAGTGATGTGGCAGGTGGGGATTGGGTGGGGTGATGTGGAGGGGGTGTGGGTAGATTAGGTTGGGTATAAAAAGGATTCGGGTGGGCTTGTGTGGTTGACCGATTTTATTCCGGGGTGGTCGTTCGTGTCGAATCGGCCCGTTCGACTGCCCCACTTAAAAATAATGAAATGATTTATTCGTTTTAAATACACGGTTTGCAAACCGACAGCAGACAACAAAAATAATCCGGAGACCCGGGATTTGCATTTTGAAAACAAGACGGCGCGTTTAGAAAACAAAACCAGGCTTTTCCGCAATTAGTTTGATGGGAGCAAATGCAAGACGATGGCGATGCTCAAATGCAATGTGGCATGATGACATGAGCATGCGGTCATGATGATGCAATGCACAAAAACAACGCGATTTTCTAGTAGTGGTTTTGCGGGATGCCACAAAACGTACTTATTTTACTGGCCGTGTCATCAAGACAACCTGTTGCACGAGGTACTGGAGCGGAGGGGCGGCTGCCCGCGCACAGGGAGGTGGTGACGAGGTCGCTGGAAGGGGTGCGCCCCTGGCGGCGGTACTGCCCGAGAGGAGGGGCAGAGAACCAGCGGTTCTCGGGGATGCGCGGTTGGGGACGGGGCCTGGGGAGGAGCAGGGGGCGGCGCCGGGCGCCGGAGGGGAGGCGGCGGACGGCGGCGCTGGGGCTCGGGGCGGCGCCGGGCGCGGGTGGTGAGGCCGAGGGGCGTCGAGCTCGGGAGGCGGCGGCGGGGGAGGTGCTAGGCGGGGCGCGGAGCTCGGGGCGAGCTCGGCCGCGGCCGAGGCGAGGCCGGCGGCGCGGACCGAAGCGGAGGCCGGTGCCAGAGGGGCCGGCGACGGATGCGGCCGCGGGCGGCGCCGCGCAGAGGAGGGCGGGCCGGAGCAGGGCGAGGGAGGGCGGAGGAGGAGGCGGGCGCGCAGAGAGAGGCGCGGGGCGGCGGAGGCTGGGCGCAGGACGGCGAAGGGCGACCGGATGCGCGGCCACGGAGGAGCGGGCGGTTGGCGGCTTCGCGGCCAGGCGGCGGGGCAGAGAGCAGGTCGGGCGGCGCGCGGGGTCGGGGCGAGGTTGGGGACAGGCGGGGGAGAGAGAGGGGCTGCGTCGGTTGGGAGAGGTTGGAGGAGGGAGGTGGGGGAGAGGCAGGTGGGCCGGGGGACACGTGGGGCGCGGGTCCAGGCGGGGACGGGGCGTGGGGCCCGGTGTCGGTGGGGGGTCGGCCAGGGAGTGGGTGTGTTCTGTGTGTGTGTGTGGCGTTGAGTGGTAGTGGGGAAGAGAGAGAGAGGGGTGGCTGGTGACGTGGCAGCGTGTGAGTGGGTGGGGCTTTGGGGAGAGGTGAGGTGGCGAGAGGTTATTGGTGGGGGTGAGGTGGAGGCTGGGTGGGTAGACTAGGACAGGGTAAGAAAAGAGTCTAGGTTGGACCGTTTTAATTCCTGGGGGTGGTCGTTCGGGTCGAATCGGCCCGTTCGACTGCCCCCACTAAATAATTTAACATGTTATTTGTTTAACACGGGGCTTTTACAACCCGATAGCGGACAAAACAAAATAATCCGGAGACCCAGGTTTTACGTTTGAATTAAGACGGGGCGTTTAGAAAACAAATATAGGTTTTTCCGAAATTAGTTTTATGCAAGAAAATGCAAGATGATGACGATGCTCAAATGCAATGTGGCATGATGACATGAGCATGCGGTCATGATGATGCAATGCACAAAAACAACGTGATTTTCTAGTAGTGGTTTTGCGGGATGCCACAATCTACTGAGGTGTGTGTGAGCTAACTAGGGAACAAGTTAGGCAAGAATCACTGCACACTATAGTGTTTGATGTTTTGTTTGATTTGTGTCTGCAACCTGTTTGATGAATTGGCCGCATGAAATCAAGTTTTGAATTTTGAAATGATTTTTGGTGGGTTTGCTAGATTGGTGCTGGTGAGTGTGCAGATGCTTGGGTTTTGAAAGTTGAGCTTGTTTGAGTGGGTTTTGGAAAAGTGGGATCTTCTCATATGAAGAAGATTCAATTTTGAATTGTCATTTAAACTATGCATTTGAAAGTTTCTGGATGATCACAAAGTGGGCCTTGATACCTTGTTATGAGTACATTCAAGGGGTGTAAAGATCCAAAAAAGTTTCTGTTAGGTTTTGAAAGTTTGAGACAGCCAAAGTAGGCATGGGAGTTAAATTGGTTAAATTGACCATTCACTTCATATATTTGTTTTGATTTACTTGTCTTTAGGAAAAGTGTGGGAAATGTTTTAGATGATGTTTATTTCACCTAAGAAACATTTTACAAGAAATGGATCACACAAACAAGGTGGTTTTTAAAGAAATTCAAAATCCATGCATACACATATACATGCATTCATGAATTCATTTAAAAGTTTTTGTTAACCCTAATCTTGATGATTAGTGTTTGTTGATCTAAGTTTGGTATTTTTAGGATGTTACATCGCTCTAAATACCATGGGCAACATTTCACAAATAGAGGGAAGGACGGGACAAACATGGCAATCTTTATTTGTTAATACGTATGACAAATCACGAAGTACCGCTCACAACTGAAGTACCAAAGCATGGATGATCTGAAGACAAATACGTTACATGTTAAAACATGCCTGATCACAATCGCCGGCTATTCTCTTTTGTTGAATAAACCACCAGCGGACGCCAATGAGACTTGACGCATCAGCGAGTTCCGGTTGCCTCTAAGAACATCTCATCTCATCGACCTTTTGGTTGAGGGAGGTAGGTGACTCTGACGCAATCCAACTGGTTTGGTCAGGCATGAGCTGCAGGCGCGCCTGGTATTCGCCATTGATCCAGACAGAGGCGTCCAGCCCCTTGGCGCTAGGTGGTGTCCACCATGCGCTTAATGTCGTTGCGCTAGCTCTTGAGATCGTGCATATCGTGTGCCCATCGCCTCGATGTCGAACTAGAATTTGATTCCGCGCATGGCCAAAAACCTGATTTGGCCCTGCTTCCTCTGGACGGAATCGTAGGCATACATGGTGATGTGAGGGCAGAAGAATCTACCAAGAATTCGACGCTGCCGACGAGGAATCGAGAAGTGGGGGGTCACGATCGATGGAGGCTAGGAATCGAGATTTTTCTCTCGTCAGCGCTTTGGTTTGTTTGGTTCCCTTCTGTTCACGTACATGAGTTCCACTCGGTTGCAGTTGCAGGCGTGCAGTCCGTATGGCATGTTGAGTCCAGGTCCCCACGATAACCACAACGACGGACGCGACCAGGAACGACGGACGAAAAACCGGTGCGACGAAAACCACCTCTAGACTTCTTATATAGTAGAGATATGCACTTGAACATTTATTTTCAGATTTGTTTCAAGACAAAAAATAGAGTTTTCGATTTTTTAAGAAGAGCTCACTGGAGCTCGAGAGTCAAAACCACTTATTGATTTCTTTGTTGTTACTATTATGTTGTCAAAGGTTGAAACTTTTGCACAATAATATACTTGTGGTGAAACCTCTATGCAATATTCCATAGTATACCTAGTGATGGACAATATTGTTATGATTCAGGATTACAATTATTTTTCCTAATTGTATTGGGTTTTTTCATTGCATGCTCAAAGGGTCTTTGTGTTCCTCGAAACATTACGTATCGTACCCACATCCACTCTCCATATACTCCCTTCGTCTCAAAATAGATATCTCAGATTTGCCAAAATTTGAATAGATAAATCTAGACATTATTTAGTATATAAATCATACAAATTTTAAAAAAAATTAGACATCTATTTTAAGACGGAGGAAGTATTTTTAGATTCTCAGGAAAAGACTTTTTTTTTCATCTTGGTAACTCCCGGATCCGAATACACCATGAAGTCAGGGGTTGTGAACCAAATAATAAGACGGCTTTTTTTAGGGTAATAGGACGGCCTATAAGCCTTGTGATTCGCAAATCTATTATGGGCGCGCACATGACGGCGGCTGGCTCTGCCCAAGCAGCGGCACATGGGACCAAAGACGCACATGAAACCGCACTGATTAACGCAACCACGGGCATCTCGTGTAATGTATTATCAGTTTATCACACTGCTGCTAGCCTGCTACTGTATGCAGCTACTCCGACCTACCAGCTCGATCCACCCCCTGACCCTGAGACTGAGAGTTCAGTCATCTTCTCAGCTGGCACCGCGAATCTGTCCAGATCTGGGTGCGCTGAACCTTCGTGAAATGCATGGCGTAGGCTGATCGCAGGAATTCAGACTCCAGAGCAAGACGACGTAGGGAAATTCAGATGGAATGCCAAGCAAGTTCTGAACTTCGGATGGAAATTCAGATTCTTCAGAGAACTTGGGGTTGTAAGAAAGAAGATTGTTTCTTTTGCATTCTAAGCAAGAAGATTTTTATTCCTCAGAAAAATAAAGAAGAAGCTTGTCGTGGAGACAGAATCTCCAGCGACCCTTTTCACTGCACACTCGAATTCGATCCCGCAACAAATAGGAAAGACAAAGTAGTACTACTGTATAAAGAATTGTAACAAACAGCTCACACGATATGATCACATTGGATATAAAAAAAATTGGGAGAATCACAGGAGATGGAATAAAAGAGAGAAGAAATGGCGCCATGCCCTGTCCTCAACGACGAACCCCCACCTCCTTCCGTCTCTCCCTCGTCCTCCAAGCTGATCTCTCCAACTCCAAGGGCTAAACGTCAACAATGGCAGAGCCAAAGGCGGCCAAGAGCAAGTCGTCCAAGTCCAAGAAGCACCAGGGTAACGACGAGGCCTCCACCAAGAAGGCGACCAAGGCGAGAGCCGACGCCGACGCCACGGCCGCGCCCGCCGCGCCGTCGCTAGACGCGCACTTCAAGCCGTGCGCCGACGTCACGGGCCTCCGCTTCGGCGCGCAGCTCGTCACGCGCGCGCTCACCGTGCGCCGCGCCGCACCGCTCGAGCTGCCGCATCTGCTCCGCGTCGTCGTCCCGGACTCCTCCTGCGACGCCCTGGCGGCATCCGGGCAGCACAAGAAGAAGGCGCTGCCGCTGTCGTTCGCGCCGACGACGACGGCGTACATCCCTACCAACTTCGCCATCCTGGCGCACCACGCGTGGCACACCCTCACGCTCGGCCTCGGCACCAAGAACTCCAAGGCCGCCGTCTTCGTCTTCGAGTCCGCCGCCATGAAGGCCGCAGCCGACGCCGCATGGCCGCAGGTCCTGCCGCTTGGGGACGTCGGCAAGCGACTCCTCCGGGCCGCCCCAGGCGCGCCGGAGATGGCGCGATTCAAGTTCCGCAAGGGCTGCGTCACATTCTACGTCTACGCCGTCCGGACCGCGGGAGCCCGCGGGTTCGCGCGCGCAGAGGAGCTCAGGGCCGTCATTGAGGCCGTCGCCAAGCTCAAGGACTTCTTGGACCACACCGCCATGCTCGCGCTCCCGGGACAGAGGAGCATTGACGCCGCCCCCGCCTCTCCGGTCGGGGCCGTGCATTGATCGATGCAAACTTTATTTGCTTTCTGTATAGAGATCTACATTTCTTTTGGCGTGTGATTAATTCCTGAATGTGACATCTAGATAAACTGAATGTGAGTAGTACTTGTTTTGTGTGATTAATTCATGAATTGCAGTCAGGCAATTCACTCCAAAGCATTTTCAAGGTTTTTTTTTTTCGTGCAACGTGGGACTGGATCTCAATGAATCGTGGCGGCAAGGCCACTCCGAAAGCATTTTCAATGTTGGAAAATGGGAAGCTGATCTTAGTTTTCATTCATCCTTTTGAGATGATACCTTCGATTTTCTTTCTCTGAAAATACACAAATTTGCCTGCAGAAAAATGGCAAGTTTGATCTTAGTTTTCTTTCATCATTTTGAGACGATGCCTGCTGATTTTCATGTTTGAAAATATACACATTTGTGACTCCAAGTTTCTCTGCAATTTGTGTGTGAGAACATGATCAAAACTGCTGAGCTGCTACTGCATTATTACGAAGTGAATCTTCAACAGTGTAGGTAGATGCTTCAGGGAGCATATCATACTGACCTGAACTGAGAACTCCATCATTCCTTCAAGTTGAGCCGTACTTTCAGCCATGAGATTCTAGTTCCAGGTCACAGGTCTCAAGAAAGAAAGCACTATATATGATATTACTCCTCGCTGTGTAGCCATATTCCTGACGAAACTGATGTTTGTTTTTTTCCATTTTACTGAGTTATATACAGCTACCTAATGGCCATAAACCCTTGCAAACATACACATTTTTTCTACCAACTTTTCCCCACCAGCCATTCGGTCATTACGTTTATACAACCAAAAGATTAAGTACCAAACACACAAAAGTGCTGAAAATGCTCAAGAAGCAAGCTCAAAAGGAGCAGGATTTGCATCAAGCAACTCCAATCTTGGCGCCAGCATTAGTACTACCAAGCAAACAAGTACTGATCTGCAATGATGGTCACATTAGAGCAAGCAAGGCAGCTTCCTTCACCACTGACATGCCAGAGACTTCCACCCTGTAACCTGTACCTCTCGCTCTCCTTCACCATACACCATGCCAACTGCTCGCCCCACATGCATGTAGAACAATGCACACCAACCTGGAGCACACACTAGGTAGTGGGCAGAAGGTGACCAGCCTGCTCACCCAAACTGCCAATGACCAAGCTCCAAAACCATCAGATGCCAAAGGGTAATGCCATCATGCCCAGACCATGGGAAGCCTCCAGGCATGGTGCTGTTGATGGCACCATGATGTGTGCATGTGCACCGTCCTATATTCTTAGCCGAATCAAAGAGGGCCAGAGAAAAGGTGGCTTCGCAGATCTTGTAATATGCTGTTTCTGCACTACACAGATACCAGGAAGATGCTAGCAAAGATCATCTAGTACTGAATTAGTTAAGAACCACATAACACATGAATTTGACCAAGAGACAGTAACAGTCGAAACAGGGGAAGGTTCAGAATTACCAACTTTTCTGTGAGATATCAAAAAAGGATATATCAATCTATTAAGCAACAGCAAAGTAACAGGAATAAGCCTTGCATACAATATGGATATATCAATCTATTAAGCAACAGCAAAGTAACAGGAATAAGCCTTGCATACAATAATTCAAGACAAAACTTTATTTAACTTGATAGCCAGCAGTGGGTTCACGAGGTACTGAAAACCTTTCAAGGATTACAAAGTGATCCTGACAAATGCGCAATGTTAGAAACTTGAAACACATCATCCGATTAGTCGGGTGTGGCGACGCCCTGGTTAAGCTCGGCAAATCGCATGCCGACCCTCATGGAGTGCTTCAGGAACTTCTCGGCGCAGCGTTTGACGCATGACTCCTCTTGCTTGTCCAGGGTCTTGCGGCGGAACGTCTCAACGCAGTCCGTGAAGCACCTCTCCACCAGGTTATTGTACATCCGCAGACTGTGAAACAAAAAGGCAAAATTGTGAGCTTTATTCAGTTGCAGAAGGCACAATGTGAAGGCAAAACAAAGAGCCGGTTGAAAATTTTGAAATAGTATAAGGAGTATTGAATCTTGGTGGATGGTTGCAGATATACGAGTGACAAATCTGTGTACTTCTGATTACAAGGTATTTATATCACTAGGACGAAGGATCACTCTAGTGAGCAAAATATCAGTCCATCATATCATCATAATTTCACATCAAGTTCGAATACATACATACAGCGAAATACAGTCACCTAGCTGGTCTACAAAAGAAATAAAGAATGAATTGTTTATGAACTCCCGTGTAATTACCATGAAACAATTGAAACAGAAAACTTAATCATCAATTTAGCTAATTTCTGCACGAACACAAAATAATACCCAACCAGATAACATATGTTCTTGCCCTTCAGATACTCCCTCCGACTCATATTAGTTGATTTCGAGTTGTCAAAATTTGGATGAACCTATATACTAAACAGTGTAAAGATTCATCCAAATTTAGACAAATTTGAGTCAACTAATATGGGTCGGAGGGAGTACTAGAATCTACAGATATATAAAAGACCTGCCTATCTGAATGACTATATGCATAACTAAAAGGCTAAACTGCAATAAACAACAAGCAATTCAACGGCAACACTGCAAATACATCCAGGACGCATATCTGAGATAGCCAACTGCACATGTGTCTGAAATTAATCCCAATTCTCCAACATCTAAGCAAAACAGGCGACTCAAATTAAACCAGAATCGAGTAGTTTGAACTGTATGGGCTGCAAACTATCACAAATCCTGTGAATAACTGGGAACTACGCGCACCAAATCTATGAAGCACATACTCGATCGCCTGCAGATCTTTTGCCGAAAGAAATCATGGGAAAAGTGCAGATTCATTGACTTCGCTCTTCCTCTCAACTAATCTATGTCCAGCTTCGAGTGAAAACGCCTAGATCGTCAACGGAACAGACATGGACGCCCACCTAATCACTACTTCTCGAGTAGCGCGATACAAACCACGAAGGCAGGGTATCGAAATCAGATCACGGACACGCCGATTTTAAGACGAGATAGGGATCGAGAAGCGGTATTATCAGGGATGGGCGTGGTGTGGACCTGTCGCGGACTTGGAGCTGGTCGACCATAACGGCCATGCGCATCTTGTCCTCCTCGGGGAGGTTGTCGAGGTCGCCGAGCATACTCTTGTCCATGGCTGCCGCCGCCGCCGCACGGCGAGGAAAGCTAGGGTTTGGGGTAGGAAGGGGGAGACAGGTTTGGGGGAGGAAAGGGGAGACGGCGAGATCTAAAACCTCCAGCGACTCTTTTTTCTTTTATTTTATCAGATATAACAGGCGCCGTGCTGATAATTGGGCAGAGCCCTTCAGGTTTCCTAAATTAGCCCATTGTGCATACTGGGCTTCACGAACCCGCAGGGTTTGGGGGAACAATTCGAGTCCGACAACCATCCGTCAATGGGAAAATTTTGATATTTTTTGCCACATGTGTTTTCTCCTTTTGTTTTGCTATCTAATTTTTGAATTTTTTCTTTTTCAGCTGAAGGATAAAATAAAAACAGAAAAAATGAGAAAAATCAATAGAATTCCATTTTCATAAAGGACGAAAATGATATATTATCATAAACCGGTGGAGCAAAAGCAAAATGTCAAAAATATAGAGTCGCAAAAGCAAAATGGAAACAACTAATATGGAAAAAGCAATCGATCCGTGGAATCTTTACTATTAAAAGGGAGTTGGTGATCGTAGGTCACTCTCAAACATCAAACATTGGAGCAATCTAGATCATACAATTTACATCCAACGGTACCTGATACATCCTCTAAACGATTGACTTAATTACTTTTCTATACCACCGATAAGTGGAAAATATGGGTGGACAAAAAAAGAATGACCTCCTCCTACCATGGAAACCTAACATCATCGTCGCCGCCGCCGCCCATCTCATCTTGTTTCCGGCCCTACCCACCCCGCCCATCTCTTCCCCCTGCGCGCCCCAGCCGCCACGCCCATCTCGCCCCCCACGCACCCCAGTCACCCTGTCCATATCGCCCCACATGTCCCAGCCGCCCCACCCATCTCGCCCCACGCACCCCAGCCGCCTTGTCCATCTCGCCCCCGCGCGCCCCAGGCGTCCTCCTGCTGCCACTAGCCGGACGTGGTCCGAGGTCGCCGCTCCACTGCCAGCGGTCCCTACTGGCGGTCATCGTGTTGGATGAAAGAGGCCGGTGATGGCTATTATGGCCTAGGGAGGAGCTCGAGGAGAGGAGGTCGGCCGGATTAAGCAGTTGCGCCAGCAGGCGGCGAACACCAGCGCCGTGATGAACAGACGGAGATGGAATAAGCTAGGAGGCACTGCGCTCGTCCACTGGAGCGGGAAGACTGGCAGGGAGCAGAGGTCCTCGGGCTTGAGATTGTGTTGGGATTCAGCGGCCACATATGAGGGCGAGTGAGGATGTAGGTGGTCGGTGTCGTTGCAGATCGAGTGGTGGCCACATTGTTCACTTTGGAAGTGGTTGACTCTAAGGACGACATGAGGGCGTGTGTCTACATTTGCTGCATTAGTATGTTTTGATCTGAAAATACTTGTAAGTTGGCTGTTGTATTCTTAGTCTTTTTGACTGTTCATGATTTCAATGCCATGGTATATTCGGTTGATCCTCCTTTTTTCATTATAATTTTGCAAAGCAGATCGAGGCAGAATTTTGGACGGTTCTAAGACGACAATATTGATCTGTGTTTTCATGCAGTCACTCTTCTTATGCTATATTGGTAGGCCGTGGTTTCCTGAAAATTGGCTTTTCGCCCATAGATAATATATTGTGTGCAACACTGCTGATGCATTTTCCTTTCTTGTGTATATATGCCATATGACTTCCCAAAGTTCTATATTTCAAAGGTTGGCTGGGTTTTACTTCTTATATTGTCTTTATAAGTGCCAATCATACAAGCTACACTTCAAAATATTATTTGTCTCTTGGTAAGGCTATATGTTTTAATCACTAGGCTTATTGGAGTTTGAAGATTAATAGCTGCACACGTGATTGCAATAGAGGAGTCCAAGTTATACTTTTTCCTTCAGGCTAAGAAATACTTTTTACTTCAGGCTAAGAAATACTTTTTCCTTCAAGCTAAGCAATAGAGGAGTCCAAGAAATACTTTGTCTGTCCAAGAAATCGCAGTGTTATAAGTTGCACATGGGAGGTCCTCTCCACTGTTCCTACTATTGGTAGGTTCTCTTGATCCTTTTTGTGTCATCTGATATTTGTATCTCTGATGTTAAATTTAACTTTACTGATTTTCTATACTAACTGTTCCTACGAAGTTGTTGTTAATAGAACACGAAATCTACTAATTGCACATAGGTTTTCTTGATGAAGATTTCGAACTTGCTTATATAAGTGATTTTTTTGTTCACTGTGATGAATGCTTTCTTTATAATTACTCAAGCCCCATCCTAATGGGACTGGCCTTCGATGGAGTTCGATTTCACTAACATAGCAGGCGCGATTTTCACAGGTCAAGCAAGCGTGACCGCGACAGTCACTACATGGGCGACTTCTGTCCATGCCGTCGTTGTTCCGGCCGTGGTCTCCATCAAGCTCCAGGACACGCACCACTCCAAGACTCTATCTCCAATGGACACCGGCGGGAGGGTGCCGATGGGAGGTACGTAAGAACGGACTGTAGCGACGAGAACAAGACTGGTCGTTGTGCCGGAGGTGGCCATCTCGGCGGACGCACACGCCACATGTGTGCAAGGATGGCCTAAGACGACGAGATCGAGACAACAGCCGCCATCTCTGCTGACTGCCGGTAAGGATGATCGACACCGCCACCTCTTCCTCGCAACCCTCCTCATGTTTGGCTCCCTTCCCTTCCCTGCCCTCCCATCTCTTAGTCATGCACGCCCGTCCCGCCCATTTTGATTGCGTCGTGATTCCTAGCTTTACATCTGATCGCGGCCTGGACTGGTACTTGGATTGGTATTAGGTTAACCGGGTGTGTGTGAGAGAGGGAGAGTCATCTCTACTAACAATATCCTTTCCTCTCTGGTTGCATACTTTATGTGCGCCTTTATGCTGCATATAAGTCTTTACTATTAAATGGGGGTTGGTGATCGTATGTCATTACTAGACATGTTTGATGTTCATCATCAGGAGCATACATACCGTCCAATTTGCATCCTATGGTACGATGGGTCGTCCTAATACTTGGCTTAGATAATTACACTTCTATACCACCGACAAGTGGAAAATAACAACACCCCGAACGGAAAATGGAAGCAACTCCCCCAACCGATCGCCTAACCTCTCCTCCCATGGAACCTAGCACAGGCTCCTGCCTTTGCCGCCCCTCCTGTCTTACCCACATCCTTAACTGCTCTGTCGTCGCCACTAGCAACGCCAGCACCTCCAAGGAGGACGCCACTCCTCCTTCCGGAGAGCCTCCAACCCGACATGGTTTGAGATCGCCGTAGACGACCTTTCCCAACATGCCGAGGAGGATTTGCCGCAGCAGGATCCGTGCGCAACAACGAGGAGCACAACTTGGGATCCAGTATGAGCAAAGATATGCAGAAGCGGCGGAAAGTTCACATGAGAGGGCGCCGGCGGCGACACCATGATATCTTGATCTCATCGGCAACAAGAGCAAGAGGGCGTTATACTCTGCGGCAGTATGATCCTCTCACGATCGATCGAACTACATGCTACCTCGGTCTATCGCATGTACATGATCTATTTATTTTATGTGTTGGATCTAGCAGTGCAAGGGTTGGTGCTTTCTCCCTGTGAGTGAAGTCTCCTGAGGCATCGTCACCGACAGCGCAACACCTTCAGGTAATGGGTCATGTGACGATGATATTGATTAATACACTGGCATGCAATTGATGTCTGATCAAAGTATCCTTTGGTATAGTAGAACCACCATGGTCATTATTCTTTGGTACATCTGGCTGCCATGTTATCTGATGCTGGGACTTGGAGCCGGCCCATGATATGCTACGATCTCAACACTTATAAGGCAATCTATGTATTTCTTAATTGTAGTCTTGTAGAATTTTAGTTTAGAGTGATGTGGAAATTCTAATTTTCGAATGTATGGGTATTACAAACAATACACATCTCAACAAAAAAAATTCCATAAGCCTAGAAGAAAGTAAAGAACAATCTCTACGAACTTCTCCCCACCAGATTTATCCCCGCTGAAAACTATAAGCCAGCTTTTTCTATAAGCGCAAACCAACAAAAAGTGGCCCTTAGTCTACTACTGCTCACTTATTACGATCATGTGTAACTGGATGGTCAGAAAAATCAAATTTAGCTTGTAAACTTAGCCTCAATAAGTACATGTCTTGCTGGTTTAATGAATCTAGGAGTCTTCAATTGGTTGAGTCTACAAGTGCATATCCTTTTAGCCATTTTAAAAAAAATCTCTTCAATAGACTGAATTGTTAGTTTGACAAACTTAGTATGTCTTGTAAGAAAGATTGTTAGGATGGAAGCTCTGGGCACTTGCTTACATGCAAGACTGCAAGCAGGCAACTTCCCTGTTGCCTTTGCAAATGTTTTCTTTATATTGTAGTGTTGAACATTTGATCATGCCAATTCTTGTGATATTTAACTCATATTACCCGAATGTTGCTTAATCCTTTCAACTCGGATCTGATATACCAGCCCCATTGGATATTATATTTGTTTGTTCTGGGTGTTAGGTCTAAAATATTTATTCTTGTTCATTGAAGGTCCCTTATGCGCCAAAAGGTCTTGAAGCCATTATTTTTACTGCCGATGAGGACATCAGACAAGCTTTGAACAATTTGCAAGCTGTAGTTAGTGAGCTTCGTTTTGGAACTAGGATGTGTTCAAGGTTAATACAGTACAATTATCTCATTGCGCATCATCTGAGTTCTACAATATTTCTATATGTAACAGTAATGATAAACTGGCTCTAGGTATGCGATCAATGACACCCCTTGCATGTGAAGAATATTGTGAAAAATGTAGTTGATGGAAAGATCGGTGAGGCATGCTCTGGTCTGAGGCAACTCTATGATCCGGGCAACTCTCCTACTAGCATAACCACTACTCTCTTCCGTGTTGTCAAGAACTAGAATATCTGAAGCTTGGATTCCTGAAGGTAAACCCAATCTTGCTACTTATGTGCTTGATTGCTCACATTTATCTTCCATTGACTAAAATTTCATGTTTATTTGCAGAAGAAACTGGGTTTGTGTACATGAGAATCTTTGATGGCGAAAGGAGAACTTTCTGGCCTTCTGGCTAACCTGGCAAGAGAAACAATAGATGTGTGCTCCTATCCTGAACTCATGCATGGAGGATAGGGGTGAAGACGTAGGACGGGTGTTTGAGCTCAGATCATATGTATGTGCTATGGATCTAAGACTACATGGGCTTGAGGAGATGTTCACATGGTTGAAGAAGCTTGTGAGTGGGGTGGCCTTAGCCCGCAAATCACCTGAATGAGGTATATACAATGTCATGCAACGAGTGGCGGTCTGGGACGAGGTCAAGCAGACCAAGTTCAGGGCAATGTGTGATCCAATTTTCTCGTACGTTGTAGATCTTGCAATTATATTACTCTGTTCTATCATATTTTTGGTGAAGATACGAGGCCTAGAACAACAAGGAGAAGGGGAAAGTCTTAAATAGCTTAGCATACAATATACACTTTGGTTAGTTTCCTACATGTCTCCGTTCTCTTAAATTCTCTAGACATCAAGCAAGCATCTATAATACCTGATTTATTATCAGATTTCCTTAAGACGTCAGGGAATACAGTTTTCCCCGTGGTTATAGATCTCCTTACTTCATAAATTGACACAACTAAATAAAAAAATTGAACCTTTGATAGCTTCAATCAGTAACAATTAAAAATAAAGTGCAAAAAATCTGTGGGACTGCAAAGGGAGAAAATCAGGGGCAATAATGGTGGGTAGAAAAGAACATTTAGTCTCAATAGCGGTGCATGTTGTTGGCAATATGATTTGGTTCCTCACACTTTTCCTGGCCTCGTACGCTAACACTAAACTGTATGTACATATAGATGGTGAGATGTTGCCTGGATCACGCAGTTTGGTGGTCAAGACGTTCCTTACACCAAACATGGTCATCATCCTGATCAAGGAGCCTGAGCTGTTGCACTATACATGATTCATTTACCCGTGGTGGTGTGATTGCTCTGGTGCAGCCAGAGGAGCATTTGGACAATGCATAGTTTATGTTTGTTAAAATGGCTCCATGCACCAGAGTGCTTGTTCGCCGTGCGTTTTTTTTCTTCTAGCGATACTAGACATGTGTGAACATATTACATCTCAAGTTAGCTACAGTCGCGCATTATATAGAGAGAAACGAATTTGATGTTTCCTTAATTATTCCATAGAGCACTAGAACTCATGCCCTCTACCGTGTGTGTAGATATATACACAGGGTCATTTTATCCCAGGTTTTCCATATGATATGGCAACATTTTTTTATAGAAGGCAATTCGAAATGCTTGGTCCGGATTGCTAAATTTATTCACATGACTAGCTGCGTACATTTACTGTTGGTTTATTTGTTGAATCATATTTATTCTAATAAGCTGATCTCTGATGAAATGTTTGTGTTGGCCATGCTGAGGCAGCGGGTTTTACATGGACTTACATCAGCTAAATCAAATTCGTTTGTATATATGTTGTGCTAGAGAGAGTTATTTGGTAATTGTAATAAATCAATAAGATATAGGTAATTATGTATGTTCTTCTCACATATTTATAAACATTTCATTGAAACGATCTTTTTATACATGTTAAGAAAAAATATGCGCCGTAGCAACGCACGGGCATTCAACTAGTATTCATAAGATGGCGGGTTGCGAGTTGTGGCGGTCTAGATACTTTTTGCCATGGTGGGGCAACAAATATCTTGTGATGTATATGAGATGTTTTTCCTTCTTCTCTATTCACGACTAAATATATGCTGAGATGTAACCAGGGCCTCACCCTAACACATGCTGGATCCACCCTTGGTTTCGGCGATGGTATTGGACATCTAAATCCAACAAGGATGCAAGAAAATATTTCCTTTGAATTATTAATTTTCTCGATGTTGGCATGTTGCATAGGAAAAATCTCTGAAGAATGAATCTATAATTTCTTGGAGAATTTTTATGGAACATTCAATAAGTTTGGGATGTCCTGGACACCATTTAGGCCTCGTTTGATTCACGGGATTTTTATAGAAAATGTATAGGATTCCTATTTCTATAGAAATAAGCACTGTAGCACTGTTGGTTCAAAGGAATGCACCGAAGGAATTCTAAAGGAAATTTTCCTTTGCAACCAGAATCTCAAGAAAAATCAAGGGACGAAAAGAATCCAATCTGAGCTCTTTTTTCATTCCTTTGCATGGGACGAGACATATCAAAGTTAATGCCAGTTAACACAGCTACGGTATGTACCTAACGCCTGCTGCATTATCTATGCTTATTAAACAAGATAATTAAGTTACTATTAAATTTCTCTACTTTTTCTTTCATTTACTTCAAACGACCACGAAGGAAGAATTCATGTGTCCCCGGTTCTTATAGTTTTCCACTTGCATTTCTACCAAATTACTATTTATATTCTTTTGTTTTAAGATCCTACGAGTCATACGAGACCTTACTAAAAGGACTATATTTTCCCATGCTATTTTGGTGAAGATGACAATCCCACTTATGATCTAACTGTGTGCTTGAGTTTCAGGCAAAATGCTTTTAATGATTTCTATGAATTGTGTGGATGCTCTCTTTGGGATCTCGTGAAGACGGCGGCCTTTAGTTTTTCTATTTCTCTTTTTTTTATTGTTTTAGATCGTTGTACTATCAAGAGGGGGTCCATCTCGGAAGGCTGTGGGAAATCACTCGTTCTTGCACAAACCCCGTATGCACCGCCATAGCCATCCTACTCTTCTGCGAGAGAGCGAAGTTCTGAACTTTTGGATCAGTTTTTGTCTGATCGAAACTTCCGCCCAGGCGCCGGGACTTCCGGTCAGACAAGTTTCGCGACCCAGATGTTCTGCCCCTAGTTCCGCTCCAGGTTCCGCTCAGAATCAGTATACTTCTATTTGGAAGTGTTCTATTTGACGGAACTTGGGCCGGAACTTGCATCGGAAGTTTCACCGGAACTTTCGGTCATTTTGACCGAAACTTCCGGTCAGGCTTTTGGAGTGTGCGTCAACGGGCTGATGACCGTTGGGGCTATGCTGGGCGGAACTTCCGGCCGCTCACCGAAAGTTCCGGTGAGGTCGCGGAGGCTCCAACGGTTCAGTTTGGAGGGAGCCTATTTAAGGCGCCCTCCTTCTTCCTCCTACCTAACTCTTCAATTTTCTCTCTCCTCCATTAATACTCGAGCTTGACCTCACTAGATCTCTCTCCCTAGCCACTCAAATCACTTGATATTTTGAGAGGTGAGAGAGGTGACCTAGATCTACACTTCCACCAAAGAAGATTTGATTTCCCCCACCTATCATTTGTGGATTTTGGTGCTCTTGGGTTTCTTGAAACCCTAGACGGTGTAGGGCATCCTCGGACTAAGGGCTTGTGTTGTAAAGCTCCGTGGTGTCGTTGAGGGCCTCCAATTGAGTTGTGGAGCTTCCCCCTCAACCTTGTTGTAAAGGTTTCAGTTGGCGCCTTCAAGGTCACCGGTTAGTCGATTATGAGTGATGGGCCACGTAGAGATAAAACAAAACTTTTTCCTCTAACGTGGTGATCCCAAGAACCAGCTGAGGTAGAAGGCCACGAGGTTTACCACTAGACGCGTAGTTGCGGATTACTGATGAAGCACGTCTATTGATGCAATGCAGTCCTTTGCGATCCGATCGTCCTGGTGCTGAACGTACATCACCTCTGCTGGTATCCACACGTACAAGGAGGAGCACCGGCGACGAACTGCTAGGTTCGTTATGACGGCAGGACTGCTGTGGAGCTAAGGTGTCCAACACATGGAACAACCTAACCGATCAACCATTAACCCTTCTGGGTTACTGTGATCCACTATATATAGTGAAAGGATGCGGATGTCGCCTAGAGGGGGGTGAATAGGCGATTAAAACATTTCCTAGAGTGGCTCAACAAAGGCGGAATAAAATTAGTGTTTACTTTGTTAAACACAATCTAGAACAACTAAGGTTCACCTATGTGCACCAACAACTTATGCTAAGCAATACAAGCAACAAAGTGATAGCAAGATATATATTACTTCAAGCATGAAGGCTATCATAATGTAAAGTGCATAAGCAAAGAGCTCGGGTATAGAGATAACCGAGGCACACGGGGACAACGATATTTTACCGAGTTCCTCCCAACATGGAGTACGTCTCATTTGGAGAGGGGGTGGTATCAAACCACCAACGCCACAAAAGGCCTCCCTTATTCTCCGGTGAATCTCACCCCAATGGGATCGATCCACGCTTCCACTATCGGTGCACTTGTCGGTGGCAACCGAAACCTCTCACAAGGTTGAGGCACTTCTCCACAACTTAATTGGAGGCTCCCAACAAATGCCACCAAGGCCACAAAATCGTCTAGGGTTCCAAGAACCCAAGAGGGACAAGCTCCAATGAGTAACACGAACCAAATCCTCCGAGGAGAACTCAAACCGATGCACCGAATGCAAATAGCAAGAACACCACAAAGGTGCTTAAATCCCTCACTCTCAAGTTCCAACAAAGCTACTAAAGTTATTGAGAAAACAAGAGAGGAGGAATCAAAGAGGGATACAAAATCCCCCAAAATCTAGATCCCCAAAGATACACTCACAAAGAGATGAGTTGGTTAGGTCAAAACGTAGATCCAGATCTCCTCTCTCTTCCACTCAAATATGGGCAAGAATCATTGGAGGGGAAAAGATTAGGCAAGCTTCAAAATCTAGAGCAAGTGTGAAACAACTTAGCCTAATAGAAGAGGAAGAAGCTAACCAAACTAAAAACAGGAAAAGCATATTTAAAGGGCTAGGCAAAATCTGCTCATTGAGGCATTTTTTCGGAATGGTCCGGTAGTATCGGATTTAACCGGTAGTACCGTATGCTCCAAGGAAAAAGCAAAGCAGCAGCGCATGAATGGATTAAAGACAAGCGGCGCAGCGCATGCCAGCGATGCGTGCGGGAGAGGCGGCTGCGGGCCCAACGAGGCGCGTGCACGAGATCTGATCGACTCGCACGCAGGACAGCGCGAGCATCAGAACCAACGTGGCATGCGCGCAGCGCAGCAGGCGAGCAAAGCAGCAGCAGCTAGGCAGCGCGCGAGCAAAGCAGCAGCAGCTAGTGGGCCAACCAGGTGACAGCGCGGTCAACGCGGCAGAGCGCGGCAAGCGGTAGAACGGCGCGCGCGAGTGAGAGCAGCGGCCAGCGCGGGCGATCCGGGCGACGGGCACGGGGTCGGATGGAGTATTTTTTGACAAATATGACCAATTTGAACAACTTCAACCGCGTCTGTTCCCCGGGCGAAACTAATTTGGAATCTGACCCCTCACGTCGGCACCACTTCAAACGGCGCCAACCTAACACATGTCGGCGATGGCGCCGAACTTGCCACTGGGGTGGGCGCCTGGCTGACGTGGCTGCTATGTCGGCGCCATTTCAAATGACGCCGACCCTAGGGTTATACCCAATCGAGCAGTTTCCCTTTCCCAACCCTCCCATTTCCTCCTCCCATCCGCCACAAGCTCTCTCTCTCTCTCTCCTGTTTTTCGCCCCTCTCTTCAATTCTTGTTGAAACTCCAAGATTTCTTGGATTGGGACCATGGCAAGTCTTCTTAGAGGTAATCTCTCTCAAATCCCCTTTGATTCCACCTATTAGAATGTCTAATTTGATCTCATTCATCTCTTTTTTGTTGAAACCCTAGAATATCATAGATATGTTATTTAGATATCTTTCTAAATAATATTTGTTTGAATAAATTGTAGCTAGTGTATGTATGCATTTGATAGGAGCTTTGTCTTAGTGTTTGCTGTTTTAGTTTACATATGACAAAACCAAAATATGCACATGTGAAATATATTTGTAGGGATTCATTTCTATAGAGTTTGCTAGTGTATGTATGCATTGGATATGAACTTGTCTTAGTGTTTGCTATAGTGTTTGCTAAGTTGGGAAGCACTTCAATGGAAATTAGCCGGTTGTATGATAATATAACTTAGGACATTATAAGTGATAGTGTTTGCTATAGTGTTTGCTATGTTAATTATCCCAATGTTTGTAGATTCTCCGGACATGTGGACGGAGATTGCACGTCAGATGAAGTTTGCGGAAAGTACCAAAGGCAAGTATCCCAATATGTCATCGAAAGATGCTCCGGTGCTACCAAGATATCCGGTACCAAATTGTTGTTATGGTAAAACTTGTTATATCCAACAATCTAACTACCACACTACTGTTGGCCGCGCATTCTACCGTTGCCCTGATACACGCGTGAGTTTTGTTGTCTTGTGACATGGTATCTATCATACTTGATTGATCGTTAATTATTGATATGGTAAAGTTTATTTGACAGGAACATTGCACATGCTATTTCTTCTAGTGGATTGATGGCCCCGAGTGTTATGATGACTATCTTCTTTCATGAGATATTAGCATTCTTTTGGGTCCAAAACCAGCTGAGAGGTGGAAACGCATTATGCGTCCTCCTCCATCTCCACCTAAGTATTGGAAATTACATGAGAGCACACCCAAGGCTCCTCCACTTGTTTGGTGTGAGCACTGTCAAGATATGACACGGTGGTGTCCCCTTTACGGCCCCGACACTTTAGATGAGTCTTGGAAGGTTTTTGATGAGGAGAAAAATAAGCATGAGGATAAAATAAACTTGGAGTTGCAAGAGATTGAAAAAGCACAGAAGGAGCGCTCAAGGAAGTACCAGTTAGAAGCTAAAAGGAAGAAAGAAGAAGAGGCAGGGATTAAAGAAGAACAAAGGGAAGAGAAGAGAAGGAAAGAGTGGGAAGATAGCAAGGCTTGGTTGAATAAGGGAAACACAAAGTGGAATCTGTGGAACTAACTATTGAGCACATTCTGATATCATCATGTATTAGGCTTGGTTGTAAGTTGTGGAACTAATTTGGCACCGTTTTCATTATGTTTGTAATGAGTACTTGAGATGAAATATTTGCAACTCAAATTGTTTTCTACTGAGATGATAAGTACATTGCATAGCACGAAATGATGATAAATTGCTAGACGGTACAATTTATTTGTTGCTACTGCTGGTGCTCGGGGAATGGAAACCATTGACCCCTCTAAATCGAAGATACAAGAGCACTATTTTGAAATGGAAACTAAATTAAAAGGAAATACGAGTGTCTAGCAATTTTCATACTCATCCTAATTGTTTTGTTTGTTGGCCATGTTTTTAGCACACCATTCCTCGAACGCTTTCTGGTTGTGCTATATGTGCTCTCTCTTTCTTTTCTCCTCTAGCTCCTTGGCCTCTTTTTTCTGCACATATTTTTCTCCATACCAGTAAACTTCGTACTGTCTTTGGTCTTCAAACCAGAAATCCTTGTCGCATCGCGATCCCGCCTATTGAATAATATAGATTTTTAGCTTAAACATTGAGGGAGAAGAGATTTCTACCCCTAGTAGAAAAATGAGCAAGGAGAGAGTTCTTACGAAATAGGATGCAGGACCCCGGGCGTGCCCGCACACAAATCCCCATTTTCCGCCAAGCCCACCGCTCTTCATCTTGGCTTCATCAGTTGTGTAGCAGCATCCCACCATGCAATCACACTGTATGATCCACGGAACATGGCCGTCTAGTTCATTCATCGGTGGCATGTCTGGTGGGAGGAATGTACCACTACGAGGCCCTACGAGTTCAAAGGCTATCTCCTTCCATTTCCCTGAAGAGGATCCTGCATCGGCCATGAGTGGTGTTGGCTGAGAGAGATAGAGAGTGAGAGGAGTTGGCTGAGAGAGATAGAGAGAGGTTGATTGGAGTGAATACGAAGACAGACAACCACCCGGGTGCTATTTATGGAGGAATGAGGAAGACAGACACACCGACCGAGAGTTAAAACTAATATAAGGATATATAGAGAAAGATTAGGCCGCTAATTTATTGATCACAGGATTCATAAATAAGTTACAAGTGTTTCGACAAACAAAGTGAGAAACATAATTCTGCGGAACATAACGGTACGGCACATAAGTAAATATTACACACGGGCTAAATTAAAACAATACTATGGCTTCCCACCGAGTGCCCGAATACGTGCCTTCAAATTTTCTATCTCGACACGTTGGTCCATGATGAGGACACGTGCTTCAACAGGAAACGGGTCGTCGCACCACTGGAAGAATCCACATTGTCCATTACCCTATTAAAATGTTCTACAATTATTAAATATAACACACATAGGCTATATATTTGTAAATATGATGGTTTTAAGTACATACCTGGCCGTATGCCCCAGGACAATCCCAATACCTTCGCCCAACATTTCGGAACCTCCAGTCATAGCATAGCCTAGCTTCAAAGTTGCAGTCGAACCAAAATCGTCGAAGGTCTGCCATTGTTGTGTTGTTGTAGGTGAGACGGAAAACATTGTGTACAAGTGATATATATAGCTAGACATTTCTAAAGTATTGTATGGGGTATGTTTGCTTTTCATTGAGTGCCACCGTAAACAGTGTGTAGCCACCATCAACTATACACTGCATTATCACTAATGTGTAGTACTACTAGCAGCAGTGTGTAGTCACCATCAACAGTGTGTAGTACTACTAGCAGCAGTGTGCTATCCAAATCACATGTGATCAGTATTTCAGTGTTTCAGTGCTACTAGCAGCAGTGTGTAGTCACCATCAATAGTGTGTAGTACTACTAGCAGCAGTGTGCTATCCAAATCACATGTGTTCGGTGTTTCAATGTTTCAGTGCTCAATGCTCAGTATTTCAGTGATCAATAATTTTCATTGCTCAGTGTTTCAGTGCTCAATTATTATGATGGTTCAGTGAATCGCTGACTCCCGCCACTCAGTCATAATAATTTCAATATTCAATAATTCACTGACTCAGTGCATATTAATTTCAATTATCCAATGATTCACTCAGTGATCAATGATTCAATGATTCGTAGCCATGTGAGTGTTGCAGGAGCAAAAATTCATCACAACACTGATTCATTGCTTCCCTTTAACTATAAATGTCCATGCACTCTTGCTTTCAACTAACAATTAGTAGCACCATGTCCATAAACCGTGCTCTTCTAGGTAGCTCGATCAATCCATATGATACTGATCGTTACCCAAGTATTCCAAGTATATGCTGACGTTGTCCAACACGGCTAATTGTTAGGGTCGAATATGATTGGTCGTTTGAGAATGCAGGGAGAAGATTCTCAATATGTGTCAAACCAGAGGTATGCGCAATTAACACCGCCAATTGTTAGGGCTCAATATTCACTATTTATATCATGATATTTCATTGGTAGGGGTACCGATGCGGCCACTATCAGTATGAAGACGAGGAGTTCTTTCCGGAAGCTAGAGTACTAATTTACAACAATCATATGGATATTGAAAGGATGAAGACATAGCTTCGCAATTTAGGTGGTGAACCATAGATTTATGTTCCTGTAATAATAAGGTTGAGAACCATGTATGTTTTGTAATTCTCAATTTGTCCAATAATTAAATATTCTGTAAGAGAACTCCATGTCTTGTAGTAAAAAATTACTAAATTAAATAAATACTTGGTACGACGCCACTTGAAAAGGCGCCGAAGTTGCCCACTTCGGCGCCAGTTGAAATGGCGCCGAACACTGGGGCTGGATTTTTCCCCCATACACACCTTCTGTGTCTAGTGTGGCGCCGACGATGAATATAGGCGCCGAAGTTCGGCGCCAATTGAAATGGCGCCGAAGTTTCCCAGTTCGGCGCCAGTTGAAATGGCGCCGAACACTGGGGCTGGATTTGTCTCCTAGACACACCTTCTGTGTCTGGTGTGGCGTCGACGATGAATATAGGCGCTGAAGTTTGGCGCCAGGTGAAATGGCGCCGAACACTGGGGCTGGATTTGTTCCCCAGACACACCTTCTGTGTCTGGTGTGGCGCCGACGACGAATATAGGCGCCGAATTTCGGCGCCACTTGAAATAGCGCCGAAGTTGCCCAGTTCGACGCCTGGTGAAATGGCGCCGAACACTGGGGATGGATTTGTTCCCCAGACACACCTTTGTGTCTGGTGTGGCGCCGACGACGAATATAGGCGCCGAAGTTTGGCGCCACTTCAAACAACACCGAAGTTGCACTGTTCGGTGCCAGGTGAAATGGCGCTGACATCTGTGCACACTTCAAATTCACAGATTCACATATAGCAAATTCACAGATTCATAGATGACAATTCAAATTCATAGATTCACTGATGACAGTTTCATAACATTACATATAGCACATCACATTCATCATAGGTAGGTAGCAAAATATGTCCGCACATACATAGTTCAAGCCATACATAGTTCAAGTTTCATAACATGTCTGCACAATCAACACAAACAGGTCTCACTTCTGCGCCTTACTTTTCTTGACGACACCCTTCTTACGGCGTGGTTTGAGAGCATCAGTGTTGGGGGCTGTAATATCCGGTGCGCGGCGTGCACGAGAACCCCTACGAGGCATACCTTGTGATTGACTTGGCTCCGGACCATCATGGACAGTTTGGGAGGACGAAGCTCCACGGAACATGGACAACGGAGTGTCAGAGTCAATGGAGGTCCCGTCACCTGAGTTGTACATGGATTCGCTGCCACCAGAAGTTGGAGGGCTCGGCTGGAGACTCGTCATGTCAGCAGTAGGATCTCGGCATCCAAGCCTAGACACCAACGAGCGGGAACGTTTGACCAATTTTTGCATAATAGAACAATGTAAGTGTTGGCCAAACTTGTAGACACGAGCGGGAAACATATGTACATTTGCCAAACTTGTGAACTTTGCTAGTCATTACCTCGAGACACTTGCGCAGGGTAGACTCGGTAGCTGGACTTCCCGGAGTAACCCTCAGTGCTACTTCAGCTTCTTTGATACCTCGTACAAGCTCACCGGCCTACAAAGCATGACACATATGAACATCATCAACGAGAACTAGCAAATAATTCAGTGCTTGATATTACTATGTTCTTACCACACGGTTTCGCACGGGGCCATGGTCGACACGCTTGTCCATCCAGACCTCTTCATCAAACTCATTTGGCTCGTCGGATCCATCTTCTAAGCAATCGACGTTGGTCCAGCTGGGCTTGAGATGAACCCGAGTAGCTTTCTGCAGCCATGTCTCGTAGTCTCGGCAGTTGTTATAATCCCAACTCTGCTGGAGGATATACTCATGAGATGCCTTGTCATTCCATTCCCGGATATACTCCCGGTGATGATGTTCCCAATCAGTAATTGACTTGTTTTTCCTTCTATCAAGCCTATCAAAAAGCACAAAGAGGAGACAATGAAGAACCAAGGAGAAACATATATGCGACAGGATAAAGGCATTGACACTTAAGGAATCTTACTTGTGCAGATCAGACGAGGTGTAGAAGTGCTCCGGGGCAATTCCCGGACCTTACCAAACTGCATCCCGACTCGGTGTGGAAGGTGGTACTCGACTGCGTAGAAGCAAATGAGCGGGAACCTCTTCGTCCACATATCCATGTCTTGAGTGCACATCGGGTTTAAGTTAAAGTCCTCGCCTAGCTCACTCACAGTGTACGGCTGCCATGTAACCTATGAGTGAAATAAGAAGATGTTAGGCAACAATGACAACATACATTAAGCAAAATCGATATGACACTCACCTGCCCCCGACGCAAGGAGTCAAAATCCTTGGTGTATGCTCGATACAGATTATCGGAGGGCCTCCACTTGGTAGATACATCCTCATAAAAGTACACAACGGTGGGTGCACGGTCTTGTTCCGGGTGTTCCCAACCCTGGGTGCGTATGTGGTGGGTCGGCCTATGGGAAATCTAAGCCAGCTCCAAACCTGAAAATAAGCAAATAGGTTATGCAAAGCTAGATGGTTATGCAAAGCTAAATGGTAATGCAAATAATTATGTTGGTCAAAGTAAACCAACCTGTAAGACCAGAACACAACCACCCATGTTTGATGTATCCTTGCTCCTCCTACAAGCCTCATCAAGTTGTCGATACAAGTAAGCCAACCCAGCCGAAACCCAGCTGTATCTCCCAGCATCGTCCCAGTCACGTAGTAGAGTCAAATACATCCATGAGACGTCGCTACCCCCGGAGTCTGAAAAAAGCACCTTCCCAAACACATACATCACATACGCTCGAGCATACCGTGATACGGTCTCCTTGTTGGCATCGAGGGAAGATGCCCAAAGTGGTGTTCTATCCAAGTCAATCTCAGCCCACCTGTCTTGCTCCCCTTCGTCCCAGCAATTTTCTCCGGTGGCCTTACTCCTAGAAGCTCTTTAACCATGTCCCTGAATCTGTCTGCCTGTATCTTTCCAGTCACAGCCCATCCTGAGATAGGCAAGGCGGTCAACATCGCCATGTCTTGCAAAGTTATAGTCATCTCGCCACATGGAAGGTGGAACGTGTGTGTCTCCACGTGCCATCTATCGACTAGCACTATAAGGGCGACACTGTTGTAGGTCGGCAGCCCGCGCTCAATCATGGTCACAAAGCCAATCAGATTCACCCTCCGTAAGTACGGTGTGTACCTCTCATCAAAAACCATCTGATCTGTATTGACCTTGTGTCCACGTATGCGAAGGGGTAGTAGAGCCTGTCAATATAGTGATTAGCATTAGTTAAGCAAGTAATAAACAGTAATAGAGAACAATAATTAATTTAGTGATGATCATGTTAGACAATACGTGCATACCTGGGTTTCTGAGAGTATGCGACCTTAGTGGCTCTCCTCATACTCCGCCTCAAGAAGATGGTACCGAGCCGCCATCCTGCAAAGACAAGGTTTTTTTTGTGAGTTTCAGAAACATGCAGTTATAATTGAAAGATAATTCATAGCATAAAATGAGGACACCTAACAAGAATAATGTGTTAAAAACAGAAGTAAACATGCATAGGACAAAATATAACCTTTTATCCCGTTGTAACGCCTCGGCTAATTTTCTCTATCACCTTTGGACGACGGCGATAACCTTTCATATGTCTAGTCCCTCGAGGCCTCTTAGGGCCTCTACCACGCCCGCTTGATGAAGGGTTACTAACGGCCACGGCGGCATCGGCTTCCGCCGCTGCTTTTTCCACGGCTAGTTTCTTCTTCCGATCCTCACAACTTAGCTTTTTTGTGTTCTTGTGACCTTCTTCGCCGCATACCGAGCAACGGTTCTTCACGGAGTCCTCCACAAAATCATCATTTGGACGGAGGCGCTTGAAGGTTGTCCCTCCATCGGCTTGGTCCATGTCCGTCTTGAACCGCTTAGTCGCTCTTAGCCCTTTTGTGTCGATCATTAGCTTGCTATCTGGTAAGTACACCGGTCCGGTATACTTAGGCCATTGGGCCATGTCTAGGTAAGACTCGAATCTACCAGCCCATGTGCGATATAGCTCTCCAAGATTGTAGAACCGTGAGACGGATTTGTATGGGTCCACGGCCCGAGCACGACATGCGGTTATTATATGAGAGCATGGTAGATGGATCTGTAAAGGCATCTGGCACGTGCAAAGTACTGAGCAAGCACAATAACATATTTGCGACCACCATACTTCTCACCACCCGAGTTGGTACCTCCTACATTCGAAACCTCATATTTCCAGACCTCCTTATCGAAACAAGTCCATGTTTGGTCATGAGATTTCGTGGCCTGGTATCCAAGTTCTTCTTCAACAGTCTTTGGCCATCTTTTGTCAGCATTAATTAGCACCTTGACTTCGTCGCTCCTCGTGACCCAATACTCTTTGCACTTGTCAAAAGTAAAGGATGCGATGGCCGTTACTAGTAGCGTGCGGATACCCTTTAGCACCTTATTGAATATCTCGGCCATGTTACTTGTCATGTGACCATACCAAACCCCATTCTGATCGAAAGCTTGATCCCATAGGTGTTTCTTCGGAAAATTCTCCCTAAGAAACCCTTCCCCTTCTCATTTGTCAAGCCATACAACTCACTGAACATATCTTCAAATACAGCCGGCTCGAACACCAAGGTAAGCCTACGGAGATACTCAGTCATTTCTCTATTACGACAAGCACGGTAGAAATTACCCGCGAAATTCCTTATGCACCAACGGTGCTTAACAAGGGGATACTCAGGTATTTCTGCCCTCATGGCATTCAATATGTCCGGATTGCGATTGGAATGACACAGACTTCTCTTCCGGGGCCAACAATCGTAGTCCTCACCAAGTGCATGAACCAGTTCCAGCTGACGTTGTCCTCCTTTTCCACAAGAGCAAAGGCAAGCGGGACCAAACAGTTGTCCGCGTCGCAAGAGATAGCAACAAGAAGGGTGCCTCTAAACTTCCCTGTAAGGAACGTTCCATCCACACAAAGAAATGGACGACAATGCTTGAATGCTTCAACACAAGGGAGAAATCACCAAAATGCTTGACGGAACACTTGGTACTTGACACCTTCGACCATGCGAGTCTCGATTGGATGGGGCTGTACAATGTGCGTCATACCAGGGTTTCGATGTGCCATCGCCGCCAACAACCTAGGGAGCCTCCCATATGCTTCCTCCCAATCACCATAAAACATCTTCATAGCCATTTGCTTAGCCCTCCAAGCCTTTCATACTTGATATGATAGTCAAATATGAGTTTCACAAATTGGACCAAAGAGGCCGCTTGCAGGGTAGGGGTAGCTTTGATGGCATTGGCACACCGGTGTGCAATAAAAGTAGATGTCAGTTGCCGGTGCTTGTTGCCCTCCAGGACGGCATTGCCACATGTGTGCGGGCCTTCATACTTACTTATCTTCCACCAACGTTCAGGTTTCTTCTTCCTTGCCCATACCTTCCATGGACAATCTTCATTCTCTCATATCAAAACATATCTTTCATTTTGGTCGGACTTGAACACTATGTAGGGTCGATGATGACTTATGGCGTACTCCTGGAACCATACTTGCATGTCCAACATAACCTTGAATTTTAGCCCCGGTATATCAAAGGCCGTGCTCTAGGTCGACTCTGTGCCTTGTCTTCGGTGAGGGGTCTAGGCCGCTGCGGCCCATACTCCCGCAGGTTTGAGTCTGCCATGGCTAGGTGAGCCTGCCAAACATCCTTGAACTCATGAACATTAGGATCTCTGCCCCACACCTTGACAAATGCATCGGTCTCCTTCTCCGAAAACTTGGGAACCGAACGATCATCGTCCGAGTCCGTAGCGTAAGCATGTTCATACCCCTCATCCTCTTCATTGTCATCTTCATAGGTATATGGATCCCCCTCAAGCATCAAGGATGCCACCAAAGGTACACAAGGCGATGATGGAATGTTGATTGGCGAGACAGCTACAAACTCTTCCTCGATCGGCTCTAAGGTTTCAACATTCATTTTCTCCTCGATGATCTCTACTTGTTCTCTTTCAACATAACTGGGCTCCTCCATAATCTCCTCCAAGTAATCTTGATCTTGTTGATTTTCTGTGTCCCACACAGGCGGTTGGCTTGGACCCGCATCATACACATCCTTAGGACGATCATTGTTGCTTCTTTCGATAACCGAGGGCCCCTTGTTCAAGTCGATGAGAAGATGGGCATGCCCGGTGACCTTGACGGCAAACACAACCAAAGATTTTATTTGCGAGTTCTCCACTAGCTCTTTGTATAGATCCCACTCGTTGTCACCGTTGATCGGGATCATCTCGGTATAAGATCTAGAGCCACCCGCATCATATCTTCCTTCCAAAACAACTTCATCGCCTTTGTCACTCCATCCAAGGGCAGCTCTAACCTTGACAACAACATCACTAAGACTAGGACTAGTCGGAAAAAATATCACAGTCTTTGCCATATCCACAAACTCAACACCACAATCCGATTGCACAACACGCCCACCGTGATGCACATGAAGGACTTTTGCATAAGCCATCTATATTAAGAGCCAAAACAAATACCAAAGCATCCATTAGAGAATGCAATACCCAACAAAATGCGACAATGTGCAACCAATAATACCATGCCATCTACAATCACCCTAAAATATCATTGCTCCATTGCTCTAACCTACTCATTTTGCTACAATCACGCTACACAAACTAGCCAATATCATTCATATATGTTGCACATGCTTACAACATACACACAAACTAGCCAATACCAATCAATCTAGCAACTCCTAACAACTCCTACAAAAAAACTCCTACCAACAACTCCTACAAAATATCATCGAAGTGAAATATCTACAAGCTCAAGCACATGTATCCGTATCCTACAAACAACTCCTACAAAAAAACTCCTACGGGTGGAATAATTACATCATATGTATAATTACTAAGTGAAATATCATCTAAGTGAAATATCAACATTACTATCTACATTAGCAATATGTTACATCATATGTTGGCCAAACTTGTAGCAATATCATCTAACTGAAATATCTACATTAGCAACACTTGAATAATTACAATTAACTAGAACATGCGCTTCACATACAACATAATTACATTGTATGATTACAATTAACTAAGTTTACATACAACATTAGTTTACATACAACATTAGTTTACATACAACTTTGTATAATTACATTGTATGATTCATCTAAGTTGAATAATTACAATTAACTAACACAATCATATATAATTACATACAACATTTTCACAACATTTTAGAATAGGGGAAGGGGATTTGAGAGAGGAGAGGGAAGGGGAGAGGTACCTGCGGCCGGAGGGGAGAGGTGCGGGACGAGGAGTTGGACGGAGAGGGATCCTCCACGCAGGAGGGAGGCAGCCCACCCACCGGAGCGGCCGGTGGCTGCTGCGGGCGGGCGGCGACCTGTGTGCGTGCGGACGCGGCGGCCGGCGTGCGGGCTGGTGCAGGAGCTCCCTCTCCTGCCAGAGATGGGCGAAGGTGGAGAGAGCAGAGGAGGAGCGGCGGGAGGTGGTGCGGCCGGCCGGCGTCACGAGGGAGAAAGGGAAACTGCTCGATTGGGTATAACCTAGGGTCGGCGCCATTTGAAATGGCGCCGACATAGCGGCCACGTCAGCCAGGCGCCCACCCTAGTGGCAAGTTCGGCGCCATCACCGACATGTGTTAGGTCGGCGCCGTTTGAAGTGGCGCCGACGTGAGGGGTCAGATTCCAAATTAGTTTCGCCCGGGGGGAAGACGCGGTTGAAGTTGTTCAAATTGGTCAGATTTGTCAAAAAATACTCGAGTGGGGCTAGGCGAGCAGCGCACGCGCGACGCATGCGAGATTCGCGGCAGGCAGCAGGGCGGGCCCAGCGCAGTGCCAGCAACGCTCGCGGGCGCGCGAGGGTCAATGCACGGCGCACAGCAAGCAGAGCGAACGTGGCAGCCAGCTGGGCGAGTTGGACTGGGGAAATCTTTTCAGGGCCGGCCTGTAGTACCATCCCACCCGGGCGGTACTACCGGGCCGACCGATACTACCCGAAAATGGTACTGGGCGAGGCAGAAAATAGTTGGGGGACTCTCAGATGCGGGCGGTAGTACCGGCCCGCCCGAACGGTACTACCGTTTGGCCTAGAAAACAAATTTTTCCTTTGTTTTAAACCGAATAAAAGCCAATACTCAAACGACAATAACTTTTGACTGGAAGCTCCGATTGACCTGATTCCAATTGCGTTGGATAGAGGACGACAAGGGATTCCCAATAAAAGTGGAAATGTTGATTATCACCAAGTTAGAGTGTATCAACTAATATAATGTGAGATACCTCACTTGGTGAGACACCGGAAAACCGCATAGATCAAAATCGCAACAAGATATAAAAGAGAGATAAGATTTTGATGAACAAGAGATTGTTATGGAGATTACCACAAGCTCTAAATCCTCACATGGATAAGACCAAATAACAATCAAATACGATGATGTAAGTATGCAAAGGTTTGAGCTCTCTCCGAATGATGTGATCGAGTTACTCATTCGAGAGCCCCTCTTGATAGTACGATTATCTATCCTAAACCCGGTCTCCCACACACAACATGAGACCGGAAAAAAGGGAAAACCTATCAAGATTATACCTTTGCCTTGAGCATTCCACTTGAGCTCGATGTAGACGATCTTGCCCTTCTCAATATGGAACGCCTTTCTTGATTCCTCATCATCGATCCATGATCATCGAGGATGGCAAGCATCGAACATGAGATCTTCTATAGATGGCGCATTTTGAGCTTGCACAACATATCTTCTTCTCATTTCATCGACCTTGAAGTTGACACAAGCTCCAAGCGATGCCAATGGACAATACCTACAAGTATAACTTAAAACACACATTAGTCCATAAAGATTGTCATTAATTACCAAAACCACACATGGGGGCCCACATGTTCTTTCATATAGGGAGTGAACATGGGCTCCACTCTTGTGGCCCATTCACTAAAGCCCATATAGTATTAGTCCATGTGAGTCCGACTCACTGACTCAGTCCAAATCCAGCTCGGGTCCAACCCAACCATATTTTTGGTTCAGATCCAATCCGAACTTGCTCCCGCTCTTAAGTGTGTGACCTCGCAGGCTCTTGGCAACTTGGACACGATTAGAGCCCAACTCTCAATCGATCAGTTGGTAGCGGCTCCTAGCAGAACGTGTCGACTCCCAAGTACCAAAGAGTCATGATGACTTGCCTTTCCAATGCGACTTGTGTCCGAGTCCCTTTTGCCTCACGATATACCTTGTCAGACTATAGGCGAATATTTGCCATCCCTTAAATAGTCCGACTCTCTTCTCGATTCGAGATAAGTGATTCACCCGACTAACTCTTAGTCGATCACCTCGGTTAACACTTAACCGAGTCATGCATGGCCATGATTTCCGAATCATATCATCCGAGAGGGCCCAGAGAATATCTCTCCAAGTGTAGAGGGGCAAAAATACCATCTTGGTTATTCACATCACGTAGCTTGATTCTCAGTCGACCCGAACTCTGCCTTTATAACTGCCCAGTTACGGATCAGTGTTTGACAGAACCTAAGTCGGTGATCCTCAACTCAGACTATGCAATAACCTCAGGTCTAAGGATTACATTGATTGAGATATACAAATGACAACTTGTTCGTTGTACCTCAATATGTGTCAATCCGACTCGCTAAACTCTTTAGCCGAATCTATGTAAGTAGGAATAGCATCTCCATGCCCATGACAAGTGGAACTGAGTTATCAAGTCAACTTTCACATTGGTCTAAGTTGTGTGTCCAGCACAACCTTAATGACCAAAGACATTTAGTACAAGAAACATGAATGTATAGTTCCAAAACCGAATCACATATTCAATGATATACATCAGATGCTCATACAAAGACAACTTAATATCTTTATGAATACAATGGGAAATATCATCATACATGATTGCCTCTAGGGCATATTCCCAATAGTCTCCCACTTGCACTAGAGTCAATCTTCCGACATCACATGTCTAAGCATCTAATGCCCATGGCTCTCAGGTACGCCTCATGCTCCGGCTGTGGTGACGGCTTTGTCAACGGATCCGCAATATTTGCATCCGTGTGTACCTTGCATAAGTTGATATCACCCTGATCCACGAACTGGCGAATAAGAGGTACCGCATGAGTATGTGCTTGTTCTTCTGGTGTGTCTAGGTTCCTTGGCTTGTGCAATAGCACCATTGTTGTCACAATACATGTCTAACGGATTGGACGAGCCCTGAACAACACCAAGATCCATGAGGAATTCCTCATCCAAACAGCTTCCTTTGCTGCCTCTGAGGCTGCAATATACTCAGCTTCTGTTGTAGATGCAGACATAGTCTCTTGCTTGGAACTATTCCAGCTCACAGCACCTTCGTTTATAATAAACATGTATCCGGATTGAGAACGAGAATCATCAGATTTGGTAAGATAACTCGCATCCGTGTAACCCTTTACACTGAGTTCATCTTCACCACCATAAACCAAAAACATATCCTTAGTCCTTCTCAAGTACTTTAGGATATTTTTAGCCGCTGTCCAGTGGATCTCTCCAGGATTAGCCTAATATCTGCTCATGCTTAGAGCATAGGAAACATCCGACCTAGTACAAATCATGTGAAGGGTTTCGCGGCATAGTAAATCAAAATTTCTACGGATGCGAACAGAGGGAAAGCCAAGATCTAATCTAGGAGATGCAAACAGCGAGAGAGATTGGATTAGATCTTCATACCCTTGAAGATTCGCACAACGGAACGCTCGTCGGAACATGGGTGATGTAGTCGTACTCGCTTCTCCTCCTCGCGATCCGATCCGATCTAGCACCACAAGTGGCGGTGCCTCCGTGAGATGCACACGTGTAGCACCTCGACGTCTCCTCCTTCCTTGGTCCAGCAAGTATGGTGGAGAGATGGGTTGGATCTACAACGCGACGGCGCGGTGCAATTGGTGGAGAATTTCTGTAGCAGGGCTTCGCCTACAAGCAGTCGGGAGGGAGAGAGGAGGGCAGCAGGGCGGCTAGGGTTGGAGGGGAAGGTGTGAGGGATTGGTGCGCCCCCACCCCTCTTTATATAGAGGGGGCGCAGCCCTATCCCTCCCCCAAGCCCAAACCGGTGGAAAAGGATAAGGAGTGGGGGCAAGGAAACCCCCCTTCTAGAAGGTCTATCTCGAGTTTAAACCTTTCTTGGCCGGCTGGGCCCTATGGGCCTTGTGCCCCTGGCCCAATGCGGCCAGGGCACTCCCTCATAGGCCCATGCCCCCTCCCGAAATGTGGGGCCACGTTGGTCCCCTTTCGGAAGGTTCTAGAAGCTTTCGGTACAATACCGATTAATCCGGAACAATTCCGAACTCCAAAAACTGCACGTCCTTATATGAATCTTATTCTCCGGACCACTCCGGAACCTCTCGTGATATCCCGGATCCCATCCGAGACTCCGAACAAAAACTCATAAACCAATTATCCAATCTATCCTAGCGTCGAGACACGTTAAGTGTGTGACCCTGCGGGTTCGAGAATATGCAGACATGATCTTCTATCAATAATCAACAGCGGGGTCTGGAAACCCATATTGACTCCCACACATTCATCGATGATCATATCGGATGAACCACGATGCCAGGATTCAATCAATCCCATATATATATTCCCTTCGTCTCACGATATTTTACTTGCCCGAGATTTGATCGTCGGTACCGTCATACCTAGTTCAATCTCGTTCACAGCAAGTACTTTACTCGTTCCGTAATCCGTTATCACTTTGTGATTAACTCCTTAACCACATGCTTGCAAGCGGTGTTGATATCGATTATCGAGTGGGCCCAAAGTATATCTCTCCGACTTGGAGGGACAAATCCCATCTCGATACATACAACCCAATAGATACTTTCCGATCACCTGAGAGACACCTTTATGATCACCCTCTCATAGAATGACGTTTGATGACCTCAAAGCTTTCTTCCGATACGAGGGAGTTGTATTATCTCATGGTCTAAGGAATACAATATTTGACATAAGAAAAGCTTCGCAAAGACGAACACGATGACACGATCTAATTGCTTCGCTTAGTTTGGGTCTGCCCATCATATCATTCTCCCAATGATATGATCTCATTATCAATGACAACTCATGTCTATGGTTAGGAAACCTTAACCATCATTGATCAATGAGCTAGTCCATAGAGGCGTACTAGGGACACGGTGTTGTTCACAAAGCACACAAGTATTAAAGTTTCCGCTTAATACAATTCTAGCATGGAATATAAACATTATCATGAACAAGAATTATAATAATAACATCTTTATTATTGCCTCTAGGGCATAATTCCAACAGTCTCCCACTTGCACTAGAGTCAATAATCTAGTTTACATTGGCAACAATCTCACACCCATGGCACTGAGGTGCTGATCATGTTTGCACGTGGAAGAGGTTTAGTCAATGGATCTGCGACATTCAGATCTGTATGTACTTTGCTAATCTTCAGATCTCCATCTGCTATATAATCTCGGATTATATGAAACTTGCGGTTGATATGCTTGGTCTTTGGATGATATCTTGGTTCCTTAGCGAGTGCTATGGCGCCAGTGTTGTCACACAATATCTCCAGTGGGTCCAACGCACTTGGAACCACGCCAAGCTCAGTGATGAAGTTCCTGATCCAAACTCCTTCACTTGACGCTTCTGCAGCAGCCATGTATTCCGCTTCTACTGTAGATCCCGCGATCACGCTTTGCTTGCAGCTTCTCCAGCTCACAGCTCCTCCATTCAAAATATACACGTATCCTGTCTGAGATTTAGAATCATCCTTGTCAGTGTCAAAACTAGCCGACGTAACCTTTTACGATGAGCTGTTCATCACCCCCATAGACTAAGAACATTTCTTTAGTCCTATTTAGGTACTTTAGGATGTTCTTCACGGCTGTCCAGTGTTCCACTCCTGGATCACTTTGATACCTGCTCGTCAAACTAAGAGCATTGGACACATCCGGTCTAGTACAAGCATGGCATACATGATAGAACCTATGGCCGAGGCATAAGGCACTTTGCTCATAGCTTCCCTATCATTTACCGTAGCTGGACACTGAGCCTTGCTCAATATCTTACCTGACAACATGGGCACTGAACCTTTCTTTGCCTTATCCATTCTGAACCTTTTCAGAACTTTGTCTAGGTATGTACTCTGGCTTAAAGCTATCAGGCGTCTTTGTCTATCTCTATAGATTTTGATGCCCAATATATAAGCAGCTTCACCTAGGTCTTTCATTGAAAAACACTTGTTCAAATAACTCTTCACATCGTTAAGCATGTTGATGTCATTTCCAATAATCAATATGTCATCCACATATAGTACCAGAAACGTCACCGAGCTCCCACTCACTTTCTTGTAGATGCAAGCTTCGTAGCAATTTGGAACAAATCCAAAGCTCTTGATCACTTGATCAAAACGAAGGTTCCAACTCCGAGATGCTTGCTTCAGTCCATAAATGGAACGCTGAAGTTTGCATACTTTATCAGCATCCTTAGGATCGACAAAACCTTCGGGTTGCATCATATACAACTCTTCATCAATGTTGCCATTGAGGAACGCAGTCTTGACATCCATCTGCCATATTTCATAATCATGAAACGCAGCAATTGCTAATAAAATCCGAATGGACTTAAACATCGCTACGGGAGAGAAAGTCTCATCGTAGTCAACACCTTGAACTTGTCGAAAACCTTTTGCGACAAGCCGTGCTTTATAGATGTAACATTACCATCCGCGTCCGTTTTCTTCTTGAAGATCCATTTGCACTCAACGGCCTTTCGGTCGCTAGGAGGGTCCACCAAAGTCCATACTTGGTTTTCGCTCATGGATCCCAATTCGGATTTCATGGCTTCTAGCCATTTCTCAGAGTCTGGGCTCATCATCGCTTCCTCATAGTTCGTAGGTTCACTGTCTTCTACTAACAAGACAGTCAAGACAGGGTTGCCGTACCACTCAGGAGGGGCACGCGACCTTGTCGACCTGCGACGTTCAGTAGCAGCATCGTCCGAAGCTTCATGATCCTTGTCATTAGCTTCCTCTATTGTTGGTGCAGGCGGCACTGGAACAATTTCAGGTGTTGCGCTACTCTCCAATTCAAGAGAAGGTTCAATAACCTCGTCTAGCTCTACTTTCCTCCCACTCACTTCTTTCGAGAGAAACTCCTTCTCAAGAAAGGAACCGTTCTTTGCGACAAACACTTTGCCTTCGGTTCTGTGATAGAAGGTATACCCAATAGTTTCCTTAGGGTATCCTATGAAGACGCATTTCTCCGCTTTGGGTTCGAGCTTGTCCGGCATCAACTTCTTGACGTAAGCTTCGCATCCCCAAACTTTAAGAAACGACAACTTAGGTTTAGCACCAAACCACAGTTCATACGGTGTCGTCTCAACGGATTTAGATGGAGCCCTATTTAAAGTGAATGCAGCGGTTTCTAATGCATAACCCCAAAATGATAACGGCAAATCAGTAAGAGACATCATTGATCGGACCATATCTAATAGGTTCGATTCCGGCGTTCAGACACACCATTGCGCTGTGGTGTTCCGGGTGGCGTGAGTTGTGAAACGATTCCACTTGCTTTAAGATGCGTGAGAAAATCATAACTCAAATATTCACCTCCACGATCGGATCGTAGAAACTTAATCTTTCTGTTACGATGGTTCTCCACTTCATTCTGAAATTCTTTGAACTTTTCAAACGTTTCAGATTTATGTTTCATTAAATAGATATACCCATATCTACTTAAGTCATCGGTAAAAGTGAGAAAATAGCGATATCCACCGCGCGTCGAAACACTCATCGGTCCGCATACATCGGTATGTATGATTTCCAACAAGTCCGTTGCTCGCTCCATCATACCGGAGAACGGGGTTTTGATCATCTTGCCCATGAGGCATGGTTCGCATGTGTCAAATGATTCAAAATCAAGAGACTCCAAAAGTCCATCAGAATGGAGTTTCTTCATGCGCTTTACACCAATATGACCTAGACGACAGTGCCACAAATAAGTAGTATTATCACTATCTACTTTGCATCTCTTAGCCTCAATGTTATGGATGTGTGTTTCATCCCTTTCGAGATTTAGAAGAAATAAACCATTCACAATAGGTGCATGACCATAAAAGATGTTACTCATATAAATAGAACAACCATTATTCTCCGATTTAAATGAATAACCGTCTTGCAATAAACACGATCCAGAAATAATGTTCATGCTCAACGCAGGCACATAATAACATTTATTAAGGTTTAAAACTAATCCCGAAGGTAAAACTAAGGAGAGCGTGCCGACGGCCATCACATCAACTCTTGATCCGTTGCCAACGCGCATCGTCACCTCATCCCTCGCAAGCCGCCGTCTATTCCGTAGCTCCTGTTTCGAGTTACAAATATTAGCAACTGAACCGGTATCAAATACCCAGGCACTACAACGAGGGCTAGTAAGGAAAACATCAATAACATGTATATCAAATATACCTTTGATGGTGCCAGCCTTCTTGTCCGCTAAGTACTTCGGACAGTTGCGCTTCCAGTGACCCTTGTCCTTGCAATAGAAGCACTCAGTGTCCGGCTTAGGACCAGACTGAGCTTCTTCTCAGCAGGGGCAATGCGCTTGCCGCCGCCCTTCTTGAAGGGCTTTTTGCTCCCTTACCTTTCTTAAAGGTGGGCTTGTTGACCATCAACACATGATTATCCTTTTGATGTCCACTTCCGCGGCCTTCAGCTTTGCGAAGAGCTCGGTGATCGTATCAGTGGAACCAATCTGATTATGAGTCACTACAAAACTTTTGTAGCTGGGAGGGAGTGATTGCAGAACCCTGTCAATCTTGAGCTCCTCTGGAATCGTGCATTCCAGTTGCTCAAGGCGTTGAGTGTAGCCCGTCATCTTAATGGCGTGCTCACTAACGGAACTCCCTTCCTCCATCTTGCAGTTAAAGAACTTCTCAGAGATCTCATATCTCTCAGAACGGGCCTGAGTCTGAAACATGGTTTTCAGCTCCTCGAGAATCTCAAAGGGCCCGGGATAGTCTTCAAAACGATTTTGAAGTTCCGGTTCCATAGCAAACAACATGGTGCTCTTAATCACACCATAATCATCTTGCGCGACTGATAGACAGCTTTCTCATCAGCCGACGCAGTTGCAGCAGGGGGTCACCTAACGCTTTCCCAAGGACATAGTCCTTTTGACCGCCAGAGAGAATGATTCTTAGATTGCGGAACCAATTGGTGAAGTTAGACCCATTGTTTCTAAGCTTTTCTTCTCAGCGAAAACGTTGAAGTTGAAGTTGGACTTAGCCATTTGATCTACAGTATTGCAAGTACAATTAGACTATGTTCATGATAACTAGTTCAACTTTTAATCAAATTACTAGATGAACTCCCACTAAATTCAACATCCCTCAAGTTGTTTAGTGAACACGATCCAAATTCACCACACCTAATCCGATCTTCACGAGAAGAGATGTGGTTTCAATGGTGGACAACGAAGTGTCGATCATATCATTCATATGACTCATGCTTACCTTCCGGTTCATGTGTTCCGAGGCCATGTCTGTACATGCTAGGCTCGTCAAGTTAGACCCAAGTATTTCCGCGTGTGCAAAAACTGGCTTGCACCCGTTTATGTGAGCGTAGAGTCTATAGCACCCGATCATCACGTGATGCTTGGACACGACGAACTTTCGCAACGGTGCATACTCGGGAGAACACAGTTTTTATCTTGATCTTTAAGTGAGGAATCATCTTATAATGCTACCGTCGCGATCTAAGCATGATAAGATACATAAAAGGATAAACATCACATGCATATAATTTTATGTGACATGGTATAGCCAATCTTCGCGCAATGATCTCCATCTTGTGCGTTCCGGCATGATCTCCATCACTCCACCATGATTGCCTCCACCACGAATAGCAACTACAACTATTGCTAACTACTTAGCGATAAAGTGAAACTATTACATGGCGCATAAGAAGTTGACACACAGGTCATACACAATTATAAAGACAACCATATGGCTCCTGCCGGTTGTGTACTCATCGACATGCAAGTGTGAAACATTACAAAACATGATCATCGCATACAATATAAACATCACGTCTTGGGCCATACCATATCACAGAAAACACTCCCTGCAAAAACAAGTTAGACGCCTCTACTTTGTTGTTGCATGTTTTACGTGGCTTATGGAGTAGATGCTAAGAACGATTCTTACCTACGGAAAGCCACAACGGTGATATTATGGTTGCCAAACTCCGGTGTTAATCCCATGACAACTATAGTGAGAGAAACTGACATCCACCAGCCGCATGTGTGGAACAAGCCACACGTCAAGTGCGGAGCCGGTCCTCGCGAACGACGTCGCGTAAGGTTGGCCTGGACCGCTTCAATCTCACTATCCCGCGTCATAAGAGGAACACAAACAAGAGACTTGCAACAGAAAACAACAACGCCCGCAACAACCATGTTGCGTTCTACTCGTGAAACACATCTACGCATAGATCTAGCTCTGATACCACTGAAGGTTTCGCGGCATAGTAAATCAAAATTTCTACGGATGCGAACAGAGGGAAAGCCAAGATCTAATCTAGGAGATGCAAACAACAAGAGAGATTGGATTAGATCTTCATACCCTTGAAGATTCGCACAGCGGAACGTTCGTCGGAACGTGGGTGATGTAGTCGTACTCGCTTCTCCTCCTCGCGATCCGATCCGATCTAGCACCACAAGTGGCGGTGCCTCCGTGAGATGCACACGTGCAGCACCTCGACGTCTCCTCCTTCCTTGGTCCAGCAAGTATGGTGGAGAGATGGGTGGATCTACAACGCGACGGCGCGGTGCAATTGGTGGAGAATTTCTGCAGCAGGGCTTCGCCTACAAGCAGTCGGGAGGGAGAGAGGAGGGCAGCATGGCGGCTAGGGTTGAGGGGAAGGTGTGGGGGTTGGTGCGACCCCACCCCTCTTTATATAGAGGGGGGGGCGCAGCCCTAGCCCCTCCCCCAAGCCCAAAACGGCGGCCCCAAAGGATAAAGGAGTGGGGCAAGGAAACCCCCCTTCTAGAAGGCTATCTCGAGTTTAAACCTTTCTTGGCCGGCTGGGCCCTATGGGGCCTTGTGCCCCTGGACCAATGCGGCCAGGGCACTCCCTCATAGGCCCATGCCCCTCCCGGAAGTGGGGCCACGTTGGTCCCCTTCCGAAAGGTTCTAGAAGCTTCCGGTACAATACCAATTAATCCGGAACAATTCCGAACTCCCAAAAACTGCACTGCCTTATATGAATCTTATTCTCCGGACCACTCCGAAACCTCTCGTGATGTGCATCCGAGACTCCGAACAAAAACTCATAAACCAATTATCCAATCTATCCTAGCGTCGAGACACGTTAAGTGTGTGACCCTGCGGGTTCGAGAATATGCAGACATGATCTTCTATCAATAATCAACAGCGGGGTATGGAAACCCATATTGACTCCCACACATTCATCGATGATCATATCAGATGAACCACGATGCCAGGATTCAATCAGTCCCATATATATATTCCCTTCGTCTCACGATATTTTACTTGCCCGAGATTTGATCGTCGGTACCGTCATACCTAGTTTCAATCTCGTTCACAGCAAGTACTTTACTCGTTCCGTAATCGATATCAATTTTGATTAACTCCTTAACCACATGCTTGCAAGCGGTGTTGATATCGATTACCGAGTGGGCCTGAAGTATATCTCTCCGACTTGGGAGGGACAAATCCCATCTCGATACATACAACCCAATAGATACTTTCCGATCACCTGAGAGACACCTTTATGATCACCCCTCATAGAATGACGTTTGATGACCTCAAAGCTTTCTTCCGATACAGGGAGTTGTATTATCTCATGGTCTAAGGAATACAATATTTGAAATAAGAAAAGCTTCGCAAAAGACGAACACGATTGACACGATCTAATTGCTTCGCTTAGTTTGGTCTG